>CM077465.1:109500408-110859570 GCA_039654755.1 Calcarius lapponicus | reverse complement strand
TAGAGATTTCCTGGAGGGAGAGTCTTGGAAAATAAAAAGAAAACTGTAGGATAACGGAGGGGAAAAAAGAAGCGGCTTGGAGCGGCGCTGATTTTGAGCGCTCAGGCCCTTGCCCGGTTCCCGCTCGGGCATTCCCCAACCGCATCCCAAAAAAACCCGAAGCCCGGGATTTGACGGAATTTGACGGGAAAACGGAGCAGGGGGCACAGCGATCCCGGCGATCGCGGGGAGCTGGGAATGCCCGGGAAAAGCGGGAACTGCCTAGCCCGGGGAATGCGGCGGGGACCGGGCCGGGCGCTGCCCCCGCGGGGGGGCGGTGGCCTAATTGGAGGCATGTCAGCCGCTAATTAGCCGAGCTCATTAGGCCGTGTCCACCTGTCGCCCGTGGAGGGAGCACGGCGGGGACAAGGAGAGGGACATGAGGGCACGGGCCCGCCCTCTCCATGAGGCCGTGGACCCCCCCTTTGCGCCCCGCCCCGAAACTATGGGAAGGGCCACTGAAATTCCCGGTTTTCCCGGCAAACACAACCTGCGGGAAGTTTTGGATCCCGGGATTACTTTTTGGCCCACGCGGGTGCAGGAAGCGAGGAGCCGCGGGAATGCTCACCGGGAGAGGCGCTTACTGGGAAAAAAAAAAAAAATCCCTCCCGGAACAAAAGATTGGGAAAAAATAGGGGGAAATAGGGGAAAATCCGCTGCAATTAAAATGGAACTCGCGAATTTCAGGGAAGCTTGGGAATTTGGGAATTTGGAAGAGGGAGGGAGCCGGACCAGCAACCCCAAAGGTCTGGGGTTAAATCGGAGCCTCGAAGGTGGCTCCCACATCCCAAAACCCCTCCTGAGCCGCCAAGCTGGGAGATGGGATCCCCGAAAAAACCGCGCGGATCCCTGAATCCACCATGAATCCATCCCCTCCGCGGCGCTTCCCGCGGCTCCGGGCGCGCTGAGGGGGAGAAGGCTGAGGAAGAAGGGCTGGGAGCGAGCGGGAAGGGAGCAGGGAAGGGCAGGAAAAGCGGGAGAAGGAGCGGCGTGGTGTCCCCTACCTGCGCCCCGGCCGCCGGCCCGGCTGTTGCGGGAGCTCGGGAGCATCCCGGCATTTATTGGAGCTCCAACTGTGCCACTGTTGACTTAGCACAAAGCAAAGATTTCGCCGGGCGCCCGTTTAAAAATGAATATTTTACCAAGATATCGATCAGCTTTATAAAATTCACTTCCAGCGCCGCGGCTGCGAGCGGCGCGGGCGGGGGGGGCGCCGGGGAAAGGGGCCGCAATATAAGATCTGTGTAAATTTGCTGAACTCTGACGTGGTGGGGAAAGTTTACCCTCCTGGAATTTGGAGCTCCAGCCACCCCCCCCCCCCCCTCTCCCCGGCCCGCTCCTGCTCCTCGTCCTTTTTTTTTTTTTTTTTTTTTTAGCCCTTTTTTTTTTTTTTTTTTTTTTTTTTTTTTTGTTTACTGACTTTGTTTATTCACAGCTCACGGTTGCTTAACCAGGCAGGAGCAGAATGCGCTGGCTGCGAGGTCGGGATTGTGTGGAGAGAAGGGGAAAAATGCCAAGGGGAGGAGGGAAAGGGAAGAAATAGCGCCCAGCCGGAGGATTTTTGGGTTATTTTCCCTTTTTTTTGGGGGGTCGTTTCTGACTCAAATCCTGGAAGGGGAATGGAGAGAAAAAAGAGGGGAGAAAAGTGGGGAGGGAAGAGGGAGGGGAGACAGGGGAGAAGGAATGAAAATGGGGAGGAAAAAGGAGTGAGAGAAAAAAAAGAGGGAAAAGGGGGAGAAGAAATGAAATTGGGGAAGAAAGAGGGAGGAAAAAAGAGTGAGAAGAAAGAATAAAAGGGAGGAAAAGAGGGAGGGAGAAAAAGGAGGGAGAAGGAAATGAAAGTGGGGAGGAAAGAGGAGGGAAAACAAGCAGAAGGAAAAAAAAGGAAGGGAAGAAGGGAGGAGAAGAAATGAAGGGAAGGAGAGGAAATGGAAGTGGGGAGGAAAAAAAGAGAGGGAAAAGGAGATAAAAATGAAAGTGGAGAGAAAGAGGGAGAAAAAATGAGGGAGAAGAAATGGAAGCGGGAGGGGAAAGAGGGGGGAAAAAGCAGAGAGAGAAAATGAAGGTGGAGAGAAAGGAGGGAGAAAAGGCGAGGGAGGAGAAAGAAAAGAAAGGGAAGAAAGGAGAGAGAAAAATAAAGGGAGGTGGAAAAGGTGAAGGGAGAATAAAAAGGGGTAGAAAAATAAAAGGAGAAAATAAGAGGTGGTGGATAAAAGGCTGAGGAAAATAAAAGGAAGAAGGGGGAAAAAAGGAGCGAGGAAAGTAAAAGAGGAGAAAAAAGAAAGGAAAAAAATAGACAAGGAGAGAATGAAAAGGAGGAGAGAAATACGAAAGGTGAGAATAAAAAATGAAAGGGGAAAAAGTAGAACGGGGAGAAAAAATGTGAGGGGCGAGGAAGAAAAAAAAAAATAGGGGGAAAGGGGGAAAAAAACAAAAGGGGGAGGAAAAAAAAAAACGAAAGGGGAGAAGAAATAATGGAGGGGAGAGAAGAAATAATGGGGGGAAGGAAGAAAAGGGGGGAGAAAGAAGAAAAGGGGGGAGAAGGAAGAAAAGGGAAGGAGAAGGAAGAAAATAGGGGGGAAAGGAAGAAATAGAGGGGGAAAAGAAGAAAAAAGAGGCGAAAGCTCCGCGGAGGGAGCGAGATGCGAGCGGAGCCGAGCGGGGCCGGGCCCGAGGCCGGGAGCGGGGGGGGCAGGGGGGGTGTCCTTGTCCCCAAAAAGCGGCGACACCCCCGCGCCCGTGCCCGCTGGCCGCGGGGAGCCTTTTATGTGCTAATGCCACCCATTGCACGCCCCGCTTGCCATAGTGTGTGTCCTTGGAGAGATCCCGGCACCATCTCAAACCCCGTTTTGTTTTTTTGGGAAGGTTCTTTTTTTTTGTTTTGGGGTTGTTTTTTTTTTTTCCCTCTTCTCCTCTTTTCCCCCCGCCCTCGCCCCGCTCCTCCCCGCTCGTTCCCTTTCTCCCCTTTTCTCTCGCCGCGGACAATGCGGAATTTTAAGAAGGATTTGGATGTTAGTTGGGAAAGCAACACCGCGGCGTGGCTGGCGCCGCGTGGGAAAAACAACAAGTGGTTGGGAAGAGCGGGGGAAAAGGGAATGGAAGGAGAGGATGCGGGAGGTGTTGAAAATAAAAAGGCTCCGCGCCTTTTCCACCGCCCGCGGAAAAAAACCGGGATGCTGTCCCGGGAAAGGCAGGGATGCCCTGCGAGCCCCAAATCCCTCCCGGTTAAGGCAAGCTGGGATGATTTTCCAGGATCGCGGGCTTTGGGAAAGGGGTCCCTGATTCCCACCTGGGCGGGGGATGCGGGTTTTCCCTGGCCGCGGTGTCGGCGTGGGATGGGCGGGAATAGCGGGATCCAGGCGGGGATCCCTCGGGCATGGATCCTGGAAGGAAGAGTGGGATCCTGCTGGGATTGGGGGCATCCTGGAAGGGGACGGAGGGGTTCCGGAAGGGTTGGAAGGAGGGCGGCGGAGACATCGCAGATTCCAGCGGGGGCTGGAGCGATCCCAGCCGGGCATGGAGCGGTCCCAGCCGGGTTCGGAGCGGTGGCAGCCGGGCCCGCTGGCTCGCTGGGATCCCGGGAATGCCGGCAGGGACGGGCGGGGGTCCCGTCGGGCCGGCGGCGGCGGCGGAACAGAGATGCAGGGGGAAAAGCACCGCCAATACGACTTTATGGAGTTCTGCGGCAGCCGCGGCCGCTCGCTACCAGATATACACAGCTCGAAGCCATAAATAAAGCATACAGAAACGATAAATTAAATCAGATCCAAGTAGTTTACTCTCCGGGAACATCAAGCATTTGCTTCAATTACAACAAATCTATCCTGCCTTTTAAATTTTTTTTTCGTATTTTTTCTTTTTTTTTTTTTTTTGTTGCTTTCCCCCCGTTCCCCCCCCCCCCCACACCCCCTCTTTTTTTTCCTCTTCATTTTTTTTTTTTTTTTTTTTTTTTTTTTTTTTTTTTACAACGTTGCAAGACTTTTGGTTCTCGGTTTCGAAACTAGGAGTATTCACAAGGAAGGAGGGGTTGGTTCTGCCTCGGCTGGGGGTTGTTTTTCACCCCCCTCACTCGCACACAAAAAAATAGATATATTTAGACCTCATGGTGACAACGACAACGAAAAAAAAATCAAAACAAGCCCCAGAGAACCCCCCCCCCGCCATGCCCACCCCGCCAAACCAAAACCACCCCCACACGGATCCCCCCCGCCCCGGGTGGATTTGGGAAGGGGCCACACGGCTGCAGATTCCCGAATGGATGCAAACATCTGGAGCCAACAGAAAAAAAAAATAATATATATATATATATATATCGGATATGTACCGTGCTCAGAGTCCACTGCGAGGGGTATTGGGGGGGGTCGGGGGAAGTGTGTCCCCCTTTTTCCAGGAGCGTTTTCCTGCTTAGGAGGAGTTCATGATGGGCCGGGAATACACGCCTTGGTAGTAGGAAGTCTCTCCGGCCAAAGGCGAGGCCTCCAGGGCGCTTTTGTTCGTGACGGGCGCCATGGCCAGGCCCGCGGGCACGGGCGAGGCGTAGCCCGAGTAGTGCATCACCTGCTCGTAGGCCTTCAGGTCCATTTTGTGCGGGTGGTGTGCTGGTGGTGCGGGTGGTGGTTGCTGCTGCTCCGAGGAGGACATCAGTTGTTGATGGAGAACGGGTGGTTGAAGGCGTAGTGGTGCTCGGGCTTCAGGTGCCCCTCGTGGGCCAGCCCGGCGTGCGCGGCGCCAGCAGGTGCTGGCCCGGCGAGGCCGAGGGCTCCCCGGGGCTCAGCCCCTTGAGGTCGGCCAGGGTGCGCTTGTGGTCCTGGCAGGGCGAGGAGCTGGCCGGGGACTCGGCGCCCGCGGAGCCGTCGGAGCCCCCCGAGGAGCTGCCCTCACCCAGGGGCTGGCCGGCGGCCTGGCCTGGGCCTTTCTTGCCGCCGCCGCCGGCGCGGCCGAGCCTCCTTGGCCGCCAGCTGCTTCTCGCACTTTGAAGCGCTTCTGGCGGCGCAGGTAGCAGCCGTTCTCGAACATGTTCCCCGAGTCCGGGTGCAGCGTCCAGAAGGAGCCCTTGCCCGGCTTGTCCGGCGAGCGCGGCACCTTGAGGAAGCAGTCGTTGAAGGGAGAGGCGAGTGGCGGATGCTGTTCTGCCAGCGCTGCTGGTTCTGGCGGTAGAAGGGGGAACAGGTCCATGATCCACTGGTAGATCTCGCTGAGGGTCAGCATCTTGTTGGGGGACTGCTGGATGGCCATGGTGATGAGGGAGATGTAGGAGTAGGGCGGCTTGGCGTGCGTGTAGCTGCGCCGGTAGGTCTTGAGGGTCGCGCGAGCGGTTCAGGTTGGACTGGCCATAGATGGGGCTCATGGAGTTCATGTTGGAGTAGGGCGCCAGGGCGTTCATGGAGCCCGCCTGGCCGCCCATGGGGCTCATGCTGGGGCTCAGGTGGGCGCCCCATGCCCGGCACGCCGGCCGAGCCCATGGCCGGCATGGCCCCCGCGCACGGGGACATGCCCGTCAGCGAGGGGCTCATGCCCGTGTTGGCGTAGGGACATGTTCATGGAGGTGGCCGCCGCCGTCATGTTGGCCGTGCTGCTCATGGCCGACATGGTCATGTAGGTGTTCATGCTGTTCATGCCCAGCCCCGCGTTCATGTTGCTCACCGAGGAGTAGCCCTGCGGGGACAAGCGACACGGGGCACGGGGATGGCGCGGGGGGGAGCCCCAGCCCAGCCCAGCCCAGCCCAGCCAAGCCCAGCCCGGAGCCGGAGCCGGAGGCGCCGCAGCCCGCGGGGCTCCGCGGAGGGCACGGGAGGAAAGGGTTAAATCCCGGCGCGGGGGGTGGCGGTGGGGGAGGCGGGTGGGGGGGGGACGGGGGGAGTTGTTTTTCTTCTTAATGAAACCCAAATATATTTTGGTATCTATATTAAAAAACCCGCGGCGGCAGCAGGAGCCGTTCCGGGAAGCGGAGGTTGCAGAGGAAGGGAAAGGGAAAAGGGACATCCCTGCCCGGAGAGAGAAAAAATACCTGGAGGGGTGGGAGGGAAAACAGGGGAAGAGTCGCCCGCACCCCCCGCCCGCACCTCGGGACCCCCGCCCGCAGCGCCGAGCCGGTGCCAAAGTTAATCCCGGGACACCGGGGGGCTTCGGGGCTCCCGGCTCCGTCCATACCTCGGGCTCCCCGTAGTAGTTGCTCCAGTCCGTGTGCTCATGGCCTTCCATTTTCACCGCTCCCAGCATACTGGAAGTGGAGTGCATGGCAGTTTAAAAATTTAACAGCCACAACAAACGACGGCGGAGAGCGACCCAAAAAAAAAAAAAAAAAAAAAAAAAAAAAAAAAAAAAAAGGAGAGGAAAAAAAAAAAAAAAGGAAAAAAAAAAAAAGTCCCCAACCCTCCCTCCCCTCCGCCGGAGCCTCTGGAGGAGGAGGAAGAGGAGGGAGGGAGGAAGGGGGGGATGGAGCGGCGCTGGGGCTGGGGTGGGTTTGTTCCGCCGCCGCTCCTTGGGTGGGTTTTCGCAGCGCTCCGCGGCGGAGAGGCGCCCGGAGGCGATGGAGGAGCCGGAGGAGGAGGAGGAGGAGGGAGGAGGGAGGAAGAAGAGGAGGAGGAGGAAGAGGAGGACAAGTGCTGCAGTGACGTGGGTGCCCCAGTGATATAGCACGGAGCGGCCGGGCGAGCCTCCAATCCCCAGGTCCTCGGCTGCCCATTTGAATAATCAGCTCACACCTAGGCGGGAGCGGCTCCTCCGCGGCCCCGCGCACCTCTGCGCGCCTCCGCCGCCGCCCCGCGCCGGGGGACACCGCCGCCACCCCAGCCCGCTCCCGGGGACACCATTCCCACCCCAGCCCGCTCCCGGGGACACCATTCCCACCCCGCTGCCCGGACAGCTCCGACGGCAGCGGCTGCCCCGCAGCATTCCCGCTGGGAAACGGCCCCGCTGGAGCGGCCGGGTGTCCCCCCGAAGTCCCCACGCACCTTTGCTCCCCGCGGCGAGCGGGCCCCGGGGCTCTGCCCGGCCGGCAGGTCGGGACGCGGCTCTTCCCGGCAGGAAAAGCGGGGCTGAGCGGAGCAGGGAGAGCAGGGAAAGGGCGGGCAGCGGCGGGGGCCGGCCCTGTGCGGTGCCGGTGCGGGTCCCGGTGCGCTCCGTCGGGGCAGCGCCGCTGCCGGAGCGTCCGGGAGCGGGGGGAAAGCAGGAAAGGGGGAAAGAGGGAAAGAGGAAGGAAGGAAGGACAGACGGGTGACCGAAATCACCCCCCGTGGGTCTAAATCCTGACGGCAGGGGGGGGACCAAGGGCGACGTGGAGGCAGCGGGGGGCTTCCCCCCATTCCCACCGCCCCTTTCCTGTGCCCGCCCGGCTCCTCCGGGAGCATCCCCGCCGCTCCCGGGGAGCGCTCCATCAATTCCCACCTCGATCTGCCCAAAAAAAAAAAACCAAAAAAAACCCCAAGCCAACTGCAAACCTGATTTATTTGGGGTTTTTTGGATTATTTATTTATTAATCTATTTATTTAATTACTTATTTGTTTATGGAGCTTGCGCTCCCCAGGGGGCTCCGCCTGCCCCACATCGCCGAGAGTTTTTAGCCCCCTCCCAAAAACCCCTCCAGGATTCTTTCCCTGCGCTCCCAAATCCCTCAGGATCCACGGCCAAAAGCAAAACAACCCCGTTCGCCTGCTTCTATCGCGATAGCCGCGGCGATAGCCGCAGCCCACCTCCCTCCCAGCCGCCCGCCGCCCCTTCCAGGCGTTTTCTGCCGGGATCCGGGGGATCTGGGGGTCACGGCCCGGAGGGTGATGCCCCCGCAGGAGGGGGTGCGCCCCAAAGAGAGGGAGGGGCGGCCCCAGCGCGGTGGCGGGGCGCCCTCTGTCGCCTGCTGCGCCCGCGGGGGGCGGGAGCGACACCCCGGCCTGGGGGGGACACCCGGGACCCCCGTGGGGCCGCACCCGGGGTCAGCCCCGGGCACCCCCCGCCCGCAGCCCCAGAGCGCCGGATCCCCGCTCCCTGCGCTCCCAAGGAGCTTCCTGCTCATCCAAGGGCTCGGGAAGGGGGAACTGTGGGAGGATGGGGTGAAATCTGGGATGTGGCTGCCGGGCAAGCTCAAGGGTCCTGCTCTCTGCTCCTGGCTGGATCCTGATACTTCGGATGAGACCCCCCCACCCTGGTTTCCCACCCCCTTTTCCCTCGGACCACGAGGTTTGTTCTGAGGGATCCCAGAGAGGCCGGGATGAGCCTTTCCCTGGGCAATTCCCACCCTCAGGCCTGGGCCCTGCAGATGTTGGCGCAGATGTGAGCACGTCTGGCACCTCCACGTGAGGTGACACCATCCCGAGCTCGGCAGCCTTTCCCAATTTCCTGCTTTTTCCTCTTTGCCAGGCTTTGCCCTGCTTTGGCTCCACAGGACTTGGAATTTTGTCCCCACCAAAGGTGAGGATTTTCATCCAGATGCGGACTGGGAGCTGCCCTTAATCCTTGGATTTTTGATCCTTCAGGACATTCCTACCATCCCAGACTCTTAAATCCCATTTTCCCTTTGTCTGTCCCACAATTGTCCCATCCTGCTCCATCCATGGAGCACATCCCGCCGGGAATGGTGGTGCCCATCCCATTCCATGTGCCCACAGGGACAATCACAGCCACCGCATGCCACTCCTGCTCCTCAGACAAAGCCTTTGTCTCGGGAACACGAGGACACGGAGCAATTCCAACATTTGTATTCAGCAAAGAGGGCCTGGAAAAGCGGCTGGATGTGGGATCGACTCCGGAGGCTCCGCTCCCACATCCAACCACCTCCCGCTCCCTTCTCACCTTCCACACGGATAAAATCCATCTCTCCTAAGGAAAAGAAGCAGGAAAATTGATATTTTTCCCATAAAACCAACATTTTTAGGAATACCAGGACGGCTAAAAAAGAAAATTTTTTTGTGGTGTCTTATTTAAACATTCCCGGTTGGAAAGAGCGAGTTCCGGGCCATCTCCACCTGATTTCTTCTCTTTAATATTTAACTAATATTTATTTTAAATTTAATTTTGAAATGATGCTCTTATTTGCATTGGGAGCCAAGGCTTGGGAGGCGGCTCCCACTTCCCAAGGGATGGCCGGAGCCTGGATGGGCTTTCTCTGCATCCATCCCTTGCGGCAACGCCGGTGCCTTCCCTCCAAGCTGGATAATTATCCCTCTTCTCCTGATAATTATCATCATTAATCCAGGATAATGAACTCTCCCAGTTGTGCTGCTCCTCCGAAAGAAAGGCAGGATTGGGTTTTTCCCTTGAAATCAGGAAATTGGGAGACAGTGTCTCCTGAAGAGCCGCCCTTCAGGAGGATTGCTGGAGACAAAAGGAAAATTGTCGGATTTATTGAGACCTTTCCCTGATAAGAGATGGAAATTATGGATGAATCAGTGCCTGGAAGTACTTCAGGAAGAGGTGGGAGATGGGACTGAGGCGGGAAGAGGGAAGGGTGAAAAGATCTTATTGCTCCCGTGCTGCCTCTGGCTGGGTTTATTCCCAATTTTTCCTGTAGGATCCATCTTTGTAAGGTCAAGAGCTCTGCTGGGTTGAGAGCATTCCCAGGAGCTTCCATTCCAACAAGCAGAACAAACCACAGGAAGATGAGGATGAGGATGAGGATGAGGATGATTCACATTCCTGGAGCTGGGAATTAAGCTGAGCATTCCCACCAAAGCTCTCCAGGAAGAGCCGACAGCACATCCCAAGGTCACATCCAGCACCAATCTGGGAACGCACACCAGGATCCCGCTCCCGAGATACCACAAATGCCACACACTGGGAAAAGCTACTTGAAGGACTCGGATGGGGACCACCGAAATTCCCTCTTTTTCCCCACCCACAGAGCCTCAGCTCCGGAACAGGTGCCAGAATTCCACCAGGAATTCCCACAATTACACCGGCCAATATTGACTCAACTATTTGAGGAACTCTTCAACCAAGTCCCTCCTAATTAGATTCCATATTAAATGGGGCTGCTTAATTCCGGGAAAGATTTTCCAAGGCCTTAGCAAGGCTAACAAAGGAAAAGCTGGGAGTGTGCAAAAATTTTGTCTCTCTAATATCCCAAGGATATTCATCCTTTTAACTCTGGAATGACATCTTTCAATCCCAGGGGCAAGCAACTTGGCTTCATCCACAAGGATTCCTGAGGATCCAGACAGTCGGGATACATCCCTATTTCTCACATTTTCACTCCCTGTTTTAACGTTCCTTCCTGCTCTGTAATTATCCAATGTGTTGATGAAGGGAAGGAGCTGCTGGAATAAAATAAAACCCTGGAAAAGCCCAATGGGAATAAAACCCCACTATTAGGAATGGAGCACCAGCAGTTATCCCGATGGGAACGACAACTTCCTGGGACAGCATTCCTAATGCTCCCTGGTGACAATGCCGGCATGAGGTGGGGATCCTGGGATGGTGGGATGGGATCAAAGCGGGAATGGGCAAAACCCCCTTGGAAGAGCCCAGCAGCCTCTGGAAAGCTCCGGAGCAAAATCAACAGAGGGCATCTGCCGGCTGTTTGCCGTGGGCCACGTGATGCCCATTCCCGGCTTTCCAGCAGCACGTTTTGCTGGATAAACAAGATGCGCAGGCATCTGGAATGACGGCCGGAGGAGCCGGCTGGCTGCGGAAAACCGGGAGTTAACGGATTCATCCCCAGCTCCCACGGCACAGGGAGAAGGATGAGCGCAGGGAGATGCCCAGATCAAGAAAGAAAGGAAAGAAAGTCTTCCTCACATCCCAGGAAAATCCTGCCGTGGATATTTTCTCCCAGCGGGCAGGGGAATTTTCACCTGACTGAAATATCCAGGGTTTGGGTTCATCCCGGGAATTATTTTTTATGTTTAATGATCAGTTGCTGAAAACTGAAATGTCCTTGGGTTCCCAAGAAGAAAACAAACAGGAAGAAAATGGAATCTGGAGCCTCCTCCCAAAACCCTGGGCTTTAATAGCTCCCTGTTATTTCCTAACAAAACCCCTGCGCTGCTGGAGAGTTTCCAGCCCGGCTGAGGTGCTTCAATTCCCACCGGGAATTTGCTGCTCAGGGCAGGGGGATGAATGACCCCCAAGGACGGTCCAGCACATCATCCAAGGAGCAGAATTAAGGGGCCCAACTCCCAAATTCCTTACACATCCCATAAAAGCAGAGATGTGCCCAGTCCAATGGGTCCCAGCCATTCGGAACTGACGGGATATGGAATGGGTGCCGAAGCAGGGAGACAGGAACGTGTCCCAGCTTTCTCAGCGCTCCGGGAGGCTGCTTTTCCAAGGAGATCCATCGGAGACAGCCTCTCCGAGGATTCTGACGGACATTTATAGCCCTGTGAGTCATTCCCGGCCTTGTTTAAACCAGTTAGACCTGGCCAAGACCTTGAAAATAGCTCCATTTATCCCGAGCGGCTCCATTCCCGCGTTCCGGGTATAAATAGCCGGCGGAGCTGCTCCGAGCTCGGCAACGCAGGCACCGCTCATTCCGTGTCACCCTCCATGTCCCCTCCTGGCAGTCTGCTGCCAGGGCACCCCGTTTTCTCGGGAATGAGGTGTCCCTGGCAGAGCCCGCAGCAAAACAGCCGGAGTGGAGATTTCTGCTTCCAAAAAAAACCACGGGAGCTTGGGATCGGGCCCTGTCTGGGAGTCTGCGGTTCCATGACCACTAATAGCAGGCCAGGATCACCCCATAAATCTGTTCGGGGTCGGCACAATCCCGGGTTTGTGCCTCGGGATGAGGCACCGGCGGCGCCGCGGTGACAGCAGGACACTCGGATCCCCCCGCCCTCCGCCTGGCCCGGCTGGATCACGGTGGGAATTTCGGAGCCACCCCATCCCAGCACCGCCCTGCAGGTCGCTGCCACCTGCAAGGAGATTTTCACTCAGTTCCACTCTTTTCCAGGGTTAAAAATATTCCTTTCAAAGCTCCAGGGAAGCTTTGAGTGTGGGATCAGCTTAATTTTGCCAGACAAATGGAAATCCTTTGTTTCCACTTAAAAAAAAAATGATTTTCAGTTTGAGGAGGAGCCTCTGACACCTGCTCCCAGCCCTGGTAAAGGTGGAAACCAGGGAATTTCAGGCTGCCTGTCCTGAGTGGGATGATGGCACAGCTCATCCCAGCCAGGCTGGCTCCCACAGCCAGAATCCAGAATATTTCCAAGACTTTTTCCCCCTAAAAACCTTTTTCCCCTGGACACTGTGAAAACTCAGAATTCTTGTGTCCTTGGGACCTTGTCCCCTGCACTGCTGACCTGTGGCAGGTAGAATCCAGACCTGAATCCAGAGCCTTTGGATGCTAAATCCAGCGGGTTTGCGCTACTAAATCCAGGGATTTTGGCCCTCAAAATCCAGTGGTTTTGGTTACTAAATCCAGTGCCTTTGGATTGGTAAATCCAGTGCCTTTGGCTACTGAATCCATTGCCTTCAGGCAACAAAATACAGTGCCTTTGGATTGGGAAATCCATTGCCTTTGGCTTGCTAAATCCAGTGATTTTGGATGTTAAATCTAGTGGGTTTGGCCTGCTTAATCCCGTGCCTTTGTGCTCCTAAATCACATTCTTTGGGCTACTAAATCCAGTGATTTTGGCCTGTTAAATCCAGTGCCTTTGGCTACCAAATCCAGCATTTCTGGGGCTACTAGGTCCAATGCTTTTGGCCTGCTAAACCCAATGTTTTCAGCCCATTAAATCCAGTGCTTTTTGGCCTCTTAAATCCAATGTTTTTGGGGTTACTGAATCCAGTGGTTTTGGCCTGCTATATCCAGTGCTTTTTGGCCTCTTAAATCCAACCTTTTTGGGGCGACTGGGCTGCTAAATCCAGTGCATTTCCAGGGGAGAGCTGTTCTGCAGAGGGATGGAAAAGCTCTGCGATGGCGGCAGCTCCGGCTCTCTCCAAACATTTCTCCCCCCTCACTCTGATTTTTTTTTTTTTTTCCCCTCAGAGGAAACAGTGCCCAAATCAACACCCGCCCCAGGAACGGTTTTCCGCGGATCGGACGGCACTTTCTGTCGGAAAAACTTCCAATCAGCTGCATTCCCGAGCTGGGCTTATTTTTCACAGTTTTCTGAGTGCGTTTTGTTTTGGTGCCAGAGTAAAGAGCTGCAGGGACAGACTCCAGCCCAACCTGCAGCAGCATCCTCGCTGGGTTTTGGGAAGGAGAGTGGGCTCTGACCTACATTCTCCAACTTGGAAAAAGACAGGTTATCTCTCAGCATCCCAAAGTGCTTCTCCCGGGATACGAAGCTGCGATTTGGAGGCCGAAGGAAAACCGCCCTCTCCCCCCAAAAGCAGCCTCCGGCTGTTTTGCAGCTCCGGCTGTTTTGCAGCTTCCCAATCCCTTTTCCAGAGGGTGGAACGGCCTTAACCAGAGCTTTTTAAAGCTCTCCCACCTTTGCCTCCTCTCTTCCTCCAGCCCGGTGTCCCGGCGGCGGCAGAACAAGACGGCTACAGAGCCCGCTGGAGCTGGTGGCGCGGAATACACTGGGAGGCCTTTTTTTTCCCTTGGAAAATATTTCCCTGCCGCAGGCTGCGGTGACAGCAAACATTCCTGCCGGGGCTGGCGCGGGGAGGCATCACCCTGCGGGATGGCTGGGGCTCCCGGGGCGGCTCCAGCCCTTCCCTTCCCAGGGTGCGATCCCGCTGCCGCTCCCCAGGGATCCGCACAAAGGCTTTTTATGCTCCGGGGGTTGTTTTTCCAAGGGAGAAAAGAGGAGCTGGCGTGGCCCCCCGGGAATATCCAGGGGAGCCCTGGCCGCTCCGCGTGCCCTCGGCTCACCGGGAAAAAGGGAGGATTGTTAAAAAAAAACACCTCGGATCCGGAGCAGGGAAGTCAGGGCTGTGGTTGTGAATCAACAGAGCTGCTGCTATTTCCAGCTTTTTGGGAGCAGGGATAGACCCCCCCCCCTTCCCCGCTCCCCTCCCCATCCCCGGGCCAGGTGTGCACCGAGGGATTTCGGGAGCCGCCGGAATGGTGGCACGTGGCACACACGTGGATTTGGCCCTTCCATGAGCTTCCATGGGCAATCCCAGTCCTACGGAAGAAAAGCCATGGGGCAGGACACCCCAGGAACGTCCGTAAGATTTTAATTTTATTTTTTGTCATGGATCGTGGAATTCCAGAATGGTTTGGGTTTTGGAAGGGAGGCTTAAGCTCATTCCATCCTGCCACGGGCAGGGACACCTTCCACTATCCCAGAGTGCTCCAACCTCACCTTGGACATTTCCGGGGATAGGGCAGCCACAGCTCCTCTGGGAAAACTGTTCCAGGGCCTCATCACCCCCCCAGGGAAGGATTTTTTCCCTCATATCCAACCCAAATCCACCCTCCTCCAGCTTTTCCCCTTGTCCTCTCACTCCATGCCCAAATGACCGTGGAAAGGAGATATTCCAAAATCCCAGGAACTCTGCTGGTACCAATACAGGGGGCTCAGTTGGACCGCAGCAGGAGCCCCTGGTTTTCCTTCTCTTTTACAGCACGGAGAAGCCATTCCCTGGGGCCATGCAATGATTCCAGTCCCACCCAGCCCTCATCCCGCCGGGAAGCACCGAGGGCTGAGCGCTCCGCTTATCTGCAGGAGCAGCCTCCCTGTCTCCATTCCCAACCTTTCCAGCCCCGTTTTTCAGCTGATTCAATCTCAGCCGAGGAGACAGGCCTTCCCGAGGTCTCCCACCAGGGATGAAATCCACTCTGGAGAGGACACAGCTCATCAACCTCGGCTCCACTTGGGAATGGCGGGGCTGCTCCTTATCTCCAGAGATAGCAGCTGGGAGTGACCTCATCCACCGGGATTCACCTGATGGAGCACCGGGATTCTGGTTTATATTTTGGGGTTTATCTCAGTTTTCAGTGGGAAGGTGCAGGCACATCCCAACTTCCAGGGTGCAGCTGCCAGAGCGTCCCAATTTCCATAGCGAGCATCCCAATTTCCCGCAATGAGCATCCCAATTCCCACAGCCAGCACCCCAAATTCCACAGCCAGCACACCAATTCTCACCGCTAGCATCCCAATTTCCCCAATGAGCGCCCCAGTTTCCAAAGCCAACATTCCAATTTCCACAGCCAGCATCCCAACTCTCACGGCGAGCATCTCAATTTCCACAGCGAGCGTCCCAACTTTCACTGGAGCACACAACTTTCACTCCCGCCCCTTTTCCCCCCTCCGCTTCCATCACAAAAGACCCCCTAACAGGACAACATTCCCAATCCACAGGCACCACCCCTGGCCCCTGAGGCATCCCCGCATCCCGAACTTCCACTCCACTCTTTGCCCTTTTAGGCTTGGGGCGGGGGGGTTTCCCACTGGTTTTCCCAGCTGGCTGGGAAGCCGGGATGCAGCCGTGCCCCCCTGAGTGCCAATCCCAATCCCTGCTCCCATTAACACCTCATCAGCTCCCGGGGATCCCGACAAACACAGCGCCGCTATCCAAGGAAATACCGCGGGCCTTGTGATGCAGGGCCCCCGGAGCGGGAGCAGGATGAGGAGCGGGATATTTCCTGGCCCTCGGATGCGCAGCTGCTCCCAAGGCCAGCACCTCGGTGGGCAAACAGCACCTGGGAGCGCAGGGAAGCCAGGATGTGGATTCAGGAAGCATCCCTGCGCCCCGCTGCTCCATGGAGATGCTAATGGGCTCCCCATTATCCCGGCTTCCCGCTGCTCCCGCCGAGGGATGCTCCCGCTGCTGGATTAGGAGCAGCGCGGGGGGCTCGGCTGGCACCCGGCCGCCGGCCTTGGGAAGGGAGGGAAGGAGGGATCCAGGATTTATTCCCGCGGTCAGGAACAAGGCGCTGACAAACAGCCGCCGCCGGCACCTCCTTTGTTGGGAATGCTGCAAGGAGCATCCGGAGGCTGCGGCGGAGATAAAGCAGCCTGGCAGCTCCAGGGAGGTCAGGGCTGGGAATTCAGGATGCTCATCCATCCCTGCTCACCGGGAATGGGACAAAATTCAGGAGGGAACATCCCTCGGAGCAGCGGGAATGGGGAAAGGCATGCCCGGCTCATCCCGCTGCTGCTGGATCCATCCCGAAGGATTCAATCCCTGCATTCTGCTCCCACTTTCCTGTGCCGTCACCTGCAGGGTCTCCCAGAAAATTCTGATCCACAGGGATCCTCAGCTCCCACTCCTGGACACCCCAGAATCCCACCCTGTGCCTGAAGGCGTTTTCCAAGGATTTCTTAACAGGATTTGCCTGTGGAAAAGCTTTGGTGACCCAAAAAGGGGATTTTTGGCAAGGAAAGTCCACGCCAAGGGCATGGAGCATAGGACACACTTCCCATGCCAAGCTCCAAAGCATCCCTATGGAATTTCATACCTCCCTGTGCCAGAGCCTGTTCTATTTGGAAAACATTGGGAAAGGGGAATCAAACCTCAGGCTGGCCACAGTGGGATGCTCCGAATCCCTCCGGACTGATCCCTGATGGAGCTTGGGATGGGAGCCAGTGGCAGCATTCCCATTATTCCCATAATTCCCTAGGGATGTGGGTATTGCTCCCTGGAAAGGCAAAAAGTCCGGCTCACACGTGGGATTTATCCAGAGGGAGACATGGAAGCTCCAAAGGGAAAATCAACCCATTTGGAAGCAAACTGGGAGCAATCCCAGTTATCTCCCAGTGCTCTCCATCTGAGTGATGAAATCAGGGATAATCCTGAGCTCCGGGCAGATAACACCTTCCCAACCTCTCAGAATCAGCTCCCACTGCTGGATTCTCCATGCTGGAATTTCAACAAAACTCCCAGAGCTGCCTTGTCCAAGAGCAGCTGGGTTTTTTTTTTTTTGGGGAAGAGCCAGTTTGGGAGCTTCGGTGTATTCCATGGGGTGGCAGGGATGGGAACACTGCCAGGATCAGCCCCAATCCCCTCCCTCCTCCCAGAAGGAATTGCGTCATTCCAAATGCTGACATCATCAGGGAACTCTGCTGGGCGGCTCCCGGGACAAGGCAAATCCCAAGGCACATCCCAAGGGTTTCCCTGCCGTCCCATTCTGTCCCAGACTCCTCCTGCAGCGCCCCCACATGGGAAGAGCAGCTCTGCCCCTGTCCCGGAGCCTCCAGGGCTGGAAAACGCACATTCCATCCATCCCAAATCCTTTGGGATTCCAAGTCATGGATGAGCAGAGCCCAAACTCCATCTCAAGCTGGGCCCTTCCATAAGGATCATTTTTCAGGAGCCTCCCAGGTTTCCGTTTAAAATATCCAGAAATATTCCAGAATCTGATGTTTCGGGAATAAACGGATGTGAAGCATCATTTTTTAAGGAAAATCATGGAATCTCAGCAGAGTAAAGGCTGGAAGCATCCAACCATTCCCTCACCACTAAACCACGTTCCCAAGTTTTAAATCCCTTCAGGAACTGGGATAACTGGGCAGCTCTGCCAGGGTTTTCCAACCTTTTCCATGAGGAATTTTTCCCTAAAATCCATAGAAAATAAAAGGTTGTGCCCCATCCCTCCATTAAACGTGGCCATACATCCAGCACTCCCCCAATGCCCCCAGTTTTGCCTCCCAAGGATTTATCCCAGAAAAAGAGATTCATTCCCTTCCCAGCATTCCCATTATCCCAGAATTCTGTGCACACCTCGGCAGGCGGGAGCTGCCGGCAGCCGTGTTTGACTGAAATAATTTTATTTGAACACAATTCCCTGTTTCAACATTTTTAAGGAGCAGGGGGTTATTTAAGATGGATTCAGTTTTAATCAGTTTAATGGGATTTTCTGGTTTTTCATGGAAGAGCTTCCAAATGGTCCTGATTAACTTTTCCGAATCAATACGCTTAAGGGCAAAGCATACAATTATCCCAGCAAATGAACCCCTCCGTGGATCCTGCTGCAGCTCCGCCTCGGATCTGGCCCTGGATTCCTTTCCCAGCTCCTATTCCATGAGGAAAAGGGGCAGCACCCTGTGGATCCCTTCCCCAACTCACATTCCATGAGGAAAAGGGGCAGCACTCCATGAATCCCTTTTTCAACTCACATTCCATGAGGAAAAGGGGCAGCACCCCATGGATCCCTTCCCCAGCTCACATTCCATGAGGAAAAAGGGCAGCACTCCATGGATCCCTTCCCCAACTCACATTCCATGAGGAAAAGGGGCAGCACTCCATGGATCCCTTTCCCAGCCCATATTCCATAAGGAAAAGGGACAGCAACCCACAGATCACTTTCCCAACTCATATTCCATAAGGAAAAGAGGCAGCACTCCATGGATCCCCTTCTCCAGCTCATACTCCATGAGGAAAAGGGATGGCAACCCATGGATCACTTTCCCAACTCCCATTCCCTAAGGAAAAAGGGCAGCACCCCATGGATCTCTTTCCCAGCTCATATTCCATAAGGAAAAGGGGCAGCACCCCATGGATCCCTTTCCCAGCTTATACTCCATGAGGAAAAGGGATGGCACCCAATGGATCCCTTTCCCAACTCACATTCCATGAGGAAAAGGGGCAGCACCCCATGGATCCCTTCCCCAACTCACATTCCATGAGGAAAAGAGGCAGCACTCCATGGATCCCTTTCCCAGCCCATATTCCATAAGGAAAAGGGACAGCAACCCACAGATCACTTTCCCAACTCATATTCCATAAGGAAAAGAGGCAGCACTCCATGGATCCCCTTCCCCAACTCATATTCCATGAAGAAAAGGGAGAGTCAGCTCCATTTCCCTTTCCCAGCTCACATTCCCTAAGGAAAAGGGGCAACACAGGTGAGGCTCAGACCCTGGATGCCCTTCCCTACATTCCGTGAGGAAAAGGAGCACCACAAGCACTGGAACTGGAATTCCTGAAGAAAACTTCTGGCTCTTGCCTTAGTTTTCACATCCCAGTTTTTAATTCCAACACATTAAACACCCCCAAAAATGCCCAAACCCCTGGAAAAGCTGGGTTTGGATCAGCACTGGTGCTGGCACTGGGATAACCTCAAACTATCCCATGGGATCCAATATTCCCGATATCCCAATCCAGCCATGGATGTGGGATCACATCTGGCTCCCATCCATCCACAGGCCATGGATCACATCCTGCTTCCCATTCATTCCTGCAGGATCCAATATCCCCTGGCTTTTGGCAAGGTGCAACATTTTTCCGAACTTCCTGAGGTGCAGAATTCTTTGGGAAATGTCAGAGTTCCTGGAGGATTAAGCAGGAGCTGGAGCAAACAGGAATGACATTATTGTAATTCCTGCTGTGCTGGGTCATTTTCCTGCAATATCACGGTTCCCATCCCAAATCCTGTTCCTTGCATCATCCTTCCCATTCCCTGTTCCCAGGTTTTTGCTTATTCATCCCATGGATGAAAGCAAAGAGTAGGAAAAGAGAAATGTCTTCATTTTTCCTTCCTTTCCCCCTCCTTTTTCCTTCCTTTTTCCTTCCTTTCTTCCTTGCATTGGGGCGAATGCAAACACCACTGAAATTCCAGGGTTTTAAAATCTCTTTTTAGGGAGGAATTCTCAAACTTCCCCAGCAGATTATAAGAATCATTGTTATAAGAATCTGTGGCAGCAATTCCCTGCACAGCCCCAGCCATGGGATACAAGGATGTGAACATGGAATTGATATATGGAAAAGTCAGGCCCCTTGGCAGAGCTGGCATCATCCAATCCCTAAAATCCAGCCCTTCCCACTGCTCCAGGAACAGGGAACAGCCCCTACCAGGAAAAGATGAATTCACTGCTTTTTCAGGAACTTCTGCCTTCTTCCAGGATATTTTCAGCTTCCCTTTGGGGTTTATCCCTCTCCTTATCCCACCAGCTGCTCCAATCCCCAAAACCAGCAACAAATCCACCTTTTCCTGCTTTTTTCTGTGGGATCAACCAGCTCACAGAGGATTCCACAGGGATGGGATCCATCCCTCACATTCCCTCTTCCCAGCGGGATCAGGTTTGGGGCTTGCAGGAACCACATTCTGGGGTATCAAAAGCTTGGGAATTGCTGCCCTTCCCGAGCCTCTGGCAGAGGATGAGCACAGGGGTACAGGAGGAAAACACTCCTGGGCTGAATTCCATGGGATATCCAACAGCAGAGGGCCTCCTGAGGGACACAGGGATTCTGGGAAGGGATTGGGAACATTGGGACATTCTCTTGGGAATGCTGCTCCAGCCCAGTTTGCACCAGGGAATTCTTTCCCTCCCTGCTGGTGCAGGGGCAGATCCGAGCAGGAAAAGCCAGATTTAAGGGAAAATCACTCCTGGAAAAGCAGGAAAAACGTGGTAGGAGACAACTAGGAGCTGCTGCCAGGAAAAGGAATAGATTTTCCATGTTTTCCAGCATTTTTTTCCAGCTGTTTGCAGATGGGTTTGGGGTGGCCATGGTTCCAGAATTTGGGAAGCACAGGGGGGTTTTCCTCATGGGATGAGCAGCTGGGATTCCTGGGAAAAGCCTCTCCTCCACTCAGGAGCAATCCAGGTTGTGGGAATGGCTGGAAAAGGAGAGAATCCATGGATTTGAGTGGGAAAACAAATCAATGCCTGAATAAAAAGAGGGAGCAGGTTCCCACTGAGGACATATCCAAGATTTCCAGGTGTTCCGGCCCATCCCAATGTCCCCATCCCAACTCTGGGAGCACAGGAAGCTTCCTGGCTCCCTGATTTCCTCCCTCTGGAGCTGCTCCAGCTTTTCTATTTCTGGACTCCATTCATCCACAGCCGGCTTTCCATAAAAATTCCTGGTGCCTCTGGCCTGGAAACCAGGAAAACCTCCAGGAGCCCATAGGAAGCAGCAAAGCCTCCAGATCCAGTGCTCCAAAATTATTATGGAATGAGGGAGTGGGGAGGTGATGTCAGCCTGGATTTAGGGTGGATAATGCATCCCTCTGTCCTGGCTCCACCCTGCTCTTCCCAAAAATTCACCACAACCACAGAGGGAGAAACTTGGGAATATTCAGGGATTTCATATGGAGCTGTCGCTGCTTTCCCTCTATTCTGTATTCCCAGTTATTTCCCTTTCCATCAGTTCTGGGATAGAGAGCTCCCAGCAAGGAGAACCACACCTTACACTCAGCCCACATTTCCATGGAATTTGCTTCCCAGTGCTCCTTTGGTGTTTCCAAGTTGGAAATCCAAGCTCATCCATTGCTGTTGAATCCAGTAGGATTCAGGCAAATTCCAGGTGCTGTTTCAATGTTAATCAGGACTTCTCATCCTTCTGAACCTGGGAGGAATTTTTCAAGCAGATTTCTGGAAAAGAGCCAGAGGGAATTGCCTCATCATCCCCAAATTCCCTGGGAGTTGATGATCCTTGAGATTGGGATCAGACTGGAGCAGGAGCAAGGATAACTCATGGAATGGGAAAGCCACTGGAACTTCCCTGCATTCCTTGGTCATGCGGGGCCGGATCCACTCCTTATTCCTCTCCACAATCCCAGGATCCCCGAGCTTTGGGACACCACCACGGTTGTCCCCTATCGCTGCATCCCGATCCCCCATCCCAGTGGGAATTTTTTGGAGGAGCAGACACAGGAGCATTGAGCGGGGCCTGGAATGTGGCAGCGGCTGCCAGAGCCCAGGAGCTCCCGGGAAAAGCGCCAGGCCGGGAATAAGGAACTGCAGTGTGGATCCCAGACTGGATAAACACACCCCAGCTCCCACCTGGCATCGGGAATCAGGCTCTGACCTCCGGCTCCACTTCCCGCCGGGATAACGCCACCTCCTCTCCCACCGAGAAAGGGAAACGGAGGCCTTCACACGTTTCCCAGGTTTTCCAGGGAGAAAACAGCAGGGAAGCACCCTGAGGAGCAGCCATGGATCCACAGAAGTGACATCCAGCATCCAAACATCATCAAAATTCCAGGCTTCCTGAATTTTGGGGGGATGTTCACTTTATACATTCCCAAAGTGGATAAATCCTTTTTTTTTTTTTTTTTCCCTGCTTATCATTCATCCGGGGATTCTCCCAAAATTTTTCTCCAATATACTTATTAACTACACAGGAATTTTTGGGAATTCCTTTACTTCCCAAAAAAAAAATCTGATTTTTTTTTTTTCCCAGGAAAGAGCAGAAAGCTCCAAGTTAAGAGGGGAAAAAGCTTGGGAAGTTTTAAAGTTTTTTCCTGGGAGACAAGGTCAGATTTTGGCCAAGAACGCGTTCCCAGTCCAGGTTTTCCCATAATTCCCCAAAAAAATTGGAGGTTAAGGAGGCAGAAGATTATTAAAAGTTGTTTTTTCTGGAATTTGGGAAGGATCCTGTTCCCACAGTTCTTGTCATTCCTGGGAATACCTTGGAGATTTTAATCAGTTTTAAAAAATTACAAACCACAAGGCTCGAACATTTCCAAGCATCCCAAATCCCAGGATTTGGCGGCTCCCAGGAGAGGGCAGCAAATCTCCACGTTTCAGGCTTTCCTCGGGAAAATCGGGAAGGAGGGAGGAAGCGGGGGAAGGAGGCGGGGAAATTTGGGAGCAGCCCATGGAAGTGGGGCTGGAACATCGTGTCTTTTAGGATCTCTTCCAAATATTCTAGGATTGTGTGGAATTCATGGATTCCGAGTTGTTTGAGGCTCAGGGAAGATCCAAGGGGTGGAAAAGGGATTCCATAGGGGATTTACCTGGAAAAGGGGAGCGGGACCCTTTAAATGGAAATTCCTCCGGGAAAATTCCACCCCATTCGGGGATTCATTAATTCCTAGAACCACAGGCTCCTTTCCACTTTTCCCAAGTCTTTGGGATCCATCTCCGGTGAGAGAGCAGGACAGGAATCCCTGGACAGGGATAATGGGAATAAAGAGGAAAATTAACTGGATTCCAGGATAAGGAGAGCTGAACAATTCCCTTGGACATCAGGAAAAACACATTCCACTAAACCCCAGGATGGTTTCCCTGGAATTCCTTGACTTAGAGGCTCCCTACAAACCCCGGATCTTAAAATCCCAGAACTGCTGATCCCAGATTCACATGTTCCTTGGGATGCACCGAGCAAATTCCACTTTTCCCTCAGCATCATAGCAGGCTCCAAGGTTGGGATCTGGGGCTACTCCTGAGGGTGGGATTGAGGAGAATCCCGGGATTTTTAAGAGCTGGGCTCTTTGCGGGTCCCTTTCTACCAGGGATATCCCAGGATTTTATGGATGTCCCTGAAATGGGAAGAAAGCCGAGACTTCCTAATCAGGGCATCCTTATCCCACAGGGAGGCTCCAATCACCTGGAATTGTCCCCCTGGAGCCAAGGTTATTCCTGCTCCTCCCAGCCCAGAGTTTTCCATGGAATTCTGGGACCACCGTGTGGCTCAGATCCATGGCGGAGTTTCCTCCCTTACAGTAAAGGAGCATTTAAAGGTTTCCTGTTGCTCCGGGAGGTGGAGGGGGCCCATGGAATCTGCGGCCGCTTCCATTGTTTAATTCCATGTTTTCCGGTCTCCTGCTGCAACGGGAACGCCCGGAGCTCCTGAGCTGGCACCCGGGAATTTCTGTGTCAGCACAGTGGGATCCCATTGCCCTTTATCCCACTGGAACACCCCATGGAGTTGGGAGTGGAGATGGGGTGCCAGCATTCCCTGGATCCTGGATATTCCCAGCGGGATCAGTGCCAGCTGCACCATTAACCACGGTCATGGATTTAAGCAGCGAGGAGAAAATCCACCTGTTTTCCCAGGATTTCCAAGCCCATTCCCAGGAGTATCATGTGGATGTTTATTTTGATTCCCATCCTGGCAGGAGGGCCCCTAATGGTCTCGTTCAGCCAGCTCCAAATTCCCAAAAATTCCCAATGCTGTGATTTTGGGATGACTGAGGCAAGTTTGCTTCATCACTTCCTGGCCAGGGTTGGGAAAAATCAGATAAGGAGGAGCTGAGGGAGAAGGGAATGTTGGAAAAAAGGAGGATCTGGGGGAATTTCATTCCCTCCAAGTCTGTGACAGGAATTAGATGGGAACTGGGGTCTGATCCCAGGGAACAAAAGGGATAAAAGGGAATGGCCTCAGGGGAGATTTAGGTTGGATATCAGGAAAATTTGTCTCCCGGGGTAGTGGTGGACCCCTTATTCCAGGAGGGATTTAAATTCACATGGATATGACACCGGGGGACCTGGATCAGTGCTGGGTTAACATTGGGTTCCATGATTTTAGAGGGCTTTTCCATCTTCAGTGATCCCTTTATTCCATGACGCTATTACTCTTTGATTCCACAATTCCGGGACTCCATGATTCCATGATTCCATGACCTGGGCTGAGCTGCTGCCAGGGATAAGATTCCCTGAAACCCTCCCGTCCAAACCCCCTCAAACCCAGCAACGGATTTAAAAACAAAAAACCAAAAAAAGATGGAATTTCCTCCCATTTTTACTTCTTGCACCCTCAGTTCCAGCACAGACTGAGAAATGGGGTGGAATTCCCGGTGGGTTTGGATGCGGGGCCAGGCCGGGATCTCTCCAAACCCGGAATCCTGGGATGCGGTGCCGCAGGGAAAGGGCTCTAGCGGGAAGAATCCGGGGGCCCTGCGGCGCTGGGAAGGCGGGAATGCGCGGCAGGAATGCGGGATGAGGGATGCGTTGCCAAGGCAACCATTCCTTCTCCATCTCCTGCCTCTCCCCGGAGCCACGGGGGGATGCGAGGGCGGGGTGCGGGATTTGGGATGCGGGATTCGGGATTTGGGATGCGGGGGGGGTGGGGGGGATCGGGCTGCGGATCCCGCCCTCCGCAGCGCCGGGAAGGAGCCGCTGGAGCGGGAATGCTCCGGCCGGGAGCCGCAGGACAGCGCAGCCCTGCGGGAGAAGGGCGGAGGGCGCTGCGCTGTTTTCCAGAGGAAATCCTGGAGCAGAAAGTTGCGCCGCGTTTATTTTTTCACGGAAAGCAGATGCCTGCGGCATAGGGATGCGGGAGAGGGGGAAGATCCTGCGGGTCCATCCCTGCTTTGTCTTTCGCTTTAAAAGGTCCGGATCTTCCCGGTCATCTGATCCAGGTCAAGTAGGACTTTCCGTTGGCGACGGATCCCACCGGAGCATCTTCCCACAGCGGCTTCTTCCCCCCGGCAGGAAGTAGCGAGGCTCCTTCAATCCCTGGAATACTGAAAGGTAAAATATTCCCGGCTGGCTTTCTCCTTGGCAGGGTGAATGAAATCCTCGAGATTTGCGGGGGCTCCTTAAGGTGGATGGCGTTGATTCCCAGGCAGGGTTGGGATTGATTCCCAGGCCGAGCTGGGATTGATTCCTAGGCCAGGTTGGGATTGGTTGCCAGGCCGGGTTGGGATTGATTCCTGGGCCAGGCTGGGATTCCCAGGCCATCCCACCTGGTTTGAGGAGCCTCACAGAGGGTTAATTCCCACCCCACCCCACAGCCTCTGAGATCCCAAAAAACCGGGATGCTCCGGCCTGACGAATGACGTGGAGGTGCCCAGGCAGGAAGGGGGTTGATGGAGGCAGTCAGAGGGTGGTGGATGGAGGTTCCCAATCCAAGGGGAATGTGGCCACTGGGATTTCTGTGCCCCACAACCCTCACCCCAGTGCCCTGCCCGCAGGTTGACCCCATCGCCGCTGCTCTCCCGTCCATGGATCACCTCCCGCCATGAGCACGGACGGCGAGCAGCTCCTGGCAGCCGGCATCCCCCTCTGGAGCGTCTCCAGCTGGGCCGGCTCCGAGCCGCCCCCCAACAGCAGCACCGCGGCGGCAGCGGGAGATGCCAGCCGGCCCCCGGGGGCCCCGGAGCGCGGCGGGGAGCGCGGCGGAGATCGCGGGCATGGTGGTGCTGCAGTGCATCTACGGCCTGGTGTGCCTGCTGGGGCTGCTGGGCAACGCGCTCGTCATCTTCGTCATCCTGCGCTACGCCAAGATGAAGACGGCCACCAACATCTACCTGCTCAACCTGGCCATCGCCGACGAGCTCTTCATGCTCAGCGTGCCCTTCGTGGCCACGGCGGCGGCGCTGCGGCGCTGGCCCTTCGGCCGGGCGCTCTGCCGGACCGTGCTGGGCGTGGACGGCCTCAACATGTTCAGCAGCGTCTTCTGCCTCACCGTGCTCAGCCTGGACCGCTACATCGCCGTGGTGCACCCGCTGCGCGCCGCCTCCTACCGCCGCCCGCGCGTCGCCAAGCTGGTCAACGGCGGCGTGTGGCTGCTGGCGCTGCTGGTGGCTTCGCCCATCCCGGTGTTCGCCGGCACGGCCGTCACCCGCGACGGCCGCGCCGTGGCCTGCGACCTGCTGTGGCCCAGCCCGGCGTGGGCGGCCGCCTTCGTGGTGTACAGCAGCGCGCTGGGCTTCGTGCTGCCTGTGGTGGCCATGGCGCTGTGCTACCTGCTGCTGGCCGGCAAGATGCGCGTGGGTGGCGCAGGGCGTGGGCTGGCAGCAGCGGCGGCGCTCCGAGGGCAAGCTGACGCGGCTGGTGGTCACCGTGGTGGCCATGTTCGTGGTGTGCTGGCTGCCCTTCTACGTGGTGCAGCTGCTGGAGCTGCTGCTGCCCGGCCGCCTGGACGCCAGCGCGCACAACGCCTCGCTGCTGCTCAGCTACTCCAACAGCTGCGCCAACCCCATCCTCTATGGATTGCTCTCCGAGAATTTCCGCAACTCCTTCCACGGCGTGCTGCGCCGCTGCCGCGACGCCGGCCTGTGCTGCTGCCGCGCCGCCGACGGGGACGGCGGGGACAGCGAGGACGAGGAGGAGCCGCTGGATTACTGCGCCGCGCCCCGCGGGGACGCCAAGGGCTGCGTGTGTCCCCCCCCTGCCCTGCCAGCAGGACCCCCTGCGCCCCCAGCCCTGCTGCGCGCCCGGGGCCCTCCTCCCCAAAACCACCCCCTTCTAGGGGACCCCAAAACCGGGGGCGAAAGGGGATCTTGGATGGAGAGGGCCCGCGATGCCGGGTCCGACTGGCGGGTGCGCCGCTCTCCGAAATAAAAAGCCATAAGACTGGCCTGGGATGGAGCAAATTCCATGGATTGAGTGGTTATTGCTGTTATTCCGGCATCCAGGAGCCTTCGCCGGGGATGGGGAGGATCCCAAAATGTTAATCGGGAGCACATGGCCCTCCTGATTGATAAATGATAAATTCCCATTTCTTCCCAAGAGACAGGGAGACACCGGGGAAAATCCCAAAGCCCGTCAGCTCTGCTGCATCTACAGCAGAATGAGATCCCATCATACACACCTCCCTACCCAAAATTCCCAGGATTTTAGCACACCCAGGGCCAAATTTCTACCAAAAAACCCAAAAATCCAGGAGAACCAGATTTTGGTGAGCTTGGAACCCCAGGGTGAGGAACAGCGCATGGAGGCCCCATGGAGCGAGCCACTTCCAGCTTATCTGGGGTTTAACTTTGTCCTTGGAATGGGATTGGTGTTGTCCATTATTCATGGCTCATTCCTTCCATTTTAATCCCACTGGGGAAGTAACCAGATGGGAATATTTTCATCCCTGTGCTGCCCTGAGTGCTCCTGGGTTTTCCTGGTTTTCTGGAGGAATTTTTGGGAAGGGGAGAAAGAACAGGCCCTGAGCAGTTCCTCTAAACCAGACTGGCAAAACTTTATTGGTGTCCACAGAGGATCTCCATCAGACAATTCCATCAGACAGGGTAAAATTCCAATAAATAAATAACGATTTACAAATGGGCCCGGGGGGGAGCAGGCCGGGGTGGGGGAGAGGATAAAACAAGGAGTGCTGGGAATTCAGGACTCCGACGATGCACCGTAAGGAAGGAATTTGTGATAAGATAAAACTCCAGCAGAGGGAATTGGAGATCAGGGGGGAGGAGGACATTATTGGGGGTGTGGTGGCAAAACCTGGGATCCACCCAGGAACGAGCAGGGGTTTGAGCTGGATAACAAGGAAAGATCCGTGGGAAGCAGATCCTGCACGTAGGATGATGCCTCAGCAAAGTCTTTCCACTCTCAAACCTTATCCTTTCTTTCCCTTCCTTTTCCTTGGATATTTTCCCAAGTGACACCTCTATATTTTGATATCTCTTTCTGGGTAATTATGGATAATCACAACAGCTCCCTCCTTCCCACTGCAGCCAAACTGTCCTAAAATAAACCTGGCACATCCACAGACTTACAGCCCTCGCTCCATGTGGTTTCCCTTTAATCCATCCCAAGGGATCCATGGACAGGACCCTCAGTTATGCAGCCTTCAGGATAACGACCTTATAGGAAAACCACAATTCCTACAAATGCCTCATTTTGATTTTCCTAGGAATTTGCAGCAAAGGTTTAGCATTCCAGGGGGAGATGCTGAGTGCTGGGAAGTTCATAGGGTGGGAGGGGGGAATGTGGGGGAACAGAACGCCCCCGTTCTGATCCCAGGCTTCCAAAACTTCTCTGGGATAATATTTCACTGGCATAAAGCTGCCAGTGGCCGCTCGGACAGCAGCCGGAGCAGGACCCCCTTTGGCTCCCCAGGGAAGGATGGAGCTGGAAAACCAGATCCTTCTCAGAATTCTCCCCCCAGGCCGTGGCTGCTGGAATCCCACCCCCGGGAATGTTTTGCCTTGGGCTAGAGTCAGCCCTGCACAAGGGAACAGGGAAAATCCCTGTGGGTGGGAGGGGTCAAATCCAAATCCAAAATTCAACAATCGAATTTAAGGCAACAGCAGCGGAAAGTCATGGAAGGACCTGGATGTGGCTCTGTAGCACCGCAAACCTTTCCTACAAAATTCACCTCAGCAGCCTTCGTGTCCCTGTTTAACCTCCACATCCTGCAAAAAATAAGGAGAGGGAATGGGAATCAGGAATTTGAGTCCCATCTTGGTGACACCGAGCCGGGTCCCTGCTGTCACCAGTGGCTTAAGGTGACAAGTGCTTCCCACAACATCTTTGCTCCTCTTTCCCTCAGCTTAAAACAAACAAACCCCATCCCAAGGAAAAGCTGGAGCCTCCCAGCTCGGGGAGACCATCCAGCCCGGGGTAGGGGGATTTGGGTCGAGCTGTCCTTCCAAAGTCCCCGCCTTGGTCACACCGTGCTCTCATCCCACGGATTTAGAGTCACTTGCACAGGGAGCCGTCCCTCCTGGGTTTTTCCTTGCGGTTTTCCCGACCGGCGGCTCGGGAAAAGGAAAGCTGAAGGCCAAGGAAGCGGGAACAAGGAGCAGGAGCGGAGCAGCCTCCGGGTGTTCTGCTGTCCCCGCTCTCCTGCGCCGGCATTCCAAGAGCCGGCTGGGGAGCAGCGGGTATTTCTGGGAGCGATGTGATCACAGCTTTTCCCGAATTATCATTCAAAAATTCCAGCCGGGGCGCGAAAGGGCGGGCGGGGGTGGGGAGGGGTAGCGGCGGATAAATGTCACCCAGTTCGGCCTCCCAGTGTCCAGCGTCCGTCCGTCCGTCCTGCCCGCCGTCCCTACGGCTTCTGCGCGGAGGGGACGGGCTGAAGTCCCAGCTCCTTCTCGTGGGGGCCGCTGTACTTGTAATCCATGGAGCCGTGGGAGCGGCAGCGCTTCCTGGCCAGGTGGAATCCCAGAGCCGACAGGGCCAGGAGGCTCAGCAGGGCACCCCCGGCGATGCCCACCAGCACCCCGGGGTGCAGCGGCTCCGCTTTCGGCGGGGGCCGGCTGGGGACGGGCGTGTGCGGCTCCAGCTCCGAATCCCCCGAGGACGCCTCCTCGCCATCCCCGTCCAGGATGGGGATGCAGTCGATGCCGCGGAGGAAGTAGCCGTGGGGGGGACAATGGCACTGGAAGCCGCCGGGGGTGTTGGTGCAGTTGAACTGGCAGTGACCGCTGCCGCACTCATCCAGGTCCATGCACAGGTTGTCCTCCTCGTCCAGCATGAAGCCCTCGGGGCACTCGCAGTCCCCGCCGTCGCCGCACACGGGCGGGCACTCGCTGGCGTTGCAGTGCGGGAGGCAGCGGGACGCGTCCTGCGGGTGCACGGCGTAGCCGGGGTGGCAGCCGCAACGGTCGCCCTCGGGCCGCTCCTCGCAGCGCTGCTGGCACGACAGGTCCCAGCAGGGCGGCAGGCGCTGGCAGCGCCCGTCCTCCATCCTGTAGCCTTCGTGGCACCGGCACTCGAAGCCGCCCTTGGTGTTCACGCACAGCTGCTCGCACGGGCCGGGCTCGCTGGCGCAGTCGTCGATGTCCTCGCAGCTGACGCCGTCGGCCGCCAGCTGGTACCCGACGGCGCACATGCACACGAAGGAGCCCTCGGCCACCACGCAGTGATGCTGGCACTGCGCTCCCTCGCACGGCGAGCGGCACCCGCGCCCGTCCGGGGCCAGCACCGCGCCCTCGGGGCAGGAGCAGCGCGGCCGCCCGCGCTCCTCCGCGCACGTCCCCGCGCAGCCCCCGCCACCCAGCTCGCACGGCCACGCTCCCGGCGCGTCGCGGCCCCAGCGCGGCCCCGCGCCGTCCCCGTCCTCGCAGCGCAGCGCCAGCCCCAGGTCAGCGATGTCCGCCACGCTGCCCGGAGGCAGCGCCAGGAAGTCCGCTCCGCGGGCGCCGAAGGGGGTGGTGTAGGTGACGGGGACGCCGTGCTGGGTGGCCAGGCGGGGACAGCTGCCTCCGTAGCTGTACTGGCAGAGGAAGCCGTCGGCCGGCTCCTCGCAGCGCCGCTCCTGCCAGCGCAGCTCCCGGGACACGGTCACGCAGCGCTCGCCGCAGCGCCGCCCCGACGGCGCCCAGTTGGTGTAATCGGTGCGGCGGTCGCCGGTGATCCAGCGGAACCCGCGGAGCCGCAGGCTGGGGTCGGTGCAGGACAAGGAGGGCGACAGCGACAGCCCGAGCCAGAGCCGCCCCTCGCGGTTGTGGAGCATCAGCGCGATCGCCTCCTCGGCCACGGTGGAGCGCACGGTCATGAGGTGTCCCCCGCCCCGCTCGCAGCCCTCGCTGGCGCCGGAGAAGGAGCGGGACGCCCAGAACACGGCGAAGCACTCGTGCTCCAGGCACTGCGCGCCCGCGGGGGACAGGTCCCGCCGCTGTGCCCGCGCCACCGTCCCCAGCAGCAGCAGCAGCAGCAGCGGCGGCAGCAGCGGCCGCATGTCCCGCGGAGGGGGCGGCCGGCGGCGCCCCGAGCTGAGCATGGCCCGCTCCGCCCGGCCGCCCCCTTTATAGCGGCCCCGGCGGGGGAAGGAAGCGCCCGCGGGGCCGGGAGGGAGCGCGGCGGTGAATCCCGGCCGGGCGCTGCCCCCGCCCCCGCCCGCATCCTCCCGGCGGCTCCGCCCCGGCGGGGCCCGCCCGGCTGCGCGGGGGGAGCGGGGAAAACAGGGAGAGCCTCGGGAGAAGCGGGACACGGCAGCGGGATTTCACAGCACAGGAGGGGGCTTCGCCTCGGGGTGGGAGCAGCGCCGCTGGGAATTGTCACCCCGCTGGGATCTTCATCCCGCTGGGATCTGCATCCCTCTGGGATGTCACTCGGCTGCTGCACAGCGCTGGCACTGCGGAGGGCACAGATCAAACCCTGCGTCCAGCTCTGGATCCAGCGCAGAGCATCTCGGTGTCCAGAGATGGGAGTGGAGCCGGGAAGGGGCCGGAGCAGCAGGAGGGAGCTGGGAAAGGGGCTCAGCCTGGGGAAAAGGAGGCTCCAGGGGGAACCTTTCCCCTCTCGGCAATCCCTGACAGGAGGGTGGAGTCAGGTGGAATCGGGATCTGCTCCCGGGGAATAATGAACGGGATGAAGGGAAACGGTTTAGGTTTGATTAGGTAAAACTTCTTTAATAAAAAATTAACACATTATCATGTATTTCCATCTATAGTTATATATAATTTATATAGTTCTACTATTTGGTATTATTAAGCATCATTATGACTTTTCTCCCTATCTCCCCTATTCGCCACAGACACCTCCGAATGGAAACCCCATTCCATCAGTTCATCCTTGGTGGATCCCTCTGTGCTGCCAGAACAGAGCCAGGAGCAACCTAAAAACGCAACCTAAACGTCCCAAGCTTCTCCACTCCACAAAAAAGGGGATTTGAGGCTGTTTTTTCATGGAATTCCAACAGCCCCGGGCACTGCAACTGGCCTTTGGGATGAGCAGCAAATCCCAATTTCCTCGGATCATTGCAAGGAGGTTTCTTTATTAAATTTGAGTGAACTTTATTGAACTTTGTTTGTCCTTTCTTAAACCCTTGGGGTTTGTTTTGTCCTCTCACAACCTTGGGTGTTTCCCGTAAATCCCTTGAGTCTGTGGGGGAAAGGGAAGTTGGGACTAATAATGATAATAATGATAATAATGATAATAATGACAATGATAATGATAAGAATAAGAATAAGAATAAGAATAAGAATAAGAATAAGAATAAGAATAAGAATAAGAATAAGAATAAGAAACTCTTCTTTAATCCCATTGGATGTTTCGGATCTGCCCCAAGTATTGAAATGTCCATGGAATTTAATTCTAGCAGCAGGGATGAACCTCAAGGAGAAAGTGTCCATGGGGGAGCTTGAAACAAAGAATTTATCCCAGCAGGATCATTCCCAGGAATCTTCTGGGAGCTGGAGAACTCTGACCTTAACTGGCTTTAGGAACACCTGTTGTTCCCACAATTTTCACTTCACTATTTCCAATTCTTCTTCCACTTCTCCTTTTACTTCTGTTTCTGTTTTCTGGAAAAAACCACCAAGAGAAGGGAGAAAACATCCTGGCAAACCACAGGAAAAGAAGGAAAATAGAACGTGGTGGAGATGAAAAAAAAAAACCCAAAACAATAAATTTCTGGTTTTGCTGGTTTTTTTGTTTTGTTTTGTTTGTTTTTTTTTTTTTTTTCTGGAACTGCAAACCCAGATAAAAAATTCCTTGTCAAGGTTTTTTCCAGGAAAAAACAGAGCCTTCCCAAACAATGATCCCACTTCGCTGGCCTTGCCCGACTGACAACATTTGTCCCTAAAAGATAATCGGGATGGGGTGGGAGGAATGGGATTAATCACGCTTTCATAATTCCCTTTTATCCCACTGCTCTGCAGGCTGAGTCAGGGTGCCAGCACTGCCCTGCCTGCTGACAGGCTGCTTTTCCTCTTCCCCAGTCCCATTAATCATGTTTTCCCTGCCTTTCCTTTGGCTCTGACTCACCCCGGCTGTCCCTGTCACTCTGCTCGGAGCGGGCACTTGGAATGCTTGTCCTGACTCCCGAATCCGGGAGTTTGTGTCAACAGGGGGGGAATTTTTGGCTTCTTCGCAGGGTTTTGGGATGAGGTTGCTCCGTTGGAATGCTGGCAGTTGTCCATGAAGGAATGGAAAGCAATGGAATGTAAAATAATATGAAATATCATGGGATAATAGGATCTAAAAGGGGTCCATCCTATTATTTGATCCCGAAAAAGCCTTCACGCAGAGAGGTGCTGAAATCAATGGGATCGCTCATGGATTTGGGATCTTGGTCATGGGATTAGGGCCTTGGTGATGGGATTGGAACCTTGGTTGTGGGACTGGGACCTTGGCCATGGAATTAGGACTATGACCATGGGATTAGGGCCTTGGTCATGGGACTGGAACCTTTGGCTGTATGATCGGGACCTTGGCCATGGAATTAGGACCTTGGTTGTGGGATTGAGACCTTGGCCATGGACTCAGGACCTTGGTTGTGGGACTGAGAACATGGTCATGGGATTGGGGCCTTGCTCACGGATTTAGGAACTTGGTCATGGTCTTAGGACCTTGCCCGTGGGTTGAGGTCCTTCCTCGTGGGCTTTCCCTGTGGTTTTAGGAACTTGGTCATGGGATTAGGATCTTGCTCATGGACTTGGGCCCTTCCTCCAGGGTTTAGGGCCTTTCTTGCGGCTTTGGGACCCTGTTCATGGATTTAGAGCTTTTCTTGTGGCTTTGGGACCTTTTTTTATGGGTTTAGGACCTTCCTCATGAATTTAGGACCTTCCTTGTGGTATTGGGATCCAACACAGCCCATCCCAATGCTCTCACCCCATGGCCTCAGCAGGGATGAAGGGAATGGCTCCTGCTCAGGAGCACAGATCCTGGGAAAGGCTGAGATCATGGAATAAGCCCTAGGAAAGGATTTGGGATCACCACCCACCTGCCGTGGGGAGCACAAAGATTAGGAGCACCAGACCATGGATTTTTAGGAATATCTTTATTAAAACCCACTGCAAACACATTTTTATTCAGGTTTTCTTGGAATTTCATCCAGAGAGAGGCATTGGGATAACTTTATCCTGTAAATCCAAGAGTTTCATTCTGAGAAAGCAAAACACTCATCCACGACAAAAAATTCCAAGGAGCAGGATAAACATCCCATCTCCTGGGGAAGACAGAGCACCAAATTATCCTGCTCCAACTTGTGGGATCCACCAGTCCCTAGACAACTCCCTGAGGAGGCCACGGATTAAGATGTGGCAGGAAAAATGAGAGACATGAGGTTGGATCCAGGTGGAATTGCACCAGGAGGGAGGATGCTACAGCAGGAAACATTCCATTAGGGAGAATCCAGCCTAAACCTCGGCACAAACTCCTGTCTTCCCCTAGATCCACCATCATTCCCCAGTGGAATACACAGAGGTTGCAACAGAAATCAGGATTTTGATTTTTGGGGAATAAACAGAGCACCTCAGGTTTTTTCCAGCTCTGAATTCTTTCTTTTCTTTTTTATAGCCTTATATCCCATAAAAAACCCCAAGGCTGTCACTTCCCACAGATCCCAATCCAGCATAATTACATGGGATTTCCTTCATTGATCCAGCTATTTCCAATGCTCTGCTGGCTTGGGATTTGGGAATATTCAGTAGGATTTCCAAGAATCCTGCTGCTGCATTCCCTCCCTTTCTCCCAACCCAGGCAGCACATGGAAAACATTCCTATCAGCTCCATTTTCCTGTTTGCAGCTCACAATGGAGCCCCAAGACAAGAAAAAAGCAGGAAAGGGTTTTGCTCAGCACATGGAATGACAGGATGCAGCTCCCTGCCCACCACAAACTCCTTTGTGTTCTATTCCCATTCCTGGAGCAATTCAGCTCCAGGGACAAAATAACTCCAACAGAAACTTCAGGAAGCTGCTGGACCCTTCAAATCCCATGGCAGATCTTTTCCAGCCCTTCATAGCATGGATGAACCATGGAGAAGGTGCTGTTGGGTGTGCCCCTCAGGATTTTGGGCAGAATTCCCGCTGGAAAGACTGGAAGAGGCTCAAGGAGTTTTGGGAAGTACCTGGGGAGCAACTTGGCCCGGAGAGTTTTTTGGGAGTTATGAGTTTTACACAGAATAATCAGCAAATATTCCAATTCTGGCGTGTTCCTTACACAGGGAGAGAGGGAAAACATGCTCAGCCTGGAGCCGGGAAGGATCCTTCCCAAAACAAATGATCCAACAGGAAAAGCCCAGCCTCTCATGTGGCTGATGGGAAGGAGAGCATTGTTTTCTCTATTTAGAAGTGGATTTAGGCAGGATACTCAGGAAATGAGGAGGTGGTTATTCCAAACACAGCTTTTCCTACCTTTATGCCATTCCTTGGCTCCATGATGAGCAGTTTTCCCTGGTTTCAGGCGACAGATTTTTAATAAAACCCCAAAAGTAACCCTTAAACCCCACCCTGGTTGTGCCTGCAGGGGCCTGTTCGAGCTCTGCTGGGGCACATCCCAATTTCAAACCCTTTCCCATCCCAACTTCAAACCCTTTTCCAGGAGAAGGAGGCAAATCCATAGGGAACAGTGCACAAGGGGCTGCAGGAGAATTCCAGGTGAGGAGTTTCCCTTTAGGAACACGATCCAACAATTCTGAATTTGCCTTTTGCAGCAGAGCTGAGGAGACAAATTCCACCCCATTCCCTCTCCCCTCTCGTTAACCCTTGGAGCAGCAGGACTGCAAATCCCACTGGAACAGCCCGAGGAGCTCACTTTGGGCACAAAGCATTCCCTCCCACCCTCTCATTGGGATTTTTAACCCTCTCCTACCTGCGCTCCCCGCGGCCCTCGGGCTGCTCGGGCACCCAGCAATAATTATCGGCCGCGTTTTTGGCCGGAGGCTTCTCCCTCTTGGCCGCCCTTTTCCTGCAAGCCACGAGCGCCAGGGCGAACGCCAGCAGGAGCAGGATGGCCACCAGGCTGCCGACGATGTAATAGAGCAGCAGCCGCGGGCCGTCGGCGCTGTGCTCGTCCGAGCCGGCCCCCGATCCCGCCGTGGGCATTCCCGGAGAACGCGGGATGCTCGTGGTCCATGGGGCGCGCGTGGTGCGGGGGATGCCGGAGCTCCGTGGGACGCCCGAGCTCTGCGGGATGCCGCCGGGGCTCTGTGGGGTGACGGTGGAGCTCTGCGGGATGCTGCTGGAGCTCTGCGGGATGCTGCTGGAGCTCTGCGGGACACTGTTTTGGATCGCCTCTCCGGGGCTGCATCCGTGGCCATCCGCGTCCCGGAGGGAGCCAGGCGGGCACAGGCACTCGTAGCCGCCGGGGAAGTTGTGGCAGGCGCCGGGACAGGGATCCCGCAGGCACTCATCCACATCCAGGCAGGACTCTCCTCCCGGCTCCCTCTGGAAGCCGGGCCGGCAGGCGCAGCGGAAGGAGCCGGGAATGTTGATGCAGAGCTGCGGGCACGCGTGGGGCTGGGCGCACTCATCCACGTCGTGGCACTGGTGGCCGGCGGGCCCCGCGGGGCGGTAGCCGGGCCGGCAGAGGCACTGGAAGCCGCCGGGAATGTTGCGGCACTGCTGCTGGCACGGCCCCGACTCGCACTCGTCCACGTCGGAGCAGCCGCGCCCGTCGGCGGCCAGCGCGTAGCCGGGCTCGCAGCCGCACTCGAAGCCGCCGGGCCGCGGGCGGCAGGAGCCCTGGCACGGGTTGGGCCGGCAGGAATCCTCGGCCAGGCAGGAGGCCATGTCGGCGGCCAGCACGTAGCCGGGGTGGCAGGCGCAGCGCGGGCGCTCGCCGGGCGCGGCCAGGCAGCGCTGCTGGCAGCCCCCGTTGTGCTGGCCGCAGTCCACCGGGCACAGCGGACCCGGCGGGTGCCAGGCGAAGCCGCCCCCGGCCAGCGGCCCCTTGCAGACGGCGAAGGCCGAGGCGCCGCCGCTGTCGCACCGCACCTCGGCCAGCGTGCCGAAGGGAGCGGCGGCCAGGCGGGCGCTGCGCACCCCGAACGGGGTGGCGTAGGTGACCGTGCCGCGGCCGGCCAGCGGCAGGAGCCCGCACATGCCCTGGAAGCTGAACTTGCAGAGGAAGGCCGGCAGCGTGCTGCGGCAGGCGCGGTCGGCCCAGCCGCCGGGGCCGTGCGGGCCGGGCGGGCGCAGGCCCACGCAGCGGGCGCTCACGCAGGTGTCGGCCGGCTCGGACGCCCACTGCGAGAAGTTGCCCGGCTCCCCTCCGGCCACCCAGGAGAAGCCTCGCAGCGGCTCCTGCGGCCGCACGCAGCGGCCCCGGGGCAGGGCGAGCCCGAGCCAGGCCGGGCCGGCCCAGCCGGCGCTGGCCAGCAGCTCCCGCAGCCGCTCGGCCTCGCCGGCGCTGCCCGCCGGCGCCAGGTTGCCTCCGTTATCCTCGCAGCGCTCCTGGGCGCTTTTCCAGGTGCTCTCCTCGCGGTGCAGGGTGTAGCAGGCGCTGTCGGCGCACAGCACCTCCGCGTCCTCCCCTCGGCAGCGCCAGGCCAGCAGCAGCAGCAGCAGCAGGAGCGGCCGGAGCGTGGCCATGCCGCCGGACAAATGGACAAATGACCAGCGGAGTCACATCCCGCTGTCCCGCCGAGCTCTCCCGAAACACATCCTGTGCTCCAGGCTTTCCTATTTATCACCGGAGGCCGCGGCTTCCTGTAGCGTGCACCCCGTTGTGCTTCCCGGCTTCCCTTTGTAAGGAACACGCTTGCTCTCCTGTGAAAATTCAAAAAGTTTAATAAAGGGCAACAGGAGACAAAGCAAAGCAAAGATTATGGCCGGGTGCATCTTGGCGCTCGGCCAAGAGCACCCCCTCACCTTCGGGGACACCCCTTAAGTACCTTTTCCATTACCTCGGTCCTTTGCATCTTCATAGACCCTGAGGCATATCCATAAGGCGGTTTACATATCCCGGGATCTGTTTTGCACGGCCCCTCCTCGGGTCCGCCTTTCCAGAGCATGCGTGTCCCTTGGGTGTGGTTTGGGTTCCTCTTTTTCGCTTCCAATTTGGGCCTTGGTCCGTGCTTCCATCAGATGGCAGATGCTGATGGCTGGAATATCAATACCAGGGTCCTCACGGCGTTTGCTGGATGTTATCCCGACCAAACAGAGAATTCACTCACAGCCACCACCACTGCCGTGTCTAAGATTTTGTTAATAGCAGAAATAAAAGCAAAGTTATTTTAACACTTTACATACAGCATTCAGCCTAATATTTGCAAAAAAAACCAACAGAACAATATGTATTTATAGCACCTTTCCCGCCAGCTCCTCACTCCCATCCCAAAGTTTTGGGTAAAACACGCTGCGTTCCTGCTTTTATGCTTTTATTTTTGTGGTGTTCCTGCTTTTTTGGGTTTTTTTTTTCCCCCTCCAAGAATTTGATTTATTCCCTCCGGCAGCAGCTGAGTTTTCCAAGCCCTAATAGGGGCCGAGATTTTTCAGGCACGTGTTGCTAAAAGGGGAAGGAAAACATCCCGGCTAAAAAGCCGTGGGATCTGTGGATAGCAGCCTCTAAAAAAGAGGGAATATTTGACACGGCCTCTCCCGCGCATGCTCAAAGATTCCAGCACATTTTCCCCTTTCTTTAAATAGATGGAAGAGCCCTGAAATAGGAGCTGGGTCGTGGGAAGGTCCTGGGAATACCGGGATGGAGCCAAGCTCGGCCGGGCTCTGGTGCCATCCCAAGCAGCGCTGTCCTGGCAACCCATGGATCAGGATTCCTCGCAGAATTCGAGGTTTGGGCTGGAAAAGCTCATCCGGGAGCAGGGCAGGGACAATTCCACTGGAATGGGCTGTTCCAGACTTTGAGGCTGGGATGCTCCCAGTTCTCTCCCTGCATTCCCAGGATTTCTCCTGAAGCATCACTCCGGCAGCAGCAGATTAAGGATTTAACCCTGGCAGTCTGGGGAGTCATTTCCTCCTTGGCACAGCCATGGATCCACTGCCCATTCCAAGATTTCTCAGGTTAGGTGGGTTTGGAATTCCTGAGGGAACGGCTGTGATCCAACAGAGAAATTAAAACCAGGAATCTGCTCCTTCGCTTCCCTTCTAAATAAAAAAGCTGGCAAAAATCCCAATAAAAACTGTGGATTATTCCCAGACCTGCCCATGCACAGCATTCCTGGGAAAGCCCTGACTGCTGGGATATCTTCTGAGATCTCCCATCTGAGTGAAGGTTCAGGGAGCCACAGCCAATGCTCCCAAACTAGAGCATTGTGGGGAAACAACTTTCCAAAAAAACTGGGAGGGAGAAACCCCACCTGGATGCTGTTTCTAATTGGATTTATCCAGAATTCCAGGAATGGGGGAAATTTTTTGGACTTGGAATGAGAGAGCTCAGCACAGGAGCAGTTCCCTGCTGCCAGCCCAGGACATGTCTCTGCTGTTGGAAAAACCCGGATCATGGTTTGTCCGCCCGGCTGATCCCACAATTTTCCAACCAACAACTTCTTCCCACAACCCAACCTGACCTTTTTTATCCAACCAAGTCTTCCTGGACAAAACCTGGGAATTTTTAACTAAAGCTCCTCTGGATATTTCCAAACTGGGGAAAATCCCAAAATATTTAAATATCATTTAAAAATTAAAAGTCATTCCAGGATAATCAAGGAATTGATGGGAATGTTCTTTCTTAGGATGTGTAGGATGTCCAATCAGGAATCCTGTCCCAGGGAAGAACTTCTTGTTCAAAACCATGGAATATTCATGGAATGTTTGCAAAAATAAAGCTAAAAAACTTTTCCAGTGGCATTAAAAAAAAAAAAAAGTTTATCCATCTTTCCATCTTTCCAAGAGTTTCATGGATAGGAGATCTCCCTCCCATCACTTTTAGGAAGATCTCCATGTTCCAAGCTTATGTGGGAATATTTGGGGGAACTTTTGATGCTTCTTTGATTTTTATCGAATATTCCACACTCCTTAAATTTTCTTGGATGCTCCCATTGAAAACCCAAGTCCTGGCTCCAAACTTTAGAAGGATTTTCTTTCCCAACCCCCTTTGGACGAACACATCCATAAACCCCTGTTTTCCATAGGAATCCAATCCCAACGATCTCCAGGAGAGCAGAATTCCCGCCAAAGGGAATATCCGATACGACTAATTAAAACCAATTTAAAAACCGGGAATTGCTGAAAATGAAGGAATTGGTTTAAAAGTGTCGCTCGGAGGTTAAAAAAGGGAAAGGGCGTGGAATGTGTGATGTCAGCGGCGGCAAATCCCAGGACTTGGATGAGGGACAATGGATGCGGAGGCGGGGACACCTGTGCGGGGGGGGAAAAGAATTGGAGGAACTCGGCTCCCTCTGGAGACACCACAAGGACACGGAGCCGGCGTTGGGAAGCTCTGGGAAGGCTCTTGGAATGGGGGAGCTCCTGTTACACGAAATTTTGGGATTTTGGGCAAGGTAGAGGAGCAGGAATTAGAAGGGGTTTAATGGGAACAGAATTCCAAGCGCCAGGAAAAGGAATTGCTTTGTTTGGGTTTTCACATCCCTTCTCCTCTGCTCCAGGGAAGTCCCACCTGGAATTCTGCATCCAGGTCTGGCTCCCAGCACAGGAAGGACGTGGAGCTGTTGGAGCAAATCCAGAGGAGGCACCGGGATAATCAGAGGGATGGAGCAGCTCTGCTGGGAGTAAAAACTGGGAGAATTGGAATTGCTCAGCCTGGCAAAGAAGAGCTTCAGGATTATCCAATTGTGGCATCGCAGGAGCTGAAGGAGATGAGGAAAACAGGGAGAGATTATTCCCAAGGGATGGAGTGACAGGAGAAGGGGAATGGCTTCCCACTGCCAGGCAGCAGGCTTAGATGGAATATTGGGAATAAATCCTTCCCTGGGAGGGTGGGGAGTCCCTGGCACAGATTCCCAGGGAAGCTGTGGATGCTCCGTCTCTGGAAGTCTCCAAGGCCAGCTTGGAGCACCCTGGGACAGTGGGAGGTGTCCCTGCCCATGGAATGAGACAAGGAACTAAGATCCCTTCCCACTGAAACCATTCCATGATTTTTTCATGGGGTGGCTGAATGCCCACCTAGATGAAAATGAAGAAAGGAAGGAGCAGTTCCCATCCCAAATATCCTGTTCCTTCCAGGCATCTCCTTCCTTTTCATGGAGGCAGGGAATTGGTTCCTTGGAGTCTAGATTCCATGCTGGCATTTTTGATTCCTCCCTCCCTCCCTTTGTCCTGTCCACATTTTTCCAGCATTGGAGCAGCTTCCAGGCTAAAGCTGGAGGAAGAGGGATGTTCAAAACAACCTGGGGCAAATCCAGGAATTCTGTATGTCTCCAGATAAAATCCAAGACAAAACTCCAGGAGCTCCCTGGGGTCTCTGCCAGCTGGGAGGGAGCTGCTCCAGGTGTTTTGAGCAGCTCCAAGGAATTTGCTGGATGCCAAGTCAGGACATGATCCCTGAGTTTTGTCCCATTTTTCCAGCCCACCTTGTGCTTAAAACCAGGAATTCCATTTCTGTTTCCATTTGGAAGCGGTCGCTGCGATTCCAGGGAGGAGAAATCCCACTGGCCCCCAGCAGATCCATGCTTTGAAATTTCTTTGGGATAGAAGTGGGGCACTCTACCCAAAGTCTTTCCTCCTGGAAGTGGAAGGAGTGGAGCACAGCTGGAATATTAGCCTGGATGGCAGCTGGAAAAGTGGGAATCATGCCTCTGGAAGCCTTCCATCCAAGAAGGAAAAGCTACTCAGATCCCAGTGGGAACAGGACAATCACCCTGGGGAAAATCCTCACTCCAAGGGATGTTTTCCCTCTTCCTTTGTTATCGGAGGGATTTTTTATTATTCTTGAATTTTTCATGTGTTTGGAGTCTTGGAATTGCTGACTGGACTGTCCTGGGTGGTCCAGGGTGGGAATGTGGGGCGGGAACAACCTCTTCTCCAGATGGAGCCAGTTTAGGAAAGAACAGGAATTCAATCAGAGGCTTCCAGGGGGAGGGATCCCTCCTCCCACCAGGATATTCTCCAAGGAATATTTCTGGGGGAGCTCTGGAATGGCAGGGGGGAAGATGAAGGGGAGGACAGACATTAAATCCCAACCCAAATTCCCTGCTTTCATTCCAACAGGAGATTTGGGGATATTAATGTTGGAATGCCACCAGGACACCTGGAGAGCACACACACAAATAAACTTCAGGACTTCTCCAAACAATCCAACCCATCCGGAGGGGCTGCACTGGGATTTGGAGCTCAGACCAGCCAGAGCGGGGGAAATGCTGCAGCTCCGCAAAATTCCCTCTTATTCCCAAATTTCCTGGTCATCCAGAATGAGCCATCAGGGAATTTGGCAGCTCCTGCTGTTCCTGAGGGAATTACAACTCACCTCTCTAAACAGGGATTGCCTAAGGAAAGGAAAATTGGGCAAATTTCTCCCCCAAAATACAAAGAAAATGGAGAATTCACTAAAGGTGGTGAATTCCTGTGTGGTTTACACTGGGATTTGTGTGTCTGTTCCTTGTGGGAAGCTGGAGGCAAGAGGGGAACATCTTTAGGATATTTGGGAGGGGGGTTTTTGCATAAATTGTGATTTTCTGCTGGGCATTCCCTCTTTCAGTTCATCCTGTTTGGTGGCAGGATCAGTTTTCCTGGTGGAATAATTAAGGAGTAAATAAAAATAAAATAAAATAAGAAATAAAAATTAAAATAACCTAAAACTAAAAATTAAAAACTACAAAATAAATTTAAATTAAAACTAAAACTAAAAACTAAAACTAAAACTAAAAATAAAATTAAAAATAAAAATAAAAGGGGGTGTATCCATAGGCAGATGCTGCCTGAATAAACATGGAATTACCACGGGAAGGAACCATTCCAGGGGATGCATGAGGAGTTGATTCCTTTTTTTTCCCCCTCTGTCTCACACTTTTTTTCCCCATTGAAAACAGGTTTTCTCTGCCCTCAAGAGCTCTGGGGAACAGAATTCCCAATTTCACCTACAATCAGGATCAGGGGATCCAAGGTGATCCCTGTATTCCCATGTGGTGCCAGAGGGAGAATTCCAAAGGAAGCAGTTTAAAACCCCACCTCATGATCCCAGAAATGGGGACAGGCAGGTCTGGAAAAGGCGCTGGGATCTGGGATGGAGGATTTGGGTAATCCCATTTTTCTTTGGGATGTTTAGGACATCCCACGCATCGATCAAGGAAGGTGTATCCGTAGATCCTTTTTTTTTTTTTCCTGGAGCAGAGGCAGGGAAGTGCTGGGCTCTCTTATTAAATATTAATTTGCCCCCTTTGCTCATCCCACAGAATTCCCTGCTTGTTTTCCCTCCCTCTCCTGTTGGAATTCCCACATCAGTGACACAATCCAGACGTCCAGTCCTTCCCAGATACCCGCAAGCAGCAAAAACCGAGGATGGGGTTAAAGCGGGATCTGGGCTGGCTCCCGCTGCTCCAGCTCCACCTTGCGCTGAGCCAATCGGGATTTGCTGCCATTCCCAAATGTCATTCCCGGCCGGAGGGGCTGGGAGGGCCAGGAATGACTCAGCCCTGGCACAAACCCAGAGTTTCCAACACCCCCAGCTGGATTGTTCCCTGTTTTCCCATTTTCCTCCCGCTTTTTTAACGCTGTCCCAGCCCAGCTGCGCTGAATCGCTGTTCCCGCTGATGTGCCAAATCCCGGGAAGGAGGTGGCTCTGGAATGCGAAGGGAAAGGCAGGGTTGGAAACACACCCGAGGCTCGGGAAGCGCCGGGTGTTGCCCGGGCAGGGCGGCAACAACTGGAAGGAAAAGCAGGGTGGGATTCTCCAAAGGGATGAGCGGCTCCTCCAGACCCTGCCCAGCTTTCCCAGGATCACGAAAACGGCATGGGTTGGGCTCAGAGAGGGTGATAAAAGTGAGGACATCCCAAAAAAAACAGGGATGTGGCTCCACAAAGGGGGAAATCCAACCTGCGGTGGAAGCAGGATAAACAATTCCTTGTTTTCCAAAGGGGTTGGAATGACATGGGCTTTAAGGTCATTCCCAACCCAGTCCAGCCTGGGATTATTGTTCTCCTGATCCTGATCTTTCCAGAATCTTCTCCCTCCAGATGATCCTGTTTGGAATGTAGGATCCCTTTGCTGGATCATGTCACACAACAAATTCCATTAAAGAAAAGGGAATTATAAATATCCCCTGGGAAATTCAGGGCCCCCCCCACGTCGGGATGTGGCAGCTCTAGCCCGTCTCTCCATCCAAGGAGAGATCCCAAAATTCAGAAGGGAGAGGAGCTGAAAGTTCAAATATTCCTTAAAATTGGCAGGAAAATGGCTCAAAGCACAGGAAAACATCGAGGTCATTCCCTGCAGAAGCTGATCCCAGCAAAGCCCAGACTGATCCCGCCAGCAGCATCACCATTCCTGCTTCCCACACTGGGCTCTTTTCCAGGTTTTTCCCTCTATCCCACAAATCTTCCTCCTTGGAGAGGAGGAGGAAGAGGGACAGACTCCAGCAGGGCCTTGGATTTGCCCCAGGAATGGGGCAGCACTCATGATTCCAGGGATAGGAGGGGAATCCTGAGGGAAAAATCATCGTTTTTCCTTTCTGCTGACGGAGTTTGTGGCTGGGAGGTGAGAAAAATGGGATATTCCCACTGGAATGTTATGGCTGGATTGAAAGATTATCCCAGCAGGATAATCCCTGTGGCAGGATCAGAAGTATCCCACCTCCTTCTGGGAGCTGCTGGAATGACAGAATTCCCAAAGAATTCCCATTTCACCCTTTTCAAGCCCAGGCAAGTGTGACCTCGATTCCCACAGTTTGTATGGAACAGATGGATTGAAAATCCATGGCAAACAGGAGGGAAGAAAAGCCCTCTGTTGTTCCCAGCTGTTGGTGCACCAATCCCATGGTTTGGATTGGGAAAAACACCAAAATTCCTTTTTTTTCATGGAAAAGATTCCCAGTCCTGAGCAAAGCCTGGTGGGATTTCCAGAGCAATTCCAAGATGCTTTTCCTTTTCCATGTTGCTCCAAGTTTTCTTCCCTTTGGTTTTGTCCACTTTAACTCTTTTCCCTCTTCCCCCTCATATTTATCCAAGGAAATGGGGCTGCTTGGGAATTCAATGGGAGGAAGGCAGGAGCTGCTGGCTTCGTATCCGGGGGCTGCTGGGGGGATTGGGAGGTGCTTCCCTACTTTTTAATGGGATTGAGGAATAATCTCCCATCAACTCCAGTGGAAAACTGATGGAGGGCTTGGAAATCTGGGATCCCAAAAGCTGGAGCCAGGGCAAACCAACTGTTAGGGAACTGGGGAGTTTGGGAAAGGGGGAAAACAAAAGAAGCTCTACGATTCCTGGGAAAAGTCAAGCAAGGTTTTAATTCCTTGTGTGGGCTCTGGGAAGAAGCAAATCCTGCCCTTTTTGCAGCATCACCAGGATCTCAGGTTTTCCTGGAATGGGATGGCCTTTGCTCCATGCTGGTGATTTACGTGGGAATCAATCCCTGCTCCTGACCCCGGGATATTTGGAGTCGCTGAGCTGGGAGTGAGCTGGGAAGTTGGGAAATGGCTGGGAGTCAATCTCAAATGTGTTCCCAATCCCTCTGGTGTTGGGACAGGGCTCAGTGACCCAAGGAAATGTCCCCAGATCTTCCCAGAATCTCAGAATCCCAGAATCCCAGACTGGATTCTGGCCAGAGGTCACCACTGCTGGGGTAGGACCTGCAGCTCCCTTTGGATTCGCTCCATTATAACAGAGGCTGGATTAACAGAATTTAGGGATCAAATCCCTGCCTTAAACCAGGTTCTAAACCCCATCCCAAGGTTTTCTTGGAGCTGCTTTGGGAAGCCAGGGCGTCCCTCCATGACCAAGGCAAGAGCTCCCAGCCCACGGTGAAGCAGGACACGGATCCTGGCAGGATTTGTCCGGAAAACTCAGCGCTCCCAGTACAATGCCCAATTTCCTGCTGGGAGGGTCCCAGCAAGGCAGGAAAACATCAGCACTTTTCCAGAGGCTCCGAGCTCTGCCTCCCTGCTCCTGGCTGCCTTCGGAGCAGGGAGGATCAATCCTATGATTTTTGCTGGAATTGCACTGCTGTCAATCCTCACCTTGGATCCAGCCCATGGATGCGCCAGAGCTTCTCATAACCTTGGGGATGAGAGCTCTGTAAATAAAACTCGGGATTGTTAGGAATGTGGGCAATAAAGATAAGGGCTGGGAAGGCTGGGCAGAGTTTTCTGGCTGGAGAACGTGTCCCAAGGCTGCTCTTTTCCCTCCTTATCGCGGCTCCACAGGAGGTGGGTGCTACTGCCAAGGGATGTGCCGGAGCTGGGACTGCCCCTGCTGGAATTTCCCTGCCTCAGCAAGGAAAAAAAAAGGGAATATGAAGTGAAAATTCCCTGGGCTGCTGGGCAGACAATCACAGTCAGGGGAAAATCTTCCCTTGATTCCACACCCAACTCCAAGGTGTATTTTTTCACCCTGAAAACAGGGAAGAAAATGCTTCCTTAGAGGTTTAAAAGAAATTTTCCCTCTTTTCCAGCATAATTTATTGGTGTTTCCACAGGATCCTCCTCCATGCCATGGCTGTGGGCACACAGTGCTGGATTTGCCTATGGAAAGGGAATGGATGGAGCAAAGGAAATTCTGGGGCTTTGGTGCAGCGCTGGGAAAATGGAAACAGCCACAAAATACATGGATTGGGACCCATTCTCCAGCTCCCAAGATGGGATTTCACTGGTTAATTACAGCCACATTCCCATGCTGGAAAGGAATCAGGGATCATGTTCCAGGTGCTCCCTGCCCTGCTATAATTCCAAGGGTTTTACCTTTCCCGGGAGCCAGCCCATCTTGCAGGGTTATCTATGGCTGCTTCCGGACCTCCCCATGGAATTTGGTGAAGGCCAGCATGGAAATGGGAAGAGCCCTGCGGATAAGCATCTGGATCCTGCCATTGTTATCCTGAAAGGAGCGGCGGGAGAAAGGTGGGGAGGAACCAGAGATGCTCTGAGCAGGGCCGATGTTTCCAAAGGGATAAAATCCTTGGATTCTTGTCCCTCCCGGCCACCTGCAGGCCAGATCACAGCTGGAGGCAGCTTTTCACTGACCTCACTGGGTAAACATTCCCTCCTCCCTGGTTTTGCAGGGAATGAGACACTGGATGCACAAGATTGAAGGAAAAATCCATGGCAAAAAACAGAAGCCTGTTCCTAAAGGCTGAGTCCATTCCCAAATCCTCCTGGGATTATCTGAGGGCTCCAACTGAAATCCAAGTTGGATACCTTCAGCTCCAAGAGGTCTGGGGCTCCAATTCCCCTCTTTTTCCCAAGGAATGTGCTGTGCCAAGGCCAAGCTTCCCATTAATTCATCCCGCTGGATCCCATTCATTTCCCAGTTAAACACCCCAGATTTGGTGTGGTTTTTCCAAACTTCCCTGGAAAAGCTGGAAAAGCCTTATCAGGCAGCTACTGAGATACCCCAACAGGGCAGCCAGAGCTGGATAGAGCCAATATTATCCCTAGGGAAGTGGAAAACATGAACTGGAAGTGAGGCAACTTGGAAAGTAATGGGAATGTCATTCTCATCCTGCTGCAAAGAAACAGAGGGAAAAGAGAGGGGATGGATTTGATCCCAAATAAACGGGATTGGTTGGTTTATTACTGGCATTGCCACAGCACCCATGGCTCCTCTTCCCACTGTGTTACCCTGGATATGGGAATTCCCAGCAGCTAACCAGGATTGTTCCCTTTGAACTATGCCTTGGCAGGAGTGGAACCAGGCACCATCTCCAGTTTTTTTAACAGGAAGAGATGGAAAAGTGGCATCCACTGGCTCAGCCAATGATTTTAGGAATGTGCAGTGCTGGCATCTCCCTTCCTGGCAGCTTTTCCCCGTCTGATTTCCCAATCTTTATTTCTAAATCCGTAGCATTCCGCACTGATCTCCTGTGGAATTCAGACTATAAATTTCCCTGTCAGCTCTGGCTCCGAGTGGGAATGCTGATGTTGAAACACTCCCACCTGGATTCCAAAAACCATTCCCTAAAGGTGGAGAATCCACCCTATACTGGGGTGATCCATCCAGGATCAAACAGCCACAGCTCCAGGGATGAGGAGTGAGTGCTTCCTTTTGGTGGGATCCATCTTCCCCCCTGGAATTGCTCTCCAGGTATTCCAGCTGTTTCCTGGGAATAGCAGCCACTTGTTCTTCCCGGTTCTGTGTGATTTTAGGGATTGTACTTCCCACTTCATTCCCTCCTCCTCTGGAGGTCTTGGTGCCAAACTGGGGAGCCCAAACTCCCCGTGGGAACAGTCTGGAATGTACCCAGAGCAGCTGGAAAAATCCCAAGTTGTGGTCCCGACTCTGTTGCCATGGTAAGGAGCTCCTGGATTCCATGAGCACAGTGGGATGGGGTCATTCCCGGTTCTCCTGCTTGCTCCAACCAGGATCCCAGCAGGAACAGGGCTCCTTACCATGAGCTCAACATCCTCATCCTGCTTTTCCAAAGGGAACTGTTCCAGCTTCTGCTGCTGGACATAGCAGGATCTGGCAGTCATTCCCTGCTTGGAATGCCCTGGGATGGCCGGAGCAGTCTCTTGGGAAAGGGGGATTAGAGGGAACAGCCTCTTTCCGTCAGAGCAAACTCTGGCTCCTGCCAACATTTCACTGGGAACAGCTTGAAAGGACTGGAAAAGCCCCAGGGAACACGGATCCCCAGAAGAGATCTGTCTCCTCCGTCACGGCACATGTGATCCCCCGTCATTCCCGCCTGGATGCAAATTTGGGATTACTCAGGGCTGAGGTGATGAATCCATGAGAGCCCCAGATGTGAACCCCTGGGATGGGATGTGTCAGCGCAAGAATTCCCAAGAAGTGCTATCCAGCTGGGATGAACTTTAGTTTTCCATAGCCTGGATAAGGAGAGGTTATCCTGGGTCATGTGGAGCTGCCAGGCTTGGAATGAGCAGCCCCTGTGGTAGGAGCAAGGTGTGGAGATCCTCTTGGAATTCTCTTCCCAGCAAAATAACAAAAGTGGCTTTTCCACCTTTATTGGGAATGTTGAGAAGAAGGGAGAGATGCCAAGGCACCCTCCTGTGCCCCACTCCCAACAGCTCCATGCCAGGGGCAGCTCCTGCGCATTGTCCTTGGAATTCTGGAGTTCTGAGCTTTTACTTCCTTCCCATACACTCCCATTTTCCAGAGGAACAAAATTCCCACCTGATCCTCGTGGCTCAGCCCACAGTGATTTTGTCCCAGCTCCGGGAAAAGGTGGGAAAGCTCAGATGTAGGCATTCCAGTTGGGAATTCTGGGCCTATAAATGGCTCCCTGCTCCTATCCCATCTCCAGGTGCATGTCCTGAATTCCCAACTTTTGCTCCAGAGAGGAAAGTGTTTGTGAAGTCACACAGATCCACTCCTGAACTTCTCCACAGCCTGTTCCTTTGGGAAGTTGGAAATGTGCATCCTCAGCATCTCCCGGATGAGCATGGATCCTTGGACCCGGATCCACGGACCCAAAAATGAAGTTTAAGGAATTTGGGATCTTTTCCCCCCTTCCTTTTGGCTTCCTTCCCTTGTCTCTCCCACATTTTTCCCTGACACTTTCAGGCTCCAACCTGTTTTCCTATTTTTATATTTTCTAAGGATGGGCTCCATGTCTTCACATGCCTGAGAGTAGTTAGGCAGTAAAAACACAGATCCATCATATTTTGGGATGTTCTTCCAGCTTCCAATGCAAGCCTGGGCTTGGCAACCCCACTGCAGCCATGCCGGTGCTCCCAACAGATTTTTGGGATAACCTGGAGCCAACTCTCCAGCTGCTGGAAAACCTCCTGACTCCATGGATCCCTCTGAGCTATAAAAACAGATCCATAAAATCACCAGCCTTTGGAATGTTGGTGAGTAGCCAGTATCTGCTGTGATACCCATATGGAAAAACAAAGGAATTTTAGAAAGAATTAGGTGCTACATTATGTCCAGATCCCTTTTTTTTTTTTCTTTTGTTGTTGTTGTTTTTTGTCTTGTTTTGGTTTTTTGTTGTTGTTATAATTCCCTATGGAATGTGTTTTCCCTGAGGAGAAGATCCCAGAGGTTGGATCCATCCCTTTCAGTGCTGGAGCTTGCCTTGCCTGTGGGTATTCCAGAAAATTCCTCCGCACTTGGAGCCTTCTCCGTGCTTGCAGCAACATTTTCCTATTTCCCTGCAGTCCCAGTTTATAAGGGATAATAAATCCAGAGAGGAAAAATTGGGGCAGGAAGCTCTGGGGTTTGGAACTCCAGCTCCATCCAGAGGGATACTTTTCCTTTATCCACCTTGGCATTCCTCCATCCCTGGAGTTCCTAGCAATCATTAAATATGCCAGAGTAAAAGCAGATGCTTTAACAAAGAGTTCGTGGCCTGACCCAAAGCCATTCCCGCTGCTTTTCCAAAGGTTATCTGGCCATTCTCAACCCCACTGCTCCCTAGGAATATGAATTTTTCAATCCCAGTTGGGAAAATACTCCTTTTAAAGATGAGTGCTTGGTCTGGGAACACTTCTGGAGATGGATTTTTGTATATTTGAAGGTGCACATGATTCCAAAAGCCATTCCTGAAATTAATTGGGATAATTACTGGGATCGTTATTAGGGACAAGCACAAAGCTGTAAAATTAGCGGTGGGAAAACTCAGCAAATCCTTTTCCTCCTCCTCCTCCTCCAGAAATCCCTAATCCACACTTTTATCCCAAAGGCTGGCATGGCCCTCATGGTCATTGAAGTCTCACTCTGCAGTGTGAAGCTTAATGACCGTGCCTAATGACCGCGCTGGGAGCGACGGCGATGGATCAAAAGGGATTAATTGGGATTTTAATGATCTTGGACACTCGGCTTGGGACAAGTTCCTGGCGTTCCATCGGCTTTGCAGGGATGGATCTTGGCATAGACCTTCTCCAAGCAGGAAAGCTGAAAGGAGAAAAGATGGAATAAGATGAGGGCAGATGGGAGTTTCTTAATGGAATGAGGTGTTAGCATTGGAATTGCTCAGGGAAGACTTGAGTTCCTATCCCTGGAGCATTTCTGGAACAGGATAAAAGCAGATGGGAATTTCATGATGGAATGGGTTGTCAGGCTTTGGAATTGCCCAGGAAGTTTTGGAGGCTCACTCCTGGAAGTGTCCTTTAATTCCTAGAGATGAAAGAGATGGGAATTTCTTAATGGAATGGGATGTTAGCATTGGAATTACTCAGGGACATTTGGAACCCTGGAACAGGCCTGGATGGAATAAGAGATGAAGGCAGATGGGAATTTCTTCGTGGAATGGGTTGTTAAGGATTGAAACAGCACAGAAAGGTTTGAATTCTCATCCCTGGAGGAGTCCAAGGAATACCTGGATGTGGCACTCCTGTGCTGGGTGACAGTTTGGACTCAACGATCCCGGAGGTCTTTTCCATCCTCAGTAATTCCACGAGATTCTGTGGAACTAAAGGCAACCTCCCAAGCTGCAGCTGGGGCCAAGCCTCCCCAGCAAGGCCCAGGATGACTCATCCTGAAATTCCCCAAAATATTTTGCCAGGTGTTTGTTTCTCCAGGCAGCTGCTCCTTCCATGTTTAGTCATTCCTGTGCCAAGATCCCACACCCAAACTGGGACTGAAAAAGGGCATTTTCTCATCCTTGCAGGAGCACCTGGAGGCAGGAATACTCTCCGTGAAAACACTCAGGCTCAGGACGCAGATATAAACTGAGATTCCTGCTTTTCCCCTAAATAATTTGGATTCACAAACGACAGTGAGCGCTCAGCACTAAGGAAAAATAAACACCGAGGGAAAAATATTATTGCTGGGAAGCCAGATATTTACATTTAAAAAAAAAATTGGGATAATTCTGGTGGCTAAAAGTCAAGAGGCTTCTGTAGGAGGACATGAAGTTTGGGATCTTGCGAGGGAATGCTGCTTTCTGGGGAACAACTGAAAAACACAGCCAGCTGTAGGAAAAATACCACTTAATCTGATGTATTTGGATTTATTTTTCCTTATAATTTTCCCTGGTGAACAGCTGGAATTTGTCCGGAATCACCTCCGTGAAATCAGCAGCTCTTTTAATCGCAGTCTTGGAACACCAGGAGCGTAAATCTGGCAGGAATTCCCTCTTTTCTTGCCATTAGGAATAACTTTGGGGGTTGTTTTGCTGGATTTCTTCTGGCTGGCAGCAAGGTGCTAATCTGAATTTACTCCCTGGGATCCTCTGTGTTCTGTACAGCTTTATCGCGGAATATTGAGTTGGAAGGAACCCTGTGGAGAAGAGGGGGGGAAAAAAGGGATTTTCCTCCCCACCTCCTATTGCTAATGGAATATTTGTTTTATATTGAACTGTAACTAAACAGGAGGCAGCTCCTTTCCAAGCGGGAAAAGCATTAACATTCTGTCCATTAGCTGGAGACTAAACATTATCCACCTGTTTTCCAGACCCCAGATGGGGAAACGGGATCTTTAGGATATTCCATAACCCCCAGACACACCTATTTCAAAATTCAACCAGAACTCAGCTATTTAAAAATCAATTAGAACAATTTCAATTTGGGCTTGACTGGGAGTGTTAAGGAGTTAAAAATATATGGATCAGGCCTTCAATATCCATGGAATGTGATGGAAAATCCTTTGCTTCCAGAGGCAACTTCTAGGTTTGATGCCCATGGTTTAGCAGGAGTTAAAATATTTGGGAGAAGAAGGAAAAGCAGTTTGCAAAGTGCCAAGAGCTTAAAAATGTGTGATAAACAAGTAAATTAGCTGTGCTGAGGATTTATTTTGTGCCAGAAGGAAAACATCATAGATACACTCCCAGAATTTGGATTTCCATCGCCCTAACACATCACTTGTCAGGAGTGTAGGGTGAGGATTGCAGGGAATGAATCCCAAAGCAGCCCCACTCCCTCTTCCCCTGAAGCTGTGGGAATACATCATATCATAATCACTGCTACACAGGAATGAGCTCCCAGGAAAAATGAGAGGGAACGTCCGGAATTCACAGCTCAGAGCCAAAATCCTGTGTGCCTTCATGCCCAGGGTGCTGCTGAGCTGGCTCCAAGTTCATTCCAGAGAAACCTTCCCAAACTGGGGTCTTGACCTCGGTGGGAGCCCTTCCAGTGACTCCTGGATGTGTTCCCACATCAGGGACACGGAGTTGGCATCCCAAGTGTTCACTCCATAACCCCAGGGAACACAGAAGGGTGAAAAGGGTTTTTAACTGATTTGCTATTTATTTTTTATTTAATTATATTTTATTTAATTCATTTGTCACCTTAATCTGTAAAAGTCGTTGGTGTTCCAGAGCTCCAAGTGTTCAGCCTGGAGAAGAGAAGCTTTGGGATGACCCAAATGCGGCATTCCAGGATCTGAAGGAGCTACAAGAAACATGGAGAGAGATTATTTCCATGGACCTGGAATGATGGGACAAGAGGAAATGGTTTCCCACTGCCAGACAGCAGGGATAGATGGGATATTGGGAAGAAATCCTTCTCTGTGAGGGTGGGGAGGCCCTCACACAGGTTCCCCAGAGAAGCTGTGGCTGCTCCATCCCTGGAAGTATCCAAAGCCAGGCTGGAGCACCCTTGGATAGTGGTAGGTATCCCATGGCAGGGGGTGGGACTGAATAATCTTTAAGGTCTCTTCCAACACAAACCATTCCATGATCTTGGAATTTGGTGGCTGGACTTGATGGTATTAAAGGTATTCTCCTATTCCACCTTGGTTTGCTCTGGTGTTCAGGTTTTTCCCACCAAAAAACAACTTGCTGGGAATTAAACTTTGCTGGTTTTTAGGATTCTAAAATCTTCTTTTTCAGACAAAACACACACGGGCTTCCCTCAATTCCTGTGTTTTTCAAGTGACACCAGTATCTTGGAAGTGTTCTGCCAGGATATACAGAACCCCTTCTCCTTGGGACTGAACATGAGGGGGAGAATCCATGGGATGTTTGATTTGTAGCACGATCCCATGCCAAGATTTCTCATGGAGAACAGGACAAGAGGCTAAGCAGCACTCGGTGCTGACACACGGAGCAAGGGCTGCTCTGTGCTTTCCATCAGGATTTTCTCTGGAATTTTCATTTTTAGCCCATGCTGAAAGCTCTGTCTGTGTTTCACAGATGATCTGGAGGTTTGCTTGGCTCCTGAGAAAAGGCTTTTGGAAGCTCTCTCTGCAGTGCCATGGTTGATATCCATGGTCGGATTCCTTTGGATTAAGGGGATGAGCAGGGCTACAGTCTGGGCAGCTCTTTCCGAAGCCTGTAGCATCCTCTGGTGGAGCTGTAAGGAAGGGATATCCATCCAGGAAAAGCGTACAAGGATATTTCATTGGGGGGCTCCAGAATGTTTCCCAGCTTTGCTGGGAAGAGCCAAAATCGCCAGTGCTTCCCTCTGTGCTCCAGGGGGAAGGAACCTGGGATTTGGAAACACTTCCATCCCTTGCTTTGCTGGAGATGTCCTGGCTGACCTTGAGCCACAAACACCCCATGGATCAGGAGCAGAACCTGACTGGCAGAGCCAACTCCCAGTTTTTCCCCTTTTCCTGGTTTTAGTCACCACGATCAAAGCCCAAGGTATCTCTCCACTCCCAACCAAGGGAAGTGCCCAGATAAAATCTGAGTTCCCAGGCTCAAATTCTTTCCTGCATTTTGTTGTTTTGACTTAACAGGTTGTTTTGTTTCACCATCCCAGTGCCTGGAATTCTTCACCCACCACAGGACACCTGGGACTGTCATTTCTCACAACTGGCTCCCACGTGTTTCATCCCTTCTGTTGAAATTGCAAAATTAGGGATTGGGAAAGAGCAGCTATGATGCTCTTCCTTCTCTCTTCCCACAGGAGAGACATGGAGAATTCCATGGGTTCTAGAGAGCCCCTGAAGCACATCCAAGCACACAGAACATTTGGAGAATCAAGTGAATCTCCTGAGAAACAAAACCGGTGGCAAAGAGCAGAGCGAAATCCAGCCTTGGGAAAATCTCTCCTGGGATGGACACATGGATACAGCCCAGCAGTGTGTCCAGAAATTCCCTCCATCCTTGTGGAATTCAGACTAAATTGGCCGGGAGCTTCCCAACTCCTCTGGGTGAGAGCTGCCGAGCACGCCAGTTTTCCGATAAAGGAAAAGCAAACACCATTCCCTCGTGCAAAGATACAGGAATATTATCCTGACATTTTCAACACGGATCACTCATATTGCTGCTCGTTCTTCCCGCTCCAAGAGCTGTGTCTGGACAATAGAAACATTCCCTGGCTACAAACAAAATAATCAGGATTGAAAATGTGGATAACACAGATGTCTGCCTTTCCTGATTTATTTTTTTATGAAGGAATTTATTTTACATTTCCTCAGGGAATTACAGTCATCCAACGTTTTTACAAGCTGTTAAAAAGTGAAGACTTTAAAACCTGCATTTAAGTGGGAAAAAAAAGCTTTAAAAGAGGTATTTATCTTGGAAATAAAGATTGGAAGTCCTTGGTAGCCCACTTTGAAATTATTTTATGTGATAACAGACAGGAATATGGGATCACCAGTGGGAAGAAACAGGGGGACCCTGTGTTTGTCCTGATCCCAGATTTACCCCCCTAAAGTTCAGAGCTTTATACTGGTTTATATAAACATCTCTCTTAACTCTGTCACTGTGAAAAATGTGCATTTTATGATTGGCTTTTCGCAAATGTTAAAATGAATAGTATATGTGTTACGTTAGAAAGTTATGCTGGCGTTTTTCACAGGCGCTGATCTCCCAGTATCCACAATGGATATCCCAGTACCTTCATGGATATCCCAGTATCCACAAGGGATGTCCCAGTATCCACAGTGGATATCCCAGTATCCACAATGGATATCCCAGTATCCACAACGGATATCCCAGTACCCTCATGGATATCCCAGTATCCACAATGGATATCCCAGTACCCTCATGGATATCCCAGTATCCACAGTGGATATCCCAGTACCCTCATGGATATCCCAGTATCCACAGTGGATATCCCGGTATCCACACTGGGAGAGCCTGAGGAGCTGCCCCAGCAAACTGAGGACACGCATCACTGAGGTCATTTAACCTCATAAAACCGGGCTTTTTGAAAGCGTGAAAACAAATTGTTTCCAAAATAGGTCGTTTTGGGAATGGAGTTTTTGGGGGGGCGGGATTCGGGTCGATTTAAGGCACGGTTTAAAGGTTTTTTCCCCGCAGTTCTGTGGGAACGCCCTGCCCTCACTCAAAATGGCGGCGGCGCTGAGGCGCTGAGGCCGCGGCCGCCATGGCGCTTTCGGGCGGGAGCCGGCGGAGGCGGCGGCGGGGTAAGAGCGGGCCGGGCCCGGGGCCGGGGCCGGGAGGGACCCTCGGGATGGAGCCCGGGAGCACCGGGAATCACCCCCAGGAGCGGCGGGAGCGATCTGGCCTGCTCCTGCCGGGCGGGAGGCGATTCCCGGCTGCTGCCGCCTCCGGAAGCGCACAGGTGACCCCTCATGTCCCGGAGCGCTGAGCCTGCCGCTGGGATAAACATTCCCTATCTCTGCTTTCCTCGCAGCGCTTCCCAGACATCTACGGATAAAAATCTTGTGTCTGCATTCAACATCTAGAAAATGAGCCCGGCTGTGCCAGTGGGAAAAGGAGCAACACGGCAGGGCGGCATTCCCGAAGGATGGTGAGCGCCGGTGCTGGGCCAGCCTTGAATTCCTCGGGGGAGGAGCCTTTCCAGGGGTGTCCCGAAGGTAACGTGGTTAGGGATAAATCCAAGTGCTCTGTGTTTCAAAAAAAAAACCCCAAACTTTAGGACTTTTGGAGGAATTTGGCCAGCAGTTTGCTGAAGGGAGGATGGAAATTCTCCGGAGCATCAACTGAGGTTTTTCTGGAGCACAAATTGAGATTTTTCTTTTTTTTTCCTGGAGCATAAATGGGGATTTTCCTGGTGAATAAATGGAGATTGGAGGGGTAAATAGAAATTGATCCTGAACGCTAAATAGGGATGCTCTGGAGCATAAATGGAGATTTTCAGGTGGATAAAACAGAAATTTTTCCAGCAGGTAAATAGAGATTATAAAAATTTACAAATATAAATATTTTCTTGGAGATTCAGGCCAGTGTTGGGCTATATTTTTTATAGGAATTGTACCGATTCCAGTTGCACTGATTCCAATTCTTCATCAGGAACTCTGTAATTGAATTGAAATATGGTTTGAGTTTTGCATCAGTTCTAATGCAATTAAAGTGTCTTTGCAAATAATCTCTTGGATTAATTATGCTTTCTGCAAATCTTGCACACATGTGCACATTGTAAAAGTATTTCTTCCCAAACTGCCAGGGAAAAAGCTGGAAAGAAGTTGCAAACAAACCCATAAAATGAGGAGGAAATAAGGATTTTGTTTAAACCCTTGGAGTGAGTATTTTGGAGATTTAAGGATTCGGCAGCACGTCGGAAAACTAAAGATCAGCTTCCAAATGGGAACAGAAAATACAAATCTCAGGGTTTTTTCTGTAGGAAAAAAAATGGTGGGAATTGATGGATTTGTGGAAAGATTGCTGGGGGGTTTTAATCCAGAAGCAGCTGAACTTGGAGATGATCTTGGAATTTATCTCTCCCATCAGGCTCAGTGTCAGATCTTGGTGTTAGAGGAGCTCCCATGGGAGCATGGATTGGAATCTTATCGCAGATGGGAATCTCACAAAGGAGCAGCAGGAAATTAGCACGTGCTGCTCTCATTGATTTCTTTAAGCACTGCACACAAACCAGGATTTCCTGCTGGAAAACACGGAGGCAGCAGATGGGCTGGAAGCTCCTGTGGATTTTGGAGCTGAACCTCGGGATCTGCACCGCTTCCAGTGTGCTGGGGTTGTGTCTCCATGTGAGAATAGTTGGCAGGTGTTGGGTTGGGAGTGTTGCAGAGGTCCCTGCTGGCTGTGGGAATTAGCCAGTAGGAATGTGGATTTTCCAACAGAATTTAGGAAGCGCTCTTTTGCCCATCTTCCCTCAATGTCCTGCTCCTGGGAGATGGTTTAGTTCAGGTGGCGGTGCTCCATCAAAGGTTGAAGATCTTTTCCAATCTCAGTGGTTCTACAGTTCCACCTGTGAGGGGTGAACAAGGAATTAGGGCATGGAATTCCACTGGGCTTGAATGGAAAGATAGGAAAAAGCATTCCAACATTTTTCTGTTTCTTCTGGATGGCAGGATGGAGAAGAAGAAAATCCTGATGAAGTCCAAGGTTGCTGCTCCCAACCTCCTGAGGGCTCTGCATTCCCTGTACCGGCTCGGGCACCTCTGCGACGTGACAGTCCTCACCCAACATCTGGGAATTCAGGAGGAATTCTTGGCTCACAAAGCCGTCCTGGCAGCTTCCAGCAACTACTTCAAGGGGCTTTTCCTGCACCAGGAGATGCTGGACACCCAGAAGTGCACGGTGACTCTGCAGGACATCTACACTGAGGAGTTCACCTCCTTCCTGGAGTTCGTGTACACAGCAGAGGTGGAGATCGAGGCAGGAAAACTCCAGAGGATGAAGGAAATAGCAGAAAGGCTGGAATGCAAGGATTTGCTTGATATCTGTGAGGAAGTGAAGGCAGAGGGAAGGAAGGGCTTGGATTTGAGCCTCCACTTGAAAGGGCAGAGGGGTGAAAACAGGGGATCACAGTGGCCTTGTATCCAGCAAGAGGAGAACCCCAGGAACTCTTCCCAGGTTGTGGCAACTCCCATGCAGAGGAAACTTTGGGATAGGCAGAAACATAAGGAGCTGCTGCCAGGCTATGAGCTCATTGGAGGCCAAGCAGGAGGCCTGGAGCAGGAGGCCACAGCTTTTCCAGCCCCAAAACCCAAGCCAGCAAAGCTGCCCAAGTGCAACAAGCCAGATTCCCCAGCCAGACTGGGTGTGGATATCACCAGCCTGGAAAGCAAGGATGGCCATTCCCTCCACAGGGGGCAGGAGCAGAAGCAGGAATCCCAGGCGTGTCCCTACTGTGACAAGGCCATCAGCTCCAAGTGCAGCCTGGCCGTGCACATCCGGACACACACCCGGGACGGGCCCTTCCGCTGCCAGCGCTGCCCTGCCAGCTTCGCCCACAGGGCTGCCTACACCTCCCACCTCAGGTACGGCATTCCCGGGAATGTGCTTCCCTGGGATTCCGGGATAAATCATTCCTGGAGTCCTCCCTGCCTCAGTTCCAGAGTTCTGTGGATCTGACTCAAAGCATGTTGAAATAGGGATTTTTCACTTGGCCGTGCAGTGCGGATGAGTGGATTGAGGTCTCCTAGATGAGCAATTTCCTATTGGATTAAGGGGGACTTGTGCAACCAGATTTCCTTGGAATCCTCAGATTTGGGGTTTTAAGGAGGAATTATGTGTCTCTATCTGGGCATTTAATCTCTATTTCCTTTGGTTTAAATTCATAATTTCATGGCCCGGGGGGAAAAGTCCATCCTACGTTCCTGGTCAGTTGGAAAATAAAGATCTTAATGAACTAAGGTATTTTAATTTTCTTTAATTATCTGGTCCAACTCTTCCCAAAATCTCCCTATTTTCACACTTTCCAAACATGCTGGGAATTTCTTAAATGGTGCAAGGAACAATTAAAAGGAAAGGACTCTTCCCCCAAGGCCTGAATTGGAACAATTAAACAATTAATAAGTTTCAATTAAACTTAATGGAAGTTGTCCTCCTTTTTTAACAGGAAAATTCATGAGTCTGGGCAAGAGAGGAAACTCCTGCCTGTCTATTGGATGGTGGTTCCACCCACACATGGCCCAAACCCCACAAGCCATGACAAAGATCCCAACGGAGAGACTTGGGATGGGACATCAGAAACCTCAGGGTGTGAGGAAGATGCCGGGAATTCATCTGTTGCTGAAGCAGAAAGGAGCAAGGAGCAAGAGGAATCCCAGGAAGCCGAAGGAGGGAATGAAGATGAAGGTGGAATGAGTGTGAAGGGTGAGGAGCAGGGAGACTATAACACAGGATACTCAGAAGTTGAAGGAAGTAGAGACAATGAGGAATGTTCTGAGGAGGAGGAGGAGGATGAAGCCTCGACAGAGAAGGACAGCAAAGAAACCGAACCGGGGTTTAAACTAAAGAAGGCCAGTAAAAGTGTGGCCAACAGGAAATCCATCTATGTGATCCAGTGTGACAAGTGCCAGGAGCAGTTTGTTTCCCGGAAAAAATACGTGGATCACTGCCGGGACGTGCACCAGAGCCTGCCTGGCAAGGTGTACCGCTGCGAGGTGTGCAGCAAGGCCTTCGCCAGCTTCACCAGCTGGAAGGAGCACCGCGCCTGCGTGCACAGCGAGGAGAGGAGGTTCTCCTGCAGCCTCTGCCAGGCCACCTTCAAGAGGAAGCGGGATGTGAGGACTCACTCCATGAGGAAGCACGAGGGCAGGGCCAAGCGGCCGCTGTGCTCCGTGTGCGGCAAGATCCTGAGCTCCCGCACGGCGCTGGTGTTCCACATGCGGACGCACACCGGAGAGAAGCCCTACGAGTGTGGCGTGTGTCACTCCAGGTTTGCTCAGCCTTCCCAGCTCAAGATCCATACCAGGTCAGATTCCAGGCATGCACATTCCTTGCCCCTTAAGGCAGGAATGCCAGGATATCGGGTTCAGTGGGTCCATGATTAATTCCCTTACGCAAAGGCTTTGGCTCCACGTTGCGTCTCCCATGGTCGGGATTTCGACATGGAATACCCTGTCCAAACTTGCATGGAATATCCGTCATTTGGGACAGGCTCTAAATTCCTCGATGGCCCTCAGTGATGAAGAGTGAGTCAGGGATCCTGGAGAAACAGATCCTGAGCAGTGCTCGCCCCCAGAGCAAGGAATTGCCATGGGATTTCATCTCCATGTGCAACTCCAAATCTGCGCCGCTCAGCTGGAGCTTGACGGGATGAGTTGCTCCCTGGTGGTGTGTGTGTGGATGTGCCCTTTCCAGGAGAGGGTGAATCATCCCATGGAATTTCCCATCTTTCTCCAGAGCAAGATTGATGATAATCCTTTGTCCTGACAGCTCAAAATCAGGAATGATTTTGGACATCATCCTGTTTGGGTTGGAATAAGTTAAGACCAAACATTATGCTCAGATTTTTCTGATTCTGTGTCATTTTCTGTGATTTTCCCTTCTTTCTCCTTTCCCATGCTCTGAGCTCTCTGGGAAAAAAAGGATGGATTTTTTTTAGGGTCTGAAAGCGATGAAAAGGTAAATTTTAAATGGGAATTTTGAATTTTAAAAGGTAAATTTTAAATGGGAATTTTACTCCTGGAGTGTAGCACCTGTACCTGGAAACACTCAATTTGCTGAGGGAGCAGAATTTCCTTTTCCCATTACATTTAAAACCCAAACATCGTTTCAAATCCAGTATTTTAGGGATCGAGACCTAATTAATTACAGATCTTTGGTGTTTTCTTCTGCATTAGATCCCACACTGGGGAGAAGCCCTACATCTGTGAGGACTGCGGCGCATCCTTTGCTGACAAAGGAAAACTGACCGGCCACAAAAGGACACACACAGGTGGGAATTCAATATTCCAGGTGGTTTTTCCTATGCCTTTCCTATTTTTTTGCTGAGATATTAAATAAATGCTTTTTTTTTTTTTTTTTTTTTTTGTAACTCATGGAAGAGTATCCAAGTACCAGGAAGGAATTCATAGGGATAGAAGGACTTTTAGCCTGGAGAAAAGGAGACTCTGGAGGGACTTTGTTGCTTTCCACAATTCCCTGACAGGAGCCAGGGGGAATTTGGGCTCTGGTCCCAAAGAACAAGTGATAGCATGTGAGGAATGTCCTCAAGTAGTGCCAGGGGAGGTTCAAGTTGGATATCAGGAAGAATTCCTTCATGGAAAGGGTTATCAGGCATTGGAATGGGATGGAGTCCCCATGCCTGGATGGGGACTATGCCTATCAGGGGATAGCTGGATGTGGCACTGCTTGCCAAGGTGGGGAATTGGGCACTGGTTGGACTCGATGACCTTGGAGGCCTTTTCCAGCCTGAATTCTATGATTTGCAGACTGACTCTGAAGGACAAAATGTCCCTGGGAGAATTCCCAATGTCCGGTTTCTCTTCCTCAGGAGAGCGGCTGTTCAGGTGCGACGTGTGCGGGAAGCACTTTGCCACCAACGAGTACCTCAAGTGCCACAAGCGCTGTCACCTGGGAGCCAAACCCTACAGGGTGTGAGGTCTGTGGGAAAGCCTTCGACTCAGAGCCTCCCTGGCCCAGCACAGCAACGTCCATGCAGGTAATTCCAAGGCTGGGAAAAGGAATGGTGGCTTTGTGGTACTTCCCAGTGTGGATGGGGACATTCCACCCCACTGCTGAATTAGGGGATCCCAGAATCATTGAGCTGGGAAAAGAGCTCCAAGGTCGTAGAGTCCAAGCTGTGCTCAATCCCCACTTTGCCACCAGCCCAGAGCACTGAGTGCCTCGTCCAGGCATTCCTTGGACACCTCCAAGGATGGAAATTCTTTTGGGAAGCATGGCTCATGGGAGAGTTGCGTGGTGTCCTAGAAACCTGAGGCCTGGATTGTGCAGCTGAAGGAATTTGGAGTAGAGGATGGAGCAGAGTAGCCTTGGCAGGTATTGGGAAAAATTTATCATGGAATAGTTGGGATTGGAAGGGACCTTAGGGGTCATCTCATTCCACACCTTCCACTCTCCCAGGTTGCTCCAAGCCGCATCCAGCCTTCCAGGGAAGCGCCAGCTGCTCTCTCCTAAGTGCCCCTAACCCTTTGCTGTCACTGTCATTCCCAGAGACCCGTCCCTATTTCTGCGAGCAGTGTGGCAAGGCCTTCACTCAGCAGGGAGCTCTGCGGCGCCACCAGCGCATCCACACCGGCGAGAAGCCCTACAAGTGCCGCGCCTGCGACAGGACCTTCACCGACATGTCCACCCTGCGCCGGCACGTGGCGGTAGGACACCCCACCACGGCATCCCTCCCCGCCCTCAGTGCCACCCACCTCCAGCCTGCCAGCGCCACCCTGGCAGCGGGAATGTCCAGCCCTCGGGAGGGGCTGTGCTAGGGATGAGTTTCAGGGCAGGGCGGTGAGCGCCATCTTAAAGCCACCATCTTAAAGCCGCCATCTTCTCCTGAACTTTGTGGGATTTTGTGGCATGGCAGCTCCCACTGGTGGCTGCCAGTCCTGTCACCTCCCAGCCCTAGGGGAAGGGTCACCATCCCTGGGAGGGACTGGATACAGCACTTCCTGGTGGTCGTCATTTCCGAGATCTTTTCCTCTAAAAGATTCCATGGAAACCCTTGGAGGAAGGACTCGGGTTTTCAGATTTTTTTATGGATTAACTGCAGAGTCTGCAATGCTTTAACCCTCATTCCAGCCTCGTAACACCATGGTTTATCCGCACGTTAGCAGGAATTCGCACATTCCCAGCGTTCCGCTGGAAAACGCTGAGCTCGGCTCTTCCCAGCGACCTCCAGGTCCTGGAAGTGACAGCGCAGACAGAACAGGAGGTTCCCTTCCAGCTCCAAGTCAATATTTTGCCTGTGTGCTGAAATTCCAGCTGATTTTGGATGCATTCCATGGCAGCAGAGCCAGAAATTCAGCACGGATTTGGCAAAAGAGTCTTGTTTGTGTTTGAGTTGAGACTTGGAGCGCGGGATTGTGCAGTTATCCCAGAATTGTTGGATTTAGCTCTGGATGAAGTTAAACATTTGGCAGTTAAAAATCAGATCTAATTGTTTTCCTGTCCCACTCCCTTTTTTTTTTTTTTACTAGATCCATGACCGGAATGCTCACTGGAGAAGCTTCTTGATCGACCTCACACAAAAAAAAGACCACAATTGGTCCAAAATTGAGACTTTAGCGGAAGCGCATCCAGGAGGAGATCCCGTGCCGGAAATTTGGTCGGTTGACCACGGGAAACTTATAAACCAGGAAGTGCTAAAGCAGCAGCAGCAGCAGCACACGTGACATCTGGGCTTGGGGACATTGAGGATACTGACCCCTCCCTTTTGTACTTATAAAGTCAGGTTTAAACCCAAAAATGGGTGGTTGGAGGCAGAATGGTGGGAGTTATCCTTTGGAATGGAGGGAATCATTCCGAATGGTCACTGCAGCTGCCTTGGGAGCTGCATTGCTGGTGGCAAAGGGGTAATTCCTCATGATTGTATTTATTCCACTGAAATGTTCGCATCTGTCCAGAGATTTATTTTTCCCAAAGCTGTGGGAGCATCCCATTGGGAATGGGCAGGGCGGGATGTGTGTTTATACAAACACAGCGCGGTGCCGCCGCTGTAAATCACCAATTCCTCTTTTAATAAAGCTGCCAGTGCCGCCCAGCCCGTCCCTCCTTCATTCGCCCGCATTTCCCAGGGGAAAACGCCGGGATTTGGGAATGCCAAAGCCGGGGGCGGGGGTAGGCCGCGTTGCCTAGCAACACCGGGCGCGTTTCGTGACGTCACTTCCGGCGCGCCTCCGCCGGGGTCGTGGCGCGTCAGCGCTTCCGGCCGCGCCCGGGGCTGAGCGGGAGCCGCGGCGGGGAAGGGGCCGGGAACAAACCGGGAGCAAACCGGGAACGGGGCGGCAGCCGTGAGTGCCGGGGCCAGGGCGGGCTGGCCCCGCCCGCCTTCTCTTTCTCCCCTCTTTACCCCTTATTCTCCCTGCTCCTCCTCTTTTCCCCCCGTTTTTCCCTCCTCTTTCCCCCCGTCCTTTTCCCTTCGCTTTTCTTCTCACCCCCTTGCCCTCCTTTTCTCTCCCCTTTTCTCTCCCCTTTTTTCCCCCCGTCTTTTCCCCCACCCCAGCATTCCCATGTGATCCATGGTCCTTTGCAAATGGATTGGAAGTGGGGTTCTCCATACTTCAGCAGCAGCTGCCTGGGAATCCTCTCCCCATTCCCCTTTGGGCTGGAGCATTTTGTCTCTTTCCAGCCAGTTTTGCCTCTGGAAGGGGAGGTATTCCTGAGAAATGGACAGTGCCCAAATGGAATTAGAGGGGTAGTTATGAAATAACACGAGAAGTAGTAAAAAATCATTTTATTGGAGTAAAAAAGTGGCGCTTTGGTATCACTGATTGTTTATAAAGCACTGGGTGAGACATCACTTAATTCCCAGGACATGGAAAGAAATTCCTCAGGTTCCACTAGGAGCAGGGTTAGACTCAACAGATCCCTCAGAGCACCTTTAAATCCATAGAAATCTGGTTTGTTCTGGGGTTAGATATTTGGGAAAACACCCCAAAACTTCCGCTCTTTTTATGAGCTTTGGAGCAGCTTCAAACATTCCTGAGAAATAGGGCCCGATGGAAGGGTGGAAATGGGCCTTCAAAAATGTGCAGGCTGTGAGTCCATTTTGAGGAATTTCCATCATTTTGGGGATTTTCAGTGTGGGAATACAATCATCCATCACATAAGAGCTTGGAGTTTTATGTGGAAGGCATTTTCAGGCAGGTTTTTAGGACAGCAGTGAACTTTATGCTTAATCTTGTCTTCCTTCTATTACTGCCTGGTGAGGCCAGGAATCATTCCTTAATTCCAGGTGCCAGCTCTGTTTGCTCCACTGCTGTCTCAAAGGTTAGGTTCTGACAGCCCAGAGGGTTTCATGGAAAACTAGGGTTGGGATTGAAGCTCAGATTCACTCCATGGTTTTCCTGAGGAGCTGGAGTTTGATTAAACGACCTCGGAGCTCTTCCCAACCCCAGCGATTCCACGAAACCCCGACCCCAGCCGCCCCAAACCCTTGGAATCCCCGCTGGCTGACGTGGGGGTGTCTTCAGCAGGGAGAAGGAAGATGGAAAGCAACCCCGTCCTGCTGGAATCCAAGTCCTCCCCCATCAACCTGCTGAACGAGATGCAGCAGCTGCGGCTGCTGGGCCACCTGTGCGACGTCACCGTCAGCGTGGAGTACCAGGGCGTGCGCGCCGAGTTCCCGGCGCACAAGGCCGTGCTGGCCGCCACCAGCAAGTTCTTCAAGGAGGTCTTCCTCAACGAGGAGCCCGTGGACGGCCCCCACAGCAACGTGTTCCTCAACGAGGTGCGGGTGGCGGATTTCGCCTCCTTCCTGGAGTTCGTCTACACGGCGCGCGTGGAGGTGGAGGAGGACAGGGGGACAGGGTGCAGCGCATGCTGGAGATCGCCGAGAAGCTCAAGTGCCTGGATCTCTCCGAGACTTGCTTCCAGCTGAAGAGGCAGATGCTGGAGTCCGTGCTGCTGGAGCTGCAGAACTTCTCGGAGTCGCAGAATTCCGAGGAGGAGAGCGCCGCCCGCCCCGGCGCCGTGCCCGCGGCCAAGGCCGAGCGGGACCCTCCGGATTGTTGCGAGGCGTCTCCCGAGGGGCCGGCTGCCAAGGCCAAGGAGAAGGCGGACAAAAAGAAGGAAGTGCTGAAGGCTCCTTACACCAAGATCCGCAGGGCGAGCGGGCGGCTGGCGGGCAGGAAGGTGTTCGTGGAGATCCCCAAGAAGAAATACACCCGGAGGCTGCGGGAGCAGCAGCGGAGTGCCGAGGAGGAAAAGCAGCCCAAGGGCGAGGAGGGAGAGCGGGAGCAGGAGGAGAACTCCGGCAAACCCGAGGGGGCCTCCCCGGAAAACCCCGCCAAGGGCGAGGAGGAGGAGGAGGAGGAGAAGAAGAAGCAGCGCGGCGGCGCCTTCAAGTGCGGCACGTGCCAGAAGGAGTTCCTGTACGAGAAGAGCTTCCTGAAGCACATCCAGCAGAGCCACGGGATCGCCTCGGCGCTGGAGTTCCGCTGCGAGACGTGCGCGCAGACCTTCGCCAACCGCTGCAACCTGCGCAGCCACCAGCGGCACGTGCACAGCAGCGAGCGCCGCTTCCCCTGCGAGCTCTGCGCCAAGCGCTTCAAGAGGAAGAAGGACGTCAAGAGGCACGTGCTGCAGGTGCACGAGGGCGGCGGCGAGCGCCACCAGTGCCACCAGTGCGGCAAGGGGCTCAGCTCCCGCACGGCGCTGCGGCTGCACGAGCGCACGCACACGGGGCACAAGCCCTACGGCTGCCCCGAGTGCCAGGCCAAGTTCTCCCAGCCCTCGGCGCTGAAGACGCACATGAGGTAGGAGCGGCTCCCCCCGCGCTCCAGGCACAGCCCTCAGGGCCTCCCAAATCCCTGGTTTCATGTGGGGTGCACCAATCCTTGTTTTCTCTTTCAGGGCCTCCCAAATCCCTGTTTTCTCTTTCAGGGCCTCCCAAATCCCTGTTTTCTCCTCATATGGGTTGCAGCCCTCAGGGACCTCCCACATCCCTGTTTTCTTGTGGAGTGCAGCCCTCAGGGCCTCCCAGTTTTCCCTTTCAGGGCCTCCCAAATCCCAGTTTTCTCCTCAAGTGGGGTGCAGCCTTCAGAGCCTCCCAAACCTCTGGTTTCTCTTTTGGGGCCTCCCAAATCCCTGGTTTCATGTGGGGTGCACCAATCCCTGTTTTCTCTTTCAGGACCTCCCAAATCCCTGATTTTTCTTTCAGGACCTCCCAAATCCCTGTTTTCTCCTCATATGGGGTGCAGCCCTCAGGGTCTCCCAAATCCCTGTTTTTTTCTTTCAGGGCCTCCCAAATCCTGGTTTTCATATGGGGTGCAGCCCAAATCCCTGTTTTCTCCTCAAATGGGGTCCAGTCCTCAGGGCCTCCCGAATCCCTGTTCTCTCCTTAAATGGGTTGCAGCCCTCAGAGTCTCCCAAATCCCTGTTTTCATGTGGGGTGCAGGCCTCAGGGCCTCTCCAGTCCCTGTTTCAGGGCTCCCAAATCCCTATTTTCTTCTCAAATGGAGTCCAGTCCTCAGGGCCTCCCAAATCCCTGTTTTCATGTGGGGTGCACCAATCCCGGTTTTCTCTTTCAGGGCCTCCCAAATCCCTATTTTCTCCTTATATGGGTGCAGCCCTTAGGGTCTCCCAAATCCCTGTTTTCTCCTGATACAGGGTTCAGCCCTCAGGGTCTCCCAAATCCCTGTTTTTCTCTTTCAGGTCCTCCCAAATCCTGGTTTTCATATGGGGTGCACCCTAAATCCCTGTTTTCTCCTCAAATGGGGACTGGGTCCAGTCCTCAGGGCCTCCCAAATCCCTCTTTTCTCATTCAGGGCCTCCCCAGTCCTGGTTTTCATATGGGGTTCAGCCCTTTCAAGGCCTCCCAAATCCCTGTTTTCTCTCTCAGGGCCTCCCAAATCCCAGTTTTCTCCTCATATCCCGCATGGGCCTGCCCTGTGCTGCAGGGAAATCCAGGTGGGATTCCTCCAGCACATCCTTAGACTCAATACAAAGACAAGTGTGGAAATATTTGGGAAAGCATTTTGCAGGGTTTTCAATGGGAAAGTGACGGATTTGGGGGCGAAGTAGGGAAAACAATGGATCTGGGAACAGGAGGAGGTGGCGCGTCACCGATGTCACCCACACGGAGCTGATCCAGCACCTGCTGGGTTTTATCTGTCCCAGGCTGTTTTTATCAGGGGGAAAAAAATCACCTCTGAGGGGTTTTAACCTGATCTTATCAATTTTATCTTTCTGAGGGCATTTTGCTCAGGGCAGAAGTAGATTCTGAGGGGTTTAGCCTAATTTTATACCTTTTTTTTATCTGCCTCGGGGCAGAGCCCTTCTCATGAGGGCAAAAATCATCTTTGAGGGGGTTAACGTGATTTTCTCAGTTATTTTATCTGTCCCAGGGTGGTTTTACCAGGGTAAAAATCATTTCTGTGGGACTTAAACCTGATTTTATCAGTTATTTCATGTGTCTCAGGGCAGACATTTTGATCAGGGCAAAAAATCCTCTCTGAGAGGTTGAGCCTGATTTTATCAGTTTTATTTTTCTGAAGGTGTTTTTATCAGGGCAGAAATAAACTCTGAGGGGCTCAAACCTGATCTTATCGGTCATTTTACCTTGTTTAATGATAGAGACCATTTTATCAGAGTGAAAATCTTCTCTGAGGGGTTTAACCTGATTTTATCAGTTATTTTATCTGTCTTCAGACAGAGACATTTTTATGAGGGAAAAAATCCTCTCAGATGGTTTACACCTGATTTTTTTCCATTCTCAGAGCCCTTTCAGGAATTTTGGACACTGGAAACTCAATGCTGCCTTAATCTGGGTGTGGTGGGAATTTCTCATCCTTGGGGATGTATTTTGCCACGTGGATGTGCCTCTCCAGGAAAAGCAGCCATCCCAACCCCCTGAGAAGCTTTCCCTCACATCCCAAAGGATTTGCCGCCACAACCTGGAGAGAATTTTCTGAATTTGGCTGCGTTTCACCCTGAAAAATTCGCTTTTACTGTAACATTTTTGGATGTGGGTGTTGGTCCAGCAGTAAGGATCAAGGGGAATGAGGGAAAGGCTCATCCTGGAGTTCCAACATTCCTTTTTCCTTGCAGGATCCACACAGGGGAGAAGCCCTTTGTGTGTGATGAGTGTGGGGCCCGCTTCACCCAGAACCACATGCTCATCTACCACAGGCGCTGCCACACAGGTGAGGCTGGAAAACTGGGAAAATCCAATCCCAAACATTCCAGGGAAAATGTTGCCTTCAGAAAATGCTTTTTTGTCTGCTAAAATGAGATATTGTCATCTCTTAGGTGAGATTTGCCTGAAAAAGGTTCCCAAGGATATCCTGTGGTTTGAAGCTGAGGGAGGGTTTATTTAAATTGGATTTTGGGAAGAAATTCCTCCCTGTGAGAGTGGTGAGGCCCTAGAACAGTTTTCCTAAAGAAGCTGTGGATTCCCATCCCTGGAATTGTTCCAGCCCAGGTTGTGAGGGGCTTGGAGCAACCTGGGATAGAGAAGGTGTCCCTGCCCATGGAATGGTTTGGAACTGGGTGACCTTTAAATATCGCCACAGTGAGGACACACTCTGGAATTTTTGTGGGATATTTAAGAGCATTCCCAAAGCTTTGCTGGTTTAATCCTCATTTTTCCCCCTTTTTTAGGGGAAAGGCCTTTCATGTGTGAAACCTGTGGGAAGAGCTTTGCCTCCAAGGAATACTTGAAACACCACAACCGGATCCACACGGGATCCAAGCCCTTCAAATGTGAGGTTTGCTTCCGGACCTTTGCCCAGAGGAATTCCCTGTACCAGCACATCAAAGTCCACACAGGTAGGATGTGTCCCTTTTCTTGGACACACAGGTAGGATGTGCTCCTTTTCTTGGATACACACCCCTCACCACTGCAATATTCCAGCAAGGAATTCTCAGCCAGGTTTTTCTCCGTGTGCACTGTTTGATATCTCATGTTCTCCCCTTCTCCCACTGGTCCTGAGTGACAGCAATTCCCTGGAATGCTTCCACAGGCTGTGGAGATACCTTAATAACCTGCCAGGATCATGGATGGAGAGGGTGATGGAGAGCTCTGCTATAGCTCTGAAGGTTTATCCATGGAAGGAGGAAAATGGGATCTCTTTCCAAACAGGGAATTTGTGGTGTGTTCAGAGTGATCCCAGGGCTGGGAGTCGCTCAGGGGGTCTTGCTCAGAGAAGAGCGAACAAGGGGGAGGAATACTTGGATTCTGGGCAGGACTTGAGTCTCTAATGGAAAACCCATGGGAAAACAGAGTGGCAGCACATCTTTACGGGGCTGGGAGGAACCTGCTGCCTCCAGAGGGGCGGCAGCGTGTGACATTTGTACCGCCAGGATGTTTTCCCTGACCACTCCCTGTCAGCCAGGGGTAGCTGGGCACTCCTGAGGCACAGCAGCTGTGCTCTGCCCGCGTTCCCAGCCTGTCTCCCATGCCGCATTCCCAGGGGAGCGGCCGTACTGCTGTGACCAGTGTGGGAAGCAGTTCACGCAGCTGAACGCGCTGCAGCGGCACCACCGCATCCACACCGGCGAGAAGCCCTTCATGTGCAACGCCTGCGGCAGGACCTTCACCGACAAATCCACCCTGCGCCGCCACACCTCGGTATGATCCCGCTGCTAGGGGGATCTTGGGAAGGAATTGTTCCCTGGGAGGTTGGGAAGGCCCTGGCACAGTTTTCCCAGGAAATCTGTGGATGCAGGACCTTTGCCGACAAATCCACGCTGCGCCGGCACACCTCGGTATAACCCATCCCACAGTTAGGGGGATAGCGGGAAGGAATTGTTCCCTGGAGGTTGGGAAGGCCCTGGCACGGTTCTCCCAGAAAAACTGTGGGTGCAGGACCTTCACCAACAAATCCACGCTGCGCTGGCACACCTTGGTACAATCCCACAGTCCTGGCATGCCTGGAGCACATTCCAGCTCCTCGGAGCCACGTTCCGTGGGACTGAGGGGTCAAGCCCAGAGCAGACTTCCAGTTCATGCTGGTGGAAGCTGGGATTAAGTGGGACGTTGGGAAGGAAGTGTTCCCTGGGAGGTTGAGAATGCCCTGGCATGGTTTTCCCAGAAAATCTGTGGGTGCAGGACCTTCACTGACAAATCCACAGTGCGCTGGCACCCCTCAGTAGGATCCATCCCACAGTTAGGGGGGATGTTGAGAAGGAATTGTTCCCTGGGAGGTTGGGAAGGCCCTGGCACGGTTCTCCTAGAAAACCTGTGGGTGCTGCATTCTTGGAATTGTTCAAAACCAGGCTGGACAGGGCTTGGAGCAACCTGGGATAGGGGAAGGTGTCCCTGTCCATGGCTGGATCATCTTTACAGTCCAGTCTTCCAACCCAAACCATTCCATGACTCCAGAAACCTTTTATACCAACATCAAATAGAAGCTTGATGCAAACTTTTCCTTGTCATCCCATACCCAACCTTCTCTCTCCTGGTTATTCCTTTGTAGATCCATGATAAAAACACCCCCTGGAAGTCCTTCCTCGTCATCGTGGAAGGAGCTGCAAAAAATGATGAGGGGCACAAAACGGAGCTTCCTGATGAGGAATACGAGGTGTCCCCCAAAATCCCAGAAAAGCTGCTGTCCTTCCCAGAGAACAGCCCCTACCAGAGCCTGGCAGCAGTCCCGGGAAGTGGGAATTCCAGCACAGACTGTAAGGCCTCTGGAGCACAGGAGTCTCTGCTGGGAGAACTCACCGTGCTCCACACGCAGACGGACTCTGGGCAGCCCCAGCTCCATGCCCTGGTGAACATGGAATAATTTGGGATTGCCTCCTGCTCCTTAGGCTGCACCCCTTGTACAGTCCTTGGCCTGAGGGAGCCTGGTGGTGGGAAGCTGGGAATGAGTGGATTTCCAGCTTTCCTCTGGAAATTCCTTCCCCAGCTCTATCTCCTGATGGTCGGGCAGCGTGGCACCACAGCAGGGAATTTGTAGGAATTCAGGGGGTGGCTCAGGTACCTTGGTGGTGCAGGTTTGTTTTCCAGGGAATTCAATGCCACATGGACAATCAGGAGAACCGATGTTTCTCTATAACATTTGCTGTGTTTTCCCCGGTGGAATTTCATCCAGGAGAAGTTTGGCTAAATTTGCTTTTCAGGAAATGTTGGTTTCTCTCTGCTTTTGCCAAAGATCCCAACGAGTGGGAGCAGCTTTGGAGTTTCATTCCAGGAGTTTGGAGTCTCTGAGCCGCAAAAAGGGGCAGGTGGCAGCCAAGTGCTACTTCCTTGGTTTTACAGTTGCAGGGAAACTGGAGCAGTCTGGCACTTGGATCCTGTCAGTTCTCACCCTCCACCTGCTCCAGCTCCCATGGAATTAGGAGAACAAGACCTCTCTTAGAAGAAAGTCTGTGAAAAGGAGCTGTGCTCAGTTCAGAGGCTTTTCCTGCTCCATTTTTAGTGGAATAGGATTTGAGGGATTTCCCCTGGGCAGGGAAGGAGCCTTGGAGTGTTGTTCCAGCTGGGCTGACTCCTGTTTTTTCGCAACAGCAGCTCACTGTGCTGTGGTTTAATGCTTCAAACCTTGGGATGGGCTTCCCAGTGTAAAAACCTACTGCTTTTCCCATTCTTTTTCCCATTTCTTTGCCTGTTCCTGTAGTATTCCCACAGCAGTTCCTCAGCTGAAGCTGTGAGCAGAACTTTGGGAAAGGTAAGCACAATCCAGCCTGGTGAAATCCAGCAATAAAGACAAACCCCCCCACCTGTGGCACAGAGCTATTTTTTGGGATAAAGGAATGGCGGAGGCGTTCTCATGGAATTCTAAGCTATAAGAAAGGGAATTTTTGTACCAGAGGACATTTCCAAGAGGTTATATTTGAGATATTTATTCCTGCTGGAGCTCAGTTATTCCCAATGGAAGGAAAGGGGTTGTAGATATATTTAAGGGCTGAGCACTTGGATCTGGAGCCGGGGAATGTTTTGTACTCTGCCAACACACAGAAGTGAGTTACTTGTTTGAGTTGTTCCTATTAAAATATGGAATATGGAGACCTCCCAGTGACTCAGTCGTATCCAGTGGGACACTTTGGGATATTGACAGGTTTGGAAGGTTCACCTGGAGAAGAGAAGGTTCCCTGGAAACCTCAGAAGGGGCCTGCAAGGAAAAGCGGGAGGGATTCTTCATCAGGAATTATAATGCCAGGACAAGAGGGAGGGAATGGCTTCCCAGTGACAGAGGGGGAATTGAGATGGGTTATTGGGAAGGAATTCTTCCCTGTGAGGATGGGGAGGCCCTGGATGAGTTTTCCCAGAGAATCTGTGGCTGCCCCATCCCTGGAAGTGTTCACAGGGCTTGGAGCAAGCTGGGATAGTGGAAGGTGTCCCTGGACCAGAATGAGCTTTAAGGTCCCTTCCCACCCACACCATTCCCTGATTCCAAACAGGAACTGAAGGCATCACACCCCCTCCCAGCCTCCCATCATGCTCCAGCCTTTTTTGAGTTTTCCAGAAGAACCACTTCTCTCTCCTTCCATCCATGATTTTCACTTTATTCATGTACAGAGTCACACCAAACATGATATTCTTGCTAAGGCCATTTCCTTAAATAAGTTTTCCGAGAGTGATGGAGGTGGGGCGGGAATACAGCGGGAGTGGCGGAATTGTCACCTGGGAACCGTCACAATTCACCATGGATACAGCAGAGGACATGCTGGAGCTACTCACACACAACTACCAGGTGTAGGGATGGAGTAACAGCCCTCCTGCTCCTCCTGTCCTACAACACCGACACAGGGAACGGCAACAGAACCAAAAAAACACCGGGAAAAGTGGAGCCTCCCAAGCTGTGCTTCCCCTCATCCCGGCTCCCACAGTGCTGGACACCTGATAAAGCCATTCCTAAGGGTGGGAATGGATGAACTGTGTGCTTCCAAGCCTGGAGCTGGGAGATCCCCCCCCACTGCCTCCCAACTTTTCCATCTGGTTGGGATGTTTGGGATGAACACAAGGACCTGTGGAAAACAGAGATCGGGAAGGGTGGGAAAACACCAAACCAAGGAGAATTTGGCATGATCAGGATTTTTGGTTTTCAGAACTTTAGAGCCCAACGAGCCAAGTTCTATCCAAAGCCCAACATTCCAACCTGACTTTTTCCAGAGGAAAGAGGGGCTGGGGCTGCCTGGAGCCTCCAGAACAGCCCTTAATTAATGACTTCACTCTTCCCAAAGAGTGACAAATTGCACAAGCTCCCGACGCCTCCGACGCGTCCTGGAAAAACCAGGCAGCTCAATCCTCTCTCCTTAACAACACACCCATCAATTCCTGCAGGAATTTTTCAACTTTTCCCAGGCAAACTGTGCCCCCCTGCCACCTGAATTCCAACAAGGCTCCTGTGGGATCCACACCCGTGTGCAGGTGATGGGTCAGAATTTAGGGATTGTGCCCGGCACACGCAGAGGGTGAGGTACAAAAATAGATCCTTCCTCAGGTGGAATTATTTGGAAGTGGAGGGATGGGATGCACCACGAACTAAAGTGGAAAATCAATCCAAGAAAGATGGAAACCAACCAGGACCTAGGGCTGACACCAATCCCAGGCTCCTGGAATGCCTATGGTGGGGTGGGGGTGTGCAGGATATTCCCAATTCCCAAAGCCTCTGCCTAGCACCACTTCCAGACCCCCAAATCCAAGTGTATCCAACACTTGAGAACGGGAAAATGGGAACACAACGGGCTGGAAGCGCTTATTGGTACTGTGCTGGCCTGGATGGAATATTTACATGCTGGAATCAACGGAACAGCAGGAAAACCGGGAGCTGCGAGTGCAGGCACCGGGATGGGCGGGACCAAACCCGAAGAGGAGAAGGAGGAATTCTGCTCCAAGGGCTTCTCCCGCCTGGCATCCGCCCGGAGTGTCACCACAGAGCGGGGGCTAAAGAAACACAGTGAGCCATGGGAGTGGGAAGCGACGAAAGAAAGCGCGGGATTGGGTCGGGAATTCCCGAAAAGTCCTCAGCTGGAGGCGGGAAGGGCCCGCGGGCGTCACTTGAGGTCGCCGTCGCCCTCGCCCTGGATGGTTTTCTTGATGCGCAGCAGCATCGTGGTGAGCCACTGATCCAGCCGCGAGATGGAGTCGAATTCCTTCACCTGGCACCGGCAAAAACGTGGATCAGGGAGCGGCAGGGAAAGGCAATGAGGCGGGAATGCGGCGGGGATGGGAAGGGGGAGTGGCAGACATGGGAACAGACGACTGGCTCGTCCTGGGAATAAAGGGGAGGGGAAAAGCAGAGAAAAGGGAGGGGGGGATGCAAAGAAGAACAATAAAGGGAAAGGAGGGGGGAAACAAGGGGAAAAGGAGGGAAAAATAAGGGGAAAAGGGAACAAAGGGAAACAAAGGCAAAGGGGAAACAAGGGCAAAGGTGAAACAAGGGCAAAAGCAAAAACAAGGGGAAGGGTGGAAAAGGGGAAGAGAGGATAAAGGGGAAGAAGAGGTAAAGAGGAAGAGGAGAAAGGGAAAGAACCAAGGGGAAAGGGGTGGGGGGGGGAAACAAGGGGGAAAAAAACAAGAGGGAAAAAAACAAGGAGAAAGGGGGAAAAAATGAGAGGGGAAAGTGGGGAAAAAACAAGGAAAAGGAAAAGCAAAAGGGAAAGGAAAACAGGAAGGGGGAAAAGGGAAGGAAAAAAAGGGAAAAGGGCAGTAGAAAGAAGGAAGCGAAAAAAAGAGGGGAGAGGGAAAAAGGGAAGAGGCTGAGAAGGAGGAAGGGCAAAAAAAAAGAAGTGGGGGGAAACAACAGAAATCAGAGGAAAAAAGGGAATGGAGAAAAAAAAAGGGAAAAAGGGAAAAGGCACAGGGCCACAGTCCAGAGAAAAGTCTCTCCAAATCCACCCTGAGCTCTTTAAGCTCCTGTCAAACACCAAAGGAGCTGTCGCCAGCTCAGGCAGGATCTGAACTCTCCATGAAAAGCCAGGAATGTTAAAGGAGGAAGCTGGGACCCTGCTAGAGCAGCTGGCACCAGCCCCTCTCTGCAGGTTCCCAAATACTGAACAGGGCACAGGCATCCCAAAAAAGAGAAGGAAGAAGCAGCACTCCCAAGTGCACCCATGAGTACTCACAGCCTCGGTGTAGGCCTCGCTGTTCTGTTCCTCATGAGCTTCCAGCAGTTTCTGGGGAAACACCAGGAAAAATTAGGGAATGCTCTATTCCTGCATGTTTTTGCTCAGCATCTCATCCCAGGGAACAGAGACCATGAAAAGCACCCACCACAAATGGGGGTCTGGGCCAAACCCAGGGAAAAGTGAGGCTGATGTCCTTTAAAATGCTGGAATAAAGGAGAAAACCCCTGGAGAAGTGGGAAATGCCCCTGGTTACTCACTTTCAATAGCTTGCATTCCCGGGAATCTGTGAAAGCCGGGAACATTTCTTCGTATTTCTCCAGCGCAAGCTGGAAGAGAGAAGAGATCCCTTCACACACCATTCCTGTTTTTTTCCCCCAGCATTTGCCTTCCCATCCTCAAACTTGGGAAAATATCCACCAAGAATCCAACGTGACAATGGCACATCAAGAATTCCAGCCACTGCTGAGGAGGGATCAGGGATTTTGGGGTAATAGCTGTGAGCCCATCGAGCTTCTCCCAGCTGGCTGAGGCTGGTGAGGAGGAATTGGGAATTCTGGGATAACTGACCTTGGCATTCAGCTCATCCACGATGAAGTGGCACAGGGCAGCTTTGAAGAAATATTCTTTGGCGCTGTACTTGAGCAAAGGGTTATCCATCGTGTTTGTTCCCACCTGGACAAAAAAAAAAATGGAAAAAAGGGGCAGGAAAGGAAAGCCTGGATTAAACCAATTCATATTCCAACCAGAGCCACAGGGCTGGGAATAAAAGGCATGGAAAAATGCCAAAAAGCCGTTGGGAAGCAGGGAGGTTTTGAACTCATCCCAAGGGAAGTCAGATCCCACCAGGCTGATCCTTGGTTGATGAGGAAATGGAAAAACAAATCCATTTGGGAAAAAGTTGCTCCAGGATTAACCCTCTGGAAGCACCAAGCAGCACTGTTGGTATTCACAGGTAAATGTCCAACAAAAGGCAGAGGGAATTTTCTGCCAAAGGGAGCTGTAAATACATTCAAAGGGGAATTTTTATGGATTTCTCCCAACCTTTTCCTGGAAACACTGAAAATCATGGATGCGGCACTTGGGGACACTTGGCCATGTGGAGGGAACAGTGGGACTCTGACCTCAGAGAGCTTTTCCAGCCTAAACAATTCCCTGATTCTGGCAGTTTTGCCAACCCCTGAGCCCTTTTCCTTGGGAAGAGGTGCTATTCCCATGGGATTTGGCTCCTGACCTGCTCGTAGATCTCGATGGCTTTCTGGTACTGCTCCAGCTGCGCCGCATAGGCCGCCACCTTCAGCAGACACTTGTTGGCTGAGCTGCAACCACATCCCGAAAATCAGGCCCTGAATCCCAGGAATTCACCAGCCCACGTCCCAGCACCCCTTCCCAGAGAGAGAAGTGGAAACCCACAGGTGGAATTTAGAGGAATTCTAAAGGGATTTAGAGGAATTCTCTTGGAGCAGCCCAAATTAGAAGTGTGTTGGCTGGGGGAGTGTTTGGGATGGATCCCTGCTCCAGGGAGGGATCCCTGTTCCAGCCCTTCCCACTGATCCCAAGGACTTGCCTGTTGGATTCCTCTCCCTTGTAGTAATCCGCAGCCTGCTCGTAGTGTGCAATGGCCTGGGGACAGAAATGTGGGATCAGTCACCCCAGGATAAAGCACCCCAGGGAACAGCAGCAGCATTCAGGGAGAGAGATGGGATCCAGTGGAGTGGAGCCCAGGAAGGAAATCCTTGCCTGGAAAATAACCCCTAAATCCCATCCAGTTTTATCCTGCAAAATTGCAGCAGGAGATCCGCAGCAGGATTCCTGCTCAGGGAGTTTGGAAGTGGGAACGAGGGAATCAGTGATGATGTGGGAACTAAAAGTCAATAAAATGGCTCCATGACAAAAGCGATTGGCTCCATGAAAACAAAGAGATTTTCCAGTGGGAAACACTGAGGTGGATTCTCACCGGAGCGTTCGGCCAGTGCTGCTGGCACAGGGACACACCAGAGACTTGGGACTGCTCCATGAAAACCTCCAGGCTGGGAAAAGCACTAGCTCCAGCTCATGGCTGGATTGCAGGAATTCTGGTGCTGGATGGGAGAAGGGAATTCTTGAGCTCAGGGCAAGGAAATCCCAGAATGGTTTGGGCTGGAAGGAACCTCAAAGGCGATCCCCTTCCACTGGGGGGAACAACTTCCACCATCCCAGCCTGCTCCAGCTTGGCTTGGACACTTCCCGGGATGTGGCAACCACAGGTTTTCTGGGAAAGCCGCGCCAGGGCCGCCAGTGAGGTCACTGGTGATGTCACCAACGTGTCCCCTCACCTTCTCGATGTCCACCAGCTCAGCCTCGTAGATCTCAGCGATGGTGATGTGGTGCTTGGCAGCGATGGTGAAGCGGCCCTGGGGACGGGAGGGGAGCGGGATGAGGCGCGGCGTTCCCGGGAAGCCGCGCGGCGTTCCCGGGAGCGGGGCCTTACCATGTCCGTGTAGATATCGATGGCTGCGTTTAAGCAGTTGATGGCCTCTGCAGCGTGTGTGAGAGACAACAGCGTCAGCCACCTCCCGCTCCCAAACCCCTCCAGGGAATATCTGCCTACAGAGCGGGGCTCTGGAATTACCTCAGCCCCGGCACCCCCAGCAATTCCCAAAGGGAACAAACACCAGGATGACCCAACCCCAACCCAAGTTTGCTGTCTGCATCCCCCAGTGGAGCAAACTTCAAGGGATCAACTCCAAAACGCTGCTGTTTCCCAAGGAATTTGGGAGTTTCCCCACTCCAAAAGGGTGTCACCCACCCTGAGTTTGTTCCATGTCTCCTGGGATAATGCTGGTGGGAGGTGGGGGGTTTGCTTCCAGACCTAGCTAGGGAAAAGTGGTTTGGAGACCTTCCCAAAAATCACAGCCTGGTTCAAAGAATCCCAGATCCTTTATTCTCATCCCAACAAAGGCCAGGGCTGGGGAAAGCCTCGGGAACACGGCAGGGCTCCTGCTGCGATCCAGCCCAGTGACTGCCTGAAGCCATTCCTCAGGAAGCCATTCCCTAAAGCCAAGCCAAACCAGGATGGGAGCTGCCAAAAGTCCCCACACCCTGCAGCATCCCAAATCCCTACAAACACCAAGAGGAGACGCCAGGATAGCGCTGACCTCCTGCATCATCCCAAAGCACCTTCTGGAAAAGCAGGAATGCGGCTGTGCCAGCAGTGAGAGCGTTTGGCTGGGAGCAATCCCACATTCCGGGTTCCGCTGCCTTACCTTGCGGATCTGCTTTTTTGTAGGCATTCCCAGCATCCACAAAGCTGGTGGCTGAGTCGTGCTTGCTCTGGAGCTGCATGTGCAGCTTGGCTGCCTGGCAAAAGGCATTTCCTGCCGCTGGAAAAGAGGGAATACCGATCCCATGAATCCCATGAGTGAGCAGGAATGCGCTGCTGCTTCTTCCAGGACCCGGGGAGACTCAGGGATGAGGGCTTCCCAAGCAGGATCAACAGCTGGCATCTTAAAATTCCTCCAAGATCCTTCAGCTCACTCCCTTTGTCCACTCTCCCAGTATTTAAATAGGAATTGCCTCCCTTTGTACACTCTCCAAGTATTTAAATAGGAATTGCACGGACACAGAGACCATTCCCCATGGAATAATTCACAGGAAGATGTCTGGGCGCTCTGGGATCACCCAAGCCCCTCCCAGCTCCCAGGATTTGGGACTCACCACTCCAGTTTTTGGCGATCTTGAACATGTTGGCAGCCCTGGTGTACATCTCACAGGCCTCCTCCACTCGGGTGTTGCCCCTGGAATGCAGCAGGAATGCTCCTGAGGCCAGGCGGGGAGGGAACAGCTCCAGAGCCAAAACTGGGATTGGGAATTGGGAATCTTGGCCTCCCCAGGCTCTGTGAGGCTGATCCCACTCCCCATGGGAGAACACTGAAAGGGGAATGCTGGATTTGGGGGCTCTCCCAGAATTCTGAGATGCCGAAGGTCAGACTTTTGGTAAGGAAATGCAGATTTTTCATGGAAACCCTGGAAATAAAGATGCTCTGGGGGCATCTCCTTGCTCCCCATAACTCCCTGACAGAAGCCAGGTGGGATTAAGCTCTGCTCCCACAGAAAAAAAAAAAAAACAAATCCCAGAATCCTTAAGGTTGGAAAACCCCTTGAGCCCATGAATCCAACATTCCCCCAAAATCCATGTCCCCAGGTGCCACATCCACACTGCTCTTAAATCAACCTCACAACAGGGATGATTCCATTTTCTTTCCCATCCCCTGGGAATTCTGGCACTTTTCTCCCCTCGCTCTCTCCCTCTGGCAGCCGAGCACGGTCAGTTGGAAGCACAGGAGGGATTTTTGGATCCCTCCTTGCCCTTGGAAGGCACCTCTGGCATGAGCCAAAGCCAATGGAGGCGGCACCAAGGAATGCTACACTCGGAAAGGCCCCTGGAACAGGGCAGGTCCCAGCCTTTTAATCCCAAAAAAATAGAAATAAAGGGATAACAGCTCTTGTGCAAGGTGATGGAGCAATTCCAGGAAGAGCCCAAGTGGGAAGAAGGCATTTGGCCGGCACTGGGAATCCTGGACATCCCGTTTGCAGGGAAGATGCCAGGAGCCGAGTCACCCCACCCCCCCACCTCGCCTTCCTCTTTTTGTCCCTCCATCTGTTTTTAGCCCTGAAAATTAAAAATTCCTCTCTCGAAATCTCTGCCTGTCCCCTCCAAGGATTTTCAGGAATTTGCCACCCGGATTACGCTCCCGGAGCAGGCCCTGACTGATTAATCTGCCGGAGGCCAGAGAGAAATTTCTATTTAAAACTTGTGGATTTTCGGGCGGCCGCAGCCGATTTTTCCGGGCTGATGGATAAAAACCTCGCGGCCTCCACAGAGCATCGCTCCGGGAATGTTCTTTCCTTTAAAAAAACCGGAAGAAAAGCAGGACTGAGGTGGCCAAACCACCCCGTTTCCAGGCACACCCCCAGGAAGAGCGAGGCCCGGGGAAAAGGACGCTCTGCCATTTTCTGGGATAACGCCGCCCGCAGTCCTGGGGTGCCCGGGTTCCCTGGGATTTCGGGAGAGCCCATCCGTGCCAGGGCGAGCCCCGGGGATGCCGGGAGATGATTCCCCCCGGGATAAGGCCGGGATGAGCGCGGGGAGGGGACAGGAGCCGCAGAGGCCGAGCGCGCCCGTCACATCCCTGTGGCCAGGGAAGGCCAGGAGGGGCTGATCCAGGGAATCCGGGTTGGGATCGGGATGGGAGCGCTCCGTGTGCCCCTCCCCGTGCTCTGGCAGGGATAAGGAAGACTCTCATCCACACTGGGGGGCAGGAGTTGGGAAAAAGGGGGAAGAGGTCGGGAAGGGGAGGATGGAGGAGATGGGAAAGGGGGGCAGGAAACAGGGAAGGGGGCGGATGTAGGAGACGGGGAAGGAAGGGATGCAGGAGATGGGAGGGGGGCCGGGCGCTCAGGGGGTGATTCAGGAGCTGGGAATGGGGGTGAGAAGGGGGGCAAGAGCTGGGGAGGGGGATCCAGAGCCGGGGAAGAGGGGGGAGATGCAGGAGGTGGGAAGGGGAGATGCGGGATGCGGGATGCGGGCGGGATCGGGGGTGCGGGGGCCGCTCACCCGAAGAGCCCCCGCAGGAAGGAGTGCGAGCCCTTGACCCGCTTCTCGGCCTCCGCCATCAGCTGCACGGCCTCCCGCTCCTTGCCGGCGCTGTCCATCGCTCCCGCTTTTCCTGCTCTCCTTCCTTCCTCCCTCCTCCTCCTCCTCCTCCTCCGCCGCGGCACCGGGAGCGCGCCGGGCGCGTGCGCGGGGCGGGGCGCGCGCGGGATGCGGGATGCGGGATCCGGCCGGGATCGGGGATGAGCGGCTCCTCCCGGCGGGCGGGACCCGCGCAGCCGCGGCCGCCGGGCTATTCCCGGAGCGGGATTCCTTCGGGAGATAACTCGAAAGGCGGCTGCGGGAATGGGAGCGGGATCCCAGCTGGAGGTGGGATCTGTGGCTGCAGATCAGTCCTTATCCCGAAAGTTATTTATGTCACTCTCCGAGTTTCCAGGGAATTACCTCACCTGTAAGCTCAGATTCCCGGGAGGGAGGCTATACTTTCCTGGGAATATTCCACACTAAGGATAATCAGGAGAAGGGTCACCTGTGTCCTGCCCCCTTTACATGAACGCACATTTGAGTTGTTCAAAACCGCCCCTGGAAGGAGTGAGCCCTGTACGAGGAAAACTGGGATATTCCTGCTTGATCCCTCCCCTGCGCACCCGGGCCGAGGGAATCCCGTGACGCGAACAACCGGCCGAACTACAACTCCCGGCGTGCCCCGCGGCCGGCGCGCAGCGTGACGCCATCGCCTCGCGCCCGTTGTCTCCATGGCGACGCTGGCGCATCCCGGCGTCGCTCCCATGGGAACGTCCCGCATGGCGTCCCGGGAACCGCGGGAACTGGACAGGAAAGACCTCGCGCTCCCCCCGGCTCCGCTGTCCCGAATCCCTCTCTGTGAGGGAATGCCGGCTCTGCAGTGCCGGGAACAGCCTGTGATGATCCCCCGGGAAAGGAAACCCCGGCTGCGGTGTCCCAGGAATTCCAGGTGAGTGACCTGGTTTCAGGGCTGGGCGAAATTAAAGCCGGGAGCGTTTCCCAAGCCAGGAACCGCCATCCCCATCCAAGTTCGCTGGGAAACTGTTCCACACTGGATCCAAATTAACCCCAGGGTTTTTTCCCTTTTCCAGCCAGGACAACATGGAATCTTTTTCTCTCTCTGAGCTCGGGCTCCCAACAGAAAACAAAGCTATCCAGGGAATTCTCTGCCCCATGGCTGTGGAGCTCTGCCACCTCCTCCTCGCCCTGAAACGGGAAGATGGGATTTGTCCGGCCTTTCCCACTTTGGGGGAAAAGGCAGGAAAATTAGCCAAAGCTATGGAAGAACTCGCTGCTGTGGCAAGGAGGTGAGGTGGATGGGAGTGGATTTGGGGGCTGGGAAGAGGTGGAAAGAGGGAGCCTGCATCCTCCTGGAGATATGGGATTGGGAGTGGGGAATAGAGCTGAGCCCAGTCCTCACATTCCAGGCTGTCCGAGGATGCCGGCGAGGAAGGGAGCACGGAGATGTGTCCCGTGGGTGAATCCCTGCTCCAGGCTGGGAGGGACGTGGTGCTGGCAGCATTCCAGCTCCAGGAGCATCCAGACAGCCCTCGGCACCGAGAGCACCTGGCAGCGGCCGCCAGGAGGAGTCTGATGGAGACAGCAAAGGTGAGGGGGCACCGGGAAGGGACACGAGCAGGGGGAAGCTCCAGCAGATCCATGGAGCAAACCACACCTCCTCCCCCCTCCAGGGATGGAAAGAGAATGGGAATTCCTGACCTGAGCAGCTTTTCTGCCTTGTTTCCTGGTTAGATCCTTCAGCTGGAAGAGGCTGCAGGGATGAGGAGGATCAGTGGCGCTGCCAGCTGGCTCCTGGAATGCCTGAGCGTGCTGCGGGATGCCCGGGACACTCCAGGGCTGCTGGCTGCATTCCAGCCCTTCTCTGAGGCCGTGCTCCTGCTGAGCCGCCTGGCAGCCAAGCGCCTCCAGGAACTCCAGGACTGTCCTGCAGGGAAGAGCTTGGCCCAGACCCTGCAGCAGCTCCACAAGTGCGTCTCACTCATCCTGACGCATTCCAGGGACAGCCGAGCTGACCTCTCCCAGGATTCTGTTTTCCAGCTGACCGAGAGGACCATCAGGGAGCTCCTCTCCCTGCTCATGGAGCCCCAGGACAGGAGTGGGATCTTCTCCCAGCAGGTGAGCAGGCTCCAGGCTCTCCTCTCCCACCCTGACCTCCTGCGCCTCTCCGAGGGCGGCTTCAGCTCCCACCTGGACTCGGTCATTGTCCATGGAATGCTGCTGGCAGAGTCATCCAGGCTGGATCTGCAGCTGGAGCTGGTGGAACGTTGCTGGGCCCTGCTACAGCTGCGGAGGAGCATCTGCAGCCACATGAGCCGGAGGGAGGGCCAGGGAGAGCACGGACTGGAGTGGGAATGTCACAGCTTGAGGGAGGAGCTGGAAAACCTGGACCGGGCAGCGCTCAGGGCCACGCTCTGCCAAATCCTGGATGGATTCTTCGAGGAGAAGGAGCCCCTGAGGCAGCTGGTTGAAGGTGCCCTTAGCCTTGCCCATTCAGGATGCTGTCCAGCGGGACCAGGAGGAATTTTAAGGAAGCTCCAGCCCCTCATTGCCGCCTTCTTCGCTCAGGCCCAGCGGATCCTCCGAGCGGCCGATCTGCTCCTGGCCAGGTGTACCAAGGCCCAAACTGCCAGGGAAATCCGGGAGGGCATGGAACACCTGCGGAGCCTCCTGGCCAGCCTCCCTTCCCTGCTCATGGAAACAAGTGGGAATACCATGGAGCAGCTCCAGGCCCTGAGCTGTGCCTGGGCCAGAGCCACCAACAGCCTCCTGCGCTGCTTTGAGGAGACCATCGGCATGAGGGAATTCCTTGAGTTATCCATCCTGGAGCTGGCCAAGCAAAAGGAATGGTGTGAAGCAGCACTGGAACGCTGGGATCCCGAGGGATTCTCCTGGCACAGCGCTCACCTCATGGGCTGGGCGCGCTGGGTGGTCGGAGCCTCCACCCGGCACGTGGACAGGACCACGGATCCCATCTTCAGGAATGGTTTGCTGGTGTGGGTGGAGCAATTGGCCAAATCCATCCTGGAGCTGGGAGCAGTCACAGCTCTCATTCCAGGACGGTTTTCCTGCCTCCAAAGCCGGGGTGCTTTTTCCCAGGCAGCCAGCTCCCTGATGGACTCTGCTCTCCGTGTCCAAGCCGGGCTGGACGGGTCCAACCACCTGGAGATCCTCAGCCCGCTCCGGGAGCAGGTGCGGAGCACCAAGGTGGTAAAGGGGCTGGAGCTCAGCCCGTCCCACGCTGGGACACAAACCAGCACGGATGAGGCAGCATTCCAGGGAGATATCCAAAGTCATCCATCTTCACCACCAGCTAACTTCCACCAGGATCCATGGAAAGGGGATACACACCCCGTCATCACAGCTCTCCTGGGAGCATCCCAGGCCGGTGACATGGACACTGTCCATGCTGCCTGCTCCATCCTGCTGGAGCTCTCCAATGGATATGTGGAAGCAGCACGGGAAGCGCTGCCTGTGGCTGAACCCCCCCAGCTCCAGGTGCTGGAGCAGCACTGGGATATCAAGGCACTTACCCCAAGGATCATCAGCCTGGCCACGGAAACGGCCCCTGGGCAGCTCCCTGCTCCAGGCAGCCTTCTCCAAATGGCACTCAGGCTCTCGGGAAGGATCCAGGAGACTCAGGAGTGCCTGGCAGCTGTGGCAGGCTCTTGGAATGGTCTGGCCCAGCAAGTGCTTGGATTTATCCTGTCAGGTGACTTTCCAAGAGGGAAGCAGGCTTTGGATGAGACCCTGCTGGGTTTAGCAGGAGCAGTGCAGGTGGCAGGAGGCATTGCAAGCACAGCTTGCAGTGGGGAAAATCCCGATCCCTCTCGTGTCCAGGAGAGCTTTCTGCAGCTCCAAGCCAAGTTTTCCCATGCTCAGCTGAACACCAAAGGGTTCCTGGAGAAGGCAGTGTCCTTCAGGGAATCCTGTGGGATGGAAAAGGCTATCCTGGAGCTGCACGGTGTCCGGTGGGCCATTGGCATGTGTGTCCTGCTGGATGCCATGGATCAGTTCGTGGGCAGGGATGCCCTGTTCCTGAGGGAGCTGAGCAGAGCCGTGAGGAACAAGGTTGGCCCACGGAGCCTCCTGGCTGCTGTGGCTGAGAATTCCCTCAGGTTGCAGGAGGCTGCCCGGCTCTCCTACCTATCCTGCCCTGCAGACCACGGTGCCAGAGAAATCCTGGTGCTCCGGGAGGAGATCCAGGTGCTCATGGAAGCGCTGCTGGATGTGTCCAACACCCTCCTGCTCTCCCCACTGCCCACTGCCAGCCTGGCCACCCGCTTCGAGCTCCTGCAGAGGGACGTGGCCCTCAGGGCCAAGGCATTGTTGCTCCACATGGAAAGGGTCAACAAGGAACAGCTGCAGCTCATCCAAGACGTGGTTGGAGAGGGGAGGCAGAGGAGCAAAGAAGGTTTTGAGGAAAAGGCAAATCAGCTCATGGCTGATGTCCAGAGGTTCAGAAACACCCTCCAAGGTGCTCTGGGGACCGGTGCTCAACTTACATCACAGCCTGACCTGCTATCCATGGCTGACCACCTCCTGCTCCTCACGGCTGATGTGGTGGGAAGCGCCCGGCGGCACTTCCAGAGCCACCAGAACCCTGGGGATCCCTGCCAGGACCCTGGGGATCCCCACCTGGAAGGCATGGTGTGGTACTGGTCAGCCAAGGCTCACTACCTTGTCACACAGCTCTGGGGTATCCATGGAATTGACAGGGACATCCTGCAGTGCCTCACAGAATGCCTGCAGCGGGAACGCTTCCCAGGATCACCCAAGAGCACAGCTGGACTCTCCCCTGCCCCAGAGCCCCCTGAGGCAGCAGGAATTCATCCATGCAGGAGCAGAGGAGCAAGTGGAGCTGTGCGGGAAGTGCTGGAACTGGTACGGGAGCTCTTTTCCGTGGCAGGGTGTTGGTCAGAGCTGTCTGTCATTCCTGGTGCTCCCAGCATGGAGCAGGAATGCTGGCAGGGCCTCTGGAGGTCAGCAGGCTGACCCTGGGCCACTCAGGCAGCTCAGGTTGCTGGCAGCCCTGGATTCCTGGATATCCGATCGGCCAGGCTCTCCTACATCCATCCCAATCCATTTCAGAGGCAGAGGGGCTATAGCACTCTCCCTCACCTCCACACATTCCCTCTGGGAATACCAGCAACTCCATTCCCATGGGTGTCAGGAGCTGGGAAAGGCTTTGGCACAGACCCAGGTCCCTCAGCAAAGTGCTTTAGAACTCTCGTGCTGGGAATTAATTGCAAACTGTCAGCTTGCAGGACACCCAATTCCCATTTTGAGATGGCTCCAAGGGCTTTGGATTTAGGGAGAAGGGCTGGTGGGAAGGTGGAGTGGACCCAGAAGGGGGTGGGCAGCTCTCCCACCAACTTTACTCACCAAAATCTCCTTCAGAAACATCCAGGTGGAGGAGAGCACTCGGCATCGCTGTGTCCACACATTCCAGGTCTGGAATCTGCTCCGTTACTGCCTCGACAGCACCAGGATGGCCCTTCCAGCATCTCCCCTGAAACACAGGAGAGAGGAAACTGTGACAAGTGGCAAGGTGGCCCCAGCAAGGTGTCCCAGGTGACCCAGGACATGGCCACGAGGAGGCTCCACATGGCTCAGTTCCTGCGGAGGAAGGGCCCCATTGCGGTAAGGCAGAGTTTCATCCCTCTAGCTTTCCCTTAGGATCATGGCAACTCCATCCCAAATCCCTGTGTCACCCTGCTCTTTGGAGAGTGGCACCAGTTCTATTTATGCAAAACACTCCAAATTCCTTCCTCCTAGTTGGATGTGAGCTTAGCGTCCTGTCCTTTCCTCAGGATGTATCTGAACCTCCTGGACCTTCCCTGTCCTACAGGAAAAGCTTTTTTTTCCTTCTCTCCCCAATCCCATTGATTTTTATACCATTCCAGAGCAAGGAGCAGTTTGTTGCCTGTGCCAGGCAAATGGTTTCCGATGGGCAGGTGGTTGTTAAGTTTGGGAACATCCTCGCCAAGCACTGCCCAGACCAGAGATGCTCCATGGAGCTGCTCCGTGCCACTGAGCACATCCAATCCATCAGCAGCCAGCTCGGCATCGTGGCCAGGTGAGCTGCCAGCAGCTGGGATCACCTCTCCCAAGGGCATCCAAGAGGGATCCCTTCTCCAAGGAATGTGGGTGGTGGTCCCCAAAGGTCCTAGGGGAGGTGGGTACTGTCCAAGAGTTGAGAGGCATTTGGAGGCCTCCCTTCCCTGGGTTTGGGATAACACTGTCAGGATGTCCAACGTCCTTCCAATAAAATCCTTTGGAATGTCTTTGAAGGGTGAAAGCAGTGACTGGGGAGAGCAGGGCCTCCTCTGAGCTGCTGCTCAGCAACGTGCAGAACCTCATCCAAGCAGTGCAGCACGTCTTGAGGGCGGCCGAGGCAGCGTGTGTCAAAGTGAGTCCATCGTGGAATCGATCCTGGAATTATTTGGGTGGGAAGGGTTGCTCCAAGCTCCATCCAGCCTGGCTTTGAGCAGTTCCAGGGATGGGGCAGCCACAGCTTCTCTATGCCAGGGCCAGGGCAATTCCATGCTGTGGGAGTTTCTCATCCAGGTCTTCCTATGGGAGCTGGGATCTGGCTGCTGTGGGACTCCAGCTGGAGCAGATATTCCTCCTGGAACACTTTGTGCTTGTCTCGTGTCCAAAGCCCACCCTACATCATCCCAGGCACTGACTGTCCTTGAAGTTACCTTTACCTGGTCCATTCCCCACTTAATTTTTGGATCATAGAGCACCTTAATTTGGAATTAGTCCATGCTATCCCTCCTTATTCCCAAAAACCAAATTCCCAAGAGTTTCCCATGCAGCTGCCATCAACAGCCACCTGATCTGACTGTAAAGTCCGTGGGAGCAGATTGTTCCTGAAAACAACTGGAAAACAAGTGCAAACAGCACCAGCCTCTCCCTGAGGCAGCATTTCCATCTGAATCCCATCCTCCTCTATAATCCTACTGCTTTTCCTGGGACCAGCATCTCTTTTTGAAGGAAACACAGATTTTTTAGAATCCCATTTGCTGAACAATCAGCCCCAAGGGTGACAAAGCTCCTCCTGTGCTTAATTAAACTTAGCACTTCCTCTATTTGCCCATTTTTCACTTTGCTGATGCTAAATTAATTAATGCATTAATTTTGACTATCTAGATCCCAAAGTCCTTTATGACCTGGAAATTTCCCTTTGGAAAATTCCCTGCTCATCAACAAACTGCTCTCCTTTCCTCCCACTGTAAGAAGCTTTTGAAGCATTTTGAAGCATTAAGAGGTAGTGATGCCGTGTGGATCATGCACACATTGGCACATCCAGACTTTTCCATAATTTAGGATGCACAGGGATATATTAAACCAATTCCTTCCTCCAACAGGGTTTGGGACAACCCCCAGCAGACCCTGAAGAAGAAGAAGTTACTGCTTTCTGCCAGCAGTGGAGGAAAAACCTGACACAGCACAGAACCAAGGAGGCTTTAAATTCCACCCGGGATGAATTAGGGCTCCGGAAAACTCGAGGGGCAAAGGCTGAGCCCACCCTGATATCTCTGGTGCAAGAGCAACCCCCTCGGAGCAGGAATATCCCAAAGCATCCCAATCCTAGGAAAGGACACACAGTTATGGACAGACATCTGTAAATCCAGAGAGGCTCCTTGTCCCAGTGCTGTTGGAAGCAGAGGAGGAATACTTTGCAGTGTGAAGGATTCATGCTGGAGTTTCTCATTGTGGCAGGAAAATCTTGGAACAGGCTCCGTGGGGAGGCCAGGAATCTTCTGGTGAGTGTTTTACCCCCAGGTGGTGAGATGGGATGGACGGGGCTCTGGAGAATCCTGATCCAGTGGGAGGTGTCAGAGCTATCCCTGCCCATGGCAGGGGGTGGAATGGGATGAGTTTAAGGTCCCTTCCCACCCAAACTATTCCAGGATTCTGTGATCCAGAGATGCTCAGGCTTTGTGCCATCTTTCAGCCTTTCCTCCTTCACATATCCAGGGATACAGCAGTGGGGAGGGTTCTGTCTCACCTGCTGCCCCTGAGCCTGCAGATTTCATCCCCAAATCCCACTCAGCCCCAGGATTCTCTCCTATCCAGAGTAAACATTCACTTCCCAAGATCACCTACCTCACAGCTTCCAGAGTATCCTAGACTGGTGACACTGCTGCTCCTGTATCCTGGCTCTCCACATCCATCCTTCCAGCCTCAGGATCACGAGGAACACTGCTCCATGCTGGAATTCTTCAGGAGAGGTGGAAAGGAGCCTCCCCTGTGGAATACACAATCCAACACCACAGCAGATCACAAGTGGCTCCATGGTGGCTGCAGCCCATTCCAGCCCACCTTGGTGTCCTACCTGCATCCCAACCAGCTTCCCCAGCCCAGGATTTCCATTACGTGCATGGCAGCAAGGAATCTCCTCCGTATTCCAAGAAAAAGCAGCAGCAGGCACACTGCAGAGTCTGGGAAGCTGTCTGCAATGGATAAAGCAGGGGAGGGAAGGAGGGAGGAAGGCAGGAAGGAAACACACATGGAGACAACAGGCTGTGAGGACTCACAGGCCTTTGTATCCATGTCCTGTTCCCACACTATTTTTCCCTGCTGGCTTGGTTTTCTGAGGAAAACTTTGACCAGCCACACCAGTGAGTAGAACAGATTACTAATAAAGGACTAATGGGTTACTCCAAAATAACAACCCAGTTCCATGTCTATTCTCTACTTTTGCTACACAAAAAAAATCATAAAATGAATGGAATTCATGCTCTGGCAAATCAGGAAGGCAAACTGAAACTGCAAATGCCTTCAGAGATGCCTCCTCTGCTGTGCAGGAATCACAGGCTTCCCTTGGCTCATCCATGCAAGGCAAAACCTCAGAATTTGGAATAAACACTCTGCTGTCCCAAGGATGGAAACACCACTTGGCCAACAAAGAAGAGGAAAAGGTCCATGACCATCCCTTGGCCAAGGGAAAAACAAGAGGAAAAGGTCCACCAAGGAAAAGACTTAAAGCAGAGAAACCTTCCAAAGGGGTGGAAGCAGATGATTGATTAAATGGCCGGCACATTTTTATTGGAAAAGCAGCTGGCCAGGAATGACTGCACTTCCTCTGGAGAAAAAGCAGCCCCAAAGGCAGGACAGGAGGTCTGGAGGACAGCTGTGCTCTCCCATGCAAAACCTGGGGAATTCATGACATGCAGGATGTTCCATGATGGAAAATGGCAACTCTCTCCATGAGACCTAGGGGTCAGGTACAAGGTTATGTCAAAACCCCACAAACCATCCCAAAAAGCCCAGCTTTAATCCCCCTCCTCCCAGTTGTCACCGTATGCACACGGAGTCATCACCAGGAATTAACTGTACCCTTTTTAATTGTTTTGTTAAAAATGTCGTCGAGACACCATGAATACAAGTACTGCAGTTACAGCCATACAAAAAAAGCAATACAAATTAAGCAGCTGAATACAAAAATACGTTGAAATACATGAACACCACAATGGAACTCGGAGCACTAAATCCCAATCGTGTAGGCGTGGAAAAAAATTAAATAAAAACCTTTTTTTTTCGTATTAGACAATGTAGTTTTCTCCACTTCGAACAGTTACTTTTGCTAGTTATGTACTTCACAATTTCTTCTATGTACAGCATAGAATAAAATACTTTTAAAAGATATGACATTTTTCATCCTCAATATGTGATATAGTCTCTTTTACACTAATATTGACTGCAGGAATAAAAACTGTCCGTGTCTTACATCAACTAATTGGAAAAGGAGGAGCGACACTTTCCTTTGAAATCATTTCCATGAGGTTTTCCATCAGTTCAGGGGTTTGGCAGTCCTGGAACGGCATCTCTCCCGGGGATTCATGTACATAATATTGCTTGGATCTATACAAATGTGGCAATCTGATCTAAGTGGTGGTTGGGAAAGAGGCAGCTCACACATATACAGCTCTGGGAATTTTCCATGACTTATTTACAATGAAAGTGCTTTTCTCAGCTCTAACACGATCCGGGGGGATTGGTTTCCTTTCTACAGGTCAATTATTAGTCTCCCTGAAATTGGAAAGAAAAAGGATTCTCTAGAAAATACCACAGCTTTGCAAACACTCGAGCGTACTGGAGAACTGCGTGTGGTTCGGAGATTAGCAGCTGAAAAGTGGTGGGAATTATAATTTAAAAATAAATAAAGCCAAAAGAGGTAACCCAGGTACAAAACAGCAGAGAACTGCAATACCCACAACGGTAAAAAGACTCCAAAGCCGTCTGCTAACAAAAGGGGGAAGCAGTTGGATCGAAAGTCTTGAAAACATCTTTTAAGGATTTATCATCCGACTCCCCGTTGGGATCGCTCTCCGGGGCCTGTGTTACCTGTCCGGGCTGCCTCACCTGCCTGGGGTCGCTGTACTGTGGCCGGATTAACCCCGACAGAGCCTGGATTGGGAGATTATGGACGGCAGGGGCAGCGCTGGAGTGTTTAGCCTGAGATTTACTGGTGCTGTTTGCCTTGTCTGAAGCGGCTTCCGCTGATCCTTCTGTGGGTTTTTCCGTGTTGGAGGCAACCTTCTGCTGGGATGCATCTTCCGCAAGACTCGGCTCACTTTTATTGGAATTTTTCAAAATGCTTTTTTTCTGGTTCTCTCCATTCTCTCCTGAACTGGCTGGAGCCGTGTCCGAGGATGAGCTGTGATCCCTGGGATCGTACAAACTGATCCCGCTCAGGATGGAGCCGGGAGTTCCCAGCCTAACACCACTGGATGATAATTTGGGCGCATAGGGAGGCAGAGCATCGGGCTCGGATTTTGGAGTCGTGGCTTCTGAGGGCTGGGATGAGCTGGCAGCAGCTCTGGCAAGCCGGGGGTCAAACTTGGGAGGGTGGGAATCCTTCCCGACTCCGTGGTGAGTGTCTGCACTCGACAGTCTGTGGAGTCTGGGATCAACGTTCTTTTGCAAGCGAGGATCCCCCAGTTTGCTGGAGCTACTGGCATGGGAATCTGTGGATGGATCCAAGTAGCCACCCCGGCCCACAAGGCTGTTTTTGGCCTTGGCAGCGAGCCGGGGATCAGCTGGCATCGCGTTGGGGTGCAGATCGTTCTTCAAATTCCGCAGTTTATTCAGTCTCTGGTCAGCAATGAGTGGAGGGAGAGGTAAATTGATGGAAGAGACGGGGTCGGGTTTAGGCAGAGGGATTGGGAGCAAGTCCTCGGGGGCCCACACAATGTGCTTGGCAAAGTTGGGTTTCATCAGGGTCACATCCATCTTAATGTGGCTGAACTGCCGCAGCTGGGAGCGGGGATCCCGTAACGTGACGCCCGGCAGAGGCTCCAAGGGAATGAGGAAAGCTCGTTCCCTCAGCTCCCTCTCCGAGTCCTCCTCGTCATCATCCAGCCCTTTCTGCTTGACCTTCACTCCGGCGTGGGTGTGGTGCAAATCCAGCTTGGCCCCGGCCAGGGAGGGGCCGGGATGGCCGCCCTCGCTGACCTTGTGCATCCGCGGATCGCGGGCCAGCCGGGGATCCAGGGACGCCGACTCCGAGGGCTTCCTGGGATTGGGCCTTGGGGACCCCCGGAGTCTTGGGTCAGCAGCCTGAGGCCCCACACCTTTGTCTTTTGCCAGCCTGGGATCCGTTGGCATCCCAAGCATGTGCTGCTCTGTGGAATGTTGTTGCCGATTCCTAAAGTTTTCGCTTTGTTTCTTTAAGGTTTTGAGGATTGATTTAACACTGCTCCCCTCTTCCTCCTCACTGCTGGAATACCAGTTGACATTGTCATCTAAAAATCAAAGAAATGCCACAAAATTTAGATTATTCCAGCAAATAATTCTGAAGAGAATCCAACACTCCCTAATGGGAAACTCCTCAGTAAAGTCAAGCTGAAAAGATCTGATATTAAATCTCCCCCAGTGTCATAAAAACCACAACCTCAAATGACCAAAATCCATTTAATCAAAGCAATGCCAATTACCTCCATAATTACCATAGAGGTAATGGAGATAGAATGCAACACAGCCTAGGAGTGTCTCCAAATCTGTCAATATTAATCTGGGAAAGTAACCTGCTTTCAAACAATCCTTATGGGTACTGGTAAAAAAAACGTATCTAAAATCTGAGTCTTGATAGGAGAAGGAAAAGTAAAATGGCCCCTTGCAGTGGTCTTTAATCCAGGTAAATTATGAATTTGTTGCCTTACTTAATCCAAACCCCAAAGTTTGCAGGAGAGGTTGAAATTCAGGAAGGGAAGAAATTACAGTATTTTATTTTAAAGGGTATCAGAGAAGGAAAAATACTGCTCTAGAGGAAACAGATCAAGATGTGCAACTGAAGAAACAGGACAGAGGATGCACTTCCAGTCCTGGCAGTGAGAAACAACTAGATCCAAAAATTATTCTTTGGAGCCAGGATGGACTGAACCTACACTAAGATCCTAGAACAAGCTGGGAAGAAGAGCTGAAAATACTGAGCTGCTGCTGCTTCCAATAACTGTGAACAGTGACATGACGCGAGTCAATGTCAACCAATCTGTTGGCCACGGCCATTAAGGATGATGAGAATTCCAACCAAACCCTGCTCACCTTCATCTTTGCTCATGGCCCTCTGGCCCTGGCTGCTGGCAGAGTCTCCATCCCGCTGGTGCTTCTGGCTGAGCCTGGCATACAGGGCCTTCTGCATGGCCGGCAGGAAGTCGGGCACGTTGATGCCCTGGTTGTGGCCCATGTGGCCACCCATGCAGTCCGACTCGCTCCCGCCCGGATGCGACTCCGGAGCCATGAGGTGAGCCTGGTGATCCGTAAATTCTCCGTGCCATGCTCCATCTGCAGGACAAAACTCCAGTTAGCAGTTATCCTAGAGAAATGTTGATAGCTATAAACATGGACTCATGGAGTGGACTGGGCTGGAAAGGAGCTTAAAGGACATCCAGTTCCATGCCATGGCAGGGACACTTTCCCCTATCCCAGGCTGTTCCAAGCCACATCCAACCTGGTCTGGAACACTTCAGAGATGGGGCAGCCACAACTTCCCTGGGAAAACTCTACCAGGGCCTCCCCACCCTCACAGGGAAGGATTTCTTCCCAATATCCCATTTCACCCTAAAGCATAACATGACTTAACAACACAACTGAGAAAGCCAGAACACTGAAGACATTCCAGGAAGCTTCTATCCAAAATTCATCCACCAGATGTCCTTACCTCCAGAATTATTGGCTGGCTGGAAGTTGTGTACAGCTTGGTGGGAATAATAGTTGTCATAGAAGTCAGCCGGGTTCTGCATGGGCTCGTACTCGCCAGGCATCTGCTGGTACTGCGGCCCTGGTGGGCAGTGATTGTCCCTTGGCATGTTCACCATGTGTCCCTGCACTCCAGGGGAATTGTAGGATCCTCCCATCCCCGGCGGGGTGAGGGGTGGCCCACCCTGCTGCCCCTGCATGGGCATTCCAGTCTGGTTCTGCGGGCCCATGTACCCCGGGGGAACGCCCTGCATGGGGGGGCTCTGCGGCATTCCCGGCCCTTGGGGGCCTCCGCAGGGATGGTGCCCAGGAGAACCGGCGTGCATCGGGGGCCCGTTGTGTCCTTGGGACATGCCAGGACCTGGCCCAGGACTGGAGCCTGGATTGTACATGTGCTGGGAATGGGGGTCGTTGCCCTGGAACGGCGGCCGCGGGGGTGACGCGCTGTTGTAGAAGGCTGGTGGCCTGGAAGCAGAAGAAAATCAAGGAATCAAATTCTGGACCTACAAACACCAACAGTTGGCTCTCTTCACCCCCTCCCACTCTGATTTGACCTGACATTAGATAGAATTCCCAAAGGAGTATTAATTTCCAACTACACCCATTCCATATTCCTCAACTTGGCCAAAACCACATTTTTTCCAATATTTGCTCATCTCCATCAGTTTTGCCCAAAAAAAAAAAAAAACAACTACAAAAAGACTGGAGCAGGGAACAAACTGCTCCACCTGCAGATGGAGATGCAAACCAAGAGTCAACTTCTGGAAGTTCCTTTCTATGGAACGAAATAATCCTGGTATCAATTATCTGGCAGATCCTCAACTTAGCCCAGAACCCTGACAGGAACAATGATTAAAGATTAAATGATAAATATCCAGGAGAGTTCTCCCCAGAATTCCAACACCTACTTCTTCCCAATTTTGTGTGCCAAATCCACAGTGGGCTTCACAACGATTTCAAAAAGAGATGGGATTTTCTTATAATCTCCTGAAGGATCTTGGTAATTTTCCATGTCGGATTCAGAGAAGGGGTATTGCTCCGGGGGGGTTGGCAGGAGTCCGACCCCCGGCGGGGGTTTGGGAAGAGGAACGATGCCCCGCTTCCGGAGTTCCTCCAGCTCCTTCTCATCTTCATTCTGGGGTTCCTCCTCATTATTCAAAACCTGGAACAAAGCCACGTGGCAAACATTTAATCAGTTTTCCAGTATTCCAGTTCAATTTAGTCTTGTGCCTTTTATTGAAATATTATTTCCATATTTAAATAAACAACTCTCCTGTTATTTGCTACAATACTGCTGGATACTGACATCCAGGAATTCTAAACCCATTTTTGGGGGTTGTTTTCCAGGACACCAAATCCCAGCCAAGAAAATACTTCTCTGTTTCAGGAAGGAACAATTTCCCACAAGTCCACTTCCTTCAAACAGGAGTGGAAAGAGTTATTCCAAGATTCCTCAAATTTTTAGTGTTGGATTCATACCCCTTTTCTTTTAAGGCCTGGTGGGCAATGACAGGAGAGGGAATATCCCAATAAACCAGAGCTCAGGGTTTCTCAGAGCACATGGAAAAGGCTCCTCCATCCCTTCCCCACTCTGAGTGCAGCAATCCCAATATTCCCAGGATCCAGATCGCTCACCTTATCCAACAGCTCCTTGGTTTCTGCAGTCAGGGGCGCGTGAGAGAATTTGCATTTATCTCCTTGATAACACTTTGCTCCTGTGTGGTAGAACTTGCAGGGGAATTCATGTGAGGAAGGAATTAAGGATTTCTAACAGTTTGGGAAGGTTGTAAAATCCAGCTGGCAGCTATCCCTCAATTCTTCAGCAGGAAGTCATGGTTATGGTAAGAATTTTGGAAGCTAACAACCAACTTACCTCTTACTTCCATTTAAAATTTTCCTAAAAATGACATTTCTGTGGCCTTCAGATTTAATTTTCCAATTGTGATTAAAAAGGGAAAGGTCTCAATTCCAGAGGAAAACACCAAAATAATGACAAAGAGGAACAGATCAGGGGTTTAAAGGTGTGGTTAATGTATCTAAAATTCCAGGGATTCTATTTTCGAAAATGTTACAAATCAGTAATTTTATATTTATTTTTTCCTCTGAAGTACTTGAGAAAAAGAAACTTGTAATTAATCTATACAGTAGATGGTAGAGTCTCTTAAAAAAAACATTCACCTTTACAAATCCTTTATATCAAAATAAATAGAAGTAAAAGAATAGAAATTAACATTTCAGGTGAATTTAGAAGTACTTTTAAAGGATATTGTGCAAATAAATGCAGTTCTCTCCTTTGGTGCAGTAACCCTGGATGTAGAACTTACAGATTTCCTTTTTCTTTTCAATCTCTGCATCATGATCAAATTTACACTGTTCACCCTATAAAAAATTGGAAAAAAAAAAAACCAGGGAAAAACCATTATCCATCTGAAATGCTGAGTAATTTAATTCTATAGTAAAAAGAACATCCTCCTCAGCTGAATTTAGATTTTCCATCTTTACCAACATTAAATTCCATTATAAACAGTAAAAACTGTAAATAGAGGAGATCTGAACATAGAGAAAATTCCCGGATTGGAATTAAAAAGAATAGATGGAATGGTGACAGAAAACAATCCCTGTTCTCTGCCTTCACCTAAGAATTTGTATTAAAAAGGCACTGAAATAATATTTTACTGAATTACTTTAATATATTATGTTCTTCTGTAGGATTGTTCTGCTGGATGGAGGTTTGGGTATTTTTTTAGGATTTATTTTCCTGAAAAAGACACCAAGTGTTTTTTCAGTCCCTTCTAAAACTGAAGGTGGCAGCAAATAGTCATTTGAGCCAAAGAAAGGTATTGAAAGGCAGCAAGAAACACAACATTTCACTTTTATTTCTACCATTTGGGTAAGAAATAGAAAATTCCATTGCTAAATCCCAAGGAACCAAATAAAAGTGAGAAGCATTCAGTGGTTGTGTTTTCTACCAATTCCACTTTGTAAAGTTTAGCACCACAAAGCAATTCCTTCAAAGTTCCCAAATCAGCAGGAAATAATTTAATATATTCAGGAATTGTTGCCTATTTAGATTCCAGACTTGTGAGAAATTATATCATTAATACATTATCATTCTCAGGGTAAGTTTAGGATGTTTTTATTAATAAAAATATCATTTTTTATTAGAATTTAAATCAAAATGTGTAACAGAAGGGGATGTTTTTCCACCAATAATTCCATCTAGAAATTCTCAGCACATCAGAAATCAAAATATTGAGTTTCAACATCCAAGTTTGCTAAAAAATTATTTTAAAAAAGAATTAAATTCACCTTAATGCACCTCCCTTCGAGGAAGTATTTACAGATCTGTTTGCCCTTGTGCTCCACTGTGTGCTGGTTGATGAACTCCTGGCTCATATTAACCCATTTCTTCACTGGTTTGCCATCCTGGAATAAAAGATCCACATTTTATCAGCTCCTTTTTGGAGCACTGGTGATGCAGACGTTGGGAATAAGGATTGGAATTGCAGGTACCTCATGGAAGCCATCGGATCCTTTATTGCCGCCTCTGCCCCTGCCGCGATCTTTGCGCTTCAGTTTCTTTTGCATTCCACGCCCTCTTCCAACGTTGTAGTTGTTCCCTCGTTGGGAAATGCCTGGAAAACAGGAATAACCTCTTAAAGGATCACAGAAATTAAGGGAAAATGGTTCTTTCATGGCATCAAAGAGAGACAAATGGAATAAATTAAATCCCTCCCTTTCTACTGTTGGAAATGTTATTTTTGACCAGCCAGAATATTCCAGGAAAACCATCCCTGGCAGCTTCCCTCATCCAGGTCTCCACCCCAAAAAATGCCACCAAAACTCCCCTTACCTTTCTGGATCCCTTTCATGCCCTGTTTCTTCACTGGTTCCTTTGGGAATGGAGGTCCCAAATCCCCACTGGAAGTCTCTTTAGCTTGTCTGTACTGTTTGAGCTGGTCAGCAAAATCCTCATCCTTTTCCTCCTCGTTGTAATTGCCAAAGTTTTCATCACTGTAATGACTGTAGTTGTCATACTCCTTACTTTTGACATTTTTTTTATGCTGCATTTTCTGGGAACTCATGTAATTCCCTGACACATGTCCATGCTGTAAGGAAAGGGATTGCATTAGGAAGCAATTCCATATTTCCAAACCCCACTCCTCTAAACTGCTCTAAAATCTATTTATGGGGCTGTTTTATCATTACTAGATTTGCCCAAAAAAAAGCATCAATAAGACAGGGAAAATCAGTTATTCAGGAAAAAAATAATAATTTTAATTCACCAGCTGAGAAAAGCCAAGAAAATTGGGCTCTCAAAATGCAGAATCAACTTTAGATACTGAAAAGTGGCTTTTCAAAAGTTTTTTTTTTGAGTCCAGCCTAAATCCAGTGCAGGCAATAAAAAGATTCCTTAATAATAAAGATTTCTTAATAATAAAGATTCCTTAATTCCTGTTGCCTGATGGAAGAAAAATTGGTATCAGGCTTATTTTCTACCACAGATCCTGCTTTACATCTGGGAATCTCCTCAGGGAGATGAGAACTGGATGTGCTTCCAGAAATCCAGGAGAACAGGTACAGAGATGGAGCCAAACTTCCAAACCCACAGTGTTTATATTTGTATTTTTGGAATGTCACCTCAATAAGGACATGAGGAATGAGTTTGAAACTCCCTACCTGACTGAAGGAGGAATCATAATCCCTGTAGGAAGAGCTGCTGCTTTTTTTGTGGGGCCTTTCCGTGCGCTCCATGTCGGAGTCGTGGCTGTAGTCGGAACTGTCATCGCTGGAAGGGGAGTTATGCTAGAAAACAGAACAAAAAAGCTGGGAATTTTGAGGAAATCATCTTCTTTTCATAAATATAATGAGCACAAAAGTGAGAAATTTACATTGTGCATCTTATCTAAAAAACTCTCAAATCCCACTGGTTCAGCTTCCAAGATCTGCGCTTAACTTTGAACTTAAGATCAGTTTAAGTCTTAATGGTGATAAAACCATTTTAATTCCTTTGCCAATTTCTTGGATCTTTGTCCTGGACACCCATGAATCAAATCAGAACTTCCAAAATGTTGGGTTTTTTCCTAACCTTATGCTTGTCCCGTCTTCTCCTTTTGGATTTTTTCTTTTCCTTCTCTTTTTTGCGTTTTTTCCGGGATTTTCGGTGGCCTTTCTCGTTTTTCTGTTTATCATCCCCTTTTGAGCTGTGTTCCTTGACATCCTCATAGGCTGCATCATCTATTTCCCCATCTTCCAGCTCTCCATCTTCCCTGAAAGAGGGATACCAGTAAGACAATAAAATTCCATGTTATCATCCAGCTCACCTGTCACTGGAAAAAAACAGTTAAAAAGCCTGAAGCAACCCTAAGCTGGGATTTTTGGGATAAATGGATATGCCAGGGAGAAGACATGACTGCTTTATGACCTGGAATTTCTTGGAATTACATTAATGAAATAAAACTGGAACATTATTATCCCTGAAACACCTGCAGCTATCCCAAAAATCCAATTATGTTTTGATTGTATCAGTTAAACTCATTTCCTCAAGGATCAATTAAAATATCCTCTTCCATTAAATACCTACAGAAAATGCTCCTTGGGAACAAAGTTGTTCCCATGTCCCAATTCCTATGGGAATTACACTCATGGATTTCCACTTTTGGGATGCATCCTGGACTGGAATAACTTTCCAGTGTCAGTAATACAATCCCTTGCATTGCATGGCAGAGGGAAGGTTACAAAGGCCCTCTAATCTCTAAATTCTTTCCACAACATCCAAGCATTTTCCAAGGACTGAGCTTTAAGAATGTAAAAATGGGGTCAGGAAAAGAAAAAGAAGGGAAAATCCAACAACTGGATAAATATGGATTATAAAGATAATGGTCAAATATACAATTTCTTGGAAAGTAAGTTATTTTTCAAGGAAGTGCCAAGGCAGGAATGCTTTTCTGGTTTAGCTGCTTTTATTCCCATTTAAATCCCAAACTGGAGCTGTGCACCAGGAAAGGAGAGCAGAATCTCCTTTTCAGGAGTTCCCCCCTCTCCCACAACCTCCAGATACTTGGAGCTGGATATGAAAACAATCCCAGAAAACATTCCTAATGTCTGAGTGCATTCCTAGAGCAGCTCTCAAATGGATCAGAAAGGTACAGAAGCCAAATGACCTTCCAGGGAAAAGCAACTTGATGGAATCCCTGGGCAGTTCCACAAATATTTGAGAGGGAAGAATCAAAATCACCAAATTCTGGTATTTTAATTTAATTTCTAACCTTCAAACCTGGATTTTAGCTCCCCTTCCTTGACCTTATTCAGGTCATCCTTAAAAATAGAATTCCTTATGCCCAAAGAAGATTTACTCCAGAAGCTCCTTAAGTCCAAGATCCAAACCCAGAATGCATTTTCTGAAATATTCTGGGCATCTTTACCCTCAAACATTACTGAGGTTTTTTTTTAATTTTCATTCCCCATCATTTCATTTAAAAATTTTACTTTAGGTTAAAATTCCCTGATGGCTAAAATTCCCCAAATTTTGATTCTAAGGTGCTGCTTAAGAAATTAGGAATTAAAAAGGAAAATAACTCCAAGTAACAGAGAATTTTCACTGGGAAAATCAAATAAAAGCAGAGGGTGGCTGGGAGCAGTAAAAGTGAAAGTAAATTAATTTCAAGCTATTTTCTGGGAAATCTGGCATTGATTTGTGTGTAAATAAACTTGCCTCCAACTTATTCCTTACCCTGCCATGGATTTACCCACACAGAACCATGAAATCCTCACAAAATCCTTGCAGGAAAAATCTGTCCAGGACCCCTGTGCTGGAAGGCTCAGACCCTTCATCACCAAAATATTGTCAACAACAGGAATTAACTAGAACTAATTAAAGGACATTCCTGTCTTGAGAAAACTGCATTAAAACCTTTCAAATTGGAATATTCAAAGTGTGGACAGACAGTGTTTTTAAAATTATTTTTTACTGAGTAATTTCTTTATCATTCAACAGAGCAGCTCAAATCAAATTATTAACAGAATTCCTGCTGCACAAATTGATTGGGAATCATGAGGTTGCCAGGATGGGTGTTCCCTGCAGTGAACTGGTTTTACTGGTCCTACATTTGCACACCTGATGTAACACAAAAACTTTGGAGTTGGGCCTTTTTGGAAGTGAATGAACTCATTTTACAGAGGTAAAGTTTTAGAAAAAGTACAAGTAAAGATCTCCCAGGTCGTGTGTATTGTTGCTCTTCACCTCATAAATTAAAACATTATAAAGCAACACTTGTAAATTAAAATTAATTAGGTTGTTAGGTGGCACTTATTGGCTCTATTTCACAATTACCAGTGTCACAACTGGTTGTACTGGTGGGAGCAGCTGGTGAGAGGATGAGAACTCCAAGCTGGAAAAACTCTGCTCCCAGCACTACCCGGAGTCACTCGGGCTTGTCCTCAAGGATTTGAGAACTCCAGATATTTTCAATCCCTGAAACAGTGAAAAGTCACAGCCTGACTGCAGGAACTCCACAGCACAGCTCTGCCCCAGCTCCAGAGATCCCAGTGGATTCCTGGTGTGCACTCGGCTCGGAAAACAGAGCACGACACAACTTCCACCCTTGCCCAAGGACAAGCAGGAAGGGGAAAACAAGAACCGGGAGCTCTGGGCTCTGCCTTGGACTTGCACTAAAGCCCAGGCCCATTTCAGGGATCACTTCCCAAGGACAAGCAGGAAGTGCAAAACAAGCACCAGCAGCTCTGGGCGCTGCCCTGACCCTTGCACTAAATCCCAGGAGCATTTCCCAAGGACAAGCAGAAAGGGAAAAACAAGAACCAGCAGCTCTGGGCTCTGCCCTGACCCCTGCACTAAATCCCAGGAGCATTTTGGGACCACTTCCCAATTTATGACACAGAACTCGGGACTCTTTTCTCCAACAAGGAAACAGTTTTGCATTCACCCACAAGCCTCTTTTTTTTTTTTGTCTGTTTGTTTGGTTTTTTTCCCCAGTGTTTCCTGGTCCTCCTGGCTGTGGAGCTGTGTGGGGGGAGGCCAAGCTCTGGGAATGCCAAAACCTCGGCGTTTTTAACTCCTGCAGCTTTGTCAGGAACGCTCAGGGTAGGTGTAGGCTCGGGCACTGGTAACTGCCACCCTGGCACAGTATTTTTGGAACTAGTTAGGAAGGCCAGAGCTGTCTGGAGAAAGGATTTGAATTTCCAGCAGCTGCAGGAGAGAAAAGGAGGGAGGGAAGGAGGGAGGGAGCAACAGAGGTCCTTTCACCAGGAACAGGACTCTGGGTTTCTGCGCATGGGGACTGAGAGGTGGCAAAGATAACGTCAGTCAGCCCTTAATCTGCATAAAAAAGATCCAGTTAAATGTGTAAGGTGGAATCTGGCAAGAAAATGACGTTAAATATGGCTCTAGTGAGAGATTGTGGTATCAACAAAAACAGCCAAAAATAAAAAACCCGCCCAACTCGGAGCACCCTTTCCTGCCTGAGACAGAGAACAATGGTGACATTCAACAGACACCCCCTGGAAAGTGCAATTTATGGAAAGAATGGCAAACAGCCCCCCTTCCCAGCCAGAATAAATCAATGAAGATGTAAAAACGCATGCATTCCAAAAGGAAAAATTAAAACCTTGCTAAAAAAATGCACTTTTAATGCAGTGACACCCCCCCTCCCCAATTTGCATTCCCCACCACCACCACCCCGCTCCAGCCTGAAGGTGACCTGCCCCCCAAAAACATCGTTAACCCCCTCAGGCACATTAACAGAGCATCATCATCATCATCAGCATCATCATCATCATTACCAGCATCACCCCACTAAGTACCACCATTATGAGAAGCGGAGAGAGAGAAGAATGTTACTCGACCTTTCGTCCCCTGCATGTTGCCTGTCAGAGTCGGGCATGTTTGGGTCAAGAACTGGGTTTGGGGGTTTGGAGAACAGGCTTTCAAAGGCCATTGTGCCTGGCTGTGGTGTGGTGAGGAGGAGGAGGAGGAGGGAGGTGGAGGAAGGCAGGGCCCCGCCGCTGCCCGCGGTGCGGAGCGGCGGGAGGAGGCGGCGGCGGCGGCGCGCACGGCCGCGCTGGGGGCGGCTCGGTGAGGAGGAGGAGGAGGGCCGGGCCCCTCAGTGAGGAGAGATGATGAAGGTTTGCACTCACGGTTACTTAGTGAGACACTAACGGGCACTCAGCGCCCGGGCCCGGCCGCCCCGCGCGGGCGCTGCGGGGAGGCGGTGGCGGCGGCGGCGGCTCGAGCGGCAGCCCCGGGGCACAGGAGAGCGGGAGGACACACACACGGGGGGAGGGAGGTGCTGCTGGCCGGAGATGGCGGCCCTAATTCTTCCTTACAAACATGGCGCCCGCGCGAGGCACTCGCACAAAATGGCGGCGGCGGCTGAGGGAAGAGAAGGAGGAGGAGGAGAACGGCGGCAGCAGCAGCGGCGGCAGCGGCCCCCGGCGCTTTGCCCGCACACGCTCGCTCAGCGCCCGCGGCCCGCACGCGCCGCCGCCGCCGCCACAGCGTCTTCCGCGCCCGCCGGGGCCGCGATGTCGTCGCGTCCCCTCACGCCGCCGCCGCCGCTCGCCGCGCTCCTCCTCCTCCTCCGCCGCGGCCCTGGGCCCGCCCCCTCCGCGCGCCGCCATTGGCCGCGGCCGCCGCGTCTCGCGCGCCCATTGGCTTTCAGCCACGCCCGTCAAATCCGCGGTGACGTCACGCGCGAGCCCCGCCCTCCTCCGCTTCCCCTCGGCCGCCGCCGCCGCCGTGCGCGCGCGATGGGGGCGGGGCCTCGCCGCGTGTGCTGTCACGTGCCCCGCGCCCGTCACGTGGTGGCGGCGTCCCCCCGGGAATGGTGGGGAAAAAGGGGGGAAAAGGGAGGGAAAGGGGGAAAAGGGCGGCGGCTTCCGCCTGGCGAGAACCGGGACGGGCACCGGGAGCGGGAATGGGCCTCCCCTCCCGCCACTGCGTCATGGCCGCCGCCCACCCCGCCCACTGCCCACGCACTGTGGGGAGCGCCCCCTGGCGGCCGGTGCGTGTGAGGGGAACCGGCCCGTGCGTCATTAATTAGTGACGCTCCTAATTAACCAGAGAGTGTGTGTCCCCAGGGCGGGACAGAAGCGGTGCCTGGAGCCGCTGTCGGGGTCAGGGCGTGACAAAAAGCGGGATAAAGTGGTTCCAAGACAGTCACTTAATAAAAATGTGGTGGGCGAAGGGGTGACGTGTTTGTCAGAGTCACTTCAATGACTTGTAATCAAACCTTCCCGGGAAAAGTTACATTTTTATCCTGTCCAGGCTGTCTCCCTGCCTTTCGGGGCTTTTCAGGACACGGGACGCAGCTTTTTTTCAGTGCTAGCAACCAAATAAACTTTGTAAAAACAAGGCGGAACACTCGCATGGATTCCCATGGGATTCCGAGCGGGAGGAGCCTCAGATCCTTCAGGGAAGAATCATCTCCCTTGGGCCTCACACACCTGAGCAAGGCAAACAGGACCCAGGGTCCGGATCGTCAGGGAAATCAGGTAAATCCAAAGAAAAGGCTGGAAAAACAGCATTCCTACAGGGGATGAGGTTATGGCGGCTGGGGAGCGTCATTAGTGCTACTTAGGGCTAATTAGCCCCATCAGCACCGGTGGAGGAGCCCTGGAGATGATGCCCACAGGACTCAGCATCATCTCCCCAGGCCGTAGGCAAGGGGAAAAAAAAGTCCAGGAAAATCTGGACTCGAAGGAAAAATCCTAAATTTTTGGTTAAATATTCTGGGGTGAGAAATGGTGGTTTTGGGACGGCACATCTGGGGCCAGCCAAAGGGAAGCAGAAGTATTCCTGCTATTTTTTCAGCTCCCAAATATTATTATCCCAAATGAAAGTTGTATTTCAAGACCGGAAGAGCCTCACTCTGCTAATTCCAACCTCAGGAAGCCTGAAAGATGCCGGAGACGCCACTCTGGGAAGGGAAAAAAAAATCTCCTTTAGTCAACTGGAATGGTAGCCAGAGGTTGAGAAAGGCAAAGAGCCGAACTTAAACTTTTCCAGGGCTGGAAGGGAGAAACCAGCTCACCCTGGCCTCGGGAATTAGGAAAATGTTGTCAGTTTGGGATGGTGCCGCAAGGAAAAGCCTCCGGAGCGCGGTCCAGGCGCCCGTCTCCAGCTGTGTTATCCGGAGAAAGCAGCAGATGGAAACTATTCTGCCCTGTCAGAAGCTTGTCCTCTCCCAAATTCCTGGTGTTCGGCTCCCAGATTTTGTTATCATCCCAAAACGGGGTCATGGCCTGTTGGAGGAACACGTCCAGCCAGGCTGGGAAGCGGCAGGGAGAGGAGCAGAAAAGCACTTTCTCCTAAGTTTTGGGGATATTTCTGAAGCACTCTGGAGTTTTCCCTTCCCTCCCCCAGCACAACCCTGGGATACATTTCCCTGCCCAGCTCCACGTCCAGCCAGAGCTCCTGCCAATCCAAACATCCTCCATCCGCCGACAACAGCCCTGAATGTCCCTTCTTGTTCTGCTGGAGAGATCCAACCCCTTCCCAGGCTCCTATACCCCCCCAAAAATCCAGGAGCTCTGTCCCCCAGAGGAGACAGATCCATCTTGGGAAGTCTCTTTCCCCAGGACAAGGAGTGGGAATGGTTTTAGTGGGTGCAGCTCAGCAGGATGTAAGGGAGTGAGGGTTCCCAGGGGAAAGGATGCTCAGGGATGAGGATTCCCAGGCTGAGGACTCCTTGGAGGGAAGGATGCTGCAGGCTGAAAATGCTCAGGGATGAGGATGCTCCTGTGGGAATGAGGCCCCCCGCTATCAGCCAGCCCCTCCCATGCAAAACAAAGCAGGAAAATAAAACCATGGATAACGGGTTCTTGCCCTCCCAGACCCCAATTCCCCTTGGGGTGAGCATTCCCCCCATCCACACATCCACTCCAGTGACATCCTTTACATCATCCTTTAATTGTACTAAATCCAGTGGGATGAGGGAACATGCAGAACATGCACAAGCAGGAGGGTGAATCCCCCTGGGAAAAGCTGAATCCCAGCTCTTCCCAGCATTCCTATGCCAGGATAGAGGCTCTGACTGGTGGAGCAGGGAAAATTCCCATCTCCACATGCAGCTGAAGCTCTGCTGTGAAGAGGATCCATGGGGGATCCCCATTTGAGAGGTTTAAGGAGCAGGGATAGCCCTGGAATTCCTCCTTTGCTCCACTTGCCAAGGAGGGCACCCAGGTGGATGTTCATGGAGTGTTCCAGCCCTGATCAATCCCAGGGGATTGAGGCACCAGACCTCAATCCCTACAGGCTGCCAGGGGGATTCTCAGCATCCAAAGGGAAGTGGAAGTGTGTTTGTAGAGAGCAGGACTAAAAACAAGGGAGGGGAGCAGGAAAGGCCATGAGCCTCCCTCTTCCCGCACACTTGGCTTCACTGCTTCCTAAAGGAAAAATCGGGAATTCAAAGGAAATCAGGACTGTGGTTTCCATCTGCTGTTGCAGGACATCGTCTCTCTGGAGCCAGGATGAGGATGGGGATGAGGATGAGCTTGTCCACCTCATTTGGTGGTGCAAATCCACATGGGAAGCAGAACTTTGGGACAGAGGCGGAGAGGCCGGATGCCTGCAGAGCAGCTCCAGCCCGGATGCTCCACGGGATGCTGAGCAGGGAGCAGGAGCCACCCCTAGAACTCATAAGCCGAGACAAAGAGAGTGATTTTGGACAGGTGCTTGGCCTGGAACGCCCTGTCCAGGTACTCGGCCATGTCCACGTCCACGTGGACGGTGCGGGGCCCGCGCAGGCTCTGCAGCAGCAGCAGCTCCCCGGTGTGCCGGTCCGAGCGCTGCACCACGAAGTGCCCGCGCTCGTTGCCGCCCGCGATGCCGAAGCGGAGGCTGTCGGGGCCCGGCCGGCCCGGAGCCGCCGCCGTGGCCATGCGGAACAGCGGCGCCGGGGTCTGCAGCCGGGAGGGAAGGGGCAGGTAGTGGAAGGAGATGGTTTTGGGCGCCTGGTGGCACGAGCGGCTCTCCATGGGGCACGGGTTGCGCTCGCACTGGCTGCGGGAAGAAAAGCAAGGAGAGGATTTTTGGGGGATGCGGCCTCCGTGTCCCCCACCTCGTTGGATCCATAGGGATGCCGTGCCATGGATCCATAGGGATGCCGTGTATGGATTTTATGCCCCGCACTTACAAGGGGGAGGATTTCAATTTTGTGCTCCACACTTTACAAGGGAGAGGTTTTGGATTTTATGCCCTGCACTTACTGGAGGAGATTTTGGATTTTGTGCCCCGCACTCACAAGGGGGAGGTTTTGGATTTTGTGCCCTGCACTTACAAGAGGGAAGTTTTGAATTTTATGCTACACACTTACAAGGGGGAGGTTTTGGGTTTTGTGCCCCACACTCACAAGGGGGGAGATTTTGGATTTTGTGCCCTGCACTTACAAGAGGGAAGTTTTGGATTTTGCTCCCCACACTCACAAGGGGGAGGTTTTGGATTTTGCTCCCCACACTCACAAGGGGGAGGTTTTGGATTTTGCTCCCCGCACTCACAAGGGGGAGGTTTTGAATTTTGTGCCCTGCACTTACAAGAGGGAAGTTTTGGATTTTATGCTACACACTTACAAGGGGGAGGTTTTGGATTTTGTTCCCCACACTCACAAAGGGGAGGTTTTGGATTTTGTGCTCCACACTCACAAGGGGGAGGTTTTGGATTTTGTGCCCCACACTCACAAGAGGGAAGTTTTGGATTTTGTGCCCCGCACTCACAAGGGGGAGGTTTTGGATTTTGTGCCCCGCACTCACAAGGGGGAGGTTTTGGATTTTGTGCTCCACACTTACAAGGGAGAGGTTTTGGATTCTGTGCCCCACACTTACAAGGGAGAGGTTTTGACGTAGGAGACGTTGCCGACGGCCGGGGGACACTGGGGGGTGACGCACTGGAATCCCCCCCCGGTGTTGATGCAGGTGCTCCCGCTTGTGCAGTTATCCTGGGATAGGGAGCACTCGTCAATATCTGGAAAACAGGGGTGGGAAGCGGCGTCAGGGCATGGAAGCCTCCAGCTGAGCTCAACTCTCCAGCAGAAAATAGGCAAAACCACAGGTTAAATGCAATCAAAAAAATATGGGAGCATCCCAGAATTCCATCCCCTCTCCCCAGGCTCTGCCTCAGGCCAGCATGGGTTAAGAGCAGCCCTCTGCCAGCAGGAAGGCAGCTGCTTTTCCAAACTTTCTGCTTGATTGTTTGGAAACACCGTCCCTTTTTATTTACTGAACACCCGTGGGATGCCTGGCAGGAGCTGGAATGCAGAGGATTTGCTGGGAGCATTAGTGAGATGCCATGGAATACAGGAAAACCAGGGAGGAATGGGGAAATAGGGATTTTCTCACCTTAAACTGCAGCAATCAACACTTCAGGGCACAAAAAATTCCCTGTTTTTCAGGAGACTTTCAGCGGTTTTGGCCTCCCACCATTCCCACCCGCTGCCTTCCACCTGCACTCCAATTTCCTTGGATTGGGGGAGATGCTGCCACTCTCTGAACTGATCATGGAATTCTGGGGGTTTAACATTACTTTTGGTTCTTCCCAGGAATTCCCTGCTCCAGGAACATCCCCACAGCCACAGCGGGGTCATCTTCAAGGAGGTGCAGACCCAAAGTGTCACTCTATAATCCAGAGAGGTAAAGGAGAGGGGAGAAGGAAAGGGAGAGGAGGAGAGGGAGAGGAGCAGCCATGCTTCCAGAAAAGCATTTTATTTTCATTTTTAGGGATTCTTTTGAAGCACTCTGGCAGAGTTTTCCTTTCCCCAGCACAACCCTGGGATTCATTTCCCCACCCAGCTCTGCATCCAGCTGGAGCTCCTGCCAATCCAAACATCCTCCATCCGCTGCCATCCTGCAAAGCATCACTCCATCATCCCCCTCCCCTCTACAACAGCCTTTCCCTTGGATATGGAGAAAAAAGTGGGGGGAGATGGCAGAGCACTTGGGACCGAGTGGATTCCAGCCTCCTCACCTTCGCAGCTCTTGCCGTCGCCCAGCAGGACGTATCCGGCGGGGCAGGAGCAGCGGAAGGAGCCGGGAATGTTGACACAGGCGTGGGCACAGAGCCGGGCTCCCCCTTGCTGCCGGTACACCTCGCACTCGTTGAGGTCTGCGGAGACAGGGATTCACTGAGATCTCACTCCAGCCTCCTGGGAAAGCCCGGGGAGGAGCAGGAATGAGGCGGGTTGGGAAGGGGCTGATGGCCGATGCCCGGGAATGGGAGCGCAGCTTGAGGGCTGTGACCAGCGGTGTCCCGCAGAGGGCGACACTGGGCCCGGCTGGAGCTCAGCCCTCCATGGATGAAGGGCTTGGAGCCTCCACAAGGAGCTTGGAGCGATCACTGGAGATATTCCAGAGCCAGCTGGGCACCGTCCCGCGCTCTGTGCTCTGGGATGCTGGGGCTGAGCCACTGTGGTCCCTTCCAATGTGACTCTGTGAGGGGACCCGGCGCCGAGGCAGGCCCGCGGCCCTCCCGTGTCCCGGCTCACCCTGGCAGATCCCGTTGGAAGCCGTGCCGCTCATGTGGAAGCCGGGATCGCAGCTGCACTGCTGGGTCTGGGCGATCTGGGCGCAGCGGGGCTGCCGGCTGAAGGCCGGGTCGTCCGTCACGCTCCAGGTGGGAGGAGCTGCGGGGAAAACGGCGGGATGGGGAGTTGGGATGAGGTGGGGGATGAAATATTCCCATTTATCCCCCAGCAAGGGTCACCCACCAGTCTGAGCCTGGTACTGGCAGGTGGTCCCGGTCCACTGCGGGGGACAGAGGCACTTGAAGTGGTTGAGACCCTCCAGGCACGTCCCACCATTCTGGCAGGGGCTGCTCGAGCACTCCCTGATCTCTGCGGGAAAAGCAGGCACGTTCCGTGTCATCTCCTCTTGGGAAGCAAGGCTCAGGAATGCTGCACACACCAGGATGCTTTGGTACCCTACACCAGGCACGTCACAGCCATGATACCATTTCCCCTCATCTCTCCTGCTGAGCTGCTCCAGCTGCAATTCCCACTTTTCCTTAAGACAGAGAAATCCCAAAACAATCCCTGGAACTCTGGGGGGCAGCTGCGATCCCTCCCCCCTTTGAGCACCCTGAAATTCCCCCGGTGTTTTTATAAATCCACTTTTCCAAAGGACATTCCAGGGCGGGCAACGAGCAGTACCTGCACAGCGGGCCTCCTGCCCTGTCCAGCTGCCGTTGGCCTGGCATATCCGTGTGCTGGAGCCCAGGAGCTGGAATCCTGGATCGCAGGCAAAGTGAACCTCGTGGTCCACCAAATATTTGGTGCCGAACTTCCTCCCATCCGCAGGGGCTTGGAGGGCAGGACAGGCGGCTGCGAGACCACGGAGAGGGGATGAGTTTGGAGGGGGCCCTATCCTTCCAAGCCACCCTTTCCCTGCTGTTTCCCGGGAATGCTGCCCCAGGGACTCACCGGCGGGCGGCTCGGGGGCGGCCTTGGCCAGGGAGGCGTGGATGGTGCTCAGGCGGCTCCGGACAGCGCGCAGCCCTTCGGAGAACCGCGTCTCCTGCCCCTTCAGCAGCTGCTGCATCTGCCGGATGGCAGCCAGGAGCTGCTGCCTGCTGAGGCAGCTCTGCGGGAATAGGGACAGGGATGGGGACCTCCCTGCGCTGCCACTCCTCCCGGGAGCCAACCTGATGCCCGTGGGAGGGAGCTGGCGCGGGAGCTCCGCAGCATCCGATGTCCCCTGGGCGCCCTGACTTTGTATTTTCCCCCGCATTTACCCAGATCCAGGAGATTTTTTCCACCTAGGCCTGCGCTCCAGGCAGGGCTGGGATCGCTTTGTGGGAGAGATGCTATAACTCATGTTTCATCCTGCAGGAGCTCCAGCCCTGTCCCACTTCCACATGACAAAAGAAGAGGAAAACAGCTGTCTTGTGAGCTCTGCCGGGGCCAGGAACGCTGGTGGGACTCCTGCCTGCAAACCGATCGCTCCCACGGGACTGACTCATGCCGGAGACGGGCACCGTTATTATGGGATTCCTGCGGAATTGACTTGAAACCGAGGAAAAAGAGCAAAGCCGTTCCCAGAGCTCAGAAATCTGGGGAGTGCAGTGAGGAGGGGGCGCACAGGGACTGGCCTGGGGGCTGTGGAATTCCGGGAAAGCGAGCGGAGGTGGTGGGCTCTGTCCCACCTGGTCGAAGGGATTTCTTCCCCCCTTTCCATACCGCACTGTGGAATGATTCCCGTTTCCAAAGAGCTGCTGAGGGTTGAGAGAGGACAAACACAGCAGCCCAAGCAAAGCTCTCGGTGCCCTCTGCTTCCCCGCCAGCGGGTTCGGGGGTCCCCGGCTGCCGGGGGGGATGAGCCGGGCTGTGCTGGCAGCTCTGGGATACCCCGAGCCCAGAGGAAGGGAGGCAAAAGCAAATAGATGCTGGCGCGACGCTGGCTTTAATAAACAGCTCTTTGTTAGGGCTGGGTTTAACTCCGTGAGCCAGCGCGAGCTCCGGCGGGATGCTGAGCCATCCCAAAGCTGGAGAATCCCCCCCCCCCCCCCCCAAAAGCCCCAAACGGGGATTCTTTGCTCGGGGGCAGCTTCAGGTGTGGGGTAAGAAGGGCGAAAAGAGCCCAGAAGAAGCCGGGCGCGCTTTAAGCGCGGCTCAATGTGCGCTTTAAGCGCGGGTTGGGGCTCTGCCCACCTGTTTGCCGGGGCCGGAGCGCGGGCAGCGCTGCGGGGCTGCCGGGGCGCACGGCGGCGCGGAGCGAGCGGGAAGCGGAGCGGAGCCCCGCGCCCCCCCAGAGCCCCTCCCGGGGTCCCGGTCCCCCCTCACCTGGGCGGCCGGCGCGGCCGGGAGCGGCAGCAGCAGCAGCAGCAGCAGCGGCAGCGGCGGGAGGCGGCCCCGCGCCCCCCGCGGCCCCGCCATGGTGCGGTGCGGCCCCGCCGCTCTCCGGGACCGGCTGCCCCGCGCTCTCCCCGCCCCGCCCGCGCCGCCCCCGCGCTGCCCCGTGCAGGGGACGCGGCGCTTCCCCCGCCCCGGCGCCGGGCCGGCCCCGCGCATCCATCCCCCGGGACACCGGCCGGGCATCCATCCCCCGGGACACCGGCCGGGCATCCATCTCCCGGGACACCGGCGGGGCGCTGTGGGCATCCATCCCCAGCGGCCGGGCTGCGGGAGGGCGGCTTTTCCCCCAGCAAAGCTGTTTCTGGTGCTGCCGGGACGAGCGGGGCACCGTGCGGGAGCCCCTGTCAGCCCCCCCGCTCCGGCGGGGCCGGGACCACCGCCCCGGGCAGGGAAACCCTTTCCCAGCCCTGCACCCCCCCCCCCTCAGCTCGGCACCCCGTTTTCCAGCTCCTGCACCCCATCTCGGTCACTGCATCCCTTTCCCCAGTCCCAAAATGCCTTCCCCAGCTCCTGCAATCCCCCACCCCCAGTTCGGTACCCCCTTCTCCAACTCCTGCGCCCCCTCCCCAGCCCGGTCCCCCCATTCCCAGCCCAGTCACCCCCAAGGAGAGGCAAGAGGTGCTGGGTACGGTTCTGGTTGCAGCCCCAGCTATGGGAGCAGCAGAATTCCCCCCAAAAGGAGAAGGGGCAGCAGGGAAGGGCCAGGCCGTGTCTGGGGGTCTCCAGCCCTCCCTTCAGGCTCCTGTCTCCCTGGTGTTGCAGCAGGAGTGGTGGTTCCTCAGCACCTGGGACGGATGGAAACTTGTCAGGGAGAAGGGAATGTGGGAGCACACGCTGCTCCCATTGGGGCTCCCATTGCTGTTTTCCATGGGGATCTCTTGCAGTGTGAAATCCCCCAGCAGGCTGTAGAGCTGGAGCACTCATCACCCAGGGGGATGCCCATCCCACAAACCTTAACACGGGATGGAAAAGGGGGAAAACACCAGGCCCTGCAAGGCCAGCTGCCCCCTCAGCACCATCCACCCCACCCTGCTCTGCTCCTCCTGGAGAAGATGAATAATTACAGCAAAATAATTCCACTGTTAATTCCAAACCCCTGGGACTTCAGCCCAGGAAAAAGCTCCTGGGGAAAGCCAGCCTCCACCAGGCAAACCGTGCAGGAGATAATAAATAAAAGAGACGAGTGTTTATTAAAATATTCCCTCTGTGTCCTTGCCGTGGTGCCGCTCACACCATTCCCAGCGGCCCTTCCGAGTCCTCCCCGCAGCTCCCGGCGCGCGGCCGCTCCGACGCCGGCAAAGTGCTGGCCTGGCTCCATCGGCTCCCCGGCTCCAGGGCCTGGCAGGGCAGCAGTGGCACGTAGGGCTCCTCCTCCATGGGGCCAGCCAGCTGCTCCTCCACAATGTACCTGGCGTCCCACAGCTCGCTGGGATGCACATCCACAGCCACCAGCGCCTCCGCGCCGGGGGAGCCGGGCTCCGACGCCTCGCCGGCGTCCAAATCCGAGTCCGCTTGCGGGAAGCCGGAATCCTGTGTGGAGTCCGGGCTCTGCTCGGGAAGGCCGGTGTTGATGTAGATGATGTCCCCGCATGCCTTGGAGCTGGGCAGGTTTTCCAGCAGCTTCTCCAGCTGGACTTTGAGCTGGGAGAAGGTGGGGCGAGTGGCAGGGTCGGCTCTCCAGCACTCAGACATTATTTCATACCTGGAAATCGGGAGAGGAGTGTGGTTAACAGAGGATCCCAGCATCCCAGAATGGTTTGGTTTGGTTTGGAAGGGACCTTAAAGCTCATCCAGTCCCACCCTGCTGGCACGGGCAGGGGCACCTTCCACCATCCCAGGTAGCTCCAAGCTGTCCTTGAACACTTCCAGGGATGGAGCAGCCCAGTTTCTCTGGGCAGCTTGCACTTCTCTGGATTAGGCGAGGTATGGAGGTTAATTCCCAGTTTCCTCCAAGCTGGGCAAACCTTGAAATTCCCATGAAATCAAAGTGAAACCAACTCCCTCTGCTCAGGCTGTTTCCCAAGGGCATGGATTTATCAACCCAAGCTGTTGTTAGAAATGTGAGAAGTCTCTTCCAGTGCAGCCCTGGGATCTGTTCCCTGGGAACATCCCAGCCCTGTGTGTGGGATGCCCAGTCCTCCCCTTGGCAGGTGCCTGCTCCCAGGCTGGATGTCAGGGAGCCCTGGAAGCTCCCAGCATGTCCCTGCCAGCCTCTCTGCCCTCCAGCAGGCTGGACTCTTAGAGGTTCCTGCACTGCTTCCTTCAAGAATAGGCAGTGGAGAGGAGCCTTTTAGGAAATGTACAACTCTGTTTATCCAGCTGGGATTCAAAGCTCTCAGCCATGGTGGGAGTTAAACATTTTCAGCTCTAACGGCACTGGAGAAAAACTCAGAAAGAAGCTTGGGAGAAAGACCTTTGCTGAGCTGCTCAGAAATCCAAAAGTTTCTGTATTCTGCATTTTCCCTTTCTAGGGGGATGCAGATTTATAGATTTGAGGCAGTGAAGGGACCTAGAGGGAGTTTTGTGGAACAAACAGGAGCATCACCAGCCAGGACCTTTTTGGCCAAAACAGATCCAAAAATAAAGAAATAAAATACCAAGAAGTCCCATCACTGACTGTTCCTGGTGACCTTGCCAGCCCTACAAACCCATTACTTCCCCTGTGGATATTTGTTGGGATTTTTGCCTGGAGTTCAGCAGATGCTGACACATGCCCTGCTCCAGGATCTGGCTTTCCTTAGGCACATTGTGCAAACATTAAGGGGTTTGTTCCTAGGAAAATCCATTTTCCCAGCTGGGATCCCAGGACTCACAGCTCATCCAGGCAATCCTCGGGCTTCTTCAGGCGCTGCCCATGGAAGAGGTACTCGTAGATTTCGTGGTTCTGCACCCCTGGGTACGGCGTCATCCCGCGCGTGGCAATCTCCCACATGGTGACGCCAAATGCCCACTGCCGGCACAAAGGGAAAAGGCCAGGGATGAAGGGACACTTCCAGGAGGAATGAATGGAATGAACCTTTTCATGGGGAAAGGTCACTGCCTGGCATCCAAGGGACAACGGGCAGAGCTGTGGTGCTCCCAAAACTGGGAATGGCCAGCATGGAGGCGAGGGGCCCACCCAAGGAACCGATTGCGCTGGCTCCGGCAGCCCCCTGCACTTCCAGGGAATGACACCAACAGGAGCTTGGCGTGGCTCAGCCCAGGGGACTGTCTCTCCAGGGCAGGGGGACCTACCACATCACTCTTGGTGGTGTAGACACGGTCAGCCAGGGACTCGAGGGCGATCCACTTGACGGGCATCTTGGCGATGCGGCCCTGCCGGTAGTAATCCCCGCTGTAGATCTTCTTGGAGAGCCCGAAGTCTGCCACGCACACCGTCATGTCATCCCGCAGCCTGGGGGAAAACAGGGATCAGGGCAGCCCCAGGGCTGAGCACACAGACCCCAGGCTGAGCTCTGGGTCTCAGAACCAAGGGAACTTTTTACGGAAAGGAGCAGAGTTGTGCTGTAAATCCACAGGGTTCATCCCGCGGGATGGAGCAGAGGAAAACACTCACATGCAGTTTCGAGCTGCCAAGTCCCTGTGGAGGAAGTTCCGACTGCTCAGGTATTCCATGCCCAGGGCAATGTCCACCATGAACTTCACCAGGGTCTGCAGGGGCACAAACTGGGGAGGCGAGGTGGGGGTTACACAGTGTTGATCCAGAAGGCTTCCCTATCCAGGGCTGCCATCCCAATGGATGAGCCCACACCAGCAGACAAGCTCTCATCCCTCAGACCCTGCCATTCACTGACCCACGAGCCTGCAGGAGCTGCAGATGGGGATTCCCTTCCCACCTCAATCCCACCCCACTCCTCTGCTCCTGGTGCCCCCTACCTGGGGGGCCATTTCCAGCCGGGAGCGGAGCAGGAAGCTGTGCAGGTCTCCATACTTCATGAACGGCAGGATCACCATGGGCTTGGGCACCTGCAGGGAGCTCAGCTCGATGCACACCCCTGGGAAACATGGACAACTCACACAGTGCCCTGGGAAAAGGGATCCACCCAAATCCCAGCTGCAGGGTGGGAAGGGACAGCTCATACCGAGGAGCTTGATGACATTGGGATGGTCAAAGTCCTTCATGCACGCTGCTTCGCTGAGGAACTCTTCAATCTCCCTCTGGGAAAAGTTATCCACTGGGAAGCAGAGAGAAAGAAAAAGCTTTAGAACCCTAAAATAGTGCCAGGATGCCATTCCTGAGAGAGATCCAGTGGGGCAGAGAGACAACTTACACTTCATGGTCTTCACAGCCACCTTCTGTGGGGGCCCTTCGGGCTGGCTGAGCCGTCCCTCCATCACGGATCCGAACTCCCCTGCACCACAGGAGAGAAGGAATCCCTTTATCCAAAGCACCACCTTTCAGGACATCACCAGATCCCTAAGATCTGGAATGCTCCAAGATGGAGCCAAAAGGCTTGTTCCTCATCAGTGACAGAAGGAGGACAAGCTGGGCTTATGGAAGGTTCCCTGCCTGTGGCAGGAGGTTGGAATGAGATGAGTTTTACTCACCCTCTCCCAGGACTTTTCCCAGGCTCAGGGCGTTTCTGTCCACGACAACATCCTGAAGCTTCTGCTGCAGCTCCCTGCTGACACCCAGGCTTCCCACTGCAAGAGAGGGGAACGGGAGCTCAGGCACCTCCCACCTGCTGCCATTTCCCCCTCCAGCTCCTTCCAGAGGGATAAAAACGTATCCTTACGGGTCAGTTCCACGGCTCTCCTGCAGTAGGACTTCTTGGCTGTGTAGTTCACTACCAGCTCCGAGTCGTTCCTGCTGAAAGCATTCCTAAGGGAACACAAACACATCTGCTGTGGCTGCTTCAGCTGGATGAAGGAACCAGCATGGCAGGGGCAGGAGCCCAGGGGATGCATAGGAAAAGGGGAAATGCATGTTCCATTTCCTTTTTCCTGGATCAGCACCATTGCCTGCAACGTCTGAGCAAAACAACAGCTCCACAAACACCACTGAACCATCAAGGAGTGACTCACGGAGCTTTTGGGGAGGAAATAGGATACTCATTTCCCACTCAAGGAGCAGGAATGCTGCTGGAGCTCTGCAGAGTCCAGCTTTGGGGAAAAAAACCAGGGCAAGATGCTCCAGAACTGGGAAAGCAGGGAAAGAGTGACAACAACCAGTTAGGAAAGGGATCCTTACTTGGTACCAGTTTCCAAACTGGGAGCACAGGGCAGTTAAATAGCACTTGGGAAGTCACGAGGACGAGTGAGGAGTGTTGGGTTATTGCAGGAGAAAACAGCCCTTTGTCTGTGTCCTTAAACAATGCTGGGCCATTGAACCCGGGCGTGGGATGAGGCAGGAGGGTTTCTCCGGGACATGGGATATGATGGAATCATGGAATCGTGGAGTTGAAAGGAACCCACAAGGATCATCCAGTCCAGCTCCTGGCCCTGCACAGACACCCCAACAATCCCACCCAGTGCATCCTTGGGAGCATTGTCCAAATGCTCCTGGAGCTCTGGCAGCCTTGGAGCTGTGACCATTCCCTGGGGAGCCTGTTCAGTTCCCTCTGGTGGAAGGATCTTTTCCTCAAATCCAGCCTAACCTCTCCTGATACAGCTCCAGCCACTCCCTTGGGTCCAGGTCACCCTGTGGTGACCAGTGACACCCTCTGCTCTCTCATTTCCGTGACAAAACACGTCCCCCACCAAGTTGCACAAGTTCACTTCCCTTTAAAAATAGGAATAGTGAGCAAAAGGTGAACTGCTGAGCTAAGGAAGGGAGGGGAAGGAAAAACCCCTTAACACTTTAAAAATGGCATAAAAAATGTCACGTGTGGTAACAACATCAGTCCTGGAGACAGAATCCTTGTCCCCAAATCCAGGACAGACTGCTGGCCCCCCCACACCTTGGGAGCTGCCCTGTTTTCCATCCCCTTACCCATATTTTGTCTCCACACATCGTTTGTGGATGACCACGGACAAGCAGAGGATGACTCCGACGGCAATCGTCCCGCAGATAAATCCCAGGGCTACGACAAAGGAGTCGGCATTCCCGGAGGCTGGAGTCGAAGAGGGGGCTGAGGTTATTAATCCTAAGAAAATATCCTGTTAATGGAGCCGGTGAAAGAGTCAGCCTGCAGCACCTGGGGCTTGGGGCAGGAATTCCCAGGGGTTTTCAGCAGAGCCCAAAGGGTTACACAGGAATAAGGAAAAAAGGGAATGAGGAGGGAGGCTGTCCTGCTCCCAAATCAGGATCCTTGGCTGACAGGGAAAGCATCCGAAGGAGCGATGCCAAATGGCCTCATGGAAAGCACACCCTGGGCTATGCCCAGCATCCAGCCCTGCACCTCCTTACCACTGGCAGGGATGAAGATCTCCACGGGAATGCTGAAAGGTCCCACTCCCCCCTTGGTGACAGCAGCCACGCGGATGGAGCAGGTGGCGTTGGTGGCCGCCACGGGCAGCACGGCCACGCTGCCGTTCAGCCGGACCTCGTCGGACACGATCTGCTGGAGAGAGGAAAGGGAAGAAAATCCTGGGCTGGGGAAGGCAGGGAAAACGTGGGGATTTACTGAGAACTGTCCCCTTGGCAACCTTTGGAGCTGCTTTGCTTTCCCAGCTCGGAGGAAGTGCAGCACCCGGCTATTTAGAGAGAAGAATGGCCCTGTGTGCGAGGGCCGGATGGGATCGGGAGCGGGGCTGAGCAGCGCTTCCCGTTCAATCCGAGCGTTCCTGGCCCTCTCTGCTTCACAACAGCAGCAGCCAGAGCCAGAAAAGAGGCAGGGAAGGATCTGGCAAGGAAGGGAAAGGCTCTGCTGACATGGATTGTGACCCTCAGCCTTCGTTGTGGCCAGTTTGGCCACTGGAGCCCTGTGAGCGCCCACAGGATCCATGTGCTCCTGGTAGGATTGTCCAAGTGCTCTGGAAGTAGATCCTGGGCTCAAAAAACACTCCTTCTGTGGCTTTTGTGTCCAGCTAATTATAGTCCCATGTATTTAATGTACATTTTATGTACATTTTTATGTATTTCCTTGGCTGGTACCATGGCAGGAAGCAGCGTGGCTTAGTAAAAACACAGGAGCCTTTCCCTGCAAATTCCGTCCTTTCCTGGTCATTTCCAGCCGAGAAAGTGCTGCTGCTGCTCCCTGCCGATTTCCAACTGCAAAACTGCTGCCAGGCTGCAGCCAAAACATCTGGCAGGCTGCTGTGCCCAGCAGTGCCTGGCTCCTTCCTGAACATCCCACAAAAAAAGCAGGAGCTGAGGGGGATCAGTGGGTGAGGAAAGGGAAGGGAGCTGAGGGGGATCAGTGGGTGAGGAGAGGGAAGGGAGCTGAGAGGGATCAGTGGACAAGGAAAGGGAATGGAGCTGAGAGGGATCAGTGGGCGAGGAGAGAGATGAGGAGAGGGATTCAGAGCTTCTCAAAGGGAACCAGTTTCTGTTCCCTGTCCCAAAAAAGCCACGGAAACAGATGTGAAACACCCATGCCCTGGGAATGCGTGGGCACCTACTGGCAGTGACAGGAGCTGGGACCTGTTGTCACCTCTGCTCCCACATTCCTGCCTTCCTCCTCCTTGTATCCACAAGGGATCCTTTCCCTACCACCAGCCTGACAATGGGATCTTTCCCTCTCCTAAAGGGCTCTGCTGTATCATCTGAGGACAAACTCAGACTGTGAGCACAAAGCAGGGCTGACCTGCCAAATTTAATGGGATTTTATGAGTTTTGTGGTAGTTGAGGAATTTCTTCCTGTCCCAACTCAGGCAGCCTTGGCTCCAACAAGGACTGCTGGTTAAGGCGGAAAATAAACCAACTTTTGGGAATTTTCTGGTTGTTGAGAGGCCTGCAGGTGGCCCTGTGACACCAAAATCCAGCTTCTTCCTGACTTTATCCTGCAAAAACTGGTGGTTATTTTGGGGCAGTCCAGATTTAGCCCGTGCAGGGCCACAACTCAGGGGCTTCAGTTCATGGAATCGTTCACACAGAATCATTTAGGTTGGAAAAGACCTCTGAGATTATCGAGTCCAACCTTAGAAGGAGCCTTTTGAGGAATCAGAACTCCAGTCTCGTGTCTCAGACTCATGGAAAAATTGAGAATTGGAAAAAATTTCACTCCATAAGCTGGAAAAATGGACAAAAATTAACAAACAACAACAGCAACAATAAATCTCTCAGGGCTTAAAGGGCAAGGCCTGGGTTTGGCCTTTTGCTGGAGAGAGACAGCTCCTGTCAGCACTTTTTTTCCGAGTCACAAGACCATGATTTTGTTTCCCTGGCTTCATTCAGGCTGGATCTATACGGGGGAGCAAAAGGAGAACAGAAAGTGCAGCATCTGACAAAAAAAGGGGATGAGTCACTGTTTCCAGCTGGGGTCACTCTGCCAGCCTGGCACAGAGGAACCCAAACCACAGCTGGATCCATTCCTGCTGTTATCCACAGGCTCTGGATGGGATCTTTTGCCCAGAGCCTGGGCCAATCTTGCCCTAGCAAATTCCTGCAGCTGCTTCCCAAATCCTAGAAAAGGCAAGCAGGGTGTGCCAGGTGATTTCATGCACTCACAGAGAGGCCTTTGGGCCAAAGAGTTCCTCGAGCTCTGAAATTCTGTGCTGTGGGTTAAGGAAGGGATAAATCCCACCTGAGTAAGGAACAGCTCAAAATCCAGGGAATGCAAGGCCAGGAGTGGTTTGAAGCCCACATGAAAGCCCAAGACAGCAAAGAAATGAACTCCAAAAGAATCTGTGGAAGCACCAAAACCTATCTGGATATCCCTGCTGGGAATTTTTCCAGGATTTTAGCCATTCTTCCCCACTTCCTGGTGACTCACCATGCCCTCAGAGTTGTGCCACCTGTACCAGATGAGGTAGCCCTGGAGCTCCCCATGGATCCTCTCCAGGGGTGGCTTCACCCAGTGGATCTCCAGCGAGGAGCTGGATTCGTTGAAGGACACCGTGATGTTCAGCGGCGGCCTGGTCGGAGCTGTGGGAATCAATGGGAAAGGAGCTGAGGGTAGCTGGGAGAACTGGGAGAATGGGTGCAGAGATGTGGGAATCAATGGGAAAGGAGCTGAGGGAAGCTGGGAGAAGGGGTGTAGAGATGTGGGAATCAGTGGGAAAGCAGCTCAAGGAAGCTGGAGGAATGGGTGCAGAGATGTGGGAATCAATGGGAAAGGAGCTGAGGGAAGCTGGGAGAAGGGGTGTAGAGATGTGGGAATCAATGGAAAAGGAGACGAGGAAGCTGGGAGAATGGTGCAGAAATGTGGGAATCAGTGGGAAAGAAGCTGAGGGAAGCTGGGAGAACTGGGAGAATGGGTGTAGAGATGTGGGAATCAGTGGGAAAGGAGCTGAGGGAAGCTGGGAGAAATGGTGCAGATATGTGGGAATCAGTGGGAAAGAAGCTGAGGGTAGCTGGGAGAACTGGGAGAATGGGTGCAGAGATGTGGGAATCAGTGGGAAAAGGAGCTGAGGGAAGCTGGGAGAAGGGGTGCAGAGCTGTGGGAATCAATGGGAAAGGAGCTCAGGGAAGCTGGGAGAATGGTGAAGAGATGTGGGAATCAAAGGGAAAGGAGCTGAGGGAAGCTGGGAGAATGGGTGCAGAGATGTGGGAATCAGTGGGAAAAGGAGCTGAGGGAAGCTGGGAGAAGGGGTGCAGAGCTGTGGGAATCAGTGGGAAAGGAGCTCAGGGAAGCTGGGAGAATGGTGCAGAGATGTGGGAATCAGTGGGAAAGGAGGTGAGGGAAGCTGGGAGAAGGGGTGCAGAGCTGTGGGAATCAATGGGAAAGGAGCTCATGGAAGCTGGGAGAAGGGGTGCAGAGATGTGGGAATCAGTGGGAAAGGAGCTGAGGGAAGCTGGGAGAACTGGGAGAATGGGTGCAGAGATATGGGAATCAGTGGGAAAGGAGCTGAGGGAAGCTGGGAGAATGGGTGCAGAGATGTGGGAATCAATGGGAAGGAGCTGAGGGAAGCTGCAAGAAGGGGTGCAGAGATGTGGGAATCAATGGGAAAGGAGCTGAGGGAAGCTGGGAGAACTGGGAGAATGGGTGCAGAGATGTGGGAATCAGTGGGAAAGGAGCTAAGGGAAGCTGGGGGAATGGGTGCAGAGATGTGGGAATCAATGGGAAAAGCAGGTGAGGGAAGCTGGGAGAATGGTGCAGAGATGTGGGAATCTGCTGGAAAACGAGCTGGAACTCAACCATAAAGTCCATGAAAAAGGGGGATGTTTCCTTTCCCACCCTGGGAGCAACGAGGATTCCAGAGTTGCCTCTTATCCAGAGGGATTGAGGCAGGGAAACCCTTCTCAGTCCTCACTCCCCATTTCCTACCTCCCTCCGTGGTGCTGGCTGTTATCCAGGGGCTGAATGCCGACCAGCCGACCTCATTCCCGCAGGAAACACGGATGCTGTACTCCTCCATGGGCTCCAGCTGCTGGATGTGATACACGTGGGGAGGCACCGAGGTGTGGAAGGGCTGAAGGGAGACGTTGCCTCTTGGAACAACTTCCTTGACCTTTAATTGGAAAATCAGCCCACAAACAGGGATTAGTCAGCAACAACCTGCAGGGAGAGATGTTGGAAAACAGGATCCAGAGCCCTGCCTCCCATTTGAACTCTGCAGGGAAAAGCTCCTGCAGGGAAAGCTCGTGGCAGGACATTCACAGGGCACAGAGAGAGGGCTCCAGCATGTGTGGAGCTGGGAACATTCCAGGGATGTTGGGAAGGAGGGAGGGATGATTTTGTATTTCTTGTGGCATGGAGCTAAAGGAGCCCTGAATAAAATAACCAGGCAGCACATCCCAAATAAACAAAATAAAGCTCATTTTTTTGTGCAGCACATCATTGGAAAACAGGATTTATCTCCATGGGATGTTAACAGGACTAATCCCAATCCTTGTCATGTTTAGCAGCATGGATGAATTCAACATCCCAAAAACAAGTCCTGCTTTTCACAGAAAGACAAATTTAGGATGTGGAGCCCCCATGGGGCTGCTCACAGAGCCACTGCAGCTTTCCAGGAAACATCTCATTCTGTAGGAAGCACTACCTGGGTTGGGAAAGCAGGGGGAAACAAGAACAAGGAGAAGCCAACCCATGTGCCCAGGGCTGTGCACTCCTCTGAAAAGCCTCCATCTGTGATTTTGGGATGGCAGGACACCTATACTTGTGCTCAGTCAAAAGAGCCCCCCATGGTATCCCAGGATGGTCTCAGCATCTGTTTTACAGCCAAAATATAAAGGAGCAGACTTCATCCTCAGGTTTTCATGGAGAAATTCATTCCCAGAAATGCTCCAAGTAGTTCTCTGGAAGACTCTGCAAGCCTGGGCTTGCTGCAGCCACACACCTGTCCTGGTCACACACTTCCTAGCCAAGAAGCATTTCCAAAGTCAGGATTTGGAGGGGCAGGTCTCCCTCAGCTTCCCATTGCTTACAAATAATGGGAAGGAGCTGAGGGGTTGCCTGTCTCCCTGAAAAACTCAGGGAATGCCACCTCCATCCCCAAGCTGTCACAAGATGCTCTGTGAGGGAGGCGAGCAGTGACCAGAGGAACACACACAACGCTTCCAGGACCAAACTCCTAAGCATCCAGCCCAATCCTCAATTGTCTTCTGAGAATAACCCATCAAATAAATGGATTTTGGAAGGAAATCAGGATGTTTGCAAACTGCAACAGTTGGAACTGGCAGGTGGGCCAGCTGCAGCCCTCGGGAATGAGTCACTGGCTCGGTGGGCCCGGGGATTATCCAAGGGGACAGCAGCAAAAGGGCTGAGTCACTGCTGTGTTTTTGCCAGAAACCCTCTCCTGTTTTCCACTTTCAAAGGCTATTTCCTACAGACACACCATGAATGTTAAGTCATAGGAAATTCCTTGGCTCTCCACCCTGCTTCCCAAGCTCCGGCTGGAAGGCAGCAGCAGGACATGGTGCTAATATTAGCCCTGGTACCTTTATCCCCTGAAATTCCTTTCACTTTTACCTGGCTTCAAAGGTCTCCTCTCTCCACGTGTTATCCCAGCTGGAGTGGAGATTTTCCAGGATAAAAATCATATCCATGAGACAGCAAGATGGGCTTGGACTGGCAAAGCCAGCCACGTGCAGCAGGTGGAAAATGCCTGCAGGCTCTACCCATGGATGTGGTGTTCCCTGAGTTCTCCAGGAACACAGGCAATCCCTCAGCTCCTTCCCAGGAATGGGGAGCTGAGGGAAACCTGCCCCTCCAAATGCTGACTTTGGGAATGCTGCTTGGTTGGGAAGGATTTGACCAGGTCCATAAAGCACATGACAACCTGACTGTGTTGCCCAATGGAAAGGGGTTCCAAGAGAGCCAGAGAGGGACTGGGGACAAGGGCATGGAGTGACAGGACAAAGGAGAATGACTTCCCACTGCCAGAGGGCAGGGATTAGATGGGATATTGGGAGGAAAATGTTCCCTGTGAGGCCGTGGCTGCCCAGAGAGGCTGTGGCTGCCCCATCCCTGGAAGTGCCCAAGGCCAGGTTGGAGCAACCTGGGATAGTGGAAGGTGTTGGAAAGAAGCTGGAACTGGATGATCTTTAAGGTCCTTCCAACCCAAACCATTCCAGGATTCCATGAAATCTCTGCAGCTCATGCCAAACACCACCAACTTCCACCTGCCTCGGTGCATCCATGTGGGGAAGCTGCAGGGATGTGGGAATTCTGGATGTTTACCTGGACACTGCAGTTGTTCAAGGCAGAGAAGGCATCAAAGCCCGGCACCCAGGATATCCTGATTCCATGGGCTGTCCTGTTGAGGACCTGCACACTGACAGGAGCCGATGGAATTCCTGCAGGGAGAAGCCAAGGGCAGTCAGTCAGCTGGAAGCCTAAACACAAACCTGGCACGGTGGCTTTTCCCTGGAGCTCCCAGGGCTCAGTGTGTGACCCCACATCCGAATTCTGCGGATGTGCCGGACCACCGGATAGGGAAGCACAAAAATGTCACTTTCAGGACTATTTTCGCCATTTCTATATTTGTGACCACTCTGAGCAGCTTAAAGACCATGACTTATTTTGGGGAACACCCTCCTTACGCTGCTGGAGCGGCTCCCATCAGGAATGTCAGCAATTTCCACTGTTTCCTATGGAAAATTCCTATGGAGCACCACCCTGGTTATGAAGGAAGGAAAGGAGCGATGCAGCCCTTCCCAATCCTGCTTTGAAGCCGACAGTTTTGCTTTCAAATTTAGATTTTGGTGCTCCCTCCCCCATCCCAGTGCTGGGATGACCAAACCAGGATGACCATGTTACAACGAGATCCCGCTGGATTTTAACTACAGGATTGAAGGGATCTCCCTCAGCTTGTGAAGGATGAATGCTGGGATGTGTGGGACAGAGGGGTTTAACAGGGAATGGGAGCTGACCTTTGATGTTGACCTGGCCGGGGCTGGATGCAGTCAGGCCCTTGCTGTTGTGGGCCTCGCAGCTGAACAGCGCCGGCTTGCTGAGTCCTGCCGGGAAAACACAGCCCCGTTCCCTGGGTATCCCAAAACCATCCCAATCCCACCAGCTCCCCACCACCAAACACTCAAGGTTTCCCTTCTTAGCTTGTTTTCACTTCCCTCTGTGACACTTTTGGTGCCAGTGCCCGGGGGTGACCCCAGGCTCCAGCTGCCCCAGTCCCACTCCGGGGGCACACGTGTGCCATCCCTGCCGGAGCCGGCACGGCAGGGACGGGATGTCCCTACGGAAACCTTGCACAAGCTCCTGAGGAAGGGGTTGTTTTCCCTCCAAAAGGGGAAAGGCAGAAAGCAGAAGAGCCCCTGCCACAGCCTGGTCAGATGATTTAGTGCTGGTCAAGGATTGCTCAAATCCCCCAGCTGATGGCAGGGGAGGACCACTGGAAATGCCCGAGGGCGGATTCTCCCGGCTGGATGATGTGACCCCGGGCTTGGGATGCCTGTCCCATGCCAAGGGGGACCTGGGGAGTGCTGGCTCATCCCAGCAGCGCCTCAGGGTGCCAGGGCTCCTGGGCCAGGAGAAGCTCTGCTCCAATGACCCATCCTAGCGGGTGCCAGGCGGATGTGAGGACATCCAAGAGGAATGAGTCACTCCTTCCGGCTTTCACTGCCCTTTAAAGGCCGCCTGCCGCTGGATGCCAAGACCAGGCAATTATAGCCCAGCTCTTAATTAACCACCAGCCTCCTCCTCGTGAGCAAAGCAAGAAATACCCCATCTTTTCCCTCTGCAGCAAAACCAGAGTGGGGGTTTATGGGACAACAAGGATTTTTCTCCCTGAGTCCCAGCAGCTGTCACGGACACACAGCACAGGGGACATCCCAAACTCTTCCAGAGACACAAAGTGGGGACCAGCATTCCAGCAGCCCAGGAGAGCAGCCAGGTTCCTGCTGGCACAGCCAGAGGCTGGCGGAAAAATCTGCTCCTTGCTCAGGAAAGAGTCGGTTGTGTATCCTGCCTCTTCCAAGGAAGGGATTCTGGCAGCAGCCAGAGGGGGTCAGATGGGGCTTCCTGCCCTAGAGGGGCCCCAGGACTGTGCATGGCATGGGAACAGCCCCTCCTGGCAGGGAGCAGCTCTGGAACACATTCCCAGCTGTGGTGTCCCACGGCAGGGACACTCCATGGCGGGGACACTCCCAGCTCACCTGGCACAGTCAGGACCGACGGGGACATGAGGGGTTCCTGGTTGACCTGGATGTTGTTCCGGAACCAGTAGATCTCCACAGGCTCCGGAGGTCCCACAGCGTGGCACGTCAGGTTGAAGGGGCTGTTCCTGGTGACGTTCAGCTGCTCGGGCTGATGGATGAAGTGCGGGAGACCTGCGCGGACACAGGGAAGCAAAGGATTCCCCATTTCTGAATCCTGGTGACACAGCCAGGACACAACTCCAGAGCTGCTCCAGCTCACCTTCCAGCAGCACCAGGATGGGATCAGACACCACCTCCACGCCGGAGACGTTGAGTTTGCAGACGTAGGAGCCGTTATCCGAGCGCTGGGCGCCGAGGATGCTGCCGGACAGAACGGACACCCCCTCAGGCCTTGTGGCTTCCCATCTTCCCTGGGAGCCAGCCCTCGGGGCGCCCCTCATCCCCACTCACCTGAAGGTGGAGGTCATGGCCACCACCTCCTCGTCGAGGATCTCAAAGTGGCTGCTGGCGATGCGATCCAGCACGTGCAGCTCCCTCCCGTCCTTCCAGAGGGAAATTCCCGGGGCATCGGGCCGGAGCAGCTCCTGAGGCACTCGGATGGAGCAGTTGAAGGTGACATCCTTGTGCTCGTTGATGACCACGCGTGGCACCGTGGGGTTGAACCTGAGCTGTCCAACAGAGCTGCCTGGGGGCTCCTCCCTGCTGCTCCAGAGCAGGCTCCGCTGGGAACGCCGGGAATGTGCCAACAGGTACGGCCTCACACCTCCTTCTCCGTCAGCCTCCTCTGCAAGGGAACACCTGAGGTTTGTCACCACCACCAGCAAGTTTGGGAGGCCTCGCAGCAAAACAACCCCACTGCTTCCAAGAATAGTTAAAGGCAGCTCGTTTCCATTTCCTAAAATGTTGTCCCAGCATTCTGTACAGGTAGCAGCTCTAAAAAAGTCCTTTTCAAAACAAACAGGAGCAGCCCAAGCTAAAGAAAACTCTCAGCCATGTTTCTTTGGGAAGGGGAGAGGCAGGAGCTATTCCTGCTGCATTACACCCCCGGGACTGGAACATAAAAGGATCCCTGGGCAGCAGGAATTTGGGACTTTACGGGACTTTACTCCAGCAAACCCCTCGCGGGGCCTCATCTGAAGCATTTTCAGCTGGGGCAGAGGAAGAGCTCCCGGCTGGAATTTTGCTGATTTTAGGCTCTGCCAGGAGCCTGTCCCTTCCTAGGACAGGGAGAGCGGGACATGCTCTGAGTCAACTTTCGCTAAGTGCCTCCGCTCACTGCCTGTCCCAGGAAAAGAGCTGCAGACAGATGAAGAAATGCCTTTGGACAGTGTATAGGAGCCAGCTGCTGTTCAGTGTTGCTCCCCCAGGGTCTTCTCTCGCATTTTTTTCCCAAGGGAAAGCTCTTTTTGAGGACTTCTTACCCCCACCTCCAAATCACCGAACGGCATTTTCCCCCCTCCTCCCCAGCGCTTCCCACCCAGCCACGGCTGAGATGAAGAGCAGCTCCACTTCAAGCAATTCTCATCCAAAAATGTGTGTATTTTTGAGATCAGATCTAGGGGATCCACCACGTGGAGGCTGGTTTTCCTGGACCATTTCTGAGCTTCCTGAGGCTTTCCCAGCCATCAGCAATCCCGAGCCGAGTGGTAAATCTCCCTTTCAGCAAGCAAAGGCATTGTGCCAGACAGGAATTTCAACTAAATTAATTCCCTTTACCAAGAAAGAAAAGCCAAACAACCACTCACAGTTTAAAAGATAAAGAAAGCACAGTTCTTATTGAACCTGAGCTCAGCTGAGTTTGTTTTTGGGCAGGTTTTAGCCCTCAAACATCAAACAACAAGTTTTTAAAGCTACGTCATCACTGTTGTGAGTAATGGGGCACGAGCCTGGTGTGTTTTTCCCAGAGCCAAGAAACACAGCCCAATTTTGAGGTTGGATATATCCCTTTGCTAAATCTCTTCCTATTTTTAACCCTCAAGAAATGCTGCTGGAGGACAGAATGCCAGCAGGGTTTTTCAGTCCAGAGGGAAGGGGGAGGCTCTCCCTGCCTCTCCCGCAGCACAATGGGTTTCCCTTTCAGAAAAAAAACAACCAAACAAAAAACCCAAACAAAAAGAGCTGCAGCTTTTCCAACCTGCGTCCCTGAGCCTCCCAAAGCAACACAAACAGAGCCCATGTGACTGCTGCAAAGATGCAGGGACAGCCACGGATGTGCAGCCACGTCTCCAGAGCTCCCAAAGGATCTGCCAAATGCAAACAAGCAGCGACCCCAAATTCCCTTCCCTCCCCTGCTCCTCCCGGAGGTCACCCAGGCTGGAGCCGCTCCCTGCCTGGCACAATCCAGGCTCCAGCTGCCTTTTTCATGCTCCATTGGAAGGGTTCTGGCTCTGGCCAGAGCAGCTCCCCCGACACAGACCCCCGGCTGGGGAGGACATGGATTTGTGCTGTGTCCTGGGATGGTTTCTGCTTCCCTGGGCTGCTTCAAGCTTAAAGGCACAGAGCAAGGAGGATCCCAGCCTTGTTTTCACACTAATTAAGTGGGAAGAGGTGTTTGCCAGCCGGGGAATGAAATACTTTCCTCTCTGACTCATGAGGGTACAGGAATTCCTCATCTCCAGCACTGCCTTTGGGCACCCCAGAAGTTTGGGATGGGGATGTCCCCCCAGCAGTTTGGAAGGGACTCGTCCTGTGTGGCAGGACAGCTCTTGCTTGAGTCCAGAGCAGTTGGGCTGGCTCTAAAATCCCAGGCTAAAGCCAGGGAGTTGCAAGCCTGACGTGCCTGTGTGGGTGCAGGAGCAGCTCCCGTCCCAACCACAGCCAGGCCTGAGGCAAAATCTGGCGTGGAAATCAAACCACTTGCAAGGGCACTGCTGCTCTCCTGGAACACCTGGAACTGCAGCAAAACTCCAGGGCCAACAGAGGCAGATGTTGCTGCACAGGTCCTCTGTGCCTTTCTCCCTGGAGGGAGAGGAATTTTAGCAGGAAAATCGACTGAAACAAGGTCTTTACTGCAGTCATGATGCACCCAGGTCTGCCAAAACACCGGCTGCATCCCTAGCCCTGGAATTCCCACTGCTGGGAGTAATTCACCTGCTGACAAGCGCTTCTGCTGAGCAGGAGGAATGAGGAGCCCCTGCCTGTGGGGTATCCAACCTCCCATCCCCTGGGAGCTGTGGTAGACCTGGAAGTGTTGGGTTAACCTTGGACTCAATGATCTTTTCCAAGCCAAACAATTCTATGATTGTAAGAAATTAATTTTCCTCGGAGCCACACCTGAATCCAAAGAAATCTTCCTTATTCAAACACCTTTTGTACAAACCATTCCTGGTTACATCCACAGAGAGTTCCCCTCACTGCAGGCTCCTGCTGTGACAATCAGGACTTTAACTCCTCCCTGCCCAAAGCAAACACTCACATTCCTTTCTTCCCTGCTGAATTCCATCTGCACAGCGACTCCGAGACCCCCCAGCAGCCCTGAGGTCCCGCAGCAGCTCCCAAAGGTCGGGCAGCCCCGATCACAGGATTTTGAAAGTCCAAAAATTACTTTATCTCCTCATTTCTTTCTGCAAATGGAGTTGAAGAGCCACCAAACTGCCTGCACCAAAAAGCACCACAAACCGTGGTGATTCCCGAGGATTTTTCTCAGCATCACTACGTAGCTGGCTCATGACTAATGGGGCAAACCCCACACCGATCTGCCACAATTTGTGCTCCCTGCCTGTCGTGGAGCCCCCGGCAAGCAGAAGCACATCAGGCAGTGAAGTACTGGGGCAGCACCACGCTGCGGAGGCAGAGCTTTGTCCTGGGACAGCCAGACTGCGTCCCAGGACATCCAAATCGCGCCCCAGAAGAGCCAGACCCTGTGCTCCGGGACAACAAAATCCTGTGTGGCAGGACAGCCAGACCATGGGTCCGAGGACAGACACACCATGCGTCCCGGGACAGCCAGACCGTGGGTCCGAGGACAGACACGCCATGTGTCCCGGGACAGCCAGACCGTGGGTCCGAGGACAGACACACCATGTGTCCCGGGACAGCCAGTTCCTGTGTCCTGGCACAGCCAAACCGCGTGTCCCGGGACAGCGGAACCCCGCGCACCAGCGCAGCCAGACCCGCTCCGGGTTGCGATGCGGCCGGAATCCCCTCGGGCCACCCCCGCGCAGCTTCTCCTCGGGACCCCCCGCGCTGTCCCCGCCGCAGCCCGGCCCGGAGCAGCACCCGCGGGGAAGGCGCTCCCCGGCCGAGCTCCGCTCGCCGCCCGCGTCCCGGGGCCGCCCCCGGTTCCCTCGGTGCCCCCCGCGGACTCACCGGCCCCTCCGCGGGGCGGGCGCAGCGCCGCCAGCAGCGCCCACAGCAGCGCCCAGCGCCCGCCGCCCATCGCCCGCCGGCACCGCCAGCGCCGCCGCCGCGCTCCGACACCGCCACCCGCACCGGCACCGCTCCGGCACCGGCACCAGGCAGGACTGGCAGCGGCCCCGGGAACGGGACGCGCTCGCCCCGCCGCGCTCGGGGGCCGCCGGCGCCGCCCGCTCCGCCCCGGGCCGGCCCCGGCCCGCCTCCCGCGGGGGAGGGCGCGGGCAGCAGCGGCGCGGCCGGGCCGAGAGCGCTCCCCCCCGGACCGCGGGGCCGGCGCTGAGCCCTGTCCGCAAGGGCCGCTCGGCTCTTACACCCCTCCGCGGTGGCGAGTCACCATTTCCCTGCGCAGCTGTGCCAGTCCTTTCTGTGAAGGAATTTTCCCGATGTCCAACCTAAACCTCTCCTGCAGACTGCTCTTGTCCTGCCACTTGTTACCCGGGAGCAGAGACCGACTCTCACCGGCTACAACTTCCTCTGTGCCATCCCGACTCTCACCTACAACTTCCTCTGCCCCGTCCCTGGCAGTGTCCAAGCTGGATGGGGCTTGGAGCAACGTGGGCTAGTGGAAGGTGTCCCTGCCCGTGGCAGCGAATGGGATGAGTTTTAAAGTCCTTCCAACCCAAAGCATTCCGTGATTCAGACGCTTGTAGAGAGTGACAAGGTCCCCGCTGAAACTCCTTGCCTCCAGGCTACCCTCCCAGCTCCCTCAGCTGCTCCTGGAGCTCCAGACCCTTCCCCACCTCTATTCCCATCTCTGGATACACTCCAGCTCCTCCAAATTTTTCTTTTCATGCAGGGCCCAAAATTGCCCCCAGGATTTGAGGTGAGGCCTCACCAGTGGTCACACAGGGGCATGGTCATTGCTCTGGTCCTGTGGCCACACCACTGCCATTGGCCTCCTTGGGCACACCTGGGCACACCTGGGCACACCTGGGCACACCTGGGCTCGTGCTCAGGCACTGCACACCTCGGACCTTTCCCAGCCGCTCATTCCCAGCCTGTGGCTCTCCATGGGGTTGTTGTGACCCAAGTGCAGGACCAGTCACTTCACCCTATGGAATTGTCCAGCATGGGAATGCTGAGCTGAAGGCACTGCTCCTTCTCACCTGCTCCACACCAGCAGGACAAGAGGGGACAGGGACAAAACCAAAGACAGGAAAGAGACCCAGGTGAAACCAACATGAGCCGTTAACCCAAGGCAAACTGAGCACAACTCCTGTGGCATGGGAAGGAAACAAGGGAGTTTCTGGATATCAGACCCTGCCCCAACACTGGCCTTGCATGGGGACATACAGGACCAAGGTGTATTGAGGCCATGAGTGTTCCCCCCTCCATGGGAAGGGTCTGGGATTTGGGGAACCAGCATCCTGAGGATGTGGCTGAAAGGCACTGGTATTTCTCTGCTCCAAACTTTCTGCTCCCTGAACCTGTGACACAAGTCACTGCCTGCTGCCCTCTTCCCAAAGAATAGAACCATTCCTAACCCACTTTGAAGCCTTTTCCATCTGGGAAGGAAAACCTCCTTAAGCTCAGCGAAAAAAACTCCAACAAATCACTCCCAGACTTCTTTGACTTGCAAAGCTGCTTATTCACTGCACATTCCCAGGCTTTGGTGACAGGGATTGAATTTTCCTCCCAGCTTCCCACATCTTGAAGCCATCAGCAGCCAAGGAAGGGCTCGTGGAGTTGGAGGCCCTGAGGAAAGGGGAGAAGGAAAATTCACTAAAACTGCTTCAAGAAGTTAGAGCATCTTCCATGCAGATCCAGCAGCACTGCTTTTCCTTCAGATGTTGGGCACATTCCCTGTGGATCCAGCACCCCCCAGGGAGCAGGACGAGACCAGGGACAGACATTTGTCCCATGCCTGTCATTTGTGGTCAGCCTTTGCCACACAAGTGCACTTTGATCTGGCTGCATTCCTCGCTGCTCCTGCTGGCTTTGCAATTTTTGGGAACAAAGCAATGGAAAAGCCTTTGGACTTTGTGGGCTGCAGAGTGGGAATGGCCCTTGCATCAGGATAGAGTCGCCCCACTAACACGGGGTGAGGAAGAGAAGCAGTTTGTGCAAAAGAGGAATTAAAGAAATAAACAAGAGCATGCAGGACCATAAAGAGGATTTCAGCAGCTCCCAAAAATCCCCTGATTTGGGTCATTTCTTTGCAGCAGGTTGGGTTCTGCTCCAGCTCCAGAGGGTTTGTTGCACAACCTGATAAGAAGAAGAGGCTGGTGAACAGAGAAAGAGGAAAAAGTCAGAGGGGAGAAATCAGAGGAGAAGCTCTCAGGTGAGGTTTGTGATAGGAAAGGCCTGGAAGCAGCTGGCAGGAGCCAGTCTGACCCCTTTGGCTCTTGGATACCTTGCTGCCATCCTCCTGCTCCTCACGGCATATGGAACACTGGAGTGGCCTTTTTTGGAGCAGGTGACAGATTTCCAGCCTCAGAGCCCAAACTCAACAGTTGCTGGGGGGTATCCACACAATCCACTCATGGTTTTTGGCCCCTGACTCACCAGATCTCCCCAAGCAGCATCCCCCATTCCCACTGCCCAGGGCTGGGAATCAGGTGGCATTTGGCCCTAAGAACACATCCTGGGGCAGCAGGAGAGGGGAAAAAGGCAACTGATGTCAAAGGAAGGAGGGACAACCTTTCCTGGACACAAAGTCTGCCTGCCTGAGCAGCAGGATCAGCCCTGAACCAGCTGAACCAGTCGCTATCCAAGGTTATCCAATCCATCACCTGCAAGCTGTCCATGTTTTCCTGCTGTGTCCTGCACCACAGGGAGAGATCCTTATCCTCACAGCTTCTCCTGCCTGGGTGAGGAGGTCCCAGAGGATCCCTCTCCGCAGAGATCCTCAGCTCTCCCTTGGCAGGATCCCAGCGATGCAGGTGCCTCAGTCTGATCCCTTTTTTGCAGTTTCACTTCAGAGCATCGACTCTGTTTCCTCACCAGACTTTTGGGAGACCTCAGAGTCAACACAACCTTTGGGAAATTGAATTGTTTAGCAGAAATGGCACTTGGCAATCAGACTGGTGGGCTTCTGTCTGCTGAGGGTTTCCCCCCCCCGGCTATTTCTGTGTTTTTATTTTCATTTTGCTAAATCATTCCTTTATTTCTGCTTCCTCTTTGGGCCTATTTTTATTTCGATTTGCAGGGGCTCCTGTTCTTTCAAATGCCAAACTCCTTTGGCAACACGTCCTTAGCTGAGGGCAGCTGGCCCGTTTGTGCTCAGTGCTAAACCCCAGGCACAGGATGCAGCTCCCAAACAATTTGCAGGGAAAAACTGAACATTTTGTGATGCCACTAAAATGCCTTTTTCTTGCTGTGCCTGCTCTGGGCACTGGGACACGCTGCAGCCCTTACCGGGCACATCCTGTCGCTTGGCTCAGCTGTTCCTCCCAGAACAATTTCTCCTGCTCTGCAAATCACTTTGCATAAACAAAAGTTGGACATTGGCTTTTCCCATCCTGCTTCTCCTTTCTGAGAAGTGCTTCTGTTCCAACTTAAACCAAAGAACCCCAAAACCCAGTTTCAAGTATGTTTTCGATTCATCCACAGCTTCTCCCTTCTTTGATTATTGTGAAATTCACATCATGAAAATAAATCATTTGCCCTTTCAGTTCCCATCAAGCTACTCCATACAGGTTTTAGAGGAGGGTTAGATGGGATATTGGGAAGAAATCCTTCCCTGGGAGGGTGAGGAGGCCCTGGAACAGCTTGTCCAGAGATTCTGTGGCTGTCTCATCCCTGGAAGTGTCCAAGGCCAGGTTGGATGGGGCACAAATCCTATGAAAACAGAAAGGGTTGTAAAGAGGCTGCCAGGGAAGTGGTGGAATCATCATGTCTGTAATTGTTCAAAAAAACCTGTGGATGTGGCACTTGAGGACGTTGTTTTAGTGGTGAATATGGTGGTGGTGATTGCTGATGGTTGGACTTGATCATCTGAAAGGTCTTTCCCAAGCTTAGGTCCCATCCAGGAGGGAGAGGGGATGGCACCATCTCCTTCCACTCCAGACAGAACACCCCCTCCTGTGTGCCAGAAGCCAGGATTTTAGCTGGGATAAGCCAGCAGAACCCAGACTCACAAAGATTTATGCTAATCCATGTCACGAGCACGTGGAATGTTGGGAACGGGGTTGTACCCATGCCCAGGGGTGGCTGCAGAAGCCCCATCAGTCCCTCAAAGTAGTTTCTTAAGCACCATATCAGAGAATTCCAGAATCCCAGAATGTTTTGGGTCATAAGGGACTTTAAAGATGGCCCAGCCTCACCCCCTGTCATGGACAGGGACACCTTCCACTACCCCAGGGTGCTCCAAGCCCTGTCAGCTTGGCCTGGGACACTCCTATTCTCTGGGATAATGCCCATGGCTCAAACACAGACAGACATGGAGCCAAACGGGGATTGTTGGGAATAATGGACAAGGATCTTTGGTGCTAAAGGCCAGGGAAATCAACAAGATGTGACTGGAGAAGGGGCCATGCAGAAGTAGGGAAGGGCGTTTCTGGAACAAACACCCTTCTTCCAGTTCACAGGGACACAACAACAACAAAAAGAGAGCGTCAGCACAGAATTCTCTCTTCCTTTATTTTGGAGCCCCTTCAGGCACTGGAAGGGGCTCTAAGATCTCCTTGGATCTCTCTTAGATCTCCTCCTTCTCTTTCCCAATTCTGATGGAGACTGAGCCTAAGATTGGACACATCTTCATCCCACCTCCTCCCTGAAAAGGAGTTTAGGAAACCAGAGGGTTCATTCTGAATCTCCCTTACCTTTTCCTCCCTTTTACACCCCTGGCTTCCATCAGAATCACTCTACATGGATTCTGATTATTCCTTTATCCTGGGATGCCGGGATGATTTGGGTGGGAAGGAAGCTTAAACACGACCCAGTTCCTTGCCATGGCCTGGGGAACCTTCCACTACCCCAGCTCACTCCAACCTGGCCTGGAACACTTCCAGAGATGGGGCAGCCACAGCTTCGCTGGGCAACTCTTCCAGTGCCTCACCACCCTCACAGGGAAGAATTACTTTCCATCAACCCGTCTGAACGTATTTAAAGTCAGTCTAGCACAGCCCCGGGCTGCGAGCTGGGCGATCCATGACGGAAGCCGCCACCACCAACAGCGTTCGGCGGGACTGTGGCACTTTGAAAGGGCAATTTTGGGGGAAGTCTGCCCTCGGGATGTGCCGAGAGGCGCTGCATTCCCGCCAGGACACGCCGGGAGCGGCGCGGGCGCCCCGTGAGGCGCGGCCATGGCGGCGCGGGCGCGCGCGGGGCAGGGCGGGAGCGCCAAGATGGCCGCGCCCGCGTGAGGGGCCGCCGGTGCCGCTCCCCGCGCGTCCCGGTGCCCGCGGGAGCCGCCGGAGCGTCCCGGAAATAATGTGGATATCGGGGCCCCATGTCGGACCACTGTGACGAGAGGGCGACGATGATTGCGGCCGGCGACCTGCAGGAGTTCGCGCCGCGGGGCCGCGAGCAGAGCCGGCGGCACCCGAGCGCCCTGAGCCTGCAGCTGCGGCGGCTGCAGCCCGCGCCGGAGCTCTGCTCCTCCGACGGCGCCGCGGGGCTCGTGGGCTCCCTCCGAGAGGTCACCATCCACGACCGGCACCGGGTACGAGCCTTCCTGAGCCGGGGGGGTTGGGAGGGAGGGGAACTTCAAGCCCGTCCGGTTCCCGCCCGCCGCCGTGGGCTGGCACAGCTTCCAGCAGAGCGGGTTTTGCTCCAAGCCTCCTCCAGGCTGGCCTTGGCTTCCAGGGATGGGGCAGCCTGTGCCAGGGCCTCAGCACCCTCCCAGGGGAGAATTCCTTCCCAGTGTCCCGTCCAGCCCTGCCCTCTGGCAGCAGGAAGCCATTTCCCCTTGTGCTGTCAATCCAGACTCGTGTCCAAGTCCCACTCCAGATCTCTTGGAGCCCCTTTGGGCACTGGAAGGGCTTTTAAGGTCTCTTTGGAGGCTTCTCTTCTCCAGCTGAGCACCCCCATCTCTGATGGAGATCGAGCCTAATACTGGATCCATCCATATCCCAGCTTCTCTCTGAGACAGAGTTTAGGGAGCAAGGGGTTCACTCTAAATCTCAGAACTCTTCAAAGAGTCTCCCTCACCCATTCCTCCCTGGCTTCCATCAGAATAAATCCAAATGGATCCTGATGGTCCTTTACCATGGAATGCCAGTTTTTTGGGTTGGAACAGATCTTATGGATCATCTCATTTCACCCCCTGCTACGATCAGGGACACCTTCCACTATCCCAGTATACTCCAAGCCCCATCCAACCTGGCCTGGGACACTTCCAGGGATGGAGTAGCCACAACTTCTCTGTGCCAGCAGCTCGTAACTGGCCAAACTCATCACACCCATGGCTCTTGTGGCTTTCCCTTGACAAACCTCTGTTTTCCAGGAAAGCTGGCAGCTGAGGAAAGGCATCAGTGACGTTGGGGAGGAGGTGGACTACGACGAGGAGCTGTACGTGGCCAGCAACGTGGTCATCTGGAGCAAGGGCAGCAGAAGCCAAGCGTCCGCCGTGTACAAGGCATTCACCGTCGACAGCCCCGTCCTGCAGGTACAGAAATGTGGGAAAGGGGCACTGAGGGAACCCACAGACCCTTCCCAGACAGGGAACACGGGAAGCTGGTGTTGTGTGGGAGCAGCTTGTTCTGGAAAACTAATGATGCTGTGTTGGGTTTCAGGCCTTGTGGTGTGACTTCATTATCCCCCAGGAAAAGTCGGAAAAAGCTGATGGTGAGTGTCCTGCTTCTTGTGCTGCTGGGCAGATGCTCACAGCTCAGCTCCCTTGGCTTGGAATCATGAAATTGTTTAGGTTGGGAAAGCCCTCGGAGACCGCCCAGTCTGGCTGTTGCCAAGGCCACCTCAAAACCACATCCCCAAGTGCCACATCCACGTGGCTTTCATAGCCCTGTGCCTGTGTCGGGGCTGGATACTCTTTTGGGAAAGAAACTTTCCCAATGTCCACCCTGAATCTCCCCTGGTGCAACTTGGGGCTGTCTCCTCTCATCCTGTCCCTTGTTCCCTGGAAGCAGAGCCTGACCCCCACCTGGCTGCACCCTCCTGTCAGGGTAGTTGTACAGAGCCACAAGGTCTCCCCTGAGCCTTCTTTTCTCCAGGTTGAGCTTTCTCAGCCAGTCCTTGCTTTCCAGCCCCTTCCCAGCTCCATTCCCTTCTCTGGACACACCCCAGGAGCTCATTGACCACCACTTGAAATGTCAGAATTTACTTTTTGTGTGTAAGGGATGTCTGAAACAGAGTGAAAACTTCACCGTGTCATTGTTTTGTTCCTTCCTTTCCAGTGTCAGGCAGTGAGGAAACAGTGGAGAAATGTATCTGCATTTTGCAGAATTCCTGCATAAACGTGCACAGCATGGAGGGGAAGGATTACATCGCTGCTCTGCCTTTCCAGGTAACTTCTGCCACGCTTTTTGTCCACAGTTGGAACATTTTTGTCCACATTTATGTCTCCCTGCTCTGCATAAAAAGCTTGAACATCTTACTTTCCTATAAGACATCATCAACACAGCACATGGTTGATTTTTTATCCCACCATAAATACTTTTTTTTTTTTTTACAGGTTGCAAATGTCTGGCCAACCAAATATGGGTTGCTATTTGAGCGCAGCAGTTCTTCCCATGAGGTGCCTCCAAGTCCACCCAGGTATGGGATGAGGAATGTGGGTGGTTTCCTGTTGGATAATCTAATAAGGAATGGAGGAGTTGGAGGGCAGTGGTGAAAGATCCATGTGTTTCTGATAGGAAAAGGTAAAATTGGGTGGAAAAGGAGGAAGTTGTGTTTGGCCCTTCCCTGGAAGTGTTAAAGGACAGCTTGGATGGGGCTTGGAGCAACCTGGGATAGTGGAAGTGTCCCTGCCCATGGCAGGGGGTGGAATGGGATCTTTTTATGATCTATTCCTACCCAAACCATTCTGGGATTTTACTGATGTGCTTCTTCCAGTCTTTTTATCCCATCCCAGTGACTTTGAGTGAGCACACTCAAAGCTGAGTGTTAAAAACTATTTGGGAGTGCTGGTCCTGGGAATAGGATCTGGGAAGTACCAGCCTGATTCCATTGAGGTTTGTCCTAGGAATTGATTCCAGGCTGTCATGGACAGCTGGGAGAGTCACTGAGGGATTGTCATCGAGACATTTTCTCTCAGCTGCAGGATCCCAATTCCTCTTTGGTGGGGATCCCATTCCCTTATGAGTGGGGCTCCCATTCCCTGCTGGGTGGGGATCCCATTCCCTGTAGGCTGAGGCTCTCAGCCCCTGTGGAAGCCCTCTGTGGATCCCAAAGGAAGCACTTGGACAATGCACTGATGGGCAGCTTTTATCCACTTTTTTGTGTTTTCCCCTGAGATTCTCTAGTCCTTGGAAGAGCTGGGATTAGGCATAGAGGTCCTGAAAAGTTGAGTCTACTCAGTCAATCCAACAAGCTTTTTGAGATGGAATTTGTGTCCCTGCTGTCACATTCCAGGCTCTGATTTGTCTGGCTTTTCCCTAGGGAGCCTTTGCCGACGATGTTCAGCATGCTGCACCCCCTGGATGAGATCACCCCTCTGGTCTGGAAGTCTGGAGGTACATTGGATGTCACTGGAGTCCCTCAGGGTGGCAGCAAATCCCAGTGTGTCCCTGTGTCAAAAAATTCGGGAAGAGTCACTTCCAAGGATGCAGTTAGAGTGGCTGCATGAACAGGGAAGCTGCCCAGGGGAGAAACCCAGATTGTGGAAGGAAGAGAGTGTGGGAAATGCTTACAGTACTGTTGTGGGGCTGATCCTTTGGGATGGATCCCTGTTTTCCAGGAGTGTTTGGCTCGTCCCGGGTGCAGTACGTGGCTGACCACACGCTGAGGATCGTGTTCCTCAGCGCTGACCCTTCCATTGTGATGACCTACGACACTGTGCAGAGCTTACACACAGTCTGGGCCCTCAGGAGAGTCAAGCCAGAGGTACACATTCCCTGGGGAATAAAGATCCCTGGAAAACAGCTGTGTGCATTTCCAGGCCCTTAGGTGTGTTAGGAGTGCCTGGGATTTGGGATTTGTTTCATTTATAAGAATAAGATATCCAGTGGGGCTGGTTCTTTTGGTTTTTAAGAAATTTTTTCCATGGATTTGCCTGGAGCCCTGGGGGATCATGGGGTGGTGAAGGTCATGGATTATGTTATTAACATATTATTCCATACATTGGACCAGAAGGCTTAAGAAAAGTGGAAAGTAACTTAGTGCCATGAAAACTTTGACAGTGAGGGTTGTGAGGCCCTGGCAGAGTTTCCCAGAGAATCTGTGGCTGCTCCATTCCTGGAAATGTTCCAGGTTGGACAGTGCTTGGGATAGGGGAGGGTGTTCCCATGGCAGAGGCTGGAAGTGGCTGGGCATTAAGGTCTTTTCCAACCCAATCCTGTGATTTGTGAAAAAAAGAAAAAAACATTGGAGCAATTTCTGTGGGAGTGGAAGAGCAGGGTTGATGGGATTAACTCAGTAGGCTGAGCATGAATTTGTAACATGTAACTGATGGGAAAAGCTGTTGGAAAAGCTTCTCCCTGGCTGCCCTTGCCCACATGCCATTGGTTTTCCTCCCAGGAGCAGAGCTTGGTGCTGAAATTCCCAGAGCAGGGGGGCACCCCCCAGCACATGGCCACCAGCAGCTCCCTGACCGCTCATCTCCGGAGCCTCTCCAAAGGAGACTCCCCTGGGGGCTCCCCTTTCCAGAACTACTCATCCATCCACAGCCAGAGCAGATCCAGCTCCTCTCCCAACCTGCAGTCCCGCTCTCCCACCATCTCCAACATGGCTGCTTTGAGGTGAGCACCCACAGCAAATCCCAAAGGATGTCACCCATGGAATAGCATGGATGCATTTTGCTCTCTGTCTTTCCATCCAAGGCTCAGGTGCCTCTTGTGTTGCAGCACCTGAAATTTCCCTTGGAATGCCCTCCCTGTGCCATTATCCCAATAGTACAGGAGGGTGGTGCCTGTGCCAGAGCCAAGGAGGCTACTTTATCATGGATCAAGGAATGTCTGCAGGATATTTGAGTCCCAGGAGTGTTTTGGGCTTGCTTCTCTAAAGAAATTAGAGGGAAGAGGTTGGGAGGGATTTTTGATAGAAAGGACCATCTGAAATCCTTTTGAAATCTCATTTGTTGGATTTGGACTGAGATGCCTTTAAAAATAATTACAGAATCGTTTTCCTGTGCTAGAAAACTAAAGGAAATCAACAGTGAGCTAATTCTTGGTTTAGGGTTTGGTTGGGTTTTGAAGTCAGTGGATGAGCTCCCGGGATTCTCCCTGATTTTGGAGATCCACTTTTCAGCTGTATCCAGTGTCTCTGATTCTTTCCCAGTTTGAAGATTCACTTTTTGGCTGCATCAATATCTGATTTTTCCATGATTTTGAAGTTCCCCTTCTCATCCATATCCTGTCTCTGCCTGCAGCCGTTCCCATTCCCCAGCCCTGGGAGTCCATTCCTTCTCTGGAGTGCAGAGGTTCAACTTTTCCAGCAGTGCCCAGTCCCCAAGGAGACCCAGCGTTACCCATTCCCCAAATTCCATTTCCAATGACTCCTTCCTCGTGCCGGAGACGGAGCCGATCGTTCCTGAGCTCTGCATCGACCACCTGTGGACAGAAACAGTCCCAAGCATGAGGTCAGCTGGTTTTCTTGGGATGAGAGTTGGGAAGCAGGAATTAAAGTGAAAACACAGCTTATTTGAGTGGTTTTTTCTGCAATTGGAGCCATCTTGGAGTCTTCATGGACTTGCACTCCCTGATTATATTTTTTTGCAAATGGTGCTCCCTAAGTGCCTGGCTCCCTTGCAGAGAACTGAACACTTGGACAAGTTTTTCATTGTGTGTTATTCCAGGCTTTCTGAGTGGTTTCATGGGGTCTCCAAAGCAAAGCAAGTTCTAACCTGGTCCTTGTGTCTCCTTTCCAGAGAGAAGAATTCCCAGGCATCCAAAGTGTTCATTTCCACTGACCTTTGTGGGCAGAAATTCCTGTGCTTTTTAGTGGAATCCCAGCTCCAGCTGAGGTGAGCATTCCTTGGGGACAGGTGAACCAGGAAAAGCACTCCAGAAATTCCTAGCTGGAAGTACATCAGGGGTTTTAATTAACTAGAAAATTAAAAATAAGTTGATTTATTTTGGGCAAAGCAGGGAAAAGGATGAAGGAACCACAAACCCCACAAAAAATTCACTGCACTGTTGGAAGGCTGTGTTTTCTTTCTGTAACAACACCCAGGACAAACTTTTCATGTTTCCTGTTCTTCCTAATCCCTAGGTGTGTAAAATTCCAAGAGAGCAACGATAAATCACAGCTGATCTTTGGATCTGTCACCAATATTCCAGCAAAGGATGCAGCTCCAGTGGAGGTATTGTTACATGTGGAATGTCCTTGTCATGCAGCTGGTGCCTCCTTAATTAAACACAAGGAGAGCTGAATGTGCTGCTTGATTATTCCAGGGAATTGACACGCTGCTGGTTCTGGAGGGCAGTGGGAATCTGGTGCTGTATTCCGGAGTGGTTCGGGTAAGCGACACCTTTTCCATCCCTAATTTATGTGCAGTGCTAGAAAGGGAGTTCTGAAGCATCCATGGCATTAATGGGACAATTAAATAATTTGTGTGTGGGTGTTTTTAGAGAAAAACTTAACTTTTTGTTTCCCTTTTCCACCAAAAAGGTGGGAAAGGTTTTTATTCCTGGGCTTCCTGCTCCATCCCTGACAATGTCCAACCCAATGCCTCGGCCAAGCACTCCCTTGGATAGTGTCAGTACTCCATCCAAGCCTTTGAACAAGCACCTGGGGCCCCTGGAAGAGGTAACAAATAAGGAAATATTCCTTTTTTGCAATGATCAGTGTTTTTTTATCTTCTAAGGTGACTTTTGCAGTTGAATCTTTCCTTCTTGTTTTGTAAATTCTCTGAATAAACTGTATTTAAAGAAGATTTCTGTGGTGCTGCCCTGTTTATTTATTTCTGTTTGCCATAAACTTTCCAAGGCAGGGTTGGAAAGATTTATAGTCATTTCCAATATTCTTGTTAGTACTTCAAACCCAACAATTATAGCTGTTCTTTGCTCACATCCACTTTAATTCTGAATTCCACTTCAATTTGAACTCTAAAATAGGCTCATTTTTCCCACTTTCCAGAGCGTGCTTTTGTCACCAGTTCCAGAATTAAGGGATTCTTCCAAGCTTCACGACTCCCCCTACGTTGAGGACTGCACTTTCCAACAGCTTGGGACTTTCATCCAAGCTCTGAGGGATCCTGTCCACAACAGAGTAACTTTAGTAGGTATTTTCTCTGTCATTTGGGGAAGCACTTTTGGTAACAAAGATTATTTCAAGATAATTCCAAGGTTTTCACAGAGCTGGCGCCCTGAATTCCACATCTTAATGTAGCAGAAGCCGAGATTTGGGAATATCTTCACCCACTAAGGAGTTCTGAGTTGATAGAAAATTACTCTGCCTGCACTTGATGCATTTCCTGATTTATTTCCATTTTTGTTGGATTTTCCAGGAGCTCAGCAACAACACCATGGTTCGGATCAGTATTCCTGAAATCGCCACCTCGGAATTAGGTAGGGTTCCAAAGTTTTAGGTGGTTTTAGCTTTGCTTGGGGAAGGGCTGAGATGCCAGTTCAGACATGGCTGGTTTCAGTAATGAGCAAAAAAATGAGTATTTTTCCTAATTTTCATTTCAAATCTGAGGATTTGTGCTCTACCCAAGGAAGAGCTGTTGGAGTTCTGTGGCTTTAATATTTAGAGTTGAAAGCAGGTCCAACAAGAGGAACCTGTGGAGATTTCTACCACTGATGAAGCAAATCCCAGGAAACCAGAGCTGATGGATGATTTCCTTCTTTTCCAACAGTGAAAAGGTGCCTACAGGGGGTGAAAGCCATCCTGCCCAAGGAAACAGCTGTGCAGATGTTGGTGAAGTGGTACAATGCCTACAACGCCCCAGGAGGGCCCAGCTACCACTCAGAGTGGAATTTATTTGTCACCTGTCTCATGAACATGATGGGTTACAACACTGAGAGGCTCTGCTGGACACGAAATGTGAGCAAATCCATTCTTCACTTCTAATTTTCAGGCCTGGTTTACTCTGTCTTTATCATGAGATACATTTACAAGGCGCTTATTATAAAAACAAATGATGAAGATTTGATTCCACCTCAACACGTAACACTGCTGTATTAAATTTGGTTCATCTCATCCATATTAAATTGATTTTGAGTTTAAACACAGGTCACAACTCAGATTGTTGTTCCCTAAAGAGGATTTTGGATTTCTGGAGTTTGTTCAGCAAATCCAGAAGTACCTCAAGCCATATCATGTTCTACTCAGCTTAAGTTCAGATGTTGTGATTCACCTAGGAAACCTTGGTTCCAAAGAAATCATAAGAAACCTTGGTTGCTAAGAAATCACAAAGAAACCTCTTTATTTAACTTTTCTATTTATTTCTTCTATTTTTATTTCTTTTTCTTTAATTTGTTGCAGCTCGATTTTGAAGGATCACTCTCCCCAGTCATTGCTCCAAAGAAGGCAAGGCCATCAGAAACTGGGTCAGATGAGGTAAGAAATGTTATATTTGGATTGGTTTTTAGGGAAAAAATCCCTCTGTAACAGTGCTTTGGAATTACCTTTCTGGAAATTATGTTCACCATGGATTCTCTGTCTTTCTTTCCTGTTTCTTTGCTCTAGGACTGGGACTATCTCCTGAGCTCTGACTACCACAGGAATTTTGAGTCTCACCCCATTGCCAAAGCTCTGCGCCTGGACCCTCTGGAAGTTTCAGCTTCCAGGGATGACTTTTCCCAGAGCCTCAGTTTGGATTCCTCCACCCTCCTTTTCTCCCACATTCCTGCCATTTTCTTTGTTCTCCACCTCATCTATGAGGAGCTCAAACTGAACAGTCTGATGGGAGAAGGACTCCGCTCCCTCGTGGTTCTCCTGGTTCAGCTGGCCAGGTATTCCCACTGGAAAATCATTTCTTCTGATGAGATTGCCCAAATTGGAGCAAACTTGCCCTGTATTTGAAGAAAAGGAATATTTAAAACCTTTCCTATTTGTTACATGGCTCCAAATTCTTCCCCAGTAGCAGCAGCTGCCCAAAGGTGGCATCTAGGAGGCTGGAATGTTTGGCTTTTTTCCCAGTCTGTGACTCCCCCATCTCTCATTCCAGGGATTTGAAACTGGAAGCTTACATGGATTATTACTACAGGGACTACCCAGCCCTTGTCAAAACCTCCAGGCAGACCTGCATAATTGACCAGGGTGAGTTTGAGCCTTTGGCTATTCTGTGATACTTGGATATTCCCTTTGTTTTTAACAATCCCATCATTCTGGAGGATTATCCTCTGCTTATTCCTTTGAGATAATTTTTCTTCCTTAATTAGATGCCTTGAGTTTTCATTCCTGTCATAAAATCCCATCTGACAGGAAGGATCTGTAACATTTTGTAGGGAAATGCTGGATTTTTATTCTTGAAGGAAATACTGGAGGAATTGGGGATGGTGAGGGATTCTTGTGCCTTTTCCCTGAGCTCATGATCTTTGCTGTTCATCTTAAGTCCAAACAGGTTTCATGCTCCATCCCTCCTTTTTTTCTGCTGAGCCTCCAAGTATCTTCCAGTGGCTGAGTTCCTGCCTGAAGGGAGAGGGAGTGCAGCCTTATCCCTACTTACCAGGGATCTGTGAAAGGAGCAAACTGGTGGTACTGGTGAGTACTGGGGGAGAGGGAATACAGGGAATGTGCCTTGTTCTGTCAGCACTGCCCTGTGGGCAGGGCTTGCTCCAACTGCTGAATTTCCTGGGAGTAAAACATCCCTAAAGGAGGGTGAGATAAAAGAGGGATTCATTTACTGGATGTAGTGGAGCTGAGCAGCTTCACCACTTCTGTTTTTCTGTGGTTTTTGGAAAGTAATAATGGAGCTTGGAATTGTCTGTATTTTGGGAATGAGAATTTCTCATTTTTCTCCTTGGGCATGCCTCAACATCAATATTTAGTCCTGTGAGTGCTGATGGTATCTCCTGGTCAGCATCACTCATTGACGGGAAAACCCTTCCAGCTGGGAGCAGAGGTGTCAAGCCTGGGGTGCCTAAGGAGAAAAACAGGGAGAAAAAGGCAGGATCTATTTTCCTCCTCTCTCTGCCTGATCTGCCCTTGCTGAGCTCAGAGTTAAAAGATCTTCATAAAGCCCACAAAGTCATTTTACCAGATGTGATTTTTCCCAGAATTTTCAAAAGATATTGACTGATCCTTTAGATTTTGGTGGCTGGACCCAACAGCTTTTCACTTGGAACCTTCACAAAATATCCAAGATGTGGAGGAGACCAAGTGGGAAATGTGTGTGTCCTGCAGGAAAATGGAATGTGAGAAACACAAGAAGGATAACTGGGAACATTTTTTTCTGTTGGGAAGATATTTATCTTTCATCTCTGGAGCACTGAGGGAAAATTCAGTGCATTGTTTCAGGGTGGATTTTTTCCCCCAAAATTTAAAGCTTCAAAGTTTGTTGTTCAGTTGTTTCAGTCTCCTTTTCCCCACAATACACCTGCCCCACTTCTGAGGTTGTATCCCAGTTACTTCCTGATTGTTTTTCTGGGAAGCAAAGGAATATCAGCCCCAAAATGACTTTTTTTGGTATTTCTCCTCCCCAGAGTGTGGCTCTGTACATCCTTGGAGATGAGAGCGCTGTGCTGAACGAAGCCTCCCATTATTTGTACAAGATTACATCAGGTAAGGATGCTTTGACTCCATCCTGGGAGTGCCTTGAGCTTGGAAAACATGGAATTAACACAGCCCTGTCTTTCCTAGGCCAACGGAAGCAGCAGATGGAGCAGGATGACAATCGGTATGGAAACTTTTTTGGTGTTGTTTTACTGAGTTTGTGACTTCCTGCTGACTTCTGGATGAGCTTTTATTGGCTTCTCCTTCATTTTCCAGGTGCAGTTTCAAATCCAGCACTTCTGTTTCCAGCCTGGCTGAAAAATTGGTCCTTTGGATGACCAGTGTTGGTAAGAACGGAGCAACAACATTCCCGAATAACCGTGTGCTTGGATAACAGGCAACACTCTTTGTCTGGGATTGATAACACTTCTTTGGGGTTCTTTTCCCTTTTTAATTTTAAGGTTTCACCTTGAGGGATCTGGAATCTCTTCCCTTTGGCGTGGCCCTTCCCATCCGGGATGCCATCTACCAGTGCCGGGAGCAGCCGGCCTCGGACTGGCCGGAAGCCGTTTGCCTCCTCATCGGCCGCCAGGATTTGTCCAAGCAGGCCTGGGAAGGGAGCCTGCAGAAGGGAAAATCCGTGAGTATGGCCACAAAGGGATTTCCCAATCCCAGGGTTTGGGCAGACCAAGCAGCTCAGGAATTTCCAGCTTAATTCCCAAACTGAGGTTGACAGAATGGAGGATTTACATGTACAAGGGTTTTGGTGTGAAAAGCAACATCCAGCAGGGATGGATAATCATGGATAGCTGGGAAAACTCAAGATAAATCACATTTTTAAATTTAGGCAAAGGTTTTACCTCCAGAGCTGTTGGATTCCTCCTCCTCGACCCATTCTTTGGTGCTTTCTCCAGAGGCTCTGCCATCAAGCCATGGCAGAAGGAGAAGGAAGTGGGTATTTGTCAGAGGCTCGTTGCATTATGAGTGGCAACCTCCTTTCCACTAGAAGAGCTGGATTTGGAAATACACTTGCCACATTTCTTTTTTTTTTTTTTTTTTTCCCAAAAAGGTTTTAGTTATGTGTATCCTGAGGTAAAATGATTAAAAAAAAAACAGTGTGATGTTTTTCTCTTCAACATTTTCTTCTGATAGTTGCTATCACCAGCATCCCAAGGAATTGTTTCTCACTGAAATGTCCTTTGTTGAAAGCCAAAATTCTTCTTAAGGCTGACATAAAACCCCCTCATGGCAGAAGATTGGAGCCTTTTCCAAAGTCAGGAATTGGAATTGAAAACTCAAGTCCATCTTGGTCAAGATCCTTTTTTGCTGTCTCAGCTTTGGAAGGGATATTAAAGTTATTCCAGTTCTCTGCAACAAAGGCTTTATGACTAATTGCATATCAAAACTGTAATTAATTTGGCAGAAAGGTTAATTAACTCCAGGTCAAACCCCCACCTGCCACCACATGAAAAATCCTTTTTGTTTGCTGCTGGTGGAAGCTGTGCCCAACCGAAACCCTCACGAATCATCGAAAACGATGATAAATTTGATTTTATCACTGACTTTATAACAATGCCTCGAATTGATGTGACCTTAAAAGGCCAAAGTGAGTTTCAAACCCCAAATTGTTTGTCATTTCTCAGGAGGTCAGGGTGGAGTTTCCTGTTTCAGAACGGACGCTGCAGCTCTGGGTGGTGCAGTTGTGTGTTGAGATTGAGTGTGGATTTACCAGAAGAAATTTGATTTCATTCATCAGCTCTTCATTTACTTGCCTTCCTGGGGCCACATGTTCTCAGAGAACCATGGGAAGATCTGTTCCCTTTGGGTCCTCTCATCACTTGTGTGATGTGAGCAAACAGGAGAGCAGAGTTTTAGAAAAGCATTTCTTAAATCTCGCATAGGAAAAGGGTTTTCCAAGAGTGCTTCTAAGCTTTTATGCTTTTCTGGTCATGTATGGAAGTTCCAAAACCATTCTGGTGCTGTGATGAATCCCAAGTTTTCTGATAGTGAAGAATTTCTGCTGTGCAGGCTGTTTGTTTTAATGGGTAATTTGCTTTTCCAAGGTGGTTGTGGAGGGAGTCCAAATTGATGTGTGAAAACATCAACACTTTGAAAAATAACACAGGGTTTGGAGCAGAATCTGCAGAACAGCAGCTCTGGTTGGACTGATCACAAATTAGGATAATCATGACCTGGGCTGATGGAGTAGGCAGGGAAAGGAAAACCCTTTCCTGCAACTGCTCCAAAACAAGGAAAGATTTTTAAAGGGCAAGAACTTCATCACACATCACCTCCTCAATTCATTTGAGGTGTCATATCCTCTTGTCTTTAGTTATTTATCCCATTTGGTTGTGCAAAACTACTTGATTTCCATGTTTGGAAATCCTCCAGGCCTTTAAATTCCTGTGAGGAGCATGGGAATGCTGTGACCCTCCATCGGTGTGTCCATCCCTTCTGTGTACAGACCCATCACCTTGTGCTGGGTGAGTTCAGGTTGTGGTGCCTTCCTGGCAGTTTCCCCACTCTGGAATTGTCTTTTCCCTTTCCCTTGCAGTCCGTGGGGACGGTGCTGTCCTCGGACATTCCGTCGGCAGCCGAGTCGGAGGAGGATGAGGATGGCATGAACGACATGAACGAGGAGGTGATGTCCCTGATCTGGAGCGAGGACCTGAGGGTGCAGGAGGTGAGGAGGCTCCTCCAGAGCGCCCGGCCCGTCCGCGTCAACGTGGTGCAGATGCCTGAGGCCAGTGACCACGAGTACATCGAGGAGAAGGAAAACAGGTAGGGAGTCCTGGAAGCATGGAATGGCTTGGTTTGGGTTGGGTTTGGAGGGACCTTAAAGCTCATCTCATTCCAACCTCTGCCACAGCCATGAATGCCTTCCACTATCCCAGATTGCTCCAAGTGTGGCCTTGGAAATTTCTCCATTTCCCGCTGTTTCTATTTCCCAGTATTTCGTTCAGCTGAAATTTTGTGGGGATATTTTTGGAGGCTCAGAATCTAATTTTAAAAAAAATCATAATCCAAGTCTTTGGAGTTGCATGGATCAAAGCTCTGCTGTGCTGGAGTAGGCGGCTCTTGGGAAGGACAGACAGCACACTGAAGTCAGTTGGGGTTGAAGGGATTTTGTAGCACTTTCTTCTGCCCAAAAAATGTGTCTGTAGAGACCAAACCATCCATGCCTTGCCTAAAGCTGGAGAGCCCTTTGTGATAGGCTGGTCTTGAGACAGGGGACCTTGGAATTCCACAGAAAGCACATTCCCTGTCCCATCCCATTCCTTTGAAACCTGTGTCCAGTGGCCTCCATTACCCTGTCCTGCTTTATTCACTTTTTGGGGGGAGTTAAAAACCTCTTCTTTAAAAACCAAATTAAAAAGCAAACCTTTAATGTGAGAACACCATTACTATGCAACATGTTCTGAGTCTGACCTAGGGAGCTGAGTAATCTAAGGAGTTTAGAAAGTGTTTCCAGACTAAATCATAGAGAATTGTGGTCGGCATTCTTGGAAGCACTTTATCACCTCTGTACATGGGTTATTACTTGGTGCTATCACCACTCATAGCAGGATCCCACAGGGCAACCACCTTTACTTGGCTTTCTCCTCTCACCTCTCTCCTCCCAGCATGGCTGGGAAGTGTCTGTGGAATGGATTTATTGAACCAGCTTTAAGGGAAAAATAGTGCCAGGTTCCAACAGCTAAAAGGTATCTTGGAGATGAACCTTGTAAGGACCAAAGATTCGGTTCAAAAGGAGAAGGAAGGAGTCACAATGAGGGAAAAATGGTTCTGTCCAGTGCCTGTTGTTTGTAGGTTGTTTATATTTGGGAAAATTTTCCACGTGATTTTTGGATTCACCTCCCCACCAGGTTGCTGCAGCTGTGCCAGCGAACCATGGCACTCCCAGTTGGACGAGGAATGTTCACCCTGTTCTCCTACCATCCTGTGCCAACAGAGCAGCTGCCCATCCCTAAGCTGAACCTCACTGGTATGTTGGTCAGGGGTTCCTTCCCAGTCCATCCCAGAGCTGGATGGGCTTTCTTCCAGCTGTTACCCCATTACAGTAATTTTTATAACATCTTCTCCACCAAGAATTTCACGGCTCAAGTGTGGGTTTTGTGAGGAAGCAGCTCCTTTGGGCTTTGAATCTGCCACCTAGAATGGTGGAGGATCCTTCTGGAATGGTCAAGGCCAGTGTTATCAAAACTGAGACCTTTTATTAGGTACAGAAGGAGAGAGAAGTGGAAAAATGGCCTTAACAGTGCTGGGGTCATACAGCATGGAGATCCTGCAAAGGGCTGTCCTGACATTCGTGAACATTCATGGATCTGAACTGTTCCCTCACTTCGCACTGGATGAAGAGCTTGGCTTTTCCTCACCACTGTTATTCCCTCTCCCATGGCAGGCCGTGCCCCTCCGAGGAACACCACTGTGGATCTGAACAGCGGGAACATCGATGTCCCCCCCAACATGGCCTGCTGGGCCAGCTTCCACAACGGGGTGGCCGCCGGCCTGAAGATCGCTCCCGCTTCCCAGATCGACTCCGCCTGGATCGTCTACAACAAGCCCAAAATCGCCGAGCTGGCCAACGAGTACGCGGGGTTCCTCATGGCCCTGGGCCTCAACGGGCACCTCACCAAGCTGGCCACCCTCAACATCCACGACTACCTGACAAAGGTGAGGAATTCTGGCACATCCAAGAGCCAGATCCCGGTGGGATTGGATTCTTTAGGCAAAACAAGGAAGGAAGGTTTCTTTGAACTGCTGCATTGGGAGTTTCCTGGTGTGGGAGAATGTCTGAGTTGCTCTGTTATGGTTGTGGTGCCTGGTTTGGGTTGGAAGGATCCTTTCTCAGTGTGAGGAAGGACTTCTTTCCAAGGAAGTGGTAGAGAGTTGGCTGTCCAGGGAGGGCATGTAGCCTCTGAGTAAACTCCATTCCAAACCACCCTGGATGCATTCCTGTGTCACCTGCTCTGAGTGAGCAGGGGGGATAGACTGGATGATCTCCAGAGGTCCCTTCCAATCCTAAATACTCTGAGGTTCCACAGAATGAGGAACCTCCATTTCCATTCAAAGATTTCCAGCAGTGTTACCACCAGATCTTTCTACCCTGCACACAGCTCATTGGGATAGGCCACTGAAATGCTGGGACAGGGGTTTTCCCATTCCTCACTGGGAATGCACCTCACTGCTCCTTGTCCCCTTTAACCCAGGGCCACGAGATGACGAGTATCGGGCTCCTGCTCGGCGTCTCCGCTGCCAAGCTGGGCACCATGGACATGGCCATCACCCGCCTGCTGAGCATCCACATCCCTGCCCTGCTGCCTCCCACCTCCACGGAGCTGGATGTGCCCCACAACGTCCAGGTGGCTGCCGTGGTCGGGATAGGCCTGGTCTACCAGGGCACTGCCCACAGGCACACTGCTGAGGTGCTGCTGGCTGAGATAGGTGGGTGCCAACACTGGAAAAACAGGGTGAGGGCTGGGATAGTCGCCGTGTGCACCAGGGAGTTGGGAGTTGTAACCTTGGCACCTTTTCCCACCACGTTTTCTTCCCATTTTTCCAAACCTCATGGTCCCTCTTGGGAGCTTGTGCAGCATAAAAAGGAAAGTTACTGGGTTTAGGAAAAGAAACGTGGCAGCATCATTGCTCTTCCTACTTCTCCCACCTGGAAATCTGGTGTCCTAAATTCCCCTGTTTGGAATTTTAAGGGTTTTTAACCACTAGGCCTTAAGAGCTGATGTGAACAGCAGATTTGTGATCTCACTTATGCTCTCATTCTGAGTTAATTTGTAACGGCTTTTCTCCATGTTTATATGGGACTGTACTTGGAGACAGTGTGGTTTATTTAACAGGGAATGGGATAAATTTTAGGGGCGAAATTGTTGTGTTTCTAGAAATTGGATATGTGCAATCCTTTTTTAGCAACAGCATTTGGATTGGTTCAGGATCTTAAAGTATCCTCAGTTAAACTTGGCATTTTCACCATGGCTCTAAACTCCAACTGTAACATTTAGGAGGGAGTTGCTATTTGGGAGTGGATGGATGAGCTGCCAGCTCCTTGTCGTTCCAATAAAGACTTCCCTTAGGAGGGACAGATCATTTTTTTCTCCTTTCAGTAGGAATTAAGCAATAAGCTGGAATTTTCAAAGGTGAATTTTGCTGGTTTGGTTTCTCCAGGGCGTCCCCCCGGCCCAGAAATGGAATATTGCACGGACAGAGAGTCCTATTCCCTGGCATCAGGGCTGGCTTTGGGAATGGTGTGCCTTGGGGTAAGTCAGCTGTGATTAGGACACTCATTATCCATTGGGATGGCATTCCAAGAGCTGTTCCATCCTTGGCTCCCAACTGCCTGTGGGTTTTTTTCCTAGAGGAAGGCACTTCCATGTTTTCCTTCTTTCCATTCCTTAGCATGGCAGTAACCTGATTGGGATGTCAGACCTCAACGTTCCCGAGCAGCTTTACCAGTACATGGTGGGGGGACACAGGAGATTCCAGGCAGGAATGCACAGGGAGAAGCACAAATCTCCCAGTTACCAAATCAAGGTACGTGGTGCCAGTGCTGCCTCATTTAAGCTGGAATTCTGAGATGTGTCTCCATGACTTTGGGAGCATCATTCCCTTCCAAGTGAACCTGTGGGAAGTGTTCCCTGTGTTTTCCCAGGAAGGAGACACCATCAACGTGGATGTGACGTGTCCAGGTGCCACGCTTGCACTTGCCATGATCTACCTGAAGACCAACAACAGGTATTGACCAGGGAATTCCTGCAGGGTGAAACTGCCCTAGTGTTGGCTCTGCTGAGGTTTGGAATTGCTGGAATGTGACCTGGAAACCCTTTTCTTTTGCCATGCCCTGCAGATCCATTGCTGACTGGCTCAAAGCACCGGACACCATGTATCTGCTGGACTTTGTCAAACCAGAATTCCTTTTGTTGAGGGTAAGATTTCCCTTGGGTTCATTCCTCAGTCTGTTTAAATGATGTTTAGGAATTCCAGCCCAACATGCCCATTATCCAGAATCCTTTGCTTCCCAGCCAAACTCACCCCTTCCAACAATTCCTCCTTGTAGTGTGGCAGCTTCCTTATCATGGAGACAGAATTTAGGGAGAAATAGATGAAAGACACAATTTATGGGGAATGTTACATTAATTTTTAGGTGCATTTTTACAGCTTTTCCCAATTCCATAGATAAATTCTCTCCCTTTTTCCAGACCCTGGCTCGATGCCTGATTTTGTGGGATGACATCCTGCCCAATTCCAAGTGGGTCAACAGCAACGTGCCTCAGGTAGGTGTTTGTTTATGTAGGTGTTGTGTTTGCTTCTCAATTTTACACCTCCCTGGATTGTTTTCCATCTGGGTATTTCCATAGTCATGTCAGGAGCACAAGGAAATGAGCATTAACATGACAGAGGTGACTGTTGCCTGGGATCCATGGATTTAGGAGCACCAGGGACTGGAAAGGAGATGATTGAGTAGAGATGGGATTGTTCCAGACACAAAATTATGTCAGGGAAAGGAAGGGACTAAACTTTTCCCTGCATTGCCAGGTCCCAAACTGCTTCATGGAGTTGAGCATTAGGAATAACTTCCCAACAGTGGAATCAGTGATATTCCAAGATATTGTATGGAATTTTTAAGACTGAATGAGCTCAATACCTATGAGAACTACAGGATGGTGATGGTCTCTGTTGGGGAAAAAACAGCTTTTCCTTCCCTTGGACCTGTTTGGTATCACTTATGAACTCTTGGTGGCCAAAGTTTCAATGAGTCATCAGTTTTCCCTTGGATTTATTTTCCTTCCCTGCTTTTTACAGATCATAAGAGAGAACATTATCTCTCTTCATGCAACAGAGCTGCCTTCCTCTGAAGACCTGAGCTTGGAAACACTGGCGTGAGTGTCCCAAAAATCTCCTCCTAGGGAATTTTACTGTCCTGTAAAGGAGAGTTTTGTTATATGGGATATCCTATAAAGGATGAGTCTTCCCTTTTATTTTTAAGGGATGAAGGGGTTTGTGCTATGTATTCAGAGGAGGAGAAGAGGAGCATTTAGTCATTTCCTGTTTGTGTTGTTCCTTAGGCAAGCTCACGTCTACATCATCGCCGGAGCGTGTTTATCCCTGGGATTTCGTTTTGCCGGCTCGGAAAATCTGGCAGCATTTCAGTGCCTGGTAAGAGGAGGGTTATTTGATTCCATTCACTTCCCAGGGAGCTGTCACTCACCTTTTGGATCCATATTCACTGGGCATTCCTTTTCTTTCTAGTACAAATATGCCACGGATTTCCTGAAGTGCTTGTCGGCTCCGACAGCGTCCATAGTAAGTTTTTCCAAGCAAAAAGATGGTTTCGTGTGACCCTCAGCAAAACCTCAATGGGAACCAACCCAGCCCTTTTAATTTCCTGGATTACTCATGATACATAGGATGTGGCAGAGCTGCAAATCATTGAAGGACTTTGCTGGCTCTCCCTCCTTCTGGGGAATGTGGTTTTCAAGCTCCAGAGGTAGAAAGTGGTGGATCATCCCACCCAGAATGTGCTGTTGGCCATGGAATTGTGATGAAACCTCTCTGTTGTGCTTGAAGACAGGTCACTATAACCTGGAAACGTGCCTGAGTGTCCTCCTCCTGGCCCTGGCCATGGTGATGGCTGGCTCTGGGAACCTCAAAGTGCTCCAGCTTTGCCGTTTCATGCACAAGAAGACCGGGGGAGAGATGAACTACGGCTTCCACCTGGCTCACCACATGGCTTTGGGGCTCCTCTTCCTGGGAGGAGGAAGGTAATGGGCTTTTTCCAAAGGCAGATCTCTGCCCTTATTTCCATTTCCTCCATTTCCCTTTTTTTAATATATGGATGCATAGAGGTGTCTTCTGTTGGCAGACAAAGTCTTGTTGTCTTTGTGCACTTTTGGAAATTCCTTTCCTCGTCCCACCAAAATATTTTGGCCTCCTGTGTTTTTTAGAAGGAAAACTAAAGGACAATATTGGTTTTTTCCTACAGATATTCCCTGAGCACTTCCAACTCCTCCATTGCTGCACTTCTCTGTGCTCTGTACCCTCACTTCCCTGTTCACAGTACAGACAATCGGTAAGGCTTTTGTGGGCATCCCATTTCCTTCCACTGAACCATCTTCTTACAAAAGACAAATGATGGACTTATACCAAAAAGCAATTTTTGGAGGTTCTCTATTAAAAAAAAAAAAGTGGGATATGGAAGAAGTAAGTGACAGTGGTAGGGATCTTTGGGCAGTGAGGAAACACCAGCTCTGCTGTGCTCCTGTGATGTGGCTGCTCCAGTTTGCTCAGCTGGAAAAATGTTTGTGGAAGATCTGTCCATTTATGACCCTTAATTACTTTTGGTTCTGCTCCATTAAGCCCTGTTCTGCTAATTAACCAATACCATGGCTACACAAGCTGTATTGGGGTGTGGAGCAGGAATTGGGTGTCTGGGATCATTCCTAGCCCATGCTGAGCTCCTGGTTCCCACCCCAGGTACCACCTGCAGGCTCTGCGTCACCTGTACGTGCTGGCAGCCGAGCCCAGGCTCCTCACTCCCGTGGACGTGGACACCAACACCCCCTGCTACGCCCTCATAGAGGTCACCTACAAGGTAACGTGGCTGGGAGGCCCTGAGGGGCTGTGGGGTCACCAAACACTCGGATTTATCCCAGTTTTCATTGGAGTGGCCTCCGGTCTTGGGTTTGGTTTCAAGCTGTGGTGGAGACAAGGTGAAATCTGCACAAATAAGTGAAGGATTTGGGCTCAACCCACATCAGTTGTGCTTTGGTGGCACCTGGAGAGCAGAAGAGAGGACAGGGAGAGTCACCAGAGTCTTCAAGGGTGGTCCTGACTGACCCAGGTTCTTCTCCCTCTTCAGAAGGATTTCCAAAGGCTCAGAGGTGGCTGGAACCATTTGTGGTTTTCCAAGCCTTCTCCTAATTCTGAGATGAGCAACTTGATGTTTCTCCTCAGTGCTTCCATCAGTTGTCCTTCTGGGAAGAGTCCTTTCTGTGGGATTTATTTTATATGGGAGAAGGGAGATGCTTAAAATTGAGTTCTTGGAATTTTTAGGGGGAAGAGGTGCATCTCTGTGATTCTGGCAAAGATTCTCCATGTTCCCATTACAGCTTGCTTCCCAAACCTTCACGTTTCAGCCTTGCCCAGCGTTAGGTGTTGATCCATCCATCCATGGAAAATACAGCTTGGGAAGTCCATGTTTCCAGACATGAGTCCTGTGTTTACTTAGGAACAGACCCCCCTGCCTGCTGCCAGAGCAGTTGTTCCCCACCAGGTGCCCTTTTCCCTCCTTTTCCCATGGAAATGAGCTTTTCTAACCTGTGGCTCCCGTGATGTTTTGCAGGGCACGCAGTGGTACGGGGAGGCCACCGAGGAGCTGATGGCACCCACGCTTCTCCCAGAGCTCCACTTACTGAAGCAGGTAGAGGAAATCTCTGGTTTAATGGAAAATCACCTGGATCTTGTGTCACAAATCTCAAGAGCTGAGATCTGATGGGTTTTGATTCCTTAGCCTGACTCTGGATGACATTGTCCCATTATGATTCCAAAGACAATTCCCTGTCTTCTGTCTTGATCAAGATCTTCCAAGATCTGATGCAGCAGGGAATTCCCTGTAGGAGACACAAACCTCCTCCTGAATTTTCTGTGTGGGCAGCACTATAAACTGGCCTTGAAAAAAAAATGTAAAAGCCTCTTAATTCAATGATTCTGGTTATATTTAGTAATAAAATGTTTCTATTGACAGATCAGAGTGAAGGGCCCGCGGTACTGGGAATTATTAATAGATTTAAGCAAGGGAACGACTCATCTCCAGTAAGTGTTTTTTTAATGCTCAACTGAATCATGACCTCGTAGTAATCGTATTTCATGGTTTTTTTTAAACCCTCCCACAGCTCTGGGCTGAAACCTGGGTTTCATCAAGTCACTGTTGTGCATCTGACAGCACTTTAGGGGTGAAGAAAGAAACTGCAGAGTTGGGTTTCACCCATTGAGGTGAATAATTCATGCAAAAAAACAGGGTTGGGGAAAACCTGATAGTAAAACCCACAGAGACTGGCAGTGGGATGGAGGCACCAGAAAGCAGCTACAACTCATGGTTTTGGTTTGGTTTTGAGTGGCTGTGATATCACATTTCCCAGACTGTTGGGGACTGTTACTGCCCTGTGAAATGCTTTTTCTCGTGTCACCCCATGTCACAAAGTGCCACCCACCCTTGTGACACACTCGAAACGTGGCGGGCAGCTGTGGGAACCAGAGATTTTACCGGAACACAGGATCTGGGGTGGGGGTGTGGAAATCATTCTCCTCTTTGCACTCCCCAGTGAGGGGTGGGAGAAACCAGCTTGATCTTTGCTTAGTAATGGGGTGCTTTTAGGTCACTTACCCGCCATTGATCAATCCCAGAATCATTTAGGTTGGAAAAGATCTCCAAGATAATTGCTCCAGTCGTTGATTGCCCTCTTGTCAAGTGGAAGGATTAAATTAAGCTCAGTCCATTAGTACAGCATGCTTTGGGTTGGGAGGAATTTAAGGATCACCCTGCCATGGGCAGGGACACCTTCCACTACCCCAGGTTACTCCAAGCCCCATCCAGCCTGGCTTTGGACACTTCCAGGGATTGGGCAGCCACAGCTTCTCTGGGAAGCCTCCCCACCCTCACAGGGAAGAATTCCTTCCCAATATCCAGCTTGAACTTCCTCTCTTTGAACCGATTCCGTAAATGGGCCCCGTTGTGCCATTCCAGGTCGATCCTTTCCAAGGGTGGCATCCTGTACGTGAAGCTCCGGGCTGGGCAGCTCTCCTACAAGGAGGATCCCATGGGATGGCGCAGCCTCCTGGCACAGACCGTCACCCACCGCAACTCCGAAGCGCGGGCCTTCAAGGTACTGCTCCCAGGGTGCTTCCTGCCAGGAACACTGCTGGGGGAGGGAATTCTGGTGGCTTTCACAGGACAGCCATGTGTTGGTGCATCCTGTGTGGGCAGACACAAGTGTTGGACACGTCCTGCCCTTGAAGTGCTTGATCATGCAATCATTTAGGGTGGAAAACTCCTCCAGGGTCATGGAGTCCAACCTTTACATGATTGAATTCAAATTTTAGATCATGGAGTCCAACCTTCAGATCATGGAGTCCAACCTTCAGATCATGGAATCCAATTTTTAGATAGAATCCAGCCTTTAGATCATTGAATCAAAATTTTAGATCACTGAGTCCAGCCTTTAGATCATCTAGTCTAGCCTTTATATTGAGTCCAGCTTTTAGATCGTTGAGTCCAGCCTTTAGACATGGATTCCAGCCTTTGGCATGGGTTCCAGTTTTCTCCCTTGTGTTCTGGAAACTTTTGGAAATCAGTTGTTGCTACATTTGTGCACAAATTCAAAAAGTTCATTTTAGGAATGTGTTTTAATCCCTTTTTTTTTCCAGCCAGAAGCAATTTCCGCTTTCACTTCCGATCCCGCTCTCTTTTCCTTCGCCGATTATTTTTGCAAACCGACTATGGACATGGGCCAGGTAGGAAGTGTTGGTGTGGACCAACATTTATTCCATGGATAAAAAGTAGGGAAAACCTGCCTTAAACTCTAGAGCAGAATTTAGCCCTGCAACCAGCAGGAGCAGGGAATATCCTGCAGGATATTGTTCAATACAAGGGTGATCCTCTGGTTCCTGTTGGTTTGATATTGGGATTTTTTGTCCCATTCCTTGAGGAATATGTTTAACAAATCCAGAGGGCCATGAAGCATTTAGGGGAAGTCAGAGAAGGTATTTTATATGGAATTTCTTTAAAAATTATTTAAGGGAGGGCATAAAACGCAGTTTAATTATTCCAAGGTAGAAGTCAAGTGGTATCACTAATTATCCCAAATTCCTGTGGTGCCACTGCATGGATTAACTTCAGTTAATTAATCAGTTCATTAATTCCAGGCAGGAACCTGGAATAAATTGTGCCTGACATCTGTCTTTCTTCAGAAACAGGAAATCCTGGATCTTTTCTCCTCCATCCTTTACGAGTGTGTGACCCAGGAGAATCCGGAGATGCTGCCCACGTACATTGCCATCGACCAGGTAGGAAACTCCTGTTCCTGTTGGAAACAGCACTTTTCCCCACTTTTTGGGGGGCAATAGTGGCCATTCCATGTGCTTTTCCAGAGGTTGAGAGGGGGGTTGAGGAGTCATTTACTTGTTTCATTCCTGCTCCAATTCCCACTGCCAGGCCGTGAGGAGGCTGGAAAGGCGGGAAATGTCCGAGACCTTTGAGCTGTGGCAGATGAAGCTGGTGCTGGAATTCTTCAGCTCCCGGAGCCACCAGGAGAGGATGAGCAGGAACCCAACCCGAGGGCTCTTCATGAACTCGGAATTCCTGCCAGTGATGAAGTGCACCATAGATAACACCTTGGATCAGTGGCTTCAAGGTAAGGAGGAATTTCAGTCCAACCAGTGTTAGAATCCTGAAGTGGTTTGGGTTGGAAGGAACCTTGAAGACCATCTCATTCCATCCCCTGTTGCTCACCTGGTTCTTGTCCTGCTGATCCAGGTTGATTTTTGCCTCAAAGGTATGGAAAACTGATGAGGGAAAGGAGGATGTTTTCAGTGTCATGTGGAACATTCCCTGGGGAATTGTGTTTGCCTGGAGTGGTAAGTGGGGGTTTTAGCAGGGAAAGTGATGTTTTCTGGAGAAAATTCCTTCCTCATGTTGCACAGAGGAAGGAGAATTTTCCCAGAGCAAAAGCATTTGTGACCACAGCAGGGTGGCCATGGCAGAAGGAAGGAGGTCAGAAAACAACCTCCCAGCCCACCTTCTGTGGGGAATGGAAACTTCAGTGGGATCTGTGTGTGGAAATCCTGCTTCCCAAATGTCACCAAAGGTATTCCTTGTGCTTTGCAGCTGGAGGGGACGTGTCCCTGCATTCCTACCTGAGTGGGCAGGCTCCAGAGGAATCCCAGCTGAGCATGCTGGCGTGCTTCCTGATTTACCACTCTGTGCCCACACCGGGGCAGCTGGCAGCTGGAGGCCTGGAAGGTGAGTCTGGAACTGGGATTTGGGGAAATCCTGCATCCTTTCACTGGGCAGCTTTTCCTTGCTCTCCAGCAGCCTGGGAATACACCAGTCCTGAGGTTACTAAAGGAAAAGAAAGGCAGCTGGACCTTAATTTTGGGAGCTCTGTTCCTTGCTTAGGGCTGGGGCAGCAATAGCACCACATCCATGAGGGATCAGGGGCCTGTCCCAGGAATCCTGTGCTGGCCACAAATTCCTGTGTCTGAGCATGGAAGATTCCAGCTACCTGTTACACACCTCTCTTCTGGGTGTTCTTTTCCTCTGTGTTCTCCTTCTTCCAGTATTTGGGATCTCTTTTCGAAGAGATTTGAGCTCTCCTGTGGAACTTCACTTTCCAACCCGCACACAGCAAACGAATCCATGGGATGACACCTCCAGAGCTCTGTGAAGCTTCCCCCTCCAATTTTAGGCAAATCTTTGCTCATTTTTACGCCCTTTTCCTTTGCTTTGGATGTTTTTAGGGAGCAGGAACTTCTCGGAGCTGCTGCTGAAGCTGAGGAGGCTGCACGTGCCCGTGCGGGCGCTCCTGCGCCTGGCCCCGCTGCTCCTCGGGAATCCCCAGGCCATGGTGCTGTAGTCCCACCAAGCTTCCCAAAAATCTCCTTCTTTTTTGTACCTTCCCAAACAGCAGACTCACCCCCAGCTGTGGCAACCACGACCAGGAGTTATTTATAAATTGTTATGAGGAATTTAAAAAAAGAGCTATAAAAGTGAGGTCATAATAAATTTACTTTTGTAACGAAGGTTTGTTTGTAAATGTGTGGTTTCTGTGGGGAATTTGGGAAAGACCTTGGCTGGGAATGGTGCTTTTCCTTGGCTTTGTAACTCCTTTGCTTGTGGTGGATCTTATTTCCAGACAATGGAAATAATTCCTGGTTTAAACACTTTGTGTTCCCTTCCTCCATGTGTATCCCCCTGGATGAACTTGGAGCACGGCTCATTCCTTGTTGGTTCCAGGCAGAGCAGATCCTTAATTTGTCACCAGACACATGGAATTACTCCATAAAAAGCAAGCCAGAGGTTGAGGGATTACTCAGCCAGAGCCAAAGGCTTGGATTCTGATTATTGTTGTTCCAAATTCAATCCTGTTCTGTGGGATTTGTGCTGATTTCTCCCTGTTTTTTTCCCAGATCCTCAAGGATTTTGCAAAGGGTCAAATGGAGGGGAGGACAACCAAGAGTGATTGAAAAGAGAGCAAAAGCAGGACAATTGTGCAAACCTGATTCTTATAAAAACCCAATTTATTGTGTATTAACTGAGGTTTTCCAAATGCTTGAGGTGTCCTGAAGGAGGCAGAGCCTATGCCAAATTCCAGCCCTCATCCCCTTTTTTTTTTTTTTTTTAAGCTGTTCAGAAACTTCTCTGATTTAATAAAAACAGTTTAATTACTTTAATTTATCACACCTCCTCCACAAGCACCTTTAATTAATTTAATTTATCACACCTCCACAAGCACCTGAATTCAATGAACCCATGAGTGGATGGGAAATCAGAGGAGCCAGGAGGTCTCGTGGGGCAGTCCTGGATGTTCCTTCCCCTAGGAATCGGGTGCAGCTCAGGAAAGTTCCTTCTAAACTGAGGAAATGGGAAGCATGAAGTGCTAATTTTCCAGAGGGAACGACACTGGGCTGTCATGGCATCCTGGAATGGTTTGGGCTGGAAAGGACCTTAAAGACCAGGGGCGGGGACACCTTCCTTAAAGCCCCATCCAACACTGGCCTCAAACAGTTCCAGGGATGTGGAATTAAATTCCCCACGACTTTTCCAAGGATAAATACTTTTTTTGCCTCCTCAAGCCTCTACCCCAGCCCCAGAATGAGCCTCCGGGTTTATCTCAGCTGGACAAAGAGCCGAAAATCCAAACGCTGGACTTGGGGTGGAAAGCTGAGAAACCTGGAAGTGTCCTAAATCCTCTGGCTGTCCCGATGGATCCGTGGGGTTTATCCCGCATTCCCAGGGCGATGCTCCCTTGTGGCCGGGCAAGCTGGAAGGCGACGACTCATTTCACCACGGACACGATGAGAAACGACGAGTAACACGAAACGGAGCATCTCCAGCAGCTCCCTGCCGGGACCCCGGCGATTCGGGATGCTCCCGGTTTCCGCCGGATGCGGGAAAAGCCCCATTCCCGGCGTTCGGCCGGGGAGCCGAGCTCGTGGGCGGGGGTGGGCGCGGGAGGCTCCGGCGAGGAGCTCTGGGGCTTCCTGTTTCCTTCCGAGCAGAATTTGAAAGCAGCGGCTGCCGTGAGCTGGACCAATGATCGGGGCACAGCGCGCCCGGGCCGCCCGCGCCCGTTACGGCCCCGCCGCGGCGCTTCCCGGCCCCGCCTGGGAACACCGGGAACACCGGGAGCCCCCGGCGCGGGGGGCGGCCCGCGCACACCGCCCACGGTAAGGCGCCGCTCCCTTCCCCTGCTGCCAGGAATTGCTGCGGGGAAAAAACACCCCTGGAAGCAGCGGGAGCGTTTGGGATTTGTCGCGGGGCGCCTCGCCCCGCAGGGATCTGCTGGGAGGAATTTAGGGATGCTCCGGGAGCCGCAGGGAGGGCACGGAGAAGGGGGAGGTGGGATGCGGGGGTTCTCCTGCACCCCGGGTAACTCCATTCCCCATCCCTGGAACCGTCCGGGTCAGGTAGGACGGGGCTTGGAGCGACCTCGGCGAGGGGAATGTGGCGCTGCCCACGGCAAGGGGTGGAACGGGATGGGTTTATGGCACATTCCCACCCCAGTCATTCCCTGATACCGTGATAATGGCACAGCTGGGAAGGGAGGCCGGGCTCCGCTGGCGTCGTGCCTGCCCCCACAGTGCTTAGTCACCTTTTGGGGGCATTTTGTGCCGCCCTCTCCCGCTCGTTCTGTGCTCTCCTTTGGGATTTGGGCTGGGGAAGGTAGCAGCGAGTTTCCCTCCTGCCTCTCCCGCCACCCGATGCTTCCCTGTGTGTCCCGTGGGCTGTCCCGGAGCTGAGGGGCTCTGACAGGGCTCAGCATCCTCGGGCTCCCTCCTTTTCCTGCTCTGGCTCCGCTTTCGCCCTCGGGATCATCCGGCGGCAGCACATTCCCTCTCCAGAGGGGAATTATCCTCACGATCCTTCTTTAGTCCTGGGGTGTCCCGCGATGGCTGAGGGCAGAGCGCGGCTCCTCCGCCTCATCCCGTCCCATGGATCGCGGCGCTTTTCCCGCTGCATCATTCCCGGGAAGGTCCCGCGGCTGGGACGCGCTGCCCGCTCCAGCCCGGCCCCATCGCCGCCTTCCCCACCGAGCTCCCTTTGGTTTTTGGGCCGGGGCTCGCAAATTTTCGGCAACAGTGACCTCTGTCGGCATCGCCACCGGGGCCACCGCCGCCGCCCCGCTGTCACCCCGCCCGCACCCCGCAGCTCCATCGCAATTCCCACCTCCGGCTCGAAGGGGACATTTGGGACCGATCCCGCCGTCCCAGCCGCTGCGGCAAAGCTCCGGGAGGCGGCTGCGGGACCCGGGCGCCGGTTACCGAAAGGTGTCCCCGGGACAACCCCGGGGCCGGGAACCCGAAAATCCCGGGTTTACTGGGCAGCCAAACCTCCGTGACTCATGTCAGCAGCGCCGCTGCCGCCGGTGACTAATCCCGGGAGCGCTCTCTGCCCGCGGCCCGGCTCCATCCCCGTCCTCACCGCCCGATAGCAATGAAAATAAATCCAGGTGAGGTTACGGGAGAGAAGGGATGAGTGGGAGCCGCCAGGTTGCTTTGGGCATCCCCTCAGCTCCTCCATCCATCCTGTGCGCGCTCAGGGAGGCTTTCCCTGCCGGGAATCGCTTCCCAGCGCCTCCGGAGCAGCCCTTTGGAGCACGGATCAGCAGCTGCAGGTGGCGGCGAATTTTGGGAGGGCTGTGGGGCCGTGGCGGCGGCCGGGGAGTGACTCAGAGGCGCTTTGGGGCTCTGTGGTTTTGCTTTCATGGTTTTGCTGTGACTTAGCAACTTGTTTGTTCGCTCTGCGGGAAGGCAGGTGCCGGCATGCCCGGCGAAGCAGCCGGATCCCGTGGGATTCCAGCCATCCCAAGGGATCCTTTGGGGTGTTGCACTGCCCAGGTGGATGTGGCTGAACCCCACAGGTGATGCAGGCTGTGGTGTGACATGATTCTTTTGGGATCTGCGTCCTGCAGCAGCTCCATCCCACTGGGAATATCCAGCAGGAGCAGTTTCCACCCCTTTCTTTTTAGAAGGAAAATGGGATTTTGGACGATGATTCTGGCCTTGCCTAAAGCTCACAGTGGCTCCGGGGGTTTCTGGAGAGTTGGATCTGGAAGCTGGGCTGGCATTTTCCAGGGAGATTGCTAATGACTGCCAGCACACTTTCCTGTTGCGATTTTGGGGGGAATAAAAGGTGGGAAGGGAGCAGGCCGAGTGTTTTCCCACCACAGTAGAAAGTACTCCCAATCCTCATGTTCCTCCTTCCCATAGGATGCTCGTGGTGTGATTTCTTCCAGGAAGGGCATTTCCCACCAGCTTGTGCTGTGCTGGGAGGAGCTGCAGGGATGCTGGGGGGAAGCACTGGACAAAGAGGAGCATCCATCTCCATCAGTTTTCTGGGGGGAGTAGCCAAGCTTTTGGTCCCACTGTAGCCAGTGTGGTGCTCCAACGCCCCCAAAATTCCACAGTTCCTGGGTTCATTTGGAGGTTTGTGGTCCCTGGAGTCTCAGCCAAGGGAGCTGGATGGGAAATGGGCGAAAGCCACAGATAAGGACAAAAAAGGGATGATTTTGGGTGGTTTTCCTCCTTCAGCTGAGCCAGGCCATCGCTCATCCCATGTCAGCTCCCTCAGGCACCGCTGGGTTTTCCCTTGTGCTGCAGTGATGGTGCTGGAAGGGTTAAAGCCACCAGCAGGTCCTGAAGACAGGGATTGAGGTTGGAATGCTCAGCTGGACCATGGCATAGCCATGGGGCACTAATGCCAAGTCTCTCTGCATCCGAGCTGCCTCTCCAGTGTCATAAATCCGAGTGTGATTAGCGTGGATTTGGAAAAGGCTGATTAAAGGTTCCCGGAGCTCCCCCTTCCCTCTGTCACCCCTTGGGGCTCCCCCTCTGTGCTGTGTCACTGCTCCCAGGGCTGCTCGTGCCCCTGAGTCATCTCCAAACTCCAGCTGGGTCCAGGAGCACAGCCCTGCCCCAAGCCGACCGTGGGGCGCGTTGTTTTCCCGAAACACAGCAGCTCCAGAGCACCTGGAACAGGAATGTAGTGGGAAAAATCCAAAGTGGGGACAGCAGCAGGGTGACAGCCACCCCCGTGCTGCAGGAGAGAGGGAAAAGGCCCCTTAGCTGGGAGGGAGAGGGCTTGGAGTGGGGGTGAGCACCTCTGGAGCTGTTCCCTGGGGAATGGGGACGGTTTCCATCCCTCACGTGCAGCCAGAGCCTTTCCTAGGGGATTTGCTGGGAGGTCACGGCTTCTTTTAGATGGGAATGGGGGAAAATCGGGGTTTTCCAGGCTGGAAGAATATCCAAGGTGCCTGAGAGCTTAGGGATGCACTCCCTGGGTGAAAGAGCCTCCTGCTCCCATTCTGGGACATCTCATCCCCTTCCCAAGCTCCTCAGCCAACAGTCCCCATGGATTTGGCTCCAGGCCCTGGGAAACGAGACCTTTCCCAGCAAAAGCTCTTTCTGATGAGAAAAAACTCCCTGATCCTTTCCCGATGGGGGCAGTGGGAGAGCCCCTGGGCCATGGGAAAATCTCCTTCCCCACATCCTGGCGGGAGGGACGGGGCCATAAAAACCCTCGGCACATCCCGGGCCGGGAGCTGCGGCGAGGAGAGGCCAGGTAGGACGGGGGATGGATTTGGTCTGCTCTGGGATCCATGGAGGGATCCCATGGCAGGGGATCCATGGGTGACTTCGGGAATTGGGGTGTGGGGAATTTGCTCCTGGGGGATGCTCCTGTGCCTGGGAAAGAGGGGGCTCTGAGCAGAGGGAAAGTGAGATGGAAATTAGTGGAATTCTTACTGTTTTCCCTGGCTGATGGATTTTTTTATCTGTGCTTTGCTCTGCCTGCACAATTCCTGCGGCCCAGGGAAGCATGCTGGAGCCAAGGTTGGATTGCAAATTGCAAATCTGCTCTCATCCCAACATCCCCCCTTCATTCCCGTTAATCCTTGATCTCAAAGAGTTCATGACATTCCAGCAGAAACTGTGCTGGATGGGGCTGGGGTTTCCCAGGGAAGCTGATCCTCACCCCTTGCCATCAAATGACTGTGGAAGGAGAAGTGTGGGAAGCACAGGGATGAATCCCTGTGGTGGAGCATCCTGCCCGTGATCCCAGGGGCACAAAGCCATGGATCATTCCCACCCTGCAGCCCAAAACCCACCAGCATAAACCTGGGAGCAAAGGGGCAGAAATCCTGCTCTTCTCCTGCTTCCAGCATTCCCAGTGCTGCTTCCTCCATAGATGATTCCCTGTTTCTGGGACAGAAGAAGCAGCAGAGGTTTTTGAAGCAGCATAAACTAAAGAAAAGTCTTTTCCTTATTCTTCCCCAGGCAATCAGCAGAAGCATGGCTGTCCCGCTGGGATTAAGACTGGAAAGGGGGATTTTGTCCCCTTCCCAATTATTTAATGGTGGGAAACAAGTGCAGTCAGCACTTTGGAATTTTTCCACGCATTCCCATGAAAACATACCCAGTTCTGGATGTTCCCTCTTCCTGTCTCAGATGCTCCAGAGGATGTGGGGAAGGAGCCGTGGATCCGGTGAGTGCCTCCATGGGATGGATAAATGTCTCCATGGAAAGGGCAGGGAGTGGCTTTGGGATGAGTTTTTGGGATGAGGGGCCCAGCCTGGGAATCCCGGCCGCCTGCTCCGTGTCCCGCTGCCGGAGCGAGGCTGTGGGTGCCACCAGCACTTCCAACAGCACCAGCTCGGCTCCTGGGCTGGAAACTGGGCTGTGGGGAGCTGAGCAGTTCCTGGAACTGCAGCCCCACGTCATGGGGGGGTTGGGTAATTTGGTGGCAGAGGAGGAAGGGAAAACCCCACGGAGGAGCAGCAGCGCCGGGAGGCTCCGGCTGAAAATGAGTCAGCAGTGACTGGGTGGCTGCCAGGGCTGGGGCTGCTGGTGCTGTGGGGGCTGCTGGGCTGGCTGGTGCTGGTTCTGGTCGTCCTGGGTTTGCTGGTGCTGGTTCTGGTTGTCCTGGGTTTGCTGCTGGTGCTGCTGGTTCTGGTTATGCTGCTGGCGCTGGTTGTACTGGCGATGCTGGTGCTGCTGGTTCTGGTTTTACTGCTGGTGCTGGTGGTGCTGGTGTTAATCCTGGGGTTCCTCATCTCCCTCTCCCGGTGCCCATTCCCAGGACCTTTGGGCAGCTTCTCTTGTCCCCTGCTGGGAAATACCCAGGAATCCCATACAGGGATTTTGCCCTATCCGTCCCAGTGCCCAGGTCCAAGCCAGGTCCCTCTGGAGCCCATTCCTGTGGTGCTGTGGTTCCAAGGGCACCCAGGCTATGTTTTAGGGATTTGGGGCTTTCCAGATGTTTGGGATCTATTTTCTTTTGAAAATATTTGCTAAATTTTTAGGACTAAATCCTGGCACAAAAGTGCCCCTTCCCAGGCTCTTGGAGGTCTTCCACACTTTTCCATGGCATTAAAATCAGGGAGGGGAATTTAAGTCAGGAAAGGCAATTATAATCCAGCAGGGCAATTAATTGAAATCTATCAGGGCATAAAATCTATCAGGGTTAATTAATTAAAATCCAGCAGCTCCCAACATTCCTCTGCTTTTTATATTAAAATAAATCCTATATTTGTATATTCATTAAAAAAATAAATTTATGTAAGTATATTTCTATTTATATGAAAATGTATTTTTCTATATATACATTGCATACAAAGACATTTATTTCTGTTCAAATAAAATTATTAAATATATTCTCACATGTAAACTGTTTGTATGTTTATTGAATAATATAGTGATTAATACATCAAAGTATTTGTTTATTAAATAAAGTTGAAATATATAAAAATATATTTATTAAATTAAATTTAATAACAGAGCATGATAGAATAGACAGAATTAATGTAATGTGATAAATATAATGAAAATAATGTAATTCATATAATAGCAATGATGTCCTTAATGGTATAAATTAAGCCAAGTGAAGGGTTAATTAAAAAAAAAAAAAGGTTATTTTAAAAATGATTATTTTTATAATGGGAAAGGATTGGGAATAAATGGAAGCATTGGGAGTAAATGCAAGGATTTAGAATAAATTCAAGGATTGGGAATAAATGGAAGCACCCACAGATTTAATGGCTACTGCTACTGAGAGAATCATGGCAGGTGGGTTTCTTGGTATTGAATTTTCCAGAATAATTCCTAGAGGTAAATCCCAGTCTCTGGGAAAGGCCTGTGTAATTTTCCAGCTGGGTTTTTTTTGATATTGAATTTTTCAGCTTAATTCTCAGAGGCAAATTCCCAGCCCTTGTGGAAATCCTGTACGATTTTCCAGGCGGGACATTTCTAAGCCCACTGTTACCATATTCCCGGGATAAAACCCATTCCCCCTCAGGTCAGAGTAATCCCCCTCAAGCATCCACTGAGAAATTACGATGGAGCAAAATCAGGTCAGCCACAAATTCCCTTTCCTCCCCTATTTTCCCATTCAGCTGCCCAAGGGATGCTCAGGCAGCAGTGTTGGCAGGAGGGCAGCCCAGAAGTGCTGGAAATGTGACTGGTAGAATATCCCGGGTTGAAATGGACACACAAGGATTATCAAAGTCCAAGTCCTGGTGCTGAACTTCCCAAAAAATCTGTTTTCTTCACCCCTGGTGAACCGAGTGGGAAAAGCCTGGGGATTTTGGGCTCTCTCAGCGTTCCGCTCTCCCCACACGAGTCAAAGCAAACGGGTTTGCCTCGATTTTCCTTCTCTGCAAACATTCCCTGTCTGTTTGACCCCGGCGCAGGGAAGTGGATGAGGCAAACCCCGGATTTCTCCCCCGTCCCCCCCTTTTGCCACCTTTGGCTCGGGTTTGAGATCGGTGACGTGGGGAAGGAGGGGGGGGAGCGTTTGACTCGAGACGAAAATAGCGACGTGGAAATTCAGCCCAGCTCGAGATTTGAAGCGAAATCGTTCGAAATGAAAGATCCCGCGCCTTGCTGAGGCTGCCCCAGCCCCGCTCCGTCCTCTGCACGGCTCGGGAAAGGGAGCAGCATCCCGGGAGGGTTTTGAGGGCGCTTTTGGCCATCGTTTCTCGGCACCAAATAGAGGAAGAATAAGTTTCAAACGAAGCGTGTTTTGTTTTGTCACAGGAAGTGGAGAGAGCTTTGGGAGAGCCCTGAGACATTGACTTGAAATTCTGTATTTTAGCCTTTTCCCGGCCGAGCCGGGGGCGCGGATCGGCGCCCGCTGGAAGCCGGGGTGGGATCGGGATGGGAGGAGCAGGGCGGTGCGACCCCCGCCATTCCCAGTTATCCCGAGGGGGCAGAGCTGGGGCTGGAGGGGTTTGCGGGCTGCAGGCAGCCCTTCCTGAGGGAGCTGCCGGCTGCTGCTCCCCGCTCGGGGGAGCCCGAAATTGTGCCGGGCTTGGGGCGCGGGGCGGGCGCCCGGGGCTGTCCCGGCTCCGGGAATCCGTTTGGAGCCGCTGCCCGGGATCCCCCGGGCTCCCTCCCGCCGGCAGCCGCAGCCTCGGGAAAAGCAGCCGCGTTTCACAGCGGCTCGGTCCTCCCCCGGCCGGGCAGCCCGAGCCGAGCCGCCTCTCGCCCCGAAAAAGCCCGAAATTGGTTTTTCTCCGCGCCCGGGGGCCGCTCGGCGCGGCGCTTCCCTCGGGGAGCCGCGGCTGCTGCGGCACCACCGAGCCCGGCCCGGCCGCAGCCCCGAGCCCTCCCCTGCCGCCCGAACCCCCCAAAAACCCCTCGGGTTATCCCCTCCGCTCCTGCCGAGCTGCTGCTGCTGCCGCTGCTGCTGGCCAGCATCGCCTCCCACACCGAGCGCAGCGTGCGCCGGGGTGAACTCTGCTTGAATTGCAGCCAAATCGCCAAATTCCCGCTTGCTCCTGCGGTATTAATTTGCTTTTTGGTTTCGCTATTAATGTTGAAGGGCTGCGAGGTCGGCGGCGTTGGCTTTCGGTGGTAATTCACAGCCCCACTGATTTAATCCACGCTCTGCTGCCAAAACCGGGGCTCACCCCGGGGTGTTCGGGGGTGTTTGGGATGGGGTTGTGACCGCTGGTGGGAAAATGCTGGAAAATGCCGTTTGGGATCAGGAAAAATCCAGTGGGTCACGCAGGGCTGAGTTCGGCTTCTCCTGCGAGGGGGAGATGGAATTAATTCCCATTAAACCGGGGGGGTGGGCAGGGGGTGGTTTGGTGTCACCCAGCACTGCCCTGGGGCTCGTCCCTGCCTTGGGGACACAGATTTGGGCAAACGCTGATTTTGGGGTTAAATCTGCCCTTTTTCTCGTTGTGCTGTGGTTCTGCTGCGCCTGTCCTCGCCACTGTACTGCGAGCAGTTTTGGGAACACGTTGTCTGCCTGAAACATGTCAGAATCGGCCACAAATTGCAGATGAGACTGATAACAAAAGCCAACAACAGAAAATAGGTAGAAAAACAACACGGTGGAGGCTGAGACCACTGAAGGGCTTTTTTTGTGTGTTTTTTTAACCAGCTCTCTCACGATGGAAGTGAAAACACATGAAAAGAGAAATGTCTTTTGTTCTCCCACTCGAATTAAGATGCTCCAGCACCAAACCAGGGTTGAACCCCGTGGCCGGAGCTGCTGCCCAGCCCAGGGACTCACAAATCAGCATTTTGGCACCAGTGAGGGTGGTGGGATGTGTTTTGGGGGAGGTTTATGGTATTTTCTAACCTTAAAAAATGTGCCCTGCAGCACGTGGGTAACTCAGCTCATTTTCTCGACCCAGTCTGCTCTACCTGAACGTCTCTGCTCGAATAAATCAGGCTCCAGCTCAGAAATTAGGATGAGGTTTTTGTTTTCGTTCTACTTATTTCGTCTTTGTTTTTATAAATAAATACAAATCACTCAAACTGAAACTCGATGGCTTTGGTGATAATCAAAGAGCAGCCCTGGGGAAATTTTTCTTCATTACCATGTTCTTTCACAGCCCACACTCGGGGTTTCAGGAGGAAAACTTCTTAACCTTTGCAGCAGCAGCAGCAGCACCCGACACTTTTTGAAGTCCCGGTACGCTCAGACTCGGGGCTCACATCGCGGAGCTGCCTTGGCATCACCTTTATTTCAGGGCCATGAGGGGGGCAAAAATTATCTCAGCCCCCAGCCCTTTTCTCCCCTCAGTTCACCCCTTTTCCCTCCTTCAAAAAACATATTATAAAAGCCCCCAAGAGAATGTTGCACTCCCCCCTCGCAGGGCTTGGGTTTTGTTGTTGTTTTTTCGGTTCTGTGGGGCAGCTCTGTTCTCTACCACCTTTGTACAACATGTTTTAGTATTTGCAGCTCACTTCCTGTATGAGGTTACCTTGTTTATCATAAAACCCCTATTTTTAAACCCATTTCTGCCAATAAGTCATTTGAATGGTAATAGCAGGCGCGTGTGACTGTCCCCTCTGCCCCCGGCTGACAGGGGGACTCTGGTGGCTCCAGGAGGCACAGGCATTGGAATGTGGGCCGAGGGCATCCCGTGGCTCTCCCCTCAAATCTCAGGGGGATTATTTGTGTGAAAGTCAGAAGGATTTCTGAAAATCCTGACTTTTCCAGCGTGGGGTCACACGTGGTGCGAGGATGTGGACAGGCAGAGCTGCAGCGCTCACCAGCCCTTCCATCCTTAGGGAATGGCCTCTGCGCCATCTCCCAACTTGATTTTCATTAATTACCAGCCAGGAGAAGTGTGGGATTGTCAAAACAGGGTTGGCTCGGCCCACTGTGCCCATAATTGAGGTGTGGGTTAATGAGCAGCCCGCCAGGCCGGGAAGCACTGGATACCTGTGTGTGCTCCTGGGAAAAGGGATGGAGGAGCCTGTCACAAACCCAGCCAGGAGAAATCCATCAAATCCAGGAAGAACAGGCCCTGTATCCCCACAAGGGCTGTGTGAGGCCCCCTGAGCTCCACAGGACCAGCTTTTGTTGGAACAGCAGTGTCTCCATCAGGGGTAACCTCATTGTCTGCCTTTCCTTGGGTTGCAGGGTTTAATTTTTCAAAATTCCGTAGAAAAAAAAGGTTTGGGATGCTCAGGAAGGGCAGCAAGAAGGTTCCCTTGGTCCAGCCATCCCTGAGCTTATCTTGCACTCCATAAAAACCCTGCTAGAGCACCTTTAACATCCTTTTATTGCTTTTAGGGACCTCCCTGGTATCCAACCCTTCCCCATCTCTGTCTGTGCTGGGTGTGACCCCAGGAGAGGTCGAGCATCCAAGGAGCTGCCAGAAAGGCAGAAAAGCCACTGGAAAGAGTGAGCTTTGTTGCAATATGAAAATCAAATGCAAAGCTCAGGGGGTATTTTTAGCTGGTTTAGGCTGCACAGGTGTTTGAAAGGTCAGTGGCGAGTCATTGGAAAAAAAAAATCTATTTATTTCTGTGTGTGGGGAGAGCCTGGTGTCGCTCCCGTGGCTCTGGATGACTGGAATCTCATCCTCAACTTGGGTTGCTCGGCATTCCTGAGGCCAGCAGGGGTATGGGAGTGCAGGAATGTCCCAGTTTTGTGTGTCCCCAACAGCATGAGCACATGGCAGCCGTGACTGTCCAGCTCTGATGGACACAGGGATCTGTGGCTTTTTCCATTAATAAAATCTGGGAGTTCACTCCTTTTCAAGGAATAAAGGCCATTTGTCATGTTTAGAACAGAATTGCGAGGGGGTTTTTATGAGCTCCTAGAATTTAAGAGCATGGAAAGGGCCTGGCTGGTGATGTGGCTTTGGTGGGCCTGGGCCATGGCCAATGTGGCTGAGGCCAAGCTGAGTTTGGTGGATCCGTGACCCCTTTGGGCTTGGCCATGACCACCAGGCCACGACCACCTTGTCTGGGTCAGGAACACCTTGGACTTGGCCTTGGCCAACCTAAACCAGGACCATCTTGGATTTGGCCGTGTCCAGAGTGGGCTGAGGCCAGCCTGAGTTTGTTGGACCATTTTGGGCTTGGCTACGACCACCAGGCCACGACCACATTTGTCATGGCCAGGAACACTTTGGAGTTGGCCTTGGCGAACCTAAACCAGGACCACCTCGGATTTGGCCATGTCCAGAGTGGGCTGTGGCCAACCTGAGCCTGGCCATGGCCAAACTGGGCTGGGAACACTTCCAAGGTGGCCATGACCCCCTTGGAGTTGGCCTTGGTCAACCAAAACCAGGACCACCTTGGATTTGGCCATGTCCAGCGTGGGCTGAGGCCAGCCTGAGTTTGTTGCACCATTTTGGGTTTGGCCATGACCAACAGGCCACGACCACCTTGTCTGGGCCATGGCCCCCTTGGAGTTGGCCTTGGCCAAGCTGGGCCTGGCCCGTGCCAAGGGCAGATCCCAGAGAGGGGCAGCACTTCCCTCCCACGGCGTCACCGAGGCCACTGGGTTCAGGCAGGGCACGAGCTCCTCCCAACCTGAGTGACAGCAGGGCCACATCCCAGGTGCGACAACTCACCTGGACACATCCACGAGCTCCCAAATCCCAACAGGAGCGCAGAGGCACCGGAGAGCAGAGCCAGCAGCTGCCACAGGCTCGGCTGGGCAATTAAACCTTTTTTTTGTGAGTTAAAGAAGCCCCCAAAATAGCACCTGAAACCAATAAACTTCCCTTTCAGGAACTTCTGTAATTTGAAACACACTCAAGAACAAAACAAAAAAAAAAAAAAAATCCAGAATTTTTTTAGGTTGTTTATCAAGTAGGACTTGGTGGGGTTGTTTTTAAATCCCTTCCATGTGGTGACTGCTGAGGAATAAAATCCCTTCCTGAGGGATAGGAAGGGCTGGAGGGACAAATGGGATGGAGAGTCCAGGCAGAGAGAAGGTGGGATGGGAATTTTTAGATTATTTAAAGCAGTAAAATAAAACCTGCCATGTGAAATAATAAAAGGGAAAAATAGTGATGTTCCATAACAAAAAATGACGTTAACAAATGTATTAAATAAAAAAAATAAAAATAAAACAAGATACAAAGCATAAAATAACCCCCAAAACTTCTTCAATGCCAGTGAAAACCAGCAGGGGACAAGAAGTGCACGGAAGGTGCCCATCAGCTGGGTTTGAGCCCACAACCACATAAATGTGAGGAAAAGCAAAAAACTTCCAATGAATCCCCAAATAACTCCCAGCTGGAGCAGCCTTTGGAGTTGAGAACACTCAAGGCAGCACCTGACAAAGCAAATTCAATCAAGAGCTGCATTTTGGGTGGTATGAAGCAATCTGAAGCTCCAGGACATCAAAATGGTGAGGGGAACACCAAAATGGAGAAGGGAACACCAGGTCTGGAGGAAGAATGGGTGAAAAATGGGGAAAACTAGTGATAAAGCCACAAATATCCTCTTAGGAGAACCTCATTCCCCACAAAGAACCAGCACTCGGGACAAATAGTTGAAAGTTTTTATTCATATAAAACTCATATTAAAGAACATAAAAGATTCTTAAAAACAAAACCAAAAAACAACCCCCAAAAAACAAGGCTCTTGCAATTATTTACAGCAGTATTGCACAAGTAAAGTGGCAATTACCCTGTCCAAAATTCATCAGTGCAAAACACAAGGAAGGCAGGGAAATTGCAGTCAAAAATGCTACATTAGCTGGGTCCTGCGACACGATTTAGTGATTCACGTGATCCCATGGGACAGCTGCTCCAGGAAAACCTGGCTGGAGCAATCCCAGGGGGTGGAGGAACCAAATTCCAAATTCCCACTGAATTTCACTAATGCTGAAGTCTTTGATGTGCCTAAATCACTCCTGGGAAGTGGAGACTTAGGCACTTGGAGAAAAATAAGATTAAAATCTTGTTATCCACACTACGATGGCTTTGGAAGGGGATCCAACACTTCTGGCAGGGAGGAAACCGAATCTTCACAGGAACTTAAATAAGCAGGAAATAAATATACAACATTTCTACAAGTTACAGCATTAAACAGTAGAGTGCATTAATTACACAGGGAAAAAAAAGAAAAAAAAAAAAAAGAAAAAAAAGGACCTACAGTATTTACCAATTCCACTCTAAAAAGGTGTAGGAAAAAAAAAAGGAACTTTTTTAAATTTTTTTTTTTAGTTTTTTTTTAAAGTATTTCTAAGCTGTACAAAACTTACAGGAGAGAAAGGAGAGGGAGTACATTGCACACAGATATTTGGCTCAGATGATGAAAATAATACGGTACTCTACTCTAATAAATATTTGAGTATTTACAGTTTGGTGCAAAAGAGGAGAAGCAAGAGCAGGATCAATCTGGTTTCCAAGGAAAACTCTTCATCCTTTTGGTGCAACACAGAGCACAGGCTACACTTAAACACGACCCAGAGCAGGCAGCCAACATGGCTGAAAGGAGCAAAAATCCCTATTTTATATCATCTCTTTTGAGGCTTTTTGGGGGGCTTTTTCTCACTAAACCTCACAACACCACAGGAATCCTATTTTCTGAGGGTTCCTTTTCCTATGATTTTTGGCTGGGAACTCCTGTGGAAAAGGCCCTGGGAGATTTTGCCAATTCTTTTCCTTAAAATGAATCTGGTTTTTGTCTCCATGGGAGGACAGGGTAAAGTGCTCTTTGGTGATTCTTTGGTGTACTCCAAGGGACACATTCTGGGATGCCCGAAGCTGGGAGATCCCAAAGCACCATTTCATCCACCAGCAACGATGGAACTCAACTGGGAGAAAAAAAAAAAAAACCTCTCACTGGGTCTTCCCCCCTCTGCTGCCAAGTTTTATCCTTTTAATTTTAATTTTACCAGTGGAATTCCATGGGAAATCCCTGGTGGCAGCCTACAGTAGGGCTGGCTGGGGCAGCACAGCCACGGTGAGCCAAAGCCAGAGGTAAATCCCAAGGGATGAGGAGCAGGATCTGCCCTGGCCAAGCCCCCTCGTTATTTGAACCGCTCGCTCTCCACCAGTGCAAAGGTTCCCCCCCAAAGGGCTCCAAAATGCCCTTCCCAAAACACTCCCTGCTCCTGCAACCGCTGCTCACCTTGCACTTCCAAGGGAAAAAAGGGAATAAAATTGGCAACCGAGGTTAAAACCAGCTCCATGATCCTCCAGGAGCAGAAGGGGAGGCCCCGCTCCGGCCCGCCAGGCAGAGAGGTCCCACTGGGGTCTGTCCATCGTTAATTAACACTAATTACCATCCATGGCACTCAGCAGCTTCTCCCTGTGGGAAGAACCGCTCCAAGGGGGGCTTGGGATGGGGTTTTCCTTCTTTTCTTTTCCTATGCTGCTGGTGAGACTAGAAACAACCCCACAGCTTTTGGGGAGCACCTGCACCAGCCTGAGGGAAGGGGGTGTTTGTGCATAGATATGGGATGGCTGGAGCAGCCAATCCCCCAAAAACATCTGCTGGGAACACCCGTGGATCCACGGCTCCAGGGGGGGGAAGGGGAGAGGCCCTGGGACATGGAGCACCTGGGAACTTCTCTGGGAGGACACAGAGCAGTCAGATCCCCTTGGAATGTCCTGGATAGATCCATGTCGGGCTGGCATCCTTCCATCTGCATCTGGGTGCTCATCCCCATCCAAACACAGAGAGGATCCCAGGAAAACACAATCTTGGAAACCTCTTTGGACAGCCACGACTCCCAACAGGTCCTGCTGCCGTCGCCTCCGGCGTTCCGGGAGCTGCTCCCTGCCTCCGGAATGGTTTATTGCTGGATTACTCAGTCCCCCACATCTCACAGCAGACACTACAGAAGCGTTTTCACACGTTTTATAGAAAGAATCTCTTTAAAAAAAGGCAACCTGGTGGCTTGGGGTTTGGTTGGTTGGTTGGTTGTGATGGTTTGGACCCTGGAGTTCGACAGCAAAGTCTTGAAATTCAGAGTGGATCAAAAAAATAGAGATATCAAAACCCAAAAAAAAAAAAAAATTAAAAGAATCAGTCAGCAGGAAATAGGCTGATTTGCATTATGCAAATGAAATTTGATTTGGGGTAGCATTAGGTATTTACAGGTAAAAGAAGTGCTGATATTAAATCCTTCTGCCCTTTTTCCAGCCTTTTTGGGGGCAAATGCCCTGGAGGCAAAGGGAGAGGGGAGGAATCCGAGCCTCTGCAAGGCAAACTCCGAGGGCTCTGCCCATCAGCTGGCTCAGGTTTCCCTCAGTCCTGCCATGGGGCTCATGCCACAGAATTCCAGGAACGATGACAAAACATGATTCCACATTTTCGCTGAGACTTTTTTTGGGGGGGAAAAAAGGCAAAAAAAAAGAATAAAAAGAGTGGAGAGAAACACCGAGTAAACACCACTCCGCCATAAAAACGCCGTGGTCGGAATGGGATGTCCACCCTCATCCTGCCACGTGTCCTGGGGGAAAGGCAGGGTGGGAGTCCCACATCCATCCATGAGTCTGTCCTTCCCGGGCTTTCCCAGCGAGGAGTTCAGTCCTGGTGGCTCGGGATGCGCCGGGCGCTCACTGGAGCCTCCAGATGCGGCTGATGATGTAACGCAGCAGGCGCAGGATCATGACCTGGGGGTTTCCCAGCTGGTGATCCAAGAAACCCTGAAAGAGAGGAGAGGGAAAAAAAAAAAAAAGAAAAGAAAGAAAAAAAAAAAGAAAAACCAAACGAAGTGGTGACTTTAATTCCCAGCATGAAGCGACCCCCCCATGCAATATAAACACCTGGAAAATATTCCAGAGGGACAAAGTGTTCAACACTGCAGCCAGCAGAGCTCGGGGCTCATGACAGCACTCAAGGGATGCCCCCTCTTCCAGGAAAAGCCTAGGACCCACGAGCCTTGTTGGGACAAGGAGTGGCTGGATGACGAATTGCCCGATTTCCTGGTGTCTTGTCCGAGAAACGGTCCCGGGGGGAGGCCACACCCTGGGGAACGTGACAGGGAAGGCGCCAGGACCGCGCCGGGACCCGTCCGACAGCCCCGACCTGCCCGGCGAGTGCGGCTCTGGCACTGCTGCAGTTCCCCATTTCTAACCTCAGGCTGAAAGGGCAAACCTCAGAGCCAGGCAGGGCCGGCGGGCACGGGCCCTTCCACCCTCCCCTCCGGAGCCCAGACAGCTCAGGAGCAGCCAGAACGCTTCCAGAAGGAAAAGGGGTCTTTTCCACAAAGTGCCTCAGGGATGATAATTAAACAACGGCTGAAATGCTCTGAAACCTCCCCGATTTTGGGTGCAGGGAGTGAGAATTTGTCACATGCTGGCTGCACCAGGTACAGAGTGTTTTTAGGGTCACGCATGACGTCCCCTGCTCGTGTCACCTGAGCAATGAGGACATGTCCTCTGCGTTCCACTCCTCACCCTGGGCCAGCCCTGGGTTGGAATTGCAGCCACAGCACTGGGAACAGCCTCGTGCAAACCTGGGGGATGCTCCCTGCACTCACCCTGCTGCTGCCTGGGAAACACCTCCATTCCCATTAAATTCACCCCCTTATCCATCACAGGGTTGTGGGGAGCAGCAGGATGTGCCCAGAGATTTCCAGCACCAAAGGAGCCAGGATAATGCTGGAAGGATGTTCCTGCTCCAAATTTAAGGCACTGCTCTGGGAGGCAGGGAGGAGATGGGAGATGGGTAGTCCAGCACTGAACAGGCTCCCCAGGGAATGGTCACAGCCCCAAGGCTGCCAGAGCTCAAGGAACACGTGGACAATGCTCTCAGGAACAGGGTGGGATTGCTGGGGCTGCACAGGCCAAGGAGTCTGGACTTGGATTATCCTTGTGGGTCCCTTCCAGCTCAGGATATTCCATGGCACTCTGCATTTCTTCCAGCCCCTCTGGATCTGCCTGATGCTACCAGTTGCCTCCAGCTTTCTGGACTGCCTGATCCCTCTCTCTCATTGAAAAGATGTCCTTTCATCCCAAAAAGCAGCCACTTTGCATCACAAGGGATCAGCCTGGGTGGGGGAGGTCCGAAGATACGCATTCTGGATTCTGGATATCAGCTTATCATCATTTTGTTGCAGGTTAGGAATGCCAGGGCACTTGGGAAAAGTGGAGCAGGTGGATATGATGTGGAAAAAGCAGGATCATAGCAGCCTGACCCCCATCTTGCAGGAAAGCCAACCCTGGGAGCAGTGAGGAAGCTCTGCAGGAGCTATGTGGGAGCTGAAGAGGATGGATAAGGATCCAGCAGCCAGCATTTCATCACCAACACTGCTCCTGGCCCCTCTTCCCACAGCCGAGCCCGAGTGGATGGAGCAGAATCCACAAGCAGGGACATGCAGCTGTGGGAACACTCAGCAGCTCATCCTGGCGAGCCCATCTTGCTTCACCCCCTGGGCTGGGCTGCCTTGGGCTTGGGATTGGGCTTCTCTGGGGCATTAATCCACCGACTTGGGTTGCAACACCCCAAGGTGAGCGAGTTCATGGGCTTATAAAAACTCCTTCAAAACAGTCTTTGCAAGAGAAGTTCTAGAGCCAAGTCTCTTCAGCAGCTGGGAATCCCACTAAAAGCTTCCCTAAAAGCGATGGTGCCTGGCAGTGCATCCCCCAAAACCCCCAAACTTTCCCTGCCTCTTCCTTTCTAAAAGTTTCCTCGTCACCATCGGATCCAGGCCCAACCCAACACCTCTGCCCCAAAACCCCTGTGCAAACCTGGCGCCCTAAAGCTTCCAGCCCCAATTTCAAGGTTATTTTCAATTGATTTAAAGGTTATTTTTCATTGATTTGAGGCCGCCGCTGATTTGCCTGGTCCAGGCCACCCCCCGCCCGCGCAGCCTTTTCTCGTCTGAGCGAGCGAAATGCTCACCGCAGAGAGAGTTTCCAGAAATGATTCAGCCCTTCCCTTCGAGAGAAAGGGGAGGTGAAGAGGGGAAAGTTACCCTGCGTGGACAATAGGAGGCATTGAACTCGTCCCCGATGCGCCGCAGCTCCTGCGCGATCCAGATCTCCGGCTGCACCTCTTCGGCCGGAGAGTGGGACTGCCACCGGGAAGCTGCGCGGGATGGAGCAGGACAGTTGGAAACCCAGGAAGAACAACAAAGTGTAGAGAATTTACTGCATAAAACTCTGTAGTAACCCATCAGCTCTTATTCCTGTTTTTTATTACTATGATATTTTAACTCTTAAATCCCAGGGGTGCATGTGGGGGCTGACTGCGTACAATGAACAGGCTTTTGTTCCTGGTTATTTCTGTAGTATTATTATTGCTACTATCAGGCTTTTATTTATTTATTGTAGACTTTCCATGGGAGTATCTCCAAGCTTTGGTCCTTCTTAAACAGGGATAAGAGCCAAGATGCCACACTTCCATTTTCTTCCCTCACCAAACCCCCTCTTCCCACTTTTTTTCCTTCAGCAGCAACTCCTTCCCTAACCTTAAAAACCCTCTGCCTCATTCAATTTTCACATTTCTTCCCCAAATCATCCTCAAGTGCCCAACAAGGAAAACCAACGGGTTTGTCATAGGGAGGAGAAAGCCACAGTTGGATTTATGTGTGGAGAAACCACACTTCCAGCAAATCCAAGCGCTGGCTTGAAAGAGAAAAGAAAGAGTTAGCGTGTTTATAATACTGCAGGCTACATAATTATTTAGGCCTCCATCTTAAAAAGTTATTAAACATGTGATAAATCCTCCAAACAGACAGGGGAAAAAAAAAAAAAAAAAAGAAACAGGACCATGTATGATACCCAGTATGATATCCTTAAAGTTCAGGATCCAAGCAGGAACTGCAGCCTTAAGGAATATTAAAAAAAACCAAAACAAAACAAAACAACCTAAAAAAATGAAAATAAAACAACCAAAAAATACTGCACAAAACAAAGCAGTGTTTTGGCACGACAGCTTCGGAGGAATCACAAGGGAACAGGAATAGCTTCCAATCTTCCAAACATTCAAAGGATTAGTAGGGCAGTTAGGAAAAAAAAAAACCCAAAAAAAAGGGAAAAAAAAAAAAAAGAAAGAAATTAAATAAAAGCCTGGCTCCAACCTGATTGGAAAATGCGTTTCCGAGCCAAGGCAGCGCCGCTTGGCCGGGGGATGTGTTTTGTTTTCACGCTGTAGTAGCAGCGCCCGCCGCCCGCCCCGAGCGCTTCCCCGCCCGCCGCCGGGCGCGCCACGCGCGGCGCTCGCGATCCCCCCGGAGCCCGGCGGGAGCGGCCGGGGCGGAGCCGCTTCCCAAATCCCACCCCGGCCCGGCCGGGCAAACAAAAACACGCGGCCAGCCCGGGCAGGAAGAGGCGAGGAGCGCCGGGGACGTGAGGAGAACCACGCGAGGGAGCCGCGCCGCCGCTCCATCGGCTCCATCCTTTCCCCCCGTGCCATGCTCCCTCCCGCCCCAGAGACTCGGGCTGGGCTCGGTGGCTGAGAGCGAAATCGGGCTGAGGTTTTCAGAAAGGACTTTCTGCGGCGCTGCCGAGCGAAAGGGGCCAGTCATAACCGGGTCCCCAAACCAGTCACGGGCGCTTTCGGGGGCGGGGGGACACAGTCATAGCGGGAGCCAGCACCGAGGGCGACAGCCCCGGGCACCGGGACACCGCCTGGCTCTGGCCCGCGGGATGCTCCAGCATGGAATTGCTGCGGTTCCGGCTCGGAAGGGCAAAGAAAACAACCCCAAAGTGCAACGTCAGCTCCTGGGTTAGGTATCCAACACCCCCTCCGCGAAGGAAATCTTGGAGAGCCAGGAGAAAACAGGAGCGATTCCAAAACAAGAGCATCAGGACATCACCAGCAGATTCCCAGCTCAAGGTTTTCCTCTTAAATCCAACTATTTGGAATCTCCTTTGAGAGCAACAGGCTTATACTGCTTCTCTCCTCATGGGAATACACACCGGCATCAAACCTGCACTGGGAAAGCCATTTCCAGAGCACTTGCTCCAGCCACATTCCCAAAATCCGCACGCAAACAAACACACTGCCCTTCAGACCAAAACTCCAAAGGAAGAAAAGGAAGGAGAGACACGAAATACCACGAACAGAGTCACCCAACCCCTCCAGAAAGAGTGAGTTTGTCCTGGGTGACTTACACTCCCAGCTGGGAATTCCCCATCCCTGCCAAGCTCTTCCCCCAGCACAAACAAATCAACTCACCCTTGCTCAAAAGCATCATCCTGGATATTCCAGGCTGGCACTGCAGCCCTTGCTCCCTTCCATCCCAGAGCATCCCCTCACTGCTTTTACTCATTTCCCAAAAGGAACAGCTTTGGAGGCAGCTGGATGTGTCCCCTGAACTGTCAGAAAGGCGGCACAGCCCCAAGCATCACTTCCCAAAACCTCCACCCCAACAGCTCTTCCTTACACAACCCAGGGCATTCCCAAGGGCTGCCTCCACCTTTATCTGCCCTCATCAAAACCTTTGGGGAAGGTTTTGCAAGATTTAGAGAGGGACTTTTGAGGCAGAGCATGAGCTTGCCGCGCTGGAGCAGCCTTGGAGCAGTTCCCCACTGCTCATGGGAGAGACCGGGAGCATCCGTCGCTTCTGCTGGCAGGAAACGCCTGTTTATTTTAATAAAAATAATAATTACTATTATTATTATTGCTTATGCTTCCGAGAGAAACTCTCCACCTTGCAGCCTCTGCTCACAACAGATAAAATCAGTGGGTAAAAGCACAACAAAAATATCTCCTCTGCTTCCTTCCCGAGGGACTGACCCACTTCCATGTGGAAAACTCCACGGCATGCATCCAGCTGGACACTGCCAAGGCACAGGGATTGAGGAGGTGGTGTGCAGGGCAAAGACATGGATATTTCCCAAGGAGAGCTGCATGGGAAGTCACAGCCTGGGAGCTGCAGGCCTGGATGGGGATAAAACAGCTCTGTAGCTCCACGTTCCCAGCTTAATCCGTTCAGGAGTATCCAAGAGTCCCAGTTAAACAGCACTGAGGATTTTCCATTTGCTTATAGTTGTTTAGGATGATGCCCCTAGCAACACTCACAGAGCAAAGGCTCCAATAAAACAGCTGATGAGAGCACAGGAATTTGGGGGGGGAAAAAAAAAAAATCAGGGAAAACTTCAATTTCTTCCCAGATAAAAGAAACTGCAGCCTTGGCTCTCCCGGCGAGGAATTCCGGGAGCATCCCTGCCTGGCCGTGCCAGGGCGAGGTTGTGAAACACGAATTAAGCTGTAATTACTGCAATAATGTCACAAAATCTATCCTAAGGGCACGTTACAGCCAGGCCTCCGCAGCCAGAGCCAGGAGGGAGCAAAAACACCAACAACTGAAAAAGACGGCGCCGAGATCCCAAAAAAGCTCGGAGCTGGTGTTTGTTACCCCCACGCCTCGCTCCCACCGTGCGAGTTCAAAGGTTTCCTCCAATTCACCAGGGAATTCATCAGGAGAGGGGAATGCTGGAGACTCGTGCGAGCTCCCGCGGGCAGGTTTTCCCTGCTGGAGAGGCTTCACCTGGCAAAGCCACTGGTAAACACGCCCCGGCCCGCCTCCGGGCCGCTTCCCAGCGGGATTTCGGGATGCATGACCCCGGCACCTCCGCCACCGATCGATGAGAGAGCCGGCAGCGGCGCACGAGCCAGGAGCCACTTGCTTGGCAAAACATCCCGGGACAGCGAGCCCTGAGCAGAAAACTGGACTCAACAACTCTTGTCCCCTCCTCCCCTGGCAGCGACTGACCGAGCCCGGAAAAGAATAAACATCATAGTAATAAAAACCCCGGCGCTGGACGCGCGGGAGTTCCCCGGCGCTGCGCTCGCCCGCGGCCCCGGCCAGCTTCCACAAATCCCAGAGCGCCGGGAGAGCCTCCAGCCCGCGGCACGGCTGCTCCCAAAATCCACAGGGCGGGCGGGATGCGGGAGGTGCTGCTGCAGGTGCCTGGCATGGCTACCCGCGTTTTCCATCCTTCCAAGGGAAGCCAAAGGGCAGGACCCCTCACGCACCCCTCAACAAGCCCCTGGCACCGTGCGCTCACAGCTTTACACACCCCTCCTTTTCTTCCACACCTGTGCACAAACCCCGGCACTTCACACAGCCCAGCAGAACCCGTGGTTTCCGCGGTGCTGAGGAAAGCCAGGCCAGGTGAGAAGGGGAAGGCGAGGAAAGCCAGGCCAGGTGAGGAGGGCAAGGCGAGGAAAGCCAAGCCAGGTGAAGGGTCGGAAAGGCGCTCCCGCACTTTCAGCCTACCCCTGACCTGTGAATTCACCCTCCACACATCTCCCCCGGCACTTCACTTTCGCACCTTCGCACGCCCCCACAGCAACTCGGCTCTGAGGAAAGCCACGCCAGGTGAGGAGGGGGAGCGAGGGCAGCCGAGCCCGGCGGGGGAAGAGGAGGAGAGGAGGAGGAGGAGGATGGGGAGCCGCGCCCCAGAGCTTACCCATGGCGCTGAGGCAGTGGCTGAGCGCCTGGCAGGGCGGGCTGGGGGTCTGCGTGGCCTTGTCGCAGCCCAGGGGCGCGGGGCTGCGCTCGGCTTCGAACGAGAAGTACCCGCTGGAGGAGCGCGGCAGCAGCGGCGATCTCCGCACGAAGATGAAGAGCGGCGAGCGGGTGGCGAAGGGGCCGGGGCTGGCGGGCGGGCCCCGCGCCGCGGCGGCCGCGGACACCGGGCCGGCCCCGGGCAGGGCGGCGGGAGCGCCGGGGCGCAGCTGCGCGCCCGGGCCCGGCCCCTCCGCCGCCGGCAGCCGCCCGCCCTCGCCGTCGCGTCGCGCCTTCACCTCGGGGGGCTGCTTGGCCATCGGGGCTGCCTGCGGGGAGCGGAGCGCGGTGAGCGGCCGAGCGCGCCCAGGCCGGCCCGGCCCCCACCCGCCCGCCCGCCCCATTGTTCTGCCGAGCGCGCCCCCCGCCCCGGCCCCGGCCCCGGCCCGGGCCCCCGCCCCGCGCCCCCGGCCCCCGCTCACGGTGCTGCCGCCGCTGGAGCGGCCCCGGCCGCGGCTGCGCTCGGGTGTGCGCGGGAGCGGCCCCGGCCCCGCTCCGCCCCGTGTTTACAGCCCCAGCACCGCCCCGGCCTCCCCCGGCCCGGCACCGCCCCGGCCCCGGCACCGCCCCGGCCTCAGCGCCGCCCCGCGCCCGCCCCGGCCCCGGCCCCCGCCCCGCCCGCGGGGAGCGCCCGGCTGGGCTCGGGCACGGCCGCACACGCTCGGGGACGTGGCCCGGGCTGATAAACACGGCACGGGGCTCGGCACGGCCTTACACACGCACACGTGCGCTGCCAGCCTCACACACACACACACACACACACACACACACACACATACACACACACACACACAAATCCCACACAAACACACATGGCGCACAAACACAGCCCGCAGCGCTGCGTTCCGATACCTTCACCCTTCCCACGCTGCAGCGCACACTCACGCCTTGCACACGCAGTACACACCCCCCCTACACACACGCCGTGTGCTGTGGGTGCTCCCCTTGCCTGCACACCCCTCACACGCCCCAGGCACGCCTTGCAGCACCCCCGTGTGCACACACACCTCGCACCCGGGTGCTTGCTCTTCACACACATTTTACACACACACTCCCCTGCTGCAGGACACCTCCTGCACCCCACAGCCCCTCCTGCTGCACCCCTTGCACACGCGTGTGCACACACACCCAGCGCTGGTGCATCCCTCGAGCAGCAGCAGCAGCAGCATCTCCAGGCTGTGGAGGGGAAGGGCCATGGAAAGGAAGGAAGACCGTGGAGAGGAAGAAAGACCATGGAGGGGTAGGAAGGACCATGGGGTGGAAGAAGCCTTATGGAGTGGAAGGACCCAGCCCATCCGGCAGAGGGGCTGAGCAGTGCTGCTGGAGCAGATTCTGGGGTGGTCACAGGTCTCCCATCCCATTCCAGTGTCCCTCACCTCAGCCAGGGATGGTCCCACACACTGCTGGAGCATCCCTGGCTGCTCCAGCTCTGTTCCCACCCCCTTCACGCCTCTCCAGTGAGAGGGGAAGGAAAAGTGCCTGTGAGTGTTCGAGTGGGCAAAAATAATTAGGGAAATTTGTTAGGAAGACACATTAGGGAAAAATTTGAAGACAGGGACCAGCAGCAGAAGGGAAGAGCTCAAAAGGTCTGGCCATCACCTTTGCACACCAGAAAAGTGAGGGAGAAGCAGGGCTGAAAATCAGGCTTGTTCCTCTTTTGCCAGCCCTCCAGCAGTGGTACCCACAGCACCGTGCTGGTGGGGCTCCACAAGGCACCGCTTCCCTCACGCTTTCCTTGGATCCAGGAGCCACCCGAGGCTTTTCCCCTTGGCTGGGGCCTGCAGAGCATCCTGTGCAGGTGGGGCAGAGCGAGGGGGACACTCTGCAGGCACCTGGGCTGCCGGGACATGGGGCCAGCCAGCAGATGTTGAGTCTATTTTCTCCTCCTGGGTCGTTTTCGTTTCTGCGTGGGCGGCTCACGCGAGCACAAAGGGGATGGGGGAGGCAGCCTGGCCTTTCCAGCACCCGGCCTTGAGCTGGCCCTTCTCCTCCTGCCCTCGGGATTTTGGAGAGCCAGGACAGGCACCAAGTGCATTTTCCCACTGTGAATCATGGCTCCAGCCTCATGGAAGAAATCTGTTTCGACGTTATCCTCGTTCCTCTTGTCGTGAGCCATCTCAGAGGAATTTGCACTAAAGCCCATCCCAAAGTCCTTCATTTTTGGCACTGTGGGCACAGGTTGAGGGAGGGGGAGTTGGAACCTGCCCCTCAGGCCCTGCAGCATCCATCCCCAGCTCCCTGGGAATGCTGTTTGGGAATGCCTCATCCCAGCCCTCCTGTGCACCCATCAGCATCCATGTGCAGGGAGCTTTCCCATGTCCCACATGGAAGTGAGGAGGGAGAAAGGAGAGGGATGGAGGAGGATGAAGGGGATCCCATGCTGCTGCAGCACTCCAGTTGTGGCATCTCCCAGCCAGCTTTCCCTCTGTGCCATGACAGATTGGAAATGACCTCCCAGGTCATGGAGCCCAGTCCAATCCCAGCAGATTGTCCCTGCCACTGGGAAGAGGGCAGGGAGGAGGTTGGAGCAAAGAAGATGGAGCCTGGCTGGAGGGAACAGACTCCTCACAGTGCCCTGCAAACCCCCAGGGAAAACCACCCCCAACCCCTCCTCCCCCAGCCAGCAGGTGCTCACCAAACCCATTCTGACCTGAACAAAGCACCAACGGAAAAAAAATGACACCTTGTTCTCCTTCTCCTGCACCCATCACGATAAATGCTACTTCACTCGTGCTGCCAGATAAAATCAGGTTTGAGCCTCAAGCACGAGGCTTTGTGTGAGCCAGGCTTGGAGCCTGACCTTTACAGAGCTCCCAGTTTCAAACACCAACCCAAAATCAAACCCCGTGTCATCAGCGTGGGGGTGCTTGTGCAGCAAAAGGTTGAATAGAGATAAGAACAGGTGGGTTTAAAAAAAAAAAAAAAAAAAAGTGTATTTTAGTTAAAGAAACTCCCAAACCCTCTCTGGGGGAATCTCCACACATCCACAGTAGCAACAGTGATGTGGGGGGTGAATCAAGTGACAAGAATGGTCCTGTTGTGACCTGAGTGGTCCCTGGGCTGGGCAGGGGGGTGGCACTTGGATTCCCTGCTGCCACCAGTGAATTTGGGACCTGTTATATATATATTTAAAGTTATTTTTATTGTTCCTAACGGGGCAAGTGACATCTCTGTGGGTGACCCGGACTGCTGCTTCATTACTGAGGTGGCTGCAGCTTTCAACAACCTCACACTTTGTGCCTGTTAATGCCTTCAAAGCCAAAATTAAGGATTTTGGCCAGGAATTGCAGGGAGGGGGGCAGCAGAAAGGGCTTGGCCGGGGCTGAGTGCTGATGGGCCAGCACCATCAAGGGATGGAGGAGCTGGGAGAGAGCCTCAGAGCCCAGGGGGGGCTCCGGCTCGATGGGAGAGGGTGCAAGAGAGTGAAACCTGGGTTTTCTGCAGAAGAAAAGGCAGAGGCACCCACCCACGCGCCAGGAAATCTCTCCTCTCCCGTGTGGGTGGTGGAGGCCCCGAGATGAGTTATCTCTAAAGGGCGACTCTGGGGATACCTCGAGATCTTCAGCGGCGCAGAGCCGGCGTGTGCCGGCGAGGAATCAGCGCCCTGCCAGCTGGGCCCTCCTGGGCTCCACTCTTGGGTCTTTCCACAGCCTGGTTTAAATAAAATACAACAGCAGAACCTCCACCCCCGCCTCGTCACTCCACTGATCCATTTTTGCCCCTCTTGGGGTGGTTTTAACCTTTCTCCTCCTTGCCTCTCATGGGATGATGGTGGGACAGGGGGCTGTTTTTAAGGGTGTTTAATGTGAAATAACAGCAAAGCTGCAGCTAAAAGCTCCATCGTGCTCATAATGCTCTGGAAAGTGCTCCTCCACATATCCCTCTGCATTATATGAGGAACTAAAAATATATAATTTACAATATACATTTAAAAACTTAAGCCTGGCAGAGATTTTGGCCTGGCCAGAGAACAGCTGGCTCCGGCTCAGCTCGTAAAAAAAATGCAACTAAGGGGAGAAAGGGAACAAAAAAAAGCCACCCCAGCATCCAATGTTTATGTTTCCAGCAGCTCTGAGGTTGCTCCAGCTGATCTGCCTCATGGTGCAACTCACTCCAGCTGAGTCAGGAACCAGCTGCTTCGGATCAAAGCCCAAGGCTTTTCCATGTGCCACAGGAAGCAGGCTGCTTCCAAGGGGAATCTGAGAGGTTCTGCCACCAGGGCAGGGAGAGGAGCCCCAGCTGGAGGGAGAACAGCAATGCCTAGAACACATCTCAGCTCCTCCTAACCATCCATGGTGCTCAGGCTCACCATGGTTTTCCAGCTGAACAATTTGAGCAGAGGAAAAACACCCCTGAAACAGAGGGAGGGAGAATAGGAAAGGCTGTTGTCTCCCTCCTGTGGGGAGATGCAAAAATCAAATTAATGCCCTCTCCTCCCTCAGGGGGGTTGTGCTGCTAAAGTATTACTTTTAAAGGAACACTTTATTCCCAAAATTCTGTTGTTACAGTCAAACAAGACACATTTGTCTTCTGAGTTTCCCCTGAGCGTGAATAATTATGTGAGGGGAGGTCAGAACTGGTGGTGCCAAGGGTGGGTTCAGTCCTGTCCGACTTACATCTGACCTGCAAACCTCCATTTCCTCCATCTTAGGAATTCCTAAGGACAGGCAGAGCAAGAAGGGTCCAATCCAAGTACACCCATTGCCTCCCAAACCAATCAACAACTCAATTTAGCATATTTCCCCCCCCCCCCCCCCCCAAAAAAAAGCACAGAAAGATGCAAGCCATCATTGCTGAAGTCAACCCCCAACCTATTTATTATTTGAAACCAAGTTATTACAAAAATATTCCACATCCATAAAACCCCAAGTCCTTGGAAACTGGGCAAAGTCAACCCTTATTTCCGTGAGCGTTTGTGCTCGATGAGCAACACAACAAGTCTGTTCCGAAGGAACTTGATTTCCTTTGCGTAGGACCTGCAAAATAAATCCTTGAGCTTCTGGCGCAGGGCTCTGAGGGAAGGCAGGTTGTGGCAGCTGGGAATGTTCAGCAGGCTCTCAAAGAACTCCTTCCACAGCTCAGCGTTGGCAAGCCTGCAAAAAGGGACAAAAAAGCATCAAAAAAAAGCACTAAATTCTGCTGTTAAAATACTCATTTTTACTCTGCTCCCAGTTGGGAAAGGTGTGACAGAACCTGACCTCAGAGCAATGTGGTACTAACGTGGGTTTCTAGGAAATCTAGGCAAAGATTTGGGGAATATTTTGGACACCCACCTCCTGAAGGTTCCCTCGGGCTTCCAGACCCCGTTGTCGTCCTTGAGGCGCATGTAGGACCCGAAGAGCAGGCAGTACAACGGTGGCTGCGATCCCAAAGTAGTCTGTCTAAACCCAAACCACACCAGTTTTGTGTCAAAAACACGCCCAGAGCATTAAAAATGAGCTGAAAACACCCCGTGGAGGGGGGACGAGGCTCTGCAAGAGGCTCCAGCTCTGGTACCAGAGTCTAATTGTTTGGTGTGCAGTAATTGCTGAGATTCCAGGCCATCCCTTACCTGGTAGTTCCACGGCTTGTTTGTCAGCATTTCCACGCACTGGAATCCAGATGTTTCACACCTGGCAGTGAAGGCTGTTCCCTCAGGGAAGAGCTTCATGTCGATGCTCTGGCCCAGGTCAATGAGGGTCAGGCCGTGGCAGAGCCCGTCGATGTCACACGTGCTGTTGTCCAGGAACCTTCAACCAGGACAAGAAACACCCCCCTCAGTGTCTCCAGGCTCCTCCCGTGTGCTGACACCCGGTGACAACAGGACACACTTGCCTTTCTCCCAGGATGAAATTGTCAGGCTTGATGTCCCCGTGGATGATCTTGCAGCTGTGCAACTCCTCCACCATGTGAAGGATTTTGACAGCGAAGTAGATGACGAGGGCTTGGGGCATCACCTTCTCTGGCAGCTTCTTGTAAAGGTTGACGGCGTTCTGGAAGCCAGGGACACACAGCATGGGTTCAGGCACGACACATTCCCAAAGGAGGTAAAATCAGGAGGAGGGAAGGCTCTGTAAGGGCAGAGATGCCCCGGAACAGGAGCTGGTGGCACTCACGAGCAGCGTTCCGCAGTTGTGGAGCTCCCCCACCAAGACGCTGCCATTGGGGAAGAAATGGGCGGAATAGAAGCGCATGTAGAGGTGGTGCATGCTGGGGCTCAGCCTCTCCACCAGCTGGGTTGCAATGTAGAACTCCCAGGGGTTGGCAGGCTTCTGGACCTGGAAGAAAGGAGGGGATTTTCCTGGGAAAATCTGGGAGCGGTAAAAGTTGGGGTTCCTCTCAGGCTGGGCTTTTAATGGCAGATCAGCCATCTTCCCTCTTGAACTTATCCCAGAACGGGTTGGTTTAAAGATGATCCAGTCCCATCTTCCATACTCTGCCACAGGACACTTTCCACTATCCCAGGTTGCTCCAAGCCCTGTCCAGCCTGGCCTTGGACACTTCCAGGGATCCAGGGGCAGCCACAGCTTCTCTGGGCAACCTCTGCCAGGGACTCCCCACCCTCACAATAATTAACCTCAGCTGATAAACTCCTCATGATTAATCCTCTCAAATCTAGACTTCAATCCCATGCCACAATTCCACACACTCCTTGCGAATCCCTGATGCTCCAAATAAAGCATAAATCACCTTTCTCTCCTGAAAAAGTTTCACTTCAGGGGTTAAAGAGGGGCTTTAGTTTTTCCTGAAGGACTAAATGTTGGAGAGGAGATCCACAAAAAGGTCCCGAGGCAGATCTGACATGGGCAAGGCCAAGGATGTGTGTGAATCCACCCAGGGGAGGGTCAGACTCCAGGATTATTCCAGGAGAGCTGCTGTGGCCCAACACCACTGACCTTGAATACCACTTTCTGATTATTCTGGGGGTTACTGGCATCCAGGATGGAAGCTTGATAGACTTGGGCAAAAGCTCCTTCTCCAACCAAGCAGTCCACATGGAATGAGCTGGAACCTTTAAAAGATTAACATTAAATCCTGCTTGCCAACTCCACAGAGGAAAAACAGGAGGAAAAAAAAAAAGGAGAACAGCACCAGCCCATATGAAAGATTTAATCCTGGATGAAGTCTTTCCCTACAAATCCCTTCCTATTAGGAACAGGAGAGAGCAGGAGTGCTGGACGTGCCACACACTCGACCCCAGCGTTGCTATTTTTGCCTGACCCCCTGGAAGCAGTCAAATTCCAAAGGGCATGCCCTGAAAAGTAAACACCAATGTTTAAGTCCCACAGGGATGTTGCAATCCCTGTCCTACAACTTTTGTTGACATGGGCCCGCTGCTGTTCCACACAAAGCTGGAGAGCTGTGGCCCAGTTTACAGGGAGAACTGGGAAAAATGCCTCATCCAAAAGGCTCATGCTACAAAAGGCAAACAAACCAAACCCAGGCCCAGTTCCCAACCTGAGGCTGAGATAAGCTGGAGATACACACACACACAAGGAAGCTGAATTCCCACACACTTCCAAGAGGTTCTCCTAGAAGAAGCTTCTAGAAATGCTTGGCAGTGATGAGTTGGGAGGAGCTCTTACCCAGTGAGAGTTCAGCCTTCACTTTGATGAAGGGAAGGGGAGATTTCCACTCAAAGTAGTTGGGGTAGGTGTGGAGCGGCTTCGGGAGCTCCGACAAGAATTTGCCAATCAATTCCTTGTCCCAAGGGTTCTCAACAAGGACTTCATGGAAAAAAAGGGAAGGCTTTAAGTTCTGGCTGTCATTCCAAGGAGGTAACACAAGTTTGGTCTTGAGAGAGCATCACTGATTTAAAGAAAATAATAAACCAAAACCCCCAGGAGGGATAAGGATATGTGAAGTATTCCTTGATTTTGACACTCCATCTTTTGCACCTGCCCAGAAATCCAGAGTTTCCCAAAGTGCACTCTGGAGTATCCATGGCAATGTGCAATCCAGGTCCAACCCACACTCATCCCTCCTCACATCCCTCACAGGTGAGCAGGGATTCCTCACAGGAATCATGGAATTGCTCCCTCCAGTGCACAGAGCACAGCCCTTGGAATGCAGGGAGAAGGAAAACCAGGGAATGCTGTGTACCTGCAGGTCTCCCATTCCACGCTGTCCTGTCCTGCCCAGCTCCACGGAGCATCCCCTGGGAAGGTCCATCCAGCCCAAGGCAGGAGGAATGTCCAGTTCTGCTTTGAGCTGTCTGCTCCTGCAGTGGCTGGCAAGCAGCTGCAGCAATTCCCTGGATTCCAGTCCCTTGTTTCAGGACATTCCCACAAAGCCCTCTCTGTTCTGGGACATGTTCGAGAACGGGGCTATGGATTTAAACAAAATAGCATTAATTATTAATAATGTTATAATAATATTATATTATTAACATTCTGCCTTGGGGGTCTGGCACCTTTAGGGAGCAAAAATGTGTCAAATGCCACCGTGGCCAACATGGAGGTGAATAAAATGGAATTCTAGGAAAACTAGATTTGGTCAAGTCACTTTACCCATTCCCTAATAATTCTCATGTTCACCAAGAGTAGAAAACAGTGGATTTTCGGCCAGTTAATTTTTAATTTCCATGGGGCAGAACTTAAATCTTGTAAGGATTTTTGGGGCATGGTCACCAAACCCAGGCCCATTTACCCCCAGAGTGCTGGGCAGAGCCAGGCTGAAACAGTGGAAAACCTTGGGACACTTACATTGGAGCAGCATACCTTAACTTCTTGGGCTTTGGCTGCCTGTGCAGTTCTTCAGAGAATTCCAAATTCATTTGGGGCAAATTCTCCTTACAGGCTAAACAAAGGGAACATGAACAAGAGCAAATCAATGTTTATTTCCCCAAAAGCAGGAATATTTGAGTATTCTCACCCAGCAGATCTGAAAGCTGCTGCCACAAAAACCAGAACTCAACAAAGCCTCATTTCAAATGTCCAGGTTAAAATAACACCTGGATTTCTCCAGGGAGCAGATTCCAAGACTTAAAAAGGGGCAGAGCAGCATAAAGGTGCTCCCAGATGGGATTCAGCCAACGTTTGGATATTCCCAACCCTTTGGAATGGTTCACAGCAGCAGCAGCTGGACACACAAAGCCTCTCTTGTCCCTCAGCACCTCCTCTTCTCCCAATTAAAAATCCTTGGAGAGCTTATGAGCTGCTGTTCCACAGGGAATGTGGACTCAGGAGTGACAGCAGTGGGAGCCACACCTGGGTGGGATTTGGACTGGAGCAGAAATGGAGTCACAAGGCACCAAATTCAATGTTTTCCACACAAAACATTCCTTATTTTACCTCTGTCCTGCAAAGAGGGCTGGGAAGAAGCTGCCAGGTAATTAAAGGGTGTGGACATGAGCTGGGCAGCTCGGGCAAAATCCCTGGTGTTGTCTGGACTGGGAGCCAGGGCTTTGTTGCTGCAGGGGCCATTCCACACCGTGTAATCATCCCGCAGGAATTCCGTGGTCCCTGTTTCTTCCTAGGCAGGAAAAACAATTAAAAAAAAAAATCAAGATTTAAAATGAAGCCATCAAAATCATCCTGAAATATAAACAAAATCCCATGCTTCCATAGTTTTAGACTAGGTCTGAATGTTGGTTAATAGTCAAAGCCACAGACCACCAGAAATTGCTGGGAGAGCCTGGAAAAACCAATCCCATGGGAAGGGATCTCTTCTATCCAAGTTTTATCAATTTCCTTGGCTATGGAAGTTGCAAGGTGGCTGCTGGAAGATGAAATGTCTCTTTTTTTCCCCCCAGACTGATGCCAAGTCCACACATTTGAGAAGTGGAGCTCTCCATCAATTTTATGTCAATCAACAATCAAAAACACTCAATCAAAAAGAAATGGGAAGAAGTATCCAGCCTTCAGCAGGCATCATTCCTAAGAAGACTGTGGGATTGGGATAGAGCAGAGGTGAATCCACCCACTCTGGTAACCTTCCTAAGTGCATAACCCACTTCCCAGGCTAATCCCTGCAGGATTCCCACTCACTTCTGCTGCACAGTCAGTCATGGGATGTTCTCCAAAAGTTCTGGGCTCTTCTGGTTTGTTCTTGTGCTGTGGGATCCTGAAAAATGACCCAAGGAGTTTAGAACAGTTTTTGCCCAGGAGCTTTCCCAGGCACAGTGGTCACAACCAAGGTTGGTTTGTTTCAACTTGAACATTTCATTTTATTTTAAGAGCCCCATTTGCAGCAACTTGGAGAAGCTGCAGGAGCTCAGAGTTATACCCAAATTCCGCAGGGAATTGAAGCACTGTCCAAGCACTGTCCAAACAGGGAAGTTGTGCAATCCCAGAGCAGCAGCTCCTGCTCTTCTCCTGCCACTCCACCAGTTGGATCCTGGCACAGCCCCAGCAAAGTCCCATGGAATGGGATCCCTTTTTTCCCTGATTTTTAAGGAGCTGAGGTCAGCTGCTCCTTTTTTCCCTCCTTACCCTCCATTCTCCTTGTCCTCCTCATCCTCAAAGATGGCAAAGGCAGGAGTGGCAGGGACAGCAATGCTCGTTTTCAAACATCCACCAGGCTCTGAAAATAAGAGATAACCCCTGTTATCTTCACCCAATAAAGATTATTTACACAGCCACCTTCTCCCCCCTCTCCAGACACGTGGTGCTCAGGGCTCCATCCAGCCACACCTGCAGAATTCCCACTCCAATCACCTTTCCTACAAACTCTTGGAAAGGAGATTTTTCCAGCCCAACCCCAGATGTGCAATCTCTCTCTGCTCACTCTGGTAAAGCCCCTGGGTTTCAGACTGGCTCAACTCTTAGAGAAAGGGCTGGTGGGAGGTGTCAATGGGAAATAAAGGATGGAATTCCAGGGACTGGGAAAATAAAGAGCACACACCACTTTTTCTGCAAAAGGCTTCAAATTGTTCCTCACTGTCTTCCAGGGGAGATGGCTCAGGCAAGAAGGGTGTTTGGAACATATCCATGAGAACACCTAAGAAAAGAAGAAATAATAAAGGAATAAATAATAAAGGAATAACAATCCCAGAAAAAGAAAGAAATTTTCAGAGGTTCTTCCATTGTGTAGCAGCCAAATCAAATGCCAATTAACTTTAACAGCCTTAAATGCCAATTAATGATATTATTATAATTTATTAGCAGTCAACAACAAATTATTCCTCCCTCTTGCATTTAAACACCTCAGACAACCAATCAGACACAGGAAGGGCCAATTTGGCCAACACACACTTGGTCATGGCCTTCCCTGACCAAGGGGAGATTCCAAGTTTCCTAAGAGAGCAAATTCTCCTTTAATTGCTGAGGTTTTTGGAAAACTTAGATATTTGTAGGACTAATGAATGCCACAGGCTTTTTTGGGTTTATTTTTTTTTCATTTTTATTCAGCTCAGTATCAAGCAGAGCCAACTGTGAACTTCTAAATTAGCGTGGTTTAGGTCTTCACCTCCCAAAGAGGATTCCCTAAAAAAGCAGCTCAGACAACACACTCCCAAAGAAGCCTGGCAGTGATTTATCCAGGAATTGATGGGATGTGGCTGCTGGGATATTGTCAAAACATCAATTTCTGGTCAGAAGTTTTGGGTCACCCAGATAACCCCAAGAGACGATTAATGATTATTAATCAGAGGTTATTTTCCTCTTTGAATGGTGCACATGCCCACCCCTGAACACCTCCCTTGGCTAGAAAAGGCTCCGCTAACGTTTCCAGGGAAGATCCCAGGGACTCCAGGGGAAGGAAAACTTTATTCCAGCCCTTACCCAAGGCTTCCTTTGTGTGGACCGTGGGTGAGGGCTGCACCTTGAAGGGCGTTGTCATCCCCATTGCTCCTCCCAGTGAGGTGTTGGGGGTGGCCTGGGAAGCATTTCCATAGGCAAAGGAGGAATTCCCAACTCTGGAGGCTGGAAAACACAAGGGCAAGATCATTCCTGAAGGAGCCTAGGATTGTTTATGAACATTCCAGCAAAATATTAGTGAGGGAAGTAAACAAAAGGAGCAGCAGCGACGCAGAATTTGGGGAGAGGTTTTGTCTTGTTCAGAGATTTGCGTGGCAGACTCCCTAGGGAGGCTGCCCTGGAGGGCAAGAGGGACCTGGGACAGCTGGGTGGCTTCCAAGGAATCCATCTGTCATTCCCAGGAATGCTCTATCCTGACACAAAGCAAAGCAGGAAGGCAGCAAGGACAAAGAGCGATTTCCAACCATGCTCCAAAAGGAGCTGCTCAGGACGTGGGAACAGGGACTAGATCCATGTTTCTGGGAACAGGGACTAGATCCATGTTTCATGGAAGGGCTAGGATAGAGAGACCCTGCACAGACATGCAGGGATGGGGGATGGGAAGTCAAGAAGCTCTGCCAGGGTTGCAGTTAATGATTCCCAGCTGGGAACAGCCACGCCAATGGCACCAGTCTCCATCCAAAGGTTCCTCACCTTCCTTCACATCCACAGCAGGAGTTGATCCAGTGCATCCTTTGTTAGCAGACCTTCAGAAGAAAAAGCCACAACATTACATTGGAATAAAAGCTATTTAAATCCCACTTTAATCTCTGTTCCAATGAAGTGAAAGGTCCTTTAATAAAGATCACCCTGGAAAATTTCTCCTACAGCTGCCAATAACATGGGAGGCAGCAGAGTCCTTTAAAAAGGTTAAAATGCATTAATAGCTCTCCTTGGACACCGTTTGCCCCCAAGGAATTCCAGAATAGGAGTGAACAATCTGTTCCCACCTTGACAAAGTCCACTGTGCCACCCTTGTTTTGCCAGCCTGGGTTTCTCCCTCTGCCCCCCCGTTTTGAGGTCAAGTCCCACAGCAGAAGTGCAGGAGAGAAATACCAGCACTTTTTATCTTTCTCTGGGGACCTTGGAGTGGGATCAGCAGGAGCAAAGCACAACCTGGGGTTTATTCCAGGCATTACACGCCAAATTCCCTCTTACTGCACACAGTCAGTCTGCCCTGTTCAGCCAAGCTCACCAACCCAAACTCTACATTAAACCACAGGGTAAAAGGAATTAATTCAAGGAACTTGGCCATGAGGACTAAGTTTGATTAAGTTTAATAAACAGTGTCTTCAGGTCAGGTATTTTTTTCCAGAAGAGGAAGAAACGCTCATTTTTAGCTAATTCTCACAACTGAGAGGAGAAACCTGAGGAGGAGCCTGTTCACACTCACAGTTCTCCCGCGCTCCGAGGCAGAGCTGGGCTGGGACCATCCCGTTCCTGAGCTGGAGCAGCACTGAAGGAAGGGTGCAGCAAACTCCTCTGGAGCTCCCCAAGCTCTGCCCGAGCTCCAGCTGGGTCCTTCTCCTCTGGTGCTTCCCAGGGGGAGGTGGCTGGGATGTGGTTTCCAAGGGGCTTCGCTGGCCGCAGGGTGGGAGCAGCTGGTGGTGCCTGGAACTGGGGCTGCTCAGGCACCTGAGCTGGGCCCTTTGGCACATCCAGCCCTGCAGCAGGTGCCCTCCAGCTCCCTGGGATGTGAGATGTGCCAGGCCTTGCAGGTGGGGGCGCCTTTAGGGATGAGAAGTGTTCTGTGAGACCCAAATTACCCCCCAAATGCAGCCATTCCCATTTTCTCTGCCAGCTCCATGTGTCCAGAATGTAACAGAACCTTTAGGTTCCCCCACAAACACAGCCATTCCCATTTTTGATGTTAGTTCCACATATCCAGAACCTAAAAGAACTTCTGGCTGCATCTCAAACTAAACTGTGGAGAAGCAAAGCCACAGTTCAGGGTGAAACCTTTAAAATCTGGGTGCTGCAAGTTGTGCCAGGTTTCCACACTGGTATTGCAGCCTCAGCCTCCAGACTGCAGAAAGATCCCATTCCACAGTGCTCTCTTAGGAAAACATATCAAACATATCTTTACTCCTTTTTTTCCCCCCTCTCCTCTTTCCTTTTTGCAACAAGCTCTGAAGAAAGCCCAGAGCCAGAGCCTGGTGTCTGTCTGGATCAGTGACACGCACTGGATGAGCTGAGCCTGTCCCAGTTTGAAGGATGCATTCCCAGGAAGAATTCAGCTCATTTTTGGGCTTTGGAAGAAGCCTGCAGGCACCTCCTGGAGCTGGTGGAGATTGTAGTTCAGCTTTGTAAGACCCTCTGAGCCCCCTAAGGGGGGTTTATCCCATCCAGGAAGATTGGGCAGCTCAAGGTCACATCTGGCTCTGCGTGGAGCAGCAGAGCCCAGCTGCAGTCTCACACCAGGGAAAAACCTACAGCATGCCTGGATTTTGTGGGATAAGCCCAGGCAGAGCCTTCCTGTCCATCCCAGAAGCACTCACCACCCTCTGGCCTGGCTCAGCTGTTGGTTCCAGCCTCGTTTCCTCCAGGCTCCTGGAGAGCTGGGTGAGCTGGTCCAGCTTCTGCTGCAGGGCCTGGAGCTCCAGGACTGCCGACTCCTTTTTCCTCATGGAGTCTTTCTGCTCCTCCTCTGGGGATTAAACAGTGACACTAAATGAGTACATGGGGTCTGTATGACCACAAACAGTGAGATTAAATGAATACATGTGGTGCTGATGGCTCACTGTGCCTCCTCAGGAGAGACACCACAAATGTGGCACTGACAGGAGAAGCCCAAGGCATGAGCCTGACCAGGAAAGAGCCATTTGGAGAGCTGGGAAAAGGAGGATACCCAGTGCCTGCTGCCTCCTGAGGAGCTCATATTTCCTGAAGTATCTCTTGGCCCTCAGCTCCTCGAAGGAGAGCTCGGAGCCCTGGCACAGGAGCAGGTTCTTGTCGTACATGGGGACCTGCTCCCAGCCGGCGGCGCCCGACGGCGGCTTCGGAGCAACCTCGGACTTGGAGATGTAGGTGATGTAGTTCCTGGCAGGGAGAGGGAGAAAAGGGCCAGGATTGGGGGGGTTTGTCCCAGCAGAGAGCTTTCTTTCTCACAGGGCACCTTGAAAGGGCCACCCAACCACTTACACTTCCTTTCCAGCAGCGCAGGGTTGAGAACCAGCAGCATCCAGACCCTAAAGCAGGGAAATAAAACACACACACATAAAAAATAAATTCAAACAGCACAGCTGGCACAGAATCCACTGCTAATATTATTCCTGTGATTCTGGGAATGTGTCAGGCCACTGGGTGTGCTTCCCAGATGAGACATTCCCATGGAGATGTTTTCCTGCTGCAAGCATCACAGCAGCAGCATCCTCTCCACATCAGTTTTGAGATACACCAGACACAGTCAGCCTGCCCTGTTCAGCCAAGCTCACCAACCCAAACTCTACATGAAACATCCTCCCCAAATAATTCACGATTTACCTGAGTTTTGCAGGAATTAGGACTTGAAACACCTTTTGGAGGAGCCATTTGATTTGCAGCATGGGAAGTCTGAAGTGGTTTTACAGCAGCAGGGTCTGGGACAGAAAATATAATGTAAGTATTTTCTAGTCATTAATGAGTAAAAGTTGTTTGCTCCTTTGTGAATTTTGATTAACTCGAAGCACTGGAAAATTAATAACTTATTTTGAACACATTGCCCTTAAGAATTTTTCACATAAATAGGGAAAATAAAGTGATTTCTACAGGGAATTTGGTTTTTTCAGTGACAAAACTTACTCATTGAGATAAAAAATTCATTTAGAGGAGCTACAGATCAAACAGGACTCTTCATCCTCACCTTGCAAAGGAGGATTCCGAGGATCATAACTCTGCAGGGAGCTAAAGTGCAAAAAAAACCCTCAGTCATTACCATGAAATCACCTGTCCCTCACCCTTCCCCACCTCCCAGCAATCTTGGACTTCTTTGTACAATCACGCCATGAAATGCAACATTGAAAAGCAAGATTTTTACTGCATATGGACATCTCCACAGCTGCAAAACTAAAAAAGCCTTCAAGAGGCAGCAGAAGAACAGAACTGGGTATTGGTTTTATGTTTTATATTACATTTTACTTTTGTCTTTTTGCATTTAGCTTCCCAGAATTAAATGCTTAACTCCAAGGATCTGCTTCACACTGGGATTTTTTTTTAAATATATATCCCAGAACACCCAACGAATATTCAACAGCAAAGAAACATTATTAAGTTGAAACCTCCCTTTACCAAAAATAAGAACACTGAAAAAGAAATTAAAAAAATAAAAATATGGTTAATTATGAGTAATTATGAGCGCTGAGTGAAGGAGCAGAAGAGGCCGCAGAGTTACCAGTGGAGCTGCTGCAGGCTCTCCCGGGGCTGTGCCTGGTTCAGGAGCCCTTTTTGGAGCACGGCTGCTGCTCCCTGCGCGTTGCCCTCCTTGAGCAGCAGCCGAGCCCAGGCCAGGTAGAATTCCGAGCTCCTGGCTCCGATTCCCTGCCCGTGCAGGTACTCGAAGTACTGGCCCGGGGAAGAGATGAACTCTGCCTGCACAACGAGAATTTCCGAGTCAGCATCACAGGAAACTACCAGAGAAGCGAAGGCAAACCTCTCCAAGCTACGCAGCTTAGAAAACACACTCTTGCTTTTTTCTGATCCCCCTGCCCTGCAGAGGAGCAGAATTCCCGCTCCTCCCGCTGCTCCCGGCAGTGCCAGAGCCGCGGGGTGGGTGAATCAGGGTTTAATTTAATTCCCGGAGGGCGCGGCCGCACGCACCAGTTTCACGCAGTATCCGACGAAGCGCGGGTCCTGCTGGTAGCGCCCGTCGCTCACGAACAGCCCCACCAGCTGCTCCAGGAGCGCGGCCCAGCGGCGCTGCTGCCCCGGCGCCGGGGGACATCGCTCGGCCCACTGCAGGTACCTGCAACCGGCCCGGGTCAGAGCCAGGCCCGGGATGGAGCAACACCCAACCGGGGACGGGGCACCCGAGCCGGGCCCAGCGCTCACCTGTCCCACGGCTCCAGAGGGTCGGGCCCTCGGTAATCCCGGATCTGAGCCTCGTAACTCCTGCAGGGAAAACGCCGGGTCAGGCCGGCATCAGGGAGGCTGGGAAGCGCCCGGAGCGGGCGGAGGCTCTGCCGCCCCCAGGGCGCCGCTTGGCAGCGGCACCCGCACAGCTCCGGGGGCCGGAGCACCCCCGATCCCGCTCCCCCATATCCCGCTATCCCGCTATCCATCCGGTTATTCCGCTATCCCGCTCCCCGCTCACCGCCAGGGCTCGTCCATGCCCAACCGCTCCCGCCGATTCAAACTGGCCGCGCGCGGCCCCGCACCGCCTCCCCATTGGCCAGCCCTCGGCCGGCACTGCATCCCCATTGGCCGGCCCTCGGCCCGCTCTGCATCCCCATTGGCCGTTGGGCCCATCAATCATGTAGGAGACACCGCCCTCCGCGGGTGCAGTTCCCGCCGCGGCCGCTGGACGGCGCCCTGGAGCCAGGCCCAAGGGGAAAAGGGAAATAAAAAAGGGGGGGAAAAGGGAAATAAAAAAGGGGGGGAAAAGGGAAATAAAAAAGGGGGGGAAAAGGGAAATAAAAAAGGGGGGGAAAAGGGAAATAAAAAAGGGGGGGAAAAGGGAAATAAAAAAGGGGGGGGAAAAGGGAAATAAAAAAAGGGGGGGGAAAAGGGAAATAAAAAAGGGGGGGAAAAGGGAAATAAAAAAGGGGGGGAAAAGGGAAATAAAAAAGGGGGGGAAAAGGGAAATAAAAAAGGGGGGGAAAAGGGAAATAAAAATAAAAGGGGGAAAAGGAAATAAAAATAAAAGGGGGAAAAGGAAATAAAAATAAAAGGGGGAAAATGAGGAATTGGGAAAAGGGAAAGGCTGGGCAGCGCCCTGGAAGAGAGGAGCAGCCCCCACCCCTCTCCCCCCTCCTCATTTCCCACCTCCAAGCCCTGCACGTTATCCTGGAGCAGCTGCAACCCTCTCCCATCATTAACTCCGAGATATTCCATCGTTTTTTCCAAACTGCTGAATTTATTGTGCTAAAGAGCTGCTTCATTCAGCGTACACCGCTCCAGAGCTGCATATAAAAGTGCTGCGGTACAATTCCAGTTACAAGGAGTAGTTATTGTTATTCCATAACATGCTGCCCGCGGCACCGTCCCAGCCCGGGCACGGCCGGGGACTCCGACTCCTGCCCGCATTCCAGAGGTTTATATGAGACTTTACATGAGATAAAGCTCCTGTACAGGACAGAGCTGTCTGTTCCCACCGTGTCACCCGGGCCCCACGCGTGGGAGCAGCCAGGGAGCACCTGGACAGCCGGGAATGAGCTCCATTCCCTGATCCCCCCCTCAGGCTGCACTCTCGGAGCTCGGGCTCCTGGGAACAGCCGAGGCTGGAGACAAGTTCAGGATCTCCTCAAAGGAAGGGCCTTCGTCCTCCAGGGGGATCTCTGCCTCGAACATGCGCTGGAGCAGAGCATCCACCGTCCTGTATCCTGGGGGGACAAAAAAAAAAGCCCTGTGAGCACCAGATGTGCTCCTCTGGATGCCTTAAAACAGGCAAGAAAATCCCCCAAATTACACTCCCTGCTGTTCCATCCCATCTACTTTAAGTACTCTGAGCCCTTCTCGAAGGTAAGGCCGTTATTTGGGATTTTAAGCCCTTCTATTCCCAAAAAATGGAAAGCTGAGGTACAGCAGGAAAGCCAGAAGGAGGGAAATAGTCACCGAGCCAGAAGAAAGGATCCCAGGCAGCAGGAATGCAAAGCCCAGAGGAAGGAGAAAGGAAAACAGGTGTCTTGGCACAGCAGGACCTCAGCCAGCAGGGCAATGTCTCCAGAGGGAGGCTACTGAGGACAAGGAACACACAAGGGCTGAGGTGGGAGAGGAGAAGATGCTACAGAAGTAAAAAGAAACAACAAACATCACATGTCCACAGCTGTCCCAAAGCTTCCAGGTGGGGTTTAGCTGCTTTCATAGCCCCAAGGGAGCAGCAGGGATTGGGAGCTTTCCCAGAAACAGCTGGGAGCCTTGGGCCTGGACACCCTGCAGGGTCACACTTACGTTTGGAGGCAATTTTGAACACCAGCCCTTTGCTCTGTGGCTTGGCTCCACCTTCCCCCTCGAGCTCGTGCTCGGCACTCTCCATGTTGTCAAGGAGCTGCTCATGCTGGAGCTCATCCCTGCACAGCAAGGGCCAGGAATTACCCTGGGAAGGGGCCACATCCCACCCTGGGAGCCCAGCAGTGATGGGCTCTTGGTGGGGCAGGACAAGCACCAGCCATGGGGTTACTTTCCAGCTTCTCTCTGTCCTCTGGGCTGGAATTCCCAGCTGGAAGAGCCATGGGAGGCAGCAAGGCCAACACCAGTGGCCTTCTACTGGCACCTAAGCCAGCAAAGGAGCCAGAACTTGAAGAGGAATCTCCATTTTTCAGGAAGATGAGCCCCAACTTTACTTTGTGACAGGGAAGGGGAATGTCAGCTCACACCTCGACACAGAGGGTGAGCACCTCATCAGTGGTGCCAAACTGGCCACATCCAGCTTAGGTACATTTGGGGGCTTACTCCTGAACTCCCATTCCCAGCTCCTGGATTTTCTGCTCGATGGCAGTTTCCACTTCACTCTTCTCCAGGGAGTACTCCACAAAGAAAGCTTCCAGGATGAACGACACGAAGATGCTGAAAGAAACAACGAGCAGAACTGAGACAGCATTTCCTCCCTGGCAGTCTCAGCCTGCCCAGGCTCATTCCCCAGTGCTCCATCCCCTCCAAGTCAGTGCAGTTCCCAGTGGTGTCACCAGTATATTTTCTGAAAAATCCCTTTGCCAGGATTTTTCTCCTGAGAAGCTAAGAAGCCTCAGAGGAAAAGAAAAACAATAATTATCTGCTGTTGTGGAATGTAACAGGTGCATCTTTGAATGGTCCATGTTGGTTGTTTCTAATTAATGGCCAATCACAGTCCAGCTGGCTCAGACTCTCTGAGAGTCATGAGATTTTGTTATCATTCCATTCCTTTCCTTGCTAGCCTTCTGATGAAATCCTTTCTTCTATTCTTTAGTGTAGTTTTAATATATAATTTTCTTTTAATATAATATATATATATCATATAATAATAAATCAGCCTTCTGAAACATGGAGTCAAGATTCTCATCTCTTCCCTCGTCCTGGCACCCCTGTGAACACCACCACACAGTGGGGACAAGAATGCAGCAGATCCCTCTCAACCCATCCAACCTGTCTCCAGTGGGCTACCCAAGCACCCACCAGCAGTGCCCTGACAGGGGCAGATCCCCTTTTCCCCTAAAGCAGAGGAAAACCATCCCAAAAAAAAAAAAAACGTACTTGACAATGATTATCACCATCACAATGTGGAAGGCGATGAAGTAGAGCTTGGCAGGCTGAGCGGTCACGTTGGCAAATCCATTGGCAAAGAGTGGAGTGGGAGTTAAGGGAAAAGAGGAAAGGAGGAGCTGAGGGAGGAACCAGAAACCCAGCAAATTTCCCAAGGGAATTTCCAGCTGGGAACGTGCCCCACAAAGGATATCGTGCCACTGGTTGACCACAGTGAGCTCCATGAGGACAATGAAGGACGAGGCAAAGTTGTTGAAGTTGTTCTTGCAGTACTTCCCACGGGCAAACAGGGAATCCTTGAGAGCTGGATTCCCACACTCCAGGGCGTGAGGAGCATTTGAGTTGGCTGGGAAGTACTGGATTTTCCCGTGGAATAGCTCCATGCCAATGATAGCAAACACACAATACACAGCCTGGGGAGAGAAACCCCATCACCTGCTTCTCCAGCAAGCTGCAAGCCCCAGGGCAAGCTCAGCACCCCAGCAGTTTTCCCAGTTTCCACAGGCACAGCAAGGGGCTGGAGGGCAGCACAGACTCCAAGAGCCCCAAGCCACCCAACAGCAATCACCAAGCAGGAATAATTAGCCAAGAACTACAAATATTGGGAAATATTCCCAAATCATAACGGAAGCTCATTTTAGAAAATCATTTGAAATCCAGGTTTCTCATTCAGCCTCTTGCCCAAACCATGATTTGATTCCTTATGATGCAAAGCCCAGGCTGCCAGAACACCCCATGGATCCAAGGAGGATGTCCTGATCCAGAAAAAAGCAGGAATGTAGCCCTTTGCTTGCACCATGGCCACAAGTCAAACGGATACTTACAGTTCCAAGGGCCTGCCATCCAGGGAATTGCATTTATCCCCTTGGAAACAGCACGAGGGTGAGATTTATGACACACTTCTTTGAAGCTGGAGTGCTTTGAGCCAAGACACCAGGATTTCTTACCAGAGTGAGCCCACCAAAGGTCAGCATGGTCGGGACGATGTTTATCAGGGTGTTCATGATGACCTGGAACCTGCAGAGAGCCCACGCCGGTTATTGTCACACCCCGGCCACCACACATCCCCAGAGAGGCTCCTGCAGCCCTGGGCTCCTCCCAGGCAGGCTGGGACAAGGCCTTGGGAAGCTCTGTGGGGTGGCCATGGTCAGTGCTGGGCACACAGAGCAACCCCTCCCCAAGAACTGCCTCCCATCCCACTTCCCTCCTCACCTCTGGATGCTGTCAACAATCCGGATCAGCCTGAGGACTCTCAGGATGAACACAATGTCCAGGATCTGCTGGCTGTTGTACTTCATGGCTGAAAAAAAGAACAAAGATGTTTTTATTATGAAAATAAAGCAGGGAGGCGTTTAGATAAAATTCTTTCATTTGTTACGATTGTGTCCTTGTTAAACACTATAACAGGGAGCTAAAAAAAGAAAAAAAAAGAGAAAAAAAGAGGAAGACTGGGTTAGTTCTTAGAAACCCTCCAGAAATTCCTTGTCTGGTCACAAAGCCTCTCAAGCCAGAAGGCTGGGGAGGACACCAGGATTCCCAAGGCATGCAGGCAGCTCAAGCTGCACTTACTGGACTTGAGGGTGGCATTGAGAATCGTTGCAGTCAGGGCAGCAAAGATGATGAGAGTATCAAACCTGGCACGAGGGAAGGCACTGCTGTTAGATTCGGGGGGACAGGGACAGGAGTGGCGTTTAATCAAGGAGTGACCCCTGCTCCTCACACCAGGGCCAGGCAGCCCTGGGCCAGCTCAGGCTATGGGCACACGGGAGAGCTTTGTCACAACATCCTCTGAATCACCTTAAACACACCCTGGCACAGGAGTTCGGAGCCTTTCGGTCCTTGAGGAGCTGAGCACAGCACTCACCACACTCCACACAAACCTCCAGCCCACTCACCAGTTCCAGAACTGGGTTTTGCCAAAGAACTCCCTGGGTTCATAAGTGTAGACCTTCAGGAGGATCTCGATGACGTACAGAGCAAGGAACACCCACTCTGCATAGGAAATGTAGGGGCTTTCCTCGTCCAGAGCAATGAAGACAGCATTTATCAGGATGATGGCATCGTAGGTCCAAACAAAAGCCCTGCAAGAACCAAAAGAGATCAGTCTGCAGCTCCCAGGAAGGTCAAAGTCACACAGTTATTTCAGAAGCTCTTTGCCTCCTCTCTCAAAAACTCTTTACCCATCAGTTTTCCTCAAACCTGAGAATTTGGAGGAGTCACTGAACAGTTTAGTTTTGCTCTTGAAGTCCAACACAGAATTTGGCTAACAGGTCCAGGGAAGTGATTTTCCCCCACCTACTCAGTACTGGTGAGGCCACACTGGGAGGTGCTGGGGGAGGAACCAGGGTGAGCTGGGCTCCCCAGCACTGGAGAGGCCTGAACACACAGAGCTGGTGCAGCAAAGGTCACAGACAGAACTGACAGAATGACAGGACAGTGCAATGTCATGTGTTGGGAGAGCTGGGCTACTCCAGCCTGACAGGGAGAGGGGTCAGGAGCAGCTCCTGTGCATAAATACCTGATGGGAAGGTGCAGGGAAGATGGAGCCAGACTCTTCTCAGTGATATCCAGTGGAAGCACAAGAGGAAAAGGGGCACAAATTGAAATTCAGGAACTTCCATTTAAACAAAGAAGTTGCTTGGGTTTTGATTTTGTTTGGGTTTTTTGTTTTTTTTTTTTTTTTTTTTTTAACCAGGGGTGATCAAGCACTGTCAGGGGTTGCAGAGGTTATGGAGCCTTCATCCATTGGGGATACTCTAGACCCAGCTAGGATATCCCTGAGTACCCTCCTGTGGCTGACCTTGCTTGGAGCAGAGAGTTCCACTAGCCCATCCCTAGATGTTCCTCACAACCTCAGCTATTTTGGGATCCTGGGAAGGCTCAGGGGTGAACGAGAGCTCTAGAGAACTCCCAGAGCTGATGAGGCAGCAGGACACAGCTCTGCAGCAGAGACTGCTGAGCTAGGAGCAGATCTAAGTGCTTGGCAGGACACACAGCAGAGCCTGATGTCAGCAAAACCCAGCTCAGGCAGCGGGGCCTCGCCCACAGCCACAGCCGGCTCCTCCACACCGAGCAAGGCAGGCCAGGAGAGCAGCAGAGCCCTGAGGGTTTCTCCTCCCCAGCAGCACAGCCAGGAGAGCCCTGTGCCGTGCCAGAGCTCACCTGTGCCGTGCCAGAGCTCACCTGTGCCGTGCCAGAGCTCACCTGTGCCTGACGAGGCTGCGCAGGAGCCGGCTGGGCGCGGATCCGTACAGCGCCGGCGCCCAGCGCGCCAGGGGGTGCCTGCGGATCCTCAGCGTCACCACCTGGATGTTGAGCAGGTCTGCCAGCTGCACGAAGGACTTCTTGTCTGCAGCAGAGTGTCAGCGTCAGCCTGATCTCGTGGCAAACAGACTGTGCCTGCTAAAGGCAAATCCGAGCCCACGGGAGCGGCAGCCAACTGGGCTCCCAGCAAAGCCAATCCCAGAGTGGTGTCCACCACAACGGGCTGAACTCGGAATTCAAGCGGCTTCTCCGCCTCATTCCTGGGAATTGGCTTGAGCCATGGGCCAACAACCACCACAGAAGGATTCAGAACAAGGAGAGTGACCCATCTCTCCCGATATTCCTCTCCAGAGGACTGCGTGGGGAGCCACATTGCCTCTGATAGCAAGGGAGACTTTCCACATCCTCTGCTGAGAACGGGAGGGCCCACATCCCATGGAGAGCTTGGCCTGATGTCAAATGGCCATAAAGGACCACTCACAGTGTGTGGGACATGGGCTATAGCACAGGCAGCAAGAACAACCTTTTGGGACTCCAGGAATCTGGAGGGAAGAGGGGCCCAGAGACCCCATTCCTGGAGGTGCTCAAGGAACGACTGGAAACGGCACTCAGTGCTCTGGGCAGGGTGGGGAACAGGCACAGGTTGGACTCTACCTTGGAGGTCTTTCCCAGCCTCAATGACTGTGATTCTGAGTCCCTCTGGGGCCATTACAAATGAAAACTCCCAATGCCAAACCCCTGGAAGGATCAGGGTCTGGGCTCCTCCCCAGTCCCTACTGCTCACCTACGAACCCTTTCTGCTCGTCATCCGAGATGCGGAGCAGCAGCTCCCGGTGGGAATTGCTGGTGTCAGGAGCCACCAGCTTCACCAGCTGCTTCCAGCGGGCCTCCCGAACCACGAACTGCTCTCCCTCCTCTTCCTTCAGCAGGTTGAAGGCCTCGATCATCTTGCGGCGCTTCATGTAGGCAAGTTTACGGATCTCGTTCTGGAGAGAGCGCTGGGAGTCAGGCGGCTCCAGGTGCCCTCCCCTCTTCTTTAACAAATAAACTCATTTGCACAGCACAGAGATGCAAGAAGAGACCCAGGGGAATGGCACTGGACACAAAGCACAGCAGAGTTAGTGTGTGTGGGGGATAAGAATTGGTGTTTAACAGGCAGCTGTGGGTTCTCCACACCGAGCTCTGGAAGGATCAGCAGATTGCTGGATGCAGGGATAGCACTGAAAAACCGGAAGGAAAGACAAAGGGTAGTGTCAGACAGGAAGGAGATGACAAAGATCACGGGATCTGCACGGCCACAGAAGCAAAGAGGATGTGTCCACACATGCTTCCCATCCACAAGTGAATCCTGCCGAGAGCAGGGCTGGGGATCCTCTTCTGCACATGACTGTGAGCAGAGGGACATCCAGCACTCTGCTTCCTGAGAAAGATCCAACCCCTCATGGGAGCACCCAGGAATTCCCAGCTCTCCTCCTCTGATCACAAGTCCCTAACTGCCCCTACCCATTTTGGGTAGAACAAAAATTCTGATTTACTAAGACCTCCCATTTCCAGTTCCCTTGCTCTCAGAGCACATGCAAAGATGCTGTGCAAAAAAACAGTTCCCTGCATGGAGACAGCATTCCTGAGCTAGGACTAAGCCTCCAAGATAATGCAGAATGAGCTTCTTATCAGTGGGAAACACCACAGAATAATTCATTCAACACCAACAGCAGAACTCCCAACAACCCCATGATATGACAAGTGGGTCTGTGCTTGTTTGCAAGAAGCTCTTTCCCTTTCTCAAAGCTTTCCAAGGGAAAGACAGAGGTCCTGACAGAGAACAGCAGGAAGGCCACAAGCCCCTCCAGGCATTACCTTCAGGTGTTTTTTGTAGTTGTTGTAGACCACAGCCAGGAAGAGAGACATGAAGATGTAAGTGTTGACGATGACGAAGGCGATGAAGAACAGGGCGTACCAGGAGCTGAAGTCAAACGCTGGCATCCTAGAGAAGGGGAGAGGGATTGCTGCTTGCCAGACTGACAAAAGCGAGTCCATGAGAAAACAGACTGTGGATTTCCAAGTGCTGTTTTGGACTGCCAGATCAGACTCGTCAAATAAAAGCTAAAAACTGCATTAGTTCACTTAGAGAACACTTTTCTTCTGCTGGGTTTTCATCCTGGTTTGTCAGGCCCTGACTGAAGGGGTGCAGAAGACAGCACAGAGATGAAATCTCTGCCAGTGCAGCCAAATTTAAGAGCAGACATGAGGCAATGCCTCAGCCAGATGCTATTTTTTGGCCTCAGACCCTTGCTGCTCTCACATCTGCTTTTCCACTTGCTCTAGGATGAGCAGCTTTTTATTTCTCAGTTTAAATTCCCAGGGTCACTGTAGCATTCAGTTGTGCTGAAGACATTTCCAGCACATGGATGACCGAGCCCTTCCTCCCTGCCTACTCCTGACAGCACCTTCCCAGCACAAACTACAATGGGAACCCAGAAGAGATAGGGATGAAAAGCCCAACACCCACAGAATTTTAACTCTGCTGTGCAAATTAGAGGCTGCACAGAGAGCCCTGAGAGCACTATGAGAGAGAGAGAGATCTGATCATGCACATGTGACATCCATACATGACATCTGGGCTGTTTGCTGTGGTCACCAGCACATAGAGGTCAAACACAATCTCCAGGTAGTTTCTGAAGTAGGGCAAGCCTTCTGCTGTCTGGAGATTCCTGGGAGGAAGAGGAGAGCCTGGAGTTAAGCACTGGGATCACATGTCCCACAACAGGAGCGGTGCTTGCATTCCCTAGGAATTGCCTGGAGTGTGCCCAGAGTATCCCAGGAGCAAAGGAAGTACCCACACCTCTCTCCAAACAGCTTCAATGCCATGAGGGAGAACATGAGGAGGCTGAACATGAAGAGCAGGAAGACGTAGGTGATCTCCGGCAGCGTGTTGCGGATGCTGCGGAACGCCCTCCGGATCTGCCGGGACAAGGCAATGTTCAGAGGCAACGTGGCACCCCTTCTCCCCCTCACCATCCCACCTGGATCAAACCCCTGAAATGGGGTGCAAGAGACCCAGGCCTTTCCTCCTTGCTCCTCAGGGGGATGCTAGGAGGAAAGGCCCCAGCTACAAATCACAGTGAGCTCAGGAGCCAAGGGACAGAGGGCCCCTGCTGAGATGTTCTTGCTGCAGGGAACCAGTCAGGGACAGAAAGCCATCACTGCAGGCCACAAAACACAGGCTCTGAGCCCAAATGTTGAGCTGCTCCCTCCCCCAGGCCTCCACATTGCAGTGTATTCATTTGTAAGTCAGGACCAGACCAGTCTTGGGCAGCAGGACAAAGATCTCTCCATGCTGAGAGGAATCAGAGTCCAAACCCAGACTACAGCACTTGTTTACCCAGGAGACTTCCAGAAATCAGTAACCTGGTCCCTGACTCAGGGAGAAACACAGAGGTTTTTCCTGTGGTACTGTGTGAATCTACTCTTTTGCCCACCTCAAACTACTACTTCAGGCCACTTCTGAAACAAACCTTCTCTCACAGGATCCTAAATTCTGCCTGAGGGTTTCTCCTCCCCAGCAGCACATCCAGGAGAGCCCTGGACCCTGGCAGAGCTCACCGGTACCAGGGCTCATAAAACCTTTCTGCTAAATCCCCTGGATTGTGGAAAGCAGCAGGCTGTCTGGAAAAACAGGACCCTGGACATGCCACCAGACCTTTTCTTTACCTGGCGACTCTCTGCGAAGTTGATGAGGAAGATGGGCCTCACAATCCTTGACCATCGGATGCTCCTCACACCATACAACCTGAGGACCCCATATATGCCCAGGTCTGTCAGGGAGAGCTGTGGGAGAAAGAAGGAAAGCTCCCAGAAATAATGCTGGAATGTGTCTAGACAGTGAAGTGTTCATTGATACAGGAGAGGTGCACACATGACAGGTTTGTGACAGCTGGTTGGCTTGGCCATGGCTCATGTATGCCAGGTCTGGAATCCCAGGAAAGCAACATGAGGGGAAAAAAAAAAACCACCTCCCATGGGCCCAACTCACCAGGATTGCCACCATGATGCAGATGTTCTTGGTGTCCTTCCAGAACACGTTGTGCAGGGTGACTTTGGCAAAGTGTGTCAGGCGGCCGAGGAACACCAGGAGGCACAACACCTCCAGCACTGACGTGGCCTGCAGAGAGAGCAGGGCTCAGCCAGCACAACCAGGAGCAGCAATGTTCCTTTTTGCACAAGAAAAAACAGGCAGAGCAGTATTTTCAGGCAGAATTCCCTGCCACAGGCAGGTTAAAGCCAGCAACTCTGTGTTCGCTTAGGATTCAAGGAGTGCATCTTTCACAATCACACTGGTGAAGGACAAATTAAAAGGCTGCAGAAAAGTCTGGCCTAAAGTAAAACTTGGCTTCTGCTTTCATGCATGAGGACTGGAGTCCCAAAGAAGGCTGGAATTGGTCTCTGAGATGGAGAACAGCAACATGACTTTGACCACAGTCCCATGGGCCATTGCTGGTGGCCACAAGGGCTCCTACAGTCCCTGGCCAGCTCCTGTGCCTTTTTTGTCCCCATTTCTAACAGATCACAGAATTATAAAGTCACAGAATCACTTGGGTTGAAGGGGACCATAAAGATGATCCCATTCCACCCCCTGCCATGGGCAGGGACACCTTCCACTATCCCAGGTTGCTCCAAGCCCTGTCCAACCTGAGCTGGAAAACTTCCAGGGATGGGACAGCCACAGCTTCTCTGGCAAACCTGTGCCAGGGCTTCACCACTCTCACAGGGGAGAATTTCTTTCCAATCTCCCATCTAATCCTGCCCTCTTGCAGTGGGAAGCCATTCCCCCTTGTCCTGGCACTCCAGGCCCTTGGAAATAGTCTTTCTCCACCTTTCTTGTTGACCATTTCAAGCACTGAAAGAGCCAATTAGGTCACTCTGAAGCTTCTCCAGGCTGAACAACCCCAATTCTCTCAGATTTTCCTCACAGCAGAGCTGTTCCCCCCTCTGACCAACTTGGTGACCTCCTCTGGACTCACTCCAACTATCCATGTCCTTCCTGTGCTGGTCCTGACCTAGAGCTGGATGCAGGACTCCAGGTAGGGTCTCACCAGAGCAGAAGATCAAAGGTACCACAAAAACATCTCCACCCACCGTCTCTTGGCATCTCTGACAACCACTTTGAAGCAAGAAGCCCTTGCTGGCTCCAGCAGCTGCATTTGCTGCTCCTACAGCACAAACTCACCAGGAAGGGGAGCGGATACACAGCAGGTTCCTCAAACAGGGCAAGGGACAGGTTGAGGAAGATGAAGAAGTAGGTGGCTGTTCGCATCATCCAGTGGTTGTAGAGGTGATAGAGCCTGGAGGAAGAAGGCACAGGCACCATAAATAAAGGCTACAGGGCACATCCCCAGGGCATCACCAAATGTGTCCTGGAAGAACAGCACTTGCTGTCCCAAACAAACATTACTGCCAGCAAGGAATTTGGCAATTTGCTTCCAGATCAGTCTCAGAGCTGATGGATTCCACGCTGTCTTTCAGAGCAGGGTTAAACAACAGAATATTTATTATAGTAAACAAAAAATACTTAACTAGGTTCTGCCACTCCAGCACCTTCCACACAGCTGAGAGCAGACCAAGCCTCCCACACTCTCCATTGCCCCAGAGACTTGGAAGACTTTATGTTAGTTTTCTTTTCTCCCCTCCAGCAAACCACAACTTTTTGATGTCAACTCCCCATCCTCAAAATACAGATACGCTGAGCCCCGTTCCAAGCATTTCAGCTTAAGTGCACTTTTTGGCACACCACCCATCCACCCCTCTTGGCACTCCACACTTTTCCCGGCTGTTGCTGTTTGCCCACGGATGCCGCTGGCTCTCCGCAGGCGTGGTCGGGGCGGGGGGCGCATCCCTCCTTACCTGACGGCCTCCGGAGAGGTCTTAAAAGGAATATTCCTGTTGTACTGCGCGTCGGACACAAACGCCGCTGCCAGCAGCAGATCCTGGGGGAAACACAAGACAGCGCGTGAGGAGCTCCGGGGGAACTCCGCGCAGTTACCGAGGGAAAGGACAAGAGGGAGAAGGGAGGTCGGGGGGTGCCGGAGTGCCCGGGGCGCGGCGCTACCTGCGCTGCCGCCTCGGCCATGGCGCGGGCGGACGCGGCGCCTCCCGGGCCCCGCCGCCTTTAACGGGGCCGGTCCCGCCCCCGCGGCGGCGGAAGCGGGAGGCGGCGCCGGGCTCGGGGGAGCGGGGCCGGGGCCGGGATGGTGCTGGAGGCGCTGCGGCCGCGGGTGGTGCGCTGGGCGCTGCTGGCCGCTTTCGCCGCCGGGGTGGCCGTGGGCTGGCAGGCGGGCCGGGCGCGCCGCCGCTTCCTGCGCTGGCGGCAGCGATACCTCCAGCGCCGCCTCGCCGCCGCGCAGGAGAAGCTGGAAGCGGCCTGAGCGCCGGCATGGCCCGGCTGCCCCCGGCCGCGGGCTCCGGGGCACCCTCCGGCGGGTTCGGCTCCTCCGGAGCTGCGGTGGGCGCTGCCTGAGCCGCTGGGAACGGGGGAAGCGCTGCTGGGGAAGGACAGCGTCCCTGGGATGGCAGGGCTGCCGGCTGGACAGCATCCGTGGAATGGCAGTGCTGCTAGAGAGAACAGCATCCGTGGAATAGTTGTGCTTCTAGAGAGAACAGCATCCATGGAATAACAGGACTTCTCTTCCTCTCTTGGCAAAGCAAGATCCCGAACTGTGTCCGACTACCCTCAGAAAGAACCGAGGATATGCAAGCAGCGATGCCAAGCCTGGAATGGACTGCTGAGGGAGGTTTGGAGTCCCCGTCCCTGGAGGTGTCCAAGGAGCAACTGGACATGGCTCGGTGCTCTGGGCTGGGTGACAAGGTGGGGATCGGTCACGGGTTGCACTCGGTGATCTCGGAAGTCTTCTCTAAGCTCAGCGATTCCATGATTCTCGGATTTCCATATTCCACAGAAGGGTTGTCTGCACTTGTCCAGCTCTAAGCCTGCTGCTCTGCCCTTGCCAGGAAGCGCTGCCAACACAATAAACTAGCAGAAGTCATCGCATGGTGCTCCTAGGTGTTTATTTCTGGAATAAATGTGAAAATGTGCCTTATGGGCGCGTGTAACAAGTCCCATTATGGGTGTGCACGGGGACAATTAAGTGGTGTAAGAGCTCATGCATTGGCTGGGCGAATGAACAAGTGAAATAAAGGAGTAAGAATTCCTCCTGGCACTTCGGATAAGGAATTGTGAAGGTAGCTGTAGCAAATTCCTTCTTCCCATTGCTAGGGAATGCCAGAAGGAGTGCTGGGAGATTCATTGCGGGCTGCTGGTTTTCAGAGGTGTTATGGAGTTCTCAAATCTATTGCGGGAGGGGGTAGGGGAAGCACTGCCCCTTAAGGCTTTATCTTGATCTTGGACCTCCTTCCCAAACTTAGCGATCCTGCCGTCAGACCGGGTGGTCTCCAGAAGTGCCTCCCAACCCCTCCTGTTCCGTGATTCCGTGGCTGGGATCACAAAACGCCCCGCGTTTCTCCCCAGATGGACCCCGCCGGGTCTGTTGGGGGTGCGAGGGACCTTCCCGAGCTCGGGGCTGCCGGGGCGGGCCGAGGGGCCCGCAGCGCTCCGGCCCCGCCCCGGCCCCGTCATCCGCCGGCGCCGGGGCTGCCCCGTTGCCCGGTGACGATGTCGGAGCGGCGGGCGCGGGGGCCGCTGCAGCGGGTGCAGCGCCGGAGCCGGGAGCTGCGGGCACAGGTACCGGGGCCGAACCGGGGCAGGTACCGGGGATGTACGGGGGCTGCACCAGGGATGCACCGGGGCCGGTCCCGAGGATGTACCAGGGTTGTACCGGGGCTGGTGCCGGTGCCATACCGGGTGTCTCTCCCCATACCGGGTGTCGCCCCCCCGGCCCTGACCGCCCCGTCCCCTGTTGCAGGTGGAGGCGCTGCGGGCGGAGAGCGCGGCCGCAGCCCCCGGGCAGCGGGAGCCCCTTCGGCTGAGGTGAGGGGGGTCCCGACCCCCATCCCGAACCCCCATTCCGAGCCCCATCCCTGGAGCCCTATCCCGATCCCCATCCCTGGATCCCAGCGCCCCGGCGCTCTCCTCACCGTCCCCTCTGGTACCCTCAGCAGTGTTCGCTCCCTCCATGCCCTTTCTCTCCCGATTGTGCAGCTTTCTCCCTGCCCTTCCCGCTCCTGTTGTCCAGGCTGGCTCTTTCCCAGCCCTCTGGGGCTGAGGACGGTCTGGAGAAGGGAAGGCTGAGATGGGACCTCACCAATCCATATAAATATTTCCAAGGTGATGGTGCCAGGCTCTTTCCGTTGTTCCCAGCAACAGGATGAGGAACAATGGCCATAAATTAAAACACAGCAACATGAGGGTGGCAGAGAATTGGAAAAGCTGCCCAGGGAGGGTGTGGAGTCTCCCTTCCCTCTCTGGAGACATCCCAAACCCAGCTGGATGCATCCCTGTGTCACCTGCTCTGGGTGATCCTGCCAGAGCAGTGGGGTTGGACTGGATGAGCTCCAGAGGTCCATCCCAGTCCCAGCTATTCTGGGATTCTGGCAAATGCTGCTGTTTGGGCTTGGATTTCTCAGCATGAGGGGGAACACAGCACCTAAAGTGACACCTTTCAGTCAGCAGGTGTGGTTTGGGTCAGAATTTTAAGAAAATACCACCTGCCTGTCTTGCTCTCAATGCAGATGTACAGAGCTGAAGGAATTGGTGGAGGAGAATACAAAGGCTCTCCACGCTTTGAAAAAAGTAAGTATGGAGATAATTTTGTGGTTTTCTCCAAAATTCACCACGGAAAGTGTTTAAAGAAAATCAGTGTTCCATTTTAGATGCCTCACAACAAGAGCAGTGCCCAGCACTGCCCAATCCCTGCTTGTCATCTCTCCAATTTATATTTTTTTATATCCATTTATATAATTTAAAAACTCACTTTAGTGCTTTATTTTGTCCAAGTCCCGGGTGAAAACTTAGCAGAGAATTTCACCTTGGGAGAGTGAAAGGGCAAGAAAATTGTCACTAAAGAGGGAGTGACAGCAGCCCAGGAAGGGGAAAACTTGTAAGGCATGTCTGGAAAACTTAATTTATAGAGGGACTTTGATTCTTTGAGCAATTTATTGGGGAGCTTTGATTCTTTGGGGCATTTGTTGGGTTCTCTGTCAGGCTGACGAGCCTGCGCCGGTGGGGAATTACAGCCAGAGGAAGGAAGAGGAAGAGAAGCTGTTGCTGAGACTCTCCCAGCAGCTGCAGAAACTCCTTCTTGTCTTGGATCAGGATAAGGTGACAAAGAATTATCCAGGGTGAGTAGCTTAAAGATACAAATGCAACTGGTTTTTTAAAGGATGGCTGGAATGGACCTTGAAAAACCATTATCTCACCCCCTTAATTAGCTGAAAAATAACAGAAGGATAAAAGTAGAAGTGCTCAGGAGAGAAGTCATTTATGACTTGCTGGGATTTTCTCAGGGTGCTGGATAATGACTGGAATATAAGGTTTGGAGGAGTTTCTTCAGGACAGAGAGCAAAACAGAGGAGGGAAAATGCTGTATCTGAATATTGTCCTTGCAGATGCTTGGCAGCATTTCAAAAAGTTTGGTGGAAATGATAATACACAAATAGTTTGATTTGTTTTGGGTAGGGGTGAGGAACACCAGAAAGGCCGTCATGCAGAAGAGGGAAATGAAGAAGAGGAGGAGAGTGAAGATGAAGAAAGTGAGGAGGAAGACACTGAAGAAGAAGAAGATGAGGAGAAGTTGTTGGATGATCCAAATGTTAGAGAATGTGTTGCTGTTGGGAACTTTGATGCCCAGCAGGAAGGGGATCTCACATTTGTGGTAAATATCTTTCTGCAAAGGGTTTTTACTGCAGATCACTCTGAGTTAAGCAGTAACCATAGTGAAATCCTGTGCTTTGGGGATTCAGCCACTTGTGGGATTTGGGGAGAAACTGGAGCTAGGTCCTTTTTCACTTAAACATTTGCTCGTTTTTTTGTCTCTGTCCCTTCCTCCAATGCCAAAGAAAGGTGAAATCCTGCTCATACACGACAAGAAGGAGGATGGCTGGTGGGTAGCTGAAAATTCCAAGGGGGAGAGAGGCCTCGTTCCCAGGACCTACCTTGCGGTGGGTGTGCTGCAACCTCTGTCCTCATCTCACCTCTGCTCTTTTATATAGATTAATGATCTAGAATTAATGGTCTGGTCACAATGCCATGTGTTGTTTGGAAATAAAGCCAGTTATTTGGAAATAACTCCATGTTTTTGTCCATGGGGCTGGAGATACCCATCAAAAGCAGCATTTCTGTGCTTTGTGAAGTTGTGGCAGAGAAGTTTCTTGAATATCAAAGTCAGAATCTTTGTCACTTAAAGGTCAACTCTGAAGACTCCAAGCTGCTGTGGATTGATTTGGGGTTTTAATAATTTATCTGAAATGGGAGTCTGTGTAAATGTGGGACAATTTTCTGCATCACAGACAGAAAATCGCTTTTTCTAAACTTACTTAATTTATTCTAAACTTATATTAATATGGGCTGTGGTTGGAGAAGGCATTTTAAAGAACAGAACTGGGAAGAAATCAAGCCTTTTGCCATTTTGAATGTGAATTCCAGGTTCCTAAGGAAGAGGAAGAAAGCCAGGAGGAGTCAGAAGAACACATAGAAGTGGTGGATGAAACAGCAGATGGAACTGAAATTAAAAAAAGGTAAATGGAATGACTCAGATATGGTTGTGAAGGTGCTGCTGTTTGGAAACAGAGCAATATTTAGTGGCTAAATTTTTGTTCATGTGAGAATTTACTATAAATCCCTCAATTTTCTTCCAGAACAGATTCCCACTGGAGCGCTGTCCGAGCCATTGTAGAGGTAGGTGCCCCTCTTACAGGGCAGCTTCACCTGCCATAATCTTCATTATTTTGTAGAAAAGCTGTGCCTTTTCCCAAACACTGTGCCTCATATCAAAGACCATTGTTCTTAATTAACATCTGTGTTTTGGGAGTTTTTGGTAGCAAGAAATGCCACAAAAATGCTTCAGAAGAGGTGACTATGCCTCAAGTTTGTGGTTGTAAACAGAGCTGTAAATTAGGATGAAATTTGCTGGTAAATAGCAGGACCGGTAGCATCTTTTTTTCTTTGTTTTTTCCTAGAATGACACTGTGGAAGTACTGACCACCACAGGGGCAGTTCCTGCAGGGTTTCGCCCATCCATGCTGTTCCAGCTCTTGGAGGAAGGTAGGGATCCCACCTGGCAGGATTCTCAGGTCTCTGTGGTGGCTTTCTCACCCTGTCACCAGCCCGTTGGACCCCAATCCATGCTGCTTTATTTTAATTTAATTTGTTTATTTTAATTAATTTAAAAAATTAATTGGCTAACTGGCTATATTTGACCCATTAAAAATGTATAAAAGATTTTTTTCCCTTAAATTTTAATTTAGCAATGTGAAATCCTGACAATTTCCTCATGATTTCAAAGAGTTTCCTCTTTGGAAGTTCTTTCCTGTTGACTTTGCAGGAAATGATGACTTTTTAAATTTTATTTTAATCTTCCCTTTTTCTCAAAGGTCTTTTCTAGTCTCTTCACCAAACATATTAAGATATCTCATGTTTTGTTAGTCGTTCTGTTTGAAGTTGTTTAATCTCTTTTTAAAATTAAGTTATTTTGCATTTGAGATTAAGTACTTCAGCTCTCTCACAAATAGTAAGCAGTGCTCATGGCAGATAATTCCATAGTTTTGTTTAGTCAAATATTCAACTGGACATTAACTTTGGGTGTTGTCCTTTTTGGCACAATAAAGATAATTTGAAAAATGAAGAGTTTTTACATTTACTCTTGTTGTAGGTGAAGAGTTTCGAGCAAGTTACTATTTGCAACCCAAGCTTACTCCATCCCAGCTGGCTTTCAAAGACTTGGTGTGGAACTCTGAGAGAAATACTGTGAGTATTGCTGCAGAGGGGGACACAAACTCTATTTGCCTTTTTTTCCTTTTGGCTGGGGATTATGTCTTAATTTGCACCATTTCTGGTGCAAATATTTCTGCTGGGACCTTCTGTCTGTCTCTAAAAGATCCCTGGGGCTTGTGAAGAAATCCTGCTGCCACCACTGCACTGGGTTTGTGGCTGGGAGAATAACCTCAGTCCATAAACACAAGATGAGACCACATGCAGAGGGGCCTGTAGGTTTAATCCTGCTTCTGCTGTGTTTCAGATCCATCCTAGACCCACCAGAGTGTCCCTGATTGTCACTTTATGCAGCTGCAAGATGATCCCTCTCCCTGGGAGTGGTGTGCGCGTCCTCAGCCGGCACGTCCGGCTCTGCCTCTTCGATGGCAGCCGGGTAAGGAACGTGTCTGCTTCCCAAAAAAGGGACTGCAGGAGGTTTGGAGCTTCCAGCATCCTTCAGGTTCTGCTTCCTGTCTGTCTCACTCAGAGACACACACACACCCTGCCTCCCAAGCTGCTTAATTTATGCTCAGATGAGTCTGGTTTGAGCCCACTCGCCCAGAAGAACGGAACTGAATGATAAAACAGGCCAGACTGCATTGATGGGCATTGGGCATGGCCAGGCAAGCCAAGCTTCCCACCCAAGGTGCTCCACAAGGCACTTGAACCCCTCCCTTTTTCTGCCTTTGGTTTCTCCCCCTCTGCTTTCCTCTCGTGGTAAATCAGGTGCAGCCCCAAAATGCCCCAGAGCAGTGTGAGGTGAGCCAGGGAGCTGCTCCTGACTCAGGATGACAGTCACACCCTGCCCCTGGGGCTGTGCTGGGTGGCCCTGGGAGGGGCTGGGGTGGGAGCTCCAGTTCTCTTGAGTCCCTAATTTCGGGTCCCCCACCTGCCATTGTGCTTCCTGGCTCCTTTGTGTTCCTGGCAATGAGTGTTTCCTGGGCTGATCTGTCTCCTGGGATGGGCCTGGAGCAGCTGGGTCAGGGGCAGATTCCTCCCCGTACCCTCAATCCTCTGTTCCTTTCTGTGTGTGCAGAGCAGCTTTTTGTAAAAACATAATCCTGATTATCCAGCAGTTTTCTTCCAGTTGTCTTTGTTGTGTGCAGTGTTGGATCCACCTGGGATAACTGTGCATTTTCTGAAAAGGCTTTCTAGAAAAACTTGCCATAGCTTTTTTCCGCACTTAGGTGCTGAGTAACATTCACACAGTGAGAGCCACGTGGCTGCCTAAAAATCCTCAAACTTGGACCTTTTCTCCAAAGGTAGGTGACACAGCCCCTGGCTGTTTACAGCTTCTTCCTTCAATGTCACTAAAGTGTTCCTTGGTGGCACAGCTGTGCTCCATGGAAAGACAATAAGGGGAGCAAGGTTTTGACTGGAATTGGCTCTCTCCTCATTTTTATATGCAGTGGGATTGGGTCTGAGATCTTGTGTTGAGTGAGGGATGTGCTTGATGGCCTTTAAAGATTTTTTTTTATAGGTATATTAACTTTTTTTTCCCCTCTCTCTGTATCAGGTGATGGGCATCTTGCCCAGCTTGCTTGATGGTGACTGTTTTGTCAGGTCCAGCTCCCTGTCTTCAGACATTGGGATCTTGTTTGAGCTTGGCATCACGTACAAGTGCAATGTGAGTGTGGGGAGGTGCAGTGGAACTCACTCCAAGGGCAGGTTTATAAAGGGAACCAGCTGGTCCCAGTCAGAGAATTGGACTAGAGAATATCCCTCATTAGAGAACAGGATTAGAAAATAGGATTATCTGGAAGGAGCCTACAGGAAAGATGGAGAGAGACTTTTCACAAGCTCATGGTGTGATAGGACAAGGGAGAACGACTTCCCACTATCAGAGGGCAGAGATAGATGGGATATTGGGAAGGAATTCTTCTCTGTGAGGGTGGGCAGGCCCTGGCACAGTTGCCCAGAGAAGCTGTGGCTGCCCCTGGATCCCTGGAAGTGTCCAAGGTCAGGTTGGACAGGGCTTAGAGCAACCTGGGACAGTGGAAGATACCTCTGCCCATGGCAGGGGGTGGAACAAAATGATCCTTAAAATCCCTTCCAACCCAAAGCATTCTGGGATTCTGTGATGGGAGAATATTCCTAATTAGAGAATAAAAATCCCCCTGGCTCATGGACATGAGTGTCCCTGTACCAACACTGAAATAGCTTGTGCCAAAGATCCCATGCCATGGGATCACAATGGACTAGTTCTCCCCTCACTCCTGCAGTTTTCCATCTCTGTGGTTTATTTCAGACTAATGTCCTGTACAGTTGGAAAACTAAAGTTTTAACTGTTTCAGCAGCATGGACAGTGGTCTCCAGCTCCAGTTTACACAGATAGAGCCTGTCCATCTGGGATATGCTGCTGGAAAGCACGACAGGTAGTAAGACAATAGATGGTAAACCCAGAAAAACGACCCTCAGAGGAGGCAGGTTGTGATTTTTGAACACACAAGGGTGAAAAAAGGGATAACTACAACAATTTTCATATGGTTACTGTTATTAATTGTGGTTCAATCACTCATTCTGGGTCAGCTGCACAAATAATTTACATTTCTCTTTTTTTTCTAGTCAACAGGTGAAAGAGGAGAGCTGAGCTGTGGCTGGGCCTTTCTGAAGCTTTTCACTTCCAGTGGGATTCCTATTCCTTCCAAGTGAGTTTGTTGCCTTTTCCTGCTCTCCCTGTATTTACATACAGATGTAATTTATATATCTCTTTGAGACTGATAGTAAAGCTCATCTTTCATACTTACACACTGCTGGGGCAGGGGGCATTCAGACCAGTCCTTTGGGATTCTGGCTCTTCTTTGCTGCATTATCCCTTTCCCAGGGGAAAATTGGGAGACTGGTTCCCAAGATCTGGAGTCAGGTGGGAGTTGTGAATGAGTCTTTCACTGCTCTTGGAGTGTGAATTATGATTTATGACTAGTGGGTCCAGTCATCTGAAAGAATAATGAAGTGTGTATATTTTTATTTTATTAAATGTAGGAAAACTTTCTGTTTATTGACAGAAATAATTCATTGTAGCTCAGACTTTCAAGACTTGGTTTTTGCCAAGTATTGGTAGACACATATGTATATATGTATTCTGAATTTATCTGGGTCACAGCTCAAAAAAAAATACCCACAGGACACCTCTACTGTTCTAGAACTCTAGATCTCTTCTAAGTCTCATATTTTAAATATTGTTCTATTATTTCATTAAGTAAGCATGGTGTTACAGATTAAATTTCATGCTTGTTTCAGCAGTGACTTACTCTTGGCAAAACTGGGGTTGCATTATTCTTTAACAAATTTTAAATATGAAAGATTTTAATTGTTGAAGTGGTGATTCCTCAAAACCATTTTAGTGAAACAATTGCTAAATTCCATGCAAGAAAAATATTTGGGCTGTGGAAAAGAAACAATGTTGTTAATGGCTTTTAAAATAATTGACCTCCTGGTACAATTAAATTCCAAAAATAGTTGAATTCCCAATATCATACAGGCTTCAAATTTATCTTTATTGTCAGGATGCATGAGCTGGTCCTGAGTGGTGGAACTCCCTATGAGAGAGGCATTGAGGTTGACCCATCAATATCGAGGAGAGGTGTGGTTTCTTTTCAATATTATATAAACATAATAATGTGATTAATGCTCCTTTACAACAGTCCCCACAGCCTGGTTTGGGTTTGTGTGTTCTATTTTTGCATGCATTTCATTATTTATCTGCTTTTGCCTTGGCTGTGGGGAGCTGGGTGCTACCAGGCTTACTAAACTTGAAAGAGTTCTCAACCTACTGAAGTGCCCAATTTTGTAATATAATTATTACTGTTGTTTCAAACTGACTGTGTGAATCTGGGCTGTCTCTTCCTGCAGCAGGCTCTGGGGTTTTTCAGCAGCTTATGAGCCTCAGGAAGCAGCCTGTGCTTCTGGTGAAAGTGAAGTCACCGAGTGTGCACTCCAAAGACATCCTGAAGTGAGTCCTCGTGCTTCCATAAAATGAAAAAGTATTCCAGATAGCCCAGAGAAATCTGCAGTGTTTGCAGTGAACACCTCAACTGCTGTCCCTTATTTTCCCAACAGTTTTCTCCCTGAAACATTAGTTGGGGGCATGTGCTACATCCATCTCCTGGTGTTTTATCGGCAAATCCTTGGAGATGCCCTCCTGAAGGACAGGATGAGCATGCAAAGCACAGGTGAGCACTGCAGGAAGATCAGGTTCATCCAGGGAGTGACTCTTGTCAGGTCTCCCATTGGTAAGAGATGTTTTGGCGCTCAGACTAAGTTATCCTCTTTATTTTTAGTTTTTAATTATTATTTACTTGCTGACAGTAGGGAGAGACAGAAGTTGGAGAATTCTGGATTTAGAACTCAGTGTCTTGCCCTGATTATTCAACAGAACTAATGATAGTTCATAGCCTTCTCCATTTTAAAACCAACTTGAAATAAGGAAAAATTACATTTCTTAACTGTACTAAGTATGAATTTCTATAGGTGAGAACTGCCACACTTACCTGGTTTGATCTGCATAGTTTAGGACAGTAGATCAGGCTGATGACCTCTCCTGGAGTTAAATTGCATCCCTTTGGATTCAGACTTCATGTGAAGCCATTGCAAGGCTTTATCCCAGGAGCTGTTCTGGTAGCTGCAACTAAAGAAGATTTCTATTATTTCAAAATCCACCATCACTTTAGGAATAGCCAACTGAAAATGTCTGTTCTCCTTCCCAGAAGGAAGTCCTGGCTTTCTTCCCCGAAATGTTTGGGGCATTAGTAAACGCTTCGTGTTTACCAAACTTAGTATCAGCTTCAAGGTGAAGGGACAATTGTACATTCAATATTTAAAATCACATGATAAAGGAAACACTTCAGCCAAAATCTTGCTCTCTGTCACTTGGAATCTTATCCACAGTCTCATTAATTAAAATAATCACAGGAGCAGAGTGATTTCTCATGGAAGTGACCCAAAAAGCACCAGGACACCTGTGGAGTGGGATAAGTGCTCCATTGGGAAAATTCACTGTGCACTTGGTCCTTGGTTCTCCTAAAATGCCACACCAGGCTGAGGTAGAACCCAAGTGTTTTTATCCAAAACATCCAAGCTAAGCAGAACAATTGCAGCTGCGTGTAAAAAAGGCAGGTGCAAAAATGAGGGAAAACACCTCTGGCAGGTAAATCAGGAAGGGTTCATGTTTGCTGGTGTTCCCAATAAAGAGCACTGGGGTTTGTGTGTCCCCTCTCCTGGCTTAACTGTTTCTCAGCCACTGAGAATTAGCTGCAGTCAGAACAGTTTTTAGGGAGTTCTTCTACCTTCCCTGCTCTGCAGAACTGTGACAGCTCATTTTCCCTTTGGAACAGTCTGACAGGAGGGGAAGTGCTGAATACCTGGATGTGCCAATACTTTGAAAACTGATTCTTCCTTAGCCTTTAATGTGTTGTTTTTTTTTTTTTTTTTGTGTTTCAGACTTAATCTGTAATCCTGTGCTAGCAACTTTCCCTCAACTCCTAGATCAGCCAGACCTGATGGATGCACTTCGGGTATGTTACCTTGTCAGGATTTCCAGGGAAAATTCAAAATTTGAGGTTATTTTTTGTCCTGGGAGAAAAGTTCTCCAGCCTTACTCTGATTTTTCATTTCATTTTAGAGTGCCTGGGCAGAGAAAGAAAGAACATTGAAGAGAATTGAGAAGGTAACAAACCACAGGTTTTTCTTTCCATATATTCAGGGTAATTCCACCTAGCTGCTCCCTGCCAGTGGAATTGCTGCTTAGCTTTTCCTCTCACTGTACATCTGTTTAGAAAATAGAGATATGCAAATGCAGTTCTTAACATTTCTCACCCAGATTTATAACAGTAAACCAGGAGCAGGAGGAAAATTAAATTAACTTGTAACTTTTTATTTCAGTGTTGTCAGGGGGGAACCTGTTACATGTTGGTACCCGGCGTGGCTCCCTGTCATGATGTGCTTCCAACAGTCGTGGATACAAAAAGGGGCTGTGTATGCCCACAAAATCGTCTTCCCTCCTCCAAATTCTGAGCTTCAGTCCTCCCACAATCTGCCTGGGAAAGGCTCCCTAAATTCCTGAGATCTCCCTATCCCAGAGAGTTGTGATCCGTGTTTTGGCACAAAGACAGCTGGAGAATTTACCTGGTTGTCCCCGGGCTCACCCAGACCTTGTCCTACATCCTGTCCCCTGGACAGAGAGCAGCTGCAGGAACTGAATGAGAAAGCCATTGGCTCTCAGTGCTGGATTTCCTGGAAGCAGCAGTGGGATATCTCATTCCTGTGCATGCTCCTGAATTGATGCACAAGGATGGCTCCCTGTTTACGCAGAACAAACACCTGCTGAGTCAGAGCAGCTTTGTCAGGGTCATTCATCCAAAAGGAGAGCAGAGCTGCTCACGGAATTGGCAACTCCCTGGGATCCCAGAACCATCCAGTTCTACCTGACTGGCATGTGCCACTCCCAGGGGAGGATTGCTGAATGCTCACCCCTGGTGTGGTTCTGTGAGGCTGAGCTGTGAAACGCTCCCTGCCAGCCACAGTGCTCCTGGGGCTGGGACACTGGACTTGGATCTTTCCCATGGGTTTGATAATTGACCAGGCTGATCCTTTGTCTCTGGGTTTTCCACACTGATCTTCACAGGGGAGCACACAGGTGTCACCATGCACAAAGAGTGGGACAGCAGTGCTCAGGGGCAGCATCAGCTCTGGCTCCAAGGAGTGGGACCAGAGCCATGCTCCGCCTAGGACAGCAGGGAGATGAGAGCAGTTTGGGTTTCCAGGGCAGGGAGGATGTGGCACTGCTTTTAAGAAATATAAATACCCCACAGCAAAAGGCTCTCGGTGCCTGTAGTTTGTGGGAAGGCTGGCAGAGTTCAGGTTTGTGGATATGCTGGAGGCTTGTCTGAGATAATGGATGCATCAAATCTCTTCCCATTGTTTTTCTGGGAACTGAAAGTGAGTTGTTTGGGTTTTTTCCTATGTACAATACTTTGGAAAAGTGCTTGGCAACACCACGTGTTTGCACTGAGGTACTTTCAAACACTGTTCTCTGCAGAGAGATCAAGAATTCCTGAAGTCTGCGTTTGTCCTGGTGTACCACGACTCTGTGTTCCCTCTGCTCTGCTCCATGTCCCTCCCCAGCTACAGATGGGCTGAGGAGGAGGTGGAATTGTCTCGCTGGAAGGTGATCCATGACTTCCTGAAGAGGAGCCAGGAGAAGGACGGCGCGCTGGAGCACCTGCTGTCATCAGAAAACACCCACAGAGCCTTTGACATCTCAGAGGTGGCCTATGATTTCTTAGGAGAATTGAGGGAAAACAATCCTGGAGAATGAACAATTCAGGCTCTCTAAGGATGTGGTAACAATAAAATTAAGTTCTTACCAAAGAGATTGTGCAGGAGCTGAATTGTAATGGATATTTTAGCACAATTAAGATTTTGAGAGAGATTAAAATTATTTTATCTGTTTATCTACTGGAAATTGTATTTTAAATTTTTAACTTTGCAGAGTTAAATAAGGCTCTGGTTGCCTGTTACTACCTGTTGTAGCCATGTCAGGTGTCATTATTTGCCAAAGCTCAGGTAGCCCTTTTCTCCTCTCATGCAGCTTCCAATTAATTTCCAGTGTTGTTTTAATCAGGGTGAACAAAAGGCTCTTTGTCCCAGTCCCCCAGCATCTGGGAGCAGGGAAGGGAAAGAGCACTGATCTTTAAGAATGCTGCTGAGCAAGGACAGCCAGCTTAGGGGAAGAATCCTCTCTTGCCCAACCAGTGACCAGCGGGTTGGTTTTTAGACTGTTTGCCTGTTCCTCTCCCCCACTCAGGGGAAGGCTGGGTTCCTCCCAGGAATGTGCCTGACCCAACACAAATAGCAGCAGGGGGGAAGCCTGGGAATGCTGTGTTTCCCCGGGATTGTTTCCTCTGCTGACCCCTGAGCACCTTGTGACCACAGGCTCTGTGTGCTGCCCATTCCCAGGGGGAAGTGATTAATCTACGTTCTCTTTAGTGCTGGAGCATCTGGATGCTTCCTGCAGGGCAATGGGGACATTGCCACCGAGTCACACCTGGATTTAAGCCCAGGCCAGGCTCAGTTTTGTCTGGCGAGATTTGAAACAAGATTTTTTAAAACCTCCACTGCATGGAGCCAAAACCCAGCTCCCACTGGAGTATCTGTAAACTGGAGCCTCCAGAAATACCACAGGACACTTCCCCCAGCCTAGGAAGCGCTCAGAGACATGGATTTGATCTTTGCTCTGTGTTGTGCAAGAGCTTGGCATAGAAGCCAAGTTCCTGGGGCATCACCTGTCTCGCCTAGCAGAGCTGCGATAACTCACTGGGACAGTGTCTTCCTCCTGCTGTAGCCCATTGCCCTGGTTAATGGGGTCAATCTGTCCTCTCTGGGCCACCAGGCAGAAGTGGCCCCCCCAGCCTTTCATCCCACCCCTTATCTGGGAGTTCTGGGGCCAGGCAGAGTGCACTGGATGAGACAGCAAGCGCTTCCCGAATCCAAACTGCATTTGCCAGGAGGCAGAAATTCCTGTAGTTCCCCTTCACCCCTTACAGGGCAAAGCCTCCTGGTGTGTTTGTAAAATTTACCTGCTAGTTTCTGAAGGCTGGATGTGCCTGGAGGGCGTGGAGGTGTCTGACGTGACCGCGGAGCAGAAACCTGAACAGAAAGGGGAGGAGGCAACAACAGTGGAAGCTAAAATAATTCAGGATTGGCAGCGTGCCAGGAAACATTTCTGTGCCGGCAAGGTGTAGGAAGCTTTTTCCTTCCCTCTCCAGTTAATGACCTTGCGCTGGTGCCCCGGGCCGGGGTCCCGTGTGTCCCAGGGCGGCGGGCAGGGGGATGGATGCACCAAGCGGCCGCAGCCTCGGGCGGTGCCAGGGCTCGGCGGGCCGGGGCCGGGGCAGCGGCGCGGTGCCAGCCCGGGCCGGTTCCTGTGCTTACGTCCCGCGGGCGTGTCCCTTAAATCCCGCACGGGAGCGGCGCGGGACAGGCGAGCGCCAGCGGAGCCGAGCGGAGCGCTGCCAGCGGGGCAGAGATGGCCTCGGTGGGTCCCTCGGCAGCCTCCACGCAGCCCGCCCTGCCCTCCGGAGCCGCCGTCTTCAAAACCATCCCCTACGCCTTCATCCTGCCGGAGATCGTGAGTATGCCTCGCTGCGCTGCCCCGCGGAGCCCGCTCCTGGCTAAAATCCCCCGAAGCCATCCTGAAGGCATCCTGACTGGGAAGTGACAGCTTGTCTTTGAGCTTACGCTGAATGCACAAAGTATTCCCGAAGGGGTTTTCAGGAACAGCTTGAGGACAGGGCACACTCGGCTCCATCACAGCCTGTGAGGGTCACCGGCTGCCGCGGGGCTGGGAGAGGCTGAAGAGCTGCTGGCTCATCCAGGGCAGACTGGCAGCTCTCGTTATCATGAAGCAGCTCTCTGTAGAAATGGCTTGAAAATCAAGGCAATTTTGCTCTCTGTATCAAGTTCCAGGGGTTGAAGGCAATTGGGCGTCTGGTAATGTGTGAATACATTCCATGATTCTTTAAATTGCTTCTGGGTCCAGAGGGCATCCAGTGGGACTGGCCAAGATTTCACCTGATGTACTTTGTCATGGTGCACGGGGCTGGCAACCCACACACCCTGTGCTCCACAGGCACAATCCCTGCCCGTGGTGGCAGGCTCAGCTCCCTGCTGCAATTCCAGGGGTTTCACCCACCACAGTGGGATGGCACAGGCTCATCCTGATGACCTTGTGGGCTTTTTGTGCTCAGTAAATATTTTGGGTGGATCCAGAGCGAGCAACTCGCTCCAGGCTGGTGCGTGGAGCTGAGAGGAGACTTCCTTGTGCTGTGATTCCAAGCCCCGGCGATTAACGAGCGGGCAGGGCTGGGTTGAGGCAGCCACTCACTTTTCCCAGATAAAAGCACATTTTCTGGCTTCTCCACCAAATCCCTCAGGGTGAGACATTTCCTTGTGTGCAAGGCAGCAGCAAACCCTTCCCTTTCGTGTGAACACTCATTTCCCATGAGTTTTCAGGGAAACTGGTGCCAACTTGCTTTCTTGCTTCCCATAGCACTGGGATGCTCTGGGAAAGATGCAGGGGTTCCACTGGCTGCTGCAGCTGGCCCAGGAGGGAGGCGAGGAGGGAACTGGGGAGGAAAAGAGCTTTTCCTCATCCCACACTCATCAGCGGCGCCTGTTTGTCCCCGGCAGGTTTGCGGGACCTGGGTGTGGATCCTCGTCGCTGCTACCTCCGTCTCCTTGCCGCTGCTGCAGGGATGGGTGATGTACGTGTCCCTCACCTCCTGCCTCATCTCCCTGCTGCTCCTCTTAAGCTACCTCCTCGGCTTCCACAGGAACAGCGAGAACTGGAAAGTGCTGGTAAGGAGGGGATGGAACACGGGCAGGTGTTGGCAGCAGCAACATGGACACAGGATCACCATGGCTGGTGATCCACCAACCCTTTCCTCCTTTTGCCTCAACTGGAAAGTCCAGGGGAGCTGTGCTGTGAAATCACTGCTTGGTTTGGTCCCAGGCCTCTCCAGGCACCCGTCCCCCTTTGGGGCACTCACAGGTGCCTTGTTTTGCAGGACAGTTTGTACCACGGCGCCACGGCCATTCTGTACATGAGCGCCGCGGTCCTGCAGGCCAACGCCACCATCAACTCTGAGTTCGGCATCAATGCACCACTCAACTACCAACTCAACAGCGCTGCATCGGTGAGTCCAGAGCAGCCTGCCGGGCTGCAGGACACACACTCACCCCTGCAAGGGCAGCAGCATGTGCTAAAGCCACAGCAGAGCCACCCCAAGTGCCAACAGGGCTGAGCTTCAGCTCCTCAGCTCTGTGGGTCGTGCAGCTGGCATTGGCTTCTCAGTTCATGGACAGCCTGACGTGGCTGGATGCTGGGAAAAGCTGAGGCTTTGTCTCTCCTTTGAGGCTGGAGGGAGCTCTGTGCTGGGAGGCTTCCCCATGCTGAGAGCACTGGGAGGAGATGGGGTTTGACTCTGCCAGCTGACCCTTCCTCTTCTTCCTCTCGTGCAGTTCTTCGCCTTCCTGACGACCTTCCTGTACATCCTCCACGCCTTCAGCATCTACTACCAGTGATCCTGGCAGCACCAGATTCACCTTGACAGGACAAGGGCTTTCCCAGCGTGAGAGACCTTGCTGTCATCTCAAGGTGTCCCTGCTCCAGCCCTGTCACCAGGCCTCAGGAACAGCAAGTCCTTTTGCACTTCATCACAGGAGGGATTTTGCTGGCACACATTGGTGTGCCTGTGGGACATTTCCTGCCTTGCTTTGGGGAGGGACTTGTGAGGGGAGGGACTGGGTGCAGGCCCCAGGCCTCCAATACCAACATTCTGCCAAATATTGACAACCATGGGAAGAGAAAAAAAGAAATCACTGTTCCTTCAGCAAACAACCTCCTTTCTTCTGTAATTTGCCTTCCTCTGGTTCAGCTCCATCCCTCCCCAATACAAGTTCATAACAATGATACAAGATTGTGTTCCTTGACTTCCAGATGGTTTCATTTGGTAAATGCTGTATTTGGAATAAAGTGTCAATGGGCAGATTTTGACTACTCTGTAAACTGTGTTCACTGAAAAAGCTCATTTTACTTCCCAAGAGTTAGAAAAGAAACAGAAAATGTTCACTTACAAAGCTACAACAGATTGTAAACAAGCAAATCATAGAACCCATAGGAAATTTCTAGATGTAGTACAAAACTACAGCATGAAAAGAATGATTACACAGGAAGAGAACTGACATTTACAGCAGCTCTCCTCCCGTGTCTCCTGATTCCCATTACAAAACCTGTGGCTGTGGAGTCCATCACGGAGCACTGGTGTTACTGCTGTCCCTCCTCCGTGTCCTCTGCCTCGGAGTGACTGGAAGGAGCTCCCTCCTGTCCCTGCTCCAGGCAATCCTGCAGCACTGGGACGCTGTAGGCTCGCAGCACATCCAGGTAGAGCAGGTAGTCCTGGAGGCAGGCTGGCAGCGGCAGCTCCCGGATCACGCGCTCCGAGCGCAGGCGCTCGCTCCCCAGCAGGGACCGGATCTCCAGGCGGCACAGGTGGGACAGGGAAGGAAGGAAGGCTGGAAAATGGAATCCCAAGTCAAACACAGAGCAGCTCTTACTACACCAATATATTTACTAATATAAAAGGAAATAGAGAATTTAATCTCCATTTCCCCAAATAACTCCCATTTTTTAAACTCCAAAAGCATCCTCATTAGCTTCAAGCATTCTAAAGGAAATATTAAATTACATTATCACTTGGACAACTTAAAAATTATTACAGACTCTTTTAAAGGAGAATTTTCTTTGAAAGGAATCATTAACAAAGACATCTAAGTGCAGTTTCTCAGTCACATAACACATGACCTGCTTTTCTGAAGGCCAAAGTATGAAAAATTCCTGCACAACCAATTGAATCTTTTTGGCTGGTCACAATTTGATTATGTTTGGTTTTTATGGTTTGCATTTAATTACTGTCCAATGCTTACAAAACAGGACAGATGCCTCATTGGAAATACAAATCAAATTAGAGAAGTAAAACATAACTAAGTGCTATTGTCATATTCTAAATCTCCCCATCCTGCAGCCTGGAAGCTGGACACACAGAGACATTATTTTTCCTGCCTGTATTCCTTACCAAAATGGCTTTTGGAAGTCCAAGTGAACTTCTCCTTGTATTGGGAAAGGTGTTGCTCCACAATTGGAGGAAGTCTGCTCCAATTCATGAACTCCAGGACAAAATTAAGGACATCCTCACTCATGGAGAAAATCCTGTTTAACAAAGACTTCTCTAAAATACTTTTAAAAAGCATTTGTAGATTACAGAATAAAAGACCAAAAAACATCACATGTGATACACAAGGAGAGTGACATTCATTCAGTCACTGAGTTGCAAACTTGCAGTGTGTTTACTACAGCCTGCAGAAAATACAAATATTTCATAACTCTAAGTTTAATCCTGTAGTGCCCAATTAAATATAAAACATCACCAAGCTGTTGTTTATATGTGGAAAAACTTCAATAATAATAATAAAAAAAAATCTGACTGGAATTTTTGCCACATTGTGTTAAACAAAACAGTCTCAAACTGCATCCGTTTCCTCTCCTCCCAGCCTTGGCCCAGCTTCATTTCCCATTTGTTTCCCATCCCTCCTGACCTATTTCTCCCATTGAAATTTCTTCTTACCATGGCTGTATTAAAGTATCACACACACAATTTGCAGCTAAATTTGGGGGTTAAGTAGAGATGTTTGATATAAACTTGGGAAGTGATGCTTTATTGCTATTCTAGAGAAAGGCAATTTCCAGTCTGGCTTTCTTCCTAAAGAAAATTGTTTTACTGCCTCCAGACATGACGTGTGAATGATTTATTTCAGACTTTCCACAACCCCTCCCGTTCCTGATGGTGGCAACAGATTATCAAGGGCCATCCTGTAGCAGCTTTGCACATTAGCATGGGATGTTTAAGTAAAGAAAGACAAGGCTCCCTGCTTTACCAGAACCTGCGCATGAAATTCACGGGGTTGAAGCCAGCCAGGAGCAGGCAGGGCAGCCATTCCTTGTATTCCTTCTGCACTGTGCTGCTGTAGAGGATGAAGTCTGTTAATTCCTCCTCTGAGGGCAGGGAACAGCCGAACCTCAGGAAGCGCCGGAACAGAGCAAATTTCTTATGGCACAGGCAGTGAGCCAAGTTGATGCCACGCAGGGTGATGCCATATTTCAGAAGGACATCAATGAACTGGTAATACCTGTGAGCAGGAGAAGGAACAGGGCATCCCATGAGCTTTGCCTCAGAAAGCACCCACCACTTGTTACATCTGTCTGCAATAAAACATTTCAAAATGTTTTTATTAAAATCCTTTTATCATTACCCCCAACAGGATAAGGACTGAGACTGTGACTGGTGCTGCCTTTTAGTGATTGGAGGGCACATTACTCCACAGAAGTGGTGACATGTGTTACCTGCCTTGTTCACAGAGCAATCACCTGCTCTGCATCCCTTCCTAAATTATCTATTATAAAGCAACAACAGGACAGAAAGAGAAAAATGGTGTCCAAGGATTTTTAAAGGCAGCTTTCTAGGAGCAGGCCACGAACTAAATTCACTACTAACAAACCTCGTTAATTTAAATGGCAGCCACAAATAAATTATAAACAGTATAAATATTTTATATAAATATATAATTATAAAATAGAAATATTTATTATAAATATTATAATAACTATTTATTTATTCTAAATAAATAAATTTCAATCCATGTACAAAGAAATAATTTGTTAAAATCTGAGAGGATTCAAAAGCCATTTTTGAAGATGCTTTCCTTAGTGCAGCATGTGTGTCACACTCCAGGGCTTCACATTAATGTTCCCAAGGAAATGGGAATAATGAGGAGTGTCTACAAAGGGGGAACACACTGGAATTCTGGAAAAATATTAGATGATAGACAGCAGTTGAGAGAAGAAGGTGGGAAACTACAGTTAAAAGTAAGTTAATTAAAGCAAATATGATTACGAGTAACTCCAAAATAGAAGAGGTTTGCTTACTGCTTTTGGAAGATCATGCACATGGGGGACCTGCAGCCAAAGTCCAGGCACTCCTGAGCATCTGGGCTGAAGCCCTGCTTGAGCAGCATCTCCAGGCACTCGCCGTCCCCGCCGTACAGCGCGGAGTACACCGGGCTCACTTTGCCCTCGCCCTTGTCACACACCCGGTCAGTGACGGGAATCAGCAGCTCCAGTATCCTGCAGATGTTTAAAACCACTGCTTTCTGATCTCATTGCAAGGATTAATCCTAAACACACGGCCATTTTTTTCACAGGGTCGTTGCAGCTTTGGAAGAAAATCGTGTTTTTTTCACTCTTGAATTTGCAGCTTTATAATTCCATACACAGACCCCTGGCAAATGTCGTGCTTTGGGATGGATTTGGGCTGGAAAGAAGTATTCTAAACCAAACCAGGGACAGCTACTTCCTATTACCCAGCAATTCTTTTTAGAGCAACAGAACACCATTGCACATTAAATCCCAGCTCCAAGGAAGTTTGGAGGCAAACTGTAAATGTGAGTTGCAAATGAAACGAATTCTTAGTTCTGTGAAACAGAAAAATCATTCTGTTTACAACTCACACTCCAGGCCACATCACATTAGTGACAAACACCAGTTCCTCTGCTGCTGGAACTCACTGGTGCTGCATAAGAGTTGCCAGTGATGTATCATCATTTATATATTTAAGTGCTCTCTATGTGTGAATCATGGAGTTCCTGAGAGATCCTTCTCCCCAGTGGTCTACTCCCAAAACTTCCTTCCACTCTTGGCTCGCTGCTGTGGAATTGACTTGTATATCTGAAATTGGACAAAGCTGCAAATACACCTCTGGAAAGATTAAGGACACTGTTTTTGTGGCTTTGATTTTTCTGGCTGGTCCAGCTAATTCAATATTTGCATATAATTACTTCTGCTACTTAATATAGAATTCTAATTAGCAGCTGTTCAAGTCATGTATAATGTATAACACGGTTATTTGCATTTTTAAATGGAAAAGTAAAATGGCCATGGAGTGAATTGGTATCTGGTTCAGCACCATGGAAAACCCTCTAAATTCCTTAGGCTATGGATCATACCCAGGTTAGACGCTGAATTAAAAATCATATAATCACAGAATGGTTGGGATTGGAAGGGACCTTCAAGGTGATCCAGTTCTACCCCCTACCCAGACACTTCCACTATCCCAGGTTGCTCCAAGCCCCATGCAACCTGGCCTGGAACACTTCCAGGGATGGCACAGCCACAGCTTCTCTGGCAAACCTGTGCCAGGGCCTCACCACCCTCACAGGAAAGCATTTTTCCTTAATATTTCATCTAAACGTACTCTCCGTCAGTGTGGAAGAAACTACTAAGAAACATTTAAAATATGAAAATAATCAGAACTTCAGATCAGTTTGAACACTCAATTTTCCTCCCTTTTAGGGCTGAACTTCCTCCTTTGGGGATCAGATTTGTGTGACCAGGACCTTCTGTCTGAATGCCTCTGCAACCACCTACTTTGCATGGCCCATCTCAGCTGCTGCATGGATGGGTAACTGCCAGTTATCCTCGTTGCAGTAGAGGTTTGGGTCTGCCCCTGCAGCCAGCAGCAGCTTCACACAGTCCAGGTGTCCCTCCTGTGCAGCAATCAGCAGGGGAGTGGCCCTGTCCTTGGCCTGGCAGTTGACGTCCGCACCTGACACGAGACAAAACCAAAGTCACCTCCATCAGTCATTATCCTTCACAGGGTGGCTTCAAATTCAGCAAGTTCTCCTCAGCAATAAGGAAATAAAACCCATAACATTTGAAATGACATGTGCAGGAGCAGAGCTCCAGTTGCACTCAGTGGGAGTTGCTGGGAGCGTGGCCAGGGAAATGGAGGATGGTGGTTACCATGGGACAGAAGCAGGCGCAGACTCTCCAGCTGGCCATACTGAGCAGCCACAAACAGAGGGGTGATTCCAAAGTCATCACGACAGTCCTTGCTGGCCCCTTTCTCCAGGAGCATTTGCATTATCTCAGTGGAACCCTGAAATCAATGTTTTTATTCTCAACCAGCAGGAAAACGAGGAAATTACACAACCCGTTTTTCCCCACATGCTCCAGATAGAAATAATAAAACCCACAATACATTCTATATCCTAAAGATACACTTTAAAATTAATGGTAAAAGAAATTAGGCAAGTTCAAATTGATCACTTTTTCTCATTTACACATTAAAGTAATTTGTATGTGTTAGAACCATTAAGCCAACATATTTTTAAGTACAAGCTTATGACTGCTAGGGTAGGTTAGGAAAAATTACCTGACAAAAATGCAATAATTATTAAATAAATAATTATCCCCCAGAATACACCAGTTACACCAAAATTACATGATGTGCTCACAGGTTACCTGAAAGGAAGCTTGGTGCAAAGAATTCCATCCAGACCAAGAATGAGAACCTTCAATATTTGCTCCGTGTTGGAGCAAGAACTTGACAACCTCTGTATGTTTATTTTCAACAGCTTCCATAGAACAGTAATAAAAAGAAAAAAATCTTATTGAAGAATTTGAAAAAGAAATAATTTAAGTATTTGGGTTTAAAAGCTCAAAATGTCTCACTGCCAACTTCCTGAAACAACAATTATAATTCTTTTAAACTTGCCCATTATATACTGACTTGCCTTTTATATTTAGATCCCCAAAACAGTGTTGGGGAATGGAAATGATGCCAAATTCCCCCAAACTTGGAAAAGACTTGGAAACAAATGTAACATGGCACACATGATGTCTGGGCAGAGAGGCAAGTAAACCAATAAATGTATTTAATCAGATGATTTAGACCCTCAGGATTCAGCATAACAGAGGTTTTAAGCATTCAATTACGACAAACATAAGTAACAGAAAAAATGCTAAAATAATGGACCTTAATTGCCAAACTAGGAATGTCAAAAACAAGGTTTTTTACATAAGAATTAGGGAGGAATTATAACAATCAAAAAGGCTTTGAAAGAGGCTCATACAGATGTAATCCTGAACCTCCTAAAGTTTTTCTGTGCTTGATGCAGAAAATATATTTGCTTTTATAATTTGTTCTAAAACACTGTCTGAAGCAGATTTACCCATAAACAAAAGGTTATTTCCACACCTCTGAGCCTAAAGCCTGGCTATTTAGGGCTACAAAAAGATGCAACACAGCAGGCAAGTAAGAAACTCCGGTGAGTTTAAACTTGGAGAAACTTGAGTTTTAACTGGTGAGTTCAAACTCTGGGATTTGAGGAAAGCTCGTGTCACCTAGGAAGAGCGGGGTGGTGGCAGATTCGGTGGTGACATTGTCCAGGTCAGCCCCAGCTTCCAGGAGAACCCGGAGACATTCCACAGAGCCGTGACGGGCCGAGAGGTGCAGAGCACACATCCCTTCAAACGTCCTCGAGTGGATGTAGTCATCAGCTGGAGCTGCAGAGAAGCATAATGAGGGGGGAAAAGGGGATATTTGGCAGTGAATTACAAAATACAATCATTTTAAGAAAATAACAGAGTTATTTGAGATATGTGGCCTACAGAACACCCATGAATAAGCTGTTACCACCTCAAGGATCACCCATGAATCCCAATGTGTCAACTTCTACTTCCCGCAGTTGGGAAACCACACAGAAAATTCCCAAACAAGAATAGGATAAATCTATGCAACTTGTATTTTCTATGCCAGGGTAATTTAGCAGAAAACCACACTATTTTCCATTAGGTTTTCCTTACCTGTATCAATGAGGAGCTTCAGGCACTCACTGGAATTGTGTGCCGCCGCTTCGTGGATGGGCAGCCACCTCCTGTTATCCGGGACATCGACGCTGTATCCTCGATTTATCAACTCCCTCAGAATCTCAACGTTTCCTTCTCTGGCTGCAAGGCCCACAGCTGAGCACCGGTCTGAATAAGCTTCTGTGAAATCCATCCCTGGCATGGAACTCTGCAGCAGGAGGAAAGGAGTAAAGGGAGGAAAAAAAAAGAGACATTTGTGTTGGTACAACATAGATCTGAGGAGGGTTTAGTTTGTTTTGTAGAGGATTTGGTTTGGTTTGTAGGGAGATGGTGGTTTGGGGGGCTTAGGGAGAGGTAATTGCCTGGTGTGAAAAATGCCAGTCACTTGTTTTTAAAATTTTTAAAAAGTTTAATAGTAATAAAATGGTTATAAAAATAGTAATACAATTAGAGTAATAATAATTTGGACAATTTTAATTAGGACAATAAGAGACAATAGAAACAAAGAGTTACGGATGTCCAGGTACCTCTTTCTAGGCAAAATAAGCCCGAAAAAGGACTCACGTTAACAGAGGATTAACCCTTAAAAACAATAACCTGTTATACATTCATACACCTCATACATGATGCATAAATTCCATTCAAACACAGGATTCTGTCTGGTCATTGTTAGCTTCTTCCTCTGAATCCTAAACGGCGCCTTCAAGCCTAAGCGAGGCAGGAGGAAGTTGGTTTCTTCTGATAATGGAGCAATAAATTCTCTTTCTCTGAAAGATTGAGGTGTCCTGGGGCTGCTATCTCACTGCGAGCCCTTTCTTTAGAAAAAAAGTATCCTACATAGCACAGTTTCCATTTTAACATTTTGTTATAACCTAAAACTATATTTAACACACTACTTAAGAGAATTAACACAGCATTACTTTCTAACACAACACATACAATATTCATTTTAATATTTGCGAAAAGCCAATCAGAAAATACGCATTTTTCATATTTAGGGTGGGTTGGGGAAGGTTGTTTGTGGGTTTTGAGGGGAGATGGTTGTGGAGTTTGAGGTGAGGTGTTTGAGGATTTAAGAGGAAGTTGAGTTGGAGGAGAGATGGTTGTTTATGGGGTTAAGGGGTGGTTCTTTGTGGGGTTTGAAGGCAGAGGTGGTTGGGGGCTTCGGGGCGAGGTGATTGATTGGGGGGATGTGGTTGTTGGCAGCACTGGGGGGCGAGGCAGGTGCTTGGGGGAGGTCGGTTGTGGGTTTGGGACGTGGTCGCTGGTGTGTTTTGGGGGGACGATCGTTTGTGGCCTTGGCGGAGGCTGTCCGGGCCGAGGAACGGCTCCCAGAGCGCCGCCACAGCCCCGGCCCCGCCAGGCTCCGCCGCCGCACCGGGGCCGCCCCGCCGGCGCTCGGGGCCGCCGCCTCCGGCCGGGGCCGCCCCGCGGCTCTGCGCAGGCCCCGCCGGGCCGGGCCGCCATGTGGGTGTTCGGCTACGGCTCCCTCATCTGGAAGGTGGATTTCCCCTACCAGGAGAAGCTGGTGGGGCGCATCCGCGGCTACAGCCGGCGCTTCTGGCAGGGCAGCACCGACCACCGCGGGGTGCCGGGCAAGGTGAGCCGGGGCCGGGGGAGCGCGTCGGGCCCGGCTTCGGGCCCTGCCCCGCGGCCGGAGCCGCCCGCAAGGGCTGCGCAGAAAGCCAGGAGCACAACGCCCTTTAAGGAGGGCTCCGAAATGCCCGCATCTGGCATTCAGGGCGTTAAATGCCCCCGGTGAGGGGCGGGTGTCAGGCTGTGCACAGGGAATAGGAAAAGGCAGAATTATTGATCCAAGTAAGCCCCGGCTGTGTTTTAACTTATTTTACTCTCAGGTGAAAATTCATGGATTAGGAAATATTTGGAGTTCTAAAATTCTTCGCCGTTTGGAAAAGGAGAAAAAAAAAAAAAAAAACCCAGCGAGAAAAAGAAACTAAAATTCCAAGTGAACATTCCCAATGTCGTGTTTTTTTAAGCCATGGGGATAAAGTATAACCTTGCACCCAGGTAACTCCACCGTAAACCTGAAGCGGCTTTAAGAGAGAAAAAGCATCAGGATTATTTTAAAGAACACATCTTGCTTCTTGGAAGGGCCCAGATGAAACAACACCCATTAGAATATCAAACACCATAAAATACCTTGCACAGAGCTCAAAGAACACAGCTTGAGCCACCACTGACACACATTGAAGAACAGCAACGAGAAAAAAAACCAGTTCTTACAGATATACAGCAAATTACTTGTTAGCTGCGTTTTAAAAATATTTTCAGAGGATTATTCCCAGTAGTACAAACAGTACTTAATTCCTCTGATCAATAAGTATTTAATAATTTGTTTCTTAATGTTTGTTTTGGGTAGTTCCAGGCAAGACAAGGACTCTGCAAGCAATTAAGTAAATATCCTGCCCTTCCTTAGGCAAACAGATCCTTCTTCCATCACACAACCCACCTGAACATGAAGTTCTCCTCAGTACTGCCCTTCATATTAAATCAAATCAGATTTAAATGGAATTTAATGAATTTAGGCTACAGTTACAGACATTCCTAGCAAGGACAAGAAAGTTGATTTCCATCCAGCACAGAAAGTCTCTTTAATCCATAATTCACAAAAATCTTTGTGACCCATTGCGAGTGCGCAAGTCAGAGAACTATCAATGACTATGGAAAAAACATTCCAAAAGGAACACTGAAGTTATCTTTGGTGTTTCCTGGGAACAGACTCATTTCTCCTCAGGAAACAGGAGTCATTTAGTGTTCATGTAGCTTTATTGCCTTATTTTATCAGTCAGGTCAGGAATAAATTGCTCACGCTGGGAGAGAACTAATTTGATGCCAAAAGCAGCAATTTTAAATGGCAGATATAGTTCAACATAGGGTTTTATGTTTTAAAGGTTTATATAACAAACTTCCAGCTATTTTATTTCTAGTGTTTACAAACTGGCTTCTTACTTTTTCCTACAGGAATTAACTTCCTGGGGAAAACAAGCCATTTGCAAGGTATCCTCCCTCTGTCCAGTGAGGCTCCAAGGGCTACCTGAGGATAGTTTTACATTAATGAAACTCTTAATTATCACTGTTATTGTATTGTTAATTAATTGTCAGTGTTTTTAATTGCAGTGGAATTGAGTCTGGACAGCACATGTAAAGCAAGGACATTCAAACCCTCCCAATTTCTGTCTGCCTTTAATTTTTGTGTCATAGGCACTGTCCACCCAGAATTTAACATGTTTATTTTATCTAATACACATCCAAAGCTACTCTCCAAAAATACTTACACTGGATCTGGACCTTACTGGAATTGTGCTGGATTAGTTCTCTAAGCGTTTCATTCCTGTTCCTTGTTTGTTTGTTTGTTTGTTTTTCTCATTTTGGTTTGGTTTTGCTCATGATTTAGGGCAAAAGCCTCTGACTGAATGATGACTTTGTCTTTTAAATTTTAGCCTGGAAGAGTTGTGACCCTGGTTGAAGATGCTGAGGTACAGTACTGTTGCACAGAATGTCCTGTTGCATTTCCACGCATTAATTTTTGCTTTTCTACGAGCAGATAACTGTCTTATCTTCAGGGAAAAGTTCTCTCAGTGTTTCCCAGAGTTACACCAATGGCTCTTGACTGTTTCAAATAATCAGCATAAACTGGAAGTAGTTTGGGTCTGTTATTACCACAGGGATATTTTAAAGTATATTCTGGAATAGTCACTTTGGTTATCCAGTTGTGAGATGTAGAATTTGAGAGAAAGACATATCAAACATGCATGATTTGATATCAGCATTGAATGATAAATGTAATTGCTTTAATTTCAAGGTTTGACCAGATTGTGAAGGTATCTCAGCACACCACACCAGTTCACGTGTGTAACAGGTGTAGGTGACCCTCAGGTCCTTGCCAAACTGCCACTAAACACAAGGAACCTGATCAAAATTCCTTCAAATTCAGCATTATTTAAATTTGTCATTTTCAGACATAAATTTTTACAAGATCAGGGAGAAACTGTTTTCTTTTTTGCCAGCTCCTTAGTGTCCTGTACCGAGGCTATTTACAACTCCAAATATTAACAAAACAAGAAATTGCTCTTTTAGGAAAAGCTTAAATGCAGAGGATAAACCATTTAATTGTAAAGGAAATCATTCCTTCCCTTGGCTGCTGATGTCAAGCCCTGAAAACCAAAGCTCTGGGCACTGTGACTCAAACAAGCCATAACCTGTCAGTGCCTTTTTAATCCTAATATAAAGAATAACCCCAAAATAGCAGAAAGAGGATGATCACTGGTAATTGCCTGAATGAAGCAAGGACTGAATACTTTGGGACTCTTACAAACACTGCAAAAAGCAGCAGTAAGAGGGGCAGGTGTGACTGTGTTTACAGGGGTCTCAGGTTGAGGGAAGAGATGAGGATCTAATTCTATGTTTCAGAAGGCTTGATTTATTATTTTATTATATATATTACATTAAAACTATACTAAAAGAAGAGAAGAAAAGATTTCTTCAGAAAGCTAGCTAAGAATGGAATAAAAAAGAATGATAACAAAAGTCTGTGGCTCGGACTCTCTGTCCGAGCTAGCTAAGCTGTGATTGGCTATTAATTAAAAACAACTAACATAGGCCAATCAAAAATCTACTTGTTGCATTGTACAGCAGCAGATAATCAAAGTTTACATTTTGTTCCTGAAGCCTCTCAGCTTCTCAAGAGGAAAAAGAGGAAAAATCCTAAAGATTTCCTGCCTGTTACAGACATCTTTTATGCAAAATCCTAAAGAAAGGATTTGGGATTTTGCATAAAATTTCAGTTTCTTGAAAGCTTTGCCTAAACGCAGCGATTCCCGAGTTTCCCTTATCCACGTTTCCTCGGCCAGGGCTGCGTGTGGGGCGTCGCCTACCGCCTGCCAGCCGGGAAGGAAGGAGAGGTGAAGGCCTACCTGGATTTCCGGGAGAAGGGCGGCTACAGGACCACCACGGTGGTCTTCTACCCCAAGGACCCGTCGGTGCAGCCCTTCGACGTGCTGCTGTACATCGGCACCCGCGACAACCCCAACTACCTGGGCCCCGCGCCGCTCGAGGACATCGCGCGGCAGATCCTGGGCGCCGCCGGGCCCAGCGGCAGGAACACCGAGTACCTCTTCGAGCTGGCCAACTCCATCAGGAACCTCGTGCCCGAGGATGTGGACGAGCACCTCTTCTCCTTAGAGACACTGGTCAAGGAGCTCTTGAACAAGCACCAAAATCTCAACTGTCTGTGAAAGTGACCTCGCAGCAGGCCTGGTTGTGGTGTCAGAGTTTTAGCCCCTGGGAGGAATGCTCCTCTGCTGCATATCTTAATTAATGCTGCATTCAGAATAGGAGTTGGTTACTTAAGACTGCCAAAATCATTCTTCCATTCTTTCTCAAGAAAGGAGAGCAACAAAAGTCTTCTAAGTTCAAATTCAGTATCTCAGCTTTTTATCCAAAGACTGCACCTCAAGGCAACCACCTAAACACTTCTCTTTATGTTTTATTATTATTTCAGGTTTGAAATAAATCTTTAGAATATTTTTGAGGTCAAAATTGGCATGCAGAGACAAGTTCCTTAAGATTTAAGTGATAGTTTGTTCTGATCCCAGACCACAGTGCAGGAATTTTAAGTGGTTGGCCTAAATTCTGTAGTAGAACATTTATATCAACATTCAACTCCTCTGAAATAAAGTTATGCCACTGAATTAGTCATCTCACCCTTTATACGTTAATTTATCCTTAAAAGCAGAGGATAAACAATTTTATTGTAAAGGAGATAATTCCTTCCCTTGGCTGCTGATGTCAAGCCCTGAAGACCAAAACTCTGGGCACTCTGACTCAAACAAGCCATAACCTGTCAGTGCCTCATTTTCATTTTTAATCCTAATACAAAGAATATCCCCAAAACATTAAAATTAACCAAGAACATGACTTGAAGTCACAACACAGCACAAAGAGAAACTTTCATCTCTGCCACTTCAGGTGCTGTTGTGGCCCCATCTCTTCAAAAATCCCAGCTGCAAGGATAGATTTTAGTTTCAGGGATTCACCCAGAGAAGGTAATTAAGGAAGGAACCCTCTCTCCAGTCACCTGTGGGGTGTGTTTGGACATCCCAAGAGGGTTGGGAAGCCCCCAGTTTAGGCAGGTAGGCTTCCTCATGCAGTCCGTCCCAACATGGACTTGTCTTGCTCCTCAAAACTCTTTATTTTTATTAACTTTTAACCAAGTATATTTTTATATATTAATATAACAGGTCCTGTTTCAAACACCACGTAACATCCTGTTTTCCCAGCCAGGGAATGTGTAAGTGTTTAGTAGCAGCCTGTAAGCCTGGATTCTGCATCAGTAATTGCAAAAAAAGTGTGGTTTTCTCCTATAAAGATTGACCCTTTCTGTTCTTTACATCTTCCTGGTTTACATTTGTGAAGGTAAAAGTGTGCAATGGCACTCTCTGCTTTCTTGAAAATTCTTTTAGATTTAAAAATTCTTTCCTCAAAGACTTATCTTTGTTCTTTAAAAGAGGACAGGGGATCCAGAACCATCAGGGCTGATTCCCCCTTTAAAATGCTAATTATTTAAGTACTGTGATTCTGTGTAGCTCCACATTCTCTGTCTTTGCCTCCAAAGCTTTGTTGGTTCTTTGCTTCCTAAATGCATAAACCATTGCAATAATACACGTTCCTGTGTACGATTTCAGTGCAATAAAAATGCATTACAATGACTGAAGGGGTTGGAAATTCCCAGAAATGTTATGTTTCAAGTGTGTCTGTGTGAGGGTGGACATCAAGGGGTGTGTTCATTGTGCCTTGCTATAAAATTGCTGTTGGGGCTGACAGTGACAACACACAGGAGCTGCTATAAACTGTGGCACGCTAGAAATTAATTAAAGTATGGGAAATACAAATAGATACATTTGTTCTTGCTGTGTGGGATTAAAGCCACTGCTCTGCCCCCAGCTTTGGTCCCTACCAAAAGCCTTCCAGATCTGCTACCTTAAAAATTTTAGGCCATTTAGGCTTCATTTTTTCCCTGACTGGTTAAACTCAGTCTCTATTTATGCAAATACAGATTTGTATCTGTAGGCTTCACTACACAACCACGCACACAAAGCCACTGCTAAACCTGTTCTCAAACAGTGTTAGGGGAAACAACAGGCACATCCATGACTATTTACAGACGATAATGCAAGAGAGGAGGGAGAGGGAAATCCAGACTCAAGGGTTGGGCTCCATCATCTCCAAGGTATTTTCCAGCTAGAATAACTCCAAGGCTCTGCAATAAGTGCATTCTCTGTAGCATGGCCTATTAATTTCTCACTCTTACATCCTTCCATTATTTATCTGCTCCATGTTTCCCATGGATCAGATGGGACTGGCCTAACCTGCTCTGATGTGAAGACTGCTTGGGTTCTCAGGTGTATGGATACACACACACACATATATGCACACACAGGTGTATAGAGAAACACCCAGAGGAGCTCTTGAAGTGCTCTTTTACACTCATAACCTCTTAGCTATTGGTTATGTTTAACCCTTAGCGCTGCCACTGTTAATTACTCAGTTAATGACCAAAGTTAATTACTCGCATTCCATTCCCCCCCTCCTCTTACTCGCCCCCATTTTACCCCTCGCTCACTCATTCCCTCATTCACACTCCTGCCTCCCTCACACTCGTTCCCTCACTTAACACTCCTCATTCAAATTCCTCACTCCCTCACACTTCTCCTCACTCACTCACTTCCCTCACTGCCATCACTCACTCCCTCCCTCACTGACTTACTTCCATCACTCACTTCCATCACTCCCCCACCCCTCACGCCGGTCCTTGGCTCTCTCCGTGCCCGCCCGGCCCCTCACCTGCGGCGGCGAGCGCTGCCCCGGATGCCGCTGCTGCCGCCGGGCGCTGCCCCGGTTGTTGATCGCGGCTGCCGGAAGCCGACGTGGCGGCGGCGCGGCGCGGCCTCGGCGGAGCCGCCGGCCGGCATGAGGGGCTGCGGGCTGCGGCCGCCGAGCCCGGCCCCGGCCCCACGGAGGGGCTGCGAGCTGCGGCCGCCCTGCCCGGCCCCGGCGCTGCTCTGCGGGCTCCTGGCGGCCGTAGCCGCGGTGGCCGAGGGCGGCCGAGCTCTCCCGCAGCTCAGCGACGACATCCCGTTCAGGGTGAACTGGCCCGGCACCGAGCTCAGCCTGGTGAGCTCCCCCCTCACCGCAGGGCCCGCACGGCCGCGCCCCCGAGAGGGGCTCGGGTGGGGCTGGCCCGCCGCCGGAGGGAGCCCGGCAGCTGGGAGAGAATCCCGGGGGATTCCGTGCCCAAAGCGGCGGGGGGAGAGCTGGGCGTGAAGGGGGATGGCTGGGGCTGGGGGCTGTAATAAAGGCCTGAAATGGGAGAGCAGGAGTGAGGGGGGCATGGAGGGGATCGGGCATCTGGGAGGGATCGGGCATCTGGAAGGGATCAAGCGTCTGGAAGGGATCGGGGATCTGGAAGGGATTGGCGATCTGGAGGGGATCAGGCATCTGGAAGGGATCAGGCGTCTGGAAGGGATCGGGGATCTGGAAGGGATTGGAGATCTGGAGGGGATCGGGCATCTGGAAGGGATCTGGCATCTGGAGGGGATTGGGGATCTGGGAGGGATCGGGCATCTGGAAGGGATTGGAGATCTGGAGGGGATCGGGGATCTGGAAGGGATCTGGCATCTGGAGGGGATTGGGAATCTGGAAGGGATCTGGCATCTGGAGGGGATTGGGGATCTGGGAGGGATCGGGCATCTGGAAGGGATTGGAGATCTGGAGGGGATCGGGGATCTGGAAGGGATCTGGCATCTGGAGGGGATTGGGAATCTGGAAGGGATCAGGCATCTGGAGGGGATCGGGCATCTGGAAGTGATCTGGGATCTGGAAGGGATCGGGGATCTGGAGGGGATCAGGGAATAGCTGGAAGTAAAAGGTCCAAAGCAAAGGGAGCAGCCAGCAGCTCCCAGCCAGCTAAACCACCAAACTCGAGTCTTGTGGTATAATTAAATCCCTGGAAATACTCTGAAGCACCGCTCAAGAATTCAGGGGTGTTTCTAATGAGTAGCATTAAAAAGCCCCTGCCTGGCTGATCCGTGGGTTGGTTGTTTTCTCAGCCGACCACCGGTGTCTTGTACAAGGAGGACAATTATATCATCATGACCACTGTGGATAAAGAGAAGTACAAGTGTCTCCTGCCATTGATAGCCAGTGGCAACGAGGTGAGTTCAGGATTTATTATGGAAATACAAACTGTAGCTGAGTCTTTACATTGTCGGTTTCAATATCATGAGATATCCTTTTGTTGCAGGAAGAAGAAAAGGACTATAAAGGTCCAACTCCAGGGGAACTGCTGGAGCCTCTCTTTAAGCAAAGCAGCTGTTCCTATAGAGTATGTTACTTTTGTCCTGTTCATTAAATGCCAATTAAAAGGTGACAGGCCAGTGCATGTCAAGGTTTTAGGGTAGTAAATGAGATAGCAATAAGTCTGAAACAAGGTCTTTACAACTTTTTGCCTTAATATTGCTGACAAAATCCTGTGTGATTAAAGATGTCAGAATTCAGATAAGTGGGTTGCTATGGTAGCAGTTAAAAATATGGATTTTTTTTTAATTTAATTTTTTCCTTTGTTTTATTTGTGTGAAAGTCAAGGAAGTCTTCTCTGTTGTGTTTGTTTGGGCAACACTGAGACCACTCACTGTGCTCTTGTTTTTGAGGGTGCTCCAGCATTTTGCTGCAAAAGCCAACATTTGTGTGGTTTTGCGGTGTAAAGATAATTTTTAAAATGTATTTTATTTCTCAGATTGAATCTTACTGGACTTACGAGGTGTGCCACGGGAAGCACATCCGTCAGTACCACGAGGAGAAGGAAACGGGGCAGGTAGGCTGCTCACAACCCCCTTCCCACCAGCACGGTCCTGCTGAACTCCTCCAGCAGACTTGAGTTTCTTTAATAATTTTGCCACGATTCCATTTTCTTCATGCAGAAAAGTAGATTGTTGTGTTAATGATCTCTCATTCCCAAAATTATTTCGTATGGGAACTTGCGGGCTATCTGCACTTAGAAGTGACAGCTTTGGCACTTTAGCAGAGCAAGGCCTGATTTCATAAGGCCTTTCTTTTATAACTTTTATCTGTGTGCAACATTGAATTCCTTGACAAAAACTTAGAAAGTGGTAACTGATGTTTGTTTTGATTGTAGAAAATAAACATCCAAGAATACTACCTGGGGAATATGATAATGAAGAACCCGTTGTCGGAACCAGGTGTGTTTTAGATTATTTCATTCTGCTGATAATGAATTTTATGGGTTTTAATTATTCCTGTCTGACCAGTTTGAGAGCCATTTTTTAGGGAACCTGGCACAGATCCTCAGAAGTATTCAAGTGCCTAGAGTGGGACTTGGGTGCAAATGAGGTTTCTGAGCCCCAAACTCAAGGGGCAGTTTAGAATAACTGATTTTTAGAGCATTTTTTGCCTGTAAATTGGTTGAAAGAAGTCTTCCAAATCCACAGACTAAGTGTTCATCCAGGGTTGATGGAAAGAACAGAAACAGAATAGGAAAACATCACCTAGGCTGGGGTGTTTGTTTCATTCTAGGCCAGTGTGTGAAAGGCAGACACCATTGTTTTCCTAGAAGTGATGAACTGGAATGCTTCAGTTTCCTGGGGGTGGGGGGGGATTTGGTGCTGGTCATCCCACTTCTGGATCTCTGGCTGCAGCCCTCAGTGAGGGATCTTAGTCCTGGAAAGAGCCAGGGCTTCAGAACATGCCTTGTTTGGCCTTTCTGGGTGCAGTGTCTGTGCAGGGGTGCCTCGTTCTGCTGCTGCTGCTGCACAGAGCACAGAATGTTTGATTCGAGTCACCCATTTTGTGGGGCTGGATGTTGAAGCCTGATGGGACCTCAGGTCACCGTAGCTGAGGCTGTTGTCCCTCTGCCCTTTCTGCTTAGGTGGCAGATTGTGTCCTGTGTCCTTTCCCTGCTTCCTATCTGGCAGCTCCTGCTCCTTCCAAAGCACCTGCCTGTTTCCTGTCCAATTCCCACCCTTCCCAAACAGCTTCAGTGACGTGTTCTGCAGCCCTGCCTCGCTGTCAGGGCTGGATTTGGCCTGTCCTACCAGCTCCAGGTGGTTTTGTGATGAGCTGACGTGCATTTTGCTCTGTTTGCTGTGGGCCTCAGATCCCTGGTTATTTCCTTTCTTTCCTCTTTTGCACCTGCACGTGGCTCTTGGCAGTGTATAAAGCACCAGTAAATACACAAACCAGAAAAGCTTCTCTGTGAAATTCCTTTTTTTTTTCCCAAGTGCACAAACTTACCTCGTTCTTAATTATTCCCTAGATCAAGAAGAGAAGGAAAATTCCAAAGACGGTGCAAAAGAGGCAAGTGAAAAACATCTGTTTTAACTTCTGCCATCAATAGTGGAAGCAATTTATATATATATATATATATATATATCATCATAGAATCCCAGAATGGTTTGTGTTGGAGGGGATCTCTAAGACATCCAGTGCCACCTGCCATGGGCAGGGACACTTTCCACTGTCCCTCATCCAGCCTGGCCTTGGACACTTCCAGGGATGGAGCAGCCACGACTTCTCTGGGAAACCTGTGCCAGGGCCTCCCCACCTTCACAGGGAGGAATTTCTTCCTAATAACCAATCTAATGATAGGATGATGTAATTATTCCCCTCCCAAAATGAATATCAAGAAATGGAACTGTTCCTGAGCTGCACTTCTCTTGCTTTTAATTATCAGTCCCAGCTCAGAAAATTTATTTAGTCTTGCTGCTCAAATGACTTATTTACACTCATCAAAGCCCTACAGCACAAAATCCCTAAGAGATGGAGCTGACTTGCTGACCCATCCCATAATACTCTGTGCTTCCCTTTCCCCTTAGAGGACTTCCCCACTTGTTTAGGCCCCAAAACTCAATTCTTGAGCAGCTGATTCTATAACAAAGCAATGAGAGTACCTGAAGCACACCGGAGTTTGGAATTAGTGAGGGCAGGTTTGACCTTGCTGCCAGTTCCCCTTGATTTTCATGCTGAAATGACATTTTTGTGTCTGTGGCCTTTAGAATGGCCCAGGGTGGTGCTTGTGTAGGGTTCTCAGCAGTACCCAGGCCTGAGGAGCATTTTGAAAGTCTTGGGGGGGCAGAACGTGGCCTGTTCTGGTGGCAGTGGCAGCCGTGCCTGTTGGAAAGCCAAGAAAACCAAGTGTTTTGCAGTGCAGATTTTTTTTCCTTCAGCTTCAGAGGAAATTAAGTCTTTTATTGCCTTTTTCTTGGGCAGTATTTATGATGCACTTGCCATGTCAGGATTTCCTGGAATCTCTTATCAGGCAAGGGCATGTTGGTTCCTTAATCTCGTGAATGTCTTCACTGGTGGTGGAGCAGTTCTGGGAGGAGTCAGAGGCCTGGGACAGGGTGACGTGGCTTGGAAGCCAGAGCAGGTGAGGGGCAGAGAGGTGCTGGATCCTTGGAGTGTCCTGACCCCAGAAAACACCTCTGTCTTTTAGGACAGATCCCCTGTCTGTTCAGCACTGAAAACCTTCAGCAGCTCAAGTGTGATGGGTAAAAAAGAGCCAGTTTGTGGGTTTGGGCACTTTGGGAAGGCAGGAACTCCAGCTAATTCCAGGATAGAGATTTACCGCTTTAGGGAATTAATGAGGGAGCTGGATGAAACAGGAAGGAACAAACCTGAAGGGAGCAGACTGGAAGGTGTGAGAAAATGGGATTTACATTGTATACACCATTAACTTCTTTAGCCACACCCAAGGGTGCTGTGGGATCCTCTGGATAAGGAGCAGCCTGGGCTGGGAATGCTGAGAGGTGTAGTGCAGGTGCCAGGGTGACTTTGCAGGGTTTCTTTGGATTCTTTAGGGTCTGGTACTGAAGGTGGTGAGCCTGGCAGACCCAGTTTGGGTGAACACCAGGACAGTTTGGATGTTGCAGAAACACTGAGCAGCCACACAGGGTCTGATTTTCACCTGGTAATGCTGGCTCTGCACACAGGAATAACATTTTTTGTTTCAGAGGGGTCTCAGGAGCTCTGCTGTGGTTATGACCTGTTCCTTTCCCTCCCCCAGATCCCCACAAAGAACATTGAAGGGCAGATGACGCCCTACTACCCCGTGGAGCTGGGCAATGGCACTCCCTGCAGCCTGAGGCAGAACCTGCCCAGGTCCAGCACAGTGATGTACATCTGCCACCCCGAGGCCAAGCACGAGATCCTGTCCGTGGCAGAAGTCACCACCTGTGAGTACGAGGTGGTGATCCTGACCCCGCTGCTCTGCAACCACCCCAAGTACAGGTACAGTGCCCAGAGCACCTCTGTCTCCTCCTAGTTTGGGATTTCTAGAGGGATCAGCTTCATGGTATTTGAAGACTGCAGATACCATCTGTGTACACTTTAAAAGTGTACAAAACCAAAAAGTAGCTTCTCCAACCATAACCTTGACCTTGACTTTAGCTCCTCCCAACATGAGGAGCTCTCTAGATGCCATTTCCTTATGGAGAAATTACAATTTCAATGTTATTTTCCAAAAATGAAGTGTAGGTTTCTTGTTTCCTCCCCTTCCCTGAACTGTTCCATGTATCTGAGGGACCCCCTGAGTCTTTGGACCTTCCAAGGGATGTAAAGAGAACTGCAGAGGGAATGTGCTATTGCTGTGTGCTATTGCATATGTGCTATGTGCTACAGACAAGGGGGGATAATGGATAGGATTCCTGGGTTTGCACAGATGGTGGAATAAGTAAGTATTTAATCAGGGGTCTGAAACAGGCCACAAGGCCTGAAGGCAAAATCCTGCATTTTGTAAACACATGGCAGTTGGAGTTACTAAGTTCTGCTATTTTTAATGTTTGGTATCCACTGTAAATTTTCTCATGTGGATGGGTTTGGTCATATTCTGTTATCTGTGGCACTGTTACCTGTTTAATGTGTGAGTCTTTTAAGCCTCTGTAGCAGTAGGAAGAAAAGCATAGAAAATGCACAGGGAAATTGTTCTGTTGCTTGATAAGGATAAAATCTGAAGCTGCTGCCTCCTTCCAAAGGGTTCCTAGCCACCAGCAGGAAACACTGAAAATAAACACACAGGATCATCATTCTCCCCGCTTAGGTCACCTTGGTAAAAAAGGAAAGGTGGAGGTGGTAGCCTGGGAATGCTGCCCAGTGACATCACAGGGATCACAACCCAAATTCCAAGTTCAATGCACCTTTTTTCCTGTTGTGTGTTCCCAAAAGAGCCCTGGGCAGTGCCTCAGCCTCTGGGGCTTTCTCTGTACACCTGGTATCTTATCCAGGGATGCACCTGCACCACCTGAGCAGCAGCAGATCCAGAAGCTCAGAGCACTGATTTCTGTACTTGAAGGTGTAAGAGTGACATGTTCTTACCTTGCTGGGCAGGTTCAGGGCTTCCCCTGTGAATGACATCTTCTGCCAGTCCCTGCCAGGATCCCCACTTAAACCCCACAACCTGGAACAGCTGGAGAAACAGCAGGAAATGCTGAAGATGCCTTTTAGGAGGGTTAAGGAGGTAGGATTTGTTTCATTTACTTTCCATCTTTAAGACATTTTGTAAGATGATGTCAGTCTTTCCCTGGTCTTTAAGCTTGTTGAAACCATCTGTAACTCACCCTATTTGGAAGGAAAACAAAGCAAGCGTGGGCTACTGATTTAAATTTGTGTAGCCTTTGTAGCCTACAGTTCACAAATGTGTGAAGATTTTGACTGGAATTTTCTTTCTTTCAGCTAAAATTGCCCAAACCAGCCAACCTGATTCAGTGTTCAGTAGCTCCATATAACTTGTAAGGCTTTGTAGGGGACTTAACTGTATCCTTTAACTGCAGGAAGAAATGCCTTCAACGAAGGAAGAGAAATTCTCTTCCATCCACAAGCCTGTGGCTGTTGGGAGCCACCAGCTGCTAACGGTGGGGACAACCCACATCTCCAAACTGACCGATGAGCAGCTCATCAAGGAATTCCTCAGTGGCTCCTACTGCTTCCATGGGGTGAGCAGCAAACCCACGTGGAATAAAGCTACGTGGAGTACATCCTAATTTGTGTACTTCTTTAGTTCTTATCTTTAACTTTTCTGTTGAAATTCAGTTAATTTGAGCAGACGGTGAAATGAAAGTCGGTAACAGAATTAGCCATGAAGAATTTTCATTAACTAACAGAGTTTTACAGCTGAAACAGCTGGTTTAGGGTCTGGGGGGAAAAGGATGGGTTTGTTTTGGGGTGTTCTGTCTGTTTTAGGGGTTCTGTTTGGTTGTTTCTAACACTGAGGTTGTTCCTCTCCCCAGGGCGTTGGCTGGTGGAAATACGAATTCTGCTACGGCAAATACGTCCACCAGTACCATGAGGTGTGTTCAGAGAGTTCTGTTAGTTCCTTTAAGTTCCTGTTAAGAAAATACAATCCTCTGGACACGGTGTAGTGATCAGCCTTTCCTGTTTTAGGATAAGGAAAGTGGCAAGACCTCTGTGGTGGTGGGTACGTGGAGCAAGGAGGAGCACATCGAGTGGTCGAGGAAGAACGCGGCCAGAACCTTCTACCTGCGAGAGGATGGCACCCAGACAGTCAGGTACCAACCAGGCTCTCACACCTGGGACACAGGGCCCAGCCCTGTGAAATTTGGGTTATCAACAGGTAAAGTAAACTGCCAAGAGCAGCATGTTCAGATTTACCCCCCAGGCAACATCACAAATAAGGAATTCAGCACTTTGGATGTGGCACAGAGGAAAGTCTTTCAACACTGAACAACTCTTTCCCTCTGCAGTAACTGCCATGCCTATTGCTTTATAATAGTATAATAGCTATATAGAGCAGTAGTATAATATATAGTATAATAATATATAGTATAGTATATTATACTTATTGCTATTTGTTAGTATATTAAATGACCAATGACAAGGTGCTGGATCGCACCACTGAACTGACTGCTTAAAAATTGTGTTTGATACTTCCCAAACTCTTCCATTCTGATCTTTTGTGGCAGGATGGTGTCTCATTTCTATGGAAATGGAGATGTTTGTGACTTGACAGACAAGCCAAGGCAGGTGACTGTGAAATTGAAGTAAGTGGACTTTTACAAAGTGATGTTTTGTGTCTGTTTCCTGGGTCAGAGGGGAAAGCTGCTGCTGTTGTCACAAAGCTCAGAAGGCCATAGCTGTTAATAAAATGCTGCAGACAGCAGTAAATACATGTTACTGTGTGCTTATAGCCTACCAACCCCCCATTTTTTCCTCTATTTTCAGATGTAAAGAATCAGACTCCCCTCACGCTGTGACCATTTACATGTTGGAGCCTCACTCTTGCCAATACATCCTTGGGGTATGTACAGACACACCCTGAGGTCAGGGCTGGTAGTAGAGCACGTCTCCAGGTTTATGTTTAAGGTGGCCCCTTTCTCCCAGTGACTGTTCCCAAGATTCCTGCAGGGCTGGGTTCATGGTTTGGTCTCTCTGTTCCAGGTGGAGTCTCCAGTCATCTGTAAAATCCTGGATACAGCAGATGAATACGGGCTCCTCTCAGTGCCCAGCTGAGGACAGCAAAGCCCCCAGGGCCAAATCCTGGCATTCCCATGGGAACAGTGTCTGTGAGCTGAGAAAGGCCTCACCAGCACAGCTCTCCAAGCTGAGGGACTCGTGAACCACTTTGTGTATAACTATGTGTATATAAGAGCTTATTGATAAACTTTTAATGATTAAAACCTTGTCTTGCACTTCCTGCCTGGCTCGTGTGTGGCACGTTCCCCCCTCGCTGATGCCATTGTTAAGGTGTAAACTCAACTCAGAAAAGGCACAAAAATAACTGAAGCTTCAAGGGAGGAGTTCAGCTGCCAACAGAAGGAAAAAGTGAAGCCAACGCTTCCTGCTCAGGAGCCACAGCGCCACTCAGGTTTTCCTACTGTTCCTGCTGTCTCCCAACACCAATGTTACCTCACTCTAACTGCTGGGAATTGTATTCTCCTATCACTGTACCTCACCCCTCTTCAGCTGCTCTTTCTGGGCTGCTTCCCAGGACATTCAGTTTATTTATTTATATTTAACGCTGTAGAGACAATTATTTTGCTCAACATCCTTCCTGCCACCAGGTCCAGTTCCCTGTAGTGTGTTTACCTCGCCAAGAAAATTTGGGAAGTTTTAATTTGCTGGCACTAGGCATTCCTAGAAGTAAATTGGGAGGCATCAGATAAGTTGAAATACTGCTGACAGAAGGATCTGAAGTAGATTTACCTTACGTTTTTGAGCAAGTTTGTAATGGCCAACACCCAGCAGAGCCTGGAACGTCTGGGGCTGTAGCAACAGTGTCCGGTCGGTGCATGTTGGTCACTTCCTTGTGCCCACCACACTTCTCCTTTCTGCAGCCCTTGTGCAAGGCAAAGGAATTTCTGATGGCTGCAGGGCAGGAACCTGCCAGCCTCGTGGCAGATGAGTGGGCAAATGATGCCCAAAATACTCCCCTGGGCTGCTGGACTGTCTTGGTGAGACATTATAGTGTCTCACCAAGCAGAAAACCCAACCAGCAGCAGCAGCATGATTTGGCATTTAAATTGACACTGCTCTTGCTCATATCTCGATTTCTGAGGCTCACCGACGTGGCAGAGGGAGCTGGAAAGTGGGAAGAGTCTTTTACATAGATTATTACCCCATGGAACAGTCTTGTACCCAGATTCCCCCATCCCCAGCCTTCCTGTCAGCACAGAGCAGGAAAAGATGGAAGCATTTCACCTTCTGCTGCCTGTGTAAGGGGCTGGCTGGATCCCCTTGTTATGGCTCTGAGCTGCGCAATCCCTTGGGATGGTTTCATTTTGGATCAAGGCTGCCCTGATGAAAGGCTGGAGCCACCCAGCTCTGGACAGCCTCAGCATCCCTCAGGCTGTGCCAGGGGAGGGAGCACAACACAGACACTCTTCCTGCTCATCCCTCCCTCCTTGTGGTGATTAGATCAGAGGGCAAGCCAAGAATAGTTATTTCTTGGAATATCAGAATTCCCCACATGGGGGGGAACTCCCTGGAGGAAGGGGGAAGCACATCCCTGACTCAGAAGTCACAGCACCTGGTGCTTCCCAACAACAGCTTTTGCCATGGTGTGAGCAATCGGGCTCTTAGCAAACCATTGACTCAAGGGTTTCCTCGAGGTGTTCCTCAGCCTTGACTTCCCCTTGCACAGGAAGATCCATGCTCACAGCTATTCCTGCCTAGAATCTGGGCTACCCCAGCACCCACATCCACCTCCAAAAGAAACATGCCAAGCCCACCTTAATAAGAAAAGCTTCTGTGAGGTCTGGCCTCCTCAAAGCTGAGGCTGATTCTGTTTGGATTTGAGCAGCTCATGTGCAGGTTCAGCTCTCCTCCATTAAACAATATTCCCAATGCACAAAAAGCCTTTTCCTGCAGAGAGAGACAGAACAAGTGGCACATGACCTGTTCTGAGAATTAATGCACTGGTCCTGCTCTTGGCCACATGGTGTGGACCTTCCTTGCTCACTCAGACCTTTCTTGTGTCCTGCTGTTCCCTCAACTCCCAAAATAAAAGACTGCTTAAAAAAATATACAGAGAGGGTGTTGGATGAAACAAATGACAGAATAATTCCAGCACAGGGAGTTGGTGAAATAACTGCTTGTACCAAAAAGCTGCCTTTTTAACTTTGTCCCTTCCAACCAGGATTGAGTCTCTCTGGGATTTTGCTGGCCCCTGTGCCAGGATGCAGCTGTCCCATCTGCCTAAAGCAAAGCACAGCCCAAGGCTCATGAGCAGCACCACTGCATTCAGGTGGAGAGTTGTCCAGCTACAGGGCATCACCCCACACTGACAGCAGGAGCAGAAATCTCCCCTGACGTCCCAACTTATCAATTTCCTGTCCCTTTTACCAAAGCAGGTTGGGATCTGTCAGAAGAAGGCATGACTGTGGGGCAATTCCCAGAACCTGCCTCGGCAGGGAAGGGCCTGGTCAGACCAGACAGACAAACAGCACAAACCACCTTGGGTTTTCCAGCCCCCAGGGCTGGACAGAGGGGCACCTGCGCTGCTGTGAGTTTCCAGTCACTGGTGGTTGCAAAACAGTGGAAAAACACACAACTGGAAGTGAGATAAAGGCAAGCTCTGGCCCCAGTGAAAGCTCCAGGTAATAATTTATGGAGTAAGGTTCTTAAAGGGTGTCCCTGTGGGGCATCAGTTGACCCCAGGAGTGTGATGGCCTCTCCTCTGACCTGCCTCCCCACTCAAGCTGTTTTTACATTATTTTCTTTGAGGGAGAGGCAAAGGTGAAGTTACAGTTGATGTCATTTCATTGCTATGAGGAGTTTGAGTGCCTTTGGTCACCAGCATGGGCTAAGCACAAGTAAGCTGAAATTCTGAGTTAATGAAGGTGGAGGAGTCAGCTTTGTCTGCATCATTCCTTTGGCTCTGTTCCCCTTAGCAGTGTTGTTTTAGACAGAGCATGACCACAGCACCAGGGTGTCGCTCCATTCTTTGCTCTCTGCTCTCCTGGGAGCAGCACTCCAAGCTCCCTCAGAATTCCTGCAGCCTGTCTGTCCCTGCTGGATTCTGCCCGAGCCATGCCCTCCTTGCTGAACTCAATTTCTCACTTTCCCCCCCGCCTGTGATGCTGAGGCCGAGGCAAACCTCGGGACGACGCTGTGATGCATTAAACGAGCAACTTCCACCTTTTATTTCCCCCTCGGGCACGGGTTGGGCAACGCCCGAGAGCGGCGCGAAGGGGAAAACTTGGCGGATTTCAGCGGGGAGCATCATCTCCGGCACCTCCTCCTCCTCCTCCGCCGGGCACAGGGTGGGGGGCGAGGCTGGGCGGTCCTGGGCTCCACAAAAGGCACCCGAGGCAGCAGAAAGCGAGGGAGGAGCACCCAGCTGAGCAGGTACCGGGGTCAGAGGGATGGCAGGGTGGCTGGAAGCGAGGGGAGAGCTGTGCGATAAATTCAAATGCTTATCAGACCCCGGGGGTTCCTGCGGGATGTGGGGTGGGCTGGGGGTCCTGCTGGCAGTGGGGACAGAGCTGGGAGGTCACTGACGTCCCTTCCCTTCAGTTTAGCAGCAAAGGGGGCTGTGGTGACACAGGTCACTCACCTGGAGCTCTGCACCTGCCCTTGCAGGGAACGCTTGGAGCAGCGGGGCCAAGGACGCGGGGCAGCGACACTCCCGGCGCTGGGAATGCTGTGGGGCACTGGGGCAGTGACATCTCCGGGCTGCTCCCATGTCCTGCTCCCAAGAAAACTTACTCTGACAGAAAAGGCCAAACAAATGGCACTGGTAAATCCAGGGCAGGGCAAAGCTCCAGGGGCTGGGCTCAGGGGAAGATCCGGGGTCACACAATTACGTGGAGCTCCCTGGGGTGTCACTGGAGTGGCTGAACAGGTTTTGTTTTAACTTGGTTGTTGTGCTGTGGGATGGGAGACATAAAACCTGAGTTCCCACAGACCCATGAAGGGCATTTCTAATTGTCTTGGTTTGAAAAGGCAAGTGTTTGCTAAGGAAGGCAGGAGCCTCTTTTTAAATGGAAAATGCAAACCCCTTCCTCCAAATTATTATAATTTGATATGGACTTCAAGCAAATTTGGATTAATTTTAAGGGTATTCATTAACATATTATAATGATGGATTTAACATTTATTTTCTCCAGGATGAGGATCCTTCCTGGCTGCCTTCATTTCTACTTCATTCCTTTCTTACTTGGCCGGGCACATGGATTCCTAATGTGGAGAACACCTCCAGCCTTCCTGGTTTATAACTACTCCTATTCAAATCTCTCCTCTGTCTCAGAAGTACAGGCTCCAAAAACTGCGAGAGCTCTCAATTTCTCACACAATGTCATTGAAAAAATTACCAAGGGAGACTTGGAAGGATTTGACTGGCTGGAAGTTCTGGACTTTTCCTACAATCGGATCAGAGCTGTTGAGCCTGAAGCATTCCAGAGTCTGCTCAGCCTGGTTTCTGTGGATTTATCATTTAATGATGAGAAGCTGCTTCTGTCAGATCTCCCTCCCCACCTGAAGCTCTTACCTGCTGGCAAAGATCCGAGGTCTTTGCAGCTTTCCAGGAATTCTGGCAGATCCTCAGGGGCTGCTCTGGAGCCTTCTGCTCCTGCAGAGGAGCTGTCACGTTCTGGAGTTCGGTCTCTCCTGCAAATCCTTAGCCCCAGGCTCAGGAGAAGCCCAGGGAATCTTCTTAGGAAGGGAGAGAGGAACACAACAGACCTTCCCACAGCCACACCTGAGCCCACCCTCTGTGGAGCTCCCATCAATGGGACACTCAACCTGTCCCACAGCAACCTCACCCAGGACGAGCTGATGTTAAAACTGGATGACAAACTCTGCAAAGCCCAGCTGGACAGGATTTTGGAGCTTGACATCAGTCACAACAACGTGGAAATGGATCTTCTGAATCTGTTTAGCCTGTTCTACCACATGGAAAACACGCTGTCCATCGATGCCAGCTTCAACAAGTTAACCATTAACATCCCGGATCCTTCGTCCTTCTGTGAGTTCCCATCCCACCAGCTTTTGTTCCTGAACATCAGCAACAACCCCATCAACAGCCTGGATACACTGTGCCTCCCTTCCAGCATCAAGGAAATTGATTTGTCCTTCACCAACATCAGCCAAATACCTCCGAATTTTGCTAAAAAATTGTTTAACTTGGAAAAAATGCTTGTTCAAGGAAACCACTTCATCTACAGAGCGTTCTCAGAAAGCGGGGATACGCTTCCAATGTGTGCCCCTCCCCCTGGAACTGTACACATCAACGCCATCTCCCTTGTCAGGAAGGAGAGCGGGACACCCATTGAAAGCCTTCCAGAGAAAGTGAAACACCTGGGAATGTCCAACTGCTCCATTGTGGAGCTGCCAGAGTGGTTTGCTGACACAGTTGAGGAACTGTTATTTCTGGACCTCAGCAGCAACTTCATTTCTGTACTTCCCAATTTCCCCCCCTCCCTGCAGCATCTCGACATCAGCAACAACGACATCAAAGTCATCTCCCCCAGCCTGAAATCCCTCTCCAACTTAACAATATTTAGGATTCAAAATAACAAAATTACGGGTGTACACACGGAGTCTTTTCCATCAGCCTTAAAAAAATGTGATTTTAGTAAAAACAAGGTGAAGGTGTTGTCCTTAACTTCTGCCCTGGAGAAGCTGGAACACCTCAATGTTTCTGGGAACCTGATCACACGTCTGGAGCCTGCCGGCCACCTTCCTGCACTGACCAACCTGGACAGCAGCCACAACCTGATCCCAGAACTTCCCGATGGCTTCGGGGCATCCCTCCCAGGGCTGAAGTACTTTAACCTATCCGGGAATAAGATCTCCTTTCTGCAGCGTGGCTCTCTCCCAGCTTCTCTGGTCGAGCTGGACATCAGCGACAACGCCATCACGACCATTGTGGAGGCCACGTTCGGCCCGCTGACGAGCCTCAGGCTTCTGACCGTCCGAGGGCACCATTATTTCTGTACCTGTGACCTGTACTGGTTCGTGAACGTTTACCTCCACGAGCCCCAGCTGGAGATCAGGGGCAGGGGGGCCATGAGGTGCAGCTTCCCCCCGGAGCGCCGGGGCTCCCCGGTGGGCAGCAGCCGCCTGACGCTGCTGCGCTGCTCCCTGGGCGTCCAGCTGGCCGTGACCGCTGCCGCTGCCAGCCTGGCCGTGCTGGCCCTCACCCTGCTCTGCTGGAGACTGGACGGGCCCTGGTACATCAGGATGGGCTGGTACTGGTGCATGGCCAAGAGGAGGCAGTATGAGAAGAGGCCAGAGGACAAACTCTTCGACGCCTTCATCTCGTACAGCGAGCACGATGCCGACTGGACCAAAGAGAACCTGCTGAAAAAGCTGGAAAATGAGGGGTTCAGGATATGCTACCATGAGAGGGATTTCAAGCCAGGGCATCCTGTGCTTGGGAACATTTTTTACTGCATAGAGAACAGCCATAAAGTGCTTTTTGTTCTCTCTCCCAGCTTTGTGAACAGCTGCTGGTGCCAGTACGAGCTGTATTTTGCCGAACACCGGGTCCTGAATGAAAACCTGGATTCCCTCATCATGATCGTGCTGGAAGATCTCCCACCCCACAGCGTCCCACAGAAATTCAGCAAACTCAGGAAACTGCTGAGAAGGAAAACTTACCTGAAGTGGAGCCTTGAGGAACACAAGCAGAAAATGTTCTGGCATCAGCTAAAAGCTGTCCTAAAAACAACCAACGAGCCGCTCGTGAGAGCGGAGAACGGATCTGCTCTGGAAATGCAGGAGCTGGAATGAGACCCAGGGAACTCTGAGGGCTGTGCCTGGAAAACCTGTGGCCAGATAAAAGCATTTATCTCCTGCAAAGGCTGCTGTGATGCCCAGGGGTTTGTCTGTAGAAGCTCCTAGGGGGACTGCAGCACACTCGTTATTCCCTCTGATAAAGAATCCTGAAGGGATGAGACCCGAGCCCTGATAAAAAGCCTTTTCCTCCTGGATGCTTGAATTTGTCCAGGTATTCCCAGCATTTCTTTAAGTGCTGTGGATGTCACCTGAAAGGAAGAACTGCTCAAGTCAGGCTGCATGTCCTTGCTGCCTTCCTGAGGTGGTGGCAGTGAGAAGTGGTGTCTTAGGACTGATTCCCAGTTCTGGGACAGCTTAAGGTGGGAACACGCCCTGTGTGCAGGTAAGAGAGCCACAAACCATGCTGGTACACAGGGAGCAGCTCCTTTCTTTGCTTTGGCAAGGGAAGAGTAAAGATTGACTTAATTTAGCCCTCTGAGAGAGGCTAAACCCACTCTGCTACAGACTTTGGGTTCAGTGACTGCTGCAAGAGATGAGACTTGAAAATCTTTTGTAAATTCAGAATAAAATATACAACCAGACAGTATGGTGGTCTCTGCTGTTAAATGACTGGGGTGAGCTTTGTTTAATCACAAATCCCTGGGGAACAAGCAAGTTCTGTACATTATTGTTTAGATTTAGGAAAGTTCCACCTTACACAGTCACCCTGACCCATCTCCAATGGATTCAGTACTACCTCTGCATGGGCCTTGCCCTCACCTAGTGCCACTTGATAATTTTATTTATTGTGCTTGGGAAAAAACAAAAGAAATTCAGCTGATCCAACTTTCACATTCAAGGGAAATCAACAGACTGGGACAGAAAATAAACATCAGGTGAAGACAAATTATTTGGTTTAGCATGATTTGGACTTGCTCCTATGATGAGCAAACACAAACAACTTCCCAGTAGAAAATCCCCAATCCGGGAATGCAGCATGTTTGGAACACAGACTGGGAAAAATTCCTTTTCCAATTCCAATTCCTGGCTCTGCTGTGGCAAAACAAGACCAATACCAACCTATTTGCTGCCAAAAGGGGGAACATGCAACAAACATCTCCACTGACAGAGATCCCTTGGAACTCACTGCAAACCCACCTTTCCTCAGCAAAACTATTTGGCATCATCAGCTTTGAGGTTTTATATATTAGGATAAAACCCACAATCCTGCAGGCCAGCAGCTGAAAAAGCCAACTCTTCACCACAGAGATCTAGGGCTTAAAAAGACTGTGAATTATAAAAATATTACAAATATTTTTGTTCATTTAAGCAACCAGAAGTTGCTTGTTAATCAAATTAATGAGCCACAAGTAATTAAACACTTGTTTTTCTAATAACTTTTATGCTTTCCTCTTTTTAAAGCACTCAGTGGTCACATTTCTCACTTCCTCTCTTGCCACACATTTCCCACCTCCACCTTCTGCTGCTTCCCCCTCAATTCCACTGCTGCTTGTTAACCTTGCAGTGACTCTTTACTGGTTCTTTACTGGACCTTTACTGGTTCTGTGCTCAGCAGGCTTCTGATGGAAGAGACTAAGGGAAAAAAAAAGGAGAAGTTATACTCCAGAAGAGTCTAATCCAATTACTTTATCAAAAATTTTATTATTTCAGTCAATGGTTCACTGCAAAGTTGTACCTGCTTTCAAAATCCAATCTGGATTTACTATACCCATGAACCTCCCACAAAACAGCTATTTAGTACAGCTGCAACTGTAAAAGCAATTTAAATGAGGTTTTGTTCCTCCTGCAGATTAAAAAGTGTTGCACTTTCCTATCTGGCACTGTGATACTGTAAAAATTAACACCAATATTAATTACACAGGTGGTGTTAAGGGCACAGCTGGCACCAGGAGTTAACAGAGAGCAAACTGCAAAGAGCTTTGATGGGATTTCAGGTCTTTTGTCACACAAAGGCAATAAAACCTCCTGCTTGGCCCCTTCTTGCTTTACTCCCACATGAAAACTCAATGCAAATGTTTTAGGAGGTTGTGATTGGTTTAATTTTCAAACATGTGATGAAGTTCATGTGATCTAATGGCACAGGAGAAGTTGCACATACAGCAAACTCCCAGAACTGCCTCACGTATATTTTTCCCTCCAGTACGATTTGTACTGAAGAGAAATTCAAATACAGAACAGTCAAACAAGATCTTTTCATTATCTTTTGTGCCTAGTTTAGAAAGAACCACATTATTCATTTAGAGAAAAAAAAAATCTGGGCAGAGCAAAAAGACTTATGGAAATTATTCCCATTTTACATTTGTATTAGAAAGTTGTTCACACGGATTTTATTGCAAGAAAGCTGGTTTCAATTATTCAGAATTAATAAATATTCAGTGTTAAACAAAGAACAGTGTTCCAGGAGAATCTTGAGACCAGTTTAGTTGACAAAAAGCCTGAAACAACAACTCACAGACAGCAATGATGTGGACATTTTTTGTTTCTAAAGTAACAAATCACTAAAGTTCCATCACTGTCATTTTCCTGAAGAGGTGGCACTTTCCTATAGCAAGGCATCAAAAGCCTGTGGCACAATTATTTTGGAGATGCTGAGGCTCTGCTGAAGTCCACAGAAGCTGAAAGGTGATTGCTTCTTTGGAAGAGATCTGGCCACTTAGAGCAAGAAATGTCTAATTTAAATTAGACAGGGGGGAATTCAGGGGAATTTAAATGCCTCTGGATTGCTCTGCCTCCCAAGGAATTCCCTCAATAAGATACAACACAAATGGGTGAATTTATTAAAAATAATAATTAACTTCTGTTATTTGCTCACTGTGTAGACCAACAGACAAAATTTCTAAGCAGACAGACGAACTCAAACTGATGTTAAGACTTAACAAAACCTCAAAAACTTATTCTGGTTTTAGAAATGTTAACAGCTGTCAGTTCTGACTGTCAGGACGGCCAAATCCCAATTTATACAAAGTCATGGGCAAAAGAGCCAGCAGCAACATGACTCTGTGCCTGACAGCTGACCAGTTAGGGAATTCCAGAGGTGACTGTGCTCCTCCTGGTGTATCAGTCACATAATATTGCAAAATTCATCTTTATCCTCAAGTAATGCAAATAATTAGGTAGTGCATGGTAATTTCCATCAGATGTAAAACACTTCTCCAAATTATTTTGGGATACAGAATGCCACCATCATTAAAGTCAATGCCCAGCAGGTGTTAATATATGTACTGCAGAGGTTTGTCCCAGGGCCACACTTCCCAAATGTCCCTCCCAGTGGAAACAGAACACTGACCAAAAAAAGAAGCCAAAACTGAAATCCTGAACTTCAGCTGAGTTCATAGAAATTTTGCCATTTACCTCAACAGAAGCAGGGTTTCACCCTGTGAACATAAAGGACTTCTGCTAATACTGAAAAACATTGATTCTTCCAACCTCCTGCAACGGGAAGAGCTTAAACTCAAATACTATCAAGCATCTCCCCACTTCTTCCTTCCTGAAAATACAAGGTATTTATAAAACTTGGTGTTGACATAGGATGGTTTGGGTTGGAAGGGACCTTAAAGACGATCCAGCTCCATCCCATGCCACAGGCAGGGACATCTTCCCCTGCCCTAGGTTACTTTGAGCCCTGTCCAGCCTGGCATAATGACATAATGAACCACGCAATCATGGCATCTAGGGTTTTTTACCTGCCCAGCAGTAAAACTCAGTAACAAAACCTAAACCTAAATCCCGACTTTCCAAACCTAAAATATCCCCCTTGCCGGCTCTCCACGGCAACTCCAGAGCGCGTCAAGGAGGCGACAGCCCCGCGTTTGCTTCCAACGCAAACGGGAAAGGTGTTTCCTATTCACTGGCAGCAGCAGCAGCGCGGAGTTCGGAGCAGTCCCTCCCCAGAGCGGAGCGGGAGGCCCTCTGGCAGGGCCGGGAGGTGCCGGGGCTACACGGAGGGCAGCGGTATGTGCCGGGCAGCGCCGCACTCCCGCCCCGCCGCGCTGCCCGAGGGATGGAGCGCGGCGCCGCAGGGCTTGGAGAAGGCGAAGGCGGAGCCCGCGGGCTGCAGGCTGTGCGGGGTGCTGGCCTCCGCCGAGGGGCTGCTGTTGTACACGCTGTAGTAGGGCTCGATCCGCGTGTTCATGGGCGTGGAGCTGCTCTGCCCGTAGTGCTGCTGCTGCCCCGCGGACGCCTTGGGGCTCAGCACGCTGTCCTTGGAGTGGCTGGCACCGCACGCCTGCTCCAAACCCTTCTTCTGAGGCTTCGGGGACAACATGTAGGCCGAGTTGGTCTCGTGGTGGGACGACTTGTTCCTGTTGACCTCCAGGCTGCCTTTGCCCATGGCTCGAAGCCTCGTCTTGTGCTTGCAGCAGAAAAAGACCAGGGCCACGTACTGCAGGCACCAGAGCATGCGTCTCCGCAGCCCCGCGCTGTTGCGGGAATATATAAAGGGATTTAATCCCGACTTGAAAAAAATGAGGGTAAACCCGCACAGCTCGAACTGGTAGAGCACAAAGCCGCCGCTGCCGGACAGCATGTCCTGCACCAAGGAGATGGCCAGGGGCAGGCAGCACACCAGGACGGAGAGCACGATGACCACGCACGTCACCACCGCCTTGGAGTCTTTGGCCGTGGCCAGGTTGACGGCCGAGGCCAGCGGGAGCCGGCCGGCGAGCTTGGCACGGCCGTGGGGCGGCTTGCTGCAGCTCTGGGTCCTGTACAGAGCGGGCACGGCCCCGGGCCCCGCGAAGGGCTGAGCCCTGGCGCTGCCCACGGCCACGGCGGCAGGAGGGCACCGCCTCGCCCGCGCGTTCCTGCGCAGGGCCTGGGCGATCATCGCGTAGGACACGGACACCACGGCCACGCAGCAGATGAAGTCGGTGACATAGAGGTAGAGGATGAGCCTGCCCTGCCCGCGGGGCAGGCTGGCCATGGGCAGGCAGAGGCGGGAGCCGCGGGTGCGCAGCGTGGCCAGCGTGGCCAGGGTGAAGCTGGCGGCCCAGAGCAGCAGCGTGAGCAGCAGCGAGCAGGGCGCGGAGGCGGCGCGGTGCGGCTGCTTGCCCAGCACCATGCGCAGCCGGTGCAGCGCGATCACCGCCACCGTCTTGAGCGACATGATGATGAAGCCGGAGCTGGTGAGGTGGAAGGTGAAGCAGAAGGTGCCGGGCACGCCGCGGGCCGGGCCGAAGAACAGGACGAAGGCGAACATGGGGGCGGCCACGCCGCAGATGAAGAGGTCGCAGAAGGAGAGGTTGAGGATCATGAAGTCGAAGTCGGTGCGGAATTTCCGGAGGGCCGGGTCGAAGAAGGAGAGCAGCACGATGAGGTTGCCGTAGGAGCCGAGGCAGAAGACGAGGGCCAGCAGGGAGGCGCAGGCGGCCAGCGTGGCGGCGTGGGTGCCCTCCCGCAGCTCCGCGGGGCCGCTGCCGTTCGCGCCCAGCTGCTCCGCGGGCCCGGCCGGCAGCCGCCCCGACCCGTTCATCGCCGCCCGGCCCCTTCCTTCACAGCCCGCTCATCGCCGCCCGGCCCCTTCCTTCACAGCCCGCTCATCTCCTTCACAGCCCTCCCATCGCCTCCCGGCCCTTTCACAGCCCGCTCGTCGCCGCCGCGGGGCTCCCACCTTGCCTCCTCACCGCCCCCTCACCGCCGCCTCAGCGCTCCCGCCCCGCCATGGCGCCCGGCCCGGCCCCTCCCCGCTCCGTTCCGCTCCCTCCGCCGCGGCGGGGCCGAGCCGCGGCGGGCGGCGGGGGCAGAGCCGGGGCAGAGCCGCAGCCTCCCCGCACCGCCGGGCACGGGCGGCCCGCGGGAGGCGGCACCGAGCTGGCTCCAGAAGCCGCCGAGCTGGCGCTGCATGCCCGCCGCTCCAGCTCGGGGGGCAGCGGTGATGCGAGCGGGTGGAGCAGCACAGAGAGTGGGCTAGAGAATCACAGGAGCGTTCGGGTGGGAAGGGGACTGCAAGAGCATCTCGTTCCTCTCCCTGCCATGGGCAGAAACACCTTTCACTAGCCCAGGTTTCTCCAAGCCCTGGCCATGGACACTCCCAGGGATGGGGCAGCCAGAGCTTCCCTGAGCAATCTGTGCCAGGGCCTCACCAACCTCACAGGGAAGAATTTATTCCTAATATCCAATATGAACCTACCGTCTTTCAATTTGAACCCTTTTTTCCTTGAGCTGTCACATGCCCTTGTAAATAGTGTTGCTGCATCTTTCCTCTTAAGTTTCCTTCAGGTTGCAGTTAGGTCAGCCTGAAGCTTCTCTTTTCCAGGCTGAACAGTCCCAATTCTCTCAGCCTTTCCTCACAGCAGAACTGCTCCATCCCTCTGATCAACTTGGTGTCTCCTCTGGACTCCCTCCAACAGCTCCTTCCTGTACCGGGACCCAGAGCTGGATGCAGTGTTCCAGGTAGGGTCCACCCAGAACAGAGGATCTGTGCTGACTGTGCACCAGCAAAACACCTGCCTCAACCCAAAATGCTGCTCAGCATCAACATCAAAGCTCTGCATGCTGCTCCTGCCCTGCTTGCACTTCTGCATCCCTTTCCTGAACCAGCTCAGTGGGGCCAGGGTGCCCTTTGTGTTTGCTCAAAAGCAAAGAACCTTCTGTGTTCCCATGGGGAGGGAAAACATTCAGCATCATTTCTTTATCTGTTAACTGCCACCTGCTATCACAAATATAGTAGTGATAGAGAGTGTTGGATAGCTGAGCATTAAAGGGATGGTTTTGAAGTACTTACAGGGACGTGAGGGTGAGGAAACGCTCCATGCACATTCTCTGAGGCAGACACAGCTGAAGGGCCTCCATGGCACTGGAAATCCAGGTGGAGGAGACCAAACTCCAGCCAGAAAAGGCACAAAAGAATTATGGAAACAAAGCAGAGCCAGTATTTCTGACTTGTGCATGTACTTGTGTTACAATCATTCTATATACATTACTCTATTGTTTTAATAACCATCCCCTACCCCAGTCCTTGGTGCTTTGTAGAACCATCCAGACAGTCACAAGTGTGCAAGTTTGATACCTGAAAGCTTCCCAGTGCCACCTGCCTGTTTCTTTTTCAACACATTCCTTTCTAAACCCCAGAGCAATGTTACAAAACCTCTGTCTGGTGACAGCAGCCTGGCCTGTGAGCCTTGCCCTGCTAAACACGCTCCCAGTGGCAATGGGGGTGGATTTGTTCTTGGGGCAAATGCCAGCAGCTGGCTGCAGCAGTGCCTTGCAGCCTGAGCAGGTGCATTTTGGCTTGATTTTATCCTTAAACTGGCTGTGTACGGGAGGGGAAGGTTCAAAACCCAAAACATGGTTTCCTGTGGCATTAAATTATGTCCTTTTCTCAGCTTGGCTGTCTCTTTATTTTCCCTTACTTGTATTTTTGTTTGCCATTTGTAGTTAATTTGAAATCTGTGGGTGAATCTTGGCCCTCATGAGTAAGAGTTGTTTTTTCATAGACAAACTGCATCTCCCTCCTTGAATTTTCTTATTTATAAACATTAGAGGACACTTAATTATGGGATTAAACAAGAGTGACAAAATGTTACCCTGATGCAAGAATGGGGTTCGGTTGTTTTACCCTTCTACAGTTGTTAACTGTGATTTGAAACGGAGGGGAAATTGTAGCTGGTTCAAGGCTGCAAGCCTTAAACATTCCAGCAGAAAATTAGAAGGGATTGTTCTCAGGGAGCAAGGGAATGAGCTGAGGCAAAAAGGATTTCCATGGGAGCACAAAGCCCTGCTCAACCCCTGTGGCACAGCAAAGTGTCTCACCAGTCTGCCCCTTTTAAAAAGGACTTGTTAGCTTTTAAAAGAATTACCAAAGTTTGGGTGGGGGAGAAAAGTAGTGGAAGAAAGGGTGTTTTGCAAGGTAGGAATCGCAAGAGCAAAACTTACCTTGCACAAGGTACAAGGGTATTTACTCTTTGCAGCAGTCAAGCCTTTCCTTAAACTTTAATTCCTTAAATTACTTTAAAAGCACTTAAAAATCCAATGCTCTCTCGAACTATCAAGCTTCTCATTGTTCAGTCTTGGAGTTCCTACTGCATAGGGAGAAAAAATGTTCCCAAGGCATTCTTGACAACAATGTTCTCCTGCAGATATTTGCTGGAAATTACTTTTAATTGTTGAAATCTGTCCTCATCTCAGCCAAAGATTTGTGTCTTATGATTTTAACAAAAGAGTTCTAGGGGGAAACAGCTGGAATAATAAAAGGGGAAATTAGCCCAGAAAAAAAAATAAACCCAGGAGAGAATAAATAAGAGTAGCAGTGAAAAGCTTTTAAGAGAATACTTTCAGGGTGAACTCAGCTGGGCTTCTACCTGGACTTATTGTAATATGACTGCACTTATTGCTAGAACAGATTTATTTGGTTTATTGCTGGCTTTCCTAAGAAGCCAATCAGAAATGATGACATCTCATATTCCCCAAGGGAAGTGTGTGTCCAGCTCCATCTGCAGCAGCAAAATTTGCTCACCAATATCCTACATCTTGCACACAGTTTGTCTTTGACATTAAACCAGGCTGTAACTACCTCTGCACCAATGCCCTGAGGACCTTGCCTTGGATTAACCACCTGGAACCCCTTCCTTGGAGCAGGGATTCCTCTGCCTGCTGGCAGATGGGCAGTCTACAGCAGGCTGAGGTTAAATCCCCCTCCTTTTATTAGAAAGAGAATTATTAGGTAATTAGAAGTTGCCTTTCAGGTACTGCAGGATGCTATGAGGATGCAAAACACATCAGCTGGTAACTCACAGCAGGGTTTGAGTTAAAAATCTTCCCAGGACAGTGGCCAGCAAACCCTTCTGCTGCCACAGGGCTTGATTTCCTCCTTGCATCTTACCAGATTGTTGTGTTTTCCACAGCCCTGGGGAAAAGGGAGCTGGAGGCTCTGCTGCAGGATTCCAGGAAGCCTGAAGCTGTGGAAGGAAGTGTGAGACTGAGCAGGGTGTGGGATGCTGGGGATGCCTAACTGTGAAAAACTGACAGGAGACATCGTCACATCATCCAGTGTACCCAGCACAGCAGTCCCAGCAGCCTGAGAGAGAAGTGAGAAGGGGAAAGGGAGATACCTGGACATAACAGGAATATAGTCATAAATATACCAGAAATAAGGAATTTCATCCCTTTGCCTCTTTAATTAAAATCCAAATCCATCCATTCATGAACTTGTTACCAACACAATCCACCAAAGCTGAGACTGTGGTACCACCCAAAAACACAGCTTAAATGTCTAATTTGCCTACTTGTAATTTTCTTATGTATCAAAATAAACATCAAATATACCTGCCTGATTATGGAAATATGGGAGACCACACCACTTAATAATGGTCTAGCAAGAGTCACTGAGCAGTACATCACTGGCATCTTGAGTGTTTAAAAACCAACCCAAACCCCCAAAAAATCCAACAAAAACCCCCCAACCTCAACAAACCAAAACACCTCCCAAACCCTGCCTTACATCTTTGCCTTTCTTTGGTGCTTCCCCATGATGGTCACAGGTTATCTGTGCAGTCTGACAGGTGGTCACTAAGGATGCCGAGGCTATCAAGCTATGCTCAAGATATTTTTCCATCTCCTTTCCTGCTCCAAGGGGAAAAATTCTCTCTTCTCATGCTAGAAATCTCTCCCTCTCCAGACTGAGGTACTGCAGTTGGTTTATCTGGACAGCTTCAGGGAAGAGACAGTAAAAGACATCAGTGATGAAAGTTCAGAATTCAGGATGTGGGTGTTGCTTGGGGAAAGTTAGAAAATAAATACAGTAATGCAGTTGTGGTATTTGGTGAAGATTTGGTTAGAGAATAAATCCAGTAATGCAGTTGTGGTATTTGGTGGTAAAGAATTGTCCCTGCTTTTTCAGGACAAGAGACAAACAACCCTTCCCTCATCAAAACTCAACCAGCACAAGTTTGCTCACACTACCACAGGTGTATTTTATCCTATAGAAAGGTATTTTGAATATTTTGCTGTATTTACTGGGGGTTCTCTTTGGATAAAGCAATTTACTGTTGATTAACAAGGCGTTGGGAATAATACCTCTCCTGACCAGAGCATGATTCCCTACAGTGCACTGAAACCTCAACCAATTCCAGCTACATCCTGACTATGGAGATTCCCAAGTACAGCACAAAGCAGCAGAGCTGCAGCACAGCACATGCAATATCTGCTCCAACACTTCATCAGCCAAGGATCCTTTAAAGATGATCCTCTGCAGCAAAGGCTTTCCATTAAAGATTTAATTCCATCACTTGTAAAGATTGAATTCTATCAGCAAAACCCTCCCCAACAAAAACTAGTTTCTCCAGTTCTCAGAAGTTAACAGGTGTTTTCCTGGCACAAGATATTTTTCCAGAAATGTAAAAGCTTATTTCCTGGACATTAGAGCAAGATCTTTAATTAGTCCTTAATGTTGCCCTAACTCATTACCAAACCCCAGGACAAACACAGGCCTCATCCAAGCTCAAAAGCCCTGCAAAAACCTGAAGTTACAGTCTCAAACCAACACATTTCCTCTTTAGAAATACAGGAAGATGCAGTAGTTACAAACAGTCCATTTATTGGGTCTTAAACTACGTACACAATTGAAATCATAATTTTGGCACTACGCTATACAGTGGTTACATCCGTGTGCTGACACTCCTTAAATACTGCCCCAGGAGCACTGCTGTGCTTGGAAATCTGGGATGAGCCACACAAAGGTCTCAGTGCTCCTGGGGGATTTTGCATGAAAAGATGAAACACACACCAGTTTATGAGTTATTTCCATGTACCTCACGTTCCATGAGTGGATCACACCAGAATATGTGATGTCAGCATTGAGAAATGGCCACACGTGTTGCAGTAAAATCTGAATGAGACACAGACATGAGATACAGGAAAAGCAAAACAAACCCTCTCAGACACCAAGAGATATTCTGTTAAAGAAAATAATTTAAAAAACTAAGAATGGCATTTGTTTTGATACAAAAGCCAGAACCACTACTGTATTAACATCTAAGTATGAATCTTTACAAATTAATCTCACAATGGTGTTATGTAAAAGGTTGCAAACTGTACAATGTTTTGTCAATGCAATGCCTCTACAATTTATACAGTCTTTTACAACTATGTAACACATATTAAACAGCTTGTTAAACAGCCAATTGATACCAGTCTCTTAACAAAGCTGCAGGCAAGAAAACACAGAGCTTCCACAATCTTCAAACAAGATATGCTTGCTCAATCTTTAGGAGAATACACTGTTAAAAACTGCCTTTCCACACTGTGCATACATTTCATTCTGTGAATTCAACCACCACTAACAGTCCATCATTACCTGTCTGTGGGTTCTAATTACATGGAAACACCCACTTCCCCCTTAAAAATATGCAGAGAATCACAGATTTTTTTATTCCACACGTGGTTAAGACACCCCTGAAGGCCTGGCCAGGCAGCAGGAGCTGCCCATGCTGCGTCCTGCCACCCCTGCACTGCACAGAGCTCAGCTATTTACATTTGCACAAGGGAGAGAATACAAAAAGGCAATGCTGCCCTGAGGTGGACTGGATGGTACTCAAATCCCAGTAGTGAAAAATAAAACTCTGAGGAAGGAAGGCTCCTGGGGCTGTGTATGGACTGGGGGAGGAGTTGCATCGGCAGAATTGGGAGAGCTCCACTGGGAAATTCCTGTTTGCAGCACTCTCTGTTTCTGCACATCCTTAATTTCGGGAACAGGGGGCAGAAGGAGAGGGTGAGGGATGTGCAGTGTAGGTCACTGTGTGCAAGGAAGCAGAAACAAGACTGATGTGTGATGCAGGCCAAGGAGAAGGGTCTTGCCATGGACTCACGATGAGGCCCTGCAGGTGCAGCCTTGGGGCTCCCCTGGCTGCTCCCCAGGGAGGTGAAACTCCTTTTGAGTAGAACCAGGTCTCTACATTTGCATTTAACAGTAGTTTTGATTAGGCATCAGGATTTCCAGCACAAAGTTCTCTACATAATCAATTTCTTTTGAGTTTCCTTTATTTCGCAGAAAAATTCCTACATCCTCATTTTCCCCAGGAGAAGCCTGAAAAGAAAGAAGAAAAAGAGTTCAAAACACAAATATTGCCTCATGCTCTTGTTCATATGAAAAGATAAATTAAAGCTTCTCTTGGAATACTGTCACAAAACATCACAATACAAGAGAGATGGGAATATTGTAGTGTAACAAAGAGAAACCCCAGGAATGGATTCACTCTTTGGGGACATGCCTGTGTGAAGAGCCCTGGCAGCAAAGCCAGAGTGTGGAAGAGGAAACCGAGTGGTAGCAGCTGTTCCCCATCCTGAGGTGTAGGTAATAGCCTGGACTGGGTGATGTAAAGTCCTCAGAGGCATCAGAAGTATAAAGCAGCACTTTAGGGGCACTGCCAGGCATTTAAAAGGCAGCCAACTGGCAGAAAATGGAGAAAAGGAATATCAATATTCAAGAAAATAAGTGTAAAAGTCTTAGAAAAGCACAGGGATACACAGAAAGATGGACAATATTTTAAATATTTAATCAAAATAAATTGACCAAAACCACTGGAAGATACAAAGGGCCAGAAATTTGGCTGCAGCATTTTCCCTGTGGTTAAGAATTCTTCCTGATTCTGGAGCAGAATTCCTAAGAGTGAAGCTTATGGCAATACCCATCAGCTGACCCACCTATGCATAATAGCAGGGTGAAACCAGGAGGTCAGTGAGCACCAGGAGCTGGTCATCTGTGAACTGCTGCTTGTGCTCCTGCCAGTTGTCGTGGTGGGTCCTCCGGAAATTGGACAGCGTCTTCTTCACCGTCATCTGCCAGCACAAGTGGGATGGAGCTCTGTCAGCCAGGGAGCCCAGCTCCACACCAAAACCAGCGATGGAGACAGCAAACACAACTGCTCAGTGCCACCAAGGCTTGGAGCAGACCCAGAGGATAGGAGGGCTCTGGGGAATTCAGCCCATGGTTTTCATTTTCACAGTTCTGGTTAATCTTTTGGCCAGGGTCATGACTCCAACATTCTTATTTAAAAAGAATTCCTGGGCCTATAATTTTGAGCTGGGAAACATTCAGAGATTCTTATAAAATAAAAGGCAAGTGCTTTTCCCCCACTGCCTTTTTCTTGGCTGTTTCAAAAGGGTGGTTTTGGTCTGAAAACATCAAAGGAATTCTTCATCTCACTCCTCTGGCTAAAACAGCCACAGTCAACAAAACCCAACAGACAGGGCAAAACAATAAGAGTTAAAGGCAATTATTTCTTTAAAAATTTATTTCTAGGGCAGCTCATAACACTTCCTTTTAAAACTTCCTGACTGATGTATTGGTTCAGGCTGATGTTTCCTAGAATGGCATGCACAAAAGGGACATCTTTAATGAAAAAAACCCACTTCCTCGTTATAAATACAGCTCTTGCAGCCTTCAGTTTTATGCTTTAAATTTGAAAGCAAGGACAGATCTACTACAGAAAATACTTAAAAGCAGGTCATGCTTTAAAACTATTAGGAGTCATTTAGTAAAAAGCAGCAGAAATTAAATTTCTTAATAGGTTCCTATGCTTTTCTAGGAAAAAAGAGCTAAGAATGAGTCACAGGTATTCAGCTGTGTTCTGCTGATTGAGAGCTGCTGTATTTTTACCTCAATGGGCTGGGGATCATTGAGGTGGGCACTGAGATCCATGAGGAGCTGTGGCATCCAGGTGGGCACATCGTAGGGACTGGACAGGATGCAGGCACTGAGCCCCAGGACGCCGGCGTGGCGCTTCACCAGGTCTGCAAAAACAGGGCAGCAACCCACATCAGTTAAAGACAATCAGCAACAAGCCCCTGGCACTGCAGAGACCTCCAGCTTTGCAGAAATCCAGAAACTTCTTCAGACATGAACTTATGGACCTCCAGATTGGTTCTGCTTCCTTACTCAGAATCCCAGATTCATTCTTGTATCTAGTTTTTTACACCTCATTCCAATAGGAATCAATTTGCAACTGCTGGACACTTTAGTAACATTTCAAATGAGCTACCCTCTCTCAAAGAAACTCATGAATAACATCTCCACGTTCCCTCTTTCTGCATTCAGAGTGTTTTCCCAAATCCCAGAACTACTGGACAATATGGAAAGCAAACTTCTGGGTCAAATGACTGTGACTCAGATGCATTTAATGCCCAGGCAGAAGCCAAAGTTCCAAATCAGGGTTAACTAAGGGGAAACAATTCTGGTTTATTTTTTGGTTGGTTGCTTTGAGTTTGTTGTTTGGTTTTTCAGAATAAAAGACCCCCACTGCTAACAACTAGAAGGTAAGGTGGGCAAGAAGTGAAACTATGTTGTGACTTTATTTATTGAGGAACTTGCTATCCCTCATCATCTGTGAACTGGAAACTGGCAAAACCTCTTTAATGTTAATTCTAAAAGAGTAAGACATTAATTTAACATAGGAATACATAATCAAAATATTTGCCTTTGCTGTGTATTCTTACCATCAACATTGCAAATCAAATTCTATGGCAGTCTATGTTACCCAAAACACCGATTTTCTTCCTGAGCTGCTTTCTTACCCCCTGAAGGAATTGTGTCCCCCACTGAGGCCAGGTCCCTCTTCCTTTTCTTGGGGAGCCTCATCTTGCAGAGCTGCTCGAAGTGAGTCTGCATGGGCCCGTCCATGGTGAGGAAGTTGCACTGCAGAAGCCCGCTGAGCGTGGTGGCTGCCATCTCCCTCACCTGGCCAGGACACAACACAAGTCATGCATTTATTTATGCCATTACTGCCCTTTCAAGCACACCCCACTAAGCCAAGTGAGCAAATCTGGCTCAGCAAAAGCCTTTAAAGTATTATCCTGCTATTAGTAGTTTATTAGATGGCTCTTTAATTTTAATAAACATGCTTTGCTGCAATACAGAACTACTGTCACAGAATTTGCTATAAAGTGAGCTGCTACTCAAGGAAATAAAGTAATTTAACTCCATTGTCAACAGAAGAGCTTTAGGAAGTTTAAAAACAAACATTGACTGAGACCAAATAATCAACCTGCTTCACAAAATTCCTAAAAGGCTCTGCACTGACATCAGTTTTAAAGTGGGCTTTATTCAAAAGTATTTAGTTTTTCCCCTGACAAAAGCAGAAGAGCTTTTCCAAGAAAAGGCCGGAGGAATGTTCCAGAGACTCAGCTGAATCTGTTCTACCCAGAGCACAAGTGCTCTTCGAAAGACATAATAGATGCTGGATTAATAAGCAACAAAACAAACTTTATTATCAACAACTCAGTTCTGTAATGTTCCAGCATGATAGACTTCCTTGTCTCAAGTACCAGACCTCTGCACTACATGAATAAAACCAGAAACCCAGGTTGGAAAAACATTCTTAAGGGTAACACAGAAACACCAAAGAACAAGACTAAACTTAGCTTTCATCTAATTGCCAAACCATTCAAAACACAGATCCCCTTTTCTAATCTTTTTAAACAAACCACAGCACCTTGTTAGTGAATTCCAAGTAGAGACAACTCATCCTTGCTTTTAAAAACAAGTGACTAACCCATCAGTATTACGCATTTCTCTCATCTCCTCAAATTTCCCAGAGCCAGGAAGTTATAGACGTGTAAAATTGTATTTAAATTGGGAGTCCCTCCAAAACTCACTCCCACTCTCCATAATTACATTCTGACAAAAGCCTCCCAACGTTTACAAACTTGCAAACCAAATCAACTGGTTGAGATGCTGCCACCAGATTTTGGATAGGTACATTCTGTCACAGGTAACTGCAAACAGAACACTTGTCTCTGTGGAGCACAAACACCTGCTCTGAATCGAATGCAGCAGATTAGAATAATAAATTACGTCCTTGAACATGATGTTCTGAGCCTCACAAAGCCATAAGTACAGCTGCAAGAGCTGCCATAATTAAACAGAGGAAGTTGAAATCAGCTCTTGAGACTCTGACCCATTCCATTTAAATTTCTACAAGGTACTATTCTAACGTGATCTACTTTGCTGCCAGTGAAGGAGGAAGGATGAGGTGAGAGGCTGGCAGTGCTGTTTATCAGCAGATTGTGAGTCCCTGAAGAGCTGAGCTATTAAATGAGACATGATGTGCTAATACAAGAGCCAGACACAAAGCAGCTCGGCTGGGAAGTGAGCGAGCTCTCAGGAGAGCTGGGCTCATTTACATCCCTACTCCCTGTATTACAACCACTTTCATTTCTAAATTAATCACCCAGCTAGGAGGAACACTTTGCTGTGAGGAGCACCTGGAAGCAAAGCCTTTAAAATCATTCACGAAGCAGCTGATCACTCACCACCTCTGGCACTAAATAATTTGTAAGTGATCACACTCATGATGAAATACAGAATATAAAAATAAGAGGAATCTCTCCGTCACCTATGGGTTTTTTTGGTCAGAAGGAACTAACTGATCACTGTCTATAAAAGTGCATCCACAACAAAACCACTCAACAGCACAAGCCAAACCCAACTGTAGAAGTTGCAAGGAGCTACTTAAACAGAGAGAAAATACTCTCATTCCTGTAACACTGCAGTGCAATATGAAAAATGCTTATCAAGACCTTGAGTGCTGTGCATATTAAAACAATCATCATCAGGTCTGGCCCTTGGTATCAAAATAATAATAATAAAAAAAAAGTATCTTAAAATCCAAGAACCAAAAGCTCAATTCTATAGAGCAAAGACATCAAATTCTAGTCAAAGCTAACGATTCTCATCTTAAAAATCCAGCATCCAAAAACTACACAGGAATTACTCAGCAGGATACTGCATCTTGTCAGTTATTACCAAGAAAGAACAAGATTACTTTTCAGAGAAAAGTGAAAGCTTCCATGGCAACAGCATGATCCAGAGTGGTTATGAACACAGGTAGGCTTTTTGGATTTGCACCTCTGCTGTGCAGAGAGATAATTTGGTACATTTAAAGTAACTCAATAAATTGCATTCAAGTGAATAGAAGGTATTTTTCAAAATGGTGCGAGATTATGAAGTAAGTGTTCTGACAAACAACTTCTGTAGGATTGCAAGGTGATGCAGAATCTTTCTTCTAGAAGGAGAAAAGCATCCAAAAGTAGGATTTCATTAATATTTGGCAACTGCACAAACACCAGAGAAAATGATGGTGTAGGGGGGATAGGCCAGGCAGGAGGTTAACACTAAAGAGTCTTCACTTTGCTTAAACATGACTTAAATTCACATAATTTAATGCAAGCCCCTCAGTTCTAGGTAGTTCTTGATAGAAATATAAAAAGTATTTTTGTCATTAATATTGTATGATTATATGTGAGGCAGACCTACAGAGAAATAAATAGTGGTTTTACACACTTTTCACACAGGAAGGGATTAGACTTGAATGTTGAATTTTCTACCAACACACATTCATAGTGGAATTAGTAATATCCCTATTTCATGCACTGAAACCAAGCTCCAAGCAATGCACCACTCTGTGAAAAAGCAGAAGCAGTGGAACTTTTAAAAAATCACGAATGAAATATTTCATTATCAACTGTTTCCCTGGAATGAATATGAAATAAACAAATCCCATAAAGCTCATTTTCAAAGCAGGAAGAATGCTGAGCTAGAAAAACCTCCTGAATTAATTTCCATGTCAGCTTTTCCATAAAAAAACTTTGACAAAGGCAAGAAACAGTGATGTGAAAGCAGTGCAGAGAAGGGATCACTTGCCTCGAGCTGTTCATCTTCCAGGAGTTTTATCACCAGCCACCTGATGTCGTTGACTGCCTCGCTGTTGTTGAGGAAGATGAAGAGATTGTAGAACACCATGGTCTGGAGGTAGGTTAGGATGGTGTATCGGGCATGCCAAGAATTGCTTTTTGCTGTCTGCAGTGAATAAATCAGGGTGAGAAGGCAAAAATGTCAAAGAAAGCAGGCCCCTGATGGGAAGTGAACAATATTTAAGAAAAAAGCTTCTGGGGGAAGTTGCAAAGAACTTCCTTTATTCAGGTAATTTTGTTTCATTGACCTTCTATCTCCAAAGTAGGCAGTTATTATTTAGGGAATAATTTTCACAGGCTTCACTTCCAAAGCAGATTGTTCAACAGAAATATATTGTAAAACTCTAAAAAAATCAGATCCAAGGGCAGTTCTTTAGCTGAAGACTCATTCTGAAACTGGATTTTAAATTGTTATGCTCGTGAGGAGACTTAAAATGATTCACTACTGAACCAAATGTTAATACATCAAAATGCTGTTCCATTTGTTATCAAAAGTAAATGGCTTAAAAGTTAAACAAGACACACTTAATAAGTGTTTTAAAACACTTTAAATAAAATCTTTCAGATGTAAATCAGTATTTGATTTGCTTAGAATCGTAAGTGTTGTATGCTCTTAAATAAAAAGCAGAGGATGCATGAGATGAGAAGAAGCTTTAAGCTGTTTAGACCACACTCACTTGTTTTAGCACCTGAAGTACCAAAGGCACTTGCTGAGGATACAGCAAACCCTGAGACATCAAGGACAAACACATCTTAGCATCTCTTTTGAGCTCATCGTAGCTGTTGTCGTTCTCCACAGGTGCAATCTAAATCAGAGCAGGGAGGGAACAAAGCCCTGTTAGTAAACAGGCACTGGTGACAGCAAAATCCTCAAAACAAGGGTAATCCCATGAAAGGACAGTTGTCTAGGAAAAATACATTCTATATAATGCTGAAAGATTAAGTTAGATGGGAAAAACAATCAATATGACATTAAATATTCTCAGTAAATGATCAAGATTTCCTGGTGAGATGTTGGTTCCCCACTGCTACTCTCTTGGTATCAAACCCAATTAAGTTAATATTTTATACCCAGGTCCAAAACTGAGACAAAGCTTTACCAAGGTCACTTCCACTTCAATAGACCTTTATTTTATGGTCACATAGATTACTGTGGGGTAATTTATTGATGTTTGTGCACTTTGGGCACTCAAGTATGGATAATTTCAGAGAGGTAAGACTGGGTGACACAGATTCAAAGACTACAAGAATCAGAGGAACAACAGGAGCTGCTTAGAAAGAATTGTGTAGTCAGGAAACAAAAGAAAATAACTCAAGGTCCCTTAGAGAATCATGGAATGGTTTGGGTTGGAAGGGTGATCCAGTTTCACCTCCCTGCCATGGGCAGGGGCACCTTCCACTAGAGCTGGTTGTTCAATGCCACATGTAACCTGGCCTTGGAAAACTATAAATGTATAAATATATATATAATAACTTCAATTTATTTATACAATCCTTCTTTAATCAAACATAACCAATAAAGGAGAAATTAAAGGATGTACCTTGAAAAACAAAGGTAACAGCTGGAGTTGCTCCGTGACGGCCGTAGAGAAAGAACGTCCTGCACTCGCCATCAACCACTTCAGAACTGTTTGAATAAAGAGAAACTATTACTGATCAAGAAGAAAAATATGAACAACTCTGCTGCACAATCTGCAGACCTCAATCCCCATGTGCTAAAACACCCTCCATTCCTTGAGCTTCTTAACTCACTGGTTTTCAAGAGTTTAATGCCCTGAGTTCGCTCATCTTGTTCGCCGACTCCATTCTCTTCCATAACATGATTCTGGATTTCTTCATCTGCTTCCATGAGGGGTTTGAGGTTTTCAAGTATCCGGGTAGTAAATTCATGGACACGAGGAGATTTAGTTGCAGCAGTGTTTGGCAAGGAAACATCTATCATGAATATGTAGGTCAACACACTAAAAAAACAAACAAAGCCAGCAGGAACACACAGTGAGCACGACTCTTGTCCAGAGAACAGTGACCTGTGAACTCCAAATGATCCAAGATCAATTCGGTGACCTTTGAGGTTAATACTTAGAGAAAATTTCCTCTCATCTTCAATTCAAAGTTATTTACAACCAAATGTCTCTTAGAAGAGCTTTAGAGATGTCAAACATAAACACAGACAAGAAATTAGTGAGGCCCTGGCACAGGTTGCCCAGAGAAGCTGTGGCTGCCCCTGGATCCCTGGAAGTGTCCAAGGCCAGGCTGGACAGGGCTTGGAGCAACCTGGGATAGTAGAAAATGTCCCTGCCCATGGCAAGGGGTGAGACTGGAGGAGCTTTAAAGTCCCTCCCAATCCAAAACATTCAAAATAGACAAATGAAAACATGAACATTCTATGAAAAGACAAATATAGACAAGTCATCTGGAATTTCTGAAGCAAGTCTCTTAATTATAGATCTGATTTTTCTTACAAGCATTAATGCTTTTCAGGTTAATTATTTAGCTACCTAACTATCCAAATATAAATGAAGATTTAAAACCCAACAAGAACTGCAGCAGACAACACTGACCTTCCTATTCTCTCTCGGACGTTCTTGTAGACCTGGGTGAGTTTGGGCTCCAGGTACTTGAGCAGCCTGTGCAGCAGCTCTGGCACTCTCCACTCCTGCTGGGCAAGGCCCCCTTGCAGCACATAAAGGCGGCTGGGAATCAGAACAGTTCATTTTTAATCATACAGAACATTCCTCCTTCCACAGGCCCCTCCAGGCTTTGTTTGGGAATGTGCACAAGTGTGTCAGAGCACCAGAGTGTCCTTGAGTGAGCAAAGATGAGTAAAAATTGCCCAGTGAAACAACAGTACTGTTGCTCTGCCAGCCCCAAACCTTCCCATCCTCTTAATTGAATTATATTAAAAATATTATCATGAAGAACCTGCCATTGTGTGGGGAAAGCTGATTGGAAAGCATTGCCTTTGTTCCCCTCCCCTACAAGGCAGCGTGCACAGCATCCTCTCAATACAGCTTATCCAGGCTGTATTTCCTACTCTATTCAACCACAATAAAACAATTCAAATTCATTTTACCAGGCATCTACAAATGATCCTCCTTCACCACTCAGTGGAGATTCCAACAGCAATTCAAACAACCAGTGCAGTTTCCTAGGATCTCTGCTCTCCTGGAAAAGAACAGGGAGCAGAGATGTAAGTAAATGAGGGGGGTTTAAAACGTAAATAATGTATAAAATAAGGTATAAACAAGGAAAGTTTTGACAGAGATTTTTTTGCATCCTCTGGATTTATTTATTAAATAAGGGCAATATTCAGGATGTTTTCACAATAAGCCTCAACAGAAGAAAAACCCAATAAAACTATACACAGTTGTAATTAATTGGTAAATACAATCAGAATAGAAGGATTTTTAGCTTCATTTTTGAGATATCTGAATAACTATGCCTGAATTTTGCTAATTAGGGTTCTGGCTGACAAGCTACACTGAGTTCTCCTGAGTGATGTGAAAGAATTATTGGCCCAACATATTTGTCACCTATCACTGACCCCGCTGCCCAGCACCACAGCTCCCAGCTCCCAGCAGGAATGTCAATCCACAGTGGACCCAGCTCTAGAAGACAAAAAATTGGATACTTACACAGGAGGTGGCAATGCAGGTGCCCCAGTCATTGTATGTTTCCACTGTGATGTTGGATAAAGCTGTTCGAAGCAATGGACACAGAAGGTTCCAAAGTCTTTCCACCTGTCCAGCAAAAACAAAAGAGAGAAGATTTTACTAATTAAGGATCTCAAACCCAGCCCAGATATTAAAGTGTCTTCTTTATTTTTGTACTGAGTCTCCCAGGATTATTTTTTTGCATAGACAGCTAGGCCTGAATTAAATGAATATTTAGCAGTCCAAGGAGGACATAATCACTTATTCCTACTGGAAATTACAAACCACATCAGCTTTGCCATCTCCTTAACACCAAACTGCTCCTAGTTTTAATACTGGAGCATTTTCCTAACACCTGGCAAAAACAGGCACCAAACCAAGCAATGAATTGTGCCCCAAGTTTGGCAATCAAGACCTCAACTTCTAATTGAGTTAGTAATGCAAAAGTACTCTTAACTTCCAAGAATGACTCAAAAATACTGCTCCAGCACCTTCTCAAAGGTCCAGTGTTTAGAACCTCTTATGAGGCCAGCTATGATTTCAGCCAGACATCTCTGGGTGCTTTCGTGGGAGTCTGCAACCAGTTGCTCCAAGTGGGGCTGAAGAACTGGCAAAAAGGCATCATCAAAGTTTCTGAAAAGGCCCTGGAAAACAAGAGGGGAAAGGGTCTTTAGGAACTATCTAAAACACTGTCTTCCCAAGAACATCATAGAATTGTCAAACATTTGAGTTTGAATGTGCAGAAAGTGAAATTACTTTGCTTTTTTTAAGAGCATTATACACCAGTGTCCTTCAGACCATTACAGTACTCTAAATATGTTTCCCTAAGTAGTTAATCAGAAGAGAGGATTAATAGAATTACCCAGAGCAGCTTTAAAAATCAATGGTTTTGCAACAGTATGAGCCCAGAAGTCTTTGGCTTTTCCATGCTCTGGGAATTGTCTACAAGATGAGAGCAATTTAGTGATTGAACTCTCCTTACCTTGAAGAGGCAAAATCTGCGAGGATTAAATTTGTCCTTTCCCTTTCTGTCTTCTAAAGACAAAAATTTTATTAACTGCTCAACAAACTTGGGATCAGAAAAGTGATCATATATAATTTGTTCCTCCTGTAACAGGAAGAAAAAAAAAAGGATTAGCTTTGAGATGTTTGCTTGTCACAGTGATACCCCAGTCTTTACAAGTCCCATGTTTCATTCACATTCTCAAGGAAAGAAATGTCTTGCTTATCCATTTCCCCTTTCATTTTATAGGGAATTACCACAAGCCCTAAAAATTAGTTCTTCCCACTGTCATTAATGACCTTGTTCTCAAGTCTGATCATGATTTGAAAGGGAACAAGAAAGAGCTCATTAATACACTTATTCCATAATCCCTGAAAGAAAAGCAGCAATACATTAAAATAACAACTCCTTCTGGCATGCTGACATAATAAGAATTAGAAAAATACAATTAAAAGCATCTTGTGGGGATCTCCACAGTAATCTTAAGAGAAGAAAGGAGCAGTACTATTAAAAAAACCCACAAACTTGCAACTTTTACCTCCGTCAGCTCATCTCTGCTTCGTCCAAGCTTTGGTTGCTGCTCAGCTGGAGCATAAACTGTCATAGTTCTGAATATCAAAAACAAGAGATAAATAATAAAAAGCTGAAATAAAAAATAAAAATACACTAGCACATGTTGTTGCTTTCTGTGTTCTCAATATTAAATAGAACTTATCCTCAACTCCAAAAGATTGAAATTTAAAGAAGAAAACTTACAACAGAATGAAGATTGTTATTAAAGGTTTTGCTATACAAGCAACTCGGAATTATTAGAGATAGAATACTCTACATGTATCTAATTCCCAATATGAATATTTCATTTTAACAGCAGCAGTTTAACAGCCATGTGGAATTTATGCCTATAGCCCATATAGAGAGAAATGGGTAGAAAAGAAATAATAAACAAAATGCCCCAAACCAACCAACACAAAACCCACCCAGAAATGGTAAAACAAGGAAGGAGCACAAAGGACAAAATAAATTGCCTTTTTTTTTTTTTTTGTGGTTCAATCAAGTTAAATACATATATATTAGAAAAATTAAAAATCCTAATAAACCAGGATTTTATTTCCCACAGAATTTTTCCTGCTGACTCTCCCAGCTCCACCTCAATGCTAATGCCACTCACTGGGGCCAGGTGTAATATCCCCAGTGTGTTTTCTCCACAAAACAGCAGGACTCCCAGGCTTCCTTGGTCTTCGGTAGGCTCTGGCTGTTGTAGTGCAGCCACTGGTTGTCAGCTCTGTCACCAGCTTGGATGCTGGAAGGCTTCAGGGTCCCACCTGATCCAAGAGGAAAATCAAAATTAACATGCATAAAAATACATCAAAATTAAAAAGTAGACAAGTTGTTCTCACAAATTACAAGGTTTTCAGAGAGGAAATAACCCCAAAAGCAAAAAAAAACCCCAAAATCAAAAATTACCAATTATACTACTTCTGTATCATATTTACCTATTTACTTAGAACATTAACAACCAGGGAGAAAAGAAAAGATTGTGATTCTATGTTTAGTTTAATCAGAAAAGCTCTGAAAAACATTTTAGGATAAATGCAAGATATATCTTATATTAAATTAAACATACTTATTTCATAGGGGCAGATGGGCACTTTCTTGTGTGGTCTCTTAAGCTGCTTAAGAATCCCAGCCACAGCTGAGATGGCCACCTAAAGAAAAGTAAAAAATGGGCATTAATGGGCATTCATTCCATACATTTCCCTCAGAAGGATGTGGCTCATTATCCCTAAAAAACCACTGAATGCTGGAAGGAAATAAGCAAATAATCCTGGAAAATATTAAGGAAATAATCCTGGTTATTTCAGGGGATACAGGAGATTAACTACTTTGCAGGCGAGAAAACTCTCACTAATAATTTTGTTTAAATAATTTGAATTTAATATTGTTTTAATAATTTTTTTGGGGAAAAGAAGGTTTGTTTTGAGCCTCACTGAGGCAGCAACAGAACAAAAAAAATATACATTGATGGCTCCCTTCAAATAACAAACTGCAGGTGGGAAAAGCAGCCATCTGCAAAAGAAATTCTGCAAAAGAACTCTGAAATAAACAAGAACTCAGCCCATCCCACATCTTCACAGTTTACAGATTTACACATGTCACGCTGCAGCACTGCCAAGATTGCCATTTCTTGGACTGGGAGTTTTGTACACGTGCGTGTCTGGAAGAGGGAGGAGGGAGTTCCACCTCAGTTTTTGTGTTTTATCCCAGCAAAACCCCACAAGCACCCGATGTAGAGCCCAAAGAGCTGCAGACCCAGAGGAAATCCTTCTCCTGGACTCACCTTCCGAACCACGATGGCGTCGTGGTTGAGACACTGCACGAAGAATTTGATGGCACGGGGGGGCAGGATCCTGTCATCCCTCAGGAGCAGGGACAGGAAGCCAATGCTTATGTGTTCAAACTTCCAGGGCCTGAAAAAACCCCAAATATTCAAAACAGAGTGTAAATAACAAAGTTTATATACTGGTTTTACTCAGAAATTATTACATGTATTAAGATTATGGAAATACATAAATTAATGGCACTGCTGTAATCAATGAGCATAACTCATTTTGGGAAATCTCCAGTGTTCTGGGAACACACAGGTGTAAAAATATAAAATACATGCTGTAAAATACCTATAGGGATATTGTTTTACAAGGTTTTTAACACAAATACTATGGGAACAATTAGAATTTATTCTGATGTCAATGTTAGAGACAGAACCAGAGCTTTTTTTAATTAAAAAATATTAAAAACTTCAGTAACAGGCCAGACTAATTAAGAAAAAAGCTGAACTCCAAGATGTGATGATGCTTTATATTAACAAATGAAGCTCCCAGTGCAAATAAGTCCAAGACCCTGGTAACTGTCCTCCTGGATATTGATCCATGAAACCCCCTCCAATCGACCCCAAAAAAATGCTTTCATGCACAAAAAAGGGGGACTTACAGATTTCTCTGTTCCACACAATCCAGCAGCATGTTGACCAAATTTTCATAGTTCCTGAGAGAAAGAGAGGGAGTTACCAACCACATGGTACTGAGAGACCCATTGAAAAACAGAGGAGAAGTTCCTCAACAAAAGGTGTGTGAAGGTAAAAAGGAAGAGACAAAGAGCAGATAGAAGTGTAGAGAAAAGATCCAGAATGTCCAAGGATTGTTGGGCTGCATTTTTCAGTTTAGCCACTTTGGATGATAACATTTAATGTGCAGTTTAAGGAGGCTGAACTCACCTCAGAGCCTCAGCATTCTTCTCCTTCTGTCGCTGAATTCCCAACTGAATTTCCTCTGATCCCAGAGCTGGGAACTCTGAATCTGGCTGTCCTGACTTCTGCAGCAGAACAGCCACCTCCATGCACTTCTCTGGAACCTGTTGATGGACAGTGCAAAGATTGAGGATTTGATCTTACAAGTTTTTAATGTCTCTGCTTTAGAATCAGCAGAGTTTCCTTGTCCATACAGACAAGCCTGAACACCAAGAAATTGTTTACTCACTGCAAAATCCAGCCCAATGGTTTCATACTGCCGATGGATTTTCTCTGCCAGGTCATCAAAGAGTCTGACAATGGATGGTTTTTCCAAGGACATGGCTTTGCTAAGCCCAGAAGAGACAATTGCTGGCCATGTCTGTGCTATACAGTCCCAGTCATGCAGATTGGCCAAGCAGACCCCACTGTGGTTGCCAAGCAGACAATATAAGGCACCCTGTGGGATGGAGGATGGGGTTTGGGAAGGTTAAAGCTCAGCTCATCCACGAGATTGACACACACACACCCACACAGAATAAAAACTCAGCTACCAAATCATGAAAATGTCCATAAGCATTCAGCCTCACAGTGCAAAATCTTCAGTAATTTGAAAGAGACCTCTTCATTTAATGAGATTGGAAGCCCTGCCAATTAATTTATCCACAGATTGGCTGCCTGATTTCTCAATTATGTTAGAGGAGATGATTCACAACTGCTTCACCTTGACTACAGCTTCTCAATTTCCATTCCATAACTTAAAAATAGATGCTAAGTCACATTTTGGTAATACCTGAGCACACAGGGAACATATTTTAACACAGTACTTCTCTTGAAAATAGATCTAATACAAATAATTCCTTCCACCAGTCATGCCTATTAGCCATGAAAATATCAGTCATGCTGATAAACAAGCAAATCCCACTTTCCCCATTAAAAATTCTCATCTAAACACTTTCAAAAGACAGGCATAAAACCAAGTTAATGAGGCAGTACTTTAAACTGCTTCTGAGTGACATCTTGTCGATCAGGACGCAGGAATTCCAGAACTAAGGGAATGATATCTCTGCAACAGAAATTGTAGGTTCCCAGAGCTGTGAAGAATGCTTGCTGAGCTTTACTTCTGACCTGAAACAAAAAAAATTACTAGACAAATGTAACATCCTCATCCATTTCAGTTATTTATGCATAAAGGTTTTATCACGTATTTGTGCACAGAAACAAAATTATTTGTGAAAGGTTGTAAACACCCCACCCTGTTTATAAAATCCTACTTCTTGTTTCTGGCATTTACATGAGAACAGCTACAAAGTTACAGAAGATTCTCTATGTTGCCAGAAACGAGGTGTTTTTAAGCACATTTGAAAAGCAAACAGCCAGAACAACAGATTTAGGATGTAGAATCACTTGAAGAGACCAACAAAATACTCCATAAATTTAAAAGGGGCTCAGTTTATTCAGTTTAAAAGGGGCTGCTCCTCACCTGCCCATAAGAACTCGTGGACAAACACAGAAGGTCCCTGATCATCTCCTGGTGGGAAGTTTTGTATTCACAGCCTTCCATCGTCAGAGTTCTCAGCTGAATCCATGGGAAGCACAAAGAAAGGACAGATTGTTTTTACATTTCACGCATATAAAAACACCAGTGCAGGAATATTGTTATGATGACATTTAGCTAACTATGCAAAGCAGCTTTTCAAGCAAATTAGTGGGGATTGAAGGGGAAGAATTACCTCATGCTGCAGCATAACCCTGTCGATCAGCAAGGCTCTGATGTGTTGTTTCTTTCCTTGAAGCTGTAAAGAAAGGCATCCTTTGGGTTAGATTTCAGTGTCAGATTTGCAAACCAGGAACCAAAGCTTCACAAAGCCAAGTCACAGACCCTGTTCTCCATTGATTTTTTCACTAGATTGAAGCTTTTCCATCGTGAATCAAACTCATGCTTGTGAGACCCTTGGAACTGCAAAACATCACTGATAATCTGCGGAAAGAAAGAGAGGATAAGAGTGATTGTTTGACGCAACAAGTTATTTGCCTTTAAGTTTTACAAATGTAAAACATACCTTTATTATTAGAAACAACGACTTGGTATCATCTTCTGAATTATCAAGAATGTAACCTACAATTGAGAGAAATTAAATGTATAATCATACAGGAAAAGAGCTTTAAAAATTAGCAATGATTTTGTTTCTGCAAAGCTTAACTTTCAGAATTACAGGCAAAGTAAACAAATATCATTTCCTCATCTATAAAATCATACTGAAGTATGACAGAGTTGGTTGTAGTTACAGGAGTGGTCAAACTTACGCAGCAATTTCCTTGTAACCCTTGCAATTGTTTCTCTGTAATTCTCCCTGGATAAATCTAAAAGAAAACAAAACATTTTCTGTTAATCATAGAGCAGCATAAAAATCAATTTATTGTGGAAAGCCAGAGCAGACTATTCAGAACTAGCAGGATGAACTATTATAAAAATAACCATTTGTTACATCTAAGGGCATGGCTCTCATCAGTTTATCACCTCAACTGCTTGGGTTTTATAGGTACAACACCTTCTTTATCTGCCTTGACAGCCAGTTCTATTTCTAAAGTTCAGGAAGTTCATTTAGCCTATGGGAACTGAGGAACATGCAGAGCTCCTCTCCCCAGCCAGATCTGTATTTCGTGTATCACTGCTGAAAATGAAACTGTGTGTACACAGAACTCTGGTGGTGGTCATAAAAACTCATTTCTATGAAGAGAAGAATCAAAATTATGGTTTCCAAAATAACCCATTCTTTTGCAAAATAAAACCCCAAACAACAAACCCAAAAGCAAAACAAAAAACCCCAAAAAACCAAACCAAACCAAAAAAAACCACCAACACTTAGAGCCTACCTGAACAGACAGGGATCTACTCACCATATTCAACACCAGTGTACAGCTTTGTCTCTTCTAAAGACACCAGACTTGGGACTCTGCATGAAAATGAATTAAGTATCACAACACATTACACAAATAATGAGGTGTGTGCATTGCACTGGCATTTAATTAATTTTAACAAGTTAAATTTCATGGCTGTAGCACATAGACTTCTGGGTTTAGTAATAGTGTGTCTTAGTTCTCACATTTATAAATTAACCATTTAATGGTTAATTTAATGGGTTAATTTAATTAAACTAACCATTTAATGGTCTGACCCTTTGGGTCAGACTTTGTCAGAGGCAGGAACACCAGAAAGACACCTTGAACCCAGAATTTTGATCTCCCAGTTAACAGAATCTCTTCAGTTCTAATAAACAGGCAGGAATTTGGTCTCTGCCAAAACTGTAAACACACATGGCTCCCTGCTGTAGGGAAGGACAGGAGAGTTGGAGTCCTTTCCTGACAACTGAATTTTCTGTATCTTGGTATTTACTGTGAGTGTTCCCCAAAAGCAAACTTCTAGCAGCAGTTGTGTGACAACAGCAGTAAGAAAGCACTAAAACCCAGCATGAAGGAAAATAATCACTGTGATTGTTTGGGATACAAAATAAATGTTACTTACAGATGAGCCACCTTTTCTCCTTTGAGAGGAGGCAGAATGTTCCCAGAGCCAATCAGGCAGTTGTGCACAATGGCAAGACACTGCTGCACATCATCTCTTAAACAAAGAGGAATACCTGGTTACCTATCTGTTAGTTGCTTGAAAATTCACAAATGACAAACCACATATTTTTTGTGAAGTTTTATGGAAGGTTTTTCTTTAGTTGCATCAGTTCTAAACACAGGAGGAAACACTACAGAAATCAAGCTGGGCTTTTTGGAGACAACCTAGTTTCTTTACAAACCCCAATAATTAACTTAATTTTGTGGAAAACATGGAAGATTTTGTATTTCAAAACTGTGCAGGTAAGATAAACTAATGTAAAAACTGCTTTGAAGAATTTTATTTAAATCTCATCTAAAACCTATGAAATAACTCCTTACCCCAAGGCCAAGACAATTCCTTCAGTCCCTGGGGAGGATGAGGGAATACTTTAGTAGCGACTATTTTACAGTCTGAAGATAAATTAAAATACAAAATGTGAACAACTTCTTTCCTGTGTTACTTGAAGGAAATCTTGATGCTATCTCAGCTGAAGTAGGAGCTTTGGAAATCTTAAAACAACATCAAAGTGCAACATTATAGTATTTTCCTCAGTTTTTGTACTGCCTGTGTGACTGGCAAGAACTACCAGGAATGGCTACATGCACCTTTCACCATCCTACCTGGACATTTCCAGCTCTCCAAGTGCATAGAGCTCCAGCCTGGTGAGCTCAGGCTGCAGGAATGTATCCAGCAAATAAAAAGCAAAGTTTATTTCCTCAGATGAAGGAACATGCCACTGGATGTCCAAGTTCCACAGGTCACCTGGCTTACCCCAGTCCTGCAGCAAACAATGATGTTTCTTATTAATCAAGTTATTTGAATTGTGTTTTTTAAAAAACAGCATTTAGTATTATTAAAAAAAACCCCAAACACATGGGAACTAGCTACTGATATAAAGTAAAGTAATTATCCTGACAAGTTCAGGAAAAACACCATTACCATAAAATCAAACAGAAATCCCAGTCCTATGTATGTCTACACAAACCTAGAAAATAACACATATCTGAAAGCACTAAAAGGAAAAGGACTGCACTGGTGCAATTGAAATATAACTTAATTATTCCTTTGACTGGATATAAATTCAGAGACATTCTTAAGTACAACTCAGACTTTTCATACTCCCATAGAGAAGAGCAAAGTCATTGTGAACTTTTTCAGTTGCAGAGGGAGAATTTAAAATGATTGTGTGATGGTCAGTTTTTTGGGGGGTTTGTTGATTTGTTTGTTTTGTTGGGGGTTTTTGGTACTTGGCATTTAGGACATTTTTGCTTGTTTTTAAATGATTAACTGGCCCAAATGGATGTACCCATCAGTTACAAAACTGGACTAACTTTCAGTAACAAGAGATTATCTGCAATTGGGAATTATGTAAAATCACTTTTCAGCAAAATGCAGTTGTATATTGAAACAAGCCAGTTGAAAATTGCTGCCTTTAAACTGGAATATTGATGAATTGACTTCAAAGTCTTAACAGCAGAGCAGCACATGACTTCTGACAGTTTCAGTAACTTTTAATATTGCCACTTCTGCTTTCATTTTATCTCAAGCTCATTGTAGAATCATTATTTGTCATTCTGCTGACCTGTAAAACACCACATCTCCTTGCTGTGTATTAACTTACAGTAATCATGCAATCATGGTAAAAAACACACATCACAAACCACCAGTAAGTCATATAAACTACTCAAAACTATAAAACTACTCAAACAACAGTCAGTATTCATTTTTTGCTACCAATATACTTTAAATCAATTGTCATTTGCTCTCTATTTCAAAGCCCAAAGCATCACTTCCCATTGCTGCTACCATCATCCAGAAATCTCCAAATAAAACCATAGAGCGTATGACCGCTTTTAAAATAAAACAAACCAACAAAAAGTCAAATCCTCTAATCCTAAATAAATGAAAATCCTTGCCTTGATAGGAAAGTATTCAGAAAGAGGCTTGTCAAAGCCACCTGGCACACTGCAGTACTCTGTGGGGTAGATAAGTGTAGCAGAACGAAGAAGATGGTGCAGTAGGTTACAAGACAGAATGTAACCCTGCTTACAGGTTAAGTGTAGGGTGCGCTGCAGTATCTTCCCAAACTGCTCCCTGTACAGTAGCAGCTTCTTGCCATCCACTCGAGTGATCTGGGGGCACAGAGAGACATTACAAACATCAGCCTGCTCCTGCAGGGCTGGACAGGATCACCCTGCTCAGCCCAGCTGGGCCAGTGTTGGGGAAGATGAAACAGGAAAGCTTTATAAATATGATTGTCTGGCAAAAGATTTTGAGAATATAGAAACTAGAAGCGAGATTGAAATGAAAGCAAGCTTTGAGATCCCTTAGTTACTGAACAACTGGAAAACAATGGTGTGGCTGGCTGAAGGTAATCCCCTTTTGATGAAACAATACCCTCTGCCTGCAGACAGCTCCCAGGGTCAGAGCAGACCCTACCAGCGTAGCAGAAGGGGCCCAAAGAGGAGTTTTTAGGGTTTAAAATGTATCACAGTATGATAATGCAATGATTCTTATAGGCTGTATTTAAGTGCTATAGGATTTGTATATTGTACTAGATTGGTTAGTGACAATTAGAATATTCAACACAGAAGAAGATTTATTGTGTTTTAATGGGAACCTCACTCTCTTGCCCTTTTACTCCCTTACCCTCTCATCCTCTCTACCCCTTTCTTCTCTCAGGCCTGCTCTGAGCTGTGCCTGGCAGCTCCCAGCAGGGCCCTGCACCCAGGCCCTTTGCAATGAACCACAAGTTCCACGACCTGGCTTCAGAGATCTCTTGTCTCCATCCATCCCAACTGTCCCACCCCCCCGGTGCTCCTACAGGCCAGGCTTCTTTCTCCAGCTCCCACTGAACTGATGCTGCCACAGCTACTGGAAAAGTTTCAGTGATGCCATCTGCTCAACCCCTGAATTTTCTAGCAATACTTCTGTGTTTTCTTAAATTAACTTTAAAATATTTCTATTTACCAAAAAGATTCTTTTGTTTCTTCCTGCACTGATCCTTGTTCTTTCACTCCCCCTCAATAATTGCTTTAATTCCATCCCACATACAACACTGTGTTTATTTGCTTCAAACAACAGCCACTCAAGTTGCATTCAAAGTTAGGTAAAAACCAGAAGCTCTCCAGTGTCATTCACACAACGTTTACATTGCTTTAACAGAAGTTTATATTTTTCTCCTTTCAGGGACAGGATTAAGCAGGATGCAGTGACACACAAGCACAGGAAGAACATTTTTGGGAATACCTCTGATAAAAGCTGAAGATTCCAGAGCAGCTCCTTATCTAGTTCTTCATCATGTAACACATCATCATCTAGAGGAACAAGGGATAAGCACTGCTGTCACCACACTGCAGCCAAGTTTTCCAAACAAGCTGCATCAGAATCCAGATGCTTCCATCCCAAAACCTGACTCCCACCCCTCCAACTCACACTGCACCCATGTCCAGCTGGAAGTCACTTTAGCTGATGTACCATCCTGAAATTGAGGAATGTCTGGAGACATTTCAAACTGCCACATTTTTAAGGAATCATGGTCTTGCTGCCAGACAGATTTTAGCCTTGAAATTACACAATTGTCACTCTGGGTTTTTAGAGAGAGTAATGGATTTGTCCATTGCTGAAATGAACTTGTGGAAAACATCCAGAAGTTTCAGATATTCTTTTCATGCTTAACCAAAAATCAACCCAAAAGCAAGCCAGTAACACTGGAAAAGTTAGAAACTTACTGCCTGTGAGGTGAGTTATGACATTGCAGCAATGTGGTACAAAAAGCTTCAAGGACTCCTCAGGGCGGCACTGCAAACAGGATCACAAAAAATCCATTTTAAAACAAAATATCTGAGGCAACTCAGCACACACACTGATAAACATCTAAGACTAGATTGCATCCCAACTCCAATTCAACCTACAGTCAGCCTGACTACATGATTCTCAGTCAATAAAACCTAAATTTAACATAAATGCAAGATAAATACTGCATGAATTAACCTCCTGAAAGATTGCTATATGCAACAAGCCAATTTTAGAAGACATAATATTAAGAGTCACCTGTATTGACATGAAAAAAATACAGATATTACACAGGAAAAACCAGCAGCATTAGCTATTTTCTTTTTTAAAGAGGGAGTGAAGTTAAGAGGATTTTCTCTCACTTTTACTGCAGCTCGGCACATATCAGCAACCATCCGACCAGCAACTCTTGTCTCAAATATATTTGAAACAGCAAAGTTAAAAACCTTCTCCAAGGCAACCTAAAAATGAGGACAAAAAGATGGAGGTTGCTTTAAAAAAGAAACCAAAACAAATTAGGTAAACCAAAATGTTTGATGTTACAAAGAAGGCACTATCTCTACACAACCCTGTGTTTTTTTTAACCAAAAACCCACAATCCACAGAGAAAAAAAAATCAGAATAGAGAGCCAGAGAAAGCAGCTCTGTGGAAAGCCTGAAATGTTCTCTTTGAGAAGAGAGGAGGTGGATAACTCTTGATGACTAATGTAAGTTTAGGGTAATTCTGAAAAACTACACAGAAAATGTTTTCCAGGAATAAGTCACAGGCTGATGACAGGAAAACTTATTGCACATGTCACAGCAAAGGAAAGCCAAGACATCCCTCAGTTAACAAATAAATAGGGAATTAAATAGCAACTATTTAAGTAGTTTGAAAGCAGATTATTTTCATCCAACACCTTGCAAGGCAAGTTCAACTATATACAATGTAGGTCCCATGGATACTTTAATAATGGACAAAAAGGGAAATACAAATTAAATACTTAATGACAATGAAGAATTAACTTAAGACTTGCATTTACCAAAAGATTCCAAACAAAAATTATACCCAAGTGCCAATGTTCAAAATGTACAAAACCTAGCATTTAGTATATATTTATTTAAACAGAAATATGGTAACCCAAACTAGAGGGAAAGAAGCTGTCCATGTAATAACCTGGATTCTCCACCCTCTCCCTCTGAGTTATTTTAATCCAGGTAATTTTTCTGATCCCATTAACCACACAGCTCCTGGAACAGCCTCTTTGGCCCAGCTGAAGAAGTGGTAGGGAGGGGGAGAGAAAAGGAAAGCAGGGGCTTGGGTGGATCAGCATCATCAAGACAGGAAAATCCACAACCTACACTGTTACAGGGATAAAATAAATTGTTGGAATGATTTTTTTGTGTGTTTATCATCACTTTGCTGGAGAGCTCTGTAGGGATGTAGATAAAATCATGAACCAAACTGACACAAATTCAAGCTGCCCCCTCAGCCCTTCCCTTGGTTAAATGTGGAAGTTCACATTCACAAAGGAAAGAAGGATTTGAATGCACCAGTTCTTGTCAACCCAGAATTAAGTTTCCTAAAAGAGATGAAAAGCCCATGTTCTACATACCTTAAAGATATCCTTTGAACACTGGGTAAGGATTGTACTGAAAGTAGAAGAGAGACCCAGTTCCACCAGACTCTCCAAATGAGTCATTTTCTCTGTTTCAGTCTCCTCTCTGGTTTGTTCTAATGTGCTGCTCTCTATAAGTCCAAAACATCTACACAAATAAACCCAGTAAGTGCAGGGTTAGTAAGTGAAACTGGAAAGTTTGACGAAATTCTTCATGCAAAGCTTTCCCCTATCCTTAGCTCACTCACCTATCCATAAACTGCAGCACAAAATCCTCAAATTCAGCTGATGCAGAGCACAATTCTCTCTCCACCTACAGTTTTTCAACACAAAGGAAACACATAAGGTTGGCTTTCATTAAGGAAACAAAGATTATTTCCTATATTAACTACTCCAATGTCCAAGTGAGAACATCCTCCAGTGCATTCCCCACCACACAGACTCAAGTGCTCCATGAAACAGTTATTACAGGTTCCTGACACTGGCCTGTCCCAATTTCCTGGCCTGGATGTGTATCCAAATAACCTCTCTGGTGAAATCAGGTCCTGCCTCCATGGATACAACCTTTGGCCTCAGCACTGATCCTCCTTTGCAGCAGGAGGTCAGTGAGTGCCAGGGTGCTGCCAGACCTGCTCTCCTGGCAGAGATTTACATGAAATATTCACTGAACAAACTCCTCTTCGTTTTTGAGTGCTGCAGCTCTGAAGCAATGAAATTCACCTTTCAATTTGGGTAACCTGCAGCTCTCTGAGCTACAAAGTGTCCCAGCAGCAAACAGGTGTGGTGATAAGGGGGATAAAACTCACTGTCTAATGCTGTTACTATCTCCTGACTGGAAGAGATTAACAAGTATCTGGAGGGAGAGCAACCAGGGAAGGGAAACAGGACTTTAAAGAGGAGCAGGGGTTTCTTTAGGAAGAAAACAGCCCTGAAAAATGAAGGGAAAAACCCACCTAATGCACTATTTAAAATAACTACAGAGTCCAACATCCTCCTCAAGGCAGGGAAAGCTCCAGGTTAAATGACACCACACAGGACTGTGAGCAATTTAGTTTTGACATAAAAACATTAAATTGCCTGAATTTAACATTCTCTACAACAAGCTGTGACTAAGAACCACTGCTAAAGCCTGTTTACAGACTGGTATCAGCTCCACTGATAGAAACAAACAGAATTCATATCTTTGCATAGTTTTTGCATACAAAAATTAAATTGAAAACCAAACTACAGCTTTGTTTTTGTACCAACCCAGCACTCTTACCTCTGAAAGATCATCTCTTTCTTGCAATACAGATGAACAATCTACTAAAGGCACCAGAGTAGAAAATGTTGCAATGAACTGGAATGTAATCTGTTGAGAGGTACAAACAGCTCTTTAATGAGTGTTATTGCATCTATAATCTACAGTTAAGGTATAGGATCATTCTTTAGGATCTAAAGAAAATTATATTAAAAATCCAAATAAATCCAGAACTGAACTCTTCCACTCAACAGCTATTTCAGATTTCATATATAAAACTTAACAGGCAGCACTGTAAAAACAATCTCAATTTTTAAAGGAACATAGCCATTTATTTATTTTGTACTGAAGTTGAAAGGTACAAAACTCCAATATTTACATTGTTTTAAGTCAATTAATATGAATTTCTGAAAACATGGACTTTTATAACTGAATATAATGAAAACCTAGTGATAAAGGGCTTCCTTTTGATCTTCATAGAGTAGGAAAATTTACTGGGAGCTCTGGAGCAGCTATTTAATCCTGTTTTTCAGGACAGCCCAAAAAGTCAGTACAATGCTTATCACAACTGCTTTGCCCTGTTAAATGAGCCAAAGAGGCTTGTAATATTAAATTTTTAGGAATAAAATTGTGCAGAGAAAAAAAAGGCTGATAAATTCTAGACATGGGAGTTACCTGTTTTCAGAAAAATATGAAATATTTCTATATAAAATATTAGTTGGCTGGTTATCATCTAAAAAAGGCAGTATTTGTACACTCACCATGCACTTGCTGAAGTCATTTGGGTCCACCCCAGGCAAGGCTCTCATCAGCAGAGGTAGCATGTGTGTGGGACCCTCAGGGAACCACTTCCCCCCGGACACCAGGCTCCGAGCCACTCCAATGACACAGCTCAGGGTGGCTGTGAGCTGATGAGGCTCTGTCAGGGTCTCAAGTGCAGGATATGTTCTGGAAAACACAAGAAGGATATGTTCTGTAAAATGTGGGACAAGCAGGTTGGCAACAGTAATGTTTCTAAAGCCTTCAAAGAAAATAGAAACGCACTGCGCATGGCATTTTCTGCATTAAAGACAAAAAAATTTCCTGTTTCCAAAATTGTTTTCTTATCATTTTCTGAAAGATTTAATATTGTTCTGTTACAATGCTCCTTCCACTGGATCAGTGCTATCCACCACTGGTTCAGGATTAAAGACCATCTGAGCAGTTGAAGCACAGGAATTAAGAAGTGCAGCCAAAGCTACCACGATTTCCCTGTTTGGACTTGGCAGTAATGCCAGCTCTGAGGTTCTTGTGACAAACATGAAAACGTGCCTTGGCTGCCTCTAAACAGAAAGGGGACCTCTTACTTCATGTTACATTAAAGTCCAGACCTCTTCATCAAAACCTGGGAAGTTACTGTGATTTTTAAACTATTTTTTTTTTCCAACACTTAAAACTTTTTAAGCAAGCAGCATAACAACACTTCTGCTGTTACCAACAGCCTCCAGCTCAGACAGGAGTCACAGTGCTCTGCCCTACGTCACCCAGAGCACAGCTCACCCAAACCATCTGGAACTGCAGCCAAGGCAAACATTCCAGGGATAGTTTGAACTACAGAGGAGAAGTTGGGTCTGCTCTCAAAACAGAAAGGGCAGCCCTACCCAGCACTGCTGCTCTGCTTGCAACTGCTGGGCTTGGGATGTTTTGCAGAAGAGTGGATTTATCAAGTTTTTACAAACAGCTGAGTCAGGGAGCCGTGGAACACAGGAAGGGATCTTCACTCAAACTCATTCCTCTGCTGTTTGGGTAAAGTAAAAAAGGCTGCACAGGGAACACAGACAGGGGGTAGTAGAAAAGCTTTCAGTGGAGCAGGAAGGAGCACCGTTTTTCTTTGGGAATTTCAGGCCTCAAGGAATTAGAAATAGTACAAACCAAGTATTTCACCAGGGCACATGGTCCAGCAATTACAAAGTCATCAATGCCAGTGATGTTATAACTGTTAACAGGCTCTGAACCAAACAGAAATATAAAATGTATCTTTATTGCTACACAACCGTCCCATGTATCTGGAACCCACAGGTGGCTTATGAACAAAGGATGCAAAGTTGCTTTTTCAACTGATCCACCTACTATCTGATACAAAATGCTCCCAGAAATGCAAGCCACCAGAAGACTGCCTGGCCTAAAGCACACGAGCCGTCAACAGCTCCCAGAACTATGCCACTTGCCAGGTGTTTAAAAAAAACCAAAACAAAAAATAAACCAAAACAAATCAAATTAATTAAAAACTTGAGTTCTCCCTTGCTCCCATTCTGACTGAGGTGATTGCTCAGGAGGGTGTATCAGCAGCTTCCCTCACTGCAGGCATTCATTCACAGCAAGCAATTCATTTATTATTTATTATTTACTATGACTGCTTTTCCTATTTACATCTTGGGAAGGGCACACGGATGTGGCAACGCTCCTCCAAGACTTACTTCTCAAGTACAGGTGGAATTACTAATTCAGGACGCATCAGTGCAAGGTTCTGCAGGGCTTGGGCAGCCTCCAGGCTTCCAGTTTTGCTGAACATTGCCAGGAGAACAGGCTGGATGATGCACTGCACGAAGTCTGTCACGTCCTGGTCCGTGAGTTTGTGGCTCTCGGGGACAGGAGTTAACCAGGTCACCTTCTTGTAGCGCTCGCGGTGCAGCCTCCTCACCACCCCCGCTGGGCAGCCTCTGCAGCAGCTTCATCAGCTTGTTCTGGGAGCAGAGCAGAAATGCTGGTCAGTGCCTTGGCAGCAGCACAACCTCAGCTGCTCAGGGCACAACAAAAAATGAGTCAAGTCTTGGAATTACACAATCACAGTAAGGGAACGCTCAGAGGGGCTCTGAAATAGGATGTTCACAATTTGTCGCTAAACTTCATTTCCCCAGCACTGTGCCTTATGATTTAAAAAGTAATGAAAATCACATAATTATACAGTCAAGAATCAAGATTATTTACGTAATTAGGACATCTTTGGGAGCATTCTCTGCACATTCACATGTAAGCAAATACTCCGCTCAAGAACAAGCCAGCTCCCATGGCCCTGCTGTGACCAGCCTTGCTGTTTTAATCTCTATTTTCCACCAGCTATCATAGGGAGATTCTTACATTCTTCAACAGAAGATTCCACTAGTTATACCATAAAAAAATTATGTTTCAAACTAGAGAATGCATTAAAAATCCTTTTTGCTTTGTTTAATAGAATCACAGAATGGTTTGGGTTGGAAAGGACCTCAAAGCTCATCCAGTTGCAACCCCTTGCCATGGGCAGGGACACTTTGCACTAGACCAAGCTGCCCCAGGCCCATCCCAGATTTTCATAACTTGAAGGCAGTAAGTCAGTAAGAAAAAAGTGACATCACACAGGTAATGCTGATGGTGTGTATGAGCCTTATTTCAAGTGCCAAAAAAATTATTTTTCCTGTCTATATCCAAATTAGATGTCTTGTTTTGGACCTCTGCACTGACATGAGAATAGGAGTATGGTTTGAATGACAGTGCAATCGTGGATCTTGATAATCCAAGGCTCCAAGCACCACACATCAACAGACAATCTGGAGCACACAGAGCTGAGAGGTTGAAATCCCAGCCAAAGTTCTCATCTTGACACCCAAACCCCTCGACTCACCAGCCAGCGCCCGTTATTTGAGGGATGGTAGAAAGAGGCAATGCTATTGAACAAGCCAGACAAGTGCTTCTGCACCAGCTTACTTGGTCCACCCTGAAACAAATAAATCACAGAATTTTATCACACAGACCAAGATAAAATGAACAGGTAACAGCAGCAGGAGGCACAGGAGTGTTCTCCCCACAGCAAGACTTCAACGCAGCAAATCACATCCCACCCTCAGCTCAGCACTAAGAGCAAATTCTCTCCATCCCATCTGCTGAGGTTCACACTAAAACAGGTGTCTGTTCCTTTCCCAAATGCCACAGGCAACAGCTGTGACACAAACCTTTCCAGCCCCATTCCACACTGACAGTGCAACAATGGACTTCACAATATAATTTGGGGAAAAAAGCCCCAAACCACACTTCTGCAGCGAGCTCAGCAGAACAAATATTCATCTTAAATATGTATTTAAGTATTTGCATTCATTTTTGTTTCATTTTATGAAGTAGTTACTCACCATCATGGCTGTGATCCACATGACTGCATGTCCTACATCATAAGCATTTGTTAAGAATCTTGGAACGACAACCTGATTGCTTCCCACTGGCAGATTTAAACTCCTTAAAATCCTAGTAAAAATCTGACAGGAAGAAAAACACACATTGGCATAAATTAATTTTCTAATCCAAAGGTGTTTTAAAAAACCAAACCCACCAAGCAAGATAAGTAAGGCATATCATGAAAAGAGCACTGTTACCTTTGGTACATATGGATCCCAGTCTATGTACCCAATGTTGTCAGTGGCCAAGCGAGCAAAAAGATTGACTAGATGCTGAAAATAACCAGAAAAAAGGGAATATTCATTAGAATATATTGAGAATAAAAAATGCAAAGCCCTCCAGCTACTTCACATACACAAGATAAAAGTTACCCATGGTACTAAAAGCACTTGGGAAGGGAGATTTCACTCCATCACAACCACCAAGACATGTTTCACTGGCCTAAAATAGCATTTATCCAGAGACATGGAAGAAAATTCCACCAACTCATCCATCTAGCTTTTCCCAATATTTAGCTGTTTAGGACAATTAGTTCCTGCAGGATCCATCCTCCTCAGTGTGTGCTGCTGGCTGCCACATTTGTATGCTTTGGTTTAAACCCATCAGTGGCTTGTAAAGGTCACAGGCATCAGCTGTCAGCTGGGAGAGCAGCCTGTGACTGCCCATGAAGAATTAGACACTCCATCACCAGAAGACAGCCCCAGGAGTTGAAAAGGGAACTGGAAAATGTCCTCAGGAAAGACAGATATCAGGACTGAACCAAAAAAATAGGAGATGAAGTCTCAGTCCTGTATCCTGATGATGAAAAGCACATCATCCACCAACTCTGCTTTTTAGAGCTTCTCCAAATCAGGAAAGACCCACCAGGCTCTCGATGCTTCCATCAGTATTTTGAAGCAATGACAAAGCCAAAAGGAAGGGCCTTAAATAATCCTGCCTAATTCTGAGGCAGATAGCCCAGAGGAACAGGTCACCTCTCAGGCTGAAGGACATGAGAGCTTTGGAAAACCCCCAAGTTCAATCCAGGACATCAGACACAGCCTGAAGACAAGGGTTACATTTTCTTTAGTGATCTGCCTTTTTCATTTGGTATGAGGAAATAGACATTGAAAAAAAAAAATCCTTACTATGCACACAAGGAATAGATTCCACAGCTCCCCTTCAAACAGCAAGTCTAATTCCTGCCAAAGCAAGCTGAGGAAAAGCTTGCAGCACACAGAGGCTTAAACTGGATTGCAGAGTCAGAACCCATGTGTCTAATTATCTGCATCCCGACCTGATGGAATGAACCTGACTTTAGGAAATGGACACGACAGAAAAGCAAATAAGAAGTGAAAGCTTTGGGGAAAAAAGCAAGCAAACTGTCAGAATACAGTGGAAGAGAGAAAAAATATCAGAGATAACTTGTGAAAGGGTGCTGATGATTATTGGTTACACAGTTTGACAGAAACAAACTAAATCATGATGTCCAAGTGCAGGCTGCCACAGTACTGTCAGAAGGAATAGACAGAATTATGGGTTTTTTGGGGGGGAGAAAGCCATCAGAAAAGTGCAAAAGTGAACACAGAATCTCAAAACCAGCTTTGGCATCACCAGTGTTTGAATCTGGACAAGTGCCAAGTGCTGGGCCCAGGGCTGCCTCCCTGGATTTGTGATGGAAGGCAGGAAGACCCATGGACTGTGTGACCATGGTGGTTTGAAAATCAGCTTTCTCCTCAGACAGGGGAAGTTCTCCCTGTGTATCCAGGCAGGAGATTAGTAAAAGGAGACAGATGGCCAATGAGCTTATGCTCATACTGAGCAGGGAAAGAAACTGGGGATAGGCCAAGTTTCACTGCAGCAAAGCCAAGGCACAGCTCAGCTGACACCAACAGCACCTGAGCTGCTGCTGGGGCTGCCTCCAGACAGAGTTTTTCATTTCCCAGCTCTGGATCTCCTCACATAAGGCACACAGGTACATGGTAGACTACCTGCCTAGAAAGATATAGCCCAAGGGAATTTTTGGCCAAGGGGAGTGCAGGTTCTTTATTGTATCTCAAAGACAACACCAGCTCATTGCAGTGAAGGCAAAATATCACCACTCAAAATTAGGGACCACCCAAGATGTATTAAAAGACAGAACAGAAGTGTAATTTCTAGCAATCACAACTGCTCTTTGTATAATTCTAAGTATTACAGGCAGTCTGGAAAATGCCAGCATTCCCAAGGCTGGAATGAAAAGCTGCCTGAGCTGGCCATTAGACAATGCTCACCAAGCACAACTGCAGTCTCATTTATTTAGACAGTAATTGCTTGCTAACAATAATGAAATTATTGTCTCTGCTTTCTTGTACTAGTTAAAGCAGAAGGGAGAAAATCCACTAAATCACTGTTTGGCTTCAATTCCTTGCAAGCACATTGTAGGAATATTTAAATGAGGATTTCTTCCAGTGTAGATGAAAAGCAAATACTTACCCCTTCCCACTGGGGAAGATTTTGAACTGACACCCAAAGGCCTATAAATTCATCAAACCAAAGCCTGAAAGAAAACAGAAGCAAAATAATTTTAACAGTGAGAAAGCAGCTCCTTCACTGAATATTTATCCCTCACTTTGCCAGGTGGGTGCAGGAATTCACCTGTCCCTTAATTCATTCTGAAAGAACAGGGATCAACATGGACACATTTTTATCAATTTGCAGCTCACAGTGCATTCCCAAATCTGCCTTTACTCCTTGCTTTTTTTCTTTATTTCTCCTCTGACTCTTTTGATCCCCCTTTCACACAACTGTCTCTCCAGGACTTTCCTTATTTACCTAAGGTCTAGCATCCCAACAGATAAAAAAAAATGACACTTCACCTCCCTCTGCCTTGCACTGTGAAATTTGTCCCTTTTGGTCACAAGTGTCATTAGATCATTCTCTGAATTCACCTGAGGCCAAGGATGCAAACCCTCCACACCAGTCTCTGACTTGAATTCACCTTTACAAACTCCACTTAATTAAATTTAGTTTGACTTGCTGTGTGCTTTATTCAGTAGGGAAGAGGGACTAAGATTCCTGCAGGTTCCTTTTACCAAAGAAGCAGTTTGACAGTGTTACTGTCTTGAACTCCTGCCAAAAACGCTGCTGAAAGCCACCAGTGACTCCCAATCACCCTGTAAAAGACGGTTCCTTGCATTTGGAGCAGAGCACTCTACAGTGACACCTACTTGAAACCCTTGTGGTGAAGTTCAGGGGGAAGGGTGGTGGGCAGGAAGAGCTCAAAGTAGGTGATGGCCTTCTGCATGGTCACATCAAAGGGACACATCAAAGGCCTCCACTCATCCAGCATTTCTGCAGTGGCATCTTCTGGGAAATACCTGAGAACAAGGAAACCACTCAATATACACTGACTTGGCTTTAAACTTGGCTCTTTTTAAGCATCTTGAAAACCAGCTATTAAATTGTCATCAATGCTGGCTTTAGAGTAAAACCATGTGCCCAGGGGCCATAGGCAGGCAGCCCTCACCTCCAAAAACCCTCACAAAATACAGGTACATCAAGGACATTGTGGTGCATCATTAAGACCACCAATTAAAAAGATTCTTGTCTTGTTGAACCAGAGAAAAATCTGTACAATGCAAAACCATTTCACTGTGAAGGTTGGTCCAAATCAAACAACTATTACTCATTTTTGATGCAGCATAAAAAAAATATCACTTCAGGCACAAGGATCATTTATAGAAACATTACAGGAACGCTGGTGATTTAATTTCTTTAAAACACACTAAGTATGCATGCAATGCAGTATTTAAAATGCATATTAGATAGATTTTTTTTATACAACAGAATTATTGCAACCAAGGCTGTTAAAAAGGAAAAATAAACCCCAGAAAAGTCTCTACCCTCCATCCTAAATTTTTAAACAGCAGCCAAGCAATGACAAGTAGAATGGGGGTCTTTAAACACTTTTCTCCTCTTTCCTAATTTAATATTAAAGATACCAAAATAAAAATCAAGAAACAAACACTTACGGTCTGCAGCTCTTCACAAGTGTTTTCAGAACACTTTCTACAGAACTGAAATGAAAAGAGGAAATGTTAGAAATAATACATTACTAAATTTTAGAGACAGCATAAAATAAACAACCATTTGCTGACCTTTCCCTCCAGAGCTGAAGATGCAATTAGATGTCTTCTTTGAACATGCATTAGCTACCTGCCTTCCACACACCTAACTACAACAATTAAAATTGTTCTGCTCTCTCTGCTACTTCTGGTCCTATTTTTTTTATATTCTACTCTGGCATTTCCTGCATTTAAGTGAAGAATTACTATCACTTCATGGAAGTGACATCCTGCATTTTGTCCACAAACAACCAGCAAAGTGACTTCTGGGGGAGAAGAAAACATAGAAAAATGGGTTTGCGGAATCCATGAATATTTGTAAGATAAATAAAGGCAACTTGTTGTTTTTAGGCTCCAAACACCATATTTGTCCTTTTCAATGTGGTTTTGGGCTTTGTCCAGTGGTTGTAAGAAGAAAGGAATTATCTGCAAATCAAGGGTTATTTCATTGGAGTCCTTCCCAAATAACAGCTGATTTTAAAAGTGCTTTTATCCACAGCAAGAACACTTATTTAAGAAATCACTTCAACTCCTATTGTCACCTATTGTCACAGGATGCCATCAAACCTTTAAAAAGACTGAATCTGAGAATAAAGTCAAAGAATAAAAGGGAGGGGGAGCAGAGAGTGATCAACCAACGCAAGCACCAAGGTAGTAAATTGTCACGTTCTTCAAACCTTCCATTTATTACACAACCACCTCAAGACTAACTTGCACTTTTACCCAAAAACATTCCCTGAATGAAAAAAAAAAGTTCTGGCAGAACAAATTCTTACATTTTTTAGATATGCTTTCTCTAGGAACGGAAATATTGCACCCTCCATTCTTTATCCCAAACAAATGTTAAAAAATGCTTTTCTGCTCAGAAAAAGATGATGCAAATATATAATCTTTAGAATTTTAATTAAATTTGAGACACACAAATACTCCACATGTACTATTGTCTCTCCAGTCTTACATGAAGTAAACTGATCCCATACATCCAGAAGAACTAAAAAAATGAATAAATCACCAATTCCCTTCAACACTCAATAAAAGCCAGCAAAAGCTCACCCAGCCCTCACAGCACTGCTTCAGTCAAACAGTGCCCTAGAAGATGCAAAATTATGTATATTCTATGCAACAGTGACAAAGGCAACTCAGGACCTCTCCCAGAAAGAAAATTTCTAATGTGGAGAAGAAAGGCCAACCAGTCATTAAACAAAAAATAAACCCAAACTCTGCAGGAAGCTCAGGAAGATCCTGGGTTCAAGTGAATATTGTCCTTGAAGGAGTTAGAAAAAAAGATAACAGTTGTTCCAAGAGCAGATAAATAAAGCATGAACCAGCACATTCCTTAAGAGCATTAAAAATTCACATGATAAATGTTTGGGTGACATAAACAAACAAGCTCTCCCCAGACTATCATTCCGCTCAAGTCAGCTCTCACTAAGGAAAACCTGAAGGACGGGAATTTTAACAAACACTGAGGCCAGAGATCAACAAATTGTTTAAATTAATGAATTTTAAGTCAGATCTCAGCATTTGTTAGTGTGAGAGAGCAAAGGAGAAAGATTGGGATGTTCTTTCCTCTCTTTTGGTTACAAATTTAGGAAGCCAGAAAACAAAAAGCAAAAGCAAGACAATTTTGTACCAAAGAAAAATTCCATTTTCCGTTCAAGAGTGTTCAAGTACAGCCCAGCCACAGGAGACATCCTGGAATATTCCCATAAGGGGACTGTTAGCAAAGGACAGGACAATGCAGCTGGGGAGGTACATTAAAGAACACCCAACACCACTTTTAACACCTATCACTGTTCTCTTTTTTTGGCACTACAGGATTATTTTCTTCTTTTGGAAAGGATTTGATGATATTGATTTGCAAATGTTTTTTTTTTTCCCTGCATTTACACAGAGAAACATGTTTCAGTTAAAATGATTACCATGTAAACTGAGAGAGGTGACAATTACATTGTCAAAAAGCAGTAAGACAAATTTCAGTTTTTCAGGAGAAGGTCTGAAGGTAAAATCTAGTCCTGAAGTGGACACAGAGCTTAAATTAAGACAATGGAAAGAGCAACCAGCTACAGTTTCACAAATTATTTTAGTGATCTAACTAGAGTGAGCCATCTCTCACTGGATTAGTACAACTAAGCCCTTGTTTCTAAAAAAAACCCAAACAAAGCAAACCCCACTGCAATCCCACTGCCTCTTCCAGCAGTTTTCTGCATTTATCATACACCAGAACTCCTGATTATTGTTTTCCTACAAAAATTCCCAGTGAACTCTCGACACAGCAGCTCTTCACAGCCCCAAGGTTGTTGCTGGGTGGATTTTCCAGAGGCCATTACCTCACTGCTAAAGCACTTTCCATGATTTCATTGGATTTCTGAGGAAGCTACCTTCACTCCATAACGTGCTCCTGCACCAATGGTGATTTTATCCATAACCACACACAACAATTGCTCCAATGGAAAACTTAGCTCTCATTTAAACCCCTGAAATACATTTGCTGGTTAAATTAGTTAGAACAGAGCCCTGGAGAGCCACTCCACACACACTGCCTGGGTCCCCAATTAGCAAGGTTGACATCCAGTGCGACATTCTCATAACCAGTGGTGTCAGGTTAACATTGGCCTTCCAAATACAATTATTTATGCAGAGACTTCCACCTGTGTGACAGTGTTACAGTCCAACAGAACATGCAGAAGGGACATTGGCCAGAGCTCAACAGAAAAAAAAAATAAGAATCATTCTTACCACCTATGTAATACATTAAGCACAAATGTTTTAGGTGAAGACCAGCCTGGTCGATATGAACTGAATGTAAACAAAAATAAAATTCAATTAAAACAGGAGATAAATTAAACAGCTACAAATCAGCTCTTAAAACCTTGACTTCCTCCAAAAAGGTACCCCTTGAAAAAGGATGAGCACTGTATGAGAAGGAATCGCACTGCATGGAGTGTCTGACATGGAATCAAGTTAATAAAATTGAATGCTGCAGTCAGATCATCACAACAGAAATCTTCCTTCCTGCTTAAACTCCTTTATCCTCCTGGAAAAGTTCCCTCCCTCCTACACAGTGAGCAGTTACTCAACACCATCCCCCCCGAGCAAGGTGTGCAGGTACAAAAATAAAAAAATAAAATAAACCAAGGAAGGCTCTGCTCTTTCACATTTTACCTACAATTACCAAAATAATTCGATTTAGCAAACTGATTTTTTTCAGCTACACGGCCACAAGAGAAATTCAGCCTGAAATGCTCCATGTATTTCTTGTTCATGTTCCTTATCAGCAATAGGATCTTCCCCTCAGGAATCACTGGCGGTGCTTCAGTACAACTCAGAAAATTATTTTTTAAAAGCAAATGAAGCACTTTCACCTGCATTTCTTGACATAAAGTTTCAATTCAACCAAAGATAATGCATTATCCATGTGTTATCTTTTATAATTTGTAATTTATAGAGCAGGACCTTCTCTGACTGGAATAATTATGAAAATTTAAAGTCTGAAAATCTGACAGATGGAGAGGGATTGACAGTGCAGAGAAAGCAAAGAAAACAAGTTTTCATTTTTAAAATCAGCAGAACATGTCTAAAATTCTTAACTGAAGAAAATAAATTATTTCTCCCTATCGTGGCATTACTTTGAGTAAATACCTGTATTTCCTACAGAAAATATTTCACTTTTCTTGGAGAGCAGACTGATTTATAGCTGGATTCCAGATCCTGGGAATGATTACAGGACAAATACTGAAGGACAGTACCATTTGTATCTTTTCCCCCACAACTTCATTGTGTTACAGAAGAGAACAGCACACATTTAACTTAGTGCCTGTGCTGGTTTTGGCTGGGGTAAGTTAATTTCCTTCCCATTATTACCCTTCTTTAGCTCAACCCACAAGCTTTCTCACTTTTACCCTTCCAGTTCTCTCCCCAGTCCCACCAGAAGGGCAGCATGAGAGGCTTACTTGCCAGCTGGGGTTAAACCACAACAATACTGTTAAATTTTTCATACTGAATTTATTAAACTGTGGGTTATCACCCTAAAATAAGTTGAGTGAGACCTCTGTTGGAGTGTATTTAAAAATTAATCACATTCATAAAGAAAGAAACAGCATGACAAACACAAGCCACAGGCAGAAGGAGATACATGATTCAGTGCAGCCCTGCATGCAATTATTGAAAGGTGCCTCATGAAAATAGAAACAGAATATTTCCCGTGTATCAAATTCCAGATATTAAAAGCACATTGCAAAATACTTTAAAGCAAGTACTAATGGCCTATAAAATGTTTGAAAATGTGAACTTACTTGGGAAACCAATTTAATCCCAGATGTTCTGTTTTGGAGTATAATATCCTTTCCAACATTTCATAGAGTGGTCGCCATGGTAACTCTAAATCATCCCTGGAAAGCAGTTCCTTTTTCCTAATAGGAAACAAAACACCAAGCAGTTCAGGATTCAGCACTGACATGGACATGCTGCACATGGGAATACCCCCATCCCTGCTCCCAGTTTGGCACAAACTGCAGGAAGGCCAGGCAGGACCAGGCTGGTCACTGGCAGCCTTCAGCACGAGTGACACTGTCAAGATTTTCCCTGACTAAGTGAAATAAACATTATTGAGTCATGAGCCAGTTTTCATCTTCCCCCTAGATGAGATTCAGCTTTAATTCCCGGCTCTCTGAGCTGTTTGGCTTTTCTGATACAGGGAAAACTGGCATTCTTCCACTTTCAGTCCCACTCCTAAAGCTTTGAAGGTGTTTGCACAAGAGAACCCTTTAACCAGCAGCACTGTGTAGGGCAGATAAGTGAAGTAACCTGTAAGAACTCTGCTACATGAAAGCTACATCATTGAGCAAGAGATCAACTCTTGTGAGACAGAAGTTTCCACAGTCAGCAGAAATCTCTACTCACTTTAACAGGTTGATCAGCAGGCGTGCAAATCCTTGCATCATGCTGATCTCCAGCTTTGGAATTGTCACCAACTCGTACAAGAGTTTGATAAAGAGCACGTGATCCTCCTTGCTGAATTTTCTGCCATACAGTCGGATGTATCTGCAAACCAAACACAAGGGGAGTCAGCAATATTTTAAAACTTCCCTTTTATCCAAGACCTGAGCCAGAATCCCTCTGATTTGCTGCTTATTGAAACAAAACTAAAACCTGGTTCTCAAGCCCAACAAGTAAGAACCTGAAGACACGCCAAAGGAAGATTTACAACTGCAATTACAGGAAGAAAAAGAATGACCAAATAAAGTTTACAGCCCTCTAAGAGTCTACAAATACTGTAACCTCATGGACAGGACACAACTCAGAAGCTAAAAAAACAACCCAAAAAGTATCAAGACAAGCCCAAATCCAATAGCTTCCTGCAAGGATGAACAATTGATTTAGACACTGAGCTTTGCTAGCAGTGTGTCCCACTGTCTTCAGCAAGGGGAGATCCATCAGACTCACTCCAGAAGAAGTGTTTGCTGGTTTTAAGTTGAGATTGAAAAAAAGAAACATATTTCAATTCTTGAAATGTACTCTGCACCAGAAAAACCCATATAAGGTGCTATCAGAACATTTTAGGTGTGGCACAACTGTAAATTACTGTTCACTGGGAGGCAACTTCCCTTTTTATTACTGCTCTGACTATTCTTAAAGATGCATAAGAAAGCTACTTTCCACTTCCCTTTTCCCATCAAATTCAAGGGGGGGGATGTTTATATTTGATGGGCAGGGTTTTCACTAATGTTCATTTCAACATGTCCTACTTACTTCAAACACAGAAGGAAATAAAATACAGGATAACCCACTTTTCCACCACAGGGACCTAAATAATCTGGATTGGCCAGAGACACTACCTACCTACAGAATTACACCACCAAGAGCTGAACGCCTACACTTTTCACATGCCTAAAAAAGACAGGAAAAAGAATCCTCAGGGAAAGAAAAATGGGTGAAACATGTATGATAAAAAAAAAAAAAGAAGAAACTGCAGAAGCCTGGAAAATAAGTTTTAACTACAAAGAAACACAGAGATCCAATTTATCTGCCAGTATTGCTAAATATAACTGAAAATAAAATGTTGGGCTGGTTCTCCTTCGTGACATTTGCTAACAACAGCTCTGCTACACAAAATGCTGTTTAATTAAGAAAGGAGTAAAGTACACAGAAACATGCTGAACACAAAGATGTCACTATGCCCAAGCAGCAGGACTTGATGCCAAATTGCTCCCATATTTTACAGTTTCTTTATGTAGGAGGGAGGCAGAGCTGAAAGGGGTCAATTATTTGTATTAATCCAGCTGAGCATTAAGGCAGTGTCAGAAAATAAATCCTTCTAGAAAGGGGTGTTCAGACTTTTCTTCAAGATTAAACAAGAAAAATCTGTCAGAGGGGAACTGCAATATTTTCAGACTATCCCTTCAGAAGGGATGAAATATCACCATTACTAAATAAAAGAATATAGGCAGAACTTCATGAACCCTGAAGGGTGTCCAGGGGCTAATGAGACAGATAATTTTCATCATAGAAATGGTGTCTCTTCAGGATAATTGTGTTACTGGGGAAAAAAATAATTGCAGAACTAAATTATTGTAAGAAAAGATAAGACTTCTGAAAGCAGATAATACTACATTGAGATGATAGCTGAAATCTTAAATGCACTGCCTTTCTGATTCCTTTGAGGTTTTACGAGTTCTCATCGTGCAAAAAGGACAAAATTATTGTCCTTCATTGTTCAGCTACATGGAAAAAAAAACCCCAAAACCCAACAAATAAAACACACCCACACAACATGAAAAACATGACTAACAACTGAAAATTCTGTCTGTTTCCAACTCCAGCCTTTCTGTACAGACTACAGCTCTCTGGAGATTACAAAAAAAAAAAAAAAAAGAAGAAAGAAAACGTAAAGCCAATTCCCCAGTCTCGGAGTGCTGGGTATCCAATCTCTCCCTCCAAAAGTACAATAGGCCTATTTTTAGGAGTGTACTATCATATCATGTGGCCACCCTAAACTGCCCTAGAAAGTTGGCTGCTCTGCTACAGTTAAAAATTACCTCTCCTCCAGAAGCTGAACAGCACACCCCCCCAAATTCCTGGCTCTCCATCTGCATTTCCTAACACAGAACAGGATCACGACTGGTTTAAAGCTCAGTTTTTGACAAATGATGCGAAAAGCAATGAATCACGCTCAGCAGGACCGCTTAAATCACATGTACATGTACACAGAACACACATCCCTCACACAGCCAAAGAAAGCTTCTGTTTCCCTGATAAAGATGAGAGAAAGATGTCAAACAAGACTTTTAGGCAATAGTGATTAAAATACTTGGCAAAGTCCCACGGAGACATTTCCATGCTCACTGTAACTTTGTGTCCTGTCATTCCCCTTCCAAACAGCTGAGCTGCCTTTTTTCCACACCTTACAGCAAGACACTTGAATGTCATTTTATAAGTCTACACCTGACAAGCACATAAAATAACATTGTCAGGGACAGCAATTGAGTCCTTCATCTTCCCACACCCCTGGCTGCTGGAGCAGGAAGCACAGAAAGGCATTTGTGTGTCTGCCTGGCTGCAGAGTTAACTCCGTGTACAGTAACCATGAAATGTCCGTGTCATATTAATATGTTCATTTATTGACTATGTTTAGTGTTTTTTTCATTTTTAGAACAATCTATGACCATGAAAGAGGGGGAAGTTGAGACAATGTATACTGCTGACCTGAAGACCATAAAAAAATTATGGAGCAAGAGCAGTTAAGCAAATTATTTTGATGTAACCTGCTTTTCCCACACATGCTGTGGCAAGCCGAGATTCACCCTTCAGCTTTCACAACTGGTTAGTATTTTACAAGCTTTTACCAGACAAAGTTAGAGGTATCTTGGAGCAATTATTACAGATTTAACTGCCAGTCTTTGGGGCAAGTTTTACTTGCTTCAGAAACCTCATCAAATCATAAGTTACTCTCCTCGCAGGAGAGAAAGTTCTCACACCACAGTCCACACACATCCCAGAAGAACCAGGTGTCACCACTGAAAATGTCCCATAAAATAATTATTCAAATCAGCTTACAGACATTATGTCAGATAAACTCCTATTCTGCCTCTTTTCTGTCCCCCCTCCCTACTCAGTTCGTGACATCAGACAGCTGAAACAGCTGGTCTGAAGATAAATATGTGCAAGTCATGGTTCCAGCTGTGGGGGGTATAAAAACTACACAATTCAGCTGTCACCATGAAAGAGTACTCAAATTTTTAATTCAAAAAAAGATCTGAGTTTCACTTTCATTCTCTCCTGTGGCACAGAGTTGTAAAAAGCCGAGGAGGTGTAACTATGCAGGTGTATCATCTGCATGCCACTGTTCGCTTTGCTCATTTGTACGTACACATATCTGTATTAACATTTGTATCTCTACAATAAATAAAGATGTAAATTATTTCACAGGATATTGCAAGAATTCCAGCCTTTGCAATTCAGACAAATATAAGCAGCCATCATGCAATTATGAGGATTCTGAGCATTTTCTTTTTTATTAATTATAGCTTTTTTCAGGAGGAGAAAAAAGGGAACCAGGAAATTTGGAGATGAGTCCCTGACTATTGAGAGACGGTAGAAATTGGATTCAATAGTCATGAACACCACAGGGCTGGAAGTGTTTTATCTACAGCTGAACTCCTGCTACTGTATTTCACACAAGGATAGAATGGCTTGCGTGGGAAGGGACCTTAAAGCCCATCCAGTGCCACGCCCTGCCATGGGCAAGGACGACTTCCACTATGCCAGGGTGCTCCGAGCCCCATCCAGCCTGGCCTTGGACACTTCAAGGGATCCAGGGGCAGCCACAGCTTCTCTGCACAGCCTGTGCCAGGGCCTCCTCACCCTCACAGGGAAGAATTCCTTGCCAGTATCCCATCCAACCCTGCCCTCTGGCCGTTTGTAGCCATTTCCCCTTGTCCTGGCACTCCAAGCACTCCAGCTATTTGTATTTTGTTAATACCGATAGTCCCTTCTCCATCTTTTTGTCTGCTCCCTTCAGGTACTGGAAGGCCACAATTAGATTGCCCCAGGCCTTCTCTTTTCCAGGCTGAACAACCTGGATTCTCTCAGCCTTTTATCCCTAGAAGTACTTTGTCAAGTCAAACAGAGCAGCAGCACATCTCTCACATTAACTACACCAGCTTATTTTTTTTACACCAAGCCCACTGTTTCCTTCCCTGCCCACACCAAACACACTCAGAGCCTCCCTGTATCTAAAATGCCACAAAGAAAATCTTGGTACTAACAGGCATCAGACAAGCTGCAAACACTCACAATGAATTCAAACTTCAAAGTGTAGGTGGAAAACCACAAATTGGAGGCTGCTGACCTTTCTGTGATTCATAAAGCAGCACAGCAGTGGTTCCCAACAGGCCAAATTCACTGCCCTGGAGCCTGAAGTGGTAACAGCAATTGCCATTTACAGAGTGAGTAACAGGGTGATTCTAAGGCACACTAAGAATGAATTTCTGCGCCTATTGAGGCTGTTTAGCTAAAGCTCATCTTTCTCACAGTAGGGACTCCTAAGTTTATTTCAGCTCGATGGGAAAAGGAAGTTCCACCACGGGTATGGGCAACAGGTACCACCGAAACCAGTATGAGTTGGCAGATGGCTGGGGGGTGGGAAGGGAAGCAGTGCTGAACTGGCTCCAAGCAGGTTCAAACTGTCACACAACACAAACATGTGAGTCATTTTGCAACCACCACTGTAATTCTATCTAAGACTGCCTCTTGGGAAACAGAAAGACACTCACATTCCAATACAGTCGAATCTAACAGGCTTTGACTGACAAATGTATATTAGTTTCTCAACTGATATTATAAGAAAAGGACTTATGTAAGGAGAGGAGTTGTAAGCAAGTGAGTGTTTCAAAACGGTTCAAACACACGTACTCTGTTGTTTCTGGCACACAGGAAACGCTGCGTGTGTGAAGGCACACACAGCATTCAGCAACAAACATGATAAACATCCACAGAATTTACTGATTACAGCTACAGGACTCACTGTCATATGATGCCATACCCAGTGCCAGAGCTTCCCGAATAAAACAGGGTCAAGTGTACTTCGTAAAATTCACGAGAAGTAACCTGTGTCGTACTCGGTGCTATCTATGAAACCACCGCGGGTTCATCTGTACAAAAACCACCCTGCCAGCACACACAGCACGGCCAACATCAGCACAAACTACCCCGCGCCAGAGTTCAGCCAAGATATCAAGGGCACCAGCGGTGTTTACACAGCATTAAGCCAGAGTTTAATCCTGCCAGCACTGACCCAACAAACGGCCTGTCTTGAGAAAGACTTCGTGTCCCTATAGCAGAAGTGACACGGAGATTGTATCAACCACAACTTGCTTAAGAAGGGGAGAGGTGAAACAGGTGGCCACAGAGGCATTAAAAAATACACACGTATTAAAAACAAGAGCACGAGTTAATCGCACAAGCGCTTAAGTCGTAGAATTCGGAAGTTTCAGAGGCGGCAGGCGAGCTCTTGCGGCCGGAGCCACCTTTGTCCCGGTTTCCGACGTGGAAGCGCCGGCCTTGCGCAGGGCAGGGACGGGACAGCGGCCGGGAGCGGGGCCCGGCCGGGCGCCAGCGGTTCCGTTATGCGGGAGGCGCTCCCGGCGGGCAGGGCACGGCTCCGCTCGGCAAGGCAAGGCAAGGCAAGGGACCGACGCGCCGCTCGCAGCCCGAGGCCCCGCTCCCCGTCCCGCCCCGGCACTCACGTCGAGAGCTTCCTGGTCCAGAAGAGCCCGCCGGGCCAGAGCTCCTGCAGCTGCACGGCGCGGGCCAGGTTGCCCTTGATGTGCTCCAGGAAGCGGGCGGCCTCTGCCTCCAGGCGCTCGCCGTAGGGCAGCAGCTTGTTGTAGACGATCTCCTTCTGCGGCGGCCGGGCCATGTCGGCGCTGCCCGGGAGGGCCGGTGACCGCGGCCGCCGCGCCCCGCCCGCCCCGCTCGGCTCTGCGCCGCTCACTTCCGGCGGAAGGCGGGCCCGGGGCGGCTCCGGGCGCTCCGCGGGCACGGGGCCGGGCCGGGGGCGCGGGGCCGGGGCCGGGCCGGGGCGGCGCTTTGGGCCCCGCCGCGGGGAGGGGCGGGAAGGCCCCGGCGCCCGGCCGAGCTCGGGGTTCGCGCTCTGCGGCTTTGCGGCGGGGGGAAAAGCCCTTGTGCTAAAGCTGCCGCCGCCCGGACGCGTAATTGGGAGTGAAAACATTCACCCGCCGGCTGCGCTCATCGGGAGGGAACCGAGCATTGGTTCTCGCCCAAAAACACGCGGGGTGAGGTGGGGGTGGAGGTAACCGGGCGCTGCCCGTCCCTGGAGAGGTGCGGGGGCAGAGCGGACGCTCAGTGCCGCGGTCTGTCGGACTCGGGGATCCCGAGGTCTCCCATCTCCGAGGTCTTTGCCAGCCTGATTGATTCGGTGGTGCTGTAATTAGCCCCGGAGTTTGACAGCAGATTGCGCGGCTGCCTAAGAGGCTTATTTGAAATAATAACGCTAGTCAGGAGCGCAGAGCTCGCCCGCGGGCCGTGGGTGTGGGATAAACTGCTGAGGGATATGTGATAACAGCACTGATAGCTGTTATCTCCAGCTGTCCTAAAATAATTGAATTTCCCCTCAAGAGTTAAATCGTGGCCATACAACAGCTGCAAACTGATTAGATTTAGAGCTAATGACAAGGGCAAATCCTGTTTTCTGATCTTTATGCTCAAACTAGCTCTGCTTAAAATTAAAAAAAAAAAAAAAGACGGCTAACTAAATTTTGGAACACGATGGGGAGAGGAGAGATGCCACAGAAAACTTAAGTATGACAGGCAAAGGCATCATGGCATCTTCCTGAGGAGTGCATCATCCACTTTCCTCACCCTCCCAGACCTTATTTTTAATAAAGGAAGCACCAGGATTTTGTGTAGTGTCCCATCCTTCTGAAATACCCTTCCATTCCTAGAAGATTTTGTATCACGTGATCTCCTGTGGGTCACATCTATCAACTTTTACATGATTGCAAAATAGCTGGACTTCACTCAATTTGTTGCCATCTTTCACAGGGACTTTACGCTTGTGTTGCCTCATAACTGCATGTGGCAAAACAATCATAGACGAATCTCTGCCCTTTCTGGCTGGAGTTAAAAATGAAAACTTGGAAAACTTGGTCAGCTTTCCGTGGGGATAAAGTACATCTTGGTTTAGCATTTTTCTGATGAAAACAGAAATAAACAATATGAAATGAATAGTTTTATCACCAATTCAGTCAAGGATAAATTGGCCCAAAAGCTGTAATAAAAAACCAATATCTATAGTTAGTGAAAAGAGTAAGTGAAAATATGCACGCATTGAAATTGAAAAGTCTAAAATTACTTATTTTCTGTCACTTAGAGGCAATTCCTGATAATCACAATGGTGATTTGTTCAGACATTTCCAGTGTGGGAAAGTGTTTGTCAAATTTGAGGCATGCAGTTTGTTTGGACTTGGAGAGGGAAAAAATCAAAATTCTAGCCCAATTTTCTGAAATTGAAGTTGGCAGATACATCAGGGGCTTCCCAGCTGCGTTCTGTTGCTTTGTAGCCGTGTTATAAAAGAATTACTCCTGCCCTTTCTAACCCAAGTTAAAACTAAGCCTTGATTTTTCAGGCATTTTGGAGGATTTGGCATGTGAATGAACACCTCTGACCTCGGGGAGCCTGTTCTGTCTGAGCCAGCAAGCTGCCTTCTCAGCTGTGGCCTCAGACACATGAATGCCTTCCAGCAGGATTAAACACTCACCTTTTGGGGAAAAACATGCCAAGTTACACCATCAGCACCTCTGACAGCCATCCTACTAACTCATCTGATCTCTTCCATTCTTGTTTTCTGAGTCTGAAACAAGGGGAGACGAGATTTCTGCTCCATTCATAATTACAGTAGTAAGCATACCTGTAGTACTTGCTTTTTGAATGTATTTTCTGTTCATTTACTAATTACATTTAGTAATTATTAAAAAAACCTAATCCTTTCCCCTCCCTGCTATGCCATGACTGTTCTTTAAAAAGAGGGGGGGAAAAAAAAAAGAGATACATTTTGCCAAGTGAGTCAAAAATAAATGTGTTGTTCAAGTTTGCAATATGTTTTGGCGGCAGCAGTGTGTGAGAGCACATTTGGTTCCCGAGTCAGATGATGAAGGACGGGGCTTTCATAACACAGGACCCGTCTGTGCCACTTCACATCAACAGCTTCTTCCTCTCCCATTAAGTAGGAGGAATATGAATTGCCAGCAGCCCAAATATGGCAGCCACCTGTTGGTTTTGGCATTGCCTCCTGAGAGCTGATGAATCCGAGTGGAGTAGTTGTGAGAAAAACACAATCTTCCCATTCATGAGGAACTTTGAGTGCTGCCAGTGGCGGGGGTCACGCTGGGGGTTGTCCGCGTGTTCCCTCCTTGGGCGATGCCCGAGGGCAGCCAGCACCAGCACTGGCATTTGGGAATCTTGTCACCCAGCCTTGCTTCCTGCTGCCTCAGCTCCCCAGGGACTACTTAGCACAGATGTTTTCCTTTCCTTAGATGTTTTCCCCATCTGTCCTTTCCCACCCAAGTTGGATGATTTTTGAGTGACAGATTTCCATCCATTTTTCAGTACCTGAGGCCCTTCCAGTATCTGAAGGGAGCCTACAAGAAAAATGGAGAGGGACATTTCACAAGGACCTGGAGTGACAGGACAAGGAGGGGTGGCTTCAAACGGAAAGAAAATAGGTTTAGATGAGATATACACAAGAAATTCTTCCCTGTGAGTAGGGAAGCTGTGGCTGCTCCATCCCTGGAAGTGTCCAAGTTCAGGCTGGACAGGACTTGAAGCAACCTGGGATGGTGGAAGGTATCCCTACCCATGGCAGAGGGTGGAACTGGATGGGCTTTAAGCTCCTTTCCAACATAAACCACTCTATGATTTCCCAGTTTGGAAAAGAATAGCCAATCCAAGAGGAGCTTCATATTGACTGTATCATACCTGTCCTAGTCTATGACCCCCATATCTCACAAAGTACCACTGCAGGAATAAAGAGCAATAGCTGCTTTTTGATGACTTTCCCTCAGCCCCGTGTTTCTAAACTGGTCAGTTGCTGAAAGGTACCAAAGAGGCAACTCAGAAACATCCCTGTCACATAAACTTCTATTTCACAGAGAATTTGTCTATTTGGGGGATGAGGGCAAGAGTAATTACAGCATCTGAATGAGGAACTTAAAGTTTCCTGTGTAGTATGGGACAAAAATAGGTTCTTCTAAAGTGTGATTCAGAGGAACTAATTTTAGGTCCCTAAAATAAGACTGTCTAAATACTCCATGACATGTTTCAAGTTGGATGGGGAGGCGGGTTCAGTGTCACCTACAGCACACATGCTGAATATTGTTCTTTTTCTGCAATGCCTGTTCGGATCTGTGTGTTCTAATGTAAGTGGAACATTTCTGTTGAGCAGAAATAAGAGGCCCTTGTGAAGAGGATAAAGTGTTATTACAGGCACCTGTCTAATTTTTAAAACTCTATTACATAGACAAGCCTGACCAAATAGGTGCAGCAGTGTTATCCTTCGCTTTACATTCCCAGTGGTTCTGTTTATGAAAGTTAAATCCATCCTCAATTGTATCCATTCATAAGATATTGTTTGGCCTCTGCTCTTTTCCAGCTGAACTTAGTGGGTCACTGTGCTTACAATGGACAGTCTTTGTACAAGAACAGGACGTCAATTCTCCTTGGTGAAATAAATTAGTTTATAGCAAAAGTGATTTTTCCTCTCCACTCCCTGGATTTGTTCTCTTTTGGTGCCTTATTGCCTAAGATTTGGAAAGCATAATTGTCCCAGTCCACAGCAGAGATTCTGCCTGTGACAGGCTGTTTCCTCTACATGTCTGAAACTCCCAAAGATATCCCTGGAAACTATTGTGCCTGCGGGGAGAAAAAGCAATGCACTTGAGCCTCTTTGTAAGAGGTTCTTTCCAAATTACTCACAGCTATTTGAAATAAAGAATTCCTTGGACATGACAGAAATACGGCCAACTTTGGGGAAATAGACATTAGGGTTACTTTTCTGTTCCTCTTGAGCCATTGAAATGGATTTTTCTGTCTCACTCTCTTGCCAAACAGAAACCAGCCCCAGAGGAGCATGTGATGACAATGAACTCACAGAGGTCATTCCTAGGGATTCTGCTGTTCTTGGAAATCAAGGCAACAGAGTCCCTTGGCAGCCTGCAGTCACTCACATAGAAACTGCTCATTATGGACTTGGGCGTCTCGTGCAGCTGCCCTGTGTTTGCCAGAGAGGATTGTGACACACCTTACCCCAAGTGCCTGGGTGGATGATCACATTTATTGTTTTTAAGTGGCAAATGCATCTGTTGCAGCTTCATCTGCAGTTCTCTGGTTTGTCTATTCCTTGTCAAGATGAAAAATCAGCAATGTCTATTTAAAAATAAAATTTAAAAAAAATATATAAGGTCTGCTTTCCCAAACCAGGATAAATCAAATAACAACCAGAAATCTTTTTTCAGGTTTTCAGTCTTGTTTCAAGCAGCATTCAGCACAAATACTTGGGTTTATCATGGCCATAGCTCAAGTAGTTGTTCAGGCTTTAGTTCTGTGGGTGGATTGTGTGTTCACTGTTTGGACATGTGGATCAGAAGTATTTAAATATTTATGAATTCTGGGGTAGACGCAATCTCACTTGAATATTCCCTTAAGCAACCAATCCTTTCTCTCCTGCTAAAGAATTATCTATCCTTTGCTTCTGGCTGAGTGGTTTTGTGCACGGAATCTGCATGGGAGACTTTTTGGCACGTTCCTAAAGCAGCAGCTTCTCTCATGTAGTGTTAGGGAGACACCCAGCAGATTAACAAACCTTTGGGAGGATCACAGGGCACAAACTCGGAGCTCTCTGGTGTTCATTTCGTCTAACCTGGCATGTTGTTTATGCCTATGCCTTGGTAATAAGAGGGGATAATAAGTGTGATTATGTCAGGGGCATGATTATGGTAGTGCTGGGCCTGCTGACTAACACCAGGATTCAAGGAATTGTAAATTAGTTTATTATTGTCCCAGGTAGCCCGTTAAGAAGAGTCCAAGGTGAAACAATGACTGTAAATTAACACTTCCTTACAACCTTGGAAATATAACTGTCAGAAAGGTCATTTAGGATAGAAGGAATGTTCCAATTAAGGAGCACAGGAGTCCTATAAATTCAGGGATATCCCTGGGAGAGGAAAAAGTTGCTTTTGCCACATTTGTGTGTTGTTACTTTGAGGCCAAGCCTAATGGAAAACTGAGCCTTGCTTAGTACAAAGGCAGCAGCTGCCCTTCTGCTGGGCAGAGCACTGAGAACTGGGTGAAAGAACTCAGGGGGGGTTTAGAAAATTCAAGTGAGAAACAGAACAAAAAGAGCAGGAAAAAGACAGCTTGTAATCTCCAGAGAGGGCTCTGCAGGACAATCCAGTGGGCGTTCACTGTGCCTGTGATACCACTATCTACAACCCCCACGTGTTTTCTTTTTCAGTAGCGTTGCAATGGATGGATACAGAACCTGATTCATGCTTTCTTGGCTTTGCCAAATGCCTGCTCAAATCCTGCAGCCATGCTCTGAATTAATCTGCTTACCCAAAGGCATTGCTGGAAAAATGGTTGTCCTTGGAGATTCCAGCCTCCTTTGCCTGGGAAAGATAGAGCCATCAGTATCTGGAGTGGTATTAGCTGGAGGCTTGACAGGCTCTGAAATCAGAAGAAACTGGGCCAGAATCACTCTGCTTACCCCTAAATATCCCCAGCAAATTAGCACCTCTGAAAAGCAGGGAGTTTTGAGATGGGAAGTCAGGAGCAAACCGAATTTGGGATGGTATCAGGTGTGCCAGAGGTGTTACCAAGTTCAGAGCGCCCAAGAGCTGGATGTGCACAGCAGCTCTGCCCCACAGCAGCTGTAGCAGTCTGAGTGCAGCCATAGCCAGCCCTGCCAGCCAGGGCCAGCAGCCCAGGGCACCTGACCCGATCCTGCACTGCACAGAGCAAGGGATGGCATCCACCAGCTCTCCAGGGGCTCTTCAGGGAGCAGCTGGTACCATCAGAGTTATTTTGTAGAGTATCTCCTTCAGGTGCCTTCACTGTGATTTTTTTTTTGAAGTTAGATATTCACTTAGGTAGTCTTATCTTCTCACTAGATTCCCAGACTCTGTGCCTTTTTCTCTCTGCAAAGCTTTCAGCTTCTTTCAGGCTGGCCTCAGTCTTTGCTGAGGAAATGTGCAAGAACATTTTCCTGTGACAAGACTAAAACTCAGAACTAGAGATTAAAAACTGGGCGTGCATACAATCTTACTTCCCTCTGCACACTCTCCATTTTCTTAATTTGCAGACAGACATCCTGAGTCACAGGCTATTTCATTCTGTTTAATAGTGCTAAATTCATCTGCTTTTTAAGCTCATTATGTTCTGGCCTCATGTTCTGCAGCAGTAATTTCTGATTCATGCACAGTGTGAAAAGTTGTTCCCTTTTGATTGTTGTTAACATCTTATCTGGGAATTTTTTTAGTGCCCTGAGATCTTCCATGTGAGAAATAACAAGGCCTCTTTGCCATCTATGATTATACAGAATCATACAAAAATTATGCTGATTCTTCCTGTTTTATCAGAACCACTAAAGTTTCTGCCAGCTTGGATGGGGAAAGTGTCATCAAGTTATAAAGATGGATGAAAGTTTGGGACTGACAGCATCCCTCCTTTTGAATGCAAGAGGGCATCCTTCATCACCCAGATGCTGACTTTCACCAAATTTGTCACAAGTAAATGTCTTTGAATCATACTTTTGATGAGAGCTGGCCACATGTTCAGATTTGAAGAATGAAATGCAGAAGTTATCCAATAACAAGTAGTGAAGCAGTAATCAATTTGGTGAGACTTCCTCTGATGGCACAGGCTGCACTAACACAGGGCAAGATTCTGAAATACTCACTATTTTTTCTTTGTTGCTTTTGAGAAGAAATAAAGGTCTAATGCAATTAAGGAGAATGAATCAAGTAGTTTCACAGAGCTGCAAAATGTAATGCTGTCAACCCACCTCCCTGAGAAACCATTCCTTTAGCAACCCACACTCTTTTGTGTGTTCTTAGATCTTCTATAGAGCCCTGAATCCTCCCTAAATTTGACAGCATTGTTCTGGGAGCTGTGGGAAGGGTGATGCTTAAAATTTCCTATGTTTCAATGGAAAAAAAAAAAACCTTACTGCCTTAAATGACCACATCTCCTCCTCCTCAGCATGTGCAAGAGGAGAAAACATAACAGTAGAATCTCAATGTTTTCCTCAAATGTTAATGAGTTTGCTGTGAATGGTTATTTCATAAATCAAATGTTGGTTCAATCTGCTTTTCTATCAAAACAATTTAAATGTAGGCGTTATAGTAGGTGGGTTTGTGTTTGGATTTAGTCATCAAGCCAAGCCTGACTTGACCTTTCATGCCAGCAGACAACTGACAGACTTAACCCCAAATTCCACCTGATTCCTGGGCTTTGGTACTGAATAGTTTAACTTTATCCGTCACATTTTTGTTTGAGATGGGTTTTTTTGCCATAGGACACATCCGTTCATATGCTCATGTTTTAATTTCCAACATTTTGTAGTTTAAAAGAACTTTGCAGTGGTGATACAAGTTTCCAAGGCTGATTTCCTCATAGCAAGTATTTATATTTATCCAGTGGTTCAGTTTCTTATTATCAATTCAGATTAAAACTTCGTAACTACCAACTAGGAATGATTTACCTGAAAATTCTTTCTTTTTGTTTATATATCAGTGAAAATACTTTTAAAAGCTTAATTTATATTGAAAAACTTTGAACTTGTTTTCATGTGGTTTTATTGGTGGAGGTTAGAGGTTTATTGCCCAACTTAAAAAATAAAAGTTCCTTTCAGAGAAACAGTTGATAGGTCTTCATGCCCTAAAGAATCAGGCTATGACACAAAACAAAACAAAAAATAACACAAAATCTAAAAAAATAGTCTAGCCAGAGGAAAATAACAGGCTCACAATTTTGTATGTGTCACTCGTGTCACTTTATGTAAGCAGTCCGGGATTCTGGAGCACGAGGGACAAATTTAGCTCCTGTGCACACAAGGTTTGGCTGCACTTCTGAAATCTGATCTGTGTGGGTGTGACTCATACCCTGCAAGACTCTCCCCTTGCTCAGGGGCTGCTGCACAGGTGGGGGGTTCTTCCCACACGGATCACGTCCCTGGATTTGGATCCTGGAGTATAAATGGATCAGGAGACCAGTGCTGGTAACCAGGTCACCTCCCTGTGCTATTGTCACGCTGGGGATCCAGCTATAAAGTCATTAATCACTCAACCACCTGAATAAAGCTCTCAAAGAATCCCTGTTTGTGCCTGTCTTGCCCTTTAGACTTCCAAATGTAATCTGTAGTGCTAAAAAAAAGAAAGTTCCTGATAGTCAGTAAAGAGGAAGAACTGGGAGATTAAGCCCTCCAAAACGTTTCAGTATATTTAAATATGATGTAAATAAGGACTGCAAAAAATACCCTGAAGAAGCTTATACAGCTTTGAAGTAGAGGTAGCAATCCCCTTAATTTTCATTCAGAAATGAGGAGTAAATGCAATTTAGGAATGAGGAAAAGAGGAAGACTAGTGAAAAAGGTTAGAAGTTTATAGTTTTGCCTGAAGAAGAAAACATAAAGGAACAGCCTTGCATTAAAGGACAGAAAAATAAAATCTGAGGTGCATTACCGTTTACAGAAAATAAGGGGGAAAATGCTGGAAAGGTCAAATTAAGCTTACATGGCTTCCCTGATATTCCATGCTCCCTAGGTAACAGCAATAACCTGGCAACAGAAGCAGCATCTTTATTATTTATTTATCTGGAGGCTTTGGTGTCCTTTGGGAAACATCAAAATCATCTGGGGACAGTTTGCAAGTGAATCAGGTCTAGAGTTTGGTTCAGATAAACAGAGCTGCACAGCTAAAGATACATCAAGAAACTTTTATGATCAGAAGTAGCAGGGGAGAGACGTACAATCACAGCAGGTTTGGGGAGGAGCCAGGTTGCCTAAAAATGGTGCAGGAAAACAGTGCAGTTACAAGGTGAAGGATGAATCAAGACAGCAAGGTGGGAGGTTATGTGCCTGGGTGATGGAGTATCCATGTGAATGCCAAAGGCAGTCATTTTGGGAGTGGGAAACATGAGGTGCGTGTGGTGGTGTGACGTGACAGCCACACGCAGAGAGAGCAGCAGTGGTGGCTAATCAAAGAACCAGAAAACTGTTTTCCCATCTATTCTGTGCCAGAGATGAACAAACAGCGTAAATAAAGAAGTTACAACTTTCCAATGACCAACCCAGAAACTTAGTAACTGAGATGCTTGAATCAACTTGTTTTTCATTGGCGCTGGCCAGAGCCAAGGGCACCAACAGCTCTGTCCCTCCCACCCAGCCTCACCTGGGACCAACCCACCCATACCCCCTCTGCTCTTTGGTGCAGGAGCTCTACTTAAGTGAGGGCTGAGCAGAGCTCTTGCCTTTAAACTGTGGATGCATTCAATCCTGGTTTTACCTCTGTTGCAGCCATGGCTTCCTGCTCCCGGAGGGACTCTGCTGCCCAGGTACTGTGGGGTTGTTGTCACTGCTGTGCCAAGGTTGCTCCTTGCAAAGCCTTGGTTGTGCTGGTCCCTGGTGTTCAGCTGTAAGGCTGCTACTGCTGGGTTTTGGTGTTTTCCAGTAATGACAATTTTTATTATACCCTTTGTCATGCTATAGCTAAAAACCAGCGTTGTGGGAAAGTTTTACAGTGCTTGGAGTGAATACTGGGAGGTTTTTAAAGGCTTTATGCCCAGAGGAGGGGCAGAGGGCCTGGTGGCAAAATGTGTTATTGTTATTTTTACAGCTGGCTGTAGCTTTGAGAAGTGCAGCCAACTGGTTCTCCTTAGGCCAGTGCCACCACCCTGGAATAAACAGCTAGAAGTGGGAGAGAAATTCAGAACTCCATGCAGGCTGTCTGCATTTTTTGGTAGTGTGTGCTAAAGCTCTCTTGCTAATTAGTGTGTTTGAGTAACCTTTGGTTTCTAATATTAATTACTTAGGGAGCAAAATATTAACTGTTTCACAGTATCATCTTCCAGAGTTTTCTGCTACTTGTCAGGAAATAAGGAGAAAGTTGGACTTGTCTAAAGAAAGATGAACAAGATGACAAATAAATGAAATGTCAAAAATTATAGTGATAAAAAATGTTGTTGCCAGATCTGGAATCTGTAGGTAGCAAAGTGTCATCAGCACCAGACTAAGCTCTGCTTTCAAGGCTTGTGTGGCTTTCTAGTGCAATAAACTCTACTATAATTCTACTTTTTTTACTGGTCTTGCTCTTCACTGCTGCCAGATGGCAGCAAATTACAAAAGATTTTCTGTGTTTTGCTCCTCCTTCTGTGGAATCCTCGTCTTTCAAAACAAAATGGTGCTGATTCCACATTAGAAAGATGTATGCCCTCTGTGAAAGGCAAAGATTTGATTTAATGTGCTATATAGGTAAAGCAAATGAAGTTTTGTCCATTATGTTCCTATTCCCTGTCATACTGGAAGCTTTTTGTTTCTCTGAGAATATTTGTGTTCTGTGCTGAACTGAGTGGTTGTTTCTGTAATTAACTTGTGTGCCTGGGAAAAATAATTTTTGTTACTTTTCTAGGACTCTATTTTGAACCTCCCTGTAGTGTTAAGATCCAAACCTGTGAACAAGTCAAGTCATGTTGTATTACTGTAGAACACAAGGTGCATGTGGATGGAGATTGCTTAATGGAGACAGCAAATAAAATTATTTTGATTTTTATTGTAAAGTTGCTGTTAACTTACCTTTATCTCTTGATGAGTGAGAGCAGATTTCACCTTCTAAGGTTGGATAAATGCTGTTTCTAATGAAGAATTTTACCTGAAAAATTTTGGTGCCTTTTTTTTTTTAAGTAAATATGGTGGGGAGCAAGTTAAACTTCAAGCAGACATAGAAAACACCAGACAAAAACCTTTATGGTGTTGCTGGAGACTCAGCCTACTAAATAATCAATTATTTACTTTTTTTTTATTTGTAGCATATAGGCAAAAGAAATGTTACCATGACAGTTCAGGAAAGGTGTTCTAATGAGAACACAAGCTCTACTGGATAGTCCTGAAAGCTGGGTGAATAGCTTGCATGGAATGAGCTTTCTTTCTCTGGGATCTGCTGCTCCAGCTGAGGAGTCTGGTATTTGCCCCAGCACAGTGGGGGAGAAATGGGCTGTTCAAACTGTATCAAGTTTGCACTTAATTTTTGAAAGAGTTTGTTAATATCCAGATCTCTTCATGCTTTGTAAATTTCAGTGTTGGTGCCACATTTCCATTTAACTTGGAGCATGAAACTGACCACGAAAGAAACCAAGGTTTGTTTACTATTTGTTGTCCTACTTTTTCATTTAAAAACACAGATCCAGAGGAAATAAAAAGTTGTTTTCAGTTCCTGCTCCTTTATTTCATGTTGGAAGTCAATGTGTTCCTCTGATGTGGGAATAATGTGGCAATGTGAAGTCAAAGTGTGGTTTTTGATGGGCTGTTCAAACTCCAGGTGAAGATTTTTTTAAATCATGTGGTGATTGGAGATGTAAGTTGGTCACTCAGCCTCATTCAGGGAGGGGAGCCCAAGGCAAATTTGAGGGGTATTTCTCATGCTTTTTTTTCAATGATTTCCTATAAATGCCTAGGAAAGACTAACGCTGCTCGCCTGTGCCATGGATGCTGGCAACTCCAGGTGTGTATGGCAACACCAGTCCTGGAGAAGGTGACGGTGCCCTTCAGACACTGCTCTCTGAACATAATTCTAATCTGAAACAGAGATAGGAACGACCCTTGTGAGGGATCTGTAGGAGCTGCCCCTTAGGGATGTGGGGCCGTGTCCCTCATGGCTGGAGCGTTTTCCCCTCTTTGGGGTCGGGCGCTCTCCCCTCACAGAAGCAGCGATGCTTTCCCTCACAGGGAGAGCTGTGTCACCCCTCGCTGTCGGGTGTTTTCCCTCACAGGGAGAGCTGTGTCACCCCTGGCTGTCAGGTGTTTTCCCTTACAGGGAGAGCTGTGTCACCCCTGGCTGTCAGGTGTTTTCCCTCACAGGGAGAGTTGTGTCACCCCTCGCTGTAGGGTGTTTTCCCTCACAGGAGGAGTGATGTTTTCCCTCACAGGGAGAGCTGTGTCACCCCTCGCTGTCAGGTGTTTTCCCTTACAGGGAGAGCTGTGTCACCCCTGGCTGTCAGGTGTTTTCCCTTACAGGGAGAGCTGTGTCACCCCTCGCTGTCAGGTGTTTTCCCTTACAGGGAGAGCTGTGTCACCCCTCGCTGTCAGGTGTTTTCCCTTACAGGGAGAGCTGTGTCACCCCTCGCTGTCAGGTGTTTCCCCTCACAAGAGGAGCGATGTTTCCCCCTGCCGTTGTCGGCCGTTCGCTCCTCACACTCGGGGCTCTCTTCGGGGTGCCGTGGCCCGCCCCATTTTCACGTGAGGCGGCCGCTTGCGCGGTAAGCTTGAGCCTCTCGCGCTCCCGTCCGGGCGCCGCTGGTTCGGGGAGCACCGGCGGCAGCCACAGCGGCTCTTCCTTCGCTGCTACCATGTCCGCCCCGGCCAAAGTCTCCGGCGCACTCAAATCCGTGGATTACGAAGTGTTCGGGCGGGTGCAAGGTAATGGCGGGCTGAGGGGGCTGCCGACCGAGGGGCGCCGCGCTGAGGCGGCGGCACCGCGCCTGCGCGGGGTGGGAGCGGCCTGAGGGGAGGCGGGAGCCCGCGCCGCGTTCCTGGCGGGACGGGAAAGTTTTTTTTTTTGTTGTGTCGTTTGTTTGTGTGTTTTTAAATTTTAAATCGTTGTAAATATTCCCCCGCCCTAAGGCTCGGCTGGCCCTGGAGCACTGGCTGCTCTGTCCAAAGTGGTTTCTGTCAGCGCGGGTGTGTGGAAACGCCCCTCCCGTCCTTCCCATTCACACACCGCGGCGTTTTCACTTAAATACGCTTACTATTTCACTTAAATACATAAATGTGTGAATATAATAATAGTGTGACGAAGGGAAGGCTTAAACACAAGTCCTGATCGGTTTCCCTGATATTAACGCCGCTGAAATTTACATAATAAAACACCACGAGTGACTTGCGTGCGCGTCATTGCTCCTTTATATATACTGAAATTCCTGCAGGTGATATGCTTTGACAGGACTCTAATATCTCTTTTTTTTTTCTTTTCTTTTTTAGGTGTTTGTTTCAGGATGGTAAGGCAATGCTGGATTTGCTAGCTACTTTATGGTATAATATTTCCAGTGCTAAAAATAAGGCAGCAGGTCTGTGGAGTGTAAATATATCCAGCCTGAACTTTGGTTGGATGGTTAAGTACTCTGAGTAGACTTAAAGTGGTTTTATATTAAAATGGATTTTTAGAAGCTTAATAAAGTGTTGCTTGTATAGATTGTGGTTTGGATTGCTTGTGATGTAACAGCCACAAGAATGTTGTAAGGCCTTAATCTTTAGAGAGGTTAAATGGGAACCAAGGTATTTCAGTTTAATTTTTCAAGTGGCAACTCAGTGCCTGTATTTAAGGAAGGTTACTGGGAAAAAATGTGCTACAAATAAGCACTTTGTGGCTCATACCCTGAGCAAGTGACTCCAGCAGCTCTGAAGTGCAGCAGGTGGTTTTGATTTCACAGAAACCCACGAAACAAGAGGACACAATTAGAGTAAGAATAGTGGTTTTGTCACAAAATACTGCCCCATGCTTTAATACTAAACCTGAGGGATTTTATGTATAGTTTATATTGTGAAATAGTGCCAAGTGGAAATGAACAGAGGACGCCAGTGGAGTTTGCCTTGAATTTAGTTATTCTATCAAAATTAAAGAGTAAGTCCAATCTTGCTGTGCATTGTTTTGAGCTGACCAGAAGCTGTGTGAGCACACAGCTCAGTGCCAGTCCTGAGCTGCTCTGCAGTACTGAGGAAAAGGTTTGCAGCTGCAGTCCTGTGCTTTATGGGCAAATTAGTTTGGAGAAGCTGGTCATAATCACCTTGGAAAACACTCTTCATAGTTAGCACCACTTTTTCATTGGCTACATCACCCCAGAGCACGTTTTGTCTTTTGGAATGGGTCATACAGACATGAAGTTGGACTCTTGCTATTTGTGAATTTCATCACCACTGGGCGGCTGGGAAACCATACTTTTTAGGTATTGCAGAAATACGCTTGTTTTTTTCTAGCAATTAGATTATTAACTTTGCTGTTGCTTGTCACTAGAAATGCAGCAGCTAGGGATAGGATTTAAAGGGTGAAAGTCAGGTGGAAAGGATTTGATAGGGAACTGGAAGTTTGTACATGCAGGAGATTTAATGAGTTTAAAAGCTGTGTGGTGATTGAAGGGTCAAATGAACAGTGATAGGAGTTGTGGAAAGGAATAAAGTAGGTACAAGGGAATGGTGTAGGATTAGTGGAGGCCTTTGTGATCAAAACCTTGTTCTTTTTGGAAAATGAGCTGTGCCTGCTGCAACTCCAGAGCTGCCAGGAACATGTGAATGCCTGAGGATGAGCATCACTCGTGGATTCTTGTTTTTTAAGTGTAGCTCTTACAGCTGGGCAAATGCAAGTGGGGGTGAAGTGTTCTGTCTGTGGTGTCTGTGCTGGCACTGACTCTCCTCTTTCATTAATTCCCAAATCAGTACACAGAACAGGAAGCCAAGAAATTAGGAGTGGTTGGCTGGGTTAAAAATACCAGCCAAGGAACTGTGACAGGCCAAGTTCAGGGCCCAGAAGAGAGAGTGAATGAAATGTAAGTATTTCTGTGTTTGTGTTGTTTTTTTTTCTTACTCTCATTAAAGTCATTTACGAAAGTGTTTTTAATGCAAAGTGACAAGCAGATCCATGTGTCAGTAATGTAACAGTGTTTTCATTCAGCTTTGCAGGTAAGGAGGTGCATTCTTTGAGTTGTGAACGAGTCTTTAAGCTTGAAAAATACTGTTTTCATTTCTAGTGTCACACAGTTTGTAAATATATTTCCTTAACAGCCTCATTTCTTGTGAAATGAAAAAGTCTTTATTCATGTGACTAAAGATCTGGTTTTTAATTCATCAAAACTTCTCTTATTAAAAAAAAAGATTGAAGAACTTCTCAAAATGCTTTTTCAGTCTCTCAGTCTGTGCTTAAACAGTTTAAAGGATACTAGGTTTAAATATGGTTTTTTTTTTCTGATGAAAAAAACCCTCCTAATACATAAATACACATTTTGGCCAAGGCCTGCAGTCTCTGGCATTTGGAAATGGGTTTTGAAGTATTTTGGTGTCTTTTAAAGAATGGGTAATAATTTTCATTATGAGGTTGCCAGTTTCCAGGAGCTTAAAGCTATCACTGAGGGAATGCCTGGAAAAGCACAAAGCCCAATTGAGTTATTTCCAACTATCATTTTTTGTAAGTGTGTACAGGGAGGTTGTTGGGAACTTGAAAAAATCCTTCAGGGGTTTGTTCTCTCAACAAAGAATGAGTGAGGGCAGAACTTTCCTTTTCTAGATAAATTAGCAGTGCTCATTCTGCCAACACTTTCCCATACAGGAGTTGCTTCAAAACTGAACTTGGATGAAGAGAAGTTGGCTTTGTGCACACAAGTGTGTTGCACATTCTAGTCAGGAGATATTTAAATGATTTCCAGTCATTTTCCTTGGTTTTGTGCCTAACATGAGGTTGCTTATCTTGGGCTGCAAAACATTTACAAAGCCAGAGAAATAGCACATTTTTTCTTGTATCAAGTTTGCACTTAATTTTTGAAAGTTTGTTGCTATCCAAATTTCTTCATGCTTTGTAAATTTCAGTGTTGGTGCCACGTTTCTATTTAACTTGGAACATGAAACTGACCATGTAAGAAACCAGGGTTTGTTTACTATTTGTTGTCCTACTTTTTCGTTTAAAAGCACAGATCCAGAAGAAATAAAAAGTTGTTTTCAGTTTCTGCTCCTTTATTTCAAGGTGGAAATCAATGTGTTTCTCTGATGCAGGAATAATGTAGCAATGTGAAGTCAAAGTGTGGTTTTTGATGCATGGATTATTAAATTTGGGGTCCTGGAGTAAAATTCTGAAAAAGGAAGTGTTTTCCTTGTGCTCTCCAGTGTATTTTTGCTATTTATGTGGTGAAGCTGCATGTGAAAAGGGAACTCTTGTGTATAAACTGCTCCTTTGAAAGACCCTTATTTCTCTCTGCTGGTAGTAGTGAATAATGGACCAAAATGGTCTTGAGGTTCTGAAAGGTTTTTTCAGCATTTTTTAATAATGATATGAATTCACAATACTGTGTTCTCTGATTTAAATGTTATTTAAAATGCCATTTTCAAAAACCAAAACAACAAAATGAGGATTGCTTCTTCTGTAGGAAGTGGATACAAACCAATAACCCTAAACATGTATTTGTATTCCAAATGTGATAAAACACCAGGAAAAAAATTCCATTACCAACTGCCTATGCATGTTCTGGTTTGTGTTTTAGCTTTTCAGGACTTAAAGGCACTGTGATAACACTTGCTAAAAATTTGTAGCTCCTGCATGGTCAAGGAAATCAAGCACTGCAGAGGAAGAAGTGCATGAATCAATAGTCAGATGTTTCAGGAAAACTTCCTGGTGGTGTTTGTTACCCTGTGGGAATCTTTCCAGAGCACTTTGTGCAGTGTCATTTAGACCAGTATTTTCACACTTGCCCCAGCTTTTTAATGAAACATGAAGCACAGAACAGATTAAAAATCACATGGTGATGGTAAAAAAATTTTCAGTTGTTTTGCTGGTTCTGGGTTTTTAATGTTAATGTACTTTAGGGGGAAGTAGTAAAGGTGTTTTGGTCTGTCCTAAACAATATTTAGCATCGTAAAAGGACATATAGGGTCAAGAACATGGACTAAAAGGAGTAGGGATGCCATGAAAGTATAAGTGTCTTACAGGTAATAGGCAAAGCAATGTAAGAGAGAGGAAGAAAGGCTTGAGAGGATGATACAGAGAGGCAAAGTGTAAAAAATGTGGAGAAAAGCCCACGAGGCTCTCTGGTGTTGCCAGAAGCATGGGGTGACTAACAAAGCCTGGCTTTGTTCTGGAGCAGGAATGCAGCAGATGTCTAACCCAATGGTTTTCCAGCAGCTCCCCATTTTCTGCCCCTTTTTATTCTGTTTTTGTATCAGTGATTCTATTGGGAGGCACAGCCAAAATGTATCCAGTGCATGCTCAACCTCAAGAAGCATTGGCTTTATATAATTTAATTTTTTGTGCAGGTTGCAAAGCAAGATCTAACTTTGGAAGGAAGAACAAGAGAACGAGCAGACATCAAATGTAGTTATGCTGAGTTACTTTGGGAGGTGCCATGCAGAATAGTTTACTCTGGGGCAAACAGCTGAGCAGGGGCCTCCTGCCTCTGCAGAAAGCAGTGTTAAATTTTAAATAAGTGTGAACAGCTGGGCCCTGGGAAGTGCTGCATGTACAGGAAATCACTTCCCTGATTGGGCCATTCATTTAGTGTTGAACATGGGTATGAATTTCTTTGGAAGTGCTGGGAGGCTGATTCCTTGGTACTCTGTGGTGCTAAAATCTTATCCCACTGAAAACTGGCGAAATGTACCAACCTCCCCAAGCCTCAGATTGCAGTGGGAATGTCACTGAGCTGCAGGAAGCCCAAGGGGTAGATGAGCACTTTGAGATATTTCAATTTTGCATTGTTTGGTTTTAATGAAACCTTCTAGGTTCTCAGGGATTAGGTGGCTTTTATTTTATTTTAAAGCAGATTTTTGAAACAGGGGAACTTGGAGAATGTTTTAGAGGGTGTTTACAAGAAGCCTTTAGAACCTTTTACCTGTCAGCTTGTTTTGGTATCCCTTGGTTTTTAACTCTAGATGGAGCTGTTAGTTCTGAAGATCCTCAACCATTCATGCTCTGTTTGCAGGGAATCTATTTTTAGATTGTTATGCTAGAATCCATCTTTTTCCTCACTGTATTTCATAGTCCTGTTCCCTTTGCTGCCTCTGCTCCACACAGACCATGCCCCTTATCCTCAGATAAAAAAAGCTCATTTTCAGGGAGTGTTGCCTATCAAGTCCCAAGAGAAGCAGAGCTGCACCATTTCTGTAACATAATAAGGTTTTATGGTAAAGTGAAGGCCTTCTTTTGCCAGCCAAGGTATGAACTGATGATAAAAAGTGGGGTAGAGAAATGTAGTCCTTTGTTTAATTTAGTTTTTTTTCCCAGGAATACTCACACCACAGGATTTTTCATTATATTATCTTGTGCTATTCCTTCCACTTCACCCATTAAATGAGGTTGGGCTCTGTGTAGTCATGGTGGCTGTTGCCATAGCAACCTGCACTGACAGGCTGGAAGTTGCTTTCCTGGGAGAATTTTTTAAACTTCAATAACAAATTGCTTAGTTATCCATTAAAAAGGCAAGATAAGAGTCTGTAGAGTGCCAAATTCAGAATTTACTCCAAAAATCCAAGGTTTCAAATCAGTGTGACACTTGAAAATGTGAAATCTTAGGGTATTTTTTAAGCATAAGCACATAACAGCCCAGTGAGTGTTCTTCCTGTCTCTAGGGAAAGGCAGGGTTCTAAATATAGATGACTTGTCTTGGAAATGGGTTTTAATTAGGAAACTAATGCTAATTGCCTTTGAATATTGTATTTTTTATTACCAATGTCAGTTAGGAATATTAAGATTTAACTGACACAAGACTTAAATTACTGTAATCTATAACTGCATAGAAAAATCTAGATTTTTACCATGTAGAAGAGAATGAAACTCTGTATTGTTATCATATTTGTCATTGTTTCACTAATCAGGTGTAGCCAAGGTTTTGGTCTGTACCAAGTGACATTGAATCAATACCTTTTTCCCTGGTATGATTTTTAATTGGTTGCAGAGAATAGCCCCTGAATGGAACTAAATGCTACTAAAAATACCTGTGGGGGAAAAAAAATTCTAGATCTTAATAGCCAGTTGATGTTTAGTTATAAAGTGAACAGATTTTAGTCAGTGTTTTGAGATTTTTCTCCATTTTAAGAAGTATTTTGCTCAAACTAGAAGTGTTGTTTAGGAGAAGAATCCTTAACGTTGGCTTGCACATGGACTTGTCGGTGAGGCAGGGATGTGCTGCAGCAGGATGGCTGAAATATTCCTGGGATGTGCTGTTCTCAGGAAGCTGACAGGGACAGATTTTGGAGAAAGGGCAGAAGGAAATGAAAATCACATTTTTAAATATTTTTTGAACTTTGTTAAAATGCAAACCAGTGAGAGGTGTTAGATTTGTTCTCATTTATGATGGTAATGAAGAACAGTTTTCACATTAATCAGTGCTGAAGGTGATTCACAGTGTTTCAGTAAATCAATAGCAAATGACAGGAAAATATGATGGGAATGTTATAATTCAGTGTAGCTCCAAATGTAATAATATTAGGTTTTTAATGTTTGATTATATTTTTTTGTTTAAAGGTAAGACTAATTTATACTGGAAAACTAAATTAGGCTTTAACTTTTGTGGGTAATAAAATGATAAATGGGATTCTCTTTTCATATTGAATGTTTGAGGTATTAATTTCTTCTCTATAATTATTTATTGCTTAAAATTGACAGTCTAAAATGTGAATTATTGTAGTTATTGGTCCTGTAAATCAAATTTACTGAACTGTTACTCATGACGGCCTGGGAGAAACAGGAGTAAATCTTGTTCTTTGGGGTTTTTTAGTCATATGAAATTAGATGAATGAACGAATTAATTTGTTGTAGCAGCTGAACTCTATTTAAAAGCCAAGGAATAGTTCAGGTAAGTCAGAACGTGGAGCTTTTGGTTACTGAGAGTAAAGTGAGCAAGCTGTTCAGCTGAAGGGGAGCTGCATCTGCTTCCAGCACAAACCCAGCGGCCCAGGGGCTCATCTTGTGCAGTGTCCTAGGGGAATTCCCCTGTCCTCTGTCCCTCTGGGGCCCAGGAAAAGGCTGTTTTCCCTGTGTGCCCCCAGGGGCTGAGGGAAGAGGTGTCCCTGTGCCCTGAAGGTCACCCAGCCCACCAGTGACAGCCAGAAATAGCAGTGGCCTCCTGGCACGGCTCCTCTGCTTTCCACTGCACTGGATGTGCCTGTTCCCTGCAATGCCTTAAACCACAAAAGCTTTTAGCCATGCTTGGGTCTTTCTGGATATAGAATAGTGCCAAAAAAAAAAGTTTTCCACACTTCTGTTTCTTCTGCTGGAGTATAAAAATAGCTGCCTTGCATGACCTTGGAGATTCTTTTTTACAGTAGCTCTGGAACTGGAATTCTTTATCAAGTATCTGCTTCCAGTTATTCTTATCACTGAAGTGTTTTTGTTTATAGAACATTTACCAGATATTTCTGCATGTAAACAGATTTGAATTTCTAGGATTTTGGCCCTGGAATAAGCAGTGTTATTGTTTGCATTGTCTTGGAAAGCTAAGAATGTGGTGTTGGGCAATATAGTTGACTCTTCTCCTGTGTCTGGTGGATGCTGCATTAATGCTTCAAGTCCTTTAGCAGTGTTAGGAACCAAGGCTGAGCTTCCTGTGGAATTCCAGACTTTTATTGGCTTTGCTGATGGGTATCTCTGGGAACACTCAATTCCAACATCCCGGCTGCACAGTTAGAAGCATGAAGGATTTCAAGGCTGTATTGGATTGTACTGTGAACACAGGCAAGTTGAGCTGTTGTTTGAACACTCAATTTAGGCATTTTTCTGCATAATTAGGACTCATGTGCCTTTCTTGCCCACTGGGAAGTCAGGCTTCTTTCTACTCAAAAATTAATCTTAACTAAACCATAATAACTGTTCTATGAAGGATTGGTTGAGCTTTGTTGGGAGACTAATTTTAAAATAAAATTTCCATGTAATTAATTATTTCTACTGGGAGCTTTTTGTTCATTTGAGCATTTATGCATTCTTTAATGCTGATAATTTTTATTATTTAGCCACGTGCTTTTTTATTTCTGAAGTGAAGGCATTGTATTATTGCTGATGCAGTAGGATGTGGTGCATCTCGGTGCCAGTCATTTGGCTTTTTGTGCTGAATAAAGTGTTTAATGTGTCTTTAGTGCTCCACCACAACACTTAGAGAGACATTAATGAGTAAAAGTCAGCTTAAACCAGGGTTTTTAATGGCTTTTGTTATTTAGTTTAGCAGGGTGGCTAACTGTGCACACAGTCAAAAATAGATCTTTGGCAACAAACTGGTAATTATCAATAAAAACATGTACTTAGTGTCGGTTTCCTGGAAACCTATTCTGGATGTGATGCTTCAAACAAGTTCTGAAAATACAAGCCAGCTCATGTGACTCTTAAAGACCAACTTCAGAACTGCAATTTTTTTGCTTTCCTTTTGATGTGCTGATATTTGAAAACTACTGAGCAGGGAACAAGCCTGTTATGGCCATTTTTCTATCTGAAGGGTGTTATTCTGGTTCTGGAGGTTTGTGTTTGTAATCCACAGGAGAAAGCAACGTTAAACTAATATTAGAGTTGCAAAATGTGAGGATGACAGGACCTCTGTGGGGATGCCTCTGCTGTCCCCAAAAGGGGTGCCACAAGTGGGCAGACATTCAGGTGAAGCTGCTCCTGGTGGGAAGTCAGGAGGGAATGTTCTCTGGGTGTGTTAAATCTTGTTTGTAGTACAGGAGGAGCTCTCCCACTGGAATGCCAAGGTGTATCCCAAATGGAAAATGTTTGGCCGACTTACTTACCCGGGAGCTGAAGAGGTGGATTCAGTTCTGAATTTGCTGGTGTAATTATGCACAAATCATGAGTCTTGCTGCCGTTGATCTTATCAACGTAGTGGTGGTGAAAAGCATCTTTGAGATTTCAGCACTTCCTTAGCCGGGTGAATGTAGGACTGGAAGCAAAATCTCTATTCCTTATGCCATGTTAGCCAGAAAGGGAGAGTAAGCTACTTCAGCTTTTATGGGAAAAGAGCTCCGAAGCCTGTTGATGTTTTGTTTTATTCCTTAATTACTGTCGTTCTACTTTGGTTCATTGGCAGGCTGGGTTTAGTTTATTTACTGTGTTTTTATCAGAAATGAGTATGTTACACACTTGTGTACTTGAGATACACCATTTGCCAACAGCAGAAAAATCAAAATTGCTTCTGGTGCTGCTCTTCCCTCAGCCACTATTGCAGCAGTAGAAAAAAGAAGTCTCTCTGGGTAACTTCATTATATAACTCAATTTTACCTTGTTCTTTTTCCCCAGTTCCTCCCTCTCTCTACTCCCTGGTCTGACTCCACAGAAATAGAATGTTTATTTGTCTAAGATGGTGCCCTAAGATGTTTCCTTGAACTGTGCTGGATGTCACCAGCTGTCCTGCAGGGTTAATATTAGTTTTGGTGTCTTTGTCTTTGTGTGGCCCCTCTGAAGGGGGATCCTGACGTCTCTCTAGAGAGAACCACTTGGAGAAGTCCCTGGGTTTGTCTGTCAGCTTTTTGCTCTCCAGCTGATTTACTGTAGTCACTCTGTGACTGGATGAGAAGCTTTCTTTTCAAAGCTGGTTTTCTTGGAGATGTTTTTTTTCCCTAGCTGGGGTGAAGCAGCTGCCTGGGCTCATCTGTAATGAATGCTCTGCTTGTGTACCTTCATTGCTTTCCCCTGGTGTTCACATTTGTGCTCTGCTCTTGTGAGGCTCTGGGCTCTTCCTGCTACTGAAGGAACAAAGGAAATCAGTCTGCCAAGTGTTCAGAACTTCATGGGAGGGTAGGGGGGAAGGCAGAGTTTTTAATGTAGGAAAAAAAATCAGGCATTAAATTTAATTAATGCCCAATTTAAAACTAGGCAGCTGGTACTCGGTTTGAGCAGTTTCCTTGAACTCCCAATGGACATTCTGTTGGGAGAGGATCCTGGGCAAGGAGTTTTCCTTCCCTTTTTTACTGTCTAGAGCTGTAGAATTTTAATATGTACTAAAAACCAAACCCATTTGGAACAAAATCCTAATCCATTCCTGTTTGCAGATCTCGCAGCAATTTTTAAATGATGTTTCATTCATCATACTTCTGGATCTGAGCTGGTTTGGTGTACCATAGAGGGGCTCACATGAAACCATCACACTCCATAAATGCTGATCCTGAGCCTCTGTCCCTGCTCCCTGTGTAATAAAAACCCCTTCCTTGAAATTAGATTTTAATGTCAGTGCTAGGAACTTTTCAAGCAGCACAATTCTACCCCCCTGTTGGTCTGGATAGGGTTAAAATTATCCTTAATTTTAGATGGTTGGTAATTGACAGAGTAAATTTCAAGAGTTTAGGGAAATGCTTGGCTAGATATTCTAGGAGGGGTGGAGGAAAGCAGCTGCCTGCTGCCATTCTTAGATCTCCCTGATCTGCCCTGCTTTTCCAGGCTGTGGATCCAGGAGCTGGAGCCTGGAAACTGAGGTCTTCCTTGGCAGTCAGAGGGCTGCAGGGCTCCTTTGTTGAAGTGAAGACTCCCAGCAAACTGCAAATTCAGTTCCTTTTGGAGGTGAATCTGTTCAACCTACAGCAAGTCAGTTTTCCAGGGAGTAACACCTGTGACCTGTCTCTGGTTGGGAGTACACACAGAGATGGAATTTTGCTGCTGCTGCAGATTTCTGTTGCCTGTGCTGCTCCCTGCTTTGCTGGAAAAGTGCTTGAGCAATTCAGTCCACCTCAGGGGTGGGAAAACACCTTTGCTGTTCATCACAAACATCACTGCTTGTGTCTACCTGTGTTTTAAAAAGCTTTGGCTGGGATGTGATCAAGATCTAATGGATTTCTGTGTTTTCTATATTTCTGTCTTGTCCAGCTCACACTTGAGTGGTTTTGTGTCAAGTTCAGCTGCCAGGACCTGCTGTTACTCACCCTTGGGGGGTTGGTGCTCTTACTGCAGTCTGTGATGTCCTAAATGCCAGATCAGCACAATGCAGTGCAACTTCATAAACCAGAGTTCATATTTGCTTTCTGCCATTGTAATGGAGCTGAAACTGAGAGCCATGAAGGGTCTACCTGAATTTGGAATGAGGGCTTAGACAAAATTTGGTGAACACTTGTTTTTAAGATTCCTGGTGCAAATGTGAATTAAAATTGAAGATAGTTTTGGTGAGTAGTTACACATGGATTATTCCCATGCTGTATGTGGAGGAACTAGGGCACAGAGCAGCATCAGTACAGTCTCTCATGGCAAATTTGTGATGGAGCTGAGAGGCAGTGTGGGAGTGTTGATATGCAGTCCTATGCTAATCCTTGGAGCAGAGTTTCTTCCTGTAAATTGTTGAGGCTCTGTGCATTGGTTAACTATTGTCAGTGAAGCACTGCCCAGAATTTCAGGGTGTGTTATGTGCTTATTTAATTTCCAGTAACTGCTTTTGGCCTGCTGCAAGCCCTGCAGCTGCATTATTGTATCAGCTGATTCCTCTGGCCCAGATGGAGCTGTTGCTTTCTGACAGGTCCAGAAGAAATCCATCTTTCTAATCTCAAAATGTTCAAGAGTACGATGAAAAAAAACCACATAGGCTGGAGTCAGTCAGGACCTCATTCTGCTTTACCAACATGAAATTCCTACTACCAAGAAACAGATAGTAAAATTAAGGAATAGACAGAGAATGAGAATGTGCTGTAAGTTTCCATTTATAAATTAGTACTGAGGGGAGCTGATTGGCTCAATCACACAGAAATTCTGGTGCTGACTCTGGATTCAAGTTGTTCCCTGTTCACTTCACCACTCTGCTCTTTGCTCTTCTGGTCCTGTAGTTTAAAACAAAACAAAACTGTTCCGCTTTCCTTGTTAGTAGCTATGAAATACAAACATGCCCTTTGTAGTTCTCACACCAGAAATGAAGCAATTGTTATTTGCTAGCTGGCTTTTTTTGTTGTTGTTGTTAAATGCTAGCATTAATAATAATTAATTGGATAATTACATAGAAATTTTTGTTCTGGCTCATGTCCATATGGATAGTATGGGCAGAAAATGCAGTGTGGAGTGGAACATACAAGCAATTAATCGTTTCAGTGAGTACTTGTAAACAAGGTCAGCTCAGCAGGCCTCCAGGAAATCTCTTCTGAAATGTGATGCTGTCTTCATTATCCTTTTAGAGGGTGTTGGTGTAGGACCAGAACAGCAGCAGGGTTTCTCTGCCATGCGCTCTGACTGCACACAGCAAATTTTGGAGGGCTGGTACACCCAGAGATGAACATTAAAAAAACCTGAGATCTACAGTATTGTATTAGAACTATGTATTATTCTCATTTGAAAGCTGCTGTTTTGCCTGAGTTTAGTCACAGTTATGCAGGCTAGCAAAAATCTGTTCAACTTGGTGTTTGGTTTAATATTTTAGCTAATATCAAATGGGATGTTTCTGGTTTGGAATAATAAGAGTGTGTGGAAGGCTGACAACCTTGGTATTTGAGTCACATGTTCTGAGAAATGCTAAATATTTTGCTTGGTGTTGTTCAATAGAATTAAAAATCATCCTGAGTTTTGTAGTTGTCAGACATGCAAGCCATGCCTGCTGGAGGCATGGGAATTGCCAAGTCTGGAGCACATGGAGCTCAGGCATGAAGCAGTGTGGTGGTGGCAGAGGTGCCTGGGATTTAAAATGTCCCCTGGCCATGTGGGATTGATGTGGGAGAGGATGCTGGAGCTCTGGAGTGGTACTGGGACCTGTGCTGAAAATCCTTCCTGCTGGAGACCTGCCCAGTGCCTTTGCCCTGAGGAAACCATTCTGTGTTATTAGCTCTCCTCTTCCTAATTATCCTCCCAAATGGAGATAAAAAATGAACTTAATGGCTTTAGCTGGAGTCCTGCATGGAAATTTGTCTTCTCCCAGGGGGATTAAATCACTGGGAATGTGACTCCTATAGAAAGGCTTAAAAGAGGTCTGTGTTACCATGGGGTTTGAAAATAGAACTTCCTGAAATTCTCTAAGTGTTTTTCCAGCTGATGTGGCTTTCCAGAAGGATGACCTTCACCTTGAGATGGATGGCTGAGTGCAGAGTCCAGGTGCCCTCAGTGGGATTGTGCCTGTGCATATCTCCCTGGCTTGTTATGGGAAACACTTCCCTCACTCCTTTGGCCTGTTTTAATCACAGTGTGTGCTTTGAGACGTGGGGCACTGGACAGAAATAGAATATTCTTTGTTCTGGGCCAGGTGATCTGTGCTGCCTATCCCAGTGTTTCCAGCAATAGCAGGAATGGATGTGCCAGAGCACTGAAGGCAGAGACTGTGCAGCCTCTTGGGTTATGTGGGCTACTGCCTAGGGCAGCCAAGTGTTTGTCTGCAGGGTGGTTTTCCTGGCAGGCACCTGTTTATTGTGGCTGTTGTTGGAGAGGACAAAGTGGGAAAGGACAGAGTTTGTAGTCCATGATGTGTTGATGCCAATGAAGTTATACCTGGTATGCAGCAGGTGTTAATTTTGAGCAGCTGTCTTTAGGTGGGAATCAGTTCTCTGATCCACACTCTCAAAATACAGAATGGGCATGTTGTGCTGGTCACAAGATTGGGCAAATCCTCCCGTGGAAGCTGGTGTAGGGAGGGACACAGGTGCCATGGGCTGCCTGAGGGTGGAACACACAGTCCATTTCCAGGGAGTGTTGATGCCACTTGTTTGGAGCTCTGTGGTTGGTAACCCTGTTCTCAGCCTGCCTCCCTGCTCTTAGTGGATCAGCAGGGAACGTGTGAGTGGCTTTTGGAATTCATCTCAAGGTCACATCTAAACACAGGAGAGCAAAAGGGAAGGACTGTGGTACATTCCCCCCTAGTCTAGGCAAGAGCAGAGTATCCTCTGTATGGCTTTTATACAGCGCTCCTGGGATTTGCTGAACAGGAAGGAATTAGATAAAGTACTTTAAATGCTGGATAAAAGAAAATATTAGTTCTGGTTCTGTAACCAGCTCTAAAAAGCAGAGAATGAGATGGGCAGGACAACCAGGTACTTCTATTTTTGTTACTGAGTCTGTGCCTCTGCAAGTGAGGGAAGAGCAGCTGTTTTGACACCAGCAGACACTGAAATCCAGGAGCGCTTTTGTGTCCTGGCTCCATTCCAGCTTGACAGCAAGCAAGATCCTCTGGTGGCAATTTAAGTTGAAGTTTTGGTTATTTTATACCACTGTAATGTGGCAGAGTGACTGGAAGAAAAAGAAATTGTCTTGATGACACTTAAGCTGTCTAGTGATGAATAAAAAATAAAGCCTCAGGAAGAGAGTTTTCAAGTCTTATGGGTCTTGATGAAAAGATTTATTTTTTTTTAAGAAAGGTTAACAATTAAATTCCTCTGGGAGAAAGATTTCTAACTTAAGAAATTATGCCAAAAGGGCTGTTGTTCTACCAAATAACTTCTGATGTGTTCTAGTTGCTGAATAAAAAAAGTCTGGAAAGGGAGGTTAGTTTTAGCTAATTATGGGGAACGTGGTTTTTAAATCTTTTCAGGCACACTGATAATGTTTAATTCACTAATGACTCAGTGATAGCATCTTGACTGACTGCATTGCTAATTAAATATTTGTGACAGTACTTGATTTTTATTTTTTTTTTTGCTCAAGGCCCAAGCCCTCAGTACAAAATGACTCTATAGGAATTGAAATTCTGTTTTAAATAAAGGGTTGTAGCCTTCCATATTGCATTGTTGAGATAATGCCAAAACACAAAGGCAGGCAAACATCTGAATTTTGGTTTGATGATCTCAGATTTCAGCTGGTCTCATGATTTTTTGGCAGTTGATTAATAAATCTGAACATGAGGGATTATTACTAATCCTTAGTGAAAAGGAGATAATAAGAGTATTATGAATAATTTCCAGGTATTTCTTACTCTGTTCAAGTTCATTGCACACTTTGCTGCTTTGGTGTCTAGCTCTCCTAATTAAAAACATGCTAAAAATAAAACAATTATATTCAAGTAAGGCCATGGTATATTTAAGTCTTACCTTTTTTATCCAACTCTCCAACTCACTGTGATACTGATGACAAATGAGAAAAAGCAGATCCTGAATTGGTGATGGATCATTTCCTGCAGTCTGTCTGTGGAGGTTTTGTATCCTGGCAGGTAGGGATGTACAATGGAATACAGACACTCAAGGAAAACAGAACGAGGGTTTTGTTCCAAAGCTATGAACTTGTCCTTGTTTTCAGTGTATTTCTGCAGTAATTACTTGGGGGTAGTCACAGAGATGTATCGGGCATTTCTCTGGTTAATTGAATTCGTGTTGTTTGGTTTCAAGCTCAAAAGAAAAAATGGATTTGGATTTTTTTTCCTTGGGTTGTGGCTGTTTTTGGTTTCTGAAAATCTTAGCTTGAGGAGCAAAACTGGATGCATTTGAGATTGGCAGGGTCTTTGGGACTGAGCAAATTCTCCTTAGCTTTCCCTTCAGAACTCTGTAGGGTTTAAGAGGTGCCAAGGAACCATTTTCCAGCTGACCTGGCGTGTACAGTGTCATTACTGTCAGGAAAGTTTGGTTCAGAGTGGAGCTCACTCCTGTGCCCTTGCAGAAATGGCCCTGGGAGCAGCCCTTGTTTCATTTTTCCAGCTGTATTTGCCATTTCCAGAGCTTATCCCGAAGTCATGGCTCACCTCTGACTCATTGTGCAGAGGTTCCCTGGAGTCCTGAGCTTTCCTGAGTCAAAAGAACCCTTGGGTTCTATCTACAACAGCACAAACTGTCAGTTGTGTAATGATTAACACATTGGGTCAGTGGCAAGCTGAGGAATTATATTAACTTAAAAAAAAAATCACCTTCCTCATCACTGAGGGCAATAGGGTATCAGGGCACAATGAATCATTTGGTTTGAGACAGAGAGATGTCCTAATATTGTTATGGAAAATGAGTTGAGAATGAGTCAGGGATTGTTTGGATGCTTTTCTTTCAGCTTTTAAGATACTATTTTTTAGATATTGCTTTTGTGAAATTATTACAGGCAGGAACCTGAAAAGAGGGCTGAAACAGCCAGGAAAATGTGGTGAGGTCCAAAATCTCTGCCAATGCCACCAATACTGGACAGAGTAGAAAAGTGATGAACTCTTGAGATTTCTTAGAAATGTATTCCTTTGCAAGGAATGAAAACATCTTTGCCCAAAGATATTTAATATGTGAAATTCTAGGATCATGATGCTGATACAAGGGGTTAATCTTTAGTGGATTGACTTTGAAAAGCCTTTTATTTATCTATTCTACAACATATAAACTCCCTTTCCCTATTCATTGTGTTAAAGAACACAGTTGATTAGTGACTATTTGGACCTCTTCTCATCAGTCTCTGGGTCTGCAATACAGAAATGGGAGTATTCAAGATATATTTCAGTCATAAATTCTAAAGTTAAACATGCAAACATTCTGCCTTTGTCTCTAACTCTTCACTTCACCTTATCCAGAGGTGGAAGAAGCTTCTCCTTGACTAGCTGGCCTGTGTTCCTCTTCCTTGTTCTCCCTGGCACACTTAATTTCTGGTATTTCTCATTTGCTGTTATGATAGACTGCTGACATCTCATTTCTCCTCTGCTGGAAGCTGCATTTCTTCAGTCACTGGTACAATGTTTTTGGCTCAGTGTAGCTATTAAAAAAAATTAAAGTGCTTGCATTTGGAAGATTTGCTTATTTTGTCATTTAAAAAAAATATTTTAAATCTTTGTTGATGTGGCTTTGTAGTTCAGTGTTTTTACACTAGATGTCCATCTACTTGCATGTGTGGAAGTTACTATTTTGTGCCTTCTAGATATTTCTCTCAGCAACTCCCCTACAAAAATGCTGCTTTCCATCTGCTTTGCAGGGGAATCAATGCCAGGAGAAAAGGGATGAGTTGAAATATTGATTTTCTTTTGGTGGCTAATGTTGAACAGGACTTATTTGCAAATAAGCCAGCAGTTTTGGGGTTGTCAAGTGTAATTAAAATCACTTCTTTCAGTAAAGCTGGTTGACAGCTTTAATGGAAAATGAAATTTCAGCCAATGTAGAGAAACTTGATCCAGGTCTTATTTCTTAATCTTTCCCCCTCTTTTCAAACACCATTCAGGGTTTGATTGAAATGAGATCTGAGTTTAAAAAGCATTTCCCACCTTGCCATTGCAGACCCAGTGTTCCAATGAATTGTTTAGGAATGAATGGAACTAATTCCTGCTAGGAATGCAGAATTCAGTGAGTGACCTGAAAGTTTGTCACAGAGCAGTTAATAATTGTTATTAGCTGCTTTTAAATTTATAACTCCTCATTAAATTAACCTCTTTCCTTGTGCTACAGCTTCAGTTCTGTGATGTCTTCTGCCTCTTCTGAGAGGCCTCAGAGTATAAAAGCTTTTTTTTCCTAGGCAAGCAGTGTTTAAAATTTGTTTTAATTTGTATTTGCGATGAACCAGCATGATGTCTTATGTTATGCTGTCATCCTATACTTTATTATTTGTTAGTTTTCAAAGTGCATATCAGTGCCTTATTGATACAGTTTTCCAGGATTTTCTTTAATAGATGAAAACTTCTAAACATCATTGAAGAACCAAGCTGGCTGGAACTCATTTGTTATTTGGGGAACTATATTATTTAGAAATCAGTTTAAAAAGGGAAAAGAATATATTCAACATGGCAGTAAAACAGAGAAGCCATCATGGCTTAAAAGAAAGTTGCATAAGGATTTTAAATATGCAGAGACTTGAAGACTTTGTGCTTCTTCATAATGAAATTGATTTCTGATGAAGAGTGAGACAGGCTTGAATTTATTTAACTCAATAACTTTAACTTTTTAGTTATTGGGAGGTTTTTTTAATTCTGAAATATTGAAAGGCTTTTTGGTGCCCAGTCCCACTTCATAGCTCAAAATGCTTTGAACTCCTGGAAAATGTAAATTTGTAATTTAGGATTTTTGAAGGGTTTACTGAAGTCCTGGGTTTTTGACTGGAGGTTCCTGAAAAGTGTATGGGAGAAGGTGACCTTCACAGTTATGCATCATTTATTTTGTGCTATTTGATAGAGCTGAATATCAGCTCAAGAGACATAAATTTGTGTGAAACAGCTGCTAAAAGTGGTGAATGTATATAAAGTAATAATTAATGAAGAATAATTTGCTTTACAAAAAATCCTTTTGATGAGCTGGGATGATTTGTATTCTCTAGCCAGCAACAGTTTCTTTGTCTGAAAGAATTTTGCCATAAGGGAAGTGTTTTGCATTCCTTAGCAAACAGTCTCTCCCAGGATTCACTCAAGTGCCCTGAAGAACTGTAAGTAATAGGTAATTGCTTGGTACCTGGAATTTTCTTTGAAACTGGATTTATTTAAAAAACATATCAGGAAAGAATATAGTTTGAATGTTGCATAGTAACATCATAGAACAGATTTAGGTCCTCTTTATCACATTTTACATAAAAATCCCCAGCTTTGAGCTCTGTTGCTTTGGAGCAGCCTACAAAGTGATTTTTATAGAAGCACAGGAGTGGAAAGTGTGCCCAGTTCTTTGATTCTCTTCCATGTGTGAGGATGGAGATTGAAAGGAAAGCTTGGTCCTTGTCACCTGTCACTTGGTGTCCCCTCACACACTGGAGCTGTTCTGTCTCTCCCTCCTACAGACTCCTCAGCAATCAAGGCACCTCCTCAGGAGGTTTGGGGTGGTGCCCTCATTCTCCTGCCAACCTGCTGGGTATCAGCTCTGCAGAGAAGGACCTGGGGGTCCTAGTGGACACCAAGGTGTCCCTGACCAGCAATGCCATGGGAAGGCTGATGGGACCTGGGATGCATTAGAAGAGCATTCCCAAAAGGTCAGAGAGTCAATCCTGCCCCTCTGGCCGCCCCTGGGAGGCACATCTGGAGTGCTGTGTCCAGTTCTGGGATCATCAGGACAGGAGGCACAGGGAGCTCCTGGAGCAGGACCAGTGGTGGCTGTGGAGATGAGGAAGGGCCTGGAGCATCTCTGTGCCCAGGAGAGGCTGAGGGAGCTGCTCAGGGTCCAGGGGGGCCCTCAGCCCTGGGTGTCCCTCTCTGCAGGGACCTCTGTGTTCCCCCCACCTCTGTTCCAGGGGGCCCAGCCATGGCACAAGAGGAACAGGCAGGAACTGATTCCACCTGGACAGGAGTGGAACAGTTTGTCCAGAGAGGCTGTGGAGTTTCCCTCTCTGGAGTTGTTCCAGAACTAGCTGGATAGAATCCTGTGCTGTGTGCTCTGGGATGGTTGGAGTGAGGCACTGTGGACCCTTTTCACCTGACCCATCCTGGGATTCCAGTTCTGCCAATGCTGATGCACATTTAGAGCATAAAACCAGTGGATGTGGAGCTCAGTTGTTGTAGAGAGCTGTTGCTCTGCCTTTATCTGTGCAGATTTAGGCACACTGGTCTTGTTCATACTCACTCTTTGCCACATTTAACTCTGCTCTAAACCAGTTTTGTAGGTTTCAGCTGTCCTTTTTGCTGAGTTCCTAAGTCTACATTGTGCCACCAAGCAGCAGAGTTCTGGGAACATACAGCTGTCACTTAAGGAGCTCAATGGACTGTAGATATGGCAAGGTAGCCTTGATTTGTAAGGGTGGTGAAGAGAGACAAAAATTTATTCTATTTATCCATAGAACTGAATGGGAAAGCTACTCCTTGCTTTGACTCAAGTGCTCCCTGCACCCTCTTTACTGTTTCTGCTTGGCTCTGGTGTTCAGCCAGGTTTCCATCATAGTTGTGTGGCTGCTCTGTTTAAATGTGGCACATTTGAGCTGCTTATGGTTCATGTTAAAGCTGCAGCCATGCAACCATTTTTGTCCTATGTGCTTGTGGTAAATGTAATTGTGTTAAAATTATACATGCAGATAAAGGCCTGAATTGTTTATGCATTGTTTTCTGTTCTGGTAATTGGCTCTCCTTAGAGCTCTCCCTGTTTGTTTTCTAATTAGTCTTGTAAGGGTTGTAAATGTGTTTAGGTGGAATCAAGAGGTTTTATTTTCTGCCCCATTGCTTCAGGGTTTGGTCAGTTGCTGTTTTCTGGTCACCCCAGCCGTGTATCAATTGTATACCTGGGAACAATGTGTGTCATTTCCTAATGAAATCAGTGGTCTGTGTTTTGTGAAAGGTGGGGAATTGTCATCCTGTTACCAGTTCTTGGGAGCCATCCAGCACTTTGTATCTGTGAGTGCTGTGGGGTTTGGAGAGAATCTGCTCCAGCAACTCATGTTTTTGCTCGTTCTCTATCTCTAAATACAGGGAGAGGAGTCAAAGCTTGGTTTAACCAGCACCTACAACTTGATTAGCTGGGCAGGTTTTTCTCTCTGTGTTTTTGTCCTTTTACTGCTGCTGCAGGAGCAAGGCAAAGCAGGAGATATTAATATTTAATGAAATTTTCTGGATCTCAGCTGTAATCGTGTTGCTTTTTAGCTGGAGGTGTCGCTCCTTGAAGTTCCTGCTGGATTTCTTTGAGAAGCTCAGCCCAGATTTCTCAAGCTGGTAGACTTAATCCTTGAGTTAGTTATAGTGCCAGTTGTTTGGGTGTATTTGTAGGGGATCAGATTCTTGGATTAATAATATTTATAAATTAATATACAGAGTAGAAAATTATAGTAGTGGTTAGGTTTTCTAGATGATTCCTGAGTTGCTTCTTAAAATTCATCTTGAAGATGAAGGACCCTTAAGAAATTGACTCATCAATACTTAGGAATTTTAAGGCTTAGTCTTCCAGTACTGGGAAAGGTAAGTCATTAAAAATGTCCAACAGTTAAAACTGGGGTGAAAATAATGATTTAATGGTAAAATTTAGAGCTAAATGTAAAGCTAAAGTTTTAAAGTGGAGTTTTATATGAGGGTTAAAAATTAAAGAAAGTAGTAGTATTTTTCTACATACTGGATCAATATGTGGATAAATGAGCAAAATTGCATAAAGAGGAGAAGGTTGTTTCTATTGTGAGGTCAAAGGAGAATGAAGGAACAGGATTTTCATCACAATAGTAGATCAATCATCAATTGAATCATGAACTTGTTTCCATTGTTTCAGTAAACAAATAAATATGTAGGCAAGCCTGCATTGTCCTCTAAGTTTAAAGCCAAAATGGATGTTTTAATTAAATAAAAATCCTTTTTGCTGCTTTATGTTCTCTGGTGGAGATGCATTTCTTGACTTGCAGGCACCTTCTAATAACCCTTGTGCTCTCGGTTCTCTAGGAAAGGAGCTGGAGAGCCAAGTTTCTTGTGGGAATTCTGAGCTTGTAATGCAAGGTTCTGACTTCATTTGGTCCCCACAGTCCTCATACAGAACTTCATACAAGGGTAGGAAAGGGGTTGATGTAATTTGAATTATTTATTTAATAATTTGTCATGTTCTGGGGCCAAATGCCCTTGATTGCAAAGAAAACTGATGCAGCAGCTCTGGATTAGGTTGGTTATGGCATTGTGTGTTTAGTGCTTGGAACCAGCATTACAGGTGTTCACTGGCTAATGAATTCCTAGAAGTCCTTGTTGACTGGGTTTGACATCTGTTGACTTCTCAGTGCCAGGATTTCCAGTCTCCTGGAGGAGTTTGGTTTGCCTAAATAGAGTGTGTCTGTCCAAGAGGAAATGTTCTCTGGTGATTGGTATCCAAGAGTTTGAGGGATGGCTTGTTTTGAAACTGAATGTCTTTGGAATTGGAAGCCTATATGTGGTTGAGAATATATTCTGTGTGGAGTTGTCACAGTCAAGATTAGCTTTTTATATATTTTTTTACTCTAGGTATAAATGCAAATTTGCCCTCAGTAGGATGTATTCACACAGTAGCAGCAGTTGTGCTGCTTCAGATGTCTTTGCACGCGTTTGCTGATGAAAATTCCAGCAAAGTAAGCAACCACTCAGTTCTCCAAACACAGGAGAAGGATTCAGCATGATGTAAGATATGGGACTGACTTTGCACTCCTGACTTAGTGCTGTGCTGAAAGAAATGGCAATTATTCCTGCTTGTTGATGTTATAAAGGATGAAATGATGTTTCTGTGCCTTTGGAAAGTCTTCCAGTGATTCTTCCTTTTACTGGTACCCAGTGTGAGAACCTGGAATGTGACTCACAGAGGTGATGTGCTCTTGAGCTCCTTCCTGATCTCAGTTTGGTGGTAAAATCTGTCATATCATCATAAATATTAATAAAACTGGGTCCTTATCTCAGAGTGGGAATTCCTGGAGGCTTTTAGTGCCTTTATCTGAAGGCAGATCTATGGTCAAGCCACTCTCTTCGTCCCACACGTGCTCTGTCCTGGATTTCAGTGCAGCTGCTGTGAAGTTCATCTTTAACTGATATGATTTATATAGTGTTTGGACTATTTTTTCTGGACAGCCAGGCAGCTTGTTTTTATAAAAAGCATGATGACATGAACTGTTCTGACATGAATTCTGTGAAATTATTTTTTCACAGCAGCTCCCACAGTCATACACAGCTAATATTTGAAAGTTTGCATAATTCCTCCTATAAATTATTAATTTTGTTGTTTTGCTTCAAATGTCTTGGTGTTGCCAAAAACTGAAAACATCTTTTATTCTCTGTGCACATAGAAATGGTCAAATAAACCCTGAGCAAAAACAAAGAGCCTGAGCTTGCCTTTTGAAAGGTTTTATTCTAGGAATGCCTCTGTGTCTTCAGTGCAAGGGCTTCAGCTCCCTGCCTTTGGAAATCTGTCAGTGAAAGCACCAAGGAGCTTCAGGTTAACTGTGAAATGAGTTGAGGGCTTTTCTGAAATACTTGTACATAAATTTCAGTAAAATGAACCACTTGTTAGATTTGTGGTTTTCAAGGATTTTTTTGTAGCTCTCAATTGACATCCCAACTCATGTAGCTCCTGCAGCAGCCAGATTCCATGGGAAAGCCATAGGAACAACTTCAAAAAGGGGGAAGGGAAAAGAAGAAAATGGCATAAATTACAGAAAACAAATTAGATGTTTGATATTTCTTGACAGACCCTGAAGCTTGAAGGAAAAATGGAAAAAACCCAGGAAGATGGAGTTTCAGAACATATTTATGCTTTGCCATTAATTCTCTTGTTACCAAGCATCTCACAAAATATCAAAACTTGCTGTATATTAAGGAAATATGAAGCATAAACAACAAAATACAAAAATTCTGCAGGACAAGGTAGTTATAAATAGTTATTAACAAGACCTATTTTGGAATACTTACACAGTATGAAATAGTCTTCCAAAGATGGTTTATTTTATTTTGATGTTCTTCTGTAGTTATAGTTCTTTCTTTAAATTTTGTAAAAGTAGACATCAAGTCCATCTCCCTGTCCCTAATAACTGTTGACTTCAGTAGAAATAAGATGCTGCCTTTAGTAGAATGCTGCTTTTATTTTGATTTTTTTTTTGGAGTCTGAAGCTGTACTACCAAAATCTTGTATTGTTAAGGGGCAGATTTGGAATGAGCAGGAAAATGCCCAAACCTGTGGGAAACGTAGGTGGAAAGATGAAGCCAGTTACCCTCAATTATAATAAAATCAATCTGGTTTGTTTTCAGTACATGGCAACTTCAAGTAGGAAGTTCCAGAGCTGCCTTGGGAAGGTGAGATTTTGGTATTTCCAGTATGGCTTCTTTTTGTAGGAAAAAAGATTCAAAGAAATCTATTTCTTGATTCATTCATTTTATCACTTGCAGATAAACAGGAGAATGTTTTTAGGTAAATACTCTGAAAATTAGGTTTAATAAATGCATGATGTAGTACAACACTGAACAGCAAGCACACAGATCTCATTTCAGTACGTATTAAAAGCCTTGTTTAGCAATTTTTTTTACACAAAGAAACATTGAACTGGGATACTTCTTCATGCTCTGATGGCTTCCTTAAATAGCTGGGAGCTTTAAGTGTGTTTATTTTTCCTCAGTGAGTATATCCATCATGACAGATCATGGACCCCAGGATGGGCTTTGCCCTCAGCATGCTGTGGTGAAAAAGTCTTTTCTATCTATTTTTTTAATATTAATAGAAAGTATAAAGCCCAACAATTAGAGTTGTTGCAGTGTAGACTTTGAGGAAATCAGGAAGCCTTGGCTGAGTTATATTTGGGTTTTATTTGATATCTCAGCATTCCTCCTGTTGGAGTGGTTTGGGATCAGGGCTTGAATGGCTTCATTAGGGCGATGTGTTTAATACCTGCCTGCAGAAAGTGAAAGGATAACTTCATGGAACTTGGAAAGCCAGGGAGAAATGAAATTGAGATTAGATCTGCCAGAAATGGTATTTTGAATACATGTGAAGTCATAAGAAAAACATGATAAAGGAGCAATGTGTTGAAGAATGAATGTTATTTTCTTACTGTAAGTGGAACACAATTCCTTGGGATGTGACTGTGGAAAGGGGTGTTTGCTTCCACAGGGTCCCTGAGGGACAGTCTGGCACATCCCATCCTGGAGCCCCTCCTGCCTCAGGCTGTTGTGTCTGGAGCTTTACCTCAAGGCAGAGCAGAGGGTCTTGGGGATATATGGTGGAAACAATAAATAATACATATCCTAGTCCTTCCTGTGCTTTCCAGGGAATATTGTGTGTTCATCCTGTGGATGACAGGTGCAGTGTTCCCTGCCTTGTAAACACACCCTGCTGGATGCACCTCCGTGCTCTGGTGTGCTGGAAATCACAAGGAGCACTTGTCAAATCAAGAACGGAATTGTGCAACATCCTTATGTTAATTTTTTGCTTTCAGCTTGTTGGAGCTATATCTGTAATACCAAAAAAATAGAGCATTATGAAAGTAAGTCTTGATAAAGCTCAGTTTTTCTTAGCTTATAAATTTTAAGCAGACTATTAGCTAATGAAATCCACTTGGTGTTTTCCTGAACACTTGTGCTCTCTAATATTATGTATTTAAAACATTTTCTTGTTGCTCTTATTTTCTGAAATGTCTACTATGTTACATCACAGTTGCTTTAAAAAAAAGCAGTTGGAGATGGAAGGTTAAGAGGTGGGGGTGTAACTGCTTCCTTGGAAAGTGTGCAATTTAAATTGACAAATTAGATCACATAGTGTAAAATTGGGGAAAAAATAGAGCTGAGCTGGCTGAATGCTTGGCAAAAAAAATTTCAAAACTCTTTTGCAAATTAAGGATAAAAAGAGACCCAAAGTTCTTAGTTGTAGGCCAACCTTGTTAGCTTGTGAAATGTTCCAACAGAGGCATTCTAGGAAAAGATAAATTTATGTGCAGTCACTGCAACACTGAGCATGTTAAATACTGGCCCTCAGACTTGCTCAGAGCCCCACAAGAGGATGCTTTACAAGTGTGGATGCTTTCCTTTAAGACCTTTGTGATTGGAAATGGCAACTTCTCGGTGAGACTTCTATTTTTTTTTTTTTTTATTTTTTCAATCCTTTAACTATGCAGAGAGATTTGTAAAGTAAGGGGGACGTTTGAGGAAGTAGAATCCCAGTGCTTGAAGGAATTCATTCCAGTTTGGCCTGGCATTATTTTTAGTTATTGCATAATAATAAATTATTCTTCAGTGTAAGTGTCTCCTGTGAGGAGATGCAGCAAGTGTGGAACTGTGGGTGTTGTTCCTCATGGCTTTTGTGTCCTGCTGAGCCTTGGGACTGCACAACAGGGAAGTGTTGTCTTTCAGATTCCTGACTGTGTTGGTCAGCTGGACTCTTGGATTTCTGCCAGGCTGTGTAAGGACATGGGTTTGAAGTAAAGCTGAGCTGGTCAAGTGTGGTGATTCATTCTGGCTCTGAAATGGCCAGTGTAAGGGTTTAATTAACATTTTGATGGGTAAAATTGGTCAGAGGCTGAAGTCCTTTAGTCCTTGTTCAATCTTACGTGGGTGATGGGTGCTGAGCATTAGAAAGAGCTTTTCTTTTGTTGGTGCCCTAACAGCAACAGTTCCTCCTCATTTAAGCTTCCTGTGGCCTTGGCTTTAATAGCTGTGGAATGGCAGAGAACCTTGAGTGGGTTCTGTGCAGTGGGTGGGGTTAGCCAAAATTCCCAGTCAGCCTGGGGAGCCAAGGTCCCTGTAGGGGCAGACAGATTCCAGGGAGAAAACACAATGGGCCTTTTGGCTGCTGCTGGCTTCCTGGGATGTTTACTGCTCTGGGAGACAGGACACAAGCTTAACTGGAAATTCCCTTTGTCTCCTGCTTTTCTGTAGGTCAGTGTGGACATAAAAGCTTTGTTTGAGTTACTGGAATGGCTGAATTTGGGTTTACTTTTCACTCACTTCTTTACTTTGGAACAAATGACTGCAGTGTTGCTGAGATTTTTCTGATAAGATCTCTGAAAGAAGCCAAAAGTGACTTGCCTAACATGGCCTAAACAAAGAGGTATGCTGATAAGTTTTAATAAAAATATACTTATGATCTCATGTTGAAATGATTAAATCCTCCTTGAAGGTTACCAAGATGATTAACAGGAAAATGCACAACAGATCTTGGCATTGTATATGACAAAACCAGAACAACTCCAGGCTTGGTTTCTATCATTGTGGGATAATTCCTCCTCTTTAAAGTAATAGGTGAGGACATTTAACATAGATCAGATACCAGGGTCAGAGTGGATTTGAGGTACATAGAGCCAAATTCTCCCCTGATGCAATCTGGCCATGATCACTTTTACATTAAAAAAAGCCTGGCCAATACCATACAGAGTGTGATGATTAATGCATAAGTCACTTTTCTCAAGTTTATAAATAGAAATTCACCACCAAAATGTGTATTTGAGGCTTACTCAGGGCTGTGTCCTACAATATCTGTAAAATCTCAGATCCTGCTAATCTGCCCTTGCTGTTGACATCCTTTCCAATATACCTCGAGGAAAAGCTCATTGTGCATTCCCAAGGGAAATGCTGCCCCTGAGTGCAGCAAGGAAGGAAGAAATATAAACAAATTAACAACATTCATCTGACAGCTGTGTTTAAAAACAGAGTCAAACACCAGTTTTGATTAACTACCTTTCTCTCCTTCCTCAAACACTTCCAGACCTTGTGTTGAATCCCCCATGGGCCGAGGCATTCCTGCAGTTGGGATGCACGGAGCAGCCAGGCTCCCACACAGCTCCAGGCTGCTGCTCTATTCTGGGCCACCATGCCCACGCCTCAGCAGGTCCCTTCGTTTCCAGCCACCCACTGCTTGGTCTGCATCCTTCAATCCTGCTCCTTCTGCTTCCTTCCATCCTCTGGAGTAACCCCTCACTTGGCTTGGATGTGCTGGGCTCTGGTGGGGCCATCTGAATAACAGGGTTAAAATTCCCCTCCCTTGCTCTCTGCCTTGTTCTCAAATCCCAGTATTCCCAACACACTTCTTTGCCAGGGTTTTTATTCTTCTTGCTACTTTTTCACAAGAAACCATGTAAATTTTCTTTACAATTAATTACTTATTTTCCTGGCAGGGGGAGCAGAGGTGTATGGACAATAGGAATGGCTCTGCGGTAAGCTGAATAGGGAAAGGTGGGAGGTGTCTTTATGCAGAGGAATTTTGGGTTTATAAAAACAAATGTTCCTGGCCCTAAAGATGACAGAGCAAAGCTTGAAAACCGTGGCTGAAGTTCTTTCCAAAATCTCAGAAGCCAGACAGCCGTGAGAGAGAATTCTACATTTCTTCTGCAAACATTGAAATATCAGGATTTATGAAAATTGGACAGTGGTGTTGCAGAAGACAAAAATATTTTTGGGATTTTATAAATATTTGCAGGCCTGGTCTATATGCTGTCACAGATGTAAATATGGTCTTCAAAAAGTAACGTTCTCTGCGGTATTTATCCTGAACAAAGTGTAAACAAGCCAGTGCCATTATTTTCTCTTCTCTAAATAAAATCACAAGTTTCTCCTGTTCCACTTAAATGACACTGTGCTTGAGGTGAAGAGAGAGGAACATATTCTTAACCTGTGCCTAGTTCCTCATGTTTTAATGCTGGAGGGCATTTCCAGGTCCTCTCCTAGCACGACAGACTGTAAATTTCTCCAGTATCAGGATAAAAGTTTGTCTTTTTGCATACAAAAAACAAACTATTGCAGGAGCAGTTTTCATATCGTAAAGAAATACTTCAGAGAATAATGCCAAGCAAGCTGTTTATTTTGGAGATATCTTTTGTAGCAGAGATTGGAGTTAAAAAATAAATATTGTTCAGGAAATCAGAAAGTTGCTCTGTTACTGTAGTATTTCAAGCACCGTGGGTTTTAGAGCTGTGCCAGTGTTATTAACTATTATTATTAATGATGGTGCTTAGTGCTGTGCTTTAGTTGACAAGGTGGTGTTTGGTCAAAGGTTGGAATCTGTCTCGGAAGTGTTTTCCAGCCTTGGGTTCTGTGATTATCCTGTGTCACAGAGATGTGACTCCTTAAATAACCTTTCCAGGGAGCTCTCCAGATACCTGGCCAGGCTCCATTCTGCCATGTTAACCGGTAGGAGTGTTTTCCTGCTTGGAATACTGTGCCAGCTAGGCTGTTTCCATGAGGGTGTAAACTGGGATGGTGAAAACCCAGCTCTTTGGATGTTGTTTTCCAAGAACATGAGGAGTGGGAAGGGCTCTGTTGCCTGGGTGTCAAGGCAGTGTCTCCTACCAAGGTTTGTTTTAGTTAATGAAAGGAGAGAAGGGAAAGAGTGACAGATCAAATTGTTCTAAGCTCCTAGGAGTACCCCCCATGAACATGGGGATGGAGAAGCTGTGTGGTTTGGTTGGGAAACTGTTTCAGGAGCACTGGCTTCTCCCCTGGACAGGGAGGTTGTGTAACTCAGAAATCCATGGTTATCCATGGTGAGCTCAGCGGGATCAGAGCGTGCCCAGGAGTGCCTGCATGGACAGGCAGTACTTGGGTTGGGAAGGAGCTGTTTACAAGGGAATGGAGAGACAGGACAAGGGGGAACGGCTTCAAACTGACAGAGGGCAGGGTTAGGTGGGATATTGGCGTGGAATTTTTCCAATGTTAGGGTGGGGAGGCCCTGGCACAGGTTGCCCAGAGAAGCTGTGGCAGTGTCCAAGGCCAGGTTGGATGGGGCTTGGAGCAACCTGAGATTATGGAAGATGTCCTGATCATGGCAGGGGGCGGCACTGGATGGATTTTAAGGTCCGTCCCAATCCAAACCATTCCATGAAGTTAAACGTGGTCAGAAATGGCTATTTAGAGGCTAGCTCTTGTTCTGGATTCGTTGGAGCAGTCACTTTGGGAATTAATCCTTTAAAAGAAGAGTAACCTGTGTGGTGTCTTCTCAGCAATGTCCTTGTTTGCTTCAGAGGAGTGAGGGGGAAGGGAGTCTTTGCACTCCTGAGAAGTGGGAAGGAGCAGTGAATTTTAACATGGATGCTATAAATGACAAGCTAGGATTCCAAATGCAAGTAATTGTAGCTCATCTCTACACACATGAAGAGATCTGAGGTGAATGGGAATTGAGAAGGCTGAGGAGGAAAGTACAGAACCTTTTCTTCACTGTTGAAGGAAATAAATACCCCTGGTAGTGATGAGATTGGAGATGACATTTAACTTCTAGGAAATACTGATTTTCTGCTTTCTTAGCTTGTGAAAAATGTGCTTCTTCATAGTGCTGGTGACTGGGCTGTCACTTGAGCAGAGAGAGGGAGATGGCTGAGGAAAGTCCCCTCAGTGTAGAGCTGAGCCCCAAAGTCATGCAATTCCCAGATATTCCTCCCCTCCCTGCTGCATTAAATAAGAAATAACACACACATCCTATAAAGAGTTTCCATGGAGCTGGGTTGCTCTAACTGGATTTTCATAATTTGTACTTCATCCTTATTCATGTGAAGGAGGGTATGTGGAGCTGAGTGTGGATTGTTTATTCTGGTCAGAGTTTGTAGGTAGTTCTTTACCCAGCAAAATCTGGGAGCTGGAAGCACCCAGGGATGAATTTTTGTTGTGAAGGCTGGACAAGGAATATGTTCCTTTTGTTTTTTTCCAGGATAAGCTCACCTTCAAAATGGAAATACAATAGGAAATAGTGAACAAACTATCACATTACTTAAAAAGCAATTTCTGCTATTTTCAGGAGATTAATTCAGTATTTCAAATACATGTTCTTTCTTCTCACTCAAGGACATCCTTCTGTTAGAGACTTTCCTGGTAAATAAACAAGAACCATTTTCAGGTTTTTTTTCTGAATGGTTTATCCTTAGGCTTGTTTCCCTCTGTTGAAATATCCCCTCTGTCTTGAGGCTTCCAGCAGAACTGGGAAGTTGTGTTCTCCTGTTTTACTCCTGGACTCCTTGTTCCCATGTTATATTCCTTACTGGAAATGCTTCATCTAAGACAGGAAGGCAGGTTGTTTGTAACATGCAGCAAAGAACAAGAGGTGCGAGGCAGTGGAAGCATCTGACAGATATTGTAATTTCTCTATGCTAAAATAAAGCAAGTCACACTTGGAACATGAGATCCCTGGGTCTGGTTGCTGTTTTATAGGAAGTTTTTCCATACAGAGGCTCTGTTTTATTGTTCAAGGCACATTGAATGGAAGTTTAGAACTGTCTGTGCTAGTGATGAGACCCATCTGTGAGAGACTAACATGATTCATGGGAAAATTATTTGTCTTGTAACTGGTGAAGCCCCTTGGGATGTTTTGCAGCGTTTTCTGGTGTCAAGAACTGCTTTATAAAAAATCTTGCATGTAGGGTCTCTAGCAAGGTGTTTCTGTATCTCAGATGTGATGTACTGATTTACTGGCTCAAGGTAAGTAATTTCTGTGCATGATTCTCATTATGAAGACATCAAAATTAGGTCCCACTGCTAGAATATTGCAATTTACAGTGCTCAGTGGGATTCTACAAAGGATTAATTAGCATAACTCTTCATAAGACAACTATTGTTTTCAAATAAGAATAAGGTGAATATTTATTGCTTTTAAATAGTAATCAGTTAAGTATCTATACTAACTTCTAAAAATCATTTATGTGGAAATATATTTCTCCTTCAGTATGGTACAATAAAATACTTCGTCTTCTACTTCTGGGAGTTTAGTACAACCAAAAATACTGACCAAGTGTTTTTTGTAAATAAACCTCTGTGTAAGCACTTACCTGCTGCATTTCCAGTGTTTGGGTATCCAGTTATCCAGTATAACATTCAGTATTTATTACAAATCAGTATTGCTCTGACATAATTGATGTCTTTTTGCTGGTTTTGAACTCATTCCTTCCCAGTTCCCATGTTTTTAGTTACCAGCAAGGAGCAAAGTGGCTGTTGGGATTCTGTTTTCCTGTCTCTTTTCAGTTATCAGTGGTTTGTAGGTCCTTGCTAAAAGCACACTAATTGACACTGCAAAGGTAATTATACCTACTGGAATACTATTAATAGTGTTTAGAAGGGATCATTGCAGTAAATCTGTTTTAGCCTTTTTATCAGCTGTGTTTTTATGTAATATTCTGTTAATCCTGTGGCAACACTGATACCTTTAAAGAGTTTGGTTCACCTTTAAATGGGAAAGGGAGGGAAAACAGAAAAGAACAGATTTGGGGTAATTTCCTTATTGAAAGATGCTTTTTATGGCTCTTAAAAAAGTAAAAGTGAGTGAAGGCATGACAGAGAATAACCCTCATATGTGCAGTTCCTTATCTGCCAACGCTCTCTTATTTTTCCTGCAGGAAATCCTGGCTGAGCAAAGTTGGAAGCCCAAGTTCCCGCATCGATAAAACAAGTTTTTCCAATGAAAAGGAGATCTCCAAGCTTGACTTCTCGGATTTCAACACTAGATACTAACAGGAGGGCACCTCACTAAGCACAAAACTCTGACATTTCTGCTGCATGATATTTTCTGTGCCTCCATCAAATGTCACAAGAGCATTGGGATGCTTTTCTGTACTAGGGATAAACATAAATGCTCCCTGTTCCCACCAAGTAAGAATTCCTGTTGCTGTGTTAGACATCTTGCACCATGAATGTCAACATTTAGTGTCTAAAATGCCAATATCTAATTGATGGCAGCTTTGAAAGACAGATAAAGGCTTAGAAGTGCTGGTGATTATTTGTGCACAATGAGACGTGTTACATACAACCAGATGGTACCTAATATTTACACTGTGAGTCATATTTAGATGAAAAATAATAAATTTATGTTCTACTGTTTGTAATCTCACCAAAAATACATAACTACAGAACTGGAACACTTGAGAGTTCTCTGTAACAAGCCTGTTGTAGACTAGGCTCTATGTGACAGTTAATAAGGTTATAGTGGTAATTTAAAATAAATATGTTGTTTCAAACTAGGATTATCTAACCAGCTCTGGTTTAAAATTCTCCATAATAATTCATATAAATATTGTTCCAAGGTGATGAAATGTGTGGCCTCTCACCCTGTTTTTTCCTTCTCCACCTGTAGCTTACATCCATGCTGACTATAAAGGATATTTTAATCTCTTTACTTTTTTGCTGTTCTTACTAAAATTGAAGATTTAAGTGATTTTCCTTATGGGTGTGTGTTGCTCCTGAGTTAAGACTTTGTGGTGGAACCTGCACCCACATCCATCGTCTGAAGTCCATGGAGGTTCTAATAAATCCTGGATAAGTCTGATCCGTTGTGGATCCAGTTCCTGTATCCAGTGCTGTCTCCACAGGCACCCTGGAGTTAGTCAGGACTGGGTCAGACCTGGATCCTCACTCCTGCAGTGGGTCAGGATTTGAACATTCAGGAGACTTCATGAGGACACTGAAGCTGGTGTTCCCACTGGCTGCCCTGTTCCCCTTCCTGGGGCAGGTGGTGTCAGTTTGGGCAGCTGCACCAAATCTGCAGCTCATGGTTTGAATTTCAGGAAGGACATTTCCTAACTTAAGCACTGCACTTCTCCATCAGTACAAGGTGTGCCTAGAAAGGTATTTCTGCTCACCACTAGGTTGATTTTTCTTTGGACCTTTGTGTTAAGCAGTAAAATCTCCTTTCTAGAATTTGCAGGAGCTGCTTATGAATTGTTCTGTGATTATACACAAGCCCCCATTGTTGAAGTGGTGGTCAATGGCCCTTGTTCAGCTGATGGTAAATGGCAAAGTTCAAGTGTAGCAGGAGCTCAATAACTGTTCCATCCTCGTGGAAAACTGCATCCTGCCTAACAAAGTAGTTTACATTTTCCTTGGAGCTACCTGGCCAAAAATACCCTCTTAGATAAAGATGTTCCTGCCAAGTGCTTTGCTCATATTTTGAGGAACAATGAGAGAGGAAGGCAAAAAACAAAGGGGTCATTGGATACAGAGGAAGAACAGCCAAAAGTTGTTTTAATGCGTTCCAGGAGTGGAGCTGGGTACTCACAAGGACCTGGGGATTTTACCCCGACTCCCTTAGAAAGGCAAGGCTTGAGGAAGGGAAGCAGCCATTTCAAGTGCTCACTTTTTTGGGGAGGAATTGTGTATAGAGAGCATTTCTCTGTGCTGCAAGTCATGCGTTGCTGTGTTCCTGAAATTAATGGAGCTTTGGCTGGTACTGTGGGCATTAATCTTCTCATTTTATTTAATCCTCAGATTCTGGTAAAGTATCCTGAGTCCAAAGCCATCCCATTTGTGGAAGTGCAGAGTGTGCAGAACAGCAGAGCAGTGTCTCTAGATTTAATGAGAACATCATTGGTTTTGAGGAGCCAAAGAATCCCAATGGTAAGATAGGAAAAAAAAAGCCAGAACAGTTGGATAACTAGACATCAAAACTGAGTTAAGACATACTTCCTTTTCTACTCCATACTAATATCACTCAGTTATAACCATAGATACCCCTGAATTTTATTTTTTCAAAATGCAATGCAGCAAGACTGTATGATGTGTAGGCCAGCTTAATTCTTGCTGTAAGTGGAAATACTTTCCACTGAATAGTTTCTATTTAAATAGGAGTAGTTTCTGTCTATAGTTTCTATTCTGTTCTCCTAACAGTTTCTATCTAAAAAGGACTGAGACTTGGAAATAAATAGTGGGAACAGACTTCCACAAGTTGTTTGGGTATTTTGGACAATGCTGACTTTCTTGAGGGGAAAATGTTGTGCCTGACTTGTGTTCTACTAGAATTTAGGAAAATTCACCTCATTAAGCTTAAAGGCTAGACATGTTAATTAAAATCAGACTTTAACTCCTGAATGGCAGGCATTTCATAAATGTATGGGTTTGTTTTTATTTCATTAAAGACTAAAAAAATAGAACCTTGCCAAGGCCATGAGCAGAAGGAGAGCTTTGTTCCTCATCAGGAGTGATGTAACCTTGCAGGACAGGGATGTTCTGCTGGACCTCCTCGTTCTTGGTTTCTGTGTGGAGAAAAGCATGGTGGCATCTCCTGCCATACTTTCTCTTAGGTGACACCAATCTGTCACTTCTTATTTTCTTGATGTCCTCTGGAGCTGCCTTGCTTGGCTTGCTTTCTTCTTAGAAAACTGGGCATGTTTGCTGCTGGAATCCTCTTACTAGACAGAGTGAACTGGATTAGTCACTGGAGCTTCCTGATTAATGCATGGCTCCGTGCTGCTGCAAGCACTCTGCTGTGGAGGGAATGCTGCAGTGAGGGATGAGGGCAAACACTGCTCTCTGCTATCATTTATTTTTTAGAGTCTGTTTATACAAAAGCAATCCTGTAAATTGAGATTTCTGTAGTACTGTTCTTTCTTAAAGGCTCCTCACAGTCTGTTGTCTAGTGGGTAGGAGTATTAGGATTAAAGAGAGGTTATTTTTGCCTCAAAAAACATTGCAGGGACTTAAAATAACAGCTTGCCCCAACTCATTTGATATTAATACTGGCATAATTGAATAAAAAATCTTGACATGGAAGATCAAAGAAGGAACAACCTCACTTTTGGTTAAAAGAGCTGCAGGAGAGGGATGGAAGGTTTTACCAATCAAAATTCCAGAATGGTTTGAGTTATGAGAAGGAGACCAGTTGTCTTCCACAATTAGATGATGTTACTATAGACCTTAATATACATAAGTGCAAATATAAATATTTAAAAGTAGTTTTTGATGAATAACACTGTAAATCAGTGGTGAAATTGTCTTTACCCCTGAAATGAAGAATTACACTCTGAACAGCATTAATGGGGGAGTAGAAGTTTTTGGCTCAAAATCCAGCAAGAATCTCTGTCTCTGATGAAAGGCACTATGGGCTCTCCCATAGCTATAATAATAATAATTCCTTGGTGTTAGGAATTAACACCTGTGATTCCTGCACTTTGGAAATGGGAAAGTTTTAAACATTTCTCCCTGCATTTGTGTTCTTAAAGTGGGCAATAAGCTCTAAGCCATGTTTTTGTTTCATAGACAATTGATCAGCGCCAAGAAGCAAATTTTGTCCATCGTAACCATGGTGAGTGTTCCAGAAAAAATGGGGCAGTGCCCTTGTGGATTTTTGGGAGCAATTCTTTTCTGGGTCTGACAGGCTGAATTAGAGGAATACCCAGCATCCCAGGGTTTCTCCACTAGCTGGAAGGTGACCTGGCATTCCCTTGGATTTGGCATGGAGGTAACAGTTCTGTGCTGCAGGCACTGATTTAGGTTCTGCTGGAATGCTGCCATGGACTTTAGTGGGAACAGTAATTGGTCATGCAACCAAGGAAATGCATTATTAATGGGGCAGTGTTTGAGCAGGGAGGCATAAGATAAAGACTAAGCCACTTTCTTGGTGCTGGTTTTTATTTTTTCTTAACTACAGAGGAATCACTGTGGCTTCAGGGACATTAGAAAAGTCAGAACTTTCTTGCATGGAGTTCAGCACTAAAAACCATGCCAGATACTCACTATCCCAAGCAAGCCAGTAATTCCCAATCTGCAGTTACAGAGTTGCTCTGCAAAAGGTGGGAGCACAGTGGATGCATGCAACTATTCAAAGCCTTATATAATAATAAAATTTAAAATAAAATTCTAGTGCAGGCATAGAGATGGTAAATAGAACAGGAAGGGAGCAGGGACAGGAGTTTTAAGAAGATGAATGTGGAAGAATTTACCTGCAGTTGTTTATTGGAAGCTGCAGTCAGTGGCACCACTGGAAATGAGTTATATGTGAGCAGCATAGAGAAAAGGGGTGGCTGAGGAAGAGGGGTTTGGCAGAAGAGGGTCTGAAAAAGTGTTTAAAACCAAAAGCTCAGGAGATGTTTGGAGCACGAGAAGAGAGGCCAATGTTTCATCAGCTGATAAGGGAATGCTCAGTTTAGATGGCAGCACCTGGGTGCTCTGGGCAGGTCACAGCAGGGGTTTGAGACTCGCTGTGAGTCTTGTTCAGCTGTTGGTGATGTTTTGTATTTTCCCCCTGTTTAAAACCAACCAGCCTCAAACTTTTCTTAAACATCCACTCCTGAACTCTACAACTGTTGTACAGCTGTGAGTAGTTCAGCTCACTTGGGAGACTTGGGAGAGAAATCTCAGTACCAGGTAGGAAAACAACCCTGAATTGTGTGAGGGGTTCTAACAGTAACATCTCTTCCCAGAGAGTTGTTACTGCCTGCTGTCAGGAAACAGGCAGACAAAAAAATTTGCAGACCAAGTTAAAACTCGTTAATGACCCGCAATATAACTCGGGGAGAAAAAAAAAAACAAACCTGTGCAGTTATCTAAGTTTGCTGACACTTTGGAAACAAAATGATGACTAAATAGTAATGTGTGCTCCAAAGAATGAGTGATATACCAAGATGAATAGGATTTAGGCACTATTTATCACAGTTAAGCCATAGCCTGAATACTATAATGCTGATTCCTTAAATTCATTATGCAGCCAGTATAATCTAGCAGGCAGCAATGTGCCTGTGAGAAGGAAGAAACTATTTCCATTGTTTTAAACTGAACTGTAGGCACAGAGTGATTGACAAGATTGTGCTTTGTCTTATTTCTAAGATACCACACCAATGTTTGCAACAACACTGCTGTGAAGCAGTGTTAAACCCACTGAATTCTCACATTTTGCCATTCAAAGTAGTAATCATGGTGTATTTATCTGATGGATACAGAGGGATGTCATTCCATACATGTAAGAAGTGTTGGTTGGACATCATCCCTCTTTAGAGCTGGCTGTGTGTGGGTGCTTCCAGTTTCTATTTATGTGTCCTGTGGAATAAATAATAATTAATTTTCTGGTATTAATACCCCTGAGGGTTCTGAGAGCAGCCTCACATCTCTGCGTGCATTTATTTGTAGAAATTATCATGTGTGAAATAACAGCTTTGTTCTGACCCAGCCATAAAATTTACTCCTTGGGTGGTAGGAAATGTGGCACTCCTGAGCTACCCTACAGTGGGAATTCTGTAATATTTTGGGAAGAAAGGAAGAGGAAGGGACAGAAATAGCCACAACTTCTGAAATTTTTGGCTTAGTCAAGGTATGTTTAAAACTCCCCCAATGTTCTGAATGAAATAAGTGAATTGTTCTGGTGGTACTGAGATAACAGTTGCTGGTTGCTTTTTTTGAATTTTCAGATAGCATTCAGGAAGTGTAAGAAATGAAAGCACACAGGAAAGCTGAGAGATTTATTTTGTTTAATGTCCTTTTTCTTTTTTTTCTTTTTCCCCTCTTTTTTAAAGCCACAGCCAGGACTTATTTGCATTTTTTAAAACCTGTCTGTGGGGGAATAGAGCCACTAAAAGCTGGAGTGGCTGTGATGAGGCTGTGGTAATTAACATGGTTTGATGTGCTCGATGCCTTGAAGCAAATCACTACAGAATTCCTGGTGCTGGGTCCTGGGGGAAAGGCTGGGATACATTAAATTGCTTTATAGGAAAGCCCCTTGGGTTTTTCAAATGGTGTAAAGAAGAGAGTTTGCAGCCATCCAGCTAAAAATGCCACAGAATTATCAGTTCTGAGGAACCTTAGCAACAACGTGGTAGCTTTGCTGCCCTCACTACAAAGCAAAAGAGAAAAAAATGGATTCTCCTCTGTGCTGCTGCAAGCCAGGAGGAATTAACTTCTGGAGAGGAGTAGGAGGAGGCAGGTTTCACCTTAGATGCTTGTATTCCCTGAAATAAAAGATGAGATGACAGCTCTACATTATTTAGTATCAAACAACTGATGCATTGAATAAGAGAAGCAAGGGAAAATACTCTCTGAATTTTAAATTTCTAATTGAGGTAGCAAACCAAATAACCACAAATCAAAGGCTTGCAAGCATGAGAAAAAATACTTGAGAGAACCTATCCACAGTGACCCAAAGCAACCACTAAACTAATGCACTTGAAACAAGGATTCAGGAGAGAAAATAAATCTGTTACCTGGAAAATGAGGGGGAAATGGGGATCTTTACATCTTTGGTCCCATGTGGTTTTTTGTCTGGATGAGTACCTGCTGCTCAGTCGGTGAGGACTGTTTGGTTCTGCTTCTGTTTATCACAATTGGTACAGAAAATATTCTTTTTGGTTAGATAAATCCTACCAATTCCCTGCTTTACACATCTCCACTAATTTATTTTTCCTCAAACATCTTTTCTCATGTTTTGCCCAGCTGAGCTGCTATCCATCTGTCTGTGACAGAGATGTTTATTCTTAGTCCAAGATGGAATCTCAGACTCTTGTTTCCTGGTTACCATTTTCCTTTAACCAAGAGCTGCAGATTTGGATGTAGGATATTGACAACCTAAAATTTCACGTGGAGCAGCCTGAAAAATTGAAGCACTTCAAAGAGCTCTCGATGTCCTCTGAAAGCTGCAGTGTGGAGTGTAGGGACCATCCACAGGCTTTTCCATACTGAGCTGCTTCCATTTTATTTTCCAGTCCTTTGCTTCAGATTAGAGTTGTCACATCCCACTGGCCAATTCCAAGGCACCTCCTTCTCTCCAGTCTTTTTTAGTCCCCTTGAGTCTGAGGTCAGCTGGAGTTTTATAGCTAGGAACTCCCAGAAACCTCTGTCCCTTTGGGATTTTGCCTTCCCATTTTATTTCAGGCTTTTGCCACTGATCCATCTCCCTGCACAAAGCTAAACTTGGAACAACCTTATATTCCCCCTGCTCATTGCTCTGTTCCAGCTATTCCATTTCAGCTGATAGTGATCACTAATGGCTCCTCTTTGTGCTGGGCTCAGTCTCCCTCAGAAGTCTGGCCTCACCAGCCACACTCCATTGGATCTTTGGGGGTGATCCTTCCTGACAGCACAGCCCCACTGGGGATTGCATTAGCCAGGCATGCAGAAAAGAGAAAGTGCCTGTCTAGTGTAATAAAATAAACACATAAGGGGAAAAATTACCAGCTAGGGGTAGAGCTGGGGTTTCCAGTGTTCTTCAAAAACTCTCCCTTGCATAGGTAGAATAATACACCCTCTGATTCCCTCAAGTCTTTAAGCTTTTCCATAAATTTGTGGGGATTTTTTACAATAGGTATCCAGTGAGTTTTCTTTCATCTGTTCAAATTTCATCTGCTCTTCTTTCATTATGAAGAAAATGTTAATATTAAAAAAATGAAGTCATGCATGTGTAGGCTTAGGGAAGTTCAATCACTGAGCCATCAGTTCAGCCCTGAGTAAAGTAAGTTTAATCCAAGAAAACAAAATTACATGAACCAATCTTATTTCTTCTTCATCCTGCTTTACTGTAAACACTGTTATTAGGATCCTGAAACTTAGTTTATCCCTCCCTCACCACCTCTAGCTCCTTCCCTGGAGCCCCCACTAAATCCCTCTGTGACTGCATCCCACAATCCTTTCAGAGGCAATTGGCTTATGGCAAACAAGTGGAAGCCCAGTTTGGCACCTTGTTGGTCTCCTTAGGAATCCAGGGTGCCTAAATCCTTCTGCAAGGTACCAAACTTAGCAGGTGCCTTTATTTTTAACTCTTGCTATAGGTGCAGTTTTCTCTGTGCCTTCCTCAGTCTCAACAGTGCACCCACTTACATTTGCAGACACATTTCACTTGGGATTCTGCATGGGGGGAACAAGTCTGTCATTGAGAGAACTTAAATCCACCTGTGATCAGGTTAAGTGGCTTCAGTGTCACATTAAGGGTTATTTCCTTCAGGTGCTGGCTGTAAACCCCAAACCCTCCTCCTTTTCAGGTAAGTTATTTCTTAGAACTAAATGAGGTTTATGAAAGAAGTAGGGACTAAAGAGTCCAGTCCCAAGAGAAGGAGGCTCTAAAAGGGCAATTTAAACTGGATGTGGTGGGTGTCATGGTTCCTGCCACAGTGAAATGTCTCCCCAGACTCTGGAAGCTGGATCTGGCTGCAGAAACATCACCCTGGAGGTTGTGTTCTTCCTTTGCAGCTCATTTCTCCTTGGAGCTGAAACAGCAACAAAGATTTTTGGTGTAAATTGGAATTACAGAAGAAATACTCTGGTATGTTGTTTTTGGAAGGCTGTGAGCACCCACAGGTTGCTTGAGGTATGTCTGGTGATGGAGACACTGAGCAGGGTGCAGGAAGGTAAAACTTCCCTGACTTCCTTATGGAGTAATAGTGCAGATGAGCAGCTGGAAACTGGGAATGGGGAGCTCAAACAACCTGAGGGGGATTATCCTGGGCTCCATCCCAAACTGCACAAGGGGGAGAAACAGCCTCTCTCCAGGCCATTTATCTGCGTTAATCCTCTGCCTGCAGGAACAGCCCTTCCTGCTGTTTCCTCACAGCCAAGGAGGAAGGCTCTGCCCAGGGCTCCATGTGGAGCTGAGCTCCAGCTCTGTGCAATTCCAGGTGTTTCAGGCCTGGGAAGGAGCAGGGATGTCTCTAACCTATGTACAGGTACCGTTTTGAAGGGACTTCCTCCATCCAACTGCCTCTTTGGTACTTCTATTTCTTTCTTTTCTCCCTTATATTTTTTCAGTTTAGCCACTCACATGCTGGATAAACAGTTTCAAAGAGCTTTCAAAATCCAAAAGATGGAGATGCTATACAAATTAATCTTATGAGGCAAGGTATTTGGGAAAGCCTTCTATAGGAATTTTTTCATTAGTGAGTCCCTTATTACAGGATTAAAAGCTAAGCTCCTTCTTCTCTCGTTTCTTCCACAAATGAGGTTTTCATAAAGCCTTTTATGTATTTTTCTAAGTATTTCAGGTCTTGCCTCTTCTGGCAGAAGTATAAATGTTAATAACATTAATTACTTCATGCTAATAAACTACTTTTGGGAGCCTTGGCTAGGAAAAATATAGGAATCCCTCTTTTTCCAGTTTTTTGCTGCTGTATTTTGAAATATCCAGGGCTGCATAATAGATGGATGTCATCAACTTTAATGCAGTCTAGATTTTGCAGAATAACACTCTTTTGGCTCTCTGAAGCCATGCCTACTTCTAATACTGGTATTTTAGATGGGATTTAGCTTTGTCAGGGAAACTCAGGCCTGTTAAATCCCCAGATCTGGGAAGTGGTGTCCACAGGCGAACCCTGGATCCTCTGGAGATGCTCTTATGGGCTTTCTGTGTGGGGCCAAGGAAGGATCCTGGGAAGCATCAAGCATCCAGTAACTCTAAAGCTTCCCTTTCCTGAGCTCTCAAAGTTGTAGCCACCATTATGGAAGTGTTTGTTGTTCTCTGCACATCCAGAATTTATGGGGAAGCGCAGAAAAATGGATAGCAATTAATTGCCAGCCAAAAGAAAGGTGTTTAAAAGATGGAATGCATAAGGTTTAACAGCCTGAGAAAATTGCAGAAATTAGCATTTGGGATCCAAAGGCTCACCCTCAGCAGTGACAAAACATGCACAGGAAAAGAAAAAGGGTTGTGCCTCAACTGGAGGTGTAAAATTTCTGATATAAAAATGTCTGAATTCCAGTGGGAAAAGACTTTTTGTCTTGCAGTCCCTACCTTAAAGAATGCTGGGCGGTGTCTAATGTTCCTAGAAGTGTCTCATTTAATGAGATTTGACCCAGTGACAGGATTTCATTGTGACTTCATTTAGAACCTTTGGACAAATGGAAAGGAGAGTAACAGTTAACCTGAACTCTAAAGATTTTGTTAATGTACCTGATTTCCTAGACAGGAAAAACATCTTTGCCAAGTCTAAGAAAATCTCTTAATAAAAGGCATTTATTTGTAAATGGAATTGGAATGTAGAATAAAACCAACTGGCAATTTTCAGAGATGTGATTCCTCCTCTTAGAGGCAATGGGAGAAGTCTCCACCTCTCAGAAGATGATCAGAAAACAGCCTTTGGCCCTGATGGAGAGCATTTCTTTTTTAAACATTAACTGTAGATCACAGTATCAGTCTGGTTTACCACTGTGATAAAAGTTCAGTTCGCCTTGTCTTAAAATGACTGAACTGGCTGGTGAATGTTTTGTAACTGAGAACCACTTCCTTTTGTAACTTAAGCTCTTAATTGCTTCTAATTGGTTTCTGTTGCAAAGGAGACTCTAAATGACAGAGCAGAGAGAGGATGGGGAGCCCGTGGTAACTGCACGTTATTAAGGTGTCAGTGGTGTGAGCAGAGGTGTCATTGTGGGATAGGACAAAGGAAAAGGAGGAGGAGACTACGGAGCATCTGGGAATGCTCACAGAGAGGTGACTGGGGATTCTGGGAGAGATCACTAAAGATTAGTCCTGGCAAGCAAATCAGGAAAACAGTATTTGATGAGGCATAGAGTCCTCAGCTAATCAGTGTCCATAGCAGCTGATAAGAGCAGTCAAAACCATTGAAATCAGCAAGGCAGTAGCACTTGGGAAAGTGCTGATGGTCTGATTAGGGAAAGAAATCACAGAACTAAATCAGGAATTAAACACCAAACAAACTCTCAGAAGAGGCAGCCCCGACCAGGAATCCATTTTGTGCCTTCAGGATACAATGGTAGATGTGAGTGGGCCAGAATCTTAGTTTAGGAGAACCAAGGAGTCATTTTCACTGCAGCTTTCTGTACAATCTGACCTCATTGCCCTCACATGAATCAGGAGTAAGTGGAAGAAAATTAATATGAATGACAACAAAATTTAATTTTTGGCATTTGCAGAAACTTAAAGCCAGATTATACCTTGTTCTGGTTTTAGAGCAATCAATAATATCATCTGAGGCATGCTGACTTCTGAACCAGTACACAGTGGTATAAACATATTTAAATATTATCAATTAGTAGAGTTCATGTATTGGTGGAAAAATTCCTTCCTTGTCTTCTTTTGTCTTTTAGCCTGAATAGTGATGGAATGTTTAATACTGGCACAAGAATTGCCAACAGAGACTTTATATCTCTCCCAAATTAATGCTGCTTATGTTCACCAGTGGCATGATAATCCCAATTACATTGTGCAGGATTAATTAGCTCCAGTGTAAGGCTGCAAAATGAGGATTTACACTATTGGGGAGCAAAAGACACCAAAACAAACTAGGTATGAACAATTTGCACATCCTCTTTCAGTATTACAAGAGGGAATGGCTTCAATTGACAGAAGAAAAACAAAACAGAACAAAATAGTTCCCTGTGAGGGTGGTGAGGCCCTGGCACAGCTTGCCCAGAGAGGCTGTGGCTGCCCCATCCCATCCAAGGCCAGGTTGGATAGGGTGAGGTGTCCCTGACCATGCCAGGGGGTGGGACTGGATGGGTTTTAAGGTGCCACGTGTGTCATTAAACTCCACTGAATTGTAGAGCACCAGGCACCAGCCTGAGTTGGGTTTGCTGGCTGAGTTCAGTCAGCAGCAGCTGAAAACCCTCAAACTTTTCTCCAGTACTGGATGTCACCTGGCTTGATTGCACTGAGGACACTGTCAAGAAGTTGCTGTCTGCCAGCAACAACAGTTGTGTTGTTCATTTTTGCCTATATTCAGAAATGGAAAAAGGTACATTTTCAAACACTTTATGGGGAGCATCTGTGTGCAGAGATGATTTTTGTTTCCGTGTAGCAATGCATGTTAAAAATTACCCTGCTGATGTCACTCGAGATGTTTCCTCCTGGCTCTCTTCCCCATCCTGAGTAAACAGCTATAAAAACTGAGAGTTCACCTGCTGTATAACCCTGTATCAGTAACAAGCCTTCACTGGCATGGATAAAGCAGACCTTTGGGAGTTACCATATGAGGAAGTACTTTTGTTTAAAAGCTCCACATCTGGAGGCTGTGAGGTTGGAGGAGCCTCCCTTCAGCTCTTTGAAGGTAGAGCTACTGGTTTTGAGAGAGTTTGACTGAGTTGGGCCATGGGGGGCCAAGTGTTTGCAGTGTCCCCTGGCTGAGCAGCATAGGTAGCACAGAGCCACAGGGGCTGTCTCAGGGCAGATAAATTCAGTCTCCTGTCCTTTTTCCCAGCTGTCTCTAAAGCAAATTAATGAGAACAAGTCTAGACCAATTTTTAACCAACTGCTCAGACAGGCTCTCTCCCTCTTGCTGGTGTTTTGTCAGCATAATGGCTGACTGGCCTTTTATTCCCTGCAAGTAGGGCATTTGGGGAACTAAATGCTCCACGGAACCAGACTTAGGTGAGCAGGAAAGCCTCATCTAAAAGCCTGTCAGTAGCAGGTGAACTGCCAGGCTGGCAGAGCAGGTGTCCCTTGGGGGGCCTGGGAGCACTGTCTGAGCAGCCACTCATCCTCAACTGCTGCTGCTGTGACTTTCATCACAGCTTGTTTCTGCAAGAAGTTGCTAGAGAGAGCTGCAATCTTGCATTTTCTTCACTCCATGTGTATTTATTCTGGGGCAACTGGTTTGGGAGCCAACACCCTTGCTGACTATGCCAAGAGGATCAGCTGAGCCTGCTGCTGTCACCAAGGGGTGTTCCAGGAGAGCAGCGTGGCAGCAGCAGCCTTGGAGACCGGAGTGTTATGGCTGAATAACACTCTTCAACTTCTCTTCAACTAAAAAACCTTGTCCTATGGATCCCTTATTTAATGTCAAAAACCACTTGGAAACACAGCAGATTATACTCCAGCAATCCAATGTGTTTTCCCAAGTACCAGAGCCTGATGCAATTGAAATAAGCATAATTCTCTAATGCTCTGAGCTGCTCTGTTTCTGTGGGCTAATAGGAACAGATTTTCAAGTTAGGAGAGAGGGGCTCCCTACTTGGCAACTTCTGAGCAGTCTGAGATGTGGAGGGAAAAACCTTTGACAATTATGGTAATTGAGAGGGAGAGGAGGAAGAAGGGGAGATGTTTCCTTGAACAGAGGGACAGTTTGTCTGCCTGGTTTAAGGAGGGGAAGAGCTGCTTGCTCAGGGCTCTTTCTCTTGAGTAATTGATGAAGCAGATCCATTCTGCAAGACACAGAAGCCAAGGTGATGCTGACTGGGCAGATCTTGGAGCTCTCCAGGTCTCTGGCAGCAAAGGGAGGAAACAGCATCAGAAGAAAATCATTTGTGTTGCAGCAAGAACTATCATGTGATGGCTTTCTTTCCTCCAGGGTGGGAGGGGAAAGAGAGTACCAGTAGTTGGCTCTTTTTCCCTGCTCGTGAAGGAGAGGAGCATGGACAGGAATGTCATGATACAGACAGGCACAAATCTCTAAATCAGTGCTCTTGGCTCATCAGAGGATCCCTGCCAAGTGTTAGCAGAAAGGAGTGACAATCAGAGACAATCTTAACTCATAGGTGTGTGTTCTATTCAGTGTCACCTGGTGCTCAGGGGTCAGGTGGCTGCTGTTACAGCCCAACTGCTGCAAGGTTTTTAATTGTGCAGACCCTCTTGCAGTGAATTCACAGCCAAATGGGAGTTATGAAACCATGTTTTAAGATTCAGTCTGTATAGTCAAGCTCATGTAGTAGAAAATAAAAGGCCACATTTAGAACCATGACAGATTTTGCCAAATGCTGAGAAGGGTAAGAGAAATAATCAGGGAATTATTTCATTTTTCTGATTCTTTGTGCAGCAAAAGTCCTTGCAGAGGTAATAGTGAAATTTGGACTGTGGGGATTGTATTTACCTTTACCTGGAGGATCCTGAAGCCTGTGACTCTTCCATGGGTGCAATTGCCAGACTTGGTGACTTAAACACGTGTGGAGCACAAAATCTATGTTCCCTTGTGACAAATTTCTCGTTTGCTTGCGGGAAATCTTTTGGGCTCTTCTAGGAAAGATCTTGGCTCTGCTCTCCTGGCTGTTTGGTGTTGGCCTTGTGTCAAGGCAGATGGAAGTGGCCTGTAACAGAATGCTGGATCATCTGTCCATGTCCAAGGAAGGAGAATGCTCTGAAGGGCCAACCCTTCCCCTTGGCAATACCAATTTACTGCTCCTAATATGGCTGTGGTTATTGCCCTGTGCTTTGATCAGTGATTTTTGGCCTTGTGGAACTTTGTATCCCTGGAGACTGCAGCACTGCCAGTTTAGTCCAGTCTGGAGCCCCACATGGGAGACTTGAGAAAACTTCTATGGAGGTACACATGGGGAATACTGGGGGAACCTGTTCCAATGATGTCAGCCAAGCTGTGGAGCAAGGATCAGCATCAGAGTGGCTTATCCAAGGCTGATTTCCTGTTTAGAAAGTTAAGATAAGCATCTTTAATTATTGAAAAATCAGAATGATCAGCTGAAAGCACCAGCATTTAGGGAGTTAATGGCTGCCTCCTGGCCTGTGTTCCTTTGAAGCATCAGGAGCAGTCCCATCCCTACTCAGGTTCAGTAGGTGCTCCCTTGAGGCTCCATCCCCCAGCAGTCACCGTGGGGGAAAGGGGCTGTGATCGATCCTGGTGATTCACAGCCACCAGTGACAGCAAAAGACTGGTTCAGTGTTCCCAAATTGCTGCTGGAGTGCCAGGACTGGGAGCAGGCACAGGACACCCCTGTGCCCTTTACCCCTCAGCTCCCGTTGAGCAATGCCCCCCTGAGCTGAGCGTCTGGTCCTCCCAGACAGACACAGTAACTCCTCTATGGGAACGCTCATACCAATTAAATCTTATCATCAAATCGTTCTGTTCCATCACTCCACTTAATTAGCCATGGTCTTTGGTATTTCAGCAATGCTGCACCGTGCCAAAAAATGAAAGTATTCTTTGTGTGGTACACACCCAACAACTGCCTGTCTGCCAGCCAGGGACAGACCAGCAAATATTTCTCCTGCACCAGAGCAGTATCTGCTGGGAAATGTAATTGCCCATTTCTGTTTTTTTCAAACTGAAATGAGTTAGAGGCTGTGGTCTTTTCATCTGGGCACTCTGCTTTCCTTGCAGCAAAACCAAGCTGATTTGTCCTCAGTCCTCAGCTGTTTAGTGAACATAAACTGGGGTGAGTCACGCAGAACCCACAACTGAAGGGGTTCCTCGAGTGTTAGTTGTTAATATGGTCTTTCTGTTTACAAATGATAAACACAAGAAAGGAACACCAATTAACTGCTCGTTAGCAGCAGATCACAGTTATTACCTAAATCCTTGTCTGCAGCAGGGCCCTTGACTTTAGGAATGTGTATCAGGTCCGACCTAATTTTGTTTTATGTTTGGAAACATCCAAACCCAGGCAGATCATCACATCCCACTTTCAGCAAGAAGGTGCCTGATTTGGCAGCCTCTGTTGTAAATGGCTGCAATTTTTTTCCCCTAAAATTTGAGCAGCTCCTGTGAGTAAGTGAGGATAAAAAGCTCTGTGATCTGCAGAATCCAGCCTGGAATTGCTCATCAACAAATGACAGTGAGGTAGACAGTAGGGATGAGGAAATAATAATGGTTAGTTCCTGCTGATGCTGAGACCCATTTACATTGCCATTGGGAAGGGGGCCACCAACTTACCTGTGACAAGGAGTCAGTTGATCCATGGAAACAGGAACTCTTTTAATAGCCCCCCAAAGCTGTTCCCTGCCATCTGAGGCATTTGTCAGATGTGACAAGGCACTTGGCCTATTTTTGTCACACAGCAAATCCTTTTTCCTACTCTACTTGGGGCTCAGTCCCACCCTTGGATATGAGCTCACTGTTCTTTCACTTGCATGGAAATGTTCTGTGCCTGAAGGCAGAATTTGGCTGGATATGAATAATGACATCTGTAATGTTCCCTCAGACAGGACCCAAAGGACACCAACAGGTGCTGATAAGCATCCAGCCTGCAGAGAGGTGTTTGTAAATCCTCCACAGTGCCTGTCTGCATCTTCACATGCTTTTGGAAAATCAGCCTTGGGGAGGCTTGGAGAAAAACTGCAGGAGCAGAGGTGGGGGTTCAGTCTGTTTGTCTTGTTGGCCCAGACAAGACCTTTAACCATCACAACAGCCCCACTTCTGCCAAAAGCCCAGGTGATGGTTTATTCTTGTACTGTACAGCCAGGTATGCTTCTGCCTCTTGTCTTCCACGTGAAAACATTGCTTTTCCTATAATCCACAGAAGAGCTAATTCCAGAGGTTCAATTAGCATGAAATAATCAATCATATCACCCAGAGAATTCCAACATTGCTGTGAACCCCTGGCTCTGGTAAAAGCAATAGAAAAATATATATCCACCTCTACTGAGCCACAATTTCAGTTTCCTGGGATGCCTAAGGAGTGGCTCCAAAAGTGCCACCATCACTGGTGTTTACTGGTTTAAAACACAGACCCTCCTGGCCTTTCACTTGTCCCAGCAGTTCTTTAGGAAGTTGCCTGTTTCCTTTCACCACCCTTGCTTTATGAGCCCAGAAGACTCCTTGGATGAAGGCTTTCCTTGCATTCTCAGCAGGAGTTTGCCTTCCTGATCTCCAGATCATTCAATTTTTGATTTTTCCCTTGTGTTGTGGGCCCATGGCAGCTTCATTGAGACAGAGGGGTTGTCACTGGTGTCAAAGCATGTAACCTATGAGCAGATATTCACCTTTAAACCCCTCCTCTCACTTCTCTTGCTGAGGCTGCCAATGTGTGGGGGTTTTCTGGAGTCCTGGGGGTGGTTTTTGGCTTCTGTAGGCTTTTCTTATTTAGAGTAGCTGAGATTTTGTTCCAAAGATTTTTTCTTTCCTGTGAACTTTTTGTGTCACAGCTACCTTTAAATGACAAGTGTGCTCTATTTCAAGGGAAAGGGGAAAATAAAACGCAAGAAGAGGTCTAACTTCAAGATTTAGCTGCTTTTATATGAAGCTGGAGCAAGATCTGTGCTGGTGTGTGGAACACAGCCTTGTCCAGAGAGGCTCAGACCGGGGCAGCAGCTCTTTTGCTTTCTGCTCTCTGTAAATACCTTTGCTGCCCTTCCCACCAGGCTCTGGGGATCTCCACTGGATAATAAGTTAAATCCAGATCCTGACCCATTTGGGGTGATTGATGGGGGTGTTGTGCACACACCCAGGGTATGTCATTTCCAATCTGAAGGGAAGCAATTGTTTCCATATGTTGGCACGTTGGGGCTCTTGGTGCCGGGCCAGTTGTCTGGCTGCGATCAGGCAGCAGCATCTCTCACTGATGGAAGATTATACCTTGGAAGAGGGGTGCTAACTTTATGCTGTATTCCTTAAAAGGATACAAACTCTGAACACTTCTGCAGGATGTAATTTATGGTTCCAGTATGTTTTGACTTTACATAGATGAAAAAACAGGCCTTTTCTGTATGCATATATGCATAAAAATTCCTTCCTGCTCTGCGGCCCCCCTCTCCCCCCCAAAGGAATCCAATAAAACAATAGCTGGAGCTGGGTTATGTTGCTAACTTGGCTGCATGGGCTGCTGCCTGCTGAGGCTCAGAAGGATTCCCCCTCTTATTAATCCAATTCCTTACAGGTATTTTTACAGCTACACCTAGTTTTGTTAACTAAATCTAGCTTTTGTTGCTCAGCTGGAATTCAGGCTCTTGAAACAGATTTTAGAGATGCCCTGCCCCTACCAAACCCATCATGTTGGCATTTTGGGGTGCTTTGGGGTTTTTTTGTGAAGTGTCAGACTGGTTGCATGTTGCTGCACAAATAAGTTAATTTAATTTTCAAACTTCATCAGTAAGATTCCTCCATGCCAAGGCCCTGCATCAAGGAGGGAGGGGGCAAGTTAAAGGCTGCTGGATGTGTTAAAACATAGTGAGAGCCACCAATTTAAAATATTCTATGAGTTCCTGAGCTGTCCACAATGCCCTGAATCACCATCACTGGAGCAAAGCTGCCTGCTGGTGATGCAGCCAGGGAAGGATCACCACATCCTTCCTGAAGTGTCTGTACTGCCAACAAAACCTGCAGTAGATGTGTGTGTGTGACCCCACTTGAAAAACACAGGCAGATTGTCAGAGACTTCATTTTGTGTCATAGCCAGGCCAGTTCTTTTGGATAAAGTCCATCTGAAATTCTAAAAAATGCATTTCCCCCCTCCCTAAATGGTGAGCAATCATCAGGCTTTTAATTCTGCAGCCAAAAGCCTTTGCAACTGTGAGACACAGTGGGCAGAACCACTCAAATCACTGCAGTAATGCTCCTTCCTCCAGCTGAGAATAAAGAATACATCAAATCACTGCCACACACACATTTCATTTAGGGAAATAGGCTGGATTGGTGTTTTAACTCTGGAAATGTTTGCAGTGTTATTGTTTTAGCATCTTGGGGTTGTGTATTGACCAAGGATGGTCTTCTCTGTGCAAGACTTGGACAGATACGGAGAGATGTTGGAATGCTAAAAGCCAAGGATGCAAGTTTCTTCCCAGGAAGACTTGCAATGTTGTGAGAGGAAAGCAGAGACACAAATTTGGGGTTTTTTTCAGTCATGTGCATGGGGTTTTTTTTATTTATTGGAAATATAAGACCCTCTGGTGGAATATTTGCATAATATATATTACATGATCTGAAGAGATTTTTGATACCTAAAATTCCACTCAGAGGAATGAACTAATGTCTTTTAATAGAAGATTAGTTTGCAAAACTGAAATGTATGAGGATACATACTGTATTCAACTTTTAAAGTAATTTAAAGTACTTTATTAAGAAAATAGTTTTGATCTTCTGAGCAGATGTTTGGATATTGAGGAAAAAATGTTCAGTGCTTTTATGGGAACTACATGCACACTCAGAATGTCAACAATGGCATTATTCATGTGGTTTTGAGCAATGTGGATTCTACCTTGTCTCTAAATAATGCTCTTGGTGCCTGAAAAATGTCAGAGTTGAATTGATAACAATATTGTTCATGCAGCTACTGCCATGGTTGTTGTGAATATATGTAAGTGTATAGCCCTGGATTCCAGCATGAAAATTGGGAGCTAGACTTTCCATCTAAATTTGTTTTTCACTTTTAAGGTCTCCTACAATTGCATGTGTAGATTTGGTTATTAAACATCAGGAATCAGGCAATTTATAGTTCTACCAAACCAAACAATTCTCTATATAAAAGAAAAGTACTCATTTTAAACATGCCTCATTCCTGCTTGGAAAGTTGTAGCTCCAGGGATGCCTCAAGCTTCCTGAACAGCTACAAATCCATGTGTGTGCACTTTTGTAGGAATCCAGAGCTGTGTTTGCATTCCTGAGCTGCAGGGATTGCCATTCCCCCCCTGCAACTGGTGAAAGCCAGGGGTAAGCCCAGGATTGCTCTGCAGTGGTTGACCTAAAACTGCTGTGTTCTCCTACAAAACTGCTCCTGGAATGTGGCTCTGCCCTATCCTCAGAGCCGGGTTAGCACTAATTAACCACTTCCAGCCTATTAACAGCCTTGGCCATACGTGTCAATACCAGATGGACGCTGATCTAACGAACTGCTCCGTGTTAATTACGACCTCATTGAGCCAACCAGTTTGGGAAGGGTGGGAGATCCATTGGTGCTCTGCGGGTCCTTCCCTCCCGGCCTCTCTGCCTGGTGGCCACGGTGACCTTGGATTCCCCATCCCACAGCCCATTTCCCTGGCTATTGCTCTAACAAAGGACTCCAGGTTGTCACACTCAGGCTCCTGTACCTGATCTGGCCTTTGCTGCTATTTGGGGCCCAAGGACCACTATTTCTGTGTGATGGTGCATGTTCCCAAAATAAATGTCCTTAAATTAGCAGGTTCGGTTGCAGGGAGCAGTCTGGCTGTAGCAGCAGAGAGCTTGATTGAGGGTGATTTAGGGCCAATTTGGATTTTTTTTTTTTTTTGAGAAAATGTGCTCTTTTGAGGTTAATAATTATCTAATTACTTAGTTAATAATAGATGCCTCTCAACATATTAATGGGATATCATATATTTTTCAAAAGGACTGGATCCTTTAGCAGATGCAAGCCTTGGTCCAGCAACAAATCAGCATCTGTTCAGGGGCTGCTGGTTATTTCACAGGGATGCCAACTACAGATTTACTCTATTTTAGCTCTGCTTCCACATGCAGGGTTTGTTTGAGGGGTTTGTGTCCCAGTGACTCTGACAACTCTGCTGAGTTGCTGCTGTGCAAATGGAAGTGCAGTGGCCTACATTTCCCTGGTGATCAGTGAGACAGCCTGACCCACTTGAAACACGTTAACCAGCCCTGCTTCCAGACAGCTGGGAGCACTTGTCCACCACTGGGCCTGGGCTGATGCCATGCCTCAAGCTGAAAATTCAGAATTTATGGCCGTTTTGGAGAATTTGATACAGATAATTTAAGTTGTGCTTGGCGCTTGTTTTCTTCCCCTTGTGCCTGGATGTGTCATGGTTCAGTGTAATGGGTCAGTCTGTGTTTCATTAAATATTAACAGGGAAAATGATTTGTGCTCGTTTAGAGGGTAATACTGCTGTGCTAATGGATGGAAAATTGCCTGGAAGGCTGCTGGTAGAGGTGTAGTGGCAACTGCTGCTGAACCCTTGTTCTGAGCTGCCCTGCCAGGGGGACGGGAAACATGAAGAGGTAAAAAATCTACAGGAAAACAAGGAGGAGGATACTGTAAGGAATATGCAGGCATGTGCTGAGTGATCTGACTGGCCTTTTCTGCTCTGCCCTGTAAGAATGATCCCTCTGACATGGTTTTCATCCAGAGCCCAGCCAAAGCGCTGTCCTGAAGCCACCTCAGAGCACTGTCCCTCAGCAAACCCTTGCCTTGCTGTGACACATGTGAGCCCAGCCCAGTGTCCCACTCCTGGCACCCACTTTCCCTTGTGGGAAGCGTTGTGGTCTCCCTGTCTGGCAGAGGCACTTGAGCAGCTCAAGAGAAGCAGCTGCCACTTGTGTCTGTGCCCCGTGGGCTTCCCTGACCGTGTCCCACGAGTGCTCCCTGACAATATTATAACAATATATTCTTCAGTTCCACTTGTGGCTCCCAGAGCATCCAAAGGTCTCCTGGAGCTGTTCCAGGAACAGAGCTCCTTTAGCCATTGGTGCAATGCCAGGGAGCCTGGTAATGAGCCCATCTGAGGGGAGGTGGGACAATGTGCATCCTGTGTGATTAATGGCATCCAGGAAGGTGGAGGAGAACGTTTATCCCGGAGCTTCCGACTGTCTGGGCAGCAGGAAGATTTGTTGTCAGATGCTTTAGATTGGTTAACAATTAATATTAACGATGCACTCCTTTGCGCTGCTGGGACATGCTCCCCTTTGTATTTGTGTGTGCTGTAGCACCCAGGCTTCCTGTGGGCTTGATAAACAATAACCTAATCATAAATCACATGATTTGGATTTCTAAAGAGGGTGTTTATGCTGTGACTTCACCGAATCCCACTGTCTCTGCCTGCGAAAAAGCTGGAATGAGTAAGATAAGAACAAGGCTAGTGCAGAAGGGTCTGTTTTGATACAGGCACTTAACTCTTGCCAGGCCTTGGCTCTCAGGAGCTTGTACATGTGATTATACATTCCTTATAAATCAGTAAGTTAGCATAAATATGCTGTAATATATATAAATAGACTCTGATAGGCTTCAAGAAATCCAAAATACAGGGCTCGACTGTGAAAAATATTTTGAAAAATGCAGGGCCTGCTTCTTTCCCCTTCTGTTTATGTAAAAAACATAATACTGAAGAGAATCCTGTGTGGCTCTGATGAGCAGACTGGTTGGGGATGCAGTCATAAATCTCCTGGCCTACAAAAGCAGCAGTTCAGCATCGTCTCCATGGCAACCCATGGAGCAAGAAATGAAATCTGATATGAAGAGTCTCACTGAGGAGAGCCGTATGCGAGTCACACACTCGCCGAGGCAGAGTGCTGGTGAAGCAGGGAAAATAAGATGCATTTTCTTTTACTTGTTGCTTCGTTCTGGGTATTCCTGCCATGGATAAAAGGGGCTGACAAACCAGCCATTATTCCATGGCCTTCAACTGCTCGGAGCCAGGCCAGGGGCCGGTGGAGCGGCTGAGCAACAAGCACAGGCTCTGCCAGCACTTGAGCTCATAAATGAACTCAGCTCACAGCTGCATCTCTGAGCTGCTTGTGTTCCCCTGCTTAATGTCAACCTTGTTTCCCCTTCCAGCGACATGGAACTTTTGTGTGTGCACAGATAAAACCAACGAGTGGTCGATAGCTCCTAAAGGGACAGAAATATTCACGAGTGCTGGAGGGTCATGTTCAGCAGAACGGCCAAAAGCAGAGAAAGGAAACTCAGTGAAAAGCTGAATGACCTCACCCACTTTCTTCCTGCAGAATTCCTAGGAGACACTAGGCTCTGAAAATCACTTATCAAAACCAGACTTCAGAGAAATAGCCAAGGCATACCCCAGAATTCCTGCGGGAGGACACAAAAGTTCAGGCATTTCTCAGAGAGTTGAGGTGGATGTTGGCCGCCCTGCTGGGGAGGAGCCCTTCATGTCCTGCAGTGAAACACCTTCCACCAGTACAGGAGGGGGCTTTTACCTCCTGCACAGAAAACATGGAGACACTGATCCCACCAGCAGCAAGTGACAGAAGAAAAGAGCCTGGAGCTGCTCTCTTTGCTGATTCCAATGCGTCGGTGACGCCAACCACGAGCTGACACCAGGGAGTTGTTGGAGACAGCACAATCCTCCTCTGACGTACCAGCAGCTGCACCATGCTTTGATGTCTCCACAAAACTCTGTGTTTATCAGAACCTTCTCTAATGGTGAAATTTCGTTGCCTCCCTGGTGCCCTCAGCCCCTTGATTCCTTCCCTGCACCCTGTGAGATGATTTTTAAGTTCGTCAACGTTTTCAGAGCTGCTGCTTAGAAGTGGAAGCCACTGTGATTCATGAAAAGGTGCTTCGTTTTCTGAAGCAGTTGTACTTTTCCTTTCATGTTTTTGCTGGTTGCTAGGTGTTCTGGGGGCTTTATTTACCGCATCCTTTTGGGTGCTGCAGTGTGAACAGTAATTCCGTATGCCGGGTGGTGTCAGCTCGTGATAAATGGGAGCCTTTGTTGCTTCCGTAGGAAACAATGACAGCCAAGAGGGACAATTTGCTGCAGTCCACAGGAATGCAAAAATAATATGTCACTGCTCTCCACAGCTAATGAAGACAAACCCTTGGAGCAAGCCCTTTTCGGGGAGAAGTGAGTGTTTTTGCCCAAGATTTAAGTCTACATTTTTCTTTCTCATATTGGGCTACATTAAGCAAGAAAGCAGTAAATTTACTCAGGGTTTTCCCCCCAGATTAAGAGAAAACAATTGTTCAAGAAGCTGAAGGACAAGTTTTATTAATATATCTCCAGTATATTTCCCTGTACAGTACACTGGTCTTCTCAATAGATTTTCTCCTGTATTCTTGTTTTTTAACTCAAAAACACCCCCCTATACAACATGCTGTGATAATTTTTCATTTCTTCTTGCACTCTTTCACTGGGTAGGTTTTTTAGCATGAAGTGGCAGCAGCTCAGCATTATATTTAATCAGATATTTACATAACACACACAGATCCCCAAACTGTGTTAATTTACTGTAAAGTTTTGCAAAGTCCACTTTTAGAAAAGATAGCTCAAAATAACAAAATGCCTGAATTAAAATCTATGGGAGGCCAAGTTCACATGATGGAGAGGGTGTTGCCATTACATCTGGTGCCTTCTCATGAGTGGCTGGAGCATCTTCACCAACCAGCTCTGAGGCACCACACCAGGGTTCCCTGTTCTTGGAGCAGTTTGAGGACTTGTGTCTGTCAGATCTTTTTATTTCCATTGAGCATCAATAAAATCAATTAATGAGTTGCTGTACATAGTGAGACATCAGTGCCATTTCTTATGAACTTGTTAGGAAATACATTTCTGCATCCTGAAGAGTTCTAGGAAATAAGTGCAATTTAGAAGAGAGGGGTCTTGTTTTACATCTCTTTCTTAATCAGAGTTTTTGTGAGCCCAAGACTAAAAATCATGTGGTAAAATCTTCGAAGTGTGCCAACATTTTAGAACTCTTGATAGTGGATACTAAACTCAGAAGTTCCCAGTGTATGCAGTTGAGTTTTCAGAGTGTTCACTGACTTTTTATGGGATTTGGATGCATTGTTAGGTGCTTGCTTGTTACCAGGAATTTCCTCAGGAGCTGTGCTGCCCAGAGTGTCTGGCTCATTCATCTGCCAGCTACAAAATCCTGTGAGGCAGCAAGAGGAGGGTGAGGGCACTGGTTACGTTGTCACGGGTGACCAGCCCAGCCTACAGCCACCCAAACAGGCTCAGTGGGGAGGTGCCAACCAGACAGACCCTGCTGCCCTTGGCTGCTGGTGTAGAGCAGAGCAACTGCCCAGAGCAGGCTGTGCCTCAGGTTTCAGCCCTGAGAGGGTGTTTCACTGGAGCAGACTCCACAATCCTGCCCTGGAAGCATCCTTGCACCAGCTAGGAAGCCCTGTCCTGGTTTAGGTGATGGGAAACAACAGAATCACAGAATGGTTTGGGTTGGAAGGGACCAACCCCTTGCCACAGGCACCTTCCCCTATCCCAGGTTGCTCCAAACCCCGTCCAACCTGGCCTTGCACACTTCCAGGGATGGGGCAGCCACAGCTTCTCTGGGCAACCTTCACAGGGTTGAATCTGGCACTGAACTCAGTTTACTGCTGCTTTAGCTGATCATAAAATGGCAAAACTTGTGCCTGAGGCTTCTGGCAGCTCCTGGCTGCATTGTTTGCTCTGTAACACACTCATCCTTCCCAGGCAGCTCTTGTCAATGGGATATCCATGTTTTTTGGATATACATATGAGGGGACCTTCAGGGAACATGGATTTATTTATTTTTTTCTCCTTGGAGAGGTGATTCAGGATGGTGGGTGGGGATCAGCTGGACAGACTCATGTGTGTTGTCCAGAGCTCAGTCATCAGGAATTCCTTTGGGATCTGTGCTGCTCATTGTGTCTGGGTCGTGTGTCTGTCACTCTGTGATGTGAGTTACCAATCTTTGCCCGCCCCAGGCAGGCAGAATTGTGTGAAAAGAAACCTGGGAGAAGACTCCACAGTGTGCAGGAAACCCCAGTCTAGACAAGCTGAAGGTGGTTCATTATTCAGGGCTGCTGCATTTCTGCTGTGGAACGAAGACAGCGAGTGATTAGCCTTGTTATTGTCTCCATTGCACTGGTTTAACAGAACTTGTGAGGTTTAATCTATCTGGGTGAGCAGGTGGATTTTTACAACCCCTCACAATTAGTCAGCAGCTGTAATTGCAATGCACAGCCTGAAATGTTGTGTTGCTCTCAGCTGACTGAGACACGAGGATGTGTCTGCTTCCAGTCCAGTGGCAAGTTCATAAATTCCATCATTCCATAATGCAGGAATTCAGCCAAAATAGCTGCAATATGGGATATTATGGCTTATCACCAGCTTCCAGAGCCAGTCCCAGACTGGGAATTCTGTCCTGCCCAGGCTTTGAGTCACCAAATTGTAGTGCTGAGGCTACATTTGCAAAGTGTGGGGGCTGTTTTTCCTTGTATCTCAGGGAGGAATTTCACCTCTCCTCTCTCAGGGCTGCTCGTGAAGGGCAGTGAAGCAGCCTGAGATGGCCTCACTGGAGCATCACACCATGCTGTCATTTTCCATGGCAACTGGAGCAGGAATAGCCTCACATTCCCGTGGCATGTGCCATTATCCGTGTGCATCCTGGCAGCTGATGCTCAGCTTTACCTTCAGTAAAGCAGCAGCCACTGAGGGGAAGAGAACACGCTTGAAATTTAAAATAACTTGTAAGGTACTAGGAAGTCTTTTCCCGTCAGTCTTTAGTTCTAGGGTGGGGCTGCAGTGAATGAAAACGCTGCCAGCAGCAGTTGGATCCGGCACTTTGTGTTCCAATTGTCTCCGAGGGCCGTGGCTTTCAGCGAGCCCCAGGTTAATGAAACTGCAGCGTCAGTGGCTCCAGCCTAACAAAAGGAGTGGAGCCCCAGTTGAACACACATTTCCCCTCTGCAGTAAGTAAAGGGGGCCGGACAAAAGTGCAGTCTTTGCTCTGCCGTTGCGTTTCTTTGGCACAGATCAGCAGGGATTAAGCTGTGACCCATGGAAGTTCCTACTAGAACTCCTCTGTGAATACAACTGCTGTCACTGCACATGGCAGGGGAAGTGGTTTGTGCAACCACAGAGTGTCTGTGAAACACTGTGGTCAGACCAGGGCTGAAAGTGAGGAACATCTGATATGAAGTGAGTAAACCCCAAACACAGTGACCAAAAGGTTTGAAATTTGCTCTAGGAAGTAATTCTGTAGAGTAAGTGTGGGTGTCCTGATCACTGTCCTGACCAAGGTTTTATTAAATTTAACAGTAACTAAACAGAGATTTACTAGGAGTTGTGGTCTAGAGCCCCTTCATAGCACAGGTGAATGCAATTGTGCCTGTAGTCTTCTCTCTGCCTCCAATCTCCCTCCAGCTCTCCTCAAAAAAAAGCATTTTTCAGTGTGAAACCTGTTTGCCAGTACTTGAGAGGAGATATGAGAGCAATGGGATCATTAAAAAATCCTAATCTGAATTTGTAGATGCCAAGAAGCAGTTAAGGAGGTGTTTGGGGAAGGTGAGCATTGCACACAGCTTTAGCACTGATCTCCCCATCCCTTTCCTTGCTCCTTCCTCCCTAGATCAGACTGCCTGGAAACAGCTCTGGACAGTGGAATGTCTCTGAAGGTGGGGTGTGCAGCACAGACACTGGGCTCAGCTGTTCCAGAGTTACTCTTGTGAGAGAACAATACAGAGAAAACACTAAATCATTTATTCACTGCAAATGTCAATTAAACATTAATCAAATGCCAAGGTAGAATGGGCAATCCGAGCAGTGTTTATTCTGCTGCTGAGTATCCAAATCTATTTAAAAGGGGAACCTTCTCCTACACTGTTTCATTGGAAACTTATGGACTTGCTCATTTTTAAACCTAAGAATCAGAGTAATCCCAGCCATGTAAAATTACAGAAAAATAACTACATCTAAATAATTAATAGTGAATGATTTCCTAATCCTTTTTGCATACTTGTGGTGCTTGGCTGAGCTGTGAACCATTTTCATGGAGCAATTGCTACTCCTGTCACTGAAATGGGTCAATACACTGTGGATTTACATGATTTTATAGTAACCTTTCATATAAGCATTGCAAAGGCAACACATCCTGGCAGTGTCACCATAACCTGTGTCTCTAGGCAGAGGGATTTCCAGCTTTAGTTCTCCTTATCAGGAATAGAGGAAGGAGTTTGCTGGAACAGAATGATGAGCTTTAGGCATTCAGGTGGGACCAGGGAGATCTCTGATCCCTGGCTCTCAGCTCCCTGCCACAGGGTGACAGCGAGCCAGACAATTTGTAGGAGCATCATCACTTCCTCTGTAAAGATGCTGCTTTTCCCCTTTGTAGGAATCCCTAAAGCTTCTCATGCATTTAAGGCACCAAATGGCACTAAAATAACTGTGGCAATACTATGGCCAGCCATAATATTTAGTTAGCTGTCCTGGGAGTCTGCCGATGTGGTAAAATGTTGTGCAGAGCCCAGATCCAGTCTCAGGGAGATTCTCTGAAGATGGGAACGCTAAGACACTGCCTCCCGATCTCCTAGGTGACAGGAGCTTGTGTCACTAATTGGTCCCCGAGCCTGCGGCACCGGGGTGACGCGATGAGGCTGAAAGGCAGCAATTACAGTTGAAGGGATTTGGTAAAGAATTCGGTGAGAACGAAAGTTGGGCGTGTACACAGGGGATTTAATCTGTGTTTGTTCGCACAGACCTGTTGTCTAGCGAGTTACTCCGAAGAGGAGCCTCGGGCTGCAGGATTAATGTAAGAACCATACTGGGTAAATGATGTCTTTTCTGTGACCAAATCACAGGTACAAAATAAATCTTTTGGTGAAGCCAAAACCTTTTGGTTTGTGTACAGCTCGCTCACACATGCCTGCAACTTTACACGGTGTAGAATTCATCCTTTTGAGGAGGTCTTTGCCATCTATCCCACGAATTGCTTTGCTGCTGTCTTGGTACCAAGTTAAAATTGTGAGTCAGCTAATTGAGCTTGAAAAACAGTTTAATCCTATTACAGCACATAAGACACTGTCTTTTTTGTTTGTCTTTCAGTAATGCTGGTTCATGTACTACTCCCAGATATTAAGAAACACATTGTAAGAAGTCTGTCTCCTTGAAATAAGGTGTGGACCCACAACAGGTAAATGAGCATTACATTCTGCACTCCTTGTCATTGGGACTCCCAGTTCACTTCACCTGTGCCTTGGTGCATCACCATTTTCACAGACCATCATGCAGATAGTTTGTTAAAATATTTGGGTATGTATTTTCCCTCATACACTTAACCTGTAGCAAACACCTGGATTAGAAGCAGCAGCAATAAACCAGTGCATTGTCTTTTCCATGTGAGGCAGTGTGTTCAGGAGAGTAGCAGCCCTCATTTGGTTAATGAGGCAGAATCATTATTATAGTAATATTAGTAGTAGTAGTATTACTATATTAACATAATAATAGTAATAGTAATAATAATAGAATAGCTGGCCTTTCAAGAGATGTCTGGGCGTGGAGAATTTTTGGAGTGAGAAGCCCTCTGCCTTTAGGGTTGTGGTACAGGGCTCTGCTGTGACTGACCTTGCAGACCTGCTCGTTGCCTCTGGAGGAACAAGTTTGTGAGCTCATTATTCCATAGCAAAACTCTCCTTAGTACCTGTGACTGTTTTCTGCTTGCAGAGGCTGGCTGCTCTCCAGTGCTGCTGCTCTCCTGTTCTAGGTGACCTTCAAAGGAGCAGCAGTCCAAGTTGGATTGTTCTGGGACAAAGGCTCGTTCCCATGGCCTGGGACTCAGTGTCCATGGGACACTCAGCTACTCACTGACCTCACTTCCTCCACCTTCCCAAGGGCTTTATAAGCATAAGCCAGCAGCAGGGACAATCTGTGACAGGACAGCCAAATCTGCTGTTACAACCAGCACCACATTCCATAGTCCTGTGCTGAAGCAGGGCCACGCAGGTAATGGATATTTTATTCCAGTACTTTGTGCGTATGGAGCAATATATTTCCCTACGTATGTGTCAGAGCTTGAAAGGAGGATCCATTTTTAATGAGCTATACCATGCATAGCTAATGAAGCTTAATCTTAGACACAGATTTTGGTTTTATCCATCAGGGAACACTGTAAACCCCTGTGATGAGTTAGGATGGCACAAGGAGGGTGCTGTTCAGCGGTGGCTTGGAACACCAGGTGAGAGGCACAGGTGAAGGTGGTTCTGCAGGTGCCTCAGTCCCAGCCTGTGGATATTGCCAAGCACAGCTGCTACATACATAATGTAACAGCCTGTTCCAGCTGACCCATTCCAGAGCCTCTTAAAGACTCAGTTCCCTGCAGGCAAGGACTAAAAATAAGTCATCTGAGAGGGGTACTAACTCAGCTAATTAGCCAAGGAGCAGAGTACTGACTGCTGCACTGATAACAGTGTCTGGCTGCCTTGTTCCAGTGCCTGGCACTGCCCATGAGGATCAGGAAGATCCTGCCCAGAGGTGAACTCCACAGTGCAACTGCTGTGCTGAAATGGGAAGCTCTCCAGCCCAGGATCCAACCTCTTTGGCAAATCCTCAATCCTGTATGTTCTGGTGGTACAAAGCTTGCACAAAGCTGGCCCGGGGTCCTGAGGAGTGTTTCCATCTCACTGAAGATCCGTGATCAAAGTCCTGACCTGCCTGTGTGATAATTTAAGTCTGTCATAATCATGTTGCTGTCAGTGCACCCCACAATGTTCTGGGTTACAAATAGAAGAGGTCAAACTCTCAGTCAGACCAGATATAGAGGCACAAATGCAAGAAGAGGAATTTTTCTCAGCTTAATTTCTGTTGCATCCCACTTCTTTACCTGTTCTGCTCACTTCAAAGTGACAGTTCTCCTTCCATGCTCTGTACTGCAAATTTGGGGTGTAACATAAACTTCTCTTTCTCCTAGTTATGTTTTGGGCTTAATGTTTTTATTATTATTTTTCAGCAGTCAAGGAGAATTGTCACGTACTTCATTTATGCTGATTGGAAGTGGCAGAGCAGTACCACCAAGGCCTTTGTGCCCCAGGAAATCACTGAGGTCCTTCATGGCTGCTGAGCATATCCATCTAGAAGTACCTTTCTGCAATGTTCTCCCTCCCCTGCCAGTTGTTTATTCATGCATCAACAATGAGGAGCAGTTGAAGGTGAGCTTACTCTTGCACTTGTAGTATATTAAAATTAAAGAGCTGTGCTTCCAAGAATTGCACTCTCCTTCCCCAAACACAAAAAGAAAAGCCAGACCTGAGCAAAGTGCACCAGGAGATAGGATATGAACCTCGTTCAGCTCCCATAATTAAATACAGAGATCCACAAGATCAAAGGGCACCTGGGTAAATTAAAAGAAAAGCCTGTATGGAATGGATCCATCTTTGGAGCAGCTTCTTATGGATTAGAATGATGTGAAGCCTTATCAGTTGAGGCAAAGGTGAATGTGGCTGGGATTTAACTGTTTGGGCAGAGTGCACTTCTGGTTTGAATTCAACATAAAAGCTGAACCAGACTGACACCAGTGAAAGGGGGAGATAGCTGTCCTGGACCTGAAAGGAAGTAACTGTCAGAGTCAGTGAGAGTCTTTTTGTTCACAGCAAGTGACAGTGGGGTGGAATCCTGTCCCCAGGATGTGTATCTGAGCCAGGCAGGAGGACCTCTGGATGCTCTGGCACAGTGCAGCAGGGAGGCAGCCTGGGGAGGTGAACACTGGGGGGCAGGGGTAGGCACAGCCAGTGGTGAATCAGGAATTCTGGGCAGCAGTGGAGCCAATCCGAGTGGGAGTGACACCTGCAGGGGAGGACAGCACATTCCTGGGAGCGCTGGGGCAGAGACACCGGGAAAACACAAACCTGCAACAGGTGGGAGTGACTCCCATGGAATTCGATGGGAGTGAAGCTGCAGAGTTGGTCCAATTTAGCATGAGCATTGTCCAGGACACCAGAGAGAGCAGCTCTCCTTGCACAAGGAGTGCTTTTCATTGCAGGAAGGTTCTTGTTCCCACAAGTGAGATTCCCACAGTTCCACTGGAGTTTGAGGCGCTCCAGTATCCAGGAGGGTAAGGCAGGGTTCTGGAGCATCCAGGACAGCAGGATCTGAGGCCAATGAGCAGAGATTAGAGGAACATCACACATTTGACTTCTTTATTGTAAATTATCCCACATCCTTCCTACCACACCAGCTGGAGCCATCCCAGTACATCTGCAGGGCAAACACAAGTCCATAAGGATCGAGTGCTTCTGCCCCTGTCCTTTGTTAAGGCCTCCACTGGTTCAGAAGTCACTGGGGTAAGAAATAGCTCCTGGAGCCAGGCAAGAGGATTGTATCCTCATTTCCATTTCAATGTGTGCATTGCTCTTCCAGTTCACAGCTCTTTCATGGCAGTGTTGATGATATCTGGGGACAGGGAACAAAGCAGGGATCTGAAGGCATATGTCTGTGCACTGAGCTCTTTCTGCAGCAATTAAAAAATCACATCACTTTGAATTAGGTGGGACCCTTCAAAACCTTCCCTTCAGAGCTGTGAAACTTCAGAGGAGCTCAGTGTTGCTGGCCTTGGTCCTTTGCCCTGCTCTCCAATTTCCATGTACACTTTATTCCTTGGAGTGAAATGGGTGTGTGCAGTGTCTCAGTGGTCCAGCCTCTGGTGCCACCCCAAAGGAGCATCTGACTTGACCAGAGTGTGAGTAGCCTGGTAGATTTTTGCTGAATCTCAATCTTAATAATATCAGAATATAGATGTAGATATATATAATATCAGTTAGTAATGTGCAGAGATTCCCATGCAAGGAGTGGCAAAACTTTCTGGAACTGAGATGATGGATTGATCACTAGGCCTGGCTGCTAGCTTAAAGCAAATGATTTTCAACACTTGGCTAGGTCTTTGCTAGGCCCAAAGGAGCTGTCTGTCCATCCCAACATCCACAACCCTCAAAGCCTATGGATCAGTGGTGCTGTCTCTGATGAGTGAGGGCTCACTTCAGCCCTGGAAGTGCTGCAGAGCCATGGAACGTGGAGCAGAAATCCTGCAGATGCTTAACACACATATTTCTCTGTGATGACAGGACATCTTATTGCAATTAGTTTGAGGGACTGAAAGGGACTTGGGAAGCTCTAGCCAGGAAAAAGAGAGAGAAAATAGGGTGTGGAGACCTCTTAACCATTTCCTCAGTGTTTGGTGCGTGACTGTGACTGATTTATTGTGCCTGAACTGAAGTGGAAGATAGAGGATCTCAGAGCTTTGCATGCCAGGTCAGTGTCACAGATACATCCAGATCCAGAGAGGACACCCACATTGTGTGAGCCCACACATTGTTCCAGCATTAATTTGGGATCATGAGGCCTGTTTTCAATGCTAGGCCATCCTTTCCCCAACTTTGCTGTTCCCTAGCATAGCCCAAGTTGTTTTTGGCTCAATGAGCTGCTTGGGGGTTAAATATCATTTACACTTCCATCTTTCTCTTTTGACTAAGAATAACCCAGTCTGCTCCCTTAGACAATACCTGGGTATTAATTGCAGGTTTATTAGCTTACTCAGAAGAGTTCTTTGTTTACAGGTGAGCTGTGATCTCAAAAGATTAATAAATGTTCCCATCCTGGGAGACATCAGTGATGGACTTTTAGGCTTAGTAATCTATTTATATTTGTTCTCTCCAGAAGAGGAAAGGCTGGAGATTTGGTTTTGGTTAAGGAAAATCCTTGCATCACTGGAGGTGGGCAGAAGAGCAGGCTGGTGTGAGAGCCACAGGACCTGGCTCTGAGCAGTGAAAATATACCCAAAAGAGCTTGACATAGCTGAGTGTTTCCTAAATAGAGCTGCAGGAGAGGGGAGCATCTGGTGGAATTAATTGCCTGTAGTTTTCTGGAGGTGATAGCTGAATGGGAATAGCTGCAGCAGAGCAGAGATCAGAAGGGTGGGGACAGGTTTTGTTTTTTCAACAAAAACTGTATCTGACAGAGCATCTCAAAAGGAAAAGCTGCATGCAGAGACTGTCTTAAGACATTGACGTGTCCCAAAAGCTTCAGCTGCTGAAAAAACATATTATAGAAAATTCAGGTGCCTGTGCCAATAAATGGCACAGACACATTGGCTGAGAGTTCCAAGTCCCCTTTTCCAGTAGCTTGAAAATGTCACATTTGAACTTTTCAGACCAAAGCATCCCACCCTCAGTGCCAGGCTCAGGTTGAATTTGCTTTTGGCGTGGATTTTTAACTTTCAACAAAAGCACTTCAGCTCTTCCTCATAACCAGGTGTGTCCCACATACATGATTTGTTTTTTTGTAGATTGGTTAAACCTCATTGACTTGCTCTTTTGGGAGGTGATTACCACAGGTGTGATTGGCCTCATCTGTGAAAGTAACTTAAAAGTAGACCTTATAAAACCTCAGTAACACCACCTTTTACCAGGAAGAGCCTTGTTGGAGTTTGTCAGGGAAGAGTCTGATCTTGGGTGAGTCTCTGAGTAAAACCGAGCTGAACATTGAGCAAGGAATGGCCTGGTCCAGGGGTGACAGATGTTCCTGACTCTGACCGAGGAGGGAGGAGACAGCACTCTCAGGGATGAATTGGTGCAAGGGTGAGGTCTGGTGGAATAGAATTTAGTAGATCAGCGTGAATGAAACAGGTTTGATGGAGCCTGAATCTGACTAGATAAACAGAGGTACGATTGGAAGCCAAATCATGAGGATTGACAGGCAGGGCTGGGAAGCCGCAGGGTGTTAGTCATGAGCACCAGGAAAAACAAAACCAACCCAAAAATCAGCACAGAGATGAGAAATCAGAGTTAAGAGCAGAAAGCCAGGCATCAAGTAACATGTAGAAAAGTGAGGAGAAAACAGAGTGTCTACTCGTTGCTATTAGGGATCATTTTTCCTGGAGACAGAAAGAAGGCTGGGGCCCAGTGGGAAAAATAGTGTGTAATAGTTCATAACACAGGGAGGGCTGAATTAAAATTGCACAAGCAGCTCTTCATCTGCGGAGGTGGGAGAGCACTGGAAAGTTGCATTAGTCAGAGGAGTGGTTTGGTATTTTTTATTTGTTCTCAGGGGTTTTTTGTTTTCACCAAGGAGGGTAAGTAATCACTGCAAAAATGTAATAGGCTGCATAATGAATGAGTAATGAATTCTCTTCCCCTTGGAACCTCCAAATCTCTAAGGAGCACAAACCTAACCAAGAGGTAATCCAGTTTGCCCAGGATTTATGGCTGGGGAAGGAAATGATGATGGGGAATGTTGTGGCCTATGGAAGAGGGACATTCAGGCAAATATTCCTAATTGTGAAGTCCCTGTTCCTTCAGTCCTGACATTTCTACATTTGCTTTGCTTGATCACCACTTGAATGCTGCTCCTTGGAGAGTCAGCTTTCCATGAGCATGGGAAAGTGCAGGAAGGAGCAGAAAGTCTTTCCCTGACTTGGTGACAGCCAAATCAGTTCCATTGGCTCCCCTTTGCTGCACAAGCCTGGGGTGGCAGTGTGAGCATTGTTGGAAAAGCTGGAGGAGGGATCATCTTTAGGGGCCCCAAATCTCTCTTGGAGTTCTGAGGTCATCAGGAACCAGATGATTCTAGAAAGTTCTTTTGACTCTCTGCCTACTTGCTCCCATCTCCAGCCTGCCCTGTGGGAATTGGCTGCTGAGAGGAAGCTGATCCTGGCCTTCAGGCCTCTGCTGGGGACAAGGGATTTGTCCTGCAGCCTGGACATAGGCAGCAATGATGTAACACAGGAAGGGAGGCAGGGGGAAGGGAAGGAAATCACATTTTCCCTCCAAACATGAGAATTATATTGATGCATTGAAATATGCCAGAATCAATGAAATAATTTGGGAAACCGCTGGAAAATCTGCTGTGGAGGCAGTGCTGTCCTGTGGGCTCTGAGTAGCGGCTGAGATGAAACAAAGATCTTTTCTGGGGCTTCACTATAAACCCCAGAGCCTGCTGGCCTTTTGGAAAAGGGTGGGAAGTCCCAGGCTGTGTCCTGGGTGGAGACCTGTTGGCTCTGAGGAGTGGGAAGGAGGCCATGGGCTGGGGCCAGCCCCGTGGCCTCTGCTATCTCCTGGCACAAAGGGCTCTGCTCCTCCCAGCCCTGCAGCTGACACACTGCTCCCTCGCTGCTCCCAGAGTGTTTGCCTGCAAAATCCACTCAAATCTCGCCTGGATTTTGAGAGATCCCTGCTGAACTTGTAGGAAAAGATGTCCTGATTTCTGCCAAGGCTGGGGGAAAATTCTGCAGGGCCCTGCTTGCTCACAGCTGAGCCCCTCAGCTGGTGCAAAACCGCTCTGAAGTAATGCTAGTAAAAATCTGGAGGATTCCAATCCAGTATAAAAATCCCACTGTCCTGCTTTAGGGTATGCCACCATTTGGGCTGGATTTTAGGGCAAACTTTTAGAATTGGAGAAGCTGAAGAGGTGCATAGAGAAGGGAGGGAGCACTGTGGAGGCTGTGACTGAAGGCCTGTCAAAAGAAGGATCTCAAACAGAGATCTGGGTGTGCCCTGGGAATAGCAATCCTCTGCAATCCCTTCCACTCCCATTTTCCTCTGGTTCAAGGCACTGGAAAGGTTTTTGTCAGTGGCAGTTTTCTGAAGAGCCACTCAGTGAAATGCAGCTGAGATAAGGCAGGCTGTCACCTGGGAGCATCTCTCTCCCTTTCAGCACTCCTGGCTTCTAGATAATTCCATTATGTGCACACATGAAAAGAGCCCTGTCCTGAGATGAGGTTACCAAGTCCAGCCAGGGCTCTGAAAGAATATTTGCAGCTCTTTGAGTGTTCTTCCCATGACAGTGATTCAAAGCCAACCCAGCACACAAATCCTTTGCAGAACATTAAAAACTGTCTTAAAATCACTTCTTCACATGCTCCACGACAATTTTATTCCTTTTACATTTGGGCAAGGTGTTAATATTCTTGGCTGGCTGGAAACCTAACAAATACCTTTGACTTCTCCCTTGGCTGTGCTTCTTGCTGGATCTGCCAAGCATTCTTTAGATGTCAAGGTCTGGGATTTATGTGCTGGTAAGTGCATGATATTTTTGAGGGCACAGAGTTAACCAATTTTGCACAGAATGTACTGATTATGTAAAAGTCATATTTTAGAATGAAATCGAGGCCTTATGGAAAGTCCTAAGTATGGAAGCAAAGTGAAGCTCTGTGTTTCTGCACAGGGCAGATACAACCCCCGGCCTGGCTTTGCAGGATTCTCCACCCTGCTGTGTTGCAGTGCTTCAATCACGACCTGAAGGGTTCATCCCAGAGGTGAAGAGCTCCATTTCCATGTCCCCTCTCCTAACAGGAGTTTCCTCTTTGGCACGTTGTTTTGTTTTCCACTTTGTGTGAAGATCTGAATTCCAAAAGCCTAAACAGCCAGATAACAACAGACATTTTGCAACATAGACTAGTGGATTTCTCCATGGCTTCCTGAAGTGCTGTTGATTTGTGGAATTAGGGGAGAAGGTGAATGTCCTTCTCTTCTTGTCTTGCACTACTGCCTCATTGCACTTCCACCCCATCCCAATCCAGATCCTCCTGTAGAGGAGGTAGACAACATCTCATGACATTGAAGCAAAAAGGAGAGTGGGTGAATTTTTATATTTGCCTTTCAGAGGTCTCAGATGCATTTTAAAGCATTTTTGAATGGCTAAAAAGGAAAATAAACTTACTTTTTCCTTTTTGTCGTTATGTGAACAACTAAAGTATATTAGTCATACCTTTATTTTAGTTTAATTAATGGAGAGATAATAAGATATTTCCAAACAACAGTCCTGGAAAGGAAACTGAGATTATTCTTTGCTTTTCTGGGCTGTAGTAAAGATCTGATTGGGAGCTTTGATGAACTTTAGTGCAAAAATACATTGAGTGAATATGGCTTTACTGTGAAAAGCAGATATGGATTATTGCTAGGTACATTCCATAATGGAAAGTCTCCCATTTGAGGTGGATGTGGATCCACCCTGAACATGTCTTTGTTTATTTGTGAGGTTGTTTCCTGCTTTTCCTTATCACAAACTTCCAGCTGGGAGTTAAAGAGGCAGCGCTGACGTTTCGGGCTCTGGGCTGAGGGATGCAAAGAGGCCTTTCCGTCCAGGGAAGGACTTGGACAACTGTCCAGGGGTACATGGAGGCAGAGAAGGCTTCTCCAGCTTCCTTCCTCCAGCTCTTAGTTTGACTCCACTGAAACAGAGGGAATAAGAGCAATAACAAACCTGGACTGTTTTGCAGTGATTTTTAGCCTGGTTTCACATAGGATTACACATCTGTGCCTTCTTCTTTCCCAATATCTTTTGGAGCTGCTGGCTGGACTCAACACTTGAATTTTTAGCAATAATTAATTTTTTACATGTTTCCTAAAAGGAAACTTGCTTTATACTTCTGTCTGATCCTTTCCCTGCACTAAACTTTTTTTCAAGAGTAGTCCTCAACAGCAGGTGCAGCATTCCAGCAGCATTCCCAGTAACAACAGAAGTAATCCCATACTTTTCTCCTGGAAAACAATGTGGAGTGGGACTGGGAGCTGGCCCAGATTCTCCCCTTGACACAATGTCAGTCAGTTATGAAGGTATCTGAATGTGTAAAATTTTAAATTACTCTTCTAAAATCTATAAGGAAACCCCTGATAAAACACATTTCAGTGATCTTTATGCTAGTAGTGAGTTGGGCCTGCTGTGATAAAATATTTTAGTCTATCCTAGGACAGAAATGATTTGTGGAAAAGCCTTCTGAGTAAAAACACAAAGCAAATTCCACACTTTTCAGTGTGCTGCTTCTTGAAATATGAAAAAACCTCAGACATCATTCTCTGCTCTCCTGACCTGACACCCTTCAGTCACAATAAATAGTAGAAATGTTGTGAAATAAATAAATAATGACAAATCCCAGTCCTTGTGCTCTCCCTGCTGCAGGCAGTGCGGGATGTCCTCAGCACGTTCCTGAGCTTTCCCCTCAGCCAGCACAGAATGTGTCAGCCTGGTTTGGAGTGGGCCCCTTGAAATCACACTGAAACCCTTCTCCCAAAGACCTGGCAGTGTCTGGAGTGTGGATTTGGACGGGCAGGGCTGGCAGTGCCTCGTGGTGACCTGTGGAGCAATGTGGGGACGGCAGCTCTGGGAGCTCGGGCTCATGGCGTGACCCTTCCCTCGCACAGCTGCAGCCTTGGCACCCTCCAGGCTGCCCTCCCTAGGCACCCCCTGCTCCATGGGAACACTCTGCCCAGAGCACTTTGCCCATATGGGTTCATCTGGACAAAGGAATTTAGGGAAAATTTTCTTTTGAGCATCGATCTGAATCTGGATCTCATTTCCATCTTGGCCTCTTTGGGAACAACTGTTCCCAGAAGGGAAAGCTCCAGGCTGGTTCCCTGTGTCCAGCAGCTCAGGGTTCTAAGGATTGTGGAAGTGGCAAAACTGGAGAAAAATGGGTGAGATGAGACCAGAACTCCAAGGGCAAACAGGGATATCCAAAGTTACCCCTAGCACCACTGAATGGTTTTTAATTTTTTTTTCTGGTAGCTCCCTGTGAATCTCTCATTCTACAATGAAACAAAAACCCTTGAAGGTCACAAAAAATATAAGTTTTCATGCTGTATTGCTTTTTCTTATTTTAGTTACATTTAACCCTTACTTTCCTTCCCTGTTTTGCATTATAAACACAGGACTTTTATTCCAATTGATAAGTGCATGCTGAATTCTTCCACCTTAATTGGAAAGATGTTGATGGCTTTCCCTGTTTTCAGCATGGACCTGATCCAAAGCTCAGGGAAGGAAACTTCCAGCAGGCGTTGGCCTGTGTGTCACAGACACTTGAATGACTTTCTGTGCACAGTGGGAAAATAGAATTTTCCATTCTATTATTTTCCTTTTTAAAAGGACATGCAGTATGTACTGGGTTATTTTTTAAATTATTTATACAACTGTATCCTGACAAGCTATGACTTCCTCCTGGGTAAACACAGCTCCAGTTTGTTTCTGTAGTGTGGAGCTGTGTTTATAAGGTTGGGGAAGGACCACAACTAGTGTGGTGTGTGCTGTCCCAAAATCCCCCCCCCCTTTATTTTCTTTATAAACTTCAGGGACATTCTTCTTGTGTGGGTTTCACGAGTTCTGGTTCTTTGTACCACAAAACCTGTTTTATGTAACCCACATTTGTTTTTATTCAAAGTTGTACATATGGATTTTAAATAACTATATGCATAAAACAGTGAGTTCCAGGCACTTGAGGGGAAAGTTGCATCACAAATCTTTAGCATTCCATGTGTATTTCATTTTGAAATTTCAGCATCAGAGTCTCTTGTCATATATCAAAGGCCATTTTTCCATTCTAGGCTTCCATTGGCTCAACAAGATCAAAGCATTGAGTTGGAAAGTGCTTTGTGGTACCTTGAACTGGGATGCAGGGGGAAAAAATCAAATTCTGGTCTGTCAGGTGCTTAAAATGTTCATCTCTTGGCTGAGAGAATCATTGTGCTGTGCCCTGGGTTTGTGCCATTTTCCATGGGTAACACGGAGGCTCTAAAAGCCCTTGAGGATTGGGAAAAGCAGCAAAGGCACTCTGATTTTCACAGCCTCTCCTCCCATAAGCTTCCCACTTGTCAGACTTTCCTAACAGCCATTTTGGTTTTGGTGTTTTTTCCCCCCAGATAACAATCCTTTATACAAAGCTGGGTTGCCTGCAAATGCAGAAACCTCTGAATGTTTTTTTTTCATGAAATCCCAACCCCAGTTTTGGTGCCAAAGGATCCCATGTGGGATTGGAACTGCTGCTTCCCCAGGAGCAGAGCATGATATTTACCTGGTGTTTTTCAGGTAAGAATGAGTGTGCTGGCTTCATCCCTATGGCTCACAGAGAAATATCTGTTTGGCTCTGTACAACTTACATTTTTCCTCATGAAAATACCCTGGATAAAAAGTCATAACCCCAGAAGATGAGGTGACCACTCAGTTAACTGGAAACAAAGCTGCCTCCAGGAGACAGGGTTCCTGGAGAGGAAGGATGCAAGGAGCATCACCTGCTGTGTGAGTTTTGCTCTGTTTTTTCTCACTTTGTTTTTGTTCCTAGAGGGAGAGTGTGTTAAACAATAGTATTCTAACTTGTTCTATGCTCTGGCAGTTTTGGGAATAACATACACGCTGAAAGACAGGAATTCAGACATTGTGACCTCTGGCTAACTATAATAAAGATAAAAGTTGAGAGTTTTCCAAGGAAACTAGCCCACAATTAAGATTTAATTCTGCAATTCACCATTCCCCCCTCAGCCATCCTGCTTTGTGATGAAATTTCCAACAGATGGCTGGGATCCTCAGGCGTGGAGAAATTGTTATTATCTGAATATTAGCGAGCTTTTAAAGCTTCCTCCTACCTTAGCTGCTGTGCTAATGAGGCTCCCATCTCCCCTCCAGGGTTTGCCTCAGGGTTTTCTCCTGCAAAAAGGACTTTTCAAGGAAGTAGTGAAAATGTTGAAGGAAATGTTGTAGGTACAGCCTTGGAAGAAGATTTCCCTTCATATCCTTTCTGCAAAGGGCTCTTGATGCTCTTGATTTTTTTCCCCTTGTGGAATAAAGATGTTTGGACCTTGAATTGAAGTGTGTAGGAGTAAACTTCACATAGCTTTAAAATAGAACCACAGCAAGAGAGGGAAAGCAGCATTCTGCAGAAACCTGCTGCTCTAGAACAAGGAGCTGGAGTGTGTGAAATACCAGATCCTCTGCCTTGGATTTCAGGCAAGCCACTATTTATAGGGTGATCACTGAAGCTGACTCCAGACTTCACTTATAAATAGCTGAGCCTACATTTCCCTTCTCTGCCAGAATTTTCCCAACTGCTGTTTCATGCTTCCCTTGTCATGCTGAAGGCTGCTGGTGGTTTGTGGGCAAGGAGGCTGGGCACTGGTGGGGGCTGATAAAATTGCATTCACCAAGAGTTCCTCCTTCCTCATTAGCAAATCCTGCATGGATCCAATCCCACTTTGGGAATGGTGTGGGAATGTGGGTGCTATTGCCTAGACACAGACAAGACTCTGGTGACACTTGGGCCTTCAAAGTCACTGCAGAAGTTCTGACTGCAGTTTGAAAGTCAGATTTTGTGAAAAGGTGTCTTACTGTGTGGGATTCTGAGGAAATCCTGCAGGCCATGTCCTAAGCCCTTAAAATCTGCTGTGCTTGGCTGATTTTGACTTTTTAAAATTTGGCCAGATCCTTTGTAAGGCAGAGTCATTACACTGAGGGCTCTTTGCCCACCAGAACATGGCAGAGTCACACTCAAATTCCTCATTCCTGGGGTTCATGTGGAGAGTTGCTCACTAAGGCAGTGACTGCTACAGGCCAGGACATTTTTAGAATAAGCAGTCCTGCATGGAGGCAGGTGAGAGATCTCAGCTAAATGAGGAAAGAGGAATCTTCTTAAAGCTTCCCACAGAATTAAAAGTTACCAGCTTTTATTTCCAGACCCGCAACTGAGCAACAGCCCTGGTGTGGAACATGTCCAGGATCCAACATGGAAGTTGTGAGCATGGGAGGGAGGGAGCAGCTCCAGCCTGGAGCTGTGAATGATAGAGCAGCCTCCTGGTAAATAATTCCTGTTAATGTACCTCTCTGGGGATCATTTCATCCATCTGTGTGGCAGCATTGAGGCAGAGAGAGCAGATGACTGCACCTGGATGAAGCTGCACTGATGTCAGACACATCCCTGCACGTGGTCCAGCTGCATGGAACTGAACAAGGAGTCACAGACTTAGCAGTTAAAGCCCAGCATTACCAGAGCAAGGGAATCGCCACAGAAAGCATTTAAAAATTTGATTATGCTGGTGGGTTCTTGGAGTATGTGCTGATATCTTAACCTGACCTGAAATCTTCAGTTTCTGTAGGAAAAGTAAGCAGGCTGTCAGGAAAATGAATAAAATCTGGGAGAGGACTAAGAATTTAACTTTTTTCCTGTAGGAGTTAATGGACCAGTTGCACCTCACAACTTTGTTTAGTCAAATTACATGGGCTGATGTGTATTTTTCATAGAATCATGGAATGGTTTGGGTTGGAAAGGACCTTAAAACCCATCCAGTTCCACCCTTTGCCATGGCAGGGACACCTTCCACTATCCCAGTTTGCTCCAAGCTCCGTCCAACCTGGCCTTGGACACTTCCAGGGATCCAGGGGCAGCCACAGCTTCTCTGGGCAACCTCTGCCAGGGCCTCTCCACCTTCACAGAATTTCTCCCTAATATCTAATCTAAAACTATTCTCTTTCATTTAAAAACCATTAAATTTCTAATTAGGTGCATTTCTGATGTATCTGGAGGAAATGGAGGAGTAACACTGTGGTAAAAGACAAGGAAAGAGAATAATGTTTGGCAACAAGAGGCAAAGTTTTTGCAGAGTTTTGTGCAGCTTTTTGTGGGACAGATAAATGCTGAGGATTTTGGTCAAATTTCCTCCCCATTTCTCTTTGAGTGAGGAAACCTTGCTGCATCAACACCTTTGAGGCATTGAGCCTCAAACTGCTGCACCACAAAAGGGGCTTTGAAGGGCCAAGAAACTTCCTTTGCAGTTGTAGACATCCTCTGTGATTGGATTTCTTCCATGTGGAGCCCACAGGACATAAGAGTGGGTCCCAAGACATTTCTTTCATTTTTTAATGTACTGCCTTGAACACAATGGGAAGGGCTGCAGGGGATGTTGTGATACACTGGCCCCGGGCTCCTGCCAGCTCTCACTAATGCTTCCTGTCCTTCCACAGGGATTCCTGCCAGGACTCCTGGCCACTGGAGATTGCTGTGATGCTGGCAGGGAGAGCAGGAAAGCCATCTTGTCTTCACACTGTCAGCATTTCCACTGCTGACTCCGGTGGCGTGGGAAGGAGACAGCAGCTGGCTGAGGCCAAGGCCAAACTTTTGTAAGTGCCCTGTGGTTGAGTCATTTTCCAGGGCTGGGGATGTTGGGCACATGGAGAAATAGGCCTGGAGCTCACAGGAGATGCTGGTGGAGAGAAAACAGCTGAGAATGGATGCTCTGGGGACAGGATAGGCATAGAGAGTTGGGGAGTGCTTAGAAAAATAAGACTTTCTCAGCAGAAGAGTATTGCCAGACCTCTGATGTGCAACCTGAGAGTAGAGTTACAAATGGTCTGCGTGTCCCTGCTCTTTATTTCTCCCAGTAGAGCCCTTCCTGTGTCACACACACCTTTCCCTGTGGCTACTGCGCGGGGGTACCTGGATGAGTGTTTATTCCCTGATGAGGAGTTTTGGGCAGGTCAGCCTCCTGAGAAAAAGCAAACTAAGGATTGAGGATCAGACACATTTATGTTTTTTATCAGATACATTATCCCAGTAAATCCATTCTGGGACCGCATTGCTACAACGTGTTCCTGAAGGTAAGGGTGTAACCCTGGGCTGGGTGTAACCAAGGTGCTGAGGAGAAATAGGGTTCTGTGAGGAAATGTTTGTGAAGAGGAGCCATCCTGCTTCCAGACACACTACGCACAGTGAGGGAGCTGAGTTTTTCCTCTGGGCACATTCTTGCCCATCTTTGATTTTCCTCTCAAGAGCTTGGCCAAGTCTGCCACGAGACAAAGCTCCAGTCTGGATTTGTGCCTTGGAGCCCCGCTGTGTGTCTGCAACCAGGAGTTACAGGTGGAGGAAAGGTGTGTCTGGTGGGGGGAATGGATCTCAGTCATGCTGGGAACCTGTGGAACTGGAACTGTCTGATAACAGGAGACTGTTCCAGCCTAATGGAACAGCGAGGGAGTTTTTTATTACAGTGTGAATTTCTTGGTGTGCATTTTTATTGTGTTCTTGGAAATTGACACCATCCTTCAGTAGATTTTTTAGTATTGCCTTAACAATTGTGGCTCTTAATATGTCATCTAGATGTGCTGCTTTTGTATCTGCTTGGAAGTACCCTTTTTACAAATTCTAATGTAGGCCTTGGGGACATGGTTTAGTGGTGGCCTTGGCAGTGCTGGGTTAATGGTTGGACTCAAGGATCTTAGAGGATTTTTCCAATCTAGATCATTCTATGATTCCAATTTTGATTTGTTTTATTTTGAATGATGCATTAGGTTATTTAAACTAGGATTTATTTTTAAATTATCTTTCAGAGAGGTTGGAATATGATTACCTGTATACGCCTGTGCAGTGTTTCCCCTTGGTGAAGGTGTCAATATGCACATGCATCTATTTCTGTGGGATGAGCATCAAAAAAATATTATGGAGTGTGGTGCCTTGGTAGATTTTCGAAAGGAAAAGAAAAAACCAAGCTTAAATATTGCTTCAACTGTGAAGAAATCTGTGTTTGCCAGGGCAGAATGTGTGAGGGAAAAAGCCTTGAGCTTCAGAGCCAAACTAACTACAAAGTAACAGGGCTGAAGGGGAGTGACTTTGCCCAACATTGTTGCTGCCCCTTTCCACTTCATTTAACAACAGTTTCTGTCATGGCCATTCATTCCAGGCCTTTCAGTTTGATTAAAGGACGGGAATGTGAACGTCAGTGGGAACAACCTGTTTGTCTGACTGCCTTCACTCACTGACATTAGGAAGTGCTGCCAGTTTACCTTGTGGGTATTCCCTGCTGAATTGTCACCAGGCTGTAGGCTTTGGCTTTCTAACTCTGCAAGTGGGAGGTTCATGCTGAAAATACAAACAAATTGGTGCAGCAGTTTTTAAAATTAAATGAGCATCTTCTCTGTCAAACCTGGGAATGCTGCTGTGAACTATCAGCAGCAAAACACTTGTACCTGTCCTGTTCTTCACCAAATGCCAGCTCTTTAAAAAGGAGAAAATGTCTGTCAGTAACTGGGATAACTGGTTGGAGCCCACTGTGCCCCCTGCTATTCTGGTTCTTGCTTCTCCAGGCATTCATTCCTACCCAGTTATTTCCATGGGAATCCATGGCCCACCCATCTTTGAGCCATGGGGGCTAAAGAATCCTAAAATACACTGCATGCTCTTGCTCACTCCCAGACATTGCAGGATGTTGTCCCTTCCAGCCTGCTTGATGGATATTAATAATTGAGTGAATGATTATATTTTAGAATATTTCTTAACATCCTAGCATTTGAATATATTTTTAAAAAATTGTATCTATATACACACATTTTTACTGCATCCCAAGGTCTGGATATGAACCAGCACAAGTGACAAGCATGAAAGTATGTTCTTAGATCTTATCAAGAATCTTGTAGGCTTCATGGTGACAGAACATTTAAAATAGACTTCCTGAATGCCAGAAGCCCAAGTTTAAGGGGCTTAGTCCCTTTTGGGTCTTGGGAATTGGGAATCTGGGGATTGGGAGGAGGATGTACTGCAGGAGCTGCAAGGAGGTGGCTCTGGCAGGGCAGTCCTGGAAACCAAAGGAGAACAAAATATCCAAAAGAGCCAGGCTGATAATTTTGACAGGCTGGAAATGAAGCAATATTCCAGAGATTATGTCAGGAAGTGGATATTGGAAATTTTGGCAGAGCAGCTGAGTGTGAAGGGGCAGGAGCCAGATAAGAGGGAGTTTAAGATATGCAGAGGAGGGGAACTCCAGACAGCAGTTAAATAGCAGTGAGTGCGGGGATGAAGAGCAGGAGAAAAGGGAGTGGTAACCAAGGAGCCAAATGAATCCAAGAGTGGTTTGTTGATTTTTTGATAAAAGACATGGATAGCACTGATCCATAGCTGTACTGCAAGTGAGGGGGGAGGGAGAGTGGGCAGGAGGGAAGGAGCATGGGCGTGAGGACAGGGAGGGAAGCAGGGAGGCCAGGACTAGAAAAGAAAACCTGAAGCAGCAGTGTCTGCCTCTGACCTTGGCTGTGGAAGAGGGGAAAGGAGAAGAGGCACCTCTGGCTCTGGGACAGCAGTTTTCTCTGGAAAGACAGTCAAAATCCTGCCCAGGAAAGGAGGAAAAGGGAAAGTGTGGCACAAAGGCAGCTGGACCTGGGTTCCAGGGGTTGGGTTGCACTGGCAAAGGGAGGCTGTTTACGCGGGAAGGTGGCAGGACTGGAGCAGCAGGAGAGGATGACTGCAGTGGAGGAAGTCAAACCCGGGATGGGGTTTCCACTAGGAATGACAGAGCAGCGGGAGGGAGAGCAGCACTAGAGGAAATGGATGCTGGGGGCGAGCCAATATTGTCTTTGCGATAGGAGAGAGTGTCAGAGGAGGAGGAGCAAGGAGGCTGGAGAGACCCAATAACCAAATAAATGTAAGAGAAGGGAAGGGGAACCGGGAGTGGCTGGATAACACCCACGGAGGGCTGCGAGCGAGGGCCGGCGGAGGGGGAAGACCTGGCGTGAGCACAGGGCAGGCCCGAGCAGCAGCAGCAGCAGCAGCAGCAGGAGCGGCAGCAGGTGAGGATGTGCTGCGGGCCGTGCCGTGCCGTGCCGTGCCGAGCCGAGCCCCCCGCGCCGCAGGGCCGCCGCAGGGCCGGGGCGCGGGGCGGGGGCTCCTCCCGCGCTGTGCCCGCCCCCCGCGCTGTCCCCGCTCCGCTCCGCGCCGGGCGGGGCTCGGGGGCTCGGGCAGCGGGGCTGCGGGCACCGCCGCTCCCTCCGCGCAGCGCCGAGGTAGGGCCGGGAGCGGGGAGCCGGGACTGGGGATGGGGGGCGGCTCCTCTTCGCGGGTGCGTGTGCGCAGCGCGGGCGGCGCCCGCAGCCTCTCCGCAGCCCCGCTCGGCGCGGAGCGGGCTCGGCGCTGTCAGAGCCGCCCCGCCCCGCCCTACCCTGCCCTGCCCTGCGGCGGCCCCGGCCCGTCCCCGGGGGCAGCGGCGGCCGCCGCCCCTTTCCCTCCCTCCCCTTCCCTCCCTCCCCGCCCGCGGTGCCGCCTCCGCCGCGCAGCCGCACGCCCCGCGCGGTGCGGTGCGGAGAGCCCGGCTCGACTGCTGCTCCTGCGGTATTCCTTGCTAGACGGATGTAATTCCTCCTTTATTTTTCTTGGTCGGGGCGGGGCGCGGGGGGCGGCGCGGGGGTCGCGGCGCGCTGTCAGCCGGGCCCGCTGCGGGGCTTTGTGTGCGGGAGCGCCGCGCTGACCCCGCCGAGCTCCGGCTGCGGGGCTGCGGTCCGGGCGCGGCCATCGCGGGTGCCGCGGTGCCCGCAGTTAGCGGCACAGCGCGTGGGCTTGGCTCGGTTGTCTCGGGGCTGGCTGTGGCTGTTAGGTGGGTACAGGCCTGATTTAACAAAAAAAATATGGCAGACTTGTGCTAGAGACTGTGAGACTGCAGCAGCTCTGAAAAACCCTCGTTCATGGCAACCGGGGCTGACGTTTCATTCAGTAGCTGATGTTTTTCCTTTTGGAGTGATGGTACAGAGCTAGAGTGAGCGTTGAATTTGTGATGTTGATGTCTTAATCGTGAATGAAATTGCATTCTTGTTTAAAGGTGAGTAGTGATCTGTGTTTCTACGTTGTGCTTTGCATTGTCCATAGGTATAAATGCTAAATGTTCCAGATCAGGATTGCAGGGAGAGGCAATAAACAGAAACTGTCAAGATCCGGAGCGTTCGGCTCATCCTTCGACCTTTATTGACAGGATACCAGCATTATGAAACCTGATTATTGAACAGTTCGGGAAAAGGGCTGGAATTCCCGCAGCCCGGCATCGTGCTGACAGGCATCTTGGGGAACAATGCTCCCCGGAGCCGGGGTTACAGAGGCAGGGCAGGGAGAGGAATTTATTCCGAGAGATAGCAGCCGTGTGGAAATGTCAGGGGAGGCTCCGACTCCTCAGGCCATTGCAGGAAAGCTCTGCTGGAGGAAGGACTTGCATATGCTCAGAAGGCTCTGGAGAGAGAGACGGGAGTGAAAATGGAATGGGATAAAGAGCTGGGAAGGTGGGTGATGGAAGTGGGATGGCATTTTTAAAGATTTGTTCTTATCCTTCAGCGTTTTTTTAGGTTTTTTCCCCCTCTGTGTTTCTGGGGAGAACAGAAATGGCTGTAGTGATGCCTCCATGACTTAGCAATGGTTGTAGGGCTGTGAGGAGGGACGAGGGGCTGGCTCGTGTGTCACAACTAGTGCTGAAGAGGCAAGAAAATAGGGAATATTTTGTTACTTTGTGCATATTTTGTTACTTCAGAAACATAAGCGTGGAATTATGATTGTGGAATCGGGAGGTCAGGTTCTGGAACAGAACCCGCTTTGGGTTTTTCTGTAATGCAGGTTAAGTGCAGCAAATGACACTCACTAAAGCAGGATGCAGCATTTTGGGAGAAATAGGAGCTTGCAGCAGCCATATGGCAAAAAGCGTTAGAGATGCTGTTTCATCTCGGTGGTGGCACGGATCCTGCAGCTTTTGGAATTGCTGTGTGTCACTGAGCCCTGCCTGCACACAGGAGTGGGGCAGAGAGGGGCAAAACCCTCTTGCTGCGTATATGGAGCCCAGGACACTGCTGTGTGCTGCTCCAAGAGCCTCTGGGGAGTGGGAGTACAAACCATTTTATGAAAGATGTTTTCTTTTTCCTTCATCATCTATAAAATGGAATCAGCTCAACCCCCTTTATTGGATGGGCCTGGATTGCTCGTTTGCATTACGTCACCTGACTAAGGATTTATTTTTCATGTGGGTCAGTTACGGGATGAAATATTTGTAGTTGGATCACCTACAAAATAATTGTATTTCATTAGCAAGGAGTGCATGGACATCTTTCATGGAACACAGAGGAGAAAGTCTGTTTATGCAGATGTTTAAGGGTCAGACTGCAAAAGTTATTTAGACTGTTAATCTCTATAGGCACCTAAATTCCTTAGTCATCTGATCTGGGCACAAGTGAACAACCAGTACAACAGTTTATCATTGCCCATTAGCCATGAGTCAGCTACTAAATCCTGCCCAGGCTGGTGTCTGTGGCTACAGGCTTCCTGATTGCCCTTTCCCCGGGGTCTAGGAATACTTCTGGAAGTGTTGGAGCCCCAGGGGCCAGACAGGTGACCTGTCAGGGCAAGGAGCCACTAGCTGCCCTCGGATGTCTCTGGCTCAGCTGAGTTTGTGCAGGAGAGCGGTGCAGGCTCCTTCCTGTGCTGCCTGGAAACTCCTGATGAGAGCAGGCCTGTGCTCCATGGTAGGAGCCCTGTGGAGCCATAAGGGCTTTCCTGGCATATCAGCTCCTGCTGTGGGCTGCTCCTGTTCCCAGCTGATGGAGCTGGGGAGGTTGCCAGCACGTTGGACCCTTACCTCTGCCGAGGCTCGTGGCAGTTTTCCCAAGTGAAACCAGCAGGAATCTGGCCTAGAGGTGTGAAATGTGAAAATCCAGTTGCCTTCTCTTGCTTTAAGCCTGAGAAACCATCTCGTGTTGGATTGTTCTGAGCAGATACCACTTGTGTGGAGAAGCAAGGGTTGGAGCTGCAGCTCCACACCGAGGAGAGTGTGATCCATTGGGATCCGTGTCCTGCAGAGCCTGGTTTGGAGCCTGCTTCCCCCACTGCTGGGTTCTTTCCCCCCCACCCACATGTGGTTTTCGTTTGTCAGCCTTTTATTATTACTCTTAAAATGATCTGCTGTGAATTTGTTTTTCTAATGAACATGAATACAGTGTTGCAGCAGTTACAGCTGGACCTTTGGAAGCTTTTCCTGTAATGAAAAAAGGGTTTCAGAGAGATTACATGTTTTTTTAAAAAAAGAAAGATGTAAGAAAAATTCTTCTTATGACCAGTAGACCCCAACTTATTCAACAGCTTGATCAGAGTGACATAGATCAATTCTATATATATTCAAACAGGCAGGTTTTTTTCTCTTTTGCCCAACTTTATTTCTTTTTCATGTATTGTTAATCCCAGACACATTTTTACTGTCCATTCCTCATTAAAAAAGGCCAGTTTTGCATGGAAAAAAGCTTTGATGTGTGTTGTTAGGTGAGGGTTGAGTTCATAACAGATTTTATGGCTGGGGGGGCTGTGTCTGGAAGTGTTATTTCTGCTTGCACTGAAATGTATGCAATTATTGAAAGGTATGCACCAATGTATAAAGTTTGTACTTGGGGATTGTGTACGTCTCCCTGTGCCCAAGGACAGATTAAGGTTGAGGATTACATTGAGCTATTGTTTTTCATCACTTTTAACATTTTTTTCATCATCTCTTCTGTGAGGTTTTTTCTCGTTGAACGGTGATAATTTCAGGATGTTCTTACTTTGTCACGTCTTCTCACTTTTCAGCTATGCTCTTAATATATTATTTGATTGTTTAATGTATTTACTCTCCTATTACATTGCACAAACTTGTATTTGTTTTTAAGATGCCTGTGTTTTAGCCTACCAGAAACCCCTTTGGTGTGTCACCACTGCCACCAGAGGAACACATGGACGCTGCTGTGCAGCCACTTTTATTCCACAATCTGCTGAGTGTTAGAACTTTAAAAAGAAATGGTGAGTTGGTTTGATTTGTTCAGCAGCCCCTCATGTCGAGAGGACAGTGGGGACTGAACAGAAGAGGCACTGCCTGTGGAGCCCTGGTGGCAGCAGATGCTGACCCACACCTGTTGGATACTGGGAATAGCCTCACTGGTCATACCCGTGCCCTTGGAACAGGAGAGGTGTGCCATTAACACTCTGTCCTGAGAGCTAAAAATACTCTGCCACCAAACTGTTCACAGGTAAATGTTCCAAATTTAGCGGTTTTTCTGTTTGCTGGTTTTCCACACATAGGCTGCTCCCTTTTTGGGAGAAGTAGCCAGACCTGCTGAGCAATTTGCCTGTGATCTGTGAAATGTTCAGGAATGATGTTCCTGGATTTCATCTCGGGTTTTGCTCACGTGTCCAGAGCTGTGCACCAGAGGAAACAGTTTCTCCTGCTCTGTGAGAATAGGAAACACAGATGCAAATCATCAGAGAAGCTGTGGGCTTGCCTCGAAAAACAAAGTGTTTGTATTTTACTTTTAAGACAGGAATAGGGAATGACTGACAGCTCAGTTTGATTGCTGCGACCACTGGGTTTGGTTTCGTTAATCGTGTCTCAATACAACGTGGAATGATCCCTGGAATGGGCAGCTGCTACTCTGCATGAAATGTGGGGTCTGGGAAGAGATGTAGCTGCAGACCCAGATTTAGGATGTGACCAGAGAGGAAGAGATGCAGACCTGGAGCCACCCAGCCATGCCCCACTACCCACATGAGAGACTGCCACAGGGTTATAATGGGTTAGAAACAGCCAGCTTAATGAGTAAAGCATTTATGCTTCATGTGTTCAGTCTCCCTGTAGGAAGTGCTGGAGTGGCTGTTGTGACCCTTCCTTCAGACACCTTTAGTTCTGGCTTTTGTTTTTTCAGCTTGCCTTGAGGTTTTGGAAAGCAGCATCACATTGAAGTCATGCCTGTGCTAAAATCTCCTGGCCAGGGCTGCAGTGGTGCCAGCAGAGATCAGGGAGGATCATGCCCCACCCCAAAACTGTGCAGTTGGATTTTCCATTTTCCCCCTTCCTTGGAGGCGTCAGTGGCCGGCCTGGGTGGGAGGTGCTCCGAGGTGACGCAGAGGTTCCTCTCCGAGCCAGGCTCTGACATTTTAAGGTTATACTGATTACCCACTTTATCCCTGGCAGACATTTTTCCCAAGCCAGACCTACAGTCTTCATTGGGAAGTCTTTAGTTTTTGCTGTGGGATTCAGCCCCAATAGTGTCCCAAGAACGTGGTCAAGGTCTTCTACAAGGAGTTGCAGGGATTTCCTGCCATCCAGCAGTAATCCAGATCCACAGCTTTTGGTTTTGTAAGTTCCTGCCTTTTGTTCTGCATTAATCCTATTGCTCTATGGATTGATTTATTACAGAATGACATGGGTATCTGCTTTTGGTTCTTACATGATAAAAGGGAGCCTTGTGTTTGCAAGGGCAAGGAAACCGTGCATGGTGAGCTCTGGCAGCGTGGGCAGAGCCTGGGGTACAGTGGAGCTGATCACTCTGGGGTTGTGCACCAGGACCAAAAGCTGATTTTTCCCACTCATTAAATCAATTTTGCTTAGTGCCTAGACACCACAAATGTTCCAGCTAATTATAGCAAGCAGCTCCTCTGGTTTTTTGGCTTGGAAGGGAAAAGTTGCTGCCTGCTGTATGTAAGCTAATGTAACGTAGATACATTTATTTGAACACTCACAGGTTTTGGATTTGGGCATTCCAGGAGTTGGCTTTTGCCAGTAGCTAAACCAATGGTGAGATTTTTCTTGTCAAGGGCTTTCAGTGACTTTTCTCTTAGTGAACAAATATTTAATGAAAATGTTTCAGGGCCATCTGCACCACTCCCTGCAGATGTGGTGGATGGCTCGTGGCTCTGGGGTGCCAGTGGCACACACATTTATAGCAACACTGGAATGCAGCTTGGAGTTAATTTTTGGAAAGGGGCTTTGGGCCTAGATCTGCCTTATAGAAGTCTGGGTGTTTGATCCAGGAGGATCATCCAGTAGATCACCCTTCGCTAGAGCCTGGATCATGCAGTAAAGAAGTCAGGAGAGTTTTCTATAAGTTAACAGGAATTCTTTGTCATGTAGGATCCATATGGGATAAAGATAACCTGGTTAATTTAACAGCTGTTTCTTTTTTTTGTAATGTAAAATATTGTGACCTTTTTTGGAGCATAATGCCATGAATAACTCTCTATAGTTTCATCATAGTAAAAGATGAATCGATTAATTGCTACCTTTCTATTTTTAACCTTTTTTTAGAGTAATGTATTCTTATAGCAATTTTAGATGCTTTTAGGAGGCTAGGTCCTGAGCCTGAAAGAAATCTGCTGACTTTGGTGGGGCTACACTGATTATCACAAGTCAAAAAATCTGCCTTGCACTTTTCAAGTTTTCATAAAACAAACACTGAAGCCTGTTGTGTTTTATTCTGTTGGTGTTTTTGGCATCAGAGAAGCTTTTCCTGATTGTTTTCCTCATTTGAAGGCTGATTGTACTGAATGACCTCTTGCTACTAAAGGGTGGGTCAGTTTATGTGGGAAAGTCTTAGTCAATGTGTCTGGGAGATAAGTGGGACTGCATCCCAACGAGCCTTGTGCGTTAAATACTGGAATGTGCTGGGGAGCTGCCAGGAGATTGGAAGCAGGACTCTGCGACAAGCCCAATGCAGTCACACTCTCCCTAAAATAGCACTGTGGATAACAGGAGATCTGCAAAGTTATCACTTACCTCATTTTCGCACAAATTCTTTCCTAAAAATGGATTATTGACTGAGCATTCGGGCGGGTTTTTCTGGTAATATATTCCATTTACATTTTGAGAGCAGTCATGTCCCTCTTAAGTCTTTGGCTGCAGGTAAGAGGGAAAAAGCTGTGGTGAAGCCACACAAGTCCCAGCACAGAAAAAGCCATTGGTATCATCCTCATCATCACCTGAATGAGAAATGGGATGGGTTTTACCTCAGTGTAGGTCAGTAGAAGCCTCTTCAAATTCTCCTTGAACAGTCTGGAAGTATCAAGGCAGAGATGAGTAAGTTCAGCGGCCTTGGACGTGCTTGGGCTGGCTGTGGGTGACAGGCTTTTGGCACCAGCCCCTGGATGCAAACAGCCAGTGTTTGGATATTCAAATGAGCAGTGGTTTACCACTGCAGACCATAGATGGTTTTGTTTAAGGGGAAAAAGAAGCAAATTTGATTTTCGGCCCCGTGTCAAATTTGTCGGGGGAAGAATCTGATTGTGCAGCTTTAGTGGTTAGCATAAGCCAGTTAAACATTAAACCTGGGGTGCCTGAATTAGTTTCTTGCAGAAAGAGGATGAGTTGGCTGCTAAATGGGATAGTGTGAGGAAAGTGCGGGGGCAGCTGGGTTGGGAGCAAGGTTGGGTGATCCTGAGTCAGCAGGTGGTTGTTTAGCCCTGCTGAGAGACTGCCCAAGGAAAGTATGGATCCAAACAACCATTCCATGGAGGTGTGTTTGCCCTGCTGCAGGGAGCTCTGTGAAAGGGAAAATAAAACTGGGATTGTCAGGGAATCATAAGATTGAGAACAAAAAGTCTGGAGTGCTGTAAGTAGCGATCTCTTGGTGCCTGCAGATTTGAGGATGAGCTGCACTCTTGGAAAGGCAAATGGATTAGAGGACATTTGTGGAAAATATCCCCCAGCTTCTGGTGTGCACAGCCAGCCTGGTGTCACTTCAGCTCCTGAGCCCCTTGAGGTGTGACTCCCAACAGGCCTGGAGCAGGACTGCCATCCCTGGCCCCGGGAATCAGATCCACAGGGATTGTGCTGGGAGCAGAGCGGGGTCATGTCCCCTGTGCCACTGAGGTTCTCCATGGAGAGGACACTCACTCAGCCACAGCTGCCAGGCTCTGCTCCCCTGCTCCTCAAAAAGGGGAAGCTGTGGCACTCAGGATGCAGTGGGGTGCTGTGGTTGTGCTCTGAGGTTGGCTGGGAAGAGGATGTGGCACAGCAGCCCCACCCCTGTGCCCCCGGGGGATTCCCTGACCCCAGGTGCCCCCCTGATCCAGCTTTGCAGCTTCCCAGCGCCCTGGTGTGTAAAGGAGCTTTATTGCTGCTCCAAGGAGGGACATGATGACATCAAACCCAGGTAAGAGGAAAAGAGAGGTAAAACCTGCAATACAATGGAGTTTCACTGAGCTCTGCCTTCTCCAGCCTTGCGCACTTTCAGGTTTTGTATCAGGAGACATAAAAATTTCCAGAAATTGCAGTTTATGTAAGAGATGTGAATAATGGCTAATAATAAGTGAAACTGCCATGAGGAGCTGGGAGAGGGGGGAAGTAGGTTATTTTTAGAGCTCTATTCTCATTGTATGCTAGACAAACAAGAATAAGGTGACTTTGCATTAAACGTATACCACAATGAAGTAAAGATGTTTTCCCCAGACAAGTCCCCGTGGTGCAGTAATGGTCTGTACTATCTGCCAGCTTAGGAATGAGGCTCAAAACTGCTTCTTCACTGTTTAGTAAGAAAAAAAGGACATTCCGTGCTCATTTTCTTTGCAGTACTGTGATTCTTCTTGCTCTGTGAAGCTTGAGAATGAGGTATCTGAATCCCCTTTTGTGCCAAGTTACACAACTACATCCCTGATGTGTCCATTTACACCATCACAGTCTGGGACTTGAGGTTTTAAATCCTTTTCATAAAGAAGCATGCACAAGAACATCTCAGAATCACAGAATTAACTAGGTTGGAAAAGATCTTTGAGATCATTGAGCCCAACCTATATCTGAGATAATTCTGTATTGTTCAGTCATGTTTCACAACGATAATAGAAATGTGAAGATTGTAAAACAACTGACAAGGTCCCAAAATGTTGGAATCAGGGGTGGTGATCCCTCTCTGTGGGCAGGTGACAGGGAGCACACAGCTCTTATCTAGCTGTGTTTTTAGTCTGAGTAATCCTAATCAGGGAGTAAATCCTGAGTGAGATTATGCTCCTGCAGCAAGTGCAACAAAGATCAGCTGCAGGGCTGGAGTGGGGTCTGGAGATGCCTGCTTGGATATTCACTGAGGCAAAGCAGGACTTTGGAGGCTTTGTAGGATCTTCCCCTGAAGGAGTGGGGAAGAAGCCCAGTGGAGACAAATGGTGTGTTGGCTGCAGCAGGGCTGACAGGTGAGGAGCACATGGGCATTCCAGGCCGAGGCGGAGTGCTGAGGGATGTTTCTACAGCTGCTGCTGACCAGCAGAAAATAACATGAATCACTTGGGGTTGCAGTGGCACAGCAGAGCTGCTGCAGAGTTCAGAGAGTCCCAAAGTTCCTCGGATTCCTGGCACGGGGCGATGAACCCCCGCGTCACCTTTAGGGCAGTTTTCCGAGCACAGCATCCATGTTATTCCAGGGTGCCTCTAACAGGAGGACAGCTGTTTGCAGTTTTAACTTCTGGTTGTCATAAGCTGTGGCAGGAATCCAGGGAGCCATGGAAGAGCCCTGGGCCTGAAATTAATTTTCAGCCAACTCGATTAGATCGGCGCCCGTGGCAGACTTAGCACTAGAATTTTATGTGTATTTTGGGATAAATGCAGCCCCTTGCTGGTGTTTAGTAGCTTGGCCGTCATATCTAAAGGAGAGCTAGGAGGGCGTGCAGATACATAAAACAAGGCAGAGAATTATCCTTGTATGCATTCTTAATGCTCTGCTTTGTGGATTGATCAAACCAGTGCAATTTGATGGGGATGAGCATTGAGAAATGGTCACTCTGCAGCAGCACAGCTGCTTCATCAGAGGGGAATGAATTCCCAAATTGTATCCCAAGCATGTTATTAGAGGATTAAAGAGCAGGGCAACTCACCTTGGCTAACTGTCCTGAAACTGTGCTCCACTCATCATACATATAAATAACTATTATGCAAATATTACCAGAGCAACAAAGCAGGTTTTGAATTTGCTTTGTGCCTTGCAAATGACCAAGTCTCTTGTCTCAGTGTTCCAAATGATAATCTTGTTTTCCCCAAACACAAAGCACTGAAATTACCTGTGTAGTAATTAGAATATACTGTTCCATTCCTCTTTCTCTGAATTGGTCTCAGTGTACAGTAACAGACTGGAATGTTTGGTACATAATTTCCTTCCTTGATTAAGTTAAAATTTAAGATTTCCCATTTGGGCTGTCATCAGGAGAAATAAATCTTTGTTCCTTTTAAAAATTTGCTCATTCTGGTTTTGACTGACATCACCTGCTGCCTCCACATGTCTCTGCAGAGGGGAAACTGCCTCAGTTTGTACCAGGAGAGGTTTAGGTTGGATATTAGAGAAAGCGTCTCCATTGAAAGGGTTGTCCAGCCCTGGCACAGCTGCCCTGGAGGGATTTAAAAGCTCTGTGGATGTGGCACTTGGGGACAGGGTCAGTGGTGGCCTTGTTGGGTTAATAGTTGGACCTCAGGGTGTGTCAGGAATCAGAGGCTGGATGGATGCTGGGTTCTGCCTCTAGGTGCTCATGGGTTTTGTGCTGATGCTTGGTCCTTGAATATTGCACCTCAGGGATCTGTTCCCCAAGAATCACTTGGAAAACCCTTTGGTACTCCTCAGAGAAGTCTTGGATGTGATTTGCCCTAGAGAACTTCCTGTTCCCTGGGGTGGTGTTTTGGGAATCAGGGTATTATGATGGGAGGCTCCAAATTAACTGCAGATGATAATAATAATAATAATAATAATAATAATAATAATAATAATAATAATAGTAATAATAGTAATAGTAATAATAATAGTAATAATAGTTAGTGGTGGTAGTGGTGATGATGTGATTATATGAAGTACTGTTAACAACTCCTCTGTCAGTAGAATGACCATGCCAGCCTTGCCTGGAGTTTGGGTTTCTCTTACAGGGACTGATGAGGAAGTTCCCAGAAGTGACATGTTTAGGGAAATGGTGTGCCCCTGTGTTTGGTGACTGGCACTTGGCACATTTTCCTAGATTTATTGCTAGAGAACCCAGGTCCCCTCAGGGACAAGGAGGAATTTCCCTGGCTCTGTTGGCATGGAGTCATTTTGCTCAAGCTGTTCCTGATGTTGGCAGGTGGTGGCCATGGGAGCCAGGGGATCCTCCATGGAGTTGGAGGGGATGGATTGGAATGGGATTAGCATTGTGTTTGGAAGTGTGTTGTTTAAAAGTTGCATTTTGTGGTGGGGGAATCCAAACAACCCAAATTCATGGGCTTGTTCCTGAGTTGCTGGGTTTAGAAGGAAGGCCAGGGGGTGTGTTGTGGTGTCAACAACAAGGGGGAGGAGGCTTTGTAATTTGAGTGTTGCAGCAAACAGAAACCCAGCAAAAGCCAGAAGAAATGCAGCTGAGGGAATTTTTGTACAAGCCTATGGTTAATTTTAGCTGGGAGTTTGGGATGTAGGTTTTTATAATGGCTTTTAATTTCAAGGGCTGCTGAGGGATGGGCAAGAAAGGATGTTGTGTGTGTGTGTGTGTGCTGACCTCCCAGCTCTGGTTTTAGCTGTGACACCTGGCTGGGTTTAGCAGCTGGATGATGGAAAGCTTTCATAATTAGGAATTTTGTGCTTTGTGCATGGTGGTTTCTGCTGGAGACTATGGTAAGTCTCCCCAGCTCTGTTTCCATGCAGAACTCAAAATGGCATGGGAAGAACAAGGCTTTGCACAGAGCTGTGTCACAGCCTCCTCTTTGGTTGCCTCTCCCTGTTACAGTGCTGTGATTGTGAGGCATCCATAAAGCCAGTGCTTTGCTAAAAATAGGCCATTCCTCTTGCAAATGCTATTACAATTCTGATATTCAAATATTAAACCTTCTCTGCAGTGTTAAAAATAGCTGTGAACAGAGAAATCCTCTCCTTATTCTCAGCTGAGTTGAATATTGAACAAGTCAAAGCTCAGTCCCGAGGCTGGAGCTGTGTGGGAGTTGAGCTGAGGCTTCTTCACCCCTGTTTCTTCACCCCTCATCTGCTGTTGTTGTTGAACACAGAGGACAAGTGGGTGGGAGAGAGAAACTAGCAGGAAGTGGATCAAAGAAAGTGAGGAGTAGCCAAAATGAAATGGAGAAAATAAGAGAGGAAGCAAAGCGAGAGGAAAAACCAGGATTTAAGTAGAAAACTGCACTGAGAGTGTTTCAGCAGAACAAGGCTCTGATCCTGATGGCTGCCAGACAGGGATTTGGGGAGCAGCTGGCACAGGGTGTGAGGCAGCCCTGCCTCTCTCCCAGGGCTGTGGGTACAGCCTGTGGGCTCCGTGCCTGTGGCAGGAGCGCTGCAAATTGCAGCAAGCCACTAATTGCTTTTGGGAGGCCACTTACAAGGGTGGGAGCATCCTGAGGATTGAACTCAGTGGGAAGATCAAGGGCTTGGCAAGTTGGGGTGTGTGCTCCAAGTGCTGATATCCTCAGCCTACACGCTTCAAGAATGCACAAATTGAAAGGCAGGTGGTTTGTTTTTTTTCTCCCCCTTCCAATGCTCTTGTGCATTAACTAATGCAAAATTTAATAATAAAATACCATTTCAGCAAAATAATTTCCTTCCATTTGCCATCAACAAAAGGCATATTGGAAAAGACAATTTCCTCTAGGGTGAAATAAAGGACAAGCAAACAGAAATGACCATTGTAGATTTAATGGGGAAAAAATGGATTTATCATGTGGCTTGATAGTCATCTTAATGATATTATGAGGCAAGGAGGGAACCAAACAATGCCCATCTTTTATCATGGAAATGAAGCCCAGGAAGGCTTTCAGCAAACACTGTTTAGCCAAAAATAAGGGTGAAGGAAAATATAATTTGACCATATAATCCTGAGGGTCCAGGTGAGTGGTGGCAGGACTGCTCTCTTTGTCTTAGAAATTGCAAGGGAAAGGAGATCTTTTTTCCCTTTCTGTAGGGAGGAGACCAGCACTAACATTTATCAGCTTAAGTTGGGTTCAACCAGTCGTGTTCAGCTGGAAACCCCTCTGATGATCATCCATCACAGCTGGAGTCTTCTTGGGAGAGAATCCTGGAGCAGGTGGATCCCACAAGGCAAAACCAGAATGCTTTTTGTCTCTGACAGCATTATCCATAGCCTAACAGGCTTGTCCTGGATTTCCCCCAGCAGGAATGCCATTTTGGCTGTGGGGACATGTGCTGCCAGAAGGCTGGCAGCGAGGGAAGAGCTTGATAAATCTCCGTGTCGTCGCTGTGTCTGGAATCACTTTGGGATCGCAGCGTTTCAGCGCCCTAACGCTGCCCCTCCACGCCCCAGCAGCTGCCTCTGGAGCTCTGCCCTCCTTTAGGAGCTGCTCCAGGAAAGGGAAGGTCCCTGTGTGCTCTCCTACCTCTCCTGGCACCCAGCCATCCTGTTCTGGTCACATAGCCCAGATCTTGGAAACCCAGAAGGGCACAAATTTCAGTCACAGATTAAACACCCCCCAGAAAAACCCCCCATGCTGTGGAGAGGGCATGGCATGGCTGGTCACACAGCAGGATCCAGCCCTGGTTTGCAGTGGCCTTTGGTGTCACCATGATATTTTCTGAAAAATCCCTTTGTCGGGATTTTTCTCCTGAGAAGCCTCAGAAAAGAAATGTAAACAATAATTATCTGATTGCTTGGGATGTGGTCTGGAGGTTGTTTACCAACAGGTGCATCTTTGATTGGTTCCATGAGAATTGTTTTTTACTTAATGACCAATCCCAGTCCAGCTGTGTCAGACTCTCTGGTCTGTCACGAGTTTTTATTATCATTCTTGTCTAGCCTTCTGATATATCCTTTCTCTTTCTTTATTAATAGTTTTAGTATATAATCTCTTTTAATATCATATCATAATATAATAAATCAGCCTTCTGAGAGCTTGGAGTCAATTCCCATCTCTCACCTCGTCCTGTGGGGACCTCACAACACCACAGTCAGGGTCTCTCAATTAGCCAGTGATTTTTCCTTTGTCCAGGTCACCTGTTGCTGTAAGTGGAGCCAAGATTCCTGAGCTTTGATGTGTGTCAGGTCCCTCAGGTGTGGCACTTGTGCCTGTTGTCACCCCAAAGGCAGCTGTCTTAGCTCAGGCCTGCACAGAAATGAGTTTTAGTTCCCCTTGCTTTGGCAATCCAGGGAGAACTGAGTGGTTTGTCTTTGGAAGGCCATGCTGAGACACTGAAATGTCCATGTGTGCTAACATTGGCCCTGCAGGCCACCAGGGTCCCCCTAATGCCTTTACCTGAGTCCTGTTAACCACTTTACATACAGAGATGTTGATGCACATCTCACACCATATTGGTGATGGGGTGAGCAGTTAAATGCATTATTTTAATTCAGTAACATCCTGCAGGGATTGAATTCTGCACACTGGCATTGCTTCCTGGGCAGAGCACACTCACTGGAGATAACAGAGGTTGCCAGGCCTCCCAAATAAGTTAATTTTTATTCTCCTCTGTTACATTTGAGTTATGGATGAAGAAGATGGGTGAGTGGTAAGTCCAGGTGTGCAGGTTGTGCATTTCCATGGCTGTGATGGCACTGCCTACTGGTGACAGTGATCCTGATGCTTCCTGCCAGGTATCACCTTCACCTTTCTGTCTGGCATCCCCACATCTTTTGTCTCCATCAGTTTTATTCAGTTATTTTCATTTTCAAATCACAGTGTCCTCATGAACCTGCCAGCCTGTGCCCAGGTTGCTGCAGCCAGCTCCTGGGTTTTCTCAGATAACTTTTGGAGGCTATGAAAGTAAAAGTATCTGGAATATCTTAAGGGACCTTGGCTTCAGTGCTCACTTTTCATTGACAAAATCCAGACCAGCTTTGGAAAGGTGAGCAAAACTTAAAGTTATGTCAAGAGGAATACTGAGCGTTGCTCTGGAAGGGAATGTAAAAGAAGTTGCTCAGACTTATGGCTGGCAGTTCTCAGCAGGGCTGAATTGCAGATCCCTTGTCATCAACTTGCTCATAAACCATCCTTGATTAATCTAGTAGCAGGTCCAAGTGGGAGGAAGGAGAGGGAGCTGTGCTAGTCTTGATGAAAGAAAATCTGCCCGAGGAACAGGCAAATCCAAGCTGTAATTCCTGCAGAGCTTCAAACATGGCCCTCATTTTGCTGATTCAGAACCTCTTTTCTCCAAATCTTGGCATGGATTCCTGCAGGCAAATGTGTCCATGTCTTCATTTTTCAGAGTAAAGCAGTGAGGGCTGAGGTAGGGACCAGAATTCCCAGGACACAGATTGGGAAAACCTTCCTGGGAGTAGGATGTGGGCTCATGTGCCCTGTGATCTGGAGAAAAAACCCTAAATGGGGGAAAATAAAGGCCAAACAAAGCCCTATAGCAGCATTCCAGGGCTAGAGAATTCCTGCATAGCCCTGTGACCACCTGCTGCCCTTAGGGCTCCTCCCAGGATGTTTTGTGCTGTGTCCACTTTCCTGTTTCACTTGCACTGAAATAAATGTACTGATGGGTGTGATTTTTTTCTTGGTTGAAATTTTTGTGAGTGTTCCCTGGACTTGCAGAGCAGATGGTGACTCTGTTTTCCCTGCTCTGACCTTGTGAGACTTCCCAAAGCTTGGGCAGGGTGAGGTATCCCAAAATCCCTGCTAGAGACACAGCTGCTCTAGGCTGACTGTTTGGGATAATGAAAGGAGGGAGATCAGAGTTTTGCCTCAGGCTTGGAGCATTGGAGACCAAATTAATTTTGATGGGAGTTGTTGGTGTCCAATACCTGTGAAAATGAAACTTCCTGCATTTTGCTGCAGGTAAGGAATTGGCTCTGGGTTGGGATCTCAGTGCTGTTTATTCCCAAATGTGACCTATAGAGTTACAGAAGTAATTACTTTGGGGGTAAAGCATTGTTTTTGATATTTTTCTGCCAGTTTTGTTGCTAAAAGAAGTGATGGTGAAGCTAAATTTGTACCCCTCAGTAGAAATGGTTAATTAATGTGTTGTTTGTGCTCACTCAGAGTCACAAATCAGTAGGAAAAGGTTTAACATCAGAAAGGTAAAGTGAAAATGTGAGTATCCATTTCCCCAAACCCACAGCCTGTCCCCTTGCTGGTTTATTTATTCCCCTGCACAACCGACTCTCTCCTGTTGGACACTTGAGAGTGGCTGTTCTATTTTAGCTGATAATTTGTCTGTGGTTGGGTTTCTCCTGACTGACACCTCCCCACAGGAGCCCAGACCCTCCCCTTGTGCCGGTGGGAGATGAGGTCATGGATGCCTGCTTTGGCCTGGAGGAGGCTGTGACTAAGGAGTCATTTTTGTCCTGTGAAATGCCAGCCCTGCTGCCTGGCTGGGTCTGTCTCAGAGGGGAGGTGGGAGCTGGCAGCCCTTGCTCTGCACAGAATGTCTGAGGCTCTCTGTAATTTCCTGCTCTCCAGATCCCCCTCCTGCCTGGAATCCACACCCTGCTTTGTTCTGCCTTTGGCCAGCTTGGAGAGGTGCCTTGCTGTGCTGCAGCTCTCAGGACAACAAACCCACCCCATCTCAGCGTGCTCCAGACTGTGGAATTCCAGTGCTGGATGGGGCTGGGGTGGTGTCAGTCAGTGCCAGAAATGCTGATCCCGAAGGATAAGGAGCTCTAGGGAAAATGGCCTGGTTAAAATCAGTGTTCAGTGTTGCTGTTCCTGCCATATGTGTGAGCTCCTGGCATTAACTTGGGCTTGAATGGGCCCCAGTTTTGAATTTCACCCCTCTGTATTCCCTGCAACAACTTCTTTAAATCTTCTCCTTCACCAAGATTCTGGAAGAATCCAATAGCAGGAATTCCCCCACTGGGGAAGGGAGCAGGGCACTACAGAGGAGGGTGCCTTCCTTGTGATGTTTGAGATTTTCGGCAGCCTTCAGGAATTCAGAGGTTTTATTTTAAATCAGGGTTTCTATTCATCTTTCAGCTAATTTCCCTAAAATCACAGGTTGCTCAAAGCTTCTGTAATAGCATAGGACTGGTAATTTTGCTGCTTATACCCAGGGTGTGCTGCAGAACTGAGCTGCAAACAGCCCCTCTGTTGTTGTACAGAACCTGTGGTAACTTTGAATGGTATGAAGTTTTAATAGGCATTAAATCTTTGTAAAATACCCAGTACAACTCTTGTGTATCTGCAATTAATAAGTAATTCAGCCATGCCAAAGTCAAGCAAGCACAAATCCCCTTTATACCACACTGTACCATCTGTCTAATCTATCTGTGTCAAATATGGCTTGTTTGGGTCTGTCCTTCCACAGGCTGTTCTGGGTAGATTAAATTTAAATTTCTAGTCCAGGGAATACTTTTCTCTTCTTGTTTCTGGCTCAGGTAACAAACATGTTTGGTACTAGTTTTTGTCATGTATTTGGTAAACAAGTATGTGATGGTCAGCACGAATATCTTTTTGTCATGGTTGACCAGAGGGATTTTACAGCTCCAGCACCTTCCCAGCAATTCCTGTGGAAGAGCTGAGGGAAGGGATCATCCTTCAGGCACTTGCAGGTGGACAAGCACCAAAGTGGATCCTGTAGGCTGATCTATTCCCCAGAGCTTGTTTTCTCTTTGTTCTCTGCTACTCTGGGAAGGCTCTGTTTGCCTGGAACTTGCATTAGGATGGTGGAATGTCAGAAAGGAATATTGAAAAGGACTTGGTTTCCTTTTTGCTCTGTTGTGCCAGTCTCTGTGAGCTGGAAGTGCTGGGGGAATGCAAGGAACAGCACTGCAGTGGGGCAAAAATAAACTCTGGGATTTGCAGGTAGCCTTTTCTTTTGATGTTTTTCCAAAGCTGCTGCAGTGCCCTGTGTCCTTGTGGATTACAGAGCTTGCTGTGCTGGGAGCTGCTGTTGGAGAGAAGGAAATTCCTTTTGGAGCAGAGCTGGGGGCTGTAGCCATGGATGTATGACTTGGGTTGTGGTGATTTGGGTTTTACTCCCTCTTCTGCACAGGAGATACCTGGTTATGCAGAATAGGGACATTTGCAGGGTCCAGAGATCCCAGAGGGGCTCCAGGGCAGGTGGGCCTGCAGGAGGGATGCTTGGGGGGAGCAGGACTTGTGTGTCCACATGGTTCCCAGGCTCTGATGGAAAAGGCTCAACTCTGCTGCTGCTGCCCTGCACACCAGGCTCCAGTGGGTGCCAGCCCACTCCTATGGCTTGGGAATGGGAGATTTCTCTCTGGGGCTGCTGTTCGAGCAGCACAGACACAGCCTGCATTCATCACCACCCTCTGGAGTGAACCAGAGCATGGAGCTTTTCCTGAGATGCCTGTTTGGAGCGAGAACAATCTAAAAATTCTGCATTTTTACTTATTCAGTCACATTACCTCGCTCTGCTGCTCACCACGTCCCCTCAGCCTCACTCAGGTTTTTTTGTGTCTCCATCTTTCACTTGCATGTGCTTTACAGGGAGAGATCCCTGGTCTCCAGACAGCTGAGCCTGCTGTGCAGTGCCATGTGAAGGGAAAGCAAACTCCAGCCATTCAGGAATTAAAATGGCTGAGTTGGGGTGTGGTGAGTGTTAAGATGGAGCCAACCAAGCAGATCGTTCTAGAAATTACACAGGCTGATTTTGCTGTCCCTGGTGAAGTGATGAGGCTTCCCCTTGTGTGTTGTGTTGGCATTGATGGCATCACTAATAGAGATGTTTTATTTCAAATCCCACCTTCAGTGCTTCTGTTCAGCTGTGTGTGGTGCAGGAGTAGGAAACAACAGTGGGATCCCCTGGAAGAGAAAGAGCAAAGCCAGGCTCCAAGGTCTGCTTTAACCTCTTGCTGCCAGTGCCTGGCTTTTCATGGAGACTATAATAATTGAAAAGCTGGCATCCTGTAATCCTGAGGTTTATATTAAAGCCTCTTACGAGTGCATCATGCATTTCCAAACACTCCCATTAATATATTCTCTTTGAGAAGTGCTCTGATCCAGGAGCTCTCTGGGTTTGCCATTCCAAATAAGGATGCTTTAATTACTGGTGACCTGATTTGAATATGGGCTGGACTGATTTCATTTAAAATATTAATTGTAGCTCACTGGATTGGTTATGCTTTTGCTTTATTCCTGGAGCAGCCACGATCCTCACTCAAATCTGTGTGTTGAGGTCCTGTCTTACCCCAGTTTCCATCAAAAAGGGACACAGTGCAAAAAATCCCATTGTGCTTTTCCATCTCATTCCTCACTTTCACCGGGGCTTCTGGAGTCTGGTGTGTGGGTGGAAGCCACGGAGAGGATGGTGGACAGGGTTCCAGGAGACATCTGGTCCCATCCCAGGCCTGTGTGAGGTCTGGGAGCTGCAGTGGGGCTGCACTTTCCCCAAGGAACTGTTAGACTGCATTTTTGGTAAAGAGAGGAGCTTGGCTTCCTCCAGATCCATGGGAGCCATGAGGAGGAGATCAAAGCACAGCTGGTCGGGAGCAGGGAGAGCATCTGACCACAAATAATTGTTCCAGCTTGGAATGCCAAGTGACAGCGAATGGCATTTGAAACAAGTGGTGGGGTGGGTCTGCTCAAATCTGTTCCTGCTAGGGGTCAGAGAATTACAGAACTGGTCCCACTTCATTTAAAACCAATGTTGGTTTTTAAATCCTTGGAAAAAACCCAAGTTTTCTGGTTGGTTTTAATTTTTCTGCTCCGTGCTCTCATTTGGTGAGGCTTTGAAAGCTTGGAGATTTCGGTTTTGCCTTGAAAGTGAAAGAAGGCTCAGGATTTCCCTGGGGAGTGGAGTTTTGAGAGGCTGAGAAGGCAGCAGAAAGCTTTCTCCTCCGGAGGTTTGTCCTCACCCAAGATGGCTGGCAGGAAGGACGTGTGGGAGAAAGGAAAAGCAGGAAGATCTGGACAGCTGCCAAGCATTTAAAAGGACTGTGTAGTAAACAGTCATTAGGTGGAAAATGATCAGGATTAGCGCTTTCTAAACGGCTCCAGGGCTGTTCTGGGTTTTCTTGAGTTGTTGTTTTGTTTTTGTTTTTTTATTTTACTGTAACTCTGCAGGTGTAAATCTGAAATTTGTGAGAATCCGAGCTTTTTAAAAAGTAAAAGCTAAAGAAGGTTCTACCACTTGTTTGCAAGCATTCCTTCATAACCATATCACCCCTGCTGTACTTGTTCTCCCTAGGTAATGTTTTAATTCTTATTAAATTAAAGAATCATTTAGGTACATGAAATAAGATAACATTGACATAAGGCCCAATCTGTTCAGGATCCAAGGCAAGCGATCCGATGGCAAGTGAAGGATGTCTCTTTGTTCCTGTATGGGAATTACTTCATGTACTTCCATAACCCAAGATAATTCCAGGCCTTACTCTTCTGTAATTCAGGGAAAGGTGGAGGCTTTCCACGGAAAGCCCTGAATGCAGGGAGTGTGACTCAAGAAACCAGAGAGAAGGGGCAGTTGCTTTTTGAGGCAGATGTTGGCTTGATGGCCATGACAGAACATGATGAGAAATGGAGCTTTTCTCTACTTTCCTCTACTTCTCTACTTTTCCTTTCCTCATGATGCTTTTTGCCATCTTAATTCCCTTCAGAAAGGGGAGGTGGACACACCCCATTGTGTGCTCTCTTCAGTGTCTCCCACATTCAGTGTAGAGGCTGTAGTCGTCTTGTATGAACTCATATAAACACGAATAGTCAAACGTTTTAAAACTTTTTTTGAATTTAAAGTACAATTGTGACTGATAAGGGTGATTTCAGAGCTGTGGGAAAAACATAATCTCCATAGATTTGTTTCCAACCCTCCAAATTTACCAGATTAACTGTTTTTTGGGTGGGAACTGAGTGTCTAAATCTGTAACAAGGTCCTGACCTTTATAGGATCTGTGCTGTGTAAGCCGCGTTGTCGGGAAGGATGAAATCATTTTTCAGGAAGAATTTATCAGCAGCTGTGACATGTGGGAAAGGTGAAGGGCAATGTCAGGTTATCTAGCCAAACTGAGGTGTGCCTTGGGCGAGGAGGGAGGGAGCCTGGGTGCTCCTTGATGGGTGTCAGAGCAGAAACTCAGTGGTCCCACATGGTGGTTTGCAGAGATACAATCTTTTTTTGGGATTTATCCTCCTTTGTAAATGCTTGGAAAAACAATTTCTGAGTGAAATGCACCTTGTTTTGCCATTTTGTGCTGGTGGAAAGAAATCATTCCTGATGTAATTTGAAATGGCAGAACCATTACAGGTCAGTTATGAAAATGCCAGTGATTTCCTTGTGTTTTCACTTTCATGGTGTTTGCTGTCAGCTGCAGAGCTTTGCACATTTCAAATATTTTGCAGAATCAATTTAATGGACCAAGGTTCATAAATCTGGATGGGAACTGAGATACTTTTGCAGGCTGAGTGAGGTCTGTGCACTGGGCAAGCAGCAGTCCCCAAAAATGCAGAGCACATGTTGTTTGCCAGAAAATAGGAAAAAAAGGTGAAGATTATCATGTATTTTGAATACTGAGAGACTTAATAATGGATTCTAACTGCTGGGGACTTGGCATGATGCGTGAGGTTTATTTTCCAGGCCATGAAGTAAGAATGAAATTGTCTGATTGCATTTGAAAGTTGCTGGGTAATGAGAACAAGAGCCAAGATCATATTTAAATATGAAATGAATATCAAGTGGCATTTATGGAACTCTGAGGAGAGATTGTTGCTCAGAGAAGACAAGTGGAGATCAAAAGTTATTGGTTTTTGAAGGAGGAATTCTGGAATATTCTTCCAGGATAGCACACATAGTTATCTTATTAAAAACTCCAAAAGCAAACAGGTGATAGAAACAATCTGTAAGATCCTGTCCAGTGGGGACAGCTCCATAAATCTTCAACATCTGTGCCCAATTACTGAGCTTCTCGGGGCTTTTTTTTCCCTGTAGTGCACATTTCTCACTATGAACTAATAGTACATAATAATAAAGTGCTGGCTGGCTGCCAGCACAAACAGGGCTTTGGCGAACTTTCCGGGTGTTTGTGGAGGTAGAAAAGCAATGCAGCTGTTGGGCTGGGGCTGTGCCAGCTGGGGATCCATTTCCCAGACAAGAAGCTCAGCTCAGAATGAAACAAGAATCAGATATTTTCCATATCACTGCCTCGTGCAGCTTCTTCCTGGGTGCTGTGACAGTGGAGTCCGTGGACAGCTTGGGGGCTGTGCGCATGGAGTGATCACCCAGTTCCAGCTGTTTCCTTCTGCTTCCTCCTGTTCCAGGAGTTGGTTGGAGCCCTTGTTGTGACAGTGCTTGGTACAATTCCCCTGGGAAGTCAATTCAAAGGACCATAAGGCTTTTGGACCCTTTTTGTTCCCCTTCCCGGGGTCCTGTGCAAGCCAGGCTGTGTTTAGGTGTGGCCAGAAGCTGTTTGGATCCAAGTGCCAATAACAACAGTTGGGTGCTCTGGGGGAGCCAATGTCATTGGTGTGTTTATTTGCCTGTTTTACTTAGAGAATCCAGAACTGTGAATAACATCTGAGCTCCTCTCGTTGCCCCAGGGAATTGAGGAGCCCTTTCCTGGCCCTGGCTCCTGGTAAAGGCCCTTGGCTTGCTGTTAGCCAAGGTCCAAGCTAGAGGGATCAGGGCTGGCCAGGGTTTGTGTCCTGGCTGGACTTGCTGGACTCACTGGGAGTAACATCTTGGGGATGGTGGACAAGACAACACTCCAAGGATTAGCAGGCTGACATGGAAAACCTGGAAAGAGTCATCACTCTATCATATATAAAGTGATGAATATCTCTTATCTCACATAAATCAACACACAAGGGTGTGCACTAAAATATTTATTATGAAAAAAACCAAAACAACAACAAACCTCAACCATAGCGGAAACATCAAAGAACCAAAATAATGACCCGAGTTATTTAAGACATAGCCTTTTTGGGTTTTTTCTTCCATCTATCATCTTATTTCCCAGGGTTTTACATTCTGGCCCATGTGCTTTCTCCTCCCAGGATGCAAATTGTTTGCTCACAAATGTTCTGAATAACAAATTGACTTAATTTAGATGGCATTAAGGCTCTTTAACCCATCTCAAAGGGCAGGGATGCACTGAGGACCTACAGGCATGCATTTAAATGAAGGCAATAATGAGATAGATTTCTTTTTCTTGCCTGACTATTTTATCTATGCATCAGATGAAAGTTGGAGGGGAAAGGTTTCTGTTAGTCTTGTCGGGAGTTGGCCAAAAAAAATGTGAAGAATGCAGAAAGGAATTAACAGCTGGTGTCCATTTAAAACTTCCATGTGGGCAAATGCAGGCAGGCTGCTTAGTTTTACCTGTTGTGTTACTCTGGTCAGTGCCCACTAACCCATTAAACATTTAGTTTAGAAGAGACCAGTTTGGATGTGGTGCTCTTGCCAAGATGTGGATGATGTGTGTTGTGTGTCCCCTGGGGAGGATGAGACACATTTCCCGCACCTTGGGAAGCAGTGGCTCAAGCTGTGCTTGGTTATTTGAACCAGGAATCTTGTTGGCCTGATGGAATCGTGCCTTACACTATCTGACTTGGTGATTTACTCTTGTGACATGTGACATTTCCCTCTTCCTGGGGAGGAATCCTTTTCCAGACTGCTTTCAGACACGTTTCTGGTTTAGCCTAGCTGAAGAGGTGCATGTGCATTGCTGCTGCTGCAGGCTGTGCTGATTTTCAGGACAATTCTTAACACCTCTGGGTTCAAGTGGGTTTTGAGTATCAAACTGCTCCATTTCTCAGTTCACTTTCCAACCAGCTCTAACCCAGAGAAATGCTGGTATTCCCTCATCCACAGTCAAGTACTGTCTTCATCTCCCCAAAGCAAAAGTTGTCCCATTCTGTTGGTTATTCTGGGTTTATTTTCATTCAAGAGAGAACAGTTAGAATCCTTATCGTCCCTATATCATATTCCAGTGCAAGAGCCAAACTTTGCATGATCCTGGCTGTGGCTTGGGCTCCAGCATCTGCAGGAGGTGCTTGTTCTGGAACAGGCTTTGATGTGCCTCCTCTGGGACCACCACACTGTCCAAATCTGAGTTCTTTTCTAAATTCTTCTTTACTAGGCCAGCTCTTTGTCCCATCTCAGGAGCTGATTGAGCAGCTCTAGCTATAGCAGAGCTCTCTCAGCGAGGGAGGTCTCAGGAATCTCTGGTACCTGTGTGGGAGCAGGTGGATCATTGCTGTGGGTAATTAGTGCTGCCTTGTGTCTCCTCTTAATGAGAGTCTCTGCGTGTCTGGACTTGGCACTGCTCCTTCCTGCTTTGGTGCTGGAGCTGCTGAAACCAGCTGTTGCTTCAGCCCTGCTGCCTTATGGAGGGTGTCAGCAAATCCTTCCCCATTCCTGCCCCCGGAATTTGGGTTCTGTTGTCCGTTTGTTTGTTTGTTTGTTTGCTGATTCCAAACCTGCCGATGGCGTAGCAGGTTATTTACTCTAGGCTGGCCCTTTAAATTGCTTCCCTGCTCTGCCTGCCTGGCTGTGAAGTATCGCTAATAAACAGAGTCCAGAACAAAAGCCTCCACAACAAAACATCCTTTTCTCCCTGGGCGTCTCCCTGGGTGCGGTTTCCCACCGCTGCTCTGCAGTTTGGGGGCAGAGCCAGAGCAGCTCAGTCTCTTTCTTCCTCCCTGGAAGTTGTCACCAGGCAGCCTCCCCCGGCCAGCAGCTCCGAGCAGGGAGGAGGTGCCTGTGCACAGCCTGTCCTCAATTTCTCCTCCTTGGCTGGGAGTGATGGAGCCTTTCCCTGCCCTTACATAAAACCCTCCAACACGGAGGAGGTTTGCCTAGGCGTAGATCAGGGTAGCTTGACATTACTCCCTGCTTTGTGCCCTCCCTCAGGGACACTCCAGGACTGCCAAGCCGTGAGTGTGCTCAGCCTCCCACGGCTGCAGCTCGTTCTGCCTGTGCCTGGGCTCGGGCTCAGCGCTGCGGCGTGACCCAGGCGGGCATCGCTGCCTCCTCCCTGTGGGAAGGAAACGGGAGCTCGCAGGGATGGCGGGAAGGGAGGATGGGCAGCGGCTCTGGCTCAGTCCCACTCATCCACAGGTTGAACGTCCTTTGCTTGGGCTGGGAGCTTTTGGAGAGGTGGGTGTGGAAGTGGAGAAGGAAAATAGAAGGGCAGGGGAGACAGCAGTTGGCTGGCTGGTGAGCCAGGGCTGTTGACTTGGCAGCCCTCCTCCTGTAAGGAGGTCAGAGCTATCGCATCTCAGGAGAGGACTGCAGGAGCAGGAATGTGCTCCGGATGGAAGTGTGTCAGGGCCTGCAGTCAGCTCTGCAGCAAGGGCAGGCTCAGGGGTGCCCTCCTTCTAGAAGTAATCCAGGGCCATCATTTCTGTGTGAGAAATCTCACTCGGAGTGGGAAGTGGGACAGAAACTCCAGTCCCAGAGCCATGGCACAAAGCCTCCAGTTCCTTTCCCACCCCCCCAAACTTGGCTGTAGCTCTTCATTTGAATTAATACAACAGATGTAAACTGATACTGATAAATTGTGTGGTCACGCAGAGGCAATCACAGCATTTCTTGAATGACCCAAGGATGTCTGAGTGGTCCATTTTTTCCTGAGGAGAGTTTCCTTGTGGGTTGCAAACGAAGGCGCTGTCTCCGTGATGCCCCTCAGCTAGGTGCCACCTGGCACTGCCAGTTTGCTGCCCAAGTAAACAGTGATGTCACTGAGGGCATTCAGGTTGCCTGGGACTTCCTGCCAAGCGAGGGGCATGGCCAGGGTCAAGATGTGAAGCTTTTCCTGCACTGACAGCAGTGCCCTCATCCAAAGCAGAGCCAAGTGTCTGGCAGGCCGGAGGCAGCGGGAGCGTCTCCGCTTTCAGTCCTTCCCTGACACACAGCAGGTTCCCAAAGCTCAGCTCTGTTTCTCATAAGCTGGGTCATGAGAGAGTGAAGACCAGAAAATGGGGATCTCCTTTCTGAGGGCACCTGGTTTTTATTGGAGTTCTGCTCTGCATGAGTGCATGAAAAACGCTAAAAAAGACTTTTTTGTTTTGTTCTGCTAAAGAAAAAGGTAAATACCGCTGTAGACAATTGCCCTGTATTTTCACATTCTTTTGGTGAAGGTCAGCCCACAGATAGCTTCTAGAACAGGGTGATACTAAATATTGTCCTTTAAATGCTCAGTGGCTGTTGAAGGAATTTTTTGGGTAGTTTCTTTGGAAATGTGTTGATAAGTAGTGAAATACGTCAATTTTCCTTCCTGCCAGACAAGTTGTCCCTGGTGTTGTCCACCAGTCCAACCACAAGTACTTCCTAGAGGTGTTTGGAAAGTGGATCTTTACCTTGCTCTGTGATCAGGATGGCAAAGGGTGCAATGCAGAGGCTTCTGACAACTTTATAAGGTGGTTTGGTGAAACAAGGTCCTGGTCTCCTCCGTGTGAAATGGCTGAGATGTGCTGAAGCTGAAGGGTGGATCAGAGTAAAGGTTATCTTCAGTGAGAGCCTACGTCAGAAAAGTCCTTCCTGTACTTCTAGAAGGGACTCAGCTGACCTGGAGCCTTTTTGATTCCCTCTCCAGTTAATTTCCTCTTGTGGATTTCATTTGGGTTCAACCCAGAGCACCCTTTGTGGTGTATACAGGCAATATTTTCTTAATTCTACTCAGATTTTTAATCACTTTATATTAATTTACCACCATCAGAATGTTTTTGCTATTACTTTCTTTTATTTATCAAAAAGTTCAGGTAATTCTGTAGTCAAAACTTCCTGTCTAAGAATTCATAGTAAAATAAGCGCATGGGGTGTAAGAGCTGAAGGGCTCTTGGCCTGCTGGCAGTCATATTCCCCAGAAAAAGGAGTGGCATGCCAGCTGCTGACCCCACAGATCAGAGCACACAGGTGCACCAGCACATATTGGCTGTCTTGTAAAGCCCTCACAACATTCAGGATGCTATTCCAGTCCTGAGCAGAACATAATCCCTGGTTTGCTGCTCATTCCTTACTTTTCAAAGTGACCAGCTGCATTTCCACCACAACAAGTCTGCAAAGTCTGAAGAGCAGATTCAATTAAAACTCATGAACTCTGGAATTTTCTTCCCTCCTCCCTCGGCCTAGGCTTTGGAAAAGGCACCTTCTGGATGGGTTACCCTACTCAAAAATGCAACTCTTTCTGAAAATGGGTGGCAAACCTAATAATTGGAATGTAGAAGTTATAAACAATGCAGAATGGAGGTGGAGAGAGAAACTGCTGTGCTGAGCTGGCCCCCAGGTTTTTTCCAGCTAAGCCATATGCATGGTGGGACATTCCCACATATCCTAATATTTCCAGGGTCTTTCTTTCACTGACACAGGAAAGACTAAGAGGATGATGAAAGTGTTTTTTAAAAGCAAATGACCAAGAGCTGCATGAATTTAAATCTATGGAAATTTCTTTACTGACTTACTTAGAAGCAGAAAACAGGATGGTGGGTTTAGAAAATGCCCAGGCTGGTGGTTCATAAGATTTTCTGGGTCCTGAGTTACATTTATTTCGGCTGTGTTGGATACAGAGGTGGTTTGTGAGTTGGAGTGAAGCTGTATTTAATTGATGGATCTCACTGGAGCAGCCAGGGACTATCTCATGATGTCCTTATTGGAGCTGAACCAAGCTCTTACTGCTTTAATACTACCTTGCCCAGCAGTGCTTGTTTAGGGAAAACCACAAACACATGCTGAAAGAGGTTGAGTACTCTGTGTTTTGCTTAAAAACTAAATAAGGAGTTTAGATCCTTGAGCATTCTTTGAGCTGGGCCCAGTGTGTGGAGTTTTATTCTCACAGCCCTCATGGATGTTCCTGCTCTGTGTGTCACTCCAGGCCCTTCTGGATCCCTGTAGACTTCCCCTTTCAGTAGGGATGCAGGAATGCTACTCTCTATGAGCTGCTTATGGCTGAGACAGAGCCTGCTCCTCAGCAGCTTGGCAAAATGTGTTTTACATTCTTCAAAAGATGGGGGGAAAAGGAAGGGCAGCCCCAGAAGGAATTTGGTGCCTTCTCCACTCTGAAGTGTTGTGTGTGATAAGATCAGTCCTTCTTCAGTTCTACTCCTCTTTATTAACTTCTTTCCAAAACCAGCCATTTTTGACCTAAAATGTCCAGATTTTTTCTGGATTAGTCTGTTCATGGTTTGTATAGTCGTTGGTCATGGCCTTCTTTAGAAGATGGTTCAGAGGCAGTATCAGTTCTAGAATGTTCCACAGGGAAATACAGAGGCCTAGAGAATCTCACCTCAGAAGTCCTGTTTTGTGTCTGACCTTGAATGAAATCCATATGAAGCCTCCTTCTACCCTCTTGGTGTTTTAAGAAGGCTCCCCAAATAATGCTGGCACACCTTGGGTTATATCCTCAGCTGGATGGAGCTACCTTAGGTTACAGAGGGCAAATTTGGACCATATATATCAATTAAATTATTCTGGAGTCTCCAGGATAAGATGTTGAAGTCCAGATCTTCTGAGTGATGTATGAAAAACTGGGTGAAACTTTATTGCTCCAAATATAGAGAGTATCAGACCAGAAGGTTTTAATGGTCTGTGCTGGGACTGAAAGGTTTGAAATAGAGATTTGTGTTTTTAAATAACCTATTTTCAGCCATTTTGAGTTTCTCTGTGCCCTTGGTGCCCTTGGTTGTTGGAATCCTTGTCCTGTGTGGGGCATGTGGCGCTGGGTGTGCCCTGCTCACTCCTGCTGGCAGCACTGGGGGCTCCAGCTCAGCACGGCCATGTCTGTTTTCAGGCAGCAGCACAAACACTTTCTGAAGCTGTTCCAGTGCTTATTTAATTATGTACCCATCTCCCAGCTAGAGCATCATATCCTGGGGAGCTCAGAAGGAAGACAAGAGCCTGGAATTCCCTCTTAACTGCCTGGTCTTTGGAGTGATGGGTTATCTGAGCCGTGGGAAGCAGACCTCCCTCATGAAGGATGGCTGCCTGATTTTAGTGACCTTCACATGCTTTTCCAGCCTGTATTGGGAATAAAGAGGCTTCAGTCTTGCCTTGTTTGTGCATTCCTGAAGTGCCCCACAGGCTGATTGTGGCATTTGGTAGCACAGCCTGTCCCCCCTTTGCTGTGACCTTTCAGGGTGCTTTGGGCTGTTGGGCTCCACGTCCTGGAGCATGGAGAGCCAGAAGAGTCAGCACCACAAAGTGCTGAAGGGAAGCAAAGACAAAGACACAGAGCATTCTTGGGCTGGAAAATGCAGAAACAGTATGGTTCTGTTTGTGGAAGGAAAGATGGGACTGGGAGAGGGGGAGAGGGGATATTGGAGGTCAAGGGAGTTACAGCCCTGCTGAGTTACTGCCTTTTTTATTTTGGGATTGGTGCAGCAGCTGAAACAAAAAGCCAGAACATAAGTGAGTGTGCTGCCCCTTCAGGACAGGGGAATTCCTGTCCCTGGAAACGTGCTGCAGTTCAGCATCACAGGGGCTGAGCAGGGAGAGAGACTGGAAACACCTCCTTGGGCTTCAGCCTGAGAAATGGCTGGAATTGGGACATGCATCTTCCAGTCTTTCTAAGCTTTATGCTCAGAATTCAGTTTCTCAATCCAGGGGTTCTGTACAGCTCTTGAGTTTCTACACAGTGTTTTGTAAATACTTGCAGAGTTTGACCTGTGAGGATGCTTGATGTGTATTTGGCATCCAGCCCTGAGCTTCTCCCAAGGTGCCCCTATTGACTCTGACCAGACCACTTTCCCTGAGTGGAAGCTTAGGGTGAGAATCTCACCCTGTTGGGGTGACAGGATGTGGGTGGACTCTGAGAGTTCAGAGGAACTTCCATTCTCCAGTTTAAATATTGGCTTAAAATGACATTTTAAAAATTATTAAATGTCTGTTGTGCTGCTGTTAGGAGGGAGCTGAATGTTGCTCAGAATAAAGGCAAAGTTTGGTTACATATTATCTAAATTTCCCTCTTTTTAGTAATAATCATTGCACTAATGTGAAGAGCTGGACTGGTGAGATGATCTGAGGCATCGGTAAGGGGGAAGGACCAACTGGGAAGGAAAGTATCCTGTAAAGAGGGTAATGGAATTGCTTTCCGTGCTTGTCCAGCCTTGGTTCCAGAGGCCTACCAGAAAGGAGGCAGTGTGTAATTTTGGTTTCTTGGAGGTACATATCTGATCTGTGGGGTCAGGACACCATTCTCTTTGTCACAGTAGTTGTGTGCTGCTTGTCACCAGACCCATGTGCTCTGGTGACCTGGAGATGGGAGTGTCTGTGTCCCCTTTTCAATCCTGTCACACAATCAGTGAGAGTTACAATTTACAATCAGTGAGAATTTACAATTTATCTTTAGTGCCAGGAAAGCTGCAATAGGTTGGGCTATGTGTTAGCCAGGGAACAGTATTTACATAAGCCATGAGACCATTTGGGGATTGCTGTTCAATCTATATTTTTTCAATCACAGCACCATAAAAACCTCTTGACAATCCTTAGTTAGAGTAACATGAATCTAACTACAGCTTAGCATGTTTCCTGGAAGAATAGTAACTCTTGAAAAAACAATGTTTGCTTTAAAGATAAATGTAACTATTAGGAAGTAATTCCAGATGTGTGGTTATGGCAGAATTTCAAGGATCATAGTCATAGCTGTTTAGTGAATTACATGATTGCATTTAAGAGTAGCCAATGAATTTTTTTTAAATTAATTCATTCTTCAGATGGGCTGAATAAAACTGTTTGTTTTCTATTATCTGAGAAACAAACAGAGCAAAATCTGGTCTATTTATGAAAGTAAACACAAAAGGTCTGACCCCTGAATGTGGCCTTTGAAAACTGTCTGAGAAAATGCTCTTCCTGGTAGCTGATTTTTTTCTTCAAGCCATTTCTTCTTTTTGAAGACAATGCCAGCCACCCCCCCTCCCTCCCGCCCTCAGATTATGCAATAGGTTTTAAAGAATGCTTTGAAATGAAATGGTTTGATCTCTTTTGTCTCATGAGGTCGTTTAGCATGGTACCCATGGCAGAAGGCAACAGCGTTCTGTTTTATCAATGAGGAAAAGGTTCGGGAATTTACAGATTTTTCTGTAAATTTTTCAGACCCAGACCCATTGTGGTGGGCCTGCAGATTCAGGGCCTGGAGCAGTTCCATGCTGTTTATTAGTTCACCCCTGTGCCTGTTTGTCCCTGGAATTGCCTGCTAACATCTCCAAGCCAGGTGCAGCAGCACTGGCAGATGAGTTTAAGAGGGCTTGGATTAAGTGAGAAACCCCAGTGCCTGCTTTCTCTGGCTCTAGGTGCTGTATGTCATCCTAGAGTGAGGCTGAATTGTGAACAGTAAAGGAGCTGTGCCCTGCCATTTCTGAAATGCCTTGTTCCCAGTGTGTTTATCCAGTCCTGAGAGTGGGCTGGCTTGCAGGATGCTGCTTGGGATGTTGGCAGCTGAAATTCTGGCTCTCTGCAGAAAACATCATTCCTTTATTAGAGGGGTATCTCAGCTTAAAGCCAGGCCAGGATGTGGAAGTGACAAAGGTTGTTCCTGCTGGAAGACGGGCTTCCCTCTGTCCCTGAGCTCCGTGGTGATCTCTCTGTGGATGTTGGTGGGTGCCTCACGCAGAGGCTTAAACGAAATCTGTAAATATACATGTGTTACATGTCTGTGTGTGCTGCACACACACACACACACACACAGGGTTTTCAGCATGGTCCTTCAATGGCAGGGCTGATTTCACAGGTGGATTACATTCAAGGTCATTAACAGTGAACTCGGCTGCATTAAGGGCTCCAGGAAAATTCCAAACCGTTTTCTGTTGCTCCCTGGGCAGTTGCTGGTGTTGCTCATGTCAGATCAGGACACCCTTAAAGCAGACACAAGATGTGCTGCTGTAGCTCGTCCCAGCTGCAGGACCTCCATCCCTACAGTCAGGAGCCTGCAGGTTTCTGCCAGGACTCGTGTTTATCTTCCCTCCCTGCTCCCAGAGGCACCAGTGGGTTGTGCTGGATCAGAGCTGCAGCAGGACTCCAGAAAAGCTGTTTTCCAGCAGAGGCTGAGGGCGGTGGCCACACTCTGTGTAGCTGGCTCTGTCTCTGGAATCAGGATTCCATTGTGTTATCCTCACCTTGCTTTGCTGCAAGGTGCTTATTTTTATCCCTGCAGCGTTTTCCTGCTCCGCTGTCCCTGTGGCGGGGAGCTGCATCCCAGAAAAGGGAGCCTGATGTCAGGGAGCGAGGAGCTGCTTTTATCAGAATCAGAACAAGGATGCAGGTTTTCTGGCCCTATAGGTGTGGGAAAACAGGCCATTTCATGCTCAATTTAGCTTTATCTGGGATAGATTTTGCTTGTGCGGTGCTCAGGATGGGAGAAGTGATAAAGCACAAGTTAGAGTTGAATTCATTCTGGATCAGGTTGTGTGTGTTTCTAAACAGCAGGGACACAGAAATAAATTAAATCCCATGGGTTGCTCCATCTATATTAAATTACATGTCGCTCCATCCCGATTTTGGGTTCACTGACTTTTATGGTTGGAGCTGCAGCTTTTCCAGTGGCACATCTTCTCTTCCTTGAGCACTGGTGAATGTAGAAAAGATGGAAAATTATGCTGTCAACCAGCCTGTTCCCACTCGTTGTTTATATCCTGGCTGCTCCGTGGATTTAATTGGAATTAACCCTGATTGCAGCCTGTGTACAGGGATCAATGGGAGGGTTTTGTCTAGGCCCGATGCTCAGTGAGGATCAGCTGGTGAGCGCTGTGCAGAAACGCTGCGAGCGGGATTTAATCCTTCCCCCGTCTTTGCTCCACGCTTTTGTTTGTTCCTAGGGCAGGATCCGGCCGGAGCGGCTGATCCATGCCCGGCTCCTGCGGGATGCGCCGCGGGAGCATCGTCCCCACGACCTTCCCCAGGGCCAGTTCTCCTCCAGAGCGTTCCCTCGCTTTGTTGGCAGCTTCCCATGACTGAAGCGATTCCTTTTTACCTTTCGTGAAGGTTGAGCACTCTCGCTCAGCCTTCGCTAACAGCTCCTTACGTAACAGCCGCCCCAGCGCGGCTCCGCTCCCGTTCCTGCGCCAGGCACCGCGATTTGCCCGCGCAGAAGCACGGGCCGGACCTGCCGTGGGCTGGGGCCGGGGGCCGGCTCTGGTGTCCCGGGCCCGGACGGGGAATGAACGCCGCTGGTGAGGCAGGGCAGCCACGCCGCCTGTCGCGGGCGAGGTGGATTGATGTCGCGACAGGCGGGTGCCGGGAGCGGCCGGGCCGGCAGGTGGCGCCAGCGCGGCGGGCGGGGAGGCCTGAGGGGCAGCGCCGGCCCCGCCGTGAGGGCGGGGAGGCCTCACCCTCAGGGGCGGCCCCGGCCCCGCCCTGCGCTCCGGGCTGCTGCGTGGCTGATCTTTCTTGTTTCTTTTTCTTTTTTTTCTTAGTTTAATTTTTATTTTAAAATAAGAAAGCGAGATAAAAGAGAGAAAAGACAAGAGGAGCCCCGGGCGGGGCGTTGTGAGGGGAGCGCGCGGCCCCGCCCAGGTAAAAGGGCGGCCCCCCTGGCTCCCCCTACCCCTGTATTTAACTACATTTCTGGTAAATATTGCTCTTTGCAAAGGTGAACTGTGTTTCTGTGTGTCTGAGGAGCACCCTGTGCTCCTCAAGGTCTCACTGAGCACTGAAGGGTGAAGGGGATGCTCAGCGCTGTTCCTGCTGGGCTCCCAGCTGTGTATAACCTTCCTCCTCCTCCAGAGGTGTCTGCCTCTCTTATATCTAGTACCCATAAATACATGGAAATCCTAGTCAGAAAACAGAATAAATATGCAAACAGCACCCTGAAAGAGGAGAACCTCACCCCAAGGGTTGCGTTGGTGGATGCCATGTTGTTCCTGTGGAGAGTTCAAAGTAATGCATCATTTAGTTGGTTTTATCTGGATTAGTTCATAAATAAATTGCCAGGACCAGTCACAAAGTCAGTATTTGCATATGGAGACAGAAATATTAACACATGTTAAAAGGCTTTTGTTTGTCAAATGCTTATGTTATGCTTTTTCAGAATCTGTATTTTTTCCCCATCAGTTATTCACGCCATTTTGTAAAGGTATGGAGGTCATCTTTGTGCTTGAGACCGAGTTATCCACAGCTCCATATGCTTTAACCAACACTCACAGGTCTCTAAAGCCAATTGAAAATTACAGTTGTGGAAGTGTTTTGCTGCACTATTCCATCCATGTTCTGCTTTGTGGTGCTTAACATGACAATCCTGAATGTGTGTATGCAGCAAAGCTTCTGTGCTTTAGTAAAGCACTTAATTTTTTGGGAATGTTTGTTCTCTGAAGGAGTGGTTGGTATTTACTGTTCTTGAGCTTGTGCTCAAGTAAAACTTGCTGATTTTTGAAACCAAGACTCCTGAGCCTGACCTTTACGACTTTCTTCCAGCATATGAGCACCATCTAAACGCCTATTTTTCTGTGTTTTTCTTTGACAGAGGGTTTTAGGAAGAATCTGATGGTGAGGAGAGGCTAAGGAGAAGACTCAGGATGACGACGACGGTAGCGACAGATTACGACAACATTGAGATCCAACAGCAGTACAGCGACGTCAACAACCGCTGGGATGTGGATGACTGGGACAATGAGAACAGCTCTGCTCGGCTGTTTGAGCGCTCCCGCATCAAGGCCCTGGCTGGTAAGCACTGACTTGGGGTTTAGGAAAATAAAAAGATGGGTAACAAAGCTCTCCTTCAAAATACCTCCATCTGGAAGTGTGCAAAACAGCTCACTAGTCCTGGAAAGAGGAATGTGGTAGGTGGAGGTAGTTGTCGTGCAGTAATGAATGATGGGACTATGCATTCTTTATGAAATGCTTGCTGTCTTCTGCTGAATTCCACTGTCATCAGCAGAGAAATGAAACTGGATTGGATCTTTTCTCATTTGAAAAAAGATTGCGTTTGATTATTGCGTATTAAAGGCTATACATTAACTGTATTTGTTTATAGAGCAAAGAGATTATGTCATGTCCTCTCAGCTCTGAGTCACTGCCCTGCAAAGCAGTTTTTATGCATTCTGTAAATGATTTCCTGACTTTTATGGTAACATGCCCGCATTTCTGACCTCTGAACAAAATGCCTTGGCAGTGTGGGACAGGCACAGAAAACAGCTCAAAACTATGCTGAGCATTCTGCTGGTGAAATCTGAGCTCCAGGAATGGTTTTAAACCCGACACTTCATAAGGTGTTGAGACAGGTTTATTAAATCAGCTGCACTGAGACAAAGGTATCACCTGTTCCATTTGTGATTCCAATGGGGCTGGGGCTGGAGTGCAGCGTGCCCTTTCTGCTCTCCTCTCTGGCCATGGAGGTGCATCAGATGCCAAACACCTTTACGTGTCAGGCACAGGCCAGGATCAGGTGTGGAGCTCAGCAACAGGGAAATGAAGTAGTTCATGCAGGTGGGCAGAGAGCAGATCACATAACTCTTCCTGGGGATTGTAATGCTGTTGACTTAATGGAACTGCTCACAGGGAGGGGACGTGTGTTAAATTTTGCTGCTTTTAATTACAGCAGTTCCCGTCACAGTGTGCATTGGGAATGATAGGGGAAATGCCTTCCCTGGGCAGGGCTGTGCTGAGTAGGGTCAGAAGGAGCTTGCTGGTACCTGTGATGAGAGACAAAATGAATCTCAGCTTGAGTTGCTTTATTTTAATAGTTTACTCTTGTTTGAGGAAGAAACTGTGTTTTACTCTGCCACGTGAGTGCTTGTAGGTTGTATCCTGTTCCTTGGGTGGGAAATGCTTTTAGTACAGAGCTCATGAGCCATGTTTGGGTCCCAGATCTCACCTTACTGCAGCTGCTTGTTCCACTTACTTTTATAGCAAGCAGAGCTCTCCACCTGAGTAATGAATAATAAACATGAAACTCTCATTTCAAGGAGAAGTAATGTAAGGAAAGTACTTGAATTATTTAGCTAGCCTAAAACACATACCCATAGCAAAGCAAATAATTTTGCTGAAGATTCGATTCAGATTTTCCCCCACAGTATGGTGTATTTATTTTTCTTCTGAATAAGCATTAGTCATGGTTATTTTAATTTGATACATTTCCATACCTGTAATTCTCTACGGTTGGTGCTGAGAATGCTGTGTGCTGCCAAAACTTGGCTTAGTATCCTGCATTGCTGCAGCACTGCTTGAAAGCTTAATCATGGTGCAGAGAGAGAGGAGTGAGGAGAGGTTTGTATTTCAAATCCAAGGTTATGGTTAAAGGCTGAGTTATGCTACTCCTGGCACAGTTCAACATATGTTTGCAGATATGCTGTCTGGTGGGTAATCTTCCCTTGCATCTCCCCAGAAAGGCACTGGCAGGTCTTTAGCAGCTGCAGCCTGGAGCTGGGCTGGCAATAATCTCTGTCATTGTCCTCTTTCAGTGGAGACAGGCCCTTTCTGGAAAGGTGCTCTCAGACTCAGCTGTGTCACAGGACTGGGCGCAATGACCGCGGGGTGAAAGCCTGGTGCACACACAGTCAGCTGGGACATGTCAGGAGGTGCTTCTGGGTTCTGCAGCCCCTGTGTTTGAGTGGCTGTCACCATCACTTTCCTCTGTGTGAATCTCAGTGCTCTCTGAAGCAGTTGTGTGCCGCCTTTGGGGTCTGGATTGACAGAACAACACTGCAGCTTGACTCGGGTGAGCGCTGGCTCTTTGTGGACATGAGCACCTCCCCGCATCTCCAAGACTGAGCATCCTTCTGACAATAACACTTCTGTCTCCAGAGGTCGTGGGTGGGTTCTATCTCAAGAGTGCCTGTGGCTGTCCCCTTGCAGTGTGTCAGTGACAAGATATAACAAAAGACTGTCAACATCTTGTGGTCTATGAAATGTTCATGCATCATCATCCCCTTGTCCTAATAGGAAAGGTTTCAAATGAGCACACCAGGCGCTGGTTCCTTAAATTTCATCACCCAGATGCAAGCTGCTGTATTCCAAAGCAGAACAGCTGTGGGCATGTTACAGTGCCTGACTAATGGCTCTGTGTTCTCTGCGGGTGCAGGCATCTTCTTTCCACACTCTTCCACAAGCTGTGAAGTGCCTCTTTGGCCGAGCTTCCATCTCATGTTCATTCTGCTCCACTGTAATTGAAGTGAAACTTACTTCCTTTAAGGTGAAGTAAGGCAAAGAGTGAGGAAACAAGAAGTGAGGTTTGTAGCCAGTGTCTGATACTCCACTGTAGGAAGAATTTGATGGCCCCACATTCCATCTGGATGTTAAAATATTTAAACAACAAAGGCAGGAGGTGGTGGTCAGAATAATCTGTGGTTGGAACAATGTCCTGAAGGAAAGCTCAGGTAAAGCAAGTATTGATACAATAATAGAAGAAAACCAGTGTTGTTAGTACAGCAGCTGATAATTGATGTTATTAAAGCAGTCTGTGTACCATGAAAACCAGAATGCAAAGGGTTGTTTTGGTTTAAAACCAAGATATCATCTGGGAACTCAACTTTCAATCAGAATCCAGATTTGGAGGGGTATGCAACCAGATTGGTTGCCATTCATGTTGAGCTAATCCACTCTGCAACTGATAGGAGAAGAAGGTAACTGATCGCTTCTTCGCCAAGTAAGGTATCTCACTGTAGGAAATCATCTTTCACCTGTCCTTGTTCCCCGTGGTTCTTTGGAAGGTCTTGCTGGAAGACCAGGTAATTCTACCTGCTCTGTAGGAGCCAAAAAGATATCATGTTTGTGCAAGATTCCTCATTCACAAATCCTCAAGGGTTGGATTTCGTCTATCTTGGACCATTAGCTAACAGGATTTGTTGTGCAGCTCCTTGGTGCATGAAGCTCTTGCAAAAAATCTTAAGAACCAGTTCAGTTGTTCAGCAGAATTTTTCTCCTTCAGCCTTTGGGCTGTGAGGTTCAGGTGTGCCATGCTTGCCAGCTCAGGTGCTGTTTTCAGTAGCATGAGAGTTGTCACCTCCAGAACCTTCCATTCCTTCAGTTAGCTAATTCAATATTAAACTTGGCTACGGTTACTCGCTTTTCTGCTCATTTATATTTTGCCCTTTTATCCTCTGGGTTCATCCAAGTGACCACAAGGTCTGTGACTCAGCTCTCTGGCCCATGAATTAAAACCAATTTCAAAGTTTATGAAATGAGAGGACTTTCCTAGTCCTAGTGTGGGCAGGAGTGCTTTCCTTTTCCAGCTTCACCCGAGTGGCCGTGCGTAGGTCGGGGCACTCGCTGGTGTTGCACGACGTGGTGTTCATGAGCCTGACAGGGCAAGCCAGGAGGCTGCATTTGTTGTGCAGCTTTCCTGAGTTGCCCAAAATAGGCTTGTCATTCATGCCAGTCCCTTAAATTCTCCCAGCAGCAAGAGGGAAAAAAGCATTGAAATTGTTCCTGAAGTTACACTGTTGAAAAATTTTTAATATAGTGGAATAGCCATTTCATAAGGTTAAAAAAAAAATTAGAGAAAACTTCCAGTGGGAAAGTTCTGGGTACCTTATGTGGGGCTAATTATCCCCTTGTGGCCCTGATATTTGAGCCATTCCCCCCACAGCTGCAGTGCAAAAAGTCAGCAGAACAACCCCACAAAGACGTGAAAAGGAAGATTCTGCTTCTAGTACTCTCCAGGTATCACACACTTGCCTGGCCCTGCTGTCGAGCATCTCTCTCATAGCAAAATTTCTGTTTCACTCTGAGCATACAGAATGAAGTTTCAGCTCTGAAACCAATAAAAAAGGGCAAAGTACAATGATTTAGAGCCCAAGAGAACAAACGCTGGATTTGTTCTTGGCTTTGAAAGAGCATACTGAGAATAAGCTCCTGCAGGGTGTTTCCTAAGAATCCTGCACCTGAGCTGTCCAGGACTTAAAAATCAGTCACTAATTTTAATAGCAGCAAGTGATAAGAAAGGAGAGCTCACCATTATAGTGATGCTTGTAAATCAACTTGAGAGGGCATGTGAAGGATTCACTTGAGAGTAAACAGAAATAAAAGACTTAGAGCAGTGAAATCTGCTCTGCACTGGTGTGGCAGAGCTGGTTGTCAGCCCATGGGTTTGTTTGGAGCTACAGGCCTGATGCAGGCATACCCAGCTGAGCATGAAAGGGCTTATTTTGAAAAATCTTGTTTTGCTCAGATAAAAGTTGATGGAATTATTTCAACAAAAGCTTTTCCAAATGTTGACCTCACCCTATGCTTTCCTTCTGGATTTTGCTTCTGGAACAATTTCTTCTGTTGTTTCTAACCTTTCCAGAATCTGCAGTTGTTGGAAGCAGCAGTGTCATTTGGTGTGCTGTGTGTCATGCAGGCACAAAGGGAAGGAGCAGGGCAGCAGAGAGGCTGCTGTACTGCCACATGTCACCTGTGGTGCTGGCTGGGACTCCTGATGCACACTGTGCTCTTATCAGAGAGCAAGGAAAAGCTCAGCCCATCTGCCACTGTGCATTAATGTGTTGGCTTTTAAGGTTCCCTTGGAGAGCTGCTTCTAAAGCAGATAGCAAAAACCAGATGATAAATAATACTTTGTTCTTAGTGGGTTTATTTTTAAAGATTATCAGTAGACTGACCCAAAAAGAAGAGCTGGTATCTCTGTGAAATATAAAATAGCTCACAAGTAGAAGCAAACAATGTATTCAATGATAGAAAATGTAGCTCAGTACCCAGGTCATTTGTATCTTGCTGCTGTAACAACGTGATCTTTGGTTTCAGCTGGGCATGGGGGTTTGCCCTCTCTCTCTTTAGAATCAAAGTCATGTTGCAAACTACAAAGTGTAAGTCAGGTTTTTGGTAGTTTGATTAGATCCTGGCCTTGTGTAGCCTCTTGAGTAGAGAGCCAAGCTGCTGAGAAGTCCTGCTGAATGTACCTTAGGAATTGTCTGGAACTGCATGTGCTTGTCTGCTCCATGGACAGGATTTATGAGCACTTAGTAACAGAGTGGTGCATGACAGTGGTTGCATCCTGGTGAATGACTGTAATCTGGCATGCATTGTTCAGGGCAGGATGAGCTGGGGCTGGAAAAAGAGGATTATTGTTTCTTTGGGGACAGAGCAGGGTAGGAGCAGTTCTGGCAGCCCCAGTGCGGAAAGTCTGAGTGCTGCCGTCATTTTACATCTCCACTGAAATCCTTTCAGGACTCAGCACTGTTGAGTTGGACACGTATACAGGAGAGCCCAGCATCTTGCCAGCATGAGCCTGTGTTGATTGATCCCTGGATCCTGGAATTCTTGTTCATTAAGCTCCTGGGCTGGAATACAGGTCCATATCTGCTTCTCATAGTTTCTTGAGGAGAGCTCCAGGCATCAGCCAGTCCTTATGCACAGAGAACTCTGTGCCTGGACAGCAATGCAGTAATTTAACAAAATAAGGTACAAGAGAATTCTGTGCTCTAGTTAAGCCTAAATATAAAAAGCCATCTGTACCCAGAGGAAGCCAATGGAAAGCTGATGCATGTGTGCTCACTCTGTGTGCATAGGTGTATTTGCCTTTGGGATATTACCTGTGAGCTGTGCATGGAGATAATCCTGCAGCACGTCAGTCTGCGTGGCCATACCCGGGCATTTCAATACCATGGCACTGCACTGACTTCCAGAGGGAGCTTCCTTAGGTGGGAGCTGTGCCTTCATTCCCAGAGCAGCACAGCACACTGCTCTCCTGTCTACTCCAGTTTTCCTCATCCATTCATCCCCATGGCATCAGTGAAGAGTAAGAGCACCAGGGGACGTGTTTTTGGCTGCCCCAAAACACTGAGCTGAGTGGGAGGCAGTGTTCAGCATCAGCAGGGCAGGAGTTGTGTAAGGGGTGCTAAAGTGCTCTGACTGCAGCAGCTGCTCTGGGGAAGGAAAAATGCTCCCTGGGAGACACCCTCCGTGCAGTCAGTGAGAGCTGAGCCAGGCACTGTCCTAAGCCTGGGATAATATGCTGAAGTTGACAATTGAGAGGAGACCTCCCAGCCAGATTGTTACCTGGTATAAACTGGATTCTCTCCTGGCTGCTCTGAGGCCATGCTGTCTTACACCAGCTGGGAACCTGACCAGAGGTGGCCCTTCATGGGAAACCTGAAGACTGAGAAGGCTACTAATGTTCTTTGCTGTTGGAGTCAATGTTTTAGGGATATTTAATACAGAGAAATCATGAGACCCTTCACTGTGATAATGAGATTGTTTTTAGATAATTTGCTGAATAATCTTAATGGAAAGGATTTCTTCTGTATAGAAACTACTTGCCAATATTGGCAATATATATATTTTTTTTAGGTTATGACTTTTCTCAGGGGTGAGCTTAGCTGTGGATGAATTTCAAAATCTAGTCATGAGTCTGTAATTCAAAAGAAGTCTTTCCACAAAAAATGCGTATGCAGAAGAGAATGTTCTCATCTCATGTCTTTAGCATCTAACTAGCAATGTTTCTGTATTTATGTTATTTATTCAGCCAAATCTGCAATGTGCCTTGCATTTTTTCCTTCTATTTGTTGCTGGGATACTGCCTGAAAGCACTCCCTGAAGTATAAATAATGTCTAACAGAGCACACTGCAAAGTGAAATTCAGTGCAGGATTCAAACATGTTTACTAATTTCTGTTAACCTTGGAGCTCTTCTAATGGGGAAAGATTAGTGATAAAATCATTCCCTCGGATCAGAGCTTTGATTCTTATCTTGAGGTAATATCCTGGAGAGATATAAACCCAGATTGCCTGGAGACAAATTTCCTTGATGGGGAAGAGGCAAAAAGAACAGGAATGGGGATGAGAACCAGCCACATAGAGAGGGTGATGAAAATTCACTTGTAAGTTCCACTTCTTTGGTTTCCAGCATTCTCCCTAACAGTTTTCAGCTCTTTTAGTGAGCAAGGCAATCATTCCTATTTTTTTTTTTTGCCAACCATTTTGTATGTGTATGTTGTGTGAGGATTTTTTCAAGTTTTTCTTCCTTTATTAAGCCTTGAAGGCAGAGAGGTATCAAGTGACAGTGTTTGCACATCCCCTTGTACAATGTATTCTTTTTTCAGTACATCATATAAAAATGAAGTCAGTTGCTCTGGAATAATAGCTTCCTGAGCTGGACACAGTTAATACTTGTCAATTGATCACTATGTTTTTTTCTGGAGAGTGGCAATTTCCAGATAGGAACGTACTCTGGCTTGTGGAGATTTTTAAAGATCACTGCATTCTGCTGCTTGTTTCCACTCAATTTCCATTTTGCTCAAGAGTAGCAGGACATTGAATTGTCATGCCTGAGTGATTATGGTGTAGCAACAGTGTATCTGTGTTCCTGGTCAGACTGAAAAGAAAAAGAAAGAAAAGCAAAATGGTGAAAAAGGGAGAAAAAGGAGGGTGAGCATTTCTGTGTCTCCCACACATATAAACATAGGTGCAATTCAGGTGGAAAACAAAGGAGAGAGAGGCAATGACAATAATGCCAGCTTCTGAAAAACCAAATCAAAACCCATAAAAAAGAATTTTCTGCATGAAAATGAACAAGTGTTTTCATGACAAAATTTCACAGCCAGTGAGTGTGTTAAGTTGTACCTGTGCAGTGTGCTTTATTTGAACAGGCTTTGTAAGGGCTGTCCATCTATGGCAGGGAGCAAGCCAAGTGCATTCCATGGGCAACAAATACAACCTGGGAATGTAGTTACAGCTTTTCAGGAGTGACTTCCCTGTGTTGGTGAGTTCATGGAGTATGGGAAGCAGTACAGGTTGGAATGCAAACCCACAGAAACTGTAATTTCTTCTGAAATGTTCTGCAAGTGCCTCCTGTAGCTCTTCCCTGCTGTCCTTCCTGGCAGGTGTTTGACTCCTGCAGTTAGCAAGGACATGCTCTTACAAAAGTCATGTCAACTTTCCTGTTAATCTGGGACTTGTGTAAACTGAAACCCGAAACCAGGTGGAACTGACCCAGTTTCAGTAATAAATTGATATTCTGGCCTGGTTTGTGAGAAAATTCCCCAAGGTTTTGGTCTCAGATGTCACAACCCAGAGATTCACCTGGAGCCCAAAGCTGGTTTGTACCTGGGACTCAGAGCTGAGCTGTTGGAAGGCCAGCCCAGACATGGCAAAAGGAAAGGATGTAAACAGACCCTTCTGCAATAAAAATCTTTGTCTCCTACTTTTTAATGGGCCTCTTTTCCTTGCCTCTGGATTGCACTGGCTCTCCAAAGCCACGTGAGTCACAGAGAATGTATCTCAAAGGGACTGGGAGGAACCAATGACAGCGTGCTTGCCACTGTCCTAAAATCCCCTTTAAACAGAAACATTGAGATACTTTCTGCAATGGAAATGTTACTGAAGAGATCTCTTGGTTTGCTTGTATTCATTTCAGCAGCATGTGAGAGAGTTACCAAGTGTTGCAGGACATGGCAGGTTACAAACTGAAGGGTTCTGTTCCCTCCAATACCTGCAGCAGAGATAATGAGCTTGGCAGCTCATTTCTGCATGGTGTGTGGGCTGCTGCTCCCTGCTTCCAGCATCTTAGATAAAAAACTGGAGGGAAACCAGCTAACTCTTCAGGATTCATGTTATGCAAATTGTCAAATAGGGTAAAAATAACTATTTCCTATTACATTCTAGAACAATCCCCAGCAAAACCTCTCTCTCTTTGCTCCAGTATATAAGGAAAGTTTTGTTTTTACTGTGAGGGATGGAGGCAAGGGTGATAATGAGTTTTCAGTTCCTAATTGTAGCACTTAGGGGATGTGTAAGAACTTTACCCACCTTCAGGAGAGGAGCAAAACATTACGTGATTTCTCTGGCATTTTAGTTTATTTTAGTTTAATAAATCATCTTTTTTATCTTGGTAGTTTTTCTTCTTCTTTTTTTTTTTTTTCCCTAGTTAGCCACCAACTAGAGAATTTACAAGAGCAAGAAAGAGTAAAGAGAAAAGACAAGGGTGATGATTAACCAGACTCATAATTATTGTAAGCTCTGGCTTAGAAACATTGATAATTAGGAATTTGGAAGGCACTTTTGCTGTATCTAACATTAGTTTCTTCCTTAGAAACCCTAGTTTTTTTTCTCCTTTGTGTCAGAACCTGTTCACTTCAGCAGCATTTTTCAGAACCATGTAAAGACAGAGCCCAGGAGAGACCCTTTTGTGTTCTGGGGTAAGCAGCTGTTTCTAAATGTCGCTTGTATGTTCATAATATTATTGTAATCAACCTCTCATTCTCCTTGAGGCTTTTCAAAGCTCTGATCATGTCAGCTAGGACACTCTGCATTATGCCTAAGTGGATAATCACTTGTGTTTTATTCACTCTGAACAAGAACACAAGCCATCATCACCTGGCAGGTGCTACGAGACTGGGACAATTCAAACTGTGCCAGCAAAAGTTATTGCACAGTTATGGGCAAAACATTGAGAACAAAATTTAGAGAATAAAAAAACCAAAAACAAAACAACAACAAAAAACCCCCAAAACCCAGCACACCCCTCCCTCCTCAATATGCTAAGATTAATATATGATCTGGTCCTTCTATTTCTCCACTACTGTAACCACTAATGAATTACACCATGGACAATTTCCAGCTGTGTTGATGTGATAAGTTGCACTTGGCCCAGCACTCCAAAGCTATCTATGGCTTTAAAGCATTCAATCCCCTCCATAACATATTATCTAATTAGTGTTGTCAAGGGCTTAGTCAATTAAAGATAAACAGGGAAAATGAGTAGAACTGGGGTGTCACAAAGGGCTTTGTGCTTGCAGTGCCTTGTGATCGATCCGGTGCATCACGGCCACACAGCAGCAGGAAAGGGCTCAGGTTCACTCATTTGCAGGCAGCAGCAGCCCGATGGATTAGGCTTGGTGTGACTCACACCAGTGGGGAGCTGGCAGGGTGCCCATTTGGAAGCAGCCTTGCTACATACGGTGTAGCATTTCACAAACACAGACATGTCCCCATTTTGCTTTGCTCTTTCCACTGAATTCCCACCAACCTGTTCAGCAGAGCCTTTAAGATGTACGGCAGTACCCAGCAGAGCAGCAGGAAGGCCCTGGCACCAGGGCCAGCCCCAGGAGCTGAACCATCATCAGCAAAGTCTGTCACATCTGCTGCTGGGGGGCACATTGTTCTGCCCAAATGCCAACCTGGATGGCAGCTCAAATGAGGTCAGATACTCACAGCAAATGCTGCTGACAACGCATCAGGTGTCTCTGTTTATCAAACCTTGAACAAAATAAGCTCAGTTCAAGCACAGGTTCTTCCCTTTTCCTTTAGCTTTCCCCCCTATCCTCTGTGTAGCCTCCATTGCTCCATACCTGCTGTAATTCCTTCCCTTTAGGGTAGTGTTTAGTGCTACTGGGCAGGCCAGAATTGGGAGGGGTGGAGAGGTGACAGGGATAAAAAAAAATCAAACACCAAATTTTGTTCAATATCTCCTGATGCTTGCCAGCTTCAGTTGTCCCACAGGGGAAACGTAAATGTGTGTGGTGTTAATGTTTCCTGATGGGGTGGGTAAGGCCAGTCTGTGTTTTATATGGGCCTAAGCTAAATAATTATTTTTAGGTTTTAATATTTTCCTTTTGTAATAGTTTACTTCTTAATATTTTTAATAATGACCACGTGCATTAGTACATTGCCTGCCAAAGGTTTTGGGAAAGCTTTCAGCTGGGGAAAAGTTCCTGACTTATGGCCTTCATGGTGTTAAAAATGCTCCAGTTTCCCCGTCAGTCACTTGGACTTTAGTTTTACCTTCTGAGCTCACATAGCAACACCTGTTTGCTCAAGGTGGGACAGAATGAGTTGATATGCCTGCAGGTAGGGCCTGGCTGCCTGCCTGCTCTTGAGGGGAAGGGTTTGCATTTAATTATAACGTAGGTCAGGCATGGCAGGCAAAAGCTGCTGTTGGTAGGAAGCTGCAGGAGAAATATCTGTGATGGAAATAAGCCTGTACTTGTGTGCTGGGCAAAACGTGCTCCTCCAGCTCGGCAGAGTTCACCTTGCTGTGTTAACGGCTCAGCTTACCCAGCTCTGCTCCTGGGAATTTGGGTGCCTTTGGTATTTTGTGCTGCCCTTCTTCCCTGGAAAGCCCGTGGCCAGGGCTGGTGTGGGTGCCTGTGTGCTGGAGGGACAGCTGGCTGCAAAGATTATCAGGGGAGGTTTAGCAGGAGCCTGCCACATCAGCCCATTGTTGTCTGGAGAGCAGCATCCTGCCTGCTGGGGCTGCAACTGCAGGTGCTTCCTCAGGTTCCCCTGACTCCTTCCAGACATGTTTTTAGGGCATGAGCCTGCAGGGTCCCCTACACAGCCACTTTGCTCCCTGGTACTGTAAAACCTGTCTGGGCAGCTGAGGAGGCCTTTGTGACCAAGTGGGTAGTGCTGGAGAGGATGAAGGCCAGCTTTCAGAAATGTTTTAGGCTCTTCTTGAGGTGTGCTGTAGTACCAGGAGTCTTGTCTAAATACAGCTATACTGAAATAAAGGGGTGCACTGAAATACCCCAGTAAAAGCCCTTCTGTATCAATATAAGGAACTCTGGACTAGACCTATGGTGGTGCTTTAAGTAAAACAGTGTAGTTGAAAGCCATAAATATCTTAAATGCGTTTATGACCTCAGGAGCAGAGTGCCAGACATTTTCAACAGTCCATGTGTTTTTGGAAACCCCAGCTTCAGCTAAGAAGTGTCAGCTTCCATCACTTCTCCCTAAATTGGCAGCGTTCATGGTTGGACTTTGTGCACATTTGTTCCCTGATGTGCTGGTAATGGCTGGTTGAATTTCACCTTGCACCAAGCAGGACCTTGGGCTGCAGTGAGTAGGGGAGTGGGCTGGGCTTCTCCCACAGAAATTGTCCTCACAGAAATTACTATAGGGCTTAAACCTTGTGAAATGACAGTATCAAAACAAAGGCAACATTTTGAAATGTTTAATGAAGGGATGGAGTGGGAGGAGGAGAGAACATGGATTCCAGTGGAAAGGAATTTGGAAATGCAAGAAGAAAAGAGAAAACATTCGTGTGAACATTATCAGCAGTTTTAAAAATGAACAGGCAAATGTTATATACCGAGACAATGAATGTGGAATTGACCTTTTAATTTCACTTACAACTAAGTGAAGGCTGGGAGCTCAGGTCCCTGAGGGAAAACTGACATCCTGTATCTAATACCATCTGCAGGAACTGACTTCCAGGGCCAAGCCCAGCTGCTGCTGCTGCTGTGCACGTTTGTATTTCGGCAGGGTATTGAGGTGCCAGTCAGAGCTCGGCGAGGCATCCTTATTTACGTTAGAGCCCTCCCCCTCAGCGCACAGCCCATTAATCTTGCAGTAATACCCAGCACACTGATAACTGGGCAAGGAGCCACATGCACAGGGCATGTCAAAATCCTCAATATCGTCAAGTAACATAAACCGAAGTGACAGGAATTGCCTGTTTAAAGAACCTTTCGACAAAGCTTTCGTTTGTTCCCGGTGTGCTGGAGCGTACATCTCCCCGCGTCCCCTCCTCGGCTGGTGCTAAATACTGAATGAGCGCTTCTGTGTGCGTGTGGTGCTTCTGCAAGCCGACGGCCCCGCAGATAAATAAAGAAAAGTGCCCTCCTTTTCAAGTGATAGTAATCTGAGACTTTTCCGTTACATGAGGCTCCTAACAAAAGGTTGTAATTCCAGCTGCTTCTCTCGGGAAGGTACCACCGTGCGCGGTGGCGGTGCGGGAGCGCGGGCCGGGACCCCGCGGGCAGCCGCTCCCGGGCGCGGCGGAAGGACTCGCTGGGGCGTTGCATGAGCCGGGCCGCTCTTCCCCTGCTCCGCCGCCCCTTCGCCCTTGGTACAGCCTTCCTTTGCTCCACCGTGCCGTATGGTAATCGAGTGACATCAGCCTGCGCCCGGGCGGCTGCTGTTTATATTACAAACCAGCAGAAAGGTCTGAGGTGTGCGCGGCTCCTGGGAGCGCCGGCCAGGGCGGCAGCGCGTGGCTCCATGCTGCCTTTACTTCGGCCTGAATCGCACGCTTGCTTTTATTTCACTTGGTTTCGCCAGAGCCAGACGAGCATTTGAACCAGATTCAAGCACTTGAGTGTTGACTGTTGCGGAACTGGGGAAAAAAAACCCCGAAAAACCACCCTCCTGGTGCTTTACGTTTGAATCCATTACAGAGAGCTTACCGCCAAGCCACACTGCTGGATTTTGAACCGAAACTGTTATTTACTTAGGGCTCAGGGGGGAGCGTTTTCGCTAGGGACTGACGCCAAACTACTGGAGGAAGCTGGGATTTACCTGGATGTGTGGTAAAGAAACTTGTGGTTCCTTTATGCTGCAGTTCATCGTATCCCTGCGCTACCTGTAAATGGAATTACAAAAATCAACCAGTATGCCCGGGCCGTTGTCCCCAGGATATGCAGCTCAGGTGCCGTATAACTATAACCAGTTAGAAGGACGATTCAAGCAGTTACAAGGTAAGCCTGTGCGGGATTTTTGGAGGTGTTGCCGTGCTATGATCCTTGTAAACATGTTAGTCCGGGCTTATTCTCTTTGCACCAAGGTGCTAGTGAGAGAGGACGAAATTCGTGCTGTGGGAAAAAGCTCTGAGTTCTTTTAAGGGATACTGTGTGGCTTTTCTCACTCCAAAGGTGTCCCGAGAGCCTTACATGGGGTTAAGGTGTGTGTCCAGCCTCTGAGCCTTGCAAAGAGGACTAAGCCAGACCACGTCTCTTAGAACAATAAGGGGGAGAGTGAGGAAGCAGCCTGTTATTTGTTTTATCCTTAAATAAAGCACAGTTAAAACTGGTCATCGCTCATAAATCCTAGCCGTGTTTGGGTGCAGTTTGCAGAGCAAGGGCCCTTTCCAACCCCTGTGTACCTCCTGCAAAGGCGGGTGGCCTCACTTCTTCAAATGAAGAACAGTTGCATAATTCCCTAACGAATTCATTTGCTCACGCTATAGATATCTGAGAAAGCACTCGTGTACTTTAACATTCCCAGTTTGCTTTGCTTTTAGACAGGGAGAATGTCCTTTAATATTTTCCCCTTAAACTCCCTGTCTGTGTAAGAACCAGAGGTTTCTTTTGGGGGTGCCGTGTGCTCTCTGCAGGGAGGGTAGGCCTCGGCCCGGGCTGCAATCCCCTGGTGCAGGGGGGAGGATGGTGCCCAGCAGCAGCTCCGTGCCTCAGGCAGGGTAAAACGAGCTCTGCTGTTTCTCTGTGGAAGACACGTCCCAACAATGAATGAACTCTGGGATTGCAGTTGCAAAATAAAAAAGAATTCTTCGCTGAAACCAAACCTCCTCCTCTAGATCCATGTGACTCTGGAGATAGTCCCAGAGCAGCCCGAGTACAGTGAAGTGCTGCCCTTCTGTGTGTGTTTCTTAATTTACTCTGGTCTGTGCTGCAAGTGTGGTCTGTGGTTCCTGTCAGAGAGGGGGCAAGAGCTTGGTTAGTGCAAAGAATGTTTATTTGCTGGCTTAAGGAGGGAGGGGAAAAAAATCTTTCATTCATAGCACTTGGTTTATCTTGTAAACTGGCTCACAGCAATGGCTGCACACTGCATGTAATGAGGCAAAATGACAGCATCCTAAACACTGGGAACATGGAAATTCCTGGGACAAGGCATGGAAAATCCAGACTCCAAACTTGCACACGAGGGAATGCGTTACAGGCTTTATCTTGGACATCTGTCAGCTCTTAGGTTGTGGTACTTGTGTTGGAAAGAACTAAGTTTGTGGCATGAAGAAAAACCTGGCTCATGCCTCTTTCTTTACTGGTTTAGTTAGCAGTCTAAAGAAGGCAGATTTTATCATTTTCAGGGTCACTGCTTCAGGAATCCATTATCTGTGTGTTTACATCACACTGAAAGAGGAAAGCAGACTGCATTGTTGAAAGCACAGAAAGTGAGTTTTCCCTTCAGTGGAATGCATTGAGTTGACTTAAAAAGGTTAAAAAAAGATGCAGTGCTCTCCCTAAAGTACTGCAATTTCCTCCAGCAGGAGAGATAAAGTGCAGTAAATTCTGCACAGTTTTGCAGCAGACCATCCTGTGGCTGTTTATTCACACCACAGGCTTGAAAAGGAGTGCTGCCAGTGATCTTGTTCAGGGTGGAGCATAGGTGCAGGCAATGTTGTAAATTATGCACCAGATACTCCATGAAATGCTAAATAACCATACAAAATATCGTGTGTGATGGAAAGGGAGTGGCTTAACTCTGCTGACACAAGAGGTCTTTCCTCGGATTAGTGGCTCTTCGCTTGAAGAATGTCTACAAAGCCATTCTTTTGGAGTTGTAAGATTTTCAGGGCATTCCTGCTGGAAGGCTCTGGTGGGAACTGGGCAAGGCACAAGCCCAGTGTAGATGAGCTGAATATGCGTAATTTTTTTAAATTGGAGATTTATCAGCAGTTTTACCTCTTTCACAATGGAGGTGTACAAACAAGTAAGAGCAGATGCATTTCAAATAATCACATACTCCTTGATAATTGTTTTCACCCCTCCTGCTCTGGGTAGGAGGGCTCTCTGGAGCAGCATCAGCACCACTCAGATTACTCTAACTTCTGTCATGTCCTTCACACACTGAATTCACCCCTCTTTTCTTCACAGTTCCTACAGTTACCATGTGAATCCCTAGCTTTGCACTAGATTATAGCAAGGTACTGTTTAGATCTAGTGAATGTTGAGTTTTCCTCAAAAAAAGCACTTGGGACTATATTGTTTTGTCCAAAATAACACAGAGCAAGTGCTCAGGCCCTGTACAGAGAGAAGTCTGAGCCAGCAATGGGTAGAAGACAACTTTCTCTGATCTCCTCTTTCCTAAGATAGACAATACATGAGGTTTGACACTGCCAGCTTCACATGAGGAGAGGAGACAGCCTAATTCTGCCCCAAAATGCTGTGGACAAAGCAAATTCACATCATACCTGATTCCCTTGGCACTCCTATGTTCCACCTCTTTTAAATGCCTTGAAGTGATGATTGTAAGGAAACTTGATGATGGTTGTGGGGTGATTAAAGCAGATTTTCCAGCCGAGTCCTGCTGGGGTGTGAAAGCCAGTGCAGGTTGTGGGACTGCACTGAAGGGACCAGACCGGCTCCTTCCGCCCCTGGAAGGGTCACCTGGCAGGGGATCCCAGCTCCCATTTGCCTTGATGGGCCAGAGAGAAACAGGATGTGGCAGAAGCCATTGCTAGGAGTGAATCAAGACTCTCTTTGTGTCAAAAGAAGCCCTGAAGGCCAGTGTCGATAATCCAGGAGTTTAGCATACTTGAGAGTGCCCGTGAGAATGCTGGCACAGGTGTGGGGAGAAAAATGCTTTAGCAAGTGGCGTTTCCTTTATTAAGTTTCAGTAAGTTCCTATTATGCTTAGTTCACCTGGTCCTGGAATGATAAGTGAGCGATACTATCAGTGGTTGCTATCATCTCAAAGCTAGGCGTGGAGTTTTGGTTCTCATGGCCACTTGTGCAGTAGAGAGGGATCAGGTTGCACGGCTGCAGTCGCTCCTGCAAGTAAAGACAAAACCCCAAAACTTGTTTGTGGGAAACACGTTGCCATGGAGCTTGTGCAGGTTCTGTCGGTGGAGAGTTTGTCCTGCTACATTTAAGAATTAAATGCAAATTAAACCAGATACGTTGTTGTTGTTGTTGTAAAACGAAGGCTGTCACCCGTGCTATGGTAATGTGGCAGGACCCTGTGGATTGGCTGGGCACGGGTGTAGGAGCTGGCAGGAAGAGGTTAACACAAGTCAGGAATTTGGAAGGAGATCCCTGCAGCTGTATCACCTTCCAGCGGGAAGGGTGCACGGGGAAGCAGCTATCATCACTGCTCCAGGGCTCTTTCCCAGCCGGTTAGCAGGACAGTGGTATTTATTAACATCTCTGGCATTCGGGAGCTTGATGACTCTATCAGCTCCTGCCCTGTCATTGGAAAGTTGGGTCTCAGCTCCGGGGCTGTGCCCGAGGTGTGAGATTTCCAGTGGTAATTACAAATGTGAAATTGGGGGGATGGGGGTGAGCTAGATCGGCACTCCTGATAAGTCCCAGAGGAAAGACAGCTTTCAAAGGAGCTCTGCCGTGTGTCCTGCTGTGTGGGACGTTTCAGGTTTGGGCATTTCTGTAATGCTGGACACCGGGCATTTTAGTGGGAGCCTGGTGTGTTTTGTTGCTCAGGCTGCATGAGAGAAAGTGCCTGTATTTTGAGCCGTGTTAGAAATAGTATGTTTGAAAAACTGGATGCTGGAATAAGCTGTAGGAAAGGCGAGCTGCCTTTCTCATCAGAGGTGTTTAAGATCAGTTCTGAACTCTGTTTCATGGGGATGCAAAGCTGACTCTGGCTGCACAGCACTACCTGCACCAGGAAAGGCAGTGCAACTGTATTTTGGGTGTTTGGGGCAAAGCCCCTCTCTCTGATAAAAAAGTCTTTCAGCAGAGAAATTCCTTGGCTTGGAATCCTTTGATCTGCAATGACCCAAGGAGGTTTGGCATAAAAAGAGACACTCACCACTTCAATTTTTAAGTGGTCACTGGCAATCAGCTTGATCATGTATGAATATATGTGTAGGTTGGTTCCCATCCATGCTGAAGGGCAGCAGGAAGATTTTCTTGGTTTTCTGTTCTCAAGCAGGGCTTTCCCACAGCTTTTCCTGCAAGAAAATCTTCCCCCAAATCCCTGTCTATGCTCAAGGTTAAACAGGGAGTTCCTGCTGCCGGCAGAGCAGTTTGCAGGAGTTGCAGTGCTGTCCTGCACTACGGCAGAGACACCTCTGTGACACCAGGATCCATGGAGTTCCTCCCCTGGGTGCCCTCTGAGCAGGCAGTTTCAGCAGTCCCTTCCTGATTTCCCTCGGGAAGGTTTGAGTCTCCTGGGAGCAGTGACCTGCATAGCTGCAGGCGCTGATTACTGACCTGGGACACCCTACTTTGTCTACCAAATGGGTCACTGGCATTTCTTGTCATGGTAATTTCTGTTCCAGCTGAAACGCAGGGAGGCTGAATTTCATTCTGGATGAAATGTGTCTGGGTTACTCGGATTTTTGTCTTACCCCCTCCCCCCCTACGTTCTCAGAACCACCAAAGGTGGAAATTCCTGTTTGCGTGGCAAATTTTGCTTGATTTTCTGGTGTCTGCAACACTCCAAAGCCTGAATGTGTCACAGCACACTTCAGTCTTCCGGTTTGATGAACACCTGAGCACAAGCTGCATGGTTGGAAGTCCTGTCAGATTTGAAAGGAGTTTTAAAGGGATCCCAAATGGACCTAAATGTGCATTTCTGTGATAGCTGGGCCCTTATTCCATCCTGCATACACATCCAAATCCTGACTCAGTTTTTCGGCAGAAATTTGCTTTCTCTGGTCATGGGTTTTGGTACTGGCGGAGATAGAGAAGGCAAATTAAAGGAGCTAAGAAAGAGTAAGGTTTTTCTGCTCATGTGGTCAGTGTGGATACAGGTCAAAAGTAAACATTTAAATTGGATTTGGCTTCTCACTGAAATAACTGTGAACATTTACAACTCCAAGTTGTTAGCTCAGGTTTTTTATGGTCTGTTCTCTTAAATTTTCATTTAGAGGATGCTTGTAACATTTAGTTTTTTAACTGTATGTGTAAGGAACTTAATTTAAAAACAATCAGAAATCTCTAGGTGTTATAGCCTAATTTCATTTTAAAAAGGGCAGTTCTGGAGCACTTTTTGTGGCTCTGAAATGAAGTAAACAAAGCTTGTAAGCAGATATTTTCACATGGGACAGTGGGGTGTTTTGAATACCCTGCGGGAGAAATGTAGCCAGAGCAAAATGATTTGTGTGGTGCTCAACTGGTGTAAATCTCCACAGCTCAGGGATCTGGGAATGCAGCACAGGAATCAGCCCTTGGGTGTTTCTGCATTCCATGTGTCCAAGGAGCTCCGTGTCACAGACCATCCCAGTGTTTCACGGGCATGTTGTAATCACCTGGGAGTACAGGCTCCTATCCCAAATATTTTTCCTATCCAAAAGCCCTATTCAAATGGATTGTGGGTTTTGCCATTAAGTTGTGTGGAAAGTGGGGCAATAAAACAAGCCTACGACAGAGATGAAAGTGGTGATAAAACAACAGAACAATGGTTGTCCTCCATTCCTGAGCTCTTTCCCAATTTGGGTTTGTGATTTCCTCTTTTTTCTTAGTTTCTTTCATCTCTCTGTTTTCTGTTGGGTGCATGCTTTGACTATTAAAGTGGATGAGCTGCTATCTAAGCTTAGTAGAAATGGTGAAGAAAATCTAATTATGTGATTCACAAAATCTCCTTTCTCTCTTCCCTCTACTAAACTCCTCTTCTGTGAGATCCCAGCACAGGGTGTGTGGTTTGGTAACTGCACCCCTTCTGCTCAGAGTCTGAATTTCATGAGTATTTTATTACTAACAGCTCTGAAGGTCTTTTTGTTCCTGTTTAAGTTGAATTGAGAAGTATTAAGTATCAGCTATTAAGTAGCAGGGTATGACAATGACATCTTTTCCTCATGTGAAAATGAATTACCTTCATTGAATAGCTGGGTTTGGGAAAACCCTTACACCAAATATTGGAAATTAGTCTCTGTTGACTTTCAAAGCTGTGGTAAAGGAGGTAGAATTTCATAAATAAAGTGGTTGAGAATCTGCCTTGCTCTTCCCAGAAGAAATCAAATCTGAAATTCCATTTGGATGTTTGTATCTGGGCCTGGCAGGTAATGGCCTTTATCCCAGTGTGATTGTCCAAGTGAAGTGCCACTTCATCAAAGATTACAGTTGTTTAATTAGTATTAGTAAACAGCTTCCCTCCCACTCAAAACGAGTCCTTTTAAAGCAAAGGGTCATTTGTGGAGAGAGTTAGAAGCTGGTGGATTACTCAGTGTTTCAGCAGCTCTGAAATTCAGTGCAGCAGGAACGAAGTGGTGGCTGCTGCAGTGCAGAAGCTGAGGGGAACCTGGTGAACACAGGGGTGCTGGGGGAGCAAGGCCTCACTCCCAGCTGTGCCTCCAACACGTCCTGTCCCTGTTGGGACCCAGAGTCACTGTGGCCCTCCTGTCCACACAGAGAGCCTCGTGCAGCTGAGGAGAGCACGTGAGCCCAAAATTGCTCACTACTCCTGAAAAAGCATCAAGCTGAGTCCTCACATTTCTGTCAGAGGAGCAAAGCCCAGAGGGATGGGAAAGGCCCAGAGGGATGGGGAGCACTCGTGCCTGTGACTTGTGATGCAGAGCCCGAGGTGGCGGTGGCCGGGAGAGCCCACGCTCACACAAAAGCCCTTGTGCACTTGCTGCTGGAGCGAGGGTATCCCGGGCTGAGAGCCTCCTTTGTTGGGAGAGCACTACTGTAGCCAAACTAATATTAACCAGGCTTGTAGCCCTGCTCAATGCCCCACTGTTCCCTAGAAAGGAGCTTACAGAGAAAGGCCCTTCAGTGTGCAGGGAACAGCACAGCCCGGCAGACACGCAGGCAGCCACTGGGACATGGTCTGGGGGCCACGCTCCTGCCTTTTCAAAGGCCTTGTGAAAGAGCTGGCATTACCAAGTGGCCTTTTCATGGGATAACTGGAAGTGCTGATAACTCTGTGTTCAGTCAAGTTTGGTTTGTTCATAAAAATGTAAGCTGGAACTTGAAAGGACAAGCCTAGTTACACATACGTGACAAAGTGACACTGGACGGGGTCAGTTTGCTCTTTGGTGGGAATCAGTAGCATGCACAATCCTGCACTGATTTTAACTGTTTGGGGAGGAGGTCACAAATATGATTCTTATGTATTATTTATATTAGCAAAAAAGAGCAGTATCATCCCAAATGGCTTTGTACAGAAGGCATATTTGGTGTCCTTGCAGAGACTTCAAACACCTCTGCCTACAGTATTGCCAAAATGGCCGGGCATGTGCTTCTTAGGATTGGTTTGGTTTTGAGATCAGTGGCTTTAAGTTTTCTTGCCTGTTTTAGTTCTGTTGGGGCTGTTTTCACGTTGAGGAGTTGGAGAAGTGCTCATCAAAGGGTCAGTGGAAAAAGTGCAGTGGCAAGGTACAAACATGATCTGTGTGACCACAGTACTCTAATCACAAGCAAAGGGCGACCTTATGCCTTCAAAGATTAAACAAAACAACATGTGGTTACAAAGAGATTTAAGAGTTTATCTGAACAGAATAAACGCTGGCTGCCCAGATTTTTCTTGGAATGAAACCCCTGTGGTTTAATAAAGATACCTAAATTTCACTTAATGGCTTGGCAAACTGCAGAAAATCAGCCCATATGCAGCACCCACATCTCAGACAGTGTAAACCAATGCAGCCCCATTAAAAGGAACTGCACAAACAACACGGTGCTGAGGAATTTTGTCTCTCAAATCCACTCATTTTCCTACATTTTTCTCAAATAACAGCTCCCCTTGGTTTCAGCTCCTCCATGCTAATACCATATATTGGGTTCTGCCTTCTCCTTTCAGAAAGCCTCCAAGGTCCAGTTCTTAATGCTCATTTTGTCCAGGAACTGTTTCCAGTTTTTGGCAATATGATCTGATTATGATTTGGTTCCAGGAAAAAAGAGAAGTGAAAACCTGACCATCCCATCTGTAGTCAGCTACCTACGGTTTGCTTTGGGTAATAATTAATTCTACATCTACTTTAGTATCTTTCCACAGTTATTTGGAGGGAAGCTAGACCTTGATAGTGCAACGGCTGCTTTTTTCAGGGTGTGTTCCTCTGCCAGCTTAGATTGCCTGGCAATATAATGGGAGAGACTGCTGTGAAATCACAGATGTGACTGTACTGTGATTGCAGGCCGATATGAGTAAGAGCCATTACAGAATGGCACTTAAGGCAGGCTCTGAATAAATAGGGGAGGTGTCTGGAAACATCAAGTATTGGTGGTGTTCTGAACTTCTGACCTTTCTGTTGTCCTCGTCACGGGAAGTTCATTAATTTGGGTTACCTTTACCTTTGAGTGCTGAGTGTCTCGTGTTCTCCCTCCCTGTCTCTTTGTTCACCCTGTGGGGTGTAAGGTGAGTTTTATCCTCACAGCCTCCCCTGGGATCAGAACAGAGTGTGCCACTTCTAGCTCAAGGAAGTCTCTTCAGAAAACTGGCAGCGCCTGCAGACTGTTTCCTGACTGTTCCCTTGGTAACATCCTGGCCACTGTCATTTGTGCAGGTGCCCTGATAATCTGTCAGCCTTTAATAGCAGATTAAGTGCTGGTTGCATCTGGGACCTGTTGCTCTTAGCTGTGGCCTGAGTCCTTATGAGAGGAACTCACAGGGTGAGACATGGGAGTTACAGAACATTTTTTCCATAGATCCCCTGCTGCAGATGTATTACTAAATGCTTCTCTCTCTATCTCTCCTCCAAAACAAATATGTCTGATAGGTTATATAATAACATTCCCGTCATATAAACCTTATTTACTGGAGCCTTTGCTCTTAACAGTTGGCTTGCCCTGGTGTTTGCCAGCACACTGATGCTAATGATGCTCTGTGCCACTTGAAAGATGCTCCTGTGTCCTCAGTGCCTGGCGCCAGCCGTGCCCCAGCTAATTCTTCACTGCACATACTTTTTCCTAAATAAAAGCAGTCACAAGTTGTCCTGGAGAGCAGACAACACTTAAGGACACCTAATATGTAAACCCTTTAACCATGCAGCACGTCCTGGCAGTGCCATCCCCCTCAGGGATGGATTGGAGCTCTGCCCTGGCGCCAGCAGAGCTGCTCCCCACGCTGGGTATGGCAGGGCTGGGACGAGCAGGGAATAAAACAGGTCCAAGGGGACTTCCCCCTGCTTTTCCTGAATGAAATGGCTGGGCAGGGTGGTGTGATCTCTGCAGTGCCCATTTCAGGGTGCTGGGTTTGTGGCTGTCCTTTCATTCTCCTCCAGCCTCGTGAACGTGGCCCATCCTATCCAGTTCCTGGCAGGTTTCAGGTGTTCCTGTGACAGCCACCTAATGCCAAAACACCTTTTGTTTTCTGTGCTCCACAACCCAGCTCTTCCTTCTGGTTTAGCTCCTGTTGCCAAGTTGAAAAACATTTCCCTGGCATCAGGTGCAGGTCACCGTGGCCTTCACATTCAGGAGTGCATTCATGGGACTTTTTCTTTTGCATAAACATCTGGTGTATCTGAATTGGGCTGAAATGTGTGAAATGTGTGTAAATTTGGAGAGCTGAAAATCAGTGAGTTGTGACTGGGGCTTCAGGAACATACAAATGAGGGTGAGGTGCCACAGTGCATCCTCATGCCTGTGCACCCCTGTGTCTGTGGGATTTGGAGGTGTAAGATGGGTGCAAACACAAATATTCTGTGCAAATGTGCAATAGTTCTGTGCTTAAGCAGTACCGGAGCTATGTTCTAATGACATTGCTGTCACACTAACAGAAAACTGGGAGCATTAATTAGACACTGAACTTCCAGAAGTTGCTTTTCCTTTATTAATTGCCATTCCCTCATAGTCTGTTTGGGGCTTTATTCAGTTTTTTTGGAGTTTTTAAAGAAAACACCACATCACTGATTCACATTTTGAGGGGAAAAGCTCAGAATATGGAGACAATGTGCAACATGGCTGAGGAGGCATCAGTGAAATGACTGTGATCAGGAGTCTTTGAGTACTTTTATCATTTTCTCTTTGTGCTAAAAATGAAAGAAAGTGAAGGTAAATACTTGGGAGCTCTCCTGGACCCCTTCCACAGGAGCCACATCTTTGTCCCTATGTGGGGCCTTCCAATTGTTGCAGTCAAGGCCTTGAACAATCAGTACAACTCACCAGTCCACTTTTAAGACTAGAAAAACAAGAAACAAGTGATGTTTCTGGATGAGGATGTACATTTAAAGTACTGAAATTATAATTTTACCCTAATTTCTTCAAATTTGCATCACCTTTTAAATCTCAGAGAGACTTTAGAGGATTTCAAACAAAGGGGTTTTTCTCTGGTACTGCTTTGAAAGTTATTACCTGGGCAGGAAATACTATGCTGGAAAGGGATCTCTTTTCCCCACTCTTGCATAATTCCAAAGGCTAAAATGATTTTGCTTAAACATGTCACATTGTCCCACAGAAGCAGATCAGTAAATGACCTTTGGCTTGGAATCAAACAGGCAAGTAAGAAAATTTTGAGGTGAGGAACTAGAATGCATGTGCAACTTGTTTGTGCCTCAGAAGTCCCAATAAAGTAGGTGTGGTATGAAAAGTAAAAATTCTTCTTATTATTATTTAATTGCCACATGGATTTCTTAAAGAACTCCTTTTCTATACAGAGTGACTAGCTGGAATGTGTGTTCAAATTGAGATCATGGTTCAGTTCTCTGGAGCTTTTCTTAAGCAAGCAAACAGGTGAAGGTGTCAGTTCTGCCAATCTCAAAAGACTCCCAACTCCAGGACTTTCTTGGGAGCTCTGCATGATGGGTTTGCAGATTAGAGCCAGAGAAGATTAGGGATTTTTCCTCTAATGCTTCTTATTAGCAGTTTGTATCAAATCTCATTAAAATAAATGCATTTTTAAAACTCTCCTTTTAGAAAGGATGGCATTTTATAAATATCAAGTTCCTTCAGTTATACAAGTGATTTTTATTGTAACCTACAGCATTTTTGTTGCTGTTACTCATTCAGTTTCCACCTTTGGGATTTAGTTTGCTGAGCTATGGTCTGGCTTACCTGTGGTGCTTTTATTCAGCATCCTGTCAGCACAGTGTAGTGCATCTGACTCTACAATGTGGCACACAGTTAACAGTAGTAAATTATTGTGTGGCCATGGAAACTGCAAGAACTAAACACATTGTTCAGCAAGGCTATGAATTCAGCTCTTATTAATCCCTGATCAACACAGTGGTTATTTAAATACATGTTCTTCCATTTAAAATATTTCTGTGATAATGAAAATTATAATTTAGCAGCAATTAATTATAATGATAACATCTCTTAGCACAGAGATTTTATATTTTGAAAGGATTAAATGCAGTCATTGTAGATTTCTTTATTTTCTATTCATGCTTCTCTGTCATTAAGGTGAAATTAGATTTAAACATGAAACCAACAAAAGTCTGGCTTTCTTTCATCTATTCTTCATTCTGATTGCAGTGAGTTTTTACAGAAGCATGGTCAAAACATACTACAGCTTTGCTCTTGCTCTCCATGTAATGTCTCAACTTGTGCCTCAGATGAAAGAAGAGATCCCACAGCCCTCTGAAATCTTCAGTGGGATTCCATAGGAATACTGGCAGTGCAGTCTTCTGGGCTATTCTTGTTTAAGCTTGCTGGAATTTATAGAATCACTGAATACTTCAGGTTAGAAGAGGAGTTTGTTTGGTCCAGCACACCTGCTCAAGGCAGGGGCAGCTTCCATGCTTAGGGATTTGTTCTCCAGAGTCCCAGCCTTGCATCCTGGCAGGGCTTCTCCCTCCAGGGTGACATGTGCCACTGGCAGTGGTCACCCACAGTGCAGGGTATACTCTGGAAAAGGTGGGATTCACCATGCACTTTGCTGTCCTCATGGAGAATGCTGAGTGCTGATGCTCATCTCTCTGTGACTCATCTCTGTTAATGTCACTTACAATTCTGTATTTCCAAACCCCTGGCTAAGGAGGCTCCCAGGCTGGGCACACAGGACCTTGTAGGAATTGCAGAGCCAGTAGTCTTGTGTGAGAGCAGCTGCATTTCCTGCAGTGCTGAGAAGAGGGAGGAATGCTGAAAGGAAAAGAGAACAACAGAAATAACAAAACCCCCCAGCTCCTTCTTCCTACCCTTGCTTTCCTTCCCATAGACAAGTGGGAATCCACTGTAAAAACTCTCATTCTGTTGGGTTTGCTGAACATGGAGAGAAACAGGATGGATCTGATGTAGGGAAGGACCTGGCATGTTCCCTGCCCAGGCCAAGCCTTGCTCTCATACTCATTCAACACTGCCAGTCTGAGAGTGGTTTGGACATGTACAGAAAAATGTTTTGGTCCTCCTCAAAAATCCCCTGGCACTTCCCTGCATTATGCATATAATGTGTTTTAAAGGGAACTGCCAAGACCCCCCAAGACTGTGTGTGCTTGAAACAGTGCAGTGACCTCAGGTTCTCATTGTTCTTCTGTGGGAATGTTGCAGTCAGTGTCCTGGGACAGGCAGATGCTTTTTCCATGTTCCTTTTGATGAAGGGATTTGTTTCTTATGCAAAAGGGAAAAGTGGCAACAAGCACTGACATCAAATCGGCCATGAGGGGTTTGTGTCCTTTTGTGTAAAATGCCAACAGCACTGAGGCATTTTCCATGCTGCTTTTTAAAGGAGGGCCATTTGAACACTGCACGTCATGAGGCCAAAAAGTTACTCCTTTATTCATCTGTACTTCTGCTATTTTGCTGTAGATATGGCTTTGTAACATCTTTCTTCAGAAAGGAGGAAGGGAGGCCCAGAGGAGGCCACCAAGATGGTCAGAGAGATGGAGCACCTCTGCTTTGGGAAAGGCTGAGAGATTGGGGCTGTTCAGCCTGAGGAAAAGAAGCTTCAGAGTGACCTGACTGTGGCCTGACAGTGCCTGAAGAAGACACAAGAAGGATGGAGAGGGACTATTTACAAGAGTCTGGAGTGACAGGACAAGGGGGAATGGCTTCACACTGACAGAGAGAAGGGTTAGATGGGATATTGGGAGGAATTTCTTCCCTATGAGAGTGGTGATGCCCAGAGCAGCTGTGGATTCCCCATCCCTGGAAATGTTTAAGGCTGGGCTGGATGGAGCTCTGAGCAACCTGGCCTTGTGGAAGGTGTCCCATGCCAGAGGGGTGGAACTGGATGATATTTAAGATTCTGTCCAACCCAAGTCTTTGATTCTGTGATACAGTTTGGGATTCAGGCCCTGGTCCTTGTGATCATTTTGTTCAGCTGTCGTGCAACCCAGGGTAGGTGGTGGTAGTTGAAGCTGAAGGTGAGTGTAGGCATTTCCAAGAGCAGCTCCCAGAAGTGTTAAATCATTTGAATTACCCACTAAAGGTGGTACTTCTGCAGCTGCTTTGCATTTCATACAGAAGAACCAGCAGTTGCTGGGGTTCCTGGAGAACCAGAAGAGCAGCTGACTGGCTGCTGTTGCTGCAAAGGGCCCTGTGATGGGTGCTCTCCACAGAGGGAGCTGGGCATCTTGTGGGAGATGGTTACACAGGTTTGTATTCCAGTGCCCCAAAGTTAAACCAGCAGTTCATCACTGATGCAGGGAGAGCTGGGCACCTGCTGCTCTAAATCTGCTTAAATATGTCATCTTGTCTTCTGAACTGAAACAAAAACTATAAATCAAAAGCTGGGTTCTTCCACCAGTTTAATCTGTTAAGCCCAGATGACTTTTATGTTTATTTCCTGTGGGAGGCTTTACAGTAACTTTTTGGAGAGGAACATAATAATTCCTGTACAAGAATTTGCATCTGGCTTGTGGAAGGTGCATTTTTGTGTTGCCAAAATGCCATAAACTCTGTGTAAAAATAACGACCATGAAGGGACCTGCCCTTCCACACCCTGCAATGCTTGGCTGGCTCCTGGACATTGTCCTGTGCATCATGTCATTGAGGGAGGTTTAGTGCCATCAAAGAGAGAAAGCAGCAGAATTGTTTGTTCCACATGCTGCATTCTGCAGCTTTCCCTTTTTTCTTTTCCAGAGGATTTTCTGCAGTGAAAGTGGTCACATGCTGTAATGTTTATTAGGGATGGGTAGATATTTAATAGGATTTAGCAGCTGGCTGGTGCTTCCTAGTAAAAGCAAAAGGATTGCTGAACACACCCCTGATTTCTCCACAATTGTCTCCGTGTAGCAGAGTCGAGAAAGCAGCAAAGATTTTGCTCCTAATGAAATCACCAGCTAAACACAGCACAAACAAAATCCCTTCATTGCTTTGTCATCTTTAACATTTGCATTCGAGTTCTTGTTTAAGTCATGCTGGAGCACGTAAAAGCTGTGGTGTGATCTCACCAGTTTGGATTGGAAATCACTCCACAGATTACTTTGTGCCATAAAATAACCATTAACAAATGCATCCTATTTGCATGAGAATGATCAGCTGCTCCACTCCCATTCCTCCATGGTAAACTGTCAGCAAGATTAAAGTGAAGATGCATTTTTCTAAGCACTGGACCCACGTGGATCATGTTCTCTGTGTGTCATGTGTAAATTTGACTTCCTGCAGGTTTTGTTCTAGTTCTTTCCTTGTTCCTGCATGTGTGTACTATGGACTTGTGTTTTCTACATTAAACTCTGTTTCTTCCATTTTTATCAATCCAAATGTTAAGTCTTAACCTGTCATTTGCAGCTGGACAAAAGCAGCATCCACTGCTCAGTTTATTGCTATAGGACACCTGAATATTAAAAGAAACTTGAATGTTTAGAGAAAATTCCCTTTTTTCTACTGATAGCTAATACTGATCTTTCCTCCTTCCTTCATTTTCTCCCCCATAGATCAATTCCAATGTATTTCCATTTAGACTGTCTGTGCCTGGCTGTGCATGCTTGTGCATTGTTCTCTGGGCTTCCTGATGCCCAAGGATGAATACAGCATGTGTGGGACCATGTGGAAAGGCCATCATTTCGGGAGTGTTTACCCAAACCAGATGTTTCTCTCCTCAGCTGATCCTCAGTGGATACACTGAGCTGCATCTTACCCTCTGGGCTATATTTAGTGGTGCATCAGTTCAGTGCTTTGCATAGCTGCACACCCCACAAGCTGCAGTCCCACAGGGATCTCAGCCCAGGTGGGGTCCTGCTGGGCTGTGAGGAGCACACAGACCCAGCCTCAGCCTCCTTCCCCAGCTGTATCTGAGCACACAGCCCTGGATTTGGACAGGGATTCCAAGGAGCAGGAGCCACCAGCTCTGTTTGTCACGGTGCTGCTGGAGTGGTGACCAAAGGAGCTGTGTCAGACCCGCTGAGGGCTCTGTGTGCCTCAGGCCAGGTTGTTCCACTCAAGCCTGCCTGGAATATCAGAGCTGGGCCATGTCAGAGCTATTTCATATTCTCTGTTGCTCTTCCCTTATTCCAGCAAACAGTGAAGGTTATCACAGCACATCTGTTTGTGTTGTTTGCTGATAAAATCTTATTTGATCACCACATTCTGGTCCCAGTAGCTGATCTGCCCTTCCCTCATAAATCTTTCTCAACTGAAAAACTTTAAAGCACAGCTGGAATTTGTGAAGCTGTAACTATTACTAGCTATTTCACTCCACATCCTTGGATCTGTGAGAAAGCATAGGGTGAATATCCTGCACCCCGAACACCAGCAGCAATGGGAACATTCTCCTGTGAAAGGAAGCTGTTTTCTCTGTGCTCTGTGAAATGAGGATATCATCTGGGAAATTCTGGGAAGCTGTGGATAGTGGATATCAGCAGAAATGGTGTGCTTAGAACAGCGCTCAGCTGATCTCTGAGTCAGTGGATGTTGCAGTGCTTCATGTAGGGCACACACTGGATGCTATAATAAAAAAAATAATCATTTTAAGCTGGAGAAATTACTTCCAGCATGGAAGTATAAAATGGAAATCTGCAGGAGATGGAGCTTTTGGAGTTAGGGATTAAAAGTCATCTGTAATTTGTCTTGCTTGAGGTATTGCAGGGATCCATGGGCAATGTCAGTGCCAAGAGCAGCTGCCCTTGGGCTGGGCTCAGCAGGGAGGCTGCAGGTGCCACTGATGGCTGGGCTGTCCCAGACTGCTCCTTTCAGCTCCTTTTTGCGCTCCAGTTTCACTGTTTGCGCTCCTTTGAGAGCTCCCCCTTTGCTGTGTGGAGGTGTTTGCCCCTGTCCAGGGGCTGGTTAGAGCTGTCACACACCCAAAGTCATTTAACCTGTGCAGGGCTGGCAGCAGCATGGCCTAGACAGATTTACCACTCCATGTGAAAGGGATTCAAGGTCAGTGTGCTGGAAATGTGGTTTGACTGGTATGGAAGCGATCAGGGTGTCTGGTTTGAGCAGGCAGGTAAGAGGTAACCTCTGCCATGGCTGTGGTCAGAGCTGCTGCACACAGAGGCCCTGGGGCCCATAAGGACTGCTGGCATGTGGGAGCAGCCAGGGTCACGGGGCCCAGGCTGCTCTCGGCCAGCTCCTGTAGCCCTGCCTTTCCCAGGGCAGTTATTCAAACAAATTCACCATTATTCTGGCACAGCCCTATTGAGTGTGTGACAGAGGGGGTGCTGTATGTGACCCCCCTCTCACTGTCCCACACTGGGGACTTGGTAACTGAGCTCTGGGCTTTCAGAAAGTGGCTGCATTTTTGTCAGATTTTTTCTCATCAAATTAGTGGAGGAAGAATGGTCTCCCCTCAAGCGAGGAAGGGGTTAGATGCCTGTTTGTGATCCTGTCCAGCTCAGTTTATGCTTTCAGTGTACCAGCTCTGCTTTATTTACTGAACTCCTAAACAAAGTCAGTCCTTGATGCATCACAATCACAGTGCTGGAGTTTGCAAGCCCCTGTCTGGTGGTGGCATTGTCATGGGGCCTTCCGCATAAAGGAAATTTCCTTCCCAGTGTTGCTCCAAGATAAGTTGGATTCTCTATTATTGATACTGCTCGGAGAGCGCCTTCCGTTTTCCTGCTCTGCATGTTTTGCATGTTGCTCATTTCTCTTTACCCTTGGGAAACAAATGTTTTCACAAGCTGTAGGACACTTGGAGCTCCACCCATATCCTCTTGTTTTAATTAATCTTCAAAATCCATAACTGTGTTTTTGAAAATATGAAGGACATTTGTCAAAACCATCACATGAGGTTTGTAAATAGCACTCAAGACCCATGGCTGATGTTAAATCCCTGGAATCACCATTCATGGATGCACCTGGCCCTTTCTGTGGAGGTTTTTGCACATTAAGAGAGTCACAGTTGTGTTGTTTGCTAAACCAAATTATCAGGGCTCTAAGCACCACATTTCTGTACCTATCTTTCTTTATTTGAAACATACGATCAAAATTCCTTGGTTTTAATTCTGTGTGTGTTTTAACCTGAAACCCTAGAGCAGAAAAATGGTTTATCAGTTAGAAAGGGTTGATAAAAGCATTGCAAAAACCTGCTGTCATTGTGAAACACCATGTAGAAATAATCAGGAGAGGTTTTAACATGACCAACCCCAGTCACACCAATTTCCAAATGGGCTTGGTTTGCTTTCCCACGTTGTGGGAGTGCAAGAGGAGTGAAGTGATGCGGGCTAGGAAGGGCTGTGCCTTCTCCCTCCAGGGGCTTCTCTGGCTGAGAGTGTCAGTGGGGAATTAGAGCTCTGCCTGTGCCAAGAGCAGGATAAAGCCTGGCCTTCCTGGGTGACTGCCCCATTAGGAGCCTGAAAGAGCTGCTGTGTCTCTCCAGTGGCATTTTTCTGACATAAGTTGCTGGTTGTCCCCAAAAGTTGGCAGTGGTATATGGGGCCTGGCCCTTGTGTGGTGCCACAGGGTTTTCCCATGGGGCTGCACCCAGACAATCAGGGATCTCCCTGCTTGTTGTAAATCAGAGCGGAGATGGAAAGAAAGTGAAAAGCCATGAATGGCTCCAGCACCGAAGCTGCTGGAGCTCACGTGAAAAGCTGACTGTAGGCTCAGCACGAGGAGTTAGCGCTGGAACCAGCACAGCGGTGGTCCCAGCAGAGACTCTCACACTATTTTGCAGCGGTGGAGCCGGCAGGGAGGAGGAGGAGGCCGGTTCCACAGAGGATGGGTGGGGATCAGGTGAGAGGAGCTCAGGCAGGAGCTGGGGCGGGGGCGGGAGCCGGAGAAACCGAGCGGCCCCGCTCGCTGTAAACAGGAAACCGGGGCCGCCCAGAGCAAGGCTGAGGAAACGGGAAGGCAGAAGGGGAGAGGCAGCGACTGGCTTTGAACTCTACTAAAGAACATACTCCTAAGGGCACCACCATCAGCGCCTCCAGCCAGGCTGGACTCCCATCCTCTCCCTCCCTGATAGTTCACTGTGCTTAAGGATGCTGAGGTAACACTCAAGACAAGAAGTCAGTCAAACTTTCTCAGGGCTTTTTCCCCGAGTCCCCACTGCCTGAAAAATGCACTTTGTCCTCCTTTGGGGCCATTGGAAGTGCTGGGGTGGAAAAGCTTTTAGGGAAAGCAGCCTCAGAGCCACATGGACGCTGTCCCCAGGAGGGACCTGTCTCCCCTGTCCTGGAAGGGCAGCTTGCTCTGTTGGCTGCCTTGACTTGCTTTCATCACCAGAAGATCTCAAGCTGGTGTCGTGGCTCCAAAGGTTTCACAACATGACTTGATGTGTCACTGCGTTTCCCACATCGTGTCTTTCATCTGTTCAAAATTAGGCCCTGACTCTTCATTTCCTTTTACTAAAGCCACATGGATGTTCTTTTCCCATTCTTTACTTTCACTGTGACCCCAAGTTGGGAGAATTATTGATAACCATCATTTTTGACCAAATATTTTTTAATGATTGGCTGAAAGATGGTATTTGATAGCTCTTTTTGTTTTACATGATATTTGTATATCCAACTCTATTTTCATGGTTCTGTACATTGGCATTTCTCTTTGGAATGAATGTAAGCACAGGGATCACTGAATGTTGTGCTTCTGTGTAGAGACTACAGTGATTAAATAAACAAACTTGCTGAGCTGTTCTGGGGCTTGTACTAGTGGTGAGAGGAGACACAATTTCTGATGGAATTTTCTTTAAAAGGTACCAGCTATTGCAAGGTTTCTCTTCTGTGACTCATTTAAAAAAAATAAGTAAAGGCATGGATTACTAGACAAGCAGACATGCAGATACAGCATTCCCAGGCACTTGCTATAAATAGTTCATTAAAAATATATTTAAAGCTAGTAGACACAAGCTGAAGTTCCTTCTGATCTCCTGTTCTCTTCCTCCATCACAGGGGTCCTCTGCTTCATACAGAGTAAGGGCAAACACAAAAGTGCAAACTGTCAGTTCACCCAAAGCACATTGTTTTGTCACTAACCCCAGCTTTGACATTTTTCCAAGCCACATTTGTAATTTCACACCTTGACAGGTAGGTAAAAGCTGTTAAAAATGGGGCAGTTTCAGGGCAGTAGATTTGGTCACATCTAACCACATGGGTAGGAAGAACAAGTTCAGAAATAAGTGGGAGGAACTGAAATCTTAGGGTGGGGTTTGTGCAGTTGTGAAAACCACCACTCAGTGCAGGTCTGCTCTTCCTCCCCTCCCACTCACCACCATTCTGTTATCTGATTTCTCTTCTTACTGTCTTATTTTACTTGGTCCCCAGCTTTCTGTCCTCTTCACACTCAGCATCCTTGTCATCCCACATCACCATGATCAGATTTTTGCTGCTGTCCCCAAGGTCCTGGAGGCAGTGACTGGTTATGAACGTGCTGGGACCATGCCAGGAAGGGAGCACATCCTTCCTTTGGGAGAACAGCATCCAGCAAACCCCTGGGCAGCCACATCTGGAATGTTCTCCATGTTTTAAGCAACATTCTTGGAGCTTTCAGAGGTGGGGGTGCTGCAGTTTAGGATTAATCTGTCTTCATGTCCTGTTTCTGTACATGCCAACATCTTTACAGAGGAATCCTGTCTGCCTGGGAAAGCAGAGCTTCCATTCATCTGTGGCTTCCAGAGGCCGAGTCAGAGCACCTGTGTTTTGACAAATTTGGTCTGTAGTATTTCCCAACTCACTGAAATGACTTTTGGCTAACAAGGCTTCATCCAAAGCCCTTGGCAAGAGAATGTAACCACAGAGATGTATAATGTTTTCTGTCTGAGAGCTCTGGGCTTGGCAGATAGGAGCTGGGTAGGAGTTTGTGAATTAATGTGGACTGCAGTGAGCCTGTGCAGTAAGAGAGCTCTCACAGCCAATGTTTTCCTCTATAAACTGTTGTGAAAGACTCTGGGAAGGGAAGGTGGAAAGAATCTATTTTTCTATGGCTTGATATAAATGCTTGTCTACCTCAGGCATGCAGTTATGGAAAAATTCATGTTGACATTGTGTAAATACAGTTAAAAATGTTGAATCTGCAAATAAATATTGCCATGAGAAGGGAAAAAAGTCAGTGGGAAGCTTTGGTCTCTGCTCTCTATCATATTTGTCTTAATCCAAAAGGACTGGTGGTATTTTGGGGAATCTGTTACAGATTTGTGTGTGTTCCAGAGCAGGTGAACTCAGCAGGTGAAGAATGGTGGATTTTCAACGAAAAGCCCTAATTTCATCAATGATTCTCCCAAAAAGACAAGCCATACCTTTGATTTAATCTTAAAGGATTGAGCATCCCATTTTCACATAGAAACGTGACCTGTGATTTATTTTGAGTAACATTCTGTTCTTTTTCCCACAGATGAACGTGAGGCAGTTCAGAAGAAGACCTTCACCAAGTGGGTGAATTCCCACTTGGCTCGTGTGTCCTGCCGGATTACAGACCTGTACACTGACCTTCGAGATGGGAGGATGCTCATCAAGCTCCTGGAAGTGCTTTCAGGAGAGAGACTTGTAAGTGCTTATCAGTGTCCATTGGGGGGGTGTTGGGCTGGGTTTGGGTGAGGCTTTGTGAATCCTTGTCTCAACTGCAGTATAGGAAATCTGAGTGCTGAGAGTTCAGCACTGAAAATGTCTTTTTATATATTAAAGAAAAAAAAAGAGCTCTATTGCTTCAGCTGGATCCAGACACCAATAAAAAGCCTTCCTAGCGGCTTGAGGGGGAATCAAAGGAAGTCTTCTTCAAAGGTTCCTTGCTGGTAACATGCTGAGTGCTTCCAGCAGCATGTTCCCTGCTCCCAAATCTGACAGGAACAGAGTACAAAATGTTCCTGAGCCCCTTAGATCCCTTGGTGGTGCTGAGTTAGGTCTGCTGGGACACCTGGGCCCTGTGGGCACTGGCCCATTTCTCTGCTAACAAACGCTGCAGTGATGCAGGTGTGCAGGCCTGGCGCATCCCTGCTCCCTTCCCAGAGCATGCCAGGGCTGTGCAGGACAACAACTGGAGAGCAGCTGGAGGTGTGTTCATTACACCCCACTGCTGAGCAATGTCCCTGAGTGCACTTGATTTTACTCAGATAGATAAGGTTTGGGCTTTTTTTTTGGTAAGGGGGAATATCTAAAATCAATATAAATAAATGGGTCAAATTCTTTCTTTGGGTGTGCTGAGCACCCCTTTGGTACCAGCACAAGGAGTGGTGAGTGAGAAAGTCCTTGTAGTGGAAAATGCTGCTGCACAAGAGGAGAATTGGGTGCCAGGAAATGGCTGGGTATCAGCTTCTCCTTCAGTTCCTTAAATGATGGCGATGCTCTTAACTGCCTAATTTGGAGCAATCTTTTCAAAGAAATACCAGTCTTTAGCTAAGACCCAAGGCTGCAGGGGGCTGGGTAATCACTTGTCATCAAGCTCTCCTATTAGGGGAGCTCTGTGGCTAAAGACTCTGGTTAATGAGTGGAACATATGGCCCAGTGTAGTGTGTGTGTGTGTGGGGGGAGGCAGGAGAGGCAGCATCTGGGAGGGTGAGGGAGTTGGGATGTGCACATAAGTGCCTCTGTGGATGGGGTAACAAATCCTGGTGTTCACCAGCTGCAGTTTGCTCTGAGCCCCTCTCTGTCTCTGCCAGATTGCTCACCTCAGCCTCAGCCATGTGGTGGGTTTGATGTGCTCACTGCAGGTGGCAGGTATTCCTCACACAGGGATAGTTGAGACCAACATGCCCCATTATTTGAGGATTGTGTCACCAACTGTGTCAGCTCTGGTAAAATCTGCTTGTCTGCCCGTCAAGATTTGACTTTCAGCAGCAAATGGGAAGCTCAGAGCAGTCCCATGACTGTAGTTGCACTGCTCATTTCCATATTTCACTCCGGGTTTTGGAAAATGCAAACAGGGCTCAGGCAGGTGTGGGGTGGGGAGAGGACAGGAGCCTCCTGGAGCTGCACTTGCATCATTATGTCTGGCATTGGCAGCTGTCTGCACCACCACACATTTTTTTTGTAGCTTCCTTATCTGAGGCTGGAGGACAGCAGGCTCTGTTTGAACAGTGCATTCCACCACACCTTCTTCTGCAAACAAGAGTAAACGCAATGCACTAAACCTTGAGACAATTACACACACCAAAAGTATTCCAGGAGAATCTTACACACACTAAAAATATTCCAGGAGGACTGCCATGCAGCCTCCACCTGCTGATGTTCTTCAGTTTCTGGAATTTATTTTAGTCAACATTGGGTAGGTTCTGACATCTCCATGGCACCTCAGAGAAATTTAAAGGCAGATCTTATACAAAAGGCTTAAAATCAAGAACATCAAATGGTAAGAAAGCAGAAGCTAGCATAGGTGAGTATCCATAAACATGGTGTATTTAGTGGTGCAGTGGAACAAACAGAAGTTGTTTCCTCTCTTTTGAAACTGGGATTCAGATTCTAGAGCCCGTGGAGCAGAGTCCAGGATTTTGGATGCCAGTCAGGGAAGCAGAGCTGCTCTTTGCCCCCTCACTTTGATTGCACAAACCCTGCATTCTCCAAAACTGTGATTTTTGTTGATGAAAACCCACAGTCCTTGGAGGTGTGTTGGAGAAACTCAGAATGAGAGCAGCCAATAACAGCAACACCTCCATCTTCCTGACCTTGTTCAGTTTGATTCCTAATCCTAGTGTTTAGTCCAGGCCTTACAGCATTATGTCCTCTGCACAGCAGTGTTTGGAAGGAAATTGATAGCATGCAATGCTCTCACTGAGCACAGTGGGAAAGAATCCAGCCAGCATGAAAGGACAGTTGTAATTTGGTTTGCACACACTGTTAACCAGCTTCTCCCAAACAGAAAAATAAAGCTGGGAATTTTTTTTGTCCTAAGATTTAGCATTTAGCTCAGTTTCTTCCCTAACCAAATTAAGGATTAGTAAATTCCTTGCAGTTCAAAGGTCAAACCACTTAAGCACATTCTCTGTAGTGAATTCTGTAATTTTCACTTGGAAAAGAGGAAGGGTTTTGATGTAGAACCAGTTTTCCTGTAACAGGTATGTGAAGACTCTGGGTTTGGTACTTGCTTTCCCTCCACTCAGTGTCTGGATCTGTGTCAGCCCAATAAATGTGCAAGGTATGTCGCACTATGCCTCATCCTGAGGCTATGCAGGGGAGTGTGGCAAGCACAGCCACACCTTGCACAAACCAGACTCAGACGCCTCTTCCTCTACATAAAACATCTCTGGTGAATGGTTTTGGCTCTGTAACCATGGCACTGGAGCTTCTGAGAGCACAAAATGAGATGAGCTTTCTGAATCCTTTCCTGCTCGGTAGTTTGAGGCAATAGAGGTGGTGCAGGTGCTGCTTCAGGCAGTGGGAAGGGCTGTGTTAGGGCAGAGGGGACAGGCTGGGCTCTGCCACTGCTGCTGAGAAGTGACCACAGTCACAGTCATTGCTGAGCCTTTGTGGAAACCCAGGACACCCCTCTGGCTGCCCAGGATGGCCAGGACCCCTGCCAGGGGGCTCAGAAGCCCTGGCACGGAGCCCAAAACACCTGTGGGTTGATTATGGCCCATGGAGCAAATTACCAACCTTATATGAAGATCAGCAAGCCACAACAGTTTAAGTGGAGTAATAGTGAAGTTATCACGGGGTGGAAAAGTAGATTTTAGGGTTTTTAGAATGGGGGTTCAGGAGGCAAGATGGAAGGAACTGGGTGTGTCCAACCTTTCTCCTTCTTCTTCTTGGCCTCCGTCTTCTGCTGTGATGTTGGCACTTACAGATTGGTCTGGAGTAGAAGCTCACTGTCTAACACAGGTGATAGGTATTGGAAAGTTGTTGTAAACATTGTAGAGGTAGTTTTTAGTATAAAGACATAACAGTGCCCTGGGGCAGGCAGAGTGCCTGGAACTGTCCTGCTGGACAGACCTCGGCAGGGCTGAACATTTTTTATAGATAAGAAACAATAAAGAACCTTGAGACTGAGAATGAAGAGCTCTGACTCCTTCTTCAAGCACCCATGCTGGGGAAAGAGACTTCTAACAATCTCGGGGTTCCAGTGACCCAGAAAGACCCTGAGAAGCCTTGGGAACATCCCTGTGCAGGTGAGCAGGCCTGGGAAGCTGCTCCAGGGCTCCAGGTGTGGCCATGGGCTGAGAGGAGCCGTGGGCCGGAGCTGGGGGTGCAGCTGGGCCTCCACCTTCCCTCCTGCCCCAGAACTGCCTCCTCCCTGGGTTTTGTTTTGCAAGGCTCAGTCAAGCCTTAGGTCCAGCTTTGATTGATGGTGCCAGCTAAAGGCTGATCCCAGATTGTCCCTGCTGGGTGAGGAATCTCTGGGAGGCTTCAGCCAACCGTGCAGCTCTGTCCTGCCTCTTCTGCTCCAGCTGTGGCTCTTTGCACTGGCAGCATTTGGGATGGATGGGGTGTGCACAGGCTGCAGTTTGGGCCTCTTAGGAGGGCCTTTTAAACTCCAAAGCAGAGGGAGTCTCCTGGAAATTCTCCTCCTTGCTGTGAGGTATGGGTTAATCCTCCATCATTCCCCAGCCTCAGGAGAACAGACCCAGGCTGACTGAGGCTGAGGCCTGTGGCCTCAGGGTTGTCAGATGTCAACTCAGATGTCCCAAAAGGCATCTTCCTGCATGGCTTCCCTCTCCACCATCCCCTGTGGCACAGGCTGTGTTTCCAGGGACTGTACCGTGGCACTGGCTGAAACTCTTCACCTTGAATGCAGGCTGGGGCAAGGATATTGCCTGAGCTATTTCCATGGCCACTTAATTACGTTCACTGCAGAAAACAAGGAAATTATGGCAATTAGTTGTTTGGCTGAGTACCTTTGGTGACATCCCAGTGCACACTGAATAGGCTATTCAGCTGTAATCCTCATCTGCACAACAAAGTTCCCTTAATTCTATTCAGTTTTACAGCAGAATTCTGCATGCTGATAACACATTCATTGCATTTTTGCAGTTGCACTGGGCCTTCATATAACTGTGTTATGTTGGTGTAGCTGAGTTTTTAATTAGGTTTTTTTTTCCTATGAAGAAAAATTTCTAATCAATCTCTGTTACTTTCTTGCTCTTTATCCGATTTACTGACCAAAGAAAAACAATGCCACTTCCTTCTGGAGGAGATTTACTGACACAACTCAAATCTGAGCTTGTGAGTGAATATCCTGGAGAGGAAACATGAGGGAAATAATCAGGAAAAATCCTTTGAAAGGCAAATGAAATTGGGGCCATGTGTCCAGCTCAGGTCCAGGATATCGGTTTTTCCACCATGGGTTTGGCACCTGCTTCCATTATCCTGGTGAAAATGGGCTGGAAGATGCAAGGAGTGGTTTTGTCCCTGGAATTTGAGGAAGAATTGCAGCGTTGCTGCCTGGGAGTGGTGATGCCCCAGCCAGAACTGAGGAGTTTACAAGCTCTGATTTTCCCCCCTTCCATCTGCAGTAATAAATGATTTTATTCTTCCTTTTACCTTCTAGCCTAAACCAACTAAAGGAAGGATGCGCATCCATTGCCTGGAGAATGTGGATAAAGCCCTGCAGTTCCTGAAGGAGCAGCGAGTGCACCTGGAAAACATGGGATCTCATGATATTGTGGATGGGAATCACAGGCTGACACTTGGCCTTATTTGGACCATTATCCTGAGATTCCAGGTAGAGTTGTGTGCACACACAGATACATGGATGAGCTTTCCATGCCTGTTTGTCACATGCTTCACTGTGTATTTTAGGAGCAGAGGGCTCCCAGGTGCTCCCATCTGATGGGAGGGAGAAGTGCTTGGGAACCTGTCAGGATAAATCAGTGTCTGTGGTACTGCTGACCTGTGGTAGGAGTTTTTTGTGGGGAAATTCATATGGCTTTCTTTTAAAATCACTGATAAATGTGAAGCTCCAGTCTCCAACCTAAATGCAGGAGGAAATGCTGCCCTGAACTGCTCTCCATTTCCATGCTGGTTATCCATAACCTGGCTGGTTTGGCACTGAGATCGATTAAGGGTGCCCACAGGAATTATTTTAGTGTCCCAGCTGGGGCTTGAGACTTCTTGTTTTCCAGCAAGTTCCAGATCGGCCTTTGCCCTCAGTTAAAAAAGGCTGGAAAGTCCTTTTGCAGAAAGAACAATACATCCATATAATAAATATATAACTCATAATAAATAGCATAGTAATAAACATTTAATAGAATTAATTTTGGTGTTTCCCAGCATTCCTTTCACCTTTTCCAAAAAGACGATGTGTTTTCTCAGAGAAATTTTGAAATCTTCTGTTACTTTTAGATCCAAGATATCAGTGTTGAAACTGAGGACAACAAAGAGAAGAAATCTGCTAAAGATGCTCTGCTTTTGTGGTGCCAGATGAAAACAGCTGGGTGAGTGTGGAATAAGTCATTATCTCTAAAGCTCTTACAGCATTTTGAGTTTTTGTTGAAATAATTTTAAAGGGACAAGCATATCTCTTCTTAAGTGGATTCAGAGAGAGGGAATTCAAGACAAATGAATTGATGTTTACAAGTCACAAAAGTCTGAATTTATTATGTTAATTCTGGGTGATAAACACGCCAATCTGATAATCAATTAATATATATAGTGATATGCTGACTCTTTTTCTCCCTATTCTGAATAAATAATGACACTTTCAAGGGAAACTTAATGTCTCCCTGCTCTGGCTTTTGGTGCCAGCATGTGCAGAGCTGCACTGGGGGTGCTGTACTGAGCTGCACTGGGGGTGCTGTACTGATTGTACTCTCCTTGTTTTTGTTCTGCAGGTACCCCAATGTCAATATCCACAACTTTACAACAAGCTGGAGGGATGGGATGGCGTTCAATGCACTGATCCATAAGCACCGGTATGTGTGGCTCATTGTCTGCCCTGGTTTGCAGCTACCTTGCAGCTTGATTTTAAGAATTTGTGAAGAGCAGGAAGTTGAGGAGTTGCTGAGAGTTTTAGAGTAACCTGCCTTGATTTGAGCTTTACAGCTCTTGTGGTCCTTGTGAGCTTGGCTGGGCAGCAGCTTCTCGCACAAGTCTAAACAGGCTGTGCTTGGTTTCAAGGGCATAAATTACACCTGTGATTATTTGGGTTTGGTTTGGCTCTTGTACCTCAGTGAGTAACCCATGTCCAGGTCTGGAACTGGGGGGCAGGAGTGGGGAAGCATGCCCAGAGCAGCCTGGAGGGAAAGGAAATCCCTGCCCAAGGGTGGCCAGATGTGGTGCCAGGCTGCCATGGCTGGGGATGCTTCTCTTGGCAAGCTCAGGTGGAGTTAATCCAGGTGGATTGCATGAGGAGAGACTCATGAACACAGCTTTGTTCTTCTCTTCTCCAGGGTCACCTTCCCTGCTGTTAAGCCCCCCCCACTTTCTCCCATGGCCAGGTCCTGCTGTGCCATGTGCTGGGCCTTGCTTCATTCCTTTAACACTGCTGGGAAATGCTCAGGGCACGTGAAACCTGGGCTGGGTTTTCTAAGGGTTGGAGATTTTAGTTCATTTGAGGGTGGCTGCACTGTGCTTTGGGAAATCTAAAGAATTTTCCATCCTGTCTAGGCCTGATCTGATTGATTTTGACAAGCTGAAGAAATCAAATGCACACTACAATCTGCAGAATGCTTTTAACCTTGCAGAGCAGCACCTTGGTCTTACCAAGCTCCTGGACCCTGAGGGTAAGAATTCCAGCAGTTTCAGCACTTAAGGGCTCTTTCCTCCCAGCCCTCCATGTCAGAGCACATCTCTGTGACAGCTTTTTGTGTCCAAGAGCAGCTGGATGCTGCTGACTCACCTGGTGATACAGGAGAGGGAGGGAGAGAATATGAGATATCTGTACAGCAAACTGAGCAGCAGTAGCACAAGAGCCCTTAATCCTGTGTTTATTTACCGCCATCTGACAAGTTTGTTGGCCTGGCCATGTGTCCATAACGTCATTCCAGTCAGAGGCTTCCTTCTGAGAAGGAAGAGAAGCAGAGGAGCAGAGAAGCTTCAGCCTGTGCTTCTGTGGGAGTGTGTGCGCCCAGTGCTGGGGCAAGAGCCTTTTGTGTCACAGGGCAGGAGTGATATGTTTGGGCAAGTTTCTTCTTGCTTATGTTCCAGTGCCTCAGAATTACTGAGAAATATTTTGTTTTCCACCTGTATCTCTCAGATTCACCTGGACAGACATTAGTTTGAATTCCCCTCTCCAAATGCTGACACAGCGCTGAACTTGTCAGTTAACAGTAGTTCTGTCAACTCACACACACACCAGAGGAGTTATTTGGCTGTGAACGAGGCTGTGGCAAAGTCTGGAACTTGACTGTAAAGCCCAAAGGCCCCAAGCTTTAGCCCCAGTCCACACTACTGCCAGAACCAGTGCAAAGCTGCTCAATTCACTTTTTATTAGGATGCCAACCTTAGGGGCTGAACTGCCACTGAACCCATCTCTGCCTCCCAAACGTATCCTTGGTGCACTCTGAGCTCTGTTGGTGTAACCCCTGCAGCCTCAGCATGCTGAGATAACTCTTGTTTGGTTTGCAGATATCAGTGTTGATCACCCTGATGAAAAGTCAATCATCACCTATGTGGTGACATATTACCACTACTTCTCCAAGATGAAAGCTTTGGCTGTCGAAGGAAAACGTATTGGAAAGGTCTGCCAGTTTAAATTATAAATTGTTACAAAGCAGGCAAAATATTTCTGAGTTTCTTTTTCCTCTTGGGTGTTAATTTTTAAAGAGTCCACTCTCTGGTAATTTTGATTTTTTTTGCTTTTGAACATATTTTGAATGTTAAATATTCCCATGTGACTGTGAGGAGTAGTTAATTTCCAGCTGCCTCACATTAGAAAACACTTGGCTGGTGTTTTATTTTTGCTTGTTCATTTTGCATCATTGCTACTTTTGCTTTCTCATTAACTGCTCTGCAGCCTCTGGGCCCTCTGTCTCCACTGGAAAAGTCCCTAATTTAAAACATGTGCAGTCATTCTCTGTCCTTTGGCGACATTGCCCCAGTCCTTACAGCTGGCAGACTGAGCATGAATCCTTGTGTGAGCCTCAGCTCTGCCCCCCATTGCTGTGGGATCTTCTGAATTTAGTGCTGAAAAATGCCAAGCTCTCTTTTCTCAGGGATCCCAGCAGTGAGTACTCTGATTCACAACTCAAGTCTCCCAGGAGTTTCTTTTATGTGGCTTGTTGGATTTAAATGACTGAAGAGCACTGCCCTTGTGACTCATGTGTGTTGTGCTGCTGCTGCAGGTGCTTGACAATGCCATTGAAACAGAGAAAATGATAGAAAAATACGAGTCCCTGGCTTCTGACCTGCTGGAGTGGATTGAGCAAACCATTATCATCCTCAACAATCGCAAATTCGCCAACTCCCTGGTTGGGGTGCAGCAGCAGCTGCAGGCGTTCAACACTTACCGCACAGTGGAGAAACCACCCAAGTGAGTTTAATCTCAGCTTAACACAGCAGTCACTGGTCTTGTTGGCTTAGTCACTCATTGATTGTTTTTTTTTTAAAACAAACACATCCAAGTAATTTTAGTTGTGGCTTAAGAATTTGTTTTCCTGAGTGAGCCCAGCTCTCATACTGCTGATTGGTACTCGTCGATGTTACTTGGGGCCTGTTGTTCAGTGTGCAGATAATAACAACAGCAAAGAGAAAAGCGTGTCTCCCACAGGATCTGGGAGTCATGGAAGCTGTCCCTGCCCTGGGATGCCTGTCTTATCATATGAGTGGTAATAGCATACTGTGGTAGTACAGTAATGTCACCACTTGTGCTTTTAATAGCAGTGGATAATACCAAAATGCTGCTATTAAAAGATCCCTACTGCTTATCCAACATGAAGAGGAAACGTGTCTGGCTTTGTCAAACAGCCCTACTTGCTCAAACTGACAAAAGCAAAACAGGGCAACTTATTTCTGAAAGCCTCTTTTAGGATTGTGATATCAAATCTGTTTATTATTTTTGTCTAATTTGAGTTCTAATGAATAATAATCACAACCTGAAACATTACACAGGATCCAGACTTCTAAAATTGCAGACTATTCCCTAATGCCCATGGAGTTTGTTTATTTCCCAGGCATACAGCACAGGGAAAACAGTGGGAAGAGTTTACTGACTGCAGAGGGCTTTAAATAAAACTTCCATTTCTTGTGCTGATGGAGTGAACGAGGACAGTGCACGTACTAGAAAGAAAAAAAAGCCTTTTCCTGTCCCCCAGGGGTTTAAATCCAAACACTCAGACAGCTGACTTCTGTGAAGTTGCTTTTGCTGTCTGCTCCAACTGGCTCCAGGGGAAATATGGGCTATTTCCATTGCTCCCAGCTTCCACACAAGATGGAGGTGTTTATGTGAATGCACCATTCACCATGTCAGCATTTTAAACAAGTGCTTTATTATAGTTTATTGTAGCCGACTATGCTCAATGTTTTATAGAAGTGCTTCCCTGTAAGGGTGGTGAGGCCCTGGCAGAGGTTACCTAGAAAAGCTGTGGCTGCTCCATCCCTGGGAGTGTTTCACACCAGGTGGGACAGGGTTGGGAGCAGCCTGGGATAGTGGAAGGCGTCCCTGCCCTGACAGGGGATGTAACTGGATGGGCTTTAAGGTCCTTTCCAACCCAAACTATTCTGTCAAACCATGATTCTATGATTATGCCTTAGCAATGTATACCTTAGTAATGAAAGTTTGATTGTAACTATTTCTCTTGCAAAATGTTGTTTAGATTTACAGAAAAAGGAAACCTGGAAGTGTTGCTTTTTACCATCCAAAGCAAAATGAGAGCCAACAATCAGAAAGTGTACATGCCAAGGGAGGGCAAACTCATCTCTGACATTAACAAGGTAAACTGAGCAGCTCCTCCCCTGTGACTCAGGATATCGATGTTTTCTGTCAACAACATTTGTTCTTCTCAAAACCATTTGTGATCTCCAGCCTTGAAGTGGGGGCTGTGAGGGATGGGTGAGGTGGGGTGACCTTTTCCTGTAGCTCAGACTCACTACCCTGAGCCAGGCCTGGGGTGTCCTCAGCATCTGTAGGAGCTTCTGCTCCTGGGGCTGCCAGCTCTGCCTTGCCCCTGGTGGTCCTGGCTGTAGGACAGAAATGACAGAAGGCAGCAGCAGTAGGTGCTGATCCCTCTGGGGTCCTGCAGCCTGTTCTCTGCTGCTGCAGCTGCCAGGGCAGGGCTGGGCACAGCAGAGTTGACAGGCTCTCTCAAGGATAACAAACAGCTCCAGCCTGGCAGCTTTCTCCTTTGTGTTTGATCATGCTTGGCAGTCCCAGACCAGCTGTTCTGGGTGTCTGTGGCCTCATCCCAGGGAGCAGCAAACTGCTCAGCTCTCCTGGTTGCAGGGGGAATGCCCAAAATAGTCATGTTTCAGGCAGTTTCACATCTGTTTGGATTTAGATTTAGTTTGTGTTTAATTGAGGTTTTTTTGTTGTCTGGAAGGTCTGAGAGGTGATTAGCTGGCTTCCAACATGCTTCTAAGACTGCTGATTTTTGTAATATTATCATCATGCAGACGAATAACTTCTGGCTTGGAGGGAATAAAGGACTTGTAAGCAGCAGAAGTAACCAAATTCTGCAGTTGTTTTCTTTTCCAAAGTGTAGTAAAGAACAACAGTTGTATGTTGATTTTGGAGGTGAGAGGGCATGAATCTCTAATTCCCATTTCCTAAAGGAGGAAGATAGAATCTGTTTGTTTGGGAGTAGCACTCAGGAGATTTAATTTTTTTAAATAAACACTTTCTTACACATTCAAGCCAGGTGGTTTCCTTAGGCTTTGTTGGGAAGAGGGGTAAGAAAGGAGAAAATGAATCTGGGATAAACAACTTGCTCAGAAAATGACTGATTAATTGAGAACAGATTTTAAGTCATGTGTTTATATTAGCAAACAAGGTGTAGGGCCAGCCAGTGCAAACTGGATTTATGGGCTTATAAATAATTGAACTAGTTTGGTGAAAGTTGCCTGTGGTGACTTCAGCCCTGATTTCATGCAAAGGAGATGGGATTTATCATAATCTTGTAAGAATGTGTTGTTTAGAAGCCATGTGTTTTTCCTCCACATCTTCAGGCCTGGGAAAGACTGGAAAAAGCTGAACATGAAAGAGAACTGGCACTGCGAAATGAGCTCATCAGACAAGAGAAACTGGAACAACTTGCACGGAGATTCGATCGCAAGGCAGCTATGAGAGAAACTTGGCTGAGTGAAAATCAACGTCTCGTTTCTCAGGTGCTGCTCTCAGAAATTGTCTGGGTGACTAAAATGGTTCCCATGAGTAATTACAGGATGCAGTTCTTGCAAGGAGAACATTTTCTTCCCTGTGCCTCATATTTTACTGTATTAATGTATGTGTATATTTATTTATTGTATTTAGTTACTCTATATGTGTATGTACTGTACACCCTCTCTTTTATACATTTGGGATTCCTTTCCTTGAACCTACCAGCCTGAGGTCAGGAGAATTTGATGAGGAAATAACTGCCCACAGTCAATATTTTCTTTATCTGAATATTTTGGTGAGTTCAGTGAAATTAGCCCAGGAGTTAATATTAAAGATGATAATATTAGATCAGCCCCAGACTAATCCTGATGGCCATGTGATTCTTCCCCCAAAGGCAGTGAATAGTATCTCTGATTTTATCAATGATTCTTTATTATCAGAGGCATCACTTATTTTATTTAAAGAAGACTCTTGGAAGCATTTTGAGGTCCCGGATTTGCTAACAAGCGTGTTTTGCCAAGTCAGAACTGACAGCAGAGGTTGAGCAGTGAGACTTTTGTCCTCAGCAGCCATTCCTGAAGAAGTGCCTCTGTCTTTGCAGGACAATTTTGGCTTTGACCTCCCAGCAGTGGAGGCTGCCACGAAGAAGCACGAGGCCATTGAGACGGACATCGCGGCCTATGAGGAGCGCGTTCAGGCCGTGGTGGCCGTGGCGAAGGAGCTCGAGACCGAAAACTACCACGACATCAAACGCATCACTGCGAGGAAGGACAATGTTATCCGCCTGTGGGAGTATCTCCTGGAGCTGCTCCGGGCACGGAGACAGCGCCTGGAGATGAACCTTGGGCTGCAGAAGATTTTCCAGGAAATGCTGTACATTATGGACTGGATGGACGAGATGAAGGTGGGTGGAAGTCATTTGAGAATGCAGACCAAATATTGCTCAGAGGAGTACATGTCCCTTTCTGTCAAGATTCATTTTTCCCCCTCTGGTTTAGTAGACAGACACAGAAGATCCACATTCAAGAGCAGTGAACAAATTCCTTATGATTTGTTAACAATAAAGATTAAAACCACGTTAAGGAAAAAGAACAAGTTCACTCCTATAAAAAGCTACTTTCCAGCTTCATGTCTGTCTCATAGAGCCCAGAAGTTTTGGTCACAGTGCTTGGGTAAAGATGACAGATTTGTTAAAAGAGAATTAAATAATCTCTCTCCATCATGATTTACATGGGGAGCAAGTCACCTCTTCACCTCTCTGCTTTAAAAAGCTTGAATTTCTTCCTGTCTGTTCTCCTGGGATCTGGGAAGGGAAAGGACCATGACTTGTCCATCAGCCAGCAGAACTTGGAAGCTGTTGGAGGAAAGAAACAGCTCAGCAGGAGCTCACAGCACCTCGGCTGAGTGCTGCTCCTTGGCCCTGCTGAGCTAACTCAGCCTCTCAGCATCCTAGACTGCAAATTCGTTAAAGAGCAGTCAAGTTCTTTGTGGTTGCCAATGATTTCAAAACTGCTGGCTCAAATTTGTATCAGCCATGTCTCTCCCTTTGAAATTTCTGTCCTTATGGGCTTGGAGTTCCTCTGACCTAATGTACCAACAGATAACAGTGCCTGGAGTCCCAAAGAAACAAACAGCTTATGGCCTTCAGCCTGTTTTACTTGGCTTTCTCATTTTGTTCAGGTGCTTTTACTGTCCCAAGACTATGGCAAACATTTGTTGGGAGTTGAGGACCTGCTGCAGAAGCATGCTCTGGTGGAAGCTGACATTGCTATTCAGGCTGAGAGAGTGAGAGGGGTCAATGCCTCTGCTCAGAAGTTTGCCACTGATGGAGAAGGTAACCAGCACCCAACATACCCCTTTTGTCTTGATTACCTATGAGGTTATCTGTGAGACTCATTAGTTCTGCAAGATAGGTTAGCTAAATTCCCCACCAGAATGAGAGAATCCATCTCCATTGTTCCTTCTGTACTCAGCATTTCAATGATTCATTTGTCCAGGAGCGTGCTCAGGAATTGAGTGTGGCATTGTGCCTTGCATGAGACGTCACACTCCTCACCAGCAGCTGCTGTGACTTTGTAGAGGTCACCACAGCTCCCCATGCTGTGTTCCCAATGCAAACATTTTCACAGATTGTTGGACCCAGTCTGATGGGTCCTGAAAGGAAGCAATTCCCTAGAACACAGTGATGTTAACAGAGTAAGTGGCATCTATTTTGTGCAGTTGTGTATAAATCTGAATTAAGTGAATTTTGTCTCACTGGAAACAGTCATGAATATCTTTCCTTTTGGGTTTTTTTTTTGTCTTTTGGAAAGAATAGTATTTTCTGATCTGCATTACTGTGTGGTGGAGCTTGAACACTTCCCACTCACTTTCCTTAGACTAACCATGGATTCTTTCATGTAAACCCTGTAGCTGGCACACGCAGGAATTCAGAGCTCTGTGAATTCAGAGGAATTCATGGCTCCCCCTGAGCTGTGGGGATGGGAGTGAGCAAGGCCAGGTGGTAACCCACGTTCTCTGTCCCAGCAGGTTACAAGCCCTGTGACCCGCAGGTGATCCGGGACCGCGTGGCTCACATGGAGTTCTGCTACCAGGAGCTCTGCCAGCTCGCGGCCGAGCGCCGCGCGCGCCTCGAGGAGTCCCGGCGCCTCTGGAAATTCTTCTGGGAAATGGCTGAAGAGGAGGGCTGGATCAGGGAGAAGGAGCAGATCCTGTCATCTGATGACTACGGGAAGGACCTAACCAGTGTCGTCCGACTCTTGAGTAAACACAAGGCGTTTGAGGATGAGATGAGCGGCCGCAGCGGCCACTTTCAGCAGGCGATAAAAGAAGGTGAAGACATGATCGCGGAAGAGCATTTTGGGTCTGAGAAGATCAGAGAAAGAATTAAGGATATCCGGGAGCAGTGGGCTAACCTGGAGCAGTTATCTGCCATTAGGAAGAAGCGGCTGGAGGAAGCCTCTCTCCTTCACCAGTTCCAGGCTGATGCTGACGATATCGATGCGTGGATGTTGGACATCCTCAAGATTGTCTCCAGCAATGATGTTGGCCATGATGAATATTCCACTCAGTCCTTGGTCAAGAAGCACAAAGATGTGGCTGAAGAGATTGCGAGCTACCGGCCGACCATCGACTCTCTTCACGAGCAGGCCAAGGCCCTGCCGCAGGAGCACGCGGAGTCTCCAGATGTGCAAGGCAGGTTGTCTGGAATCGAGGAGAGATACAAAGAGGTTGCTGAGCTGACCCGGCTGCGTAAACAGGCCCTGCAGGATACCCTCGCTCTCTACAAGATGTTCAGCGAGGCAGATGCTTGTGAGCTTTGGATCGACGAAAAGGAGAAGTGGCTGAATAATATGCAGATTCCAGAGAAGCTGGAGGACCTGGAAGTGATCCAGCACAGGTGAGAATGCCTTTACCAGGAAGTTTGGGGCATACTGGGTGGAAGTGTTTTACCTTTCTCAGTTTGCCTGTGGCTCAGATCCTCTAATGCTTGGGGGATCTTGTGTTTGTTTGTTTTCTCCCACTCCAGGTTTGAAAGCTTGGAGCCAGAAATGAACAACCAGGCATCCCGTGTGGCCGTGGTGAACCAGATTGCCAGGCAGCTGATGCACAGTGGCCACCCTGGGGAGAAGATCAAAGCACAGCAAGATAAACTCAACACGAGGTAAGTGAAAGACTCGTGCTCAGGAACATCACACCAGCTGGAACAAGTATGGTGGGGTCATTTGTTTTTCTTAAGTAGGTTTTTTTAAGATATTCTGATGCTGTTACTTGAAGTATCTTCAAGGCTTCAAAAGGAAAGAGTTGTGCCTTTCAAATACTTGATTATCAGGTAGAGTTTTGCTCTTGACTTAATCAGGCCGTGAGTGTGTCAGCACCTTGATTTGAGAGCTGGAAATTGACTGTAATAATTAGTATGATAAAAAAGAAATCAATATAATTTTTCGTAAACTCCTGTGTTTTTAGCTTCAGAATGCACCAAGGGAGTGTGAAAAGTTGGTGTAACTGCCAATTTTTCACTTGAGGAAAAATTATACTCAGTATGTTGGTACTTGTCACATTCTAATACACAGCATATCTGGGTTAATGATTGCTTTGCTAGAAATACTGATGGTGTGGGAAGGACTGAGGAAACCCTGAGTAGCTGGGTTTACCAAGCTGTTGAGAGCAGCTGCTTACTCAGCAATGCTGCCACATCCTTTTCCCACAAATCTCAATTTCTCTGCTCTCCTCTCCTCTCCTCACACATTTCAGGTGGAGCCAGTTCAGAGAACTGGTAGATAGGAAGAAGGATGCTCTGCTGTCTGCTCTGAGTATCCAGAACTACCATCTTGAATGTAATGAAACCAAATCCTGGATCAGGGAAAAGACCAAAGTGATTGAGTCCACACAAGACCTGGGTAACGACCTGGCCGGAGTGATGGCCTTGCAGAGGAAGCTGACAGGCATGGAACGGGACCTGGTGGCCATCGAAGCCAAGCTCAGTGACCTGCAGAAGGAGGCAGAGAAGCTGGAATCAGAGCATCCTGACCAGGCACAAGCCATCCTTTCACGGCTCGCAGAGATCAACGACGTGTGGGAAGAAATGAAGACCACCCTGAAGAACCGGGAAGAGTCCCTGGGAGAGGCCAGCAAGCTGCAGCAGTTCCTGAGAGATCTGGATGACTTCCAGTCCTGGCTCTCCAGAACACAGACTGCAATTGCTTCCGAAGATATGCCCAACACCCTGACAGAGGCTGAGAAGCTGCTCACTCAGCACGAGAACATCAAGAATGAAATCAACAACTACGAGGAAGATTATCAGAAGATGAGGGACATGGGTGAGATGGTGACACAAGGACAAACTGACGCTCAGTACATGTTCCTACGCCAGCGCCTGCAGGCTTTGGACACCGGATGGAATGAGCTTCACAAAATGTGGGAGAACAGGCAAAATCTCCTTTCCCAGTCTCATGCCTACCAGCTGTTCCTCAGAGATACCAAGCAAGCAGAAGCTTTCCTTAATAACCAGGCAAGTGGTCAAGATATACCTGACTTCATTTCTGCAGGTTGGCACTGTGTACTGCAAGCAATTAACAGACAAAGTCTATTGGCGGGAGAGCCACAAGCAGACAAATTGCCCTTTTCTAACTATTCTACTTCAAACTGTTCTTGGGAGGTGTCTGTTGTTGGAGCAGCAGCATAGCCTGAGTGTAACAATTTTCTCTCTGATTTCTTTAATCCCAGGAGTATGTTCTGGCACACACGGAGATGCCAACCACCTTGGAAGGAGCAGAAGCTGCTATTAAAAAGCAGGAGGATTTCATGACCACCATGGATGCCAATGAAGAAAAGATCAATGCAGTTGTGGAGACGGGCAGGAGGCTTGTTAGTGATGGGAACATTAACTCTGATAAAATCCAGGAGAAAGTGGACTCAATTGATGACAGGTAAGGACAGAATGATGGTACAATGTAGCTGTTCCTCCTTTAATTCTGTTCTCTGAGAGATGCCCTTTTACCAGGATTCAAAGGCAAAGTAACAGCTTAGAAAATGTCTGTTCCAGTCTGTTTTCTCTGTCTCGTGGAAAAATAGGATCTGTCATGTTTCAAGAATGCACCAGGCTCATCTTAGTTAAACAATACCTTTTCCACTTTCTAGAGGCTTGGTAGGTAATGAGCTCCCTACCCAGAATTTGGTTGTTAGAGTGTTGCCTTGTAATTCTTAAGAGTTTGAGCAGACTTGATGCTCTGGTGGGAGCTGTAGCAGTTGGCTGTGTCTGGTTCCACAAGTCTCAGTTTTCTCTGCTGCCCCCAAGCTGGTGTAATTACAATAACTTATTCCTGTCCTTCCTCTGGAGAAGGAATGTGGCTCTTCAAGGGTGTAATTGGCATTACATGCACCCCACCCACTCGACTTTGATCACCTCTTCCAGCTTGTCTGGCCCCTCTGAGATCAGATTAGGAAGCACTGGTACAAGTGTGTCTTTCATCCCAGAACAAGTCCTTTGCTTTCTCTCTCTGGCTGTGGCACAGATGCTATAGAACATTAAAAGTTTCTTTTTCTTTGAAACCCAAATGTTCTGTTTTGATGGCTGTTGTTCTTTCTGCTTTTGGTTTGGATAACAGTGGAGTCTTTCAAGGCACTGTGAGTGTCAGAACACAGCAGTGAGCTGTGAAATGTCACTGATGACCCTCCCATCAGACTTCCATCCCCCCAGAGCTGGTAAGCTCAGGTTCTCCTGGTGCCTTCATCTCCAAGGAGGAACTGAACTGAAGTAGTTCAGAAGATGTTGTACCTTTTCTGTTCAGGCAGAGATGTCCCACTGTGTGTGCACCCACTTTAGCCATGCATCATGGCTTCAGGAAAGGAAGCTCTTCCTGTTCCCAGAGCTTGCTGAGGGCCTCTGACAGCTGAGCTCTCAGGCTACCCCATGTTGCCATTCTCTCTCTCTCACCAGCTTGGCTCTAGATCCCAGAGAGGATCTGAAAAGGCCAGGAAGAGATTATATGAAAACAATCAAGGGGACAACTAGGACAGTGATTTTCCTTATTTACCCTCTCTAAGGGCCCTCTACTCTAAGTTTTCCCATCCACTTAGGAAAGCAGGAGAGCTTGATCCCAGCCTTCTGTCCTCTTTCTGCAGCTTTTGGAATGAAAAGAAAGCATCCAAGGATATCATAGCAAATGGCTAGCTGGAGTGGGAGACAGCTTCAGCCATATCCTGTGTGCTCTGCAGAGGCTCTGGTGGCTGTCAGCCCAGTGCAGCTGCTCCTCTGTGCCCTGTTGTCCCTGCTGTCCTGCCTGGGGGATGTGTGCTGGAGCTCCTGCTGGAACTGAGCATTTCCTCAATTCCAGAGCTATTTATGCCGAGCACTGCAAAAACCATCCGGAGCTGCTGTCCAGGAAATCCGTGTGGCTGCTCCCCGGCTCTGGGGGGCTGATAAGCCTCCAGAACAAAGCCCTGGGGCTGCCTGCACTGGGAGGGGTAGCAAAGGAAGCCTCTTTGCTTGCACAAAAAGTGGCTCTCCCAGCTGAGCTCCACCTGGATGTCTAACAAAGGACCAAAACAAACAAGCACAAATATGTGCAGTGGCTCCATACTTCCCATAGGGAGCTCTTTGTAGTGTCTGGTATTGTTCAGAGTGGGTTTTAGAGTGGTGCTTTTGAGCTGCTCTTGAAGATACCCCACTGGCCCTGCCCTGGGGTGGTTCCCAGCTCAATAGGGATAGCACAAAGGGGAGGAAAGTGCAATAGGAAAGAAACAATTCAGCATAACCGTGTAGTGCAGCTCACAAGCAAGAATTAATGAGCATAAGGACATGGAGTAAGGGTAGGGGAAGGAGAAGATGGGTTTGCATCAAGCTATCACTAACTAGCTTTTCCAGCTGGGAAAGAAGCTGCTCTCCTTGTGCAGCTGTCCCTGCTTGGGTGACTTCTGCTGCTCTGAAGCATTTCCTCCTCCATTTTCTCTTGGAAGAGTGTTGGGGAACTGCCTCTCTCCAGTGCCTGCTGATGGCCTCTGATTCTGCAAGGGAGATTTAGTCTAAGGACAGTGGCAGATCTGGCACAAGTTGTGATCTGAGCCTATTTTACATCAACTTTTGTATTTGTGCAGCTTTCTGCTCAACAGAGAACAGAAGTAAGTTTTGTTCTTGCCCATTCAGAAGGGAGAGTGCCTTGTTTGCTGGAGCAATGAAAGAAGCTAAAACTGCCTTTCATATATCTCAGGATTCCTAGCAGTCAGCTGCATTCACACCATGTGTAAGATTTATTATTTCTCCACAGGCTTTGAAACCCACAGGCTTACAGTTAAACCACAAGTGGTTTTGTCAGTTTTCAGCACTGTCAGCATTCTCAGGGGCCTCTGGGAGTCAACCTGGGGACACCAGGCAAATTCTGTATTAATTTGTGTCAGACACCTCCTTGTGCTAAACGGATCTTACACTTATGGTGTAATTCCTATGTGTGATACAGAACTCAAAGTCATTCTAAATAATTTGAATCTGCAGAGCAAACTATTCTTCCACAAACTGTTCTAGCAAATTAGTAAGAAGCAACCATTGACAACCTTAAGTGTGAATTCTTTAAAAGAACAATAACAAGGAGTTATTGATATTTAGGTACAGCTAGTCTGGAGCAGAAGAACAGACTAAATAACTTAGAATCCTTTATTCCCATTAAAAAGTCAGTGATGAAAACACAGGAATTCCTGTCTGTTCCAGCAGTGCCCATCCTCAAAATGCTTCTACTTTGTTATGGTTCAGCCCTGTTCTTCAGAGAAAACTCATTGTCCAGTCTCACTCCAGGTCACCTTGAACAAAACAACCTTGTACAGTTACATAGCTCTAAGCACCAAAGATCATATTTGTTATGCTATGGCATCATCTGTTTGATATCCCTGCATGGTTTCCTGCAAAGTCCTTCTAGTCAGTATTTCCAACACTCCATGGGAGATATTTTTATTAGTTTTTTAAAATTTGGATTTTTTCAACATAAGAACTTCTGTACTTATCTTAAATATATTCAAGCGCCATGAAAGTTCTCCTTTAAACTTCCTAACTCGTGTCCTCTCCAGAATACATGAGTCTGTAATGTAATCTAGCCTTAAATCTCTGAAATCAGCCTGATAAAATCACCCAAGCAGTTCTTTGCTTCATTTTAACAACCTGAGTAATGCAGTGTGTTTGCCCAGGCATATAAAAGCCAGCCAAGAAAGAGTGGAATCAAACCCAGGGATGTTTGCCTCATTAGAGAGGTTTTTCCTAAGGCACAGTTTGTGTCTTTTCCTTTGTGTTCCTCTGTCAAAACTTCAGCCTCACCTGGGCTTGGACTCCAGGCTGTTGCTTTGATGGTTCCACGTGTCTTCCTTGCCATGCAATCCATAAATCATTTTCTTGACTGCACCTACAGAGATGCTGCTTGCCTGGTTGATTCAAGGCAGCTGTTGAGGCCAAAGAGGAGCAAATTGTAGTCCTCTAAAGGCTTTTCTCCTATTCCTCTGCCTACAGACCTTTTGCTTTTATAGAAAATGTGTCTCCAAGTATTCCTTGTGTCTCTGCAGTCACTGAAGTGGTGCCAGAGGGCTTGCTGTGGTAACTTACTGCAGATCAGGAAAAGTGGTGTCGTAATCCAGTTGTCATCAACATGTGATTTATGGTCTTCTGGAGTATCATGGGTCTCTGGAGATCTCCACTAACATGGATTTATTTAGCTTTTGCCAGCATGTGCTGAGCTCATCTTATAAATTGCCACCCTTTAAAATAATTTCCAACTCTCAATCCATATTTATCTTATTACAAATGGCAGCAATATTTCACTTTAAACTCCTGCACAGTGCAATAGGAATAAGCCTAGCACAATTGAGCAGTAAATAAAAATTGTCTTCTTTACTCTGTCTCTTCCTTGTTAATTGCCTCATAAGTAATGAAAGTATGGAAGGACAGGGATAACTACTCCAAATTAAGAATTTTTAAAAATATCCCAGAGGTATCTTGGGAATCAGCCCTATTCCATTTGAAGGACCCACCACAACCTTTGGGACTGCCAGCTGACTCATCCTTCAAGGGGCAAACAGGGGTGAATCAAATTAGGACTTCTGGATTAACCTTTTCTTCTCTTCTGGCTGCTCTTAAACACTCTGAAAAATATGTTCCAAGTGCTTCCATAAAGCTTCTGTGTGCAGAACCACCCAGGGGTGCTGCACGTGGTTAAACACAGCCTTGGGAAGGTTCTGTGGCCCAGCTCAGCTTTGTGCAGGACAAGGAGGTGCTGAAGGTGTTTTACAAAGAACATTCCAGCAGGTGCACCCTGCAAGGGCCACACAACGTCATCTTACTGTTGCAATTTGCAGTTTTCTTGTTTGTTTTGGCAAACAACCTGAACTCTCCTGTGGGTTTAAAATGAGAGGGCCAAATTCTGTCCATACCATGTTGTGAAACCCTGCTGACTTCAGAATGTTCTGTGTGTATTTAATGGGTCACAAAAACAAGGAGATGTGGAACTTCAGTGAACCCATTAAATAACACACTCCAAAATGTCCTTTGAAAGGCAGCAAAGGACACACACCACAAACTTACCAGCACCTGTAGTCCAAAGAGGCTCCAGAAACCAACAGTGACAGTTTTCATGAAATGCCTATTTCATTTCCTTTCTCTATTGTTTTTTTTTCCTGACCAGACATAGGAAGAACCGTGAAGCAGCCAGTGAACTTTTGATGAGGCTGAAAGATAACAGGGATCTCCAAAAGTTTCTTCAGGATTGCCAAGAGGTAAATCATGGCCTTTCACTTTTATTGCTGAAAGCTGCATCCTGCAGAAGAGCATTCTTACTCCATATTTTATGAGGGTTGGAATGCTCAGTCATCCAGCAGTATTTAGTGTGGAGTAAACATAAAAAAACCCCAGACCATACCACTGCAAAAAAGAATGTTTGTTTTTTCTTTTCTCATGAACCAGATTTTCTTTTGTCATATAAGCTAAAGACAGAGAAAACTGTTAAATGCAGTGAAGATTTTCTGCTGTGATATAAATTATAACCCTGTGGAATGTAGAGGGATTAGCAGTGTTCTTACTAAGAGTTTTGTCTGCAGCTGTACAGATGGATGTGGCCTGATGCAGGGGATTTCAAGTGATTTCTAGCAAACATTAGTCAGAAGAATAGGAGGTTAAGAATAAAAAAGGAGAAAGATTAAGCTGTGTCATGTATGTGTGATTTACCTGATAGTTTACATGTGTTTAAAAATGTTAAGTATTATAACATTTGAAAAAAGAAATTCTTTCCAGATTTTCTAATCACTTACATGGACTGTTTACATGGAAGACAGCATTTTAAAGTTTAGAATACTCTTGTTCCTAGCACAAGGAATTAATCAAGTAATTTTCAGGTTATTTCATGGAGTACTGGCAGATAATAAAGAGCTTTGCCTGTGAGGTTTTGATCAGAAACTGGGGAAGTGATATTTGTTGCTTGGTTGCCTGGATTCAATCTGTTTCCCAGCATTGCATAAGCTGTCCATGAGCTTGCCTTCAATTGCTTCTTCCTTGGTAGTTAAAACATGACAGCTTAGCAAAAAATCTGCTGTTATTAGCAGCAGCTCCTTCCTTCCTCTGTGACAGCTCTGGTTCAAAGATCCCCTGGCTCTCAGGGCTCTCCTGGCCTCAGTGGCAGTGTGGGTGTGTTCCCTAGGATCTGGTTTTCCACCCCAATATCACTGGAAGAAAAAGGAAAGCATAAAAGCTCTAGTGTTGGCTGCCTGAATGCCTTTCCTCTCCCTTGTTTCTCTGCAGCCACTAAAACAAGGATGTCTCGACTGCACAGTTCAAAGACAAACTTACAATTACCCAAATGTCAGGGATTTCTCCAATTCTCTTTGAGAGGACATTAACTTTGGTGATAATTGAAGAGCTGTTTCTTGAGAAAACTTAAAATTTACGTCAGTGTGGGGCCTGCTGACACCTCCTTTGGGCTGGAGGGTTTGTGGTGAAGCAGCACTGTCCTGTGGGGTGGAAGGGAGCCAGGGCAACACCTCCCCCCCTGGCTTTTTCCTTAGCACTGCCTGTGAAGCTGGGAATTGTTAGGGAGCAGCTTTGAGCCAGTCCCCATTTCAGCCAGCAATGATCCCTTGGCCTTCCTGCCTTAGGGACAGTTTCCCATCTGTCTGTAACCTGAGGAAAGGCAGAATGTTTTCTGCAGCCCTTCCCTTCCCTTCCCTTCCCTTCCCTTCCCTTCCCTTCCCTTCCCTTCCCTTCCCTTCCCTTCCCTTCCCTTCCCTTCCCTTCCCTTCCCTTCCCTTCCCTTCCCTTCCCTTCCCTTCCCTTCCCTGGGCACCCACATTGTCCCTGTCACCCCTCACTGAGGTGTTTAATAGTGTGGCCTCCTGTCCCTCGCTCCTTCCTGCAGAGCTGGGGAGGAGTGTGGCACTCCAGAGCCGTGGGACACTGCTCCTCACAGCAGCCCAGCAGTTATAAATCCCCCTCTGGGGTCACAGGTGAGGGAAAACAGGAGATTTTGTTGTGGTGAAGAGTCAGAAACACTGTCACAGGTTAGTCCTGGGGAGCTGCTTTTCTGGCTGTTTCTTGCACTCATCAATATGAATGTATAAAAGAAACTTGCCAAGTGAATGAAACAGTGACAGCAGAAAATTCTGAGTGGAGGAGATGTGATAAATGTTGCCATTTAGTTTTCTTTGACTTCCTGCTCTTTCTCAGCTCACCTTCAAGGGAAGAGTTTACAGCTGACCTTCCCTCTGAGTGCTTGGAAGCCCCAGCACTGTCTGGGCTCATTTCTCCAGGGACATGGTGAAAGCTCTTGGCAGACTCTGCACTCTGAAGTTTCTGTCCCAGAGTGTGCTGGCAGGATTTGCCATGTGAGCCTCCCTGCAGGATGGGCTGGCAGCTTGGCTACTGGCACAGTCTGGAAGTACAGCAGCACTCAGAGCCTTTCCCCCTTGCCTTGCTGCTGCCCAGGCTCACAAGGATTTGTCTCTGCATTTCCCTTCCTTCCTGCAGGCTTGGCACTGCAGAGTGGCAGCCAAGAGCAGGAACAGGGTCTTGTGTACAGGTGCAAAGGATGGGAGGAAGCCTCATCCTCTCCTGGCCTTAACAACTTCTGGAGAAATAAATACTCCAAGTGTGATTTTGAGGCAATTTAGGGAACTGTATTATTTTTTGAAAATCTAATTTCACACTCAAGGTACTGATTTTTAGTGCCTATAGTGGTTGCAAAACCCAGATTTTAGCAGTGAGCCCTTAAATACTTTATCTGCATTTCTGTGCTCTGAGGGGTTTATCCCAACAGGCCCTGGCTGTGAACTACATGCTGTCCCTGTCTTGCCTTCCCCCAGCTGGTCACAGGAATGATCCAGCCTCTCCTTGGGAAGCACTTTTAAATCCCCAGAAGCCTTAATGCTGTGGCTGAGTAAAAGCAAACAGTGAAAGCCAAGCAGTGCAATTTGCAGAGCAGAGCAGCTGTCTCCTCCCCAGAAAGGCAAGAGTAAAACCACTAATTCTGGGTTATATCTTAATCTGCATGTAGACTTTGACTGTTCAGCAGCACAGTAGCCTGCTCTAATGCAACCTTCTACCTACAGAGCTCTTCACTAACATGAGCAATTTTCTGTTTAGACTTAATGGGAAGATCCAATGAGGAGTTTCTCTGATTGCTCTGAAAAGTTTTCCCTTTTTGGGGAGAAGTGCATTTAAGGAACAATTGAAATTTTAAGGGGCAGTTGAAAAGAGGCTCATGAGTGATAAATGGAATTTGTTGCCCTGTGTCCTGAGCACACAGCAAAAGCCTCTGTTCCTCTCCTTTATGGGCTGCTTGCTCACCCAAGTGCTGTTCTAGAAACCAAGCTGAGATTTGTTTTGACATTTTCCGCTCTAAATATGCAGAAAATGGACCTTTTCAAATTCTGTAAACATTCCTGTGAATGTGGTTTTTATCCACACCTCAGGGATAGATGAGGCAGTCAGACTCACCCTGGGAGGAAATGCAATGTTGGCTGCTAGGATCATTTTCACATTCCATTTGCACTTGGCAAATCAACTGTCTCTTAAAGTATTGGTTTTCTCTAGTGGTGATATGGAAATTGTCCCCAGTGCCTTTGTACTTGCTGAAAATCAGACAGAAAACAATCTTGCATTTTATATAATGGGAAAAGGGAAGTCTCCAGTACCAAAACACTGCTGGGGATTGGATAAATAAACAAATTACTTATGTAAACCTATACAGAGAAAAGACTGAGGGGGAAAAGGTACAAATGTGCTGTGAATTAATGGTACAAAACCATCTGTAAGAACCTCCACAAAACCATCTGACCAATAAGTAGTAAACATGTCCTATTTCTCATGCTGTTGAACTGGGTGAGACCTGTGTGTTTGATTCTGCTTATCATCGAGGTGATTCCTTTCTGCTTGAATCAAGGATTCTTTATGTATTGAAGCTGGATGTTGGAATTGCACTGTTAAAGGGGCAGATCCTTGGCTGAACCCTCAGTAAATCCCTGAGTAAGAGCAGTCTCTGAATCTCACACAACTCTTCTATAGAGGCATCTCTTTATCCTTGATCTGGAGGCATTTTGCATTATTTCACACCAGGAATGTTTCCTCACACCCCCATGTATTTTCTTTTCCAGCTCTCCCTTTGGATCAATGAGAAGATGCTCACAGCCCAGGATATGTCCTATGATGAGGCAAGGAACCTGCACAGCAAGTGGCTGAAGCATCAGGCATTCATGGCAGAGCTTGCATCCAACAAAGAGTGGCTGGAGAAGATTGAAAAGGTAGGTAAAGGACATAAAAAAATACCCTTATCTTTGTTCATGGTGGTTGTGCAGAGATGGGATCTGTTCCTCTGCAGAACTGGTCCTTAAATCACCCCACAGCTGAGGCTAAAGGAGATTTCTGGTGCATTGTGTCTCCATCCAACCCATTTTATTCTCCATTGATGTTAAAAATCTTTTATCCAAGACATTCACTCAGACATTGGCTAAGGTGCCAGTTTAGTTTTGTCTAGTCCTTCCTATCTGCCAGAAGGAAGGCAGAGCCTAAATTTCATACCCGAAGGGTAAGTGGGGCAAGTGTTGGGATTTGAGCCAATGAAGTAGAAGCACTTCCTGGGAAATAACAGAATATAGAGAATAACTGAGTTTATTCTTCTTTGCTGCTAAGCTGGCTTTCATTCATTCAGAGCTATAGCCAAGCTGCCTTTCCCCATGCAAAATTAGGGCATGAGGTAAAGAACATCCAGTTTTGTGATTAATTAAGATTCACAGCTCTGTATCAAGTTATTTGAAACCTTAATATGCTGTGATGAGCTGTACTTCCCTCCCCATTTCTCCTGTGCAGCTCTGGAGCACTGAGGAGTCTCCTCTTTAGCTCTGACAGTGGGTTTCTGTTCAGTGTAAGTTAGCTTAATTGCTCATTTCCTCTCCCACTTTGGCACTCCATGTCCCATTAGAGGCTTTTCTGTGATCTACAAATAGCAATACCCTTTAATGGTGTAATTAGAGGGCTGCTCTTGGTACTGGAAGTTCCTTTTTAGTGATGCTAGTACATCCTTCTCCTTTGCCTCTGAAAAATCAGATTGCAGCAAAGGACCAGGGTTGTGTACAGGGTTGTGACAGTCCCTGCATTAACATTCATATGGAATGTGCTGGGTTGGGGGCAGCCTTCCCATCTGCACCCAGCTGAAAAGGTAGATAAGGATAATTAGAATGGAGACAATATATCCCAAACTCTGCCAGCACTATGCTGTGTGTTCATGGTTCTCTGGTGATGTGGCCCCCAGGAGCTGGGGCCTCAGGAAATGCAGGGTGTGCAGCTCTGGCTCCTTGCTCCACCCTGCCTGAGCCATGGCCCCAGGAGCTCCCTTTGGGGAACATGTGCAATGGAGAGGAGAAAGGAGGCATTGCTTGACCTTCCCACTGCTAAAAAATCCCTCTTCCAGGCAGCAGAGGGACCTGGGAGCTGATGTTCTGGAAGGAGTCAGTGGATAATTGGAGATAGAAAATGAGTGGTTGATGCTGCCAGCAGATGAGAAACCCTGAGTGCTTATTAATCAGGATAATTGCCCTAACGGGCTGAGAGTGCTCCCAAGGAGGTACCATTTGGTTGCTCTTTGCTTTGCAGGAGGGAATGCAGCTCATTGCCGAGAAACCAGAGACTGAGGCCGTGGTGAAGGAGAAGCTGACAGGTCTCCACCAAATGTGGGACGAGCTTGAATCCACCACCCAGACCAAGGCTCAGCGTCTCTTCGATGCAAACAAGGCAGAGCTTTTTACCCAGAGCTGTGCAGACCTGGATAAGTGGCTGAATGGTTTGGAGAGCCAAATCCAGTCGGATGACTACGGAAAAGATCTCACCAGTGTCAACATCCTGTTGAAGAAGCAGCAGGTAAACAGAGCATGGGGTGCAACAGGCAGTCAGCAGATACCTGCAATAAAAGGAAGGGGCAGGGCAGGCTTTCAGTTTAGAAAAGAAAGAGCTGCTTTTCTTTCCTCCTATTCTTTCATGTATCTTTAAGAAGAAAAAGAAATTCATCGAGCAACAAATAGTTATTAACAATAATTATAGTTATAGACACTAGTTATTAACATGGTAAAGCCTCACTGACCAGCATCTGTTCTCCCTTCTGAGGAAGCTGTTGATAAGCCCTAATTGTATGAACAGCTTTCATCCTGGTTTTCAGGACCCTTTTGCCATGTTTCTGTTTAGATGCTGGAGAATCAAATGGATGTCCGTAAGAAGGAGATAGAGGAGCTGCAAAGCCAGGCAAGGGCTTTGAGCCAAGAGGGCAAGAGCACAGATGAAGTCGATGGCAAACGCCTTACTGTAGAAAAGAAATTCTTGGAGCTGCTGGAGCCTTTGAATGAGAGAAAGGCCAACCTGCTGGCCTCCAAAGAGATCCACCAGTTCAACCGGGATGTGGAAGATGAAATTGTGAGTATCAAAGAAATCCTGTTCCCCAGCCAGTAGGAAAATGTTGGAATACTGCTGCTTTCTGCAGATTGTGTGTTCCAGCCTTTCTCTGCTGTCCCAAGTGTATCTGGGATTGCTTGAAATCATGTGTACTCTCTCTTTCAGTTGTGGGTCGGAGAGAGGATGCCCATAGCTACATCTACTGATCACGGACACAACCTCCAGACTGTGCAGCTACTAATAAAGAAAAATCAGGTAAGTAGGTGCTGTTAGAGCTCCATACCTGCTATTTCTCCTTAGTGCTGACTAATTTGGGAAGGAAATGTTTGGGGTAAAGCAATGGGTGCTGTGGCATGACCACAGGGGGTGGCACAGCCCCAATTTGTCCACATGAGCTGATGGTGTGTGTTTTGCTGCCCCTCTGGAGTTAAGACCCCTGGCTTGTATTTTCTTTTCATTTCTGCATTGTCTCATCAGTCAATTTTCTCCCGTGTAGACCCTTCAGAAGGAAATCCAGGGTCACCAGCCTCGTATCGATGACATTTTTGAGAGGAGTCAGAACATCATCACAGAGAGCAGCCCCAATGCTGAAGTCATCCAGCAGAGACTTGCAGACTTGAAGCAGCTGTGGAACCTTCTCATCGAGGAGACGGAGAAGCGCCACAAACGCCTGGAGGAGTCTCACAGGGCTCAGCAGTATTACTTTGACGCAGCCGAGGCTGAGGCCTGGATGAGTGAGCAGGAGCTCTACATGATGTCAGAAGAGAAAGCCAAGGTGAGCAGCTCCACAGTGACACTACTTTGGCCTTAATTGCTTTGCTGGAGGGAGGCAGGTGACATAATTTGGTGAGATACTATGGAATGGTGACATAAACAAGTGTAACTTCTTGGTGAAGCCTCAGGTGATCATGGCTTCTACCTGTTCTGACATCTTTGATAGTGTGCAGGATAGGCTGTGCTGTATGGAACATACAGGATGCTGGAGGGAAGCATCCTCACACTGCAGAGGTCAACCCTGTGCCTGCCTTCACTGCAGGGTCAGGATTGCCAGTGTGGTCCAGTTAGGTCCAGTTTTCTGTTAGTTTTGAGTGACAGCACAATGCACCTTGCTGTGAAATGGGGCCTGGTGATCAGTCAGCTGCTACCACTGTCACCACCTTGACTCCCAGTGACCATCAGCTTTGACTCCCAGCTTCACACCATACCAAAGAGAATGTAAACTCCTCTTTTCCAAGGAGGTGTTAGTGCTGGAGCTTGTTTGTTATCAACATAAATGCACTATGTTTCGTACTCTGGTAAAATAAAGTTCAGCTTTATATCAGGAGAACCCATTCCACAGGTGTTCAGACTCCCATTAAAAACGGCTTGTTTTCTTTTTATCTATTGCAAATAGCTCACTATGCAAAATATTGTATTGGAAAGATTTATTGACAATATCAGTTAACACTGAGGGTAGGAAGGTGGTTTTCTTAGCTATAACAGTGCATAAAAACTTTCAATTGGAACTTCTCCAGACACTTTGATGGAGAACCCATTGGCATGGACTGTGTAGGATTTCTTTTCTTTGCCCCATGCTGCTGTTAAGATGCCTGACAAGTGGTGTGTCTTAAACTGTTCCATGTTTCTGAGCCCTGCACCCAGTGTTGTGGAAACACATAAAAAGCTTCATAGAAGAGGAAACTCAGCACGCTCAGTGCCCAGCTGATGTAATTTTGTTCTGCACCCCAGAGGGGTTGATGCATTATCTCTTGCACTCATTACTTTGCTTTCTGGGGTACTATTTGCTGTGACAATTGGTATAGTACAATTTGCAATTGTACTATACCATTGGCAGAAGGACTTGTCTTCAAGCTGTACTTGGGAGCAGCTCCTTATAATTCTTCCTGTCATTTTCTGTCATTCTTACAGGATGAACAGAGTGCAGTGTCCATGCTGAAGAAACACCAGATTTTGGAACAAGCTGTAGAAGATTATGCTGAAACTGTGCACCAGCTTTCAAAGACCAGCAGAACTTTGGTGGCAGATAATCACCCAGAAAGGTATTAACTGCCATTTTTCATTGGATCATGAGTTCTTTTAGCAATTCAGTCCCTTTGGGTGGTTCTGACACACAAAGACCACTGCAGAGAGTAAGTAGCTCAGAGGCTCATACAGAAGGAGTTTAGCCTCACTCAATTCAAGGTGTCAGCTGGACCACCCTGATTTGGCCAGAGACAGGGTCAGTATGCGCAGCTGCTGATTTCTGGTGGTTCTGGACACCTGGAGTACCTGTCCCCTGTGCAGGCTGCAGTGTCAGGTCTTGGCAGCACTGCTGAGCATCACAGAGGCAGAGCAGTTCTCAGGCCAAGGTCCAGATCTGCTCTTCCAACCAACTTTAATGTCTAGCAGAGAAGGTCACTGTCATTAATCCTTCTGCAGTGCTCCCCAAGATCTGCCTCCTCTCTTTGAGATTCCAGCAGAATCAGAGCCTGGAATCAGATGCTTCAAACATGAGCACATTAACATCTTACTTTTGGTAAATTTATCTCACTTTTCATAAATTGCTTTCCCTGAGGGAGAACTCAAGAAGCTTAAGAACCATTTTGCTGTAAGAGCTGCAGCTCGGTAGATTGAATTCTCCACTAGCTTCATCTCCAAAGCTGATTCCACTCTGAGGCTGATGTATTTAACTGCTCAGCCTGCACAGGCTGGAAGGTGGCACTGGCCTAGGCCAGACACACTCTGCCTCCGGTGGAAGGTTGTTATTTAACTCTAAAGCACTCTCTTGTGGTCGTGATTGCTTCTGATGAGAGCAGATTTCCTGGCTGAGCTGTCTGAATACTGGAATAACATCATCAGCTTTACAAGACAGATGGAAGGCACTTTGACAGCACTGTATGGCTCAGACAAAATAGAGGCAAAAGATACAGCAAGTAGAAATATTCATCCCTTGTGCAAATGCTGACGTTTAAGGGGTAAGAAACCCCTGAGTGCTGCTGAACTCTGAAGCAAAGTTTAACTGAGAAGGAACTGCGCCCTGCCTCAGCAGCTCAGATCCTGCCTGTAGCTTTGGGAGAAGACTCTGGTGTGCTCTGTGTCCAGACAAATGGAGAGCTGGATTCCAGCTCCCCTCTCTAAAGCTAGGGTTTTTCAGTGCAGGACAGACAAGGCTCCCAGCTATTGCTGTCACCTCTGCTAGCAGAGGATTGGTCCAACACATCCAAGTCAAACTCCTGCCTGCAGCAGACGTGCATTCTGTAGATTAAATACCCGGAGGGACTTTCATTCCTTGCAGTTTTCCCCACTGGGTTTTGCTTGCAAGGGCCATACAGACTCAGTGCTGTTTGCTTTTTCCAGCGAGCGCATCAGCATGCGCCAGTCCAAGGTGGACAAGCTCTACGCAGGCCTGAAGGACCTGGCCGAGGAGAGGAGGGGCAAGCTGGACGAGAGGCACCGGCTGTTCCAGCTCAACCGCGAGGTGGATGACCTGGAGCAGTGGATTGCCGAGAGGGAGGTGGTGGCAGGGTCCCACGAGCTGGGCCAGGACTATGAGCACGTCACGGTGAGTTCTTGGAGGGCCTCTCTGCTGCTGCTCACAGGGGGTGGCTTGGCTCTCTCAGCTCTCTCTGTAGCCACAGCGCTGCATGAGGCTCTTCCTGTGCCTTGCAGATGCTGCAGGAGCGGTTCCGGGAGTTCGCCCGGGACACCGGGAACATCGGGCAGGAGCGGGTGGACACTGTCAACCACATGGCCGACGAGCTCATCAACTCCGGCCACTCGGACGCCGCCACCATCGCCGAGTGGAAGGACGGACTCAACGAGGCCTGGGCGGATCTCCTGGAGCTCATCGACACGAGAACACAAATCCTCGCAGCCTCTTACGAACTGCACAAATTTTACCACGATGCCAAGGAGATCTTAGGACGTATCCAAGACAAACATAAGAAACTGCCCGAGGAGCTCGGTAGAGACCAAAACACAGTGGAAACACTACAGAGGATGCACACGACGTTTGAGCACGATATCCAGGCCCTGGGCACCCAGGTGTGTGGCAGGTGAACTGTGGGTGTAGGAACCTGAGCTGCAGAGTTTGCTGCTGCCCTTGGCCCCTCTGTGGCTGGGAGACAGAGTGCTGCCAGCTGCTTCCCACGTGTAGTGCTGTGGGAATAACCTCACCTGCGTCCCTTCCTTATCTGTCTGGCTGCTGCTCTGTCATTGCATTCAGTTGATATCTAAAAGAGCAATCTGTAAGTACACAGGTTTCTGAACATGTTGGCAGTTGTTGGATGTTATTCCGTTTCCTGTCCTCAGTTGAAGAAGAAATGAAAAAGGCAGAGAGCTTCTGTATTGATTTAAAGTACAAAAGAGGAAGGAATGTATAAGCCTGGTTGGCTTTTTGAGGTTTGGTTTTATTTTGGTTGGTCAGTTTAGTTTTTTTTGTTTTTAAAAACACCAAAAAGCCCCAGTCAAACCCTTTGTGACAGACACTGTTTATTTTTCCTTTCTGAGAGGCAAAGAACCAGATAGAGGCTTTCTGTCCTGGTTATGAACCTGGGCATTCTGAATTACATATGGCCTTTCTTGGTGCATCCTGAGAGCAAAAGAGATTTAAAATCCACAGTTCTGGCTAAGATTTTTAAAAGCATCCAAACCTGATCTAATTCTGAATCTTTTGAAGCTAAGGTGTGCCAAGTAGAAGGTGGCAGCTGCTCATACAGCACAGGGGGCATTCTGAATCAAAATACAACATTCAGCTGCCACAAGGAGAATTTGGGGAACAAGTTGCTTAAGGAATGGAGGAATTACAACTGACTGTATTTATTCCAGTAGGTCAGGAAAGAGCTTTTATGGCCCAGCTGCCAGCCAATTCTCTGTTATGTTGCAATTTACACTAAAACAAAGGAGATAGAGCAAGCATTTGATTTTCCAGGTGTTTTACTTTCAGAAACTGTAGAATTTATACAGAAAATGGGAGACATTCACTAAACATCAATCCCAGTCTCTCAAAAAGGTAATTATAATCAAGACCTAGGTGAAGGAATATGTAATCACAGCACAGAGCTGTGGGGAAGGCACTTAGGATAATTTCTGGGTGAAACAGCCAGAGCACCGAGGTGGATCATTTTGAGAGAGGCATGGTCTCTGTGCATGTAGGTAGAAGGCTGTTGATTTGATGTTAAAAAAAATTAATTATTAGACAAAAGCTAGATGGAATGTTTTCTGGCTTGCAAAGTATGGAAAACAGTCGGGAATTAGCATTTGCCATCCCAAGACAGTGTTTGAAAGGAAAAGATTTCTAACAGTAGAAGATTCTTAAAATTTCCCCATTTTCTTCTCTTTGAAGTCATTATCTACATTTTTGAAAAATAACCTCTGCCAGCTGCAGTAGTGGTTTGGACACCAAGTTCCCAGGTGTTTTTGTCCCCTGTATGAGAGGAAGGGAATTTGATGATGAAAATGGTCCCCATTTGCCCTGACATGTAAGAGACACTTGCTTTTGGCACTGTGTCTCACAGTGAGTTCAGGCAGTGGCAAATCTTTGCTATTTTGGGGGTCCCTTGACCCTACAGTGTTCTCTGAGGGATAATACTGGCTCACTAACAGCACAGACCTTTCTAGTGTGAACAGACCAAATCCATTTGCAGTGACTTTAGAAAACCCCTCAGGTGATGAATTAGCAGATAAGTGTCCCTGTAGCTGTGACTCAGGAGTCACAATCCCACCGATGGCTTTGTGTCTCCCACCCTGCTGCAGGTGCGACAGCTGCAGGAGGATGCAGCGCGCCTCCAGGCTGCCTATGCCGGGGACAAGGCTGATGACATCCAGAAGAGGGAAAACGAGGTCCTGGAGGCATGGAAGGCACTGCTGGATGCCTGTGAGGGCCGCAGGGTGAGGTTGGTGGACACAGGAGACAAATTCCGCTTCTTCAGCATGGTTCGGGACCTCATGCTCTGGATGGAAGACGTTATCCGGCAGATAGAAGCCCAGGAAAAGCCAAGGTAAGGCAAGGCATCCTTCTCCATCCAAAGATAAGGCTGCAGCTCACCTGAGGAACATCTGTATCACTGAGAGTGGCTTTCAGAGCCTGCTGCTGCAGTAACTTGCTCATGTGGGTGGCTGCTGGAATAATTGCCATGGAAAATTGTACCCAGAGAGATTTGGTCTCACACCGGGGTTATTTGATCTCTGATTCAGGCCAGAATGGTGCTGTTCCTTGGGAAAGGCTTCCTGAACTACAAAGACAATCTAGGAATCAATTTTTTCCATATGCAGTTGTGGGTCAGTTTTAAAAATGTAGCAGCTGTTGAATCGGAAATCTGTGTTTCTGCTCATTTTAGGGATGTTTCATCAGTGGAACTGCTCATGAACAATCACCAGGGGATCAAAGCAGAAATTGATGCCCGAAATGACAGCTTCACTACGTGCATTGAGCTTGGCAAGTCTCTGCTGGCCAGGAAACACTATGCATCTGAGGAGGTACCATGTTCCCTGCATATAGCCATGGGCTCCTGGGGCGGCTTTACAAGGGAGAAACCTGCCCTGTGTCACCCACAGAGGAGTAATGACAAGTGTCACCTTAGGGACAATGCACTTATGTGCTGTTGGGAAATCAGGGTATAACTTCACTCTGGTAATTCATGGTGGGTAACACAGGTGGCATCAAGATTTAAAGTGTCATTTTCAGCCCAGAAAATGCAAAGTTGCTGCATTCCATTCTGCAGAGAATGGCTCTAGGATGGAAAGGTGTCTTCCTTGAGCAAGGGCAGAGGCAGCTGTGAGGCAGTCTGAACTTCCTGCAGGGAAAATGGAATGCTGTGGAGAGGCCTGCTAGGGGAATGAGCAGGAAAATGTTTGTTGTGTAGGGCTAAATTCAAGGAATATTAAGAGAACCATATCCAACAGCTGAAAGCCTTGATTTATTTTCTGAGGTGTCCAGGCCACAGGATAGAGGCTCAGCCCTTGCTTCTCCTGCCTCCCTTTGGGGAAGGGAAGGTAATCAAACATTGTGAGGCACTTCCATCTCAGGAAGGGGAGAGCTTCTGCAACAGTCCTGAACAGCATTATTATTATTATTTTGCATTATTCACTGGAAAAGGACAGAAGATTCAGTGCCTGATTGCACTATTTACATTTGTTTGCCCATTACACCCTTTTATCAAATACTCTGTGTGCTGTAGCTTTTAACAGACACCGAATGCTTATGCAAATGTGATATTTTAACGGAAATGTCACATTTATTTATACTTGGAAGAGAAAAACAGCTGTTGTTTGCACGGTGAAGTCACTTCCTGAGGAATTTGTGCAGTGTCTGTTAGTGCAGGGTTGGGGGGAACTGCTTGGTGCTTGTGTAATAGCCCTGCTCTCTGCTCTCCATCCAGATCAAGGAAAAGCTCCTGCAGCTGACAGAAAAGAGAAAAGAAATGATTGACAAATGGGAAGACAGATGGGAGTGGCTGAGACTGAGTAAGGACACCGTTGGATTTCTTTTGGGCTGGGCCATATCTAACTTTCTTCATTGTGCCTTTCTGAGCATTGAAAAAAACCTGCAGCTCCTCACTTTTCTGTTACTTGTGCTTGGAAGTGTGTTTGTGCTGGAATAGCTGCAAGGTTCACACCTGTTTGTTGTTAAATAATGAATTTGAAACCAAGAAACCCTCACCAAAGGTCTTGCTCTGTATGATCAAATTTGGAGCTCGGTGCAGTAGCTCTACTGTTTTTGCAGGTGTCACATTTCGGTTTCTATGCTGAAATTAGTAGGTTACAGCAGATTAGAACATGAAACCACACTAAACTTGCAAAATGTAAGGCCAATAGGAGAAATGTCTGTCTTTTCAGTGACCAGTTTCACTGAACTTAGCTAAGGGGAGCACTTAGCCAAGTGCATGTAGTTTGTTCCCTGAGCTGGGTTTAGATAAATCCCAAAGCTGCCATGGTGTTCTTCTTTGTGACATTAATGGCACTGACACCTGTGCCCTCTCTGCTCAGTTTTGGAGGTACACCAGTTCTCCAGAGATGCAAGTGTGGCTGAGGCCTGGCTGCTGGGACAGGAGCCCTACCTGTCCAGCCGTGAGATAGGGCAGAGCGTGGATGAGGTGGAGAAGTTGATCAAGCGGCACGAAGCGTTTGAAAAATCCGCGGCTACCTGGGACGAGAGGTTTGCAGCGCTGGAGAGACTGACCACGGTGAGTGTCTGAACCTCCCTGGCCATTCCTGGTGCTTTGGAACAACTCCCAGAATCACCAACTTGCTCTTCATTTCTTGGTTGTTTGTTTATTGACCTCAGCCAGCCACACAGAGCCTGAAGTTTCCTATTTCCAGCCATACTAAAAACCCTCTTTGGTTAATTGGAACTCAACAACCTCCAAGGAAACAGCTTAAATGATAAATGACCTTAAGAGTCAGCAGGAGCTGTTTCAAGCCTGAGAGTGATGACCCAGAAGGAAATTTCAGAGCTGAACAGTTTGCTCCAGCCCTCTGCTGTACTGGCTGGCCAGTTATTTTTGGTTAAAGATGACAGTGGTGGGAAGGGGGCAGTGACAGTGATGTTTCTTGTGTTGTGACTGCTTCAGTGCAAGGCTGTATTGTCCTCTAGGAAGACACAATGAGAAAAAGAAACCCCAAACTCCAATTTGAACACAGCTGCAGTGTCAGTCATTAATGATTGGAGAGCATTTTACTATATTTGGAGAACAGTTTGGCTTTAGACACTACAGTTGAATTGGCCTGGGTTTTCACACACACTGAGTGTCACAGCTGCAGGCAAAAGGAACTGGAGTTTCTCAGCATCTTCACAAATCAGACTGGTTCTATGGAGATGGGTAATTTCAGGGATTCAGACAGGAAACATTTTATTTCTGTATTTGGCAAGCAGACAAGAAGATGTCACTTTTGGATATTTTAATAACTTGGGCTGTTTTCTTGTTTGTCTGGGTGTTGTTCTAATAGAATGAGTTGGGAAATAGACATGGCCACTGGAGAGCTGCTGTCAGAGGGTCTGATGCTGATGCCCTCCCTGACAAATTCAGTGCCACAAATGCTTTTAAAGACTGATGCCTTCCAATTTTATCCCCATTCTCTTTAATTTCAGTAATGTTCCAGAAAAACACACGGAGTTGTTGCTAGTTTCTAGAACACCCCACAAAAAATGAGCAGTGTTTTTAAATAAAAAATGTTTCCTCTCCCAGCTGGAACTGCTGGAAGTGCGTCGGCAGCAAGAGGAGGAGGAGCGGAAGAGGCAGCCGCCCACTCCGGAGCCCAAGGTTGCAGAGGATGGAGACTCCCAGCAGCAATGGTGAGCTGGACTCTGCACTTCCCTTGGGCTGAAAATGTGCTGTAAAAGGAGAGGAGGTTGTAAGGGTTTTGTAACATGACCCTTGTTAGAAAACTTGATGGTTTATGGGGACAGAACCTCTCCCAAACCCCTGAATTCCTGCCAAGTTCCCATTTTCCAGTTGTCACTGCTGAGGCATCCCTGGCCCAAAAGTGGGAATGCTGCTTTTGTCCCTGGGCCATGAATTGCAGTTTCTGAACCAACTTGGCTTTTTTCTTTGATGAGCATCATTTACAGATTTTAAGCCATTTATGAAATTGCTTATTTGATAGGAGGAGGTTTATTTGTAAGGTAACTGTCAGTAAAGTCTGGTTAAATCTCACTTCACACTGGATTTATTCAGTTGGGCCTGAGGATTTTAGGAACATACTTGGATTTCTTAAATTAATACTCTGTAAGAAAATCTCATTTTGTTGAACAAGGTGGGTGACTTCCAAGAACCTTATACAATTTCTTTCCTTTTTCCTCTCTCAACAGGGATGGGACAAAAGGAGAACAAGTTTCCCAAAACGGTTTGCCCTCAGACCAGGAATCTCCACGGGTTAGTTACCGCTCCCAAACCTACCAAAACTACAAAAACTTTATTAGCAGACGGACAGCCAATGACCGCTCGTGGTCTGGACTGTGAGCCACAGAATCACTTGCAGCAACAGAAACCTTTTTTCAGTATGGTTTACTGGTACTGGTTTAATCTTTTGGCTTCAGATTTCCCTGCTGCTTTTCTCTTCCTTCCCATCAGTTGACTTTTATTTAATTAGCAGCCCCTTGGACATATATTTGCTTCACTTTAATCTTTGTTTATTTGAATCTCCCCACTGACACTCAGTTGCTTTAAGGTGACACATTTATTTCATGTTATTTACTGTGAGTTTTTCATGTCGCTAATAGCATTAAGATTTTCCAGCGAAAGCCTCCTTTATATGAGTAATTGAGATGTAATGAGATTACATCCTAATGAAGAAGAGCACTAGGACCTGACAGGTATGACGCATCGAGTTATACTAACAGGTCTCAGCACGGCAACTTTATTAAATCAGCTGCATTAGCAAGAGTTATGTACCAGGCCAAAGATAATCCACATGAGTGAGCTGGGCAGGAAGGGCTGGGAGGGGGGGGAGTGTGACTGTGGACAAATAAAAGCCTTAAGGTTAATTTGTATAACATTCCATGCAGAATGGACTCATTGACTGCAGAGACAAATAAACCGTTCAAAACCAGTATCTAGATTTATCTGGTAGTTTAGTCCTCATGCAGGGTTGTGATCTTGCTGTGTTGGGGCCCCATTTGGGCTCAGTCCTGTCCAGATGGCACTACAGCAATTTTATTTCTGGGCACCAGAGAGGCAGCGGTGTAATTGAGAGTAGGGTGTAACCCCTTGGGGAAAGGATGTGATGCTTCCTTTAAAAACTAAATAAAATACACTGTCTAAGATCCCAGCTCTTTATTTTACATAGGTGCAGGCTGAATGCTCTATGCCTTACTCGCTCCTTCTTGGCAGGGGGTGTCCCAGTGGAGTCAGGATGCATGCCAGGAATCCTCACGTGCAGCCATGACAATGCCAGTAAATGTCCCTGGAGTTAAAGCAACACAGGAGCTGGATCTGGCTCCCCTCCCCACCCCCTTCCTGCAGAGCCTCCTTGTTTCAGTTAATGCTTTGAGTGAAAGGACACTTCTCTTTGTTGCTGAGCCTGCCTCTCTGGGGTCACATTCAGAGCAGGAAAGGCTCCTGGCAGGCTGGGATCTGTGCATATCAGGGCTCTTACAGTGCTGCAGAGCAAACATGAGTCCCAGCCCAGGGCTCTGGCAGGAAATGCCTTTCAGCACAAGCTTGGCTTTAAGAAGCCCATCCTAGTTAGGTCTGAGTATGCACACAGACTCTGCCAATGCTCCCCAGTACACAGCAGTTCCACCTTTCTCTTTCTGGAAATAAAACCTTTTGGTTCTTCTTTAGCATTCAGCCCTGAAGTGAGCTGTTGTACATTCTAATGTTTATAAATTCTCGACTGTTGTGGCAGGGAATGTGAGGTGATCTTCAAGCACATCCCAGATAATCATCTTGTTGCTTAGCACAGCCTTATACATCACCTGTTTGCTTCTTTTGAAATTTTATTTTATTGCCATGCTACACGATGCCTTTCCATGTTCATCTTTGCCATCTGCTCTTCAGTCTTCCATGAGAACTTCCGAGCTCAGTTTGTGGAGTCCTGTGTTGCAATACCTTGGGTGTACAGAGCTGTGTCAGTGAGGCACGAGATGTGCTGCTGTTGGTCAGAATTTTGGTTTCTGACAACTGGCTGAGCAGTGCAGCTGGATTGTTCTGTGTGGGCTGAGCTTGTGAACTGAGAGCGGTGATTGAAAGGATGTGCTTCAGTAACTGTACTTTTGTCTTTCCACTTCATGATGCATGTTTTGTTTTTTTTTGTTTTTTTTTTTCTTTTGTCAGGATAACAACATATAGCTTCTTAATGCTTTTTAAAATTCCATATGAATTTATGGGGATGCTCTGGTGGCTGCCCTGTGCCTCAAAAGTGTGTCAGTTCCCAGGGCAGGATAGCTGTAGCTTCAGACTCCACCATCTGTAGAGCTTTCACATGTATTTTGGTGAAAAAAGTAGTCTGTAGAAGGAATTTATAGAGATAGATTTTTAAAATTTGTATTAGTACACCTATATAAAAATTCCACTTTTATGATGATGAAGAAAAAGTAAGTCATTGATTAAGGTCATCATTTCAGACACTAGAAGTGTAGGATTTCACCTATTTATTGCAGCCTGTGGGGCTGGCTAAAGGCATTAGGAAGGTCCTTTTGACAGAACAACCTAGAGATTGGCATCTGTTGCCTCTGAAGCAGGCAAATCATCTGGTTCTTCAGCTGTGGGGCAGAGCCTTGAGTCCATGAACTGAGCAGATGTTGCTTCAAGCACTGCGAAATCCAAAGGGGCACCTGTGTCATTGTCACCACCTGTCTTGTTGCATGTCCCAGTCCTGCTTTAAAGAGTTCCAGAGTAGCCTGTAGCCACTAAAGCACTTCCAACTAACCCCTCAGGCCCCACTGAGAGAGCTGTATCATGTACAGAGAGACCTGTTGTGTTGTAACAGGAGTTTGCTGTTGCTGTTTGTCCTCCGTGGCGTTGTCTCCGCATGCCCCACGCATGTTTCCATTGAAGTGTGTTCAGCTCCTGTTTTTTCTCCGTTTTCATGACACATCCTTTGCAGAGCTGTTCATGATTTATTTTGCTTGTTTTCTGTTAATTGTAGATAACACGTGAAAGGAAATAAAACCTGAAAGAGCATCAGAAAAGCTTTTCATAGCCCTTTTACAACTGGTAGAATTTGACGTAGAAGGTGCAGGACTGATGATGTAATTAAAGTTGGCAGTTACTTTTCAAAGCCACAGGGTTGCAGCACTGAATTCCATATTATTTCCCATAAAATATGTTGAGCAGCTGTGCAGTGGCTGTTGGTTTGAAACTGGTTTGGTTTGCCTTAGATTAGGGGTTCTAGGTACCCCCAAAGCAGTCCTGTTTTCACATCTGGCTGGTACTGCTCCAGCAAATGCGCTGCTTTCTGTGTCAGTGCAGGGGCAGATACTTCTGAGGAGTTTATTTAAGTTGTGGAGACGAGTTTCTGTGGGCTGTGTGATTCCTCAGTGCTGGTAAGAGGTGTCAGGTCCCTCAGACAGGGCTCCAGCCAGCAGCAAAGCAGTTTGAGGTTCAGGAGCTGTCACTGGACAGAAAGGTGTGCAAATGGCTCTCATTGTTCTTGAAGGGCTCTGTTGGCCGTGGGTTTGACACGGGTGATGAATGGTGACTCAGGGGTTGTTCATTCCACTACCTGTGTTCTGGCAGCGTTTGGATAAACTTCAGCCTCATCTATTTACCCTCTCCCCCGCTTTAATGCAACATTTTTGTTATACTTTGAGATTTGGGTACAAGTGGTGAGGGTTGATGGCTTAGATTGATCCTAATTGTGAAGGGGCAGTGTAAGGCTATGTGTCTTTAGGGACAGGGTAAACCAGATCTGACTGAAGTGCAATGTGAGCTGTGATTCTCTCCCTGTTTAAGGGCTTAGTGTCTGTACTCTGGAGGTTTAGGTTGCTAAAGGCAGTTAACCAATCCTTCCCATGGCCAGAGCAAGCTGACACTCAGATCTTTATAGGCCAATGGTGAGGTACAAGGTGTGAGGCACAATAATGGATACTGGGCAGGTGTAAGAAGTTCTAGCAAACAGTGGCAAAATTGAGTTTGTTGCATAATAATTTGGCTGCTTTTGATTTGTCCAGGCCATGTGCAGAAGTAGGAATGTCTAATTATTGTGCCATTCACAAAAACCTGCTTGTCTGCATAAAACCAGTCCAGAATGTTTGTAATCTACTAGAGCATTAGCAGCACTGAGCTTTAGTAACTTGCTAATAATAATACTACACACTGGTTGTGTAACTCCTGAGCTGCTACCAACGGCTCTACACGTCAAAGTAATGGTACAAGAAAAAAAAAAAAACTGGGACCAAGCTGAATTTCAAAAGCTTATAGCCATTAGGATTCCAATTTAAATGATTTTTGGATGAATGGCTCCTGAAGACGTCGCCAGCTTGACCAGTGAGAGCTGCTGGAAACACGGCTGCTCTCTAGGCTATCGATCCCAGTGCGCCAGGCAACGCGACCAACAAAGCAAGTGATGGGCAAGGCCTTGGTTCTGTCTTTGTTTGGGGGTAAATAGCTGTGTGATGCTGTGTGACTGTGGTGGTTTTCAGTTCCTTTAACCAAAATCCAATCCACCTAATAACGCCAGTCTGAACCAGACCTCGATCAATTGACACGTGACCTCATTCCCCTTGTCTTTACGATCCAATATCCTAACTGGGATGGTGGAGATGCATGGTGTAATCTTTCTAATTTCTGCATGTTTTGATTTTGTTGTGTCACTAGGGGAACGGGGAAAGCGGGAAAGGAGCTTTTACAGAAACAGATCAATTGCACACATTTTTGTAAATGCTCCTGGGCGATTGTGACATCTTTCTCTGCTGACTCATAGTTAATACCTTTTATGGACCTTTAATGCCCCAGTAATGCCATAAATGTACTTAAGGTGGCTGATGTGTATAACTTCTACCGTTCCTCTAGGTTTGCAGAAAGTGTGACTGTTACTGTTCCAAACATTTGAGTACTTAGCAACAGAATTAAATGCTCTCATTCTAGGAATAACAATATATAAAAGAATTGACCAGCAGAGCAAAGCACAGTAAAATTCACACTGATGTTCAGCTACTTTTATTTTCCTATCTCTCCACCTATAAAATGGGTACTAATCCATTCCTACCTTCTAATTTCCTTGGCCTCCTGTGTCTCCATGGAGTGCAAGAAAGAACTTACTGGCCTGTGTTATTGTCCAGGCAAAGTTTATACAACACAGCCACGTTGTGCAGGGAGACAGATTAACTGCAGAATGCCTCAGTGCTGGGGGCTTGTGGCTGAACGTGTTCTCCACTGTTCCTAGGTGGCAGAAACTGCAGAAACCAACGAAATGGTCAATGGAGCTGCAGAACAGAGGACGAGTTCCAAAGAGTCCAGTCCCATTCCTTCCCCGACGTCAGACCGCAAAGCCAAGAGCGGCGTTCAGGCCCAGACTGCTGCAACCCTCCCGGCCAAAACGCAGGAGATCCCCTCGGCCCAGATGGAGGGCTTCTTACACCGCAAGCACGAGTGGGAGACACACAGCAAGAAAGCCTCCAGCAGGTACAGTGCCCCATGTGGAACACAGCCTGGGCAGCCAGGGCTCTGCCCAAGGTGGCACACAACCATCTCCAGCCTTCTCTCAGCTCCCAGAGACCTCCCAGGCTCTTGTTGCTGTAGGGCTGAACACTGCACATGGGGAACTGCAGTCTGGAGATATTTGGTACAAAAGGCAGCGTTAGCCACATTTGTCAGGTGGAAAACTGAGGCAGAGAGATACCACGACTTTCCCACTCCACATGATGGATTTGTGGCAGTAGTGGGATTTGATTCCAGATCTCTCAAGTTGTACGTTACCACGAGAAAAGAAAACCATGTAGGTGTAAGTCTAGAAATGTTCATATTCTTCTGACATTTTCTATTTGCACATTACCACTTTCCACCTACTCTGTAATCTGTTCAGCATGAACAGAAGACTATTGGTGCACCATAGTCAGTTCCACTTCCAAGAAATGTCCTGCAGGTCTCAAATAGGCAGAACTCTGAGATTTGTCTGTGCTGAAAAAGATGACTGGGGTCCTTTGTGGTCTGAGAGAGCTTTTGAAACCAGATTTATGACTTGGCTGACAAGGGAAATGTTCACAGCAAGTGCTGAGCTGCAGCAACATCTGTGGGATTTGGTAGGAGCCAAAGCACTTGGCAGAGCTGAGATCTCAAGTGAGTACAGCAGTACCAGGATTTTTGTGCCACTGGAGTTGTTCACACTAGACAACACCTTTGAGGCAGTGACAGCCACCAGTACCAGTGTCTGGGTATTCCTATTTCCAGTAATTGTTAATTTTCACAGTTCTATTAGAGAATGAGGTGGATGATGCCACTGAGAGTATTTGTGTCAATCAAGGATTTCACACACAGCCCGTTCCATTCCATTCATCATTTTGCAGCACAGTGAGAATTCTTTCTACAACAGAGCGCTGCCATTAAAAGGTCAATCATTTTCTGTCTCAAGAATGCAAAGTACCCAGTCTGCCAAACAGTCCTCCCACTGTGAGGACAGGCTGATGTGCTGTCACAGGGAGCTCTGGGAATCTTGGTTCCCTTTGGCTTTTGTCTTGAAGCTGTGCTTCCATGAAAGAATTCCTTGTCTGCAGTTCATGGGACAGCATAGGCTGTATTCACATCCTCACACAACCAATCTCCATTAACTTACAGAAGTAATGACGTTTGGTCTCTGCAGATCTGCAGGTGAGAGCATTGGATTTATAACTGCTCTTGTTGTTTCCCATGTCTCAAAGGTCATGGCATAACGTGTACTGTGTCATAAACAACCAAGAGATGGGCTTCTACAAGGACTCAAAAGCTGCTGCTTCTGGCATCCCTTACCACAACGAGATCCCCGTCAGCTTGAAGGACGCAGTCTGCGAAGTCGCGGTCGATTACAAAAAGAAGAAGCATGTGTTCAAGCTCAGGTAAACCTGGGGCAGTGCTCTGCCCTTGGGGAAAGCCATGGTGGGTGTGTTCACTGGGAAACCCAGCCCAGGAGCTGACCATGAATGCTGACTGCAGCACCTGCTTTTCTGAGCAAGCTCTCTCTATCCCTGAGCTGTGTCTGTTCATCAGAGCGAGCAAGCACAGGACAGTGCTGCAGTACTCAGAGCACTTTGCAATATAAAAGTTGCACTACTCAGAGCGCTTTCATCTGGGACAACACCAGATGTGTGTGCCTGCAGTTGGGGGCCTTCATTTCACAGTGGTGGGTTTTTCAGCTGCTCCCTCTGGAACTGGTGGAGAGCAGTGATCATGGTTCTGCTCTTTTCCAAATCAAGTCTCTTGTTTAATTTCTTCAGTATGGATTTAGGAGATTTCTGAACACATCTCACATATTCAGGTCTGGAACATATAGTTATGGACCATTTCACTCAAATATGTGAAAGACCTGTTGCTCAAAAGTTTAAAAAAAGGCTTTTCCTTGGGAAATTATTTGGTTTGCTGAGCAATCTTCTAGTGCCAACAGTTAAAAATATTTATCATTAAACAGCTCTGAGGTAATCCTGTCAAAGACTTACTTTATGAACTAATTGGGTCATGTATTCCAACACAGGTGTTTTGGGGTTTTTTGGCAGAGCAGGGGTAGTGGTGGTGTAATTTTATATTGGTACAGAAATCCTATAAAGATCAGAGAATCCCTATCTGGGGAAAATTTGCTTTACAGAAAATATATGTGGAAATATATAGCAAATATTTAGGGAAATGTACCTTGCTTAAAGACAGGCCTGCAGCTATGTGATTCATCCTTTAGACTATTTTAAACCTCTCTGAATTGCTAATGGAAGTATATGCTGTTCCAAATCCAAAGTTAGGCAGAAAAACCAACTGCCCTTTTTTCCAGTGCTCCATCACCTGCATCAGGCCCCTTGGTTACTTGCATGTAGATATTTCCTTTACTCAAGCACTGTTATTTTACTATTTAATCCTTAATTTCATTTCATAAAGAGTTGTTAATATGCTTGCTTTTTATTGGGAAAGATGGGGAAACCTGTAGCAGAGCTCCTTCTGCCTGTGCCTCCTGCTTGTTCTGGTGATATTCAGTTATTTTTTAATTTCTATGTATCATCACATACATTGTTAAATGTATCCCATTTAAACCCCCTAAGTAAAATCAGCACAGGAATCACACAGAAGGGAGACTCTGGCCTTCACTGTGAGGAGAGGCAGCTGCTCATCACTAACACTCAGAGCAGGACCTCAAGGCAGCACCACCACAGCCACAAGAGCAGAGCAGCTGCACAATTTTGCAGGATTTCACAGGAGCCATGAAAACTCTGGGTGCTGCCTGAGATATTTTTCTTTTGAAAGTATTTAGTGAACTTTGATAATGTGTTTTGCAAAGGAGAAAAGATGTACCTGAAAGAGCCAATACTGAGCCAGCAGCCACCTGGGAACATGAGCACCACCCTGAGCATGTCCAGAGCCCAGAGCTACTGCGTGCACGGCTGCAAGTTGTTGAGGGCATTTGGCACGTGCAGTCCTGTGTGCCGTGGGCTGCTCATGTGCTGGAGCCAAACAAGCAGGAGTTGAAGCACTGTGACCACTCCTGGGCTAAATTTGTGATGGTGTTTTCTTTCCAGATTGACCGATGGCAACGAATACCTCTTCCAAGCCAAAGACGATGTAAGTGTGTTTTTCTTACAGCTTGTTACTGTGCTGTCTGTGCTGCTGTGCCATGGGGAGAAGCAGCTGCTAAGAGCTGCTGTGCACTCTGTGTGTGGGTGATGCACAGGCCCAGGGCTGCTCAGGTACAGCCTCTGGGAGGTGTCTCTGGAGGTGCACAGCCAGAGGGGATGAGCTGGGGCTGGTTTTCCTTGCATTTCCACCCCTGTCCGTGGACTGTCGTGGGAGTCAGAGGGGTGTGCTGGTTGTAACAGTTCTGTGCCTTTGGGGCTTCTTGAAGGAGGAGATGAACACGTGGATTCAGGCCATCACATCAGCAATCTCTTCAGACAAAATCGAAGTGTCCCCGACCACCCAGAGCACTCCAGCCTCCAGCCGTGCCCAGACCCTGCCTGCCAGCGTCACAATAACCAGCGAGTCCAGCCCTGGCAAGCGGGAGAAAGACAAAGAGAAAGACAAGGAGAAAAGATTCAGCCTTTTTGGTAAAAAGAAGTGAATTCCATCTCCACACACTGCACTTCTCTGACCGTTCCAGTGGAATTCCAGCATGCGAGCTCAGAACCAATACGTTACTCTCTGTGCCTCATGTTCCTCAATGTGATTGACATTTTTTTATTTATAGAGCGTTTTAAAATAAAAAAAGCCAACAAAAAAAAAAAAGAATCTAAAGTTACAAACGTATGAGGTGCATTGGGCAGCTTCTGTAGGAGAGGGAGGACCAGGTTTTGGGGGTTTGTTTTTATTTGGTTTTTTTTTTGGTTTTGTTTTTTTTTTTTTTTTTTAAATGAAGTTAATGTAGATTAGATCTTAATATTTAAACTGTTCCTCAATTTTGTGAGGCTGTCTTGGAAAATAACCCACTCCTAGTGTTATTGGTATGCAAGGCAGCGGTGCTTTCGAATCTACTGTGCACACGAGAAACCAATGTACAAATTCTCAAAGGCATTCACTTCCAGTTGAGGTTGTTATGCTGAGTCCTGGCTAGTAGAGCCTTCCCCAGCGATTCTAACAGGAATTCAAATGGTAGTGTGTGTTCTCTTTGCTGTAACAGAGTGCAGGTTGACTCACAGCCCAAGGTTTGTTAAACACCACCCGAAGCGTCCCCGCATCGAGTACGACAGATAAGAATGTTGGTGTTCAAGACGGATTAACAGGCTGGTACAGTTTTAAATAAGCTGTAATTTCAAATTTCTTTTTTTTTTTTTTTTTTTTTTGCCGAAATACATTATATTGTATGTTTCAGATAATTCTAGTACAAAGTATAATAAGACTAGATGTATAATAAACCCTTTAAAATCATCAATAAGTGTAAAAGTGGAACTGAAGCATTTACTGGAAAAGTAATGTTACTCAAATGGTTACTTGCTTGTCAGCTGCAGCACTGTGTGTTATAATTTTGCTACATTACCTTGCTCTTTGATACATAGTGTGCATTTCTGTCACTGTAACTATTGTAATGAAAAATTTTCATCTTACTGCACAATCAAAAATTACATTTAATAGGAATGAACTTTCAATGACTGGGCCTGTAGTCAAGAGTAGTACTGGAACTGGCTTTCAGTTGTATCGAACTGTACCTCTAGACTTTTACCCTATCTGTTAAATATATGCGATGTCATTAAATGCTTTTAAAACTAAATATGCTGGGTAAGTTTCTTATTTCATTTCTGACAATGTTAAATCATAATTTTGAAAGAGGATCAAAAATAAAGTTATTTTAAAATGTCATCTCTCCTGTGCACTGAAACTGATGTCTTCAAATGTAATTCCATTCTTGTGTGCGAAAGTTCATTCTGAAATAGTTGTTCTCTCTCTTCCCACTTTTCTTTCCCTTCACTTCCCACCTGCCCTCCCTTTTACCCTGCCTCCCAAATTAAGTGCCAAAAATAAAGAGAAAAGGAATTAAATGAATATTTTGAAAAATATTCTGATATAGATACTTTTTGTGGGAAGTGAAACCGGCAGAGTGGATGGGAGTAAGCACATCAGAGGCTGGGCAATGGAGTTCCCTGGACAATTACCTGATGGAGGTAAAGTTCCATGTCCCAGTTGGCAGCAAAAGGACATAATTTTGAGTAAGCACCAGTCTCCAACTTCCTACCCACCTTTTGCTCAAGTGCTTGCATCCCTTCCTTACCTTGGATGCCACCTAGGGATCCATCTAATAGGAATAACTCTGAGAAGCTCCAATATGTTTTAAAGTCAATGAAATGTAAGGAGCCTGGGTTTCAATGTATTGTGATTGTTAAAATCCGCTCAAATAATAATTTTGGTAGAAAGCAGATAAACTCCAAACTCACATGTTTCTGAGTGACAGTTTCCTAAACATGTGACCAATACAGTGTCTTAAATTATTTTCATGGAGTGTACAGTGTTCTCTGGATTTTTCTTGTTTTCCAAAGGTTTTGGTTATTAAACAATGGAGTATTCATGTACACAAGTTTTTACTCTGTAATGTTGTTCAGTCTAATTATTAGTAAAATGTAGGCTAATACTGCTAGTATTGTAAATGTACAATTTAATACATTAGAAAAAGCTGAAGTTTAGCCTTATTAGAGACTATGAAACAATTTTCTGAGTTGATTAATGCACAGAGATGTTGATGCCTTACATATGTGTCACTTCAACTGAGCTGGTGCAGTGAGCAGTCAGGCAGATGGATCTCGGCAGCCTGGGGTGTGTGGTTCTGTAGTGATTTGGTTGAACGTTGCCTTTTGAGTTGTTTTCTTGTTTGTCTCACTCCTTACTGGAAGTTGTTCCCAAGAATGACTTGAATAAAAATCCTTTCTGCTTAGGGACTGACTGGAAGCTGCTGAGGAGCAGGAGTGAAACCCAGTAAGCCTTGGAGCCTCAGGGAGCAGTTCCTTGCAGAGAGAGGTCAGGAGGAGCCTCCCCGGCCAGAGCCAAGTCAGAGAAGTCAGGTCAGTGCACACACCTGTGTGCCAGGGCAGGAGGGAGAGAAAGGAGGCAATCTCTTGGACCCTGTGGAGGGAGGGACTGCTGCTGGAAAATACCAGGGGAGGAGGAAACTGCAAAGGTGGGTGATGGAAATGGGGCTGAAACTGGAGCAGGCTGTCACTCCCACCGGTGTCACCTGCTCAGAGGCAGCTGTGACACTTTCTGAATTGCACCAGTGACCTTGGCTGGACCGCTGGCAGATGGAATGTTCTGTTCCTCCTGGAGCCACTCTGAAGGGTGAGGATTTCTAGTGAAGGGTAACACATTCCTGCAGCTGTTTTGTACCTAAGTTGTGATAGTTCCTCTGGAGGTACTTTGCAGAAGTCACACAGAACCTGAGAATTTTTGAAGAAAATTAATTAAAGCAAACTGCTTCCCAGCTGTGTTGCTTGTCATTGATAAGAACAGGAATTGTCCTGTCAGTCTCCTTTTTTCCATCTTGGAGGGACCCTCACATCTCATTAAAAGCTGAGGGAAGGTGTCAGAGGGTCCTTCCCATATCCAGGCAAATTGAGCACCAACCCAGAACTCTTTAGCCATCAGAATTTAGTATGTGTTGGTGGGAGGGTTTTCTTTTAGATTAATGCCAATAATCTGTCAATCCATCTGTTCTGCACAGGGAATATGCTCTGTGGTTGGGCTGTACTTTGTATGAGGAAGATAAATGGTAATGGTAAAGGAAAAGAAATTATCAATCTCTGTCCTGGTGAAATATTGATTTAGATGTTTTTTCCCTTCGCCATGGTCTCCTTTCTTATGGTTGAGTTCTCAGACTTTAAATGGGTACGGTCTTTCAGAATCTACCTTTGCAATAAATAACTTGCAGGTATGAGAGTTTTGCTACTTTTGGTGGCTGGTTTGGTTTTTTGTTTGTTTGTTTGTTTGGGGTTTTTTTGTTTGTTTTGGTTTTTGTTGGGTTTTTGGTTTTGTTTGTTTGTTTTTGTTTTGTTTTGTTTTCCCCTACCTTTGCTAATCACGGGTGGCTGAAGAAATACAGAAACTTAAATCCCAATGAGTTGAAACAAACATTAGTCCTTTTCATTAAAAAAAAAAATCAGAAAATCAGTCTGTGATTAATGTTAAGAATGAAATTAGTGGAAGAAGAGGACACCTCAGCCCTGTCCAGTGGAGGGCAGCCCCTGAGCAGGTGCTGTGGCTGTCCGGAGCAGGTGCGATGCTGTGGAAAGCTGGCAGCCTCCGCTGCGGTGCCCGGGCGCCGCCCGTGGGCGCCTCCGCCATCCGCAGTGTGTCATAATGCAGCACGGCCCGCCCGCAGCCACAGCACAGCCCCGGGCAGCCCGGGACACGCGGGCAGGGACATCGGACGGGCTGCTTGGCATTCTAACACCTAATGGGATGAAAGGAAAGCGTTCGGTGCTGCCGGATCCTCCCCTGCTCAGCACCACCCCCCAGCTGATCAGTGGTGCTGAACAGCAGCGTGAATACACATTTTTTTTCCCCGTGTCTGAAATATCGTTTACTTTATATTCCAAAGCAAGGAATGTCGCACAATACTCTTGCTCTGTTAGATGAGACGCTGGGGTGGCTCATTGCGTTCCACCGGCAAAAATTATCTGGGCCTAACACGAATTTTGTTTCAAGTCTGTGGTTGCTCCCGCTGTTCCTCTCCTCCCACGCCCAGCTGAGACAGAGCTGTCCCTTGCTCACCGAGTGCCGGCAGCGTCCATGAGAGGTCACTGTACCCAGGGAGATGCGGGGCACCGCACACCGAGGGTGATTGCTGCAGTCGAGAGAATGAAAAGCTCGGATCAAAGTTCTCTTCGCTCAGAAAGTCAGATTTTTAAGGAGTTATGTAAACTCGTGGCAAGATTTAAACATGTCTCAGCTGACTCATCGTAGGAGGGAAGTTGAGTCAAGTATGGCAGCCAGGATACAGAAGGTGAGGAGCTCCACCATCCTGGCTGTGGCAGGAAAAAAGGAGATTCTGGGGGAAGATCAAGCTTTCTGAAGTGATTTGAAACCGGTCGCTGAGGCTCCATGAAGATCTGGCAGAAAGGCAGCCACCAGGCTGGATGAAGGCAGGCAGTACCCCTTGAGAGAGGGGTCTGGGAGACCTTGGGCAGCTGTGTCAGAGTGCAGAGATGTGATGGGTGGGTTTGATCCATCTGCCGTTCCTGGCTGTCCTGCTCAGCTCTGGGACAGCAGCAGAACCGATCTGTCATGGCTGGTCAGGACTTTCCCTCCAGGATGGCTCTGGAAAGAGCCTGGTCTGCCAGGTCTCTCTGAAATGGGTGTGAGGATAGGAAAGGCTCCATTTTTTCTTTTCTCCTAACGCTGTTTCTGGCTGGATCTAAGCATTGCATTAATGCGAATCAGTATTTCTGCCCACAAGGGATAAGAGCTTAGAGCCAATTCCCCTGTTATGATTTTGTAGTTAAATTGTAAAATCACCGAGAGGCATCAGTCAGGATTGGATTAATGTAATGCCAGGCAACAAATAAACAGAACTAGATCACAGCTCCTGCTTCTGATCCCTCCCCTGAGTTATTAGGGATTTTATATAATTCTAAAAAGTATTTGCAGCTCAGATAAGAGGTATCAATTTTGAAATACCAATTAATATGCCATCTCTGTGCATCTGCTACACATTCATCCATAAAAATATGAGTTATAAAGGCTATTTTGTGGAGCAGAGATCTAGGACATAAGACAGATGTTTCTGGGAGGGAAAACCTCAGTGTTCATTGTTAATCACAGCTCTTGGATATGTACAGAGTGGGCAGGACGTATCACACAGGATTGGAGTTCATTTGAGATGTGGTGCTTCCTGGCATCTTCTATACAAGGCTTCCTTCAAAGAAGCAAACCAAACGGAAAACCAACCAACCAAAGAAACAAAAAAGGCCAAAAAACCAACCCCAAAGCCCTAAAAAAATGCAACAGCAGCAGCAGATGGGGTTGGTTTGGCAGAGTGGTGACTGTCACTCAGGTACTACTCATCCAAGGCGCTACGTTAGTTGGATTTTACATTTCAAATATGAAATAAAAAAAGTAATAAAGTCACAGCATATGTGTTCCCAACCAATAGGCTCCTTTCCACAATGAGGAGGAAAAATGCTGCTGCTATTGTCAATTTTTATGTCTCTTTTAATTAAGTTTTAAAGCATTCATTTTTACAGTTATGTGAAATTGGTAGTATATTCAAACTACTCTTTTTTTTTTTTTTAACAGAAATGCCCTCTTTTAACTTAGCTTCACACTTTATTTTGCTTTGCATTGCTACTTCCATTCTCTTTGTGATGCTGAGGGCTCCAGAGCCTGGAATTAACACCCAAAAAACAGCCCATGAGAGCATCCAGGATATTTATGTTGTGCTGACGGTGAACAGCAGGCTGCAGCATTGAGGAACATTCTCAGCGACATGACAGCTCCTAATAGGAAAGTAAGAATGCCATTTTTTAATTGCAAAAAAACCAAACAAACAAACAAACAAAAAAAAAACCCAAAAAACCCCAACAAACAAACAAAAAACCCCCACAAAACCTCATGCTTAAATTAATTGAATTACTTCAACCACCATAAAAAATTACTAAATTCTTGAGAGTACAGATTATAGAAAAATGAATGAAACTGAACCTGTGTTACTCCACATGTTTAAGATTTTTCTTTGAGGTTTTTATGGGGTGTTTGTGCATGACTAGTGCACTTAATTGTTAAAATAATGATGATAATAATTTATAATTTCTTTTTTCCAAAACACAGGATATACATTTTTTCTAAAGGGTTAAACGCAAAGTTCAGCTTGACTGCCCTCGCTCACAGAGAAATGACAGCCACGGCAGCAGAGGCTTGAAACCAGTTTTTCATTTGTCCTGGTTGGATAGGTGAAGAGCCTATCTGTCATATTGATTAATTTTATTATGCAAATGAGATAATTAACCAAAAAAAAAAATAAAAAGAAAGCTGCGATCACATGGAAGTTATTCCATTGAATAATATACCAGGGTAGGGAAATTGGCCGGTATCGATCTCTTTACTCCCGTGACCAGGGCAAGACCTGAGGGAACGGCGGGAGCTGTGTCAGAGCCTGGGGTTGGACGTCAGGGAAAGGCTCTTCCCTGATTCCCTCAGAAGGTGCCGGGCACTGCCCACGCTCCCCAGGGAATGGCCACGGTCCCGAGGCTGCCAGAGCTCCAGGAGCGCTGGGACAGCGCTCTCAGGGACAGCGTGCGATTGTTGGGGCGTCCTGAGCAGGGTCAGGAGCTGATCCTTGTGGATCTCTTCCAACTCAACCCATTCCGCGATTCTATGATAAAGCAAGGTGCACGCGGTGATCGGCTGCTGGGAAGGAGTTAAAAAACGTGAGTACGAATTTGGTTGTATTTTGTGAGATTTTTGAAGACTATTGCACACGGGGAAAAGCAGAAAGACGGGGTTTTGTTCCTAAATCTCCGCGTGTGCCTCGCGGGGCGGGGCAAGGCTGTGCCGGCCATCGCTGAGGGCTCCGCGGTGCCCTCAGGGCCGGGCCCCCTCGTGAGGGAGGGCGGGAAGGGCCGCGCGCCGCCGCCCGCGCGCGCCCCGTGAGGCGGGAACGCGGCTCCGCCTCAGGGCCGGCGGCGTGAGGGCTCCGGCCGCGCCCCCGCCCGCCCGGGGCCGGGCTCCTGCCGGAGGCGGCTCCCGAGGCGCCGCGCTTCGCGTTCCCCCGCGGGCGGGTGTAATCTGCCGTGCCCCGGAGTGCTGCCGGCGCTGCGACCCCGTGTGCGAGCGGTGGCGGCACGCCGCTCTTCGGCTCGGTCGGTGTGAGGCGTGTTGTGTGGGAAAAGGTACAGGGGTCGTCAAGCCTTGGAATTCCCTCTTCCCGTCCGTCTGGCGCTGTGCACGGCAAATGGGTGTTCGGTTCTGCTCCTCTGCATCCTCTTCCCTGCGGTTGTGGCCTTGTGGAGTGAGTTTCTGGAGGGCTGGGTTTGGGCTCCTGTGCGGTGATACTATAAAGTAGTGGGTATCTTACCGCCAACAACATGCAGCAACCAAGCTCGACAGATAATGGTAATATGAATTCTGCTTTAGGAAAAGCAGAAGGCAAGAGAGAAAATGTGTTCCTTATAGTATCGTTCCAAAGGATGACAGTGGAAAAAAAAAAAAAAAAAACAAAACAAAACCTAAAAAACCAACCGTCCAAAAAAAAAAAGAAAAAACAAACAAAACCACAGTCCCCTCTATCTCGTGGTGACTTGGAGCGTTTTGTGACTGAAAACGGGAAAATAAGATTGTCTTAATTACATAGTTGCTATAGACTCCAAAAGGAGAAAGTTTAGTGAGGAAAGGTGGGGTAATATTCCCGTATTAATGCTGCGTGTTGTATGTGAGATGATTTTGAAAGGGAGGGTTTGTGTGAGGACTCGGAGCACTGGATCCTGCTGAAAAGCCTCAGGAACCCCTCAGACCACCCAGAGTGGCCACAGCACCCATCCAAGAGCAGCTCCCCCATCCAAGAGCAGCTCCCCCATCCAAGGAGAACTCCCCTCATCCAGGCAGAGCTTCCCCCATCCAAGCAGAGCTTCCCCCATCCAAGCAGAGCTCCCCCATCCGAGGAGAGCTCCCCTCACCGAACGAGAGCTCCCCATCCAAGCAGAGCTCCCCCGTCCAGCTTTGCATGTTAAACACAGGTGCACTCTGCGGTTCCAGCGCACGGATGTTGTGTTTTCTTCTCTTCCAGCCCTGGCCCCGAGGGTAGATATGTTAAAAAGAAGAGCGCCCGGGAAGCTTTGTGAAGGAAGCCAAGAAGGTGCAACACGGGAGACGCAGCGGGGAGACTTTGGCAGGTGGTGCTGGTGACGCACAGAAGTTACTTTGCCTTCGGAAAGGAAAAAAAGCCGTGTCTGCTGCTTATGTAGGTGTGTTTTGGTGCCCCCGGGAAGTTGCCCGGGTCGCGCAGCGGCGGCGGAGCGGCGGCGGCTCGTCCTGGGCAGCGGCGGCAGCAGATGATGGTGGCGGCGCGGCGGTAGCGCGGCGGCGGCGGCGGCGGCATCCCGCATCCGCGGATGCACGGCCCATCCCCATCCCCATCCCCATCCTCATCCTCATCCCCGCGCCTGAGGGACACCTGAGGCTTCGGCAGGCGGGCGGGGATCGCCGCCGTTCGGAAGGGGAGAGCGTGCCGGGGGAAGGCGGGCCGGCGCTCGGCTGTGTGTGCCGGTGGGCAGGGGGCTGGTTATCATGGCGGATCGGACGGCTCCGCGCTGCCAGCTCCGGCTGGAGTGGGTGTACGGCTACCGGGGCCACCAGTGCCGCAACAACCTGTACTACACGGCAGGGAAAGAGGTGGTGTACTTCGTGGCTGGAGTCGGCGTGGTTTACAACACCAGGGAGCACAGCCAGAAATTCTTCCTCGGGCACAACGATGATATTATCAGGTAAGGGGGGCTGACTTCTCTGGCGGTGGGGTGGGGTGGGGTTTAAAGGGAAGGGAGGAGAATGTAGCTCTGGCAGAATACCCCCTCCTCGCCTCTTACAGCTCGGCTTGTACCTGCCGTTTTAGAGCAGCTCAGATTTGTTAGCAGCAATCTCTGCGAGAGCTGAATCTCTAGATACTGTTGCTTTTCATTATTTTGTAGCAAAGCTCGAAAATATTGCTATAATAACGGAGGGAAGGTTAAATTTTTCTATTGCACTGCACCAAAAGCAAAGCACTTCATTTCAGCACTGGAAAGATATCAGTGCAACAGTGCTGCAAAATCGTGGTTCCAGGACCTTGATATTTCCTGAGCTGGGACCCCAGCTCATCGATTCTGACCTCGTGCAGAAGGCAGGTGCAGCTCTCCTCGCCCTCAGCAAATCCCAGCATGAGAGTGCCATAAATCTGACATGTAGCTCAAACTAATCTGGTTTTAATATCCAGAAAATGTAAATCAAAATCAAGTTCAGCTGTTTGCACTCCAGGCAAACAATCCCAAGCATGCTGGTGCAAGATGGCCAGGTCTTGCTCCTCATCTGTCCAGTTCATTGTTCCTTTCTCTCAAATTCTGCCTGAGAAGTGGATTTAATTGATGTTTTCATCCTGCAGAAATGCTGATATTTTTACCGCACCTCACAAAATAAAAATGCAATTACAGTGTTCAAGGTAGTCTTTAAAAAAATCTGTCCAGAATACAGACATTTACACCAGTAAAATAGAAAATAATTGTAGCTACTACTTGATGAGAGAAATGTGAGCCTAGAATATCCTCACGAAGGATGTTGCCTGGTGATGCCACTCCTCTGAGCTCAGCTATGTGCTGCCCTCCCTGTTCACCCAGTTCAGCATGAATGAAGCGTTTCCTGGATGATGTGAAACCAGAACAGTCCCAGGTGACTCATGGTGTGGGAGTGCTGTGGAAGCATCTGCTGCAGCCAGAGTTTTGACACTCTGTAACCAAACCACACAATTGTCACATAATCCTTGTTTGCAGAAAGCCGTCCGCTTTTCCCAGGAGGAGCTTTTGGCTGCTGTGTGTCCTCGTAGCAGCCTTCTCCCCCTCTCTAGGATGCATTTCATCAAGTACAGTGCATGTGCATCAAAGTTTATTTTGGTTCCAAAGGTATTATCAGCTCCAAAAGGCTGCTGAAAATAAGACACTGGGCTGCTCAGAGAAGATTCAATATTTTAGAGACATCTGCAGGATCATTAAATTTAAAGTTTTGCTTGTTGTATGGACATAACATTTGATACTCTTTGGTACAGGAAGTGTAATCCATGTGGAGTGTTGTGTACCTCTGTGCTTATGTTTGAATTGTTATTTTAACACCTGACAGCACCTCCCTTCCCAAACCAAACGCATTGCACAGCTTCTGTACCCTTTACTTTGAGACTGTCACATTGGGAGCCTGCTTTTGGCAGTGTCATGTTTAGAAGGTACACCTGGGATAGAAAGAATTGATGGCTCATATCTGTACTTTGACACTGCCTGTTGGGCTCTTTAAAGGAAACCAGAACCATGTGTTCACACAGTTGTGTCTTGAGGGACTTGCTGAGTGTCCAACTCGTGCTTTGGAAAGATGGGTTTTGTTTCTCATCCGCAGCACCATCAGAATTCTGGTGGAAAACTGTAGTTTCCACAAAGGATGAAACATTTGGGTCCAGAAGGCACGGGCAGAAGCCAAGAACAGCTCATGTCAGCTTTTAGGGGCCAAGAATTGTTGCTGTCACCACGTGGGGTTTAAGGAAGGACAGACTGCCCAGACTGCTGCTGGAATATTCTGTTGTTTGCACCACGGCACTGGTGGTTGCCTCCTTTGCCACTGGTGCACTGTGCAGTCCCTGCTGATGCAATATCCCATCACTGTGAGCACTTCAAAGTAGATGATGCCTTGTGTGGTCATTGCTGATATCACTAATAAATGTGGAAATTTAAATTCTCACATCTTAAGCTTCACAGCTCTCATCCATTTGAGATGAATGGATGAATGTACTTATCCAGTTTTTCTGGCTTTGTTGGGATTTACTTGCTTAAGATCAGCTTCTAAACAGCAGGGTGTGCATTTGCAGTCCAACAGGTTGTCATTTCTAAAGAGGTTGAAACACTGTTTAAAAAAGAAAACTTGGATTTTGGAAAATAGCCTGAATCACTGAGACTGGGAGACCTTCAAGTGGGGAGATCTTCTGCTTCCAAGGACTGCTGTTATCTCCTTCAGTGAATTTTTTTTTGTGTTTTTGTGATTGCTGTGTGCTTTGTATTTTTGTGTTTTTGTGAATGCTTGTGTTTTGTGGAAAAAAAAAAAAGATGAGAACCTCATGATTCTCAGAAGTAATATTGTGTGTTACCTTGAAGTGTTTATTGAAGTCCTGAGAGGGGATATTTGTCCTTGGTGAAAAGGGCAGGTGTGTATGTTTAATATGTTCTCCAAGATTAATAGTTCTGTCTCTTGTTTTGCATCACGATAATGCAGCTGGACATAATTTAGTTTGGGCTAAAGCAGAGCAGAAAGTATTGGATTAAATTGCATTGTATTGGAGAAATGCCTTTTTTTCCAAGATTCCCATTTGAAAGGCGAGTTCTGCCTGTACAAGAACTGAATGTTCTGCACTCAGCTAATAAGGTCGATGTGCTGAGCAGGAACAAGGGAGCTCGGAATTGTCCCTGTTCTCTGGTGCAAAGCCAGCACCAGGTGCTGGGCTTCCTGTGCCTCCTCCTTTAACTCCAGGAGGAGATGAGGCCCTAAAGCACTGATTTAACCTTTGAGGGAGCCTTGCTTTGCACAGAAGTTTGTGAGTAACCTCCGAGAGCATTGGCTTTGACAATAATTGAAAACTCTCCAAAAGAACAGGTTTCCTTACTTTAATACTGTTCATTACTTGTAGAACAGTAATGATCAATCCTTGTTTTTCCTCAGTTAAAGTCTTGGAGACAGTTCTTTTCCTATAATTTTTCTGCAATTTGTGCATGTAAAAGCCGCAGCAGACAGCAAAAATAAAAATATAGCCCATTGAGATACTCCTCACTATCACTTAAAATACAACTGATTTTATCTGTTTCTGCAGAAGTCATTTGTGAGCAGAGACTCCTAACCCTGAGAAAATTTTTCCTGTCGGTGTAGTGCAAGTATTTCTCCCTGTTTTCGAATCCCAAGACTTTCTGCAGTATTGAACAGCTGTCCTGAATATGTTCTATTGTTACACACCCTGGTTTCTTGTGGAATCTGCTATTTTGTATGTCAATGCACTTACAAAAAGCAGTTTTGCATCCTGGCTGCCTCCATGCCAGTCTCTGGTTGAGGCAGCAAGCCTGCTCTCCTCCCAGGTCTCTGTAGTCCCTGCAAAGCCCTGCTGTTATCCATGGATTGCAGGGCTGCTGTTTATGTAGGGCTGCTCACCAGCTGGCATTTATCAGAATATTGCTCTCAGAGTGCTGGGGGTGCTGCTGTGTAGACACGACTGGGGATTAAAGCGGGGATGGGATTGCCTGGGCTGCTCTCCACAAGGGTCGTTCCAGGAGACAGGATGTGTGTCAGGATGTGGATCTCTTGTCTTCGCTGCTGTGGGAAAAAAGAGTAACATGCCTTCAAGCAATGTGTGGATTGCTGACCACAGTAAATCTAATTCTGAATTTTTGATTTGCAGAGCTATGCAAATCAAAACCTCAGAGACAGAAGATCTGAATTGTACTTTAACATTTTTTTTTAAAATTATAATATCTCTGTTTTATAGGGTTATGCCTTATTTGAAAGGATCTAAAAATACTTCAAATTTCTGTTCAGTTGCCACCATTCTGGAAGGTGACAGCAGGTGTTGGTTGTAGAGTGGTGTTCAGGTTACTGTGGTTATTGTTTTCTCACCAATGCATGGGAACTGCACTGTGCAGCTTGGGCTAACCCCTGGACTTCTGTGACCCCACAGAACTGCTGAGATTCAGTGACTAAAAGAGAGAATTTTAGGAGAGATTTCAAACAACAGAAATTCCAGCCCTGTTTCATGGATGCTACACCAGTGCATCACCAAGCCATCCAAACTTAACAGACGTGGCACACCAGGGGTAAAGCAGGGGTTTGGAATTGTTTTGAAGCAGCAAGTTGTTAAATGAGTTTTGTATGAAAGGAATTAGTTCCCCATCAAAAACTCCTCTAATCAGCTTGTTGCCTCCTTTGCTTTCAATGCTGGAAAACCTTGGGAAAATGCTGTTTATTCCATGAAGTTCCAGTGGCCTCTTTTGCCTCTGCCTGAGTGCTGTGCTGTGCTTAGGTTTGAAGTCTTTATCAGGGTGTGACCTGCTATAAATTGGTTTCTTAAATATCTGTATTAACACATCAGATGTGTTGGAATATACAGTCACAAGTATCTCATTGAAAGTGATTTAGAAATACTTAGATCAGTTAAAAGTGGAGAGAAACTCAGCAGGCATTTGTCACTGTATGTTGATGAGAATGGTCATTGTTTATCCACAGCCTTTAACCAGAGCAGTCTAAACCTAATTTTTTGATACTTTTTTTTTTACATTTCCTATGTGTTAAGACTCTGTAATTTTTAAACTTATTTTTATTTCAGCTTGATTTCAGATGGCCAGGAGTCATGACGGTCAGGTAGTTGTGTGTAATCACTCCTTACCAGGATGAAAACCCACAGAAAATGTTTTCATATGAGTTAACTTAATTTCAAATTAATAAAAAAAAAAATCTACAGCTCCAAGTATTGGAATGCTTCTGTGTGAACGTAGGGAGGGGATTGGAGGTCTGTAAAAAGGTCTTTTGCTGACTTGCCAACCGCTCAGGTGTTTGGGAACCTTGGTAAAAAGCAAAAATTCCTCCTTTCCTTCCCACCTAGAAACCGTTCTTTGGAACATCAGCTTGTTTTTCATGAGGTGCATTTCTACCCCAGGAACATTTAGCTGTGTGTGTTGGCTGTCCAAGAGACACGTTGAATTTAAATTCCCCTTCAGGGTGGTATTTATTACAGCCTGGGAACAGACCCCTAAAGCTTTAGGGAGGCCTGATCTTAAGGCTGAGTCTGTGTTTATGTCAAGCTTCTTTAAATGTTCCAGCAGCACAATGAACCTTGGTGTGCTTGACGTTACTGCTGGAACTTCTGTGGGTGCTGGCGGTGAAGTTTGTTCTTTCTTCTCTGACAGATGGATGGAAATTCACTAAAATGATGGTAATTAAAACAGAACATAAAATAAAGGTTACTCTCAGAGTGATACAGCAACCCTGTTATTTTGGCTGCCTAACACTCCTTGGTACAAAAGATTTTACTGGATTTTTATAGGGAATTTTGAGTGCCTCCATTATTGTAGCAGACTTGAATGTTCAAGGCATAACCCTACATGAAAATTACTGACTGGCACTGCAGTTTATATCTAGTAACACTAATATTGATGCCTCCACATGAAAATTGGGCATCTATTCACGCCAGATGTCTGCTTCCTCATCCTCAGAAACTGTCTTCCACATGCAGAGATAAATATTGAAAGTATCACTTACTGTGGTAGTAACCTACTACTTGCAAATATTAATTGCAAAATAACGTTTGGGGCAGGATGAGCTGTACTTTTGAAGAAGAATTTTCTGTTGATGTTGTTTATTTTAGAAATTGACTGTAGTACAAAAGACAAAATACACCCTCAGTTTTTTACAGCTCTACCTGCAGTTAAAGCTGGATCCCTTTTTGCTTTCACCTGACTAGGCAGAGCTGGCCTCCCTCTCTGTATCCTAGGAGCTCTGGAACTGGAGGTTAGTCACAGTCAGCTGCTGTCTGGCCAGAAAAGGTGTTAAATTTAAATTTCCTTAACTTTTCCTTTCATCTCTAGTGTTTGAGCACTGTTTGTAAGGTCCTTAAAGGACCCTTTGGCTTCTCCCAGTGCTGGAATGTATGATAGCTGAGCTTTCTGTGTGGCTGCAGATCAGAGATGATGCCACTGGGGCCTGGCCCTGGTGCTGAGCATGTACAAGTGTGCCTGCACCTAAATGAGATTTTAGCAAGGGGTAGGTCTACAGCAGGTTCCTGTTCCTCCAGGATTCTGAGGGATTCTCATCTGTTTAGAAATTATTTATTTAAAAAATATAAAAACTGAAATGCTGTTTGATCATACTGCTCTTTCTTAATGGCTGTAAAACAAGTTTATTGTATTCAGTCGTGTTCCTGATTCAAGGTCTGGTGCAGATGCAGTGATTGTTGCATATGTGCTGGCCTTTTACTTCCATGGGAGATTTGTTTGAGTGTTTTAAAATATGTGGCATCTGGGAGTGGCCACAAGTGTCTAAAAGGATATGATATGAGTATTTATGAAAGGCTGTCTTCAGTTGAAAGAGCTATTTTAAAGCTTTTCCTTGTCAGGCTGAAGAGGTTTGTGTGGTTCTGTCTGGGATCTCAGGCTGCTTTAGGATGGGCATCTCTGTGCTGCACTGCTGATAATGCAGTCCCTCCTTGCCAAGAGGGGAATAAATAATGGAGCTGCCTTTCCCCAGGGAGCTCTCTCTGTGGTTGGGGTGTGGCTGTGGCCTTGCACTGAACTGTCCCTCTGCTGTCACCTGCCTGCTTGGCCTGGCTGTGTGCACTACATTCTAATACCAGAACCAAGTTTTAAAGAATTGCACCTGGGTTGTGGAGTTTCAGAAAAGAGAATTTTACAAAAGATCCTTAGAACAAGTAGCCCACTCAAATCCCAGACAGGAATTCTGCTGTATCTTCTTAGCTGCACGTTGGGTTAATGTCACTCCTTGGGTCTGGCAGCTTCCATTAATTGTGGCCATAGGGGATAATTCATTGGGCATTTGCAAAAGATGCACAGCAGAGCACTGGGACCTTCCATATGCACTCCCCATTCTCTCCTTTGAGACTTGATGAGATTTTTGATTGTTTAATGTTGTTAAATATTGGCGTCAAAAAAATTTCCTTTCCTTTCCTTTCCTTTCCTTTCCTTTCCTTTCCTTTCCTTATTCCTTTCCTTTCCTTTCCTTTCCTTTCCTTTCCTTTCCTTTCCTTTCCTTTCCTTTCCTTTCCTTTTCCTTTCCTTTCCTTTCCTTTCCTTTCCTTTCCTTTCCTTTCCTTTCCTTTCCTTTCCTTTCCTTTCCTTTCCTTTCCTTTCTTTCCTTTCCTTTCCTTTCCTTTCCTTTCCTTTCCTTTCCTTTCCTTTCCTCCCTTCTCCCTTCCCCCACAAATAATCACTTGGTATCTGTATTACAGGTCATGCCATTCAGAATGCACTCACAATTTTGGGGGGCCTTCTTTTGGATATGGGACTCTTTGGAATATAGAATTTGTGCTGCAATTGTATCACAGATCCCCAATAAAAATATTCCAAATGAATTTCAAATGAAAATTTGACAATTCATATTCTGGCAGAAAATTTTGGCAAAGAATAAATGAAGAGAGGTAATTCCCATTATTTCTCTTCCATTAACTGGAGGAAGATCACATTTTTTAAAGGAATCTACACATTGTTTTAGGCTCATCTCTTTTCCATTTTTTCTCTGGCAAGGACAGTTCAGATTATTAAAAAGTCTTCTTTTATCCTCTTAAGTTATCCCTATTTCCCTTTTAAAAATCACTTTTCATAAATTCACATCCTCCCTGGCAGAACACTATATGTGAAAAGGCAATTTTATAAATAATTTTCAATCTTAATAAAGTAGATATAAAGTAATTTCTTCCTTTGAAATAGAATTTATCCCAGAGCATAGAGTTTTGAGGGCTTCGTGTTTTTTGTTAATTTTATTTTCATATTTAGTTTTCCCATGGCTTCTATCAGATTTTCAGATTTAATTTTTTTCTCCTTTAAGGAGATTGATTTCATGGAGAGAGAAATAAAATACAGCATGAAAAATACCATTTTAGTTTTGTTTGCAGAATGAGCAGAGTGCAGACACATAAAGGAACCCTCATTGGCTCTTGGCTGCTCCCTTCCCAGGGAGAGCTTGTCCATTGCAATTCTTCCCTTAGGTTTGTACTGAAGAATTAGCTGTGATATATATTTGTCTTATCTGCCGTGGGTGAAAAGAACGAAGAGAAAAGGATATTTAGCTCAGGAAAACTGTAAGAGAATAGAAAAACAAGTAGATATGTGAACTGCTATCAAGGACATGTGAAGCCTCCTTTAGCAGCTTGTCATTTTTTACTGCTCTGAAAGAATTCAGGATCTCCAGTCAGCGATGCAGGGACCTGTTTCTCTGTCCCTGCCACAGCACCAAGTGTGTTGCTATTTCCCACTCCTGGCTGGCTGCCATGGTATGGTCAAACCTGGAATTCTGCCCAGCCCTGCTGAATGCACTTGATGAGCAGATTTTATTGGAATTAAATCTTACCCCGGGTTTGTGCTTTGAGATCCTGCTCAGCCACAGCCTCCAGTGGCACAGGAGCCACCAGCAGAGCCCAGGGCAGGGACATGGAGCCACCAGCAGAGCCCTCCCTGTGTGTGACAGGGAGCATGAAGCCAGCAGCAGAGCCCTCCCTGTGTGTGACAGGGAGCATGGAGCCACCAGCAGAGCCCTCCCTGTGTGTGACAGGGAACATGGAGCCACCAGCAGAGCCCACCCTGTGTGTGACAGGGAACATGGAGCCACCAGCAGAGCCCAGGCTCCCTGTGGCAGGGCAGGGCAGGGCAGGGCACTGCTGTGGGCGCTGCTGTGGGGCTCAGGGCACAGGGGAGCAGGGAGATGAGCTGTGCTCTCCACACGAGCCTGGCAGCTGGGGCTGAAGCCTCTCTCTGTCCTGCTGGGAAGGGAAAGGCAAACCCCCCTGTAACATCCCTGATAGCATAAGCTAGAGAAAAAAAAACCCCAAGTATTAGCAAATGACAAGCAGTAAACCAGATTATAACTGCCTGAAGCTACATGCTGCCAGGCAGTTACATAATGGCAAAAACTCTTCAGCCTCCACTGCAGCACTGAGCCTAAAATACAGCAAAAAGGGCTCTGGTGAGCCCAGCTCTCTGAGGTTTCACTGAAAGCACAACTCCAGGTTTCCAATCTCTGCTCTGAAGAGTTGGCTAAGAAATCAAGAGAAAAACAGAAATAATTGTAATAGGCAAGAAAATGAATCACAGTGCTTGCATAAAAACACAGAAATGAACAATTCCATGTTTGTTTATATAACTCCTGGTATTAGTCTCACAAAACAGAAGTTTAAAAGGCATTCTTTGGATCATGGTAATCTCCCTTAAATACAGTATGTCATGGATTTTGGTGTTGTCATAACTTCACACCTGCTCTCTCCTATTTGTGTCTGTGGCTGGCTGCACATCCATTAAAACACAGGTAAAATAAATCACTGGTTGGATAATTAATGATCTTAAATTGCATTGAAAGACATGTTTTGAATAATAGGGAGGGTTCTATATTCTGAGGGTGCCTAGTGCAGCTGGTTCTGTGGAAGGACAGATAGGCTGAAGTGGCTTGGGAGCATCTTTACAAAATGCCTGATGAGTCTTTCAGTGGAACAGGAAGGTTGGTAAGCACTTCCAGTGACACTTTCCTTCTTCAGAAATCCAATATTGAAAGTTTTACTTATGGAAAACATGAATTTAACAAGATGGCATGACTTTCTATTTGAAACTTTATTTCCATTTGATAAGAGTTCATTTTGAAGGTACTGTAAAGCAGTCCCATAACCTGACAAGTTCCTGTTGAGTTGGATGTGGATGTGGCTTGTGGGCTTTGAACAGTGTCAGGTATTTGTGTGGTTTCTTTCCAATGTCTGGCTGTGGTGCCCCTTGAGACCTCAAGGTTCAGGACCTGAGCTTATCCCACGTGCAAGGGCAGCTTTCCTCAAACCTCCACCCATTGCTGCCTAAAATAGCACTAAACAGAGATTCTGAACCTTTCCCCTTCATGTTTTTCCCCAGCTATCCATTTTGTAGCCAGCACAGAAGGGAAGTTATCTGATTCAGAGAACTTGCTAAATTCCCAGACTCTGTCCTCACTTTTTGCCACTTCTCTTCCCTTTCTGTGGAGTTACCACAGACAGAATTTTGCTTTCCAGCCATGGTGATGACTCCGTGGGCACTGCCTTATGAGCGAACATATGAATTGCTCTGTTACACAGATGGATCACTTTAAAAGCTTGGAAGTAAACTAATCCTCCGTGTCTGAAATTTCTAGAAAATACTTGAATTTCCAGGGCTTGTTTGAGTGCTTTGATGGGAACCAGGGTGTTGTGGATCTTTAACTTTCCAGAGCCTGGTGGATACACGAGTGTGACTAGGCATGTGAGGAAATCTCAGATCTGCATGGGAGATGGGTGACAGCTATTTATTTCTGTAAAGGCCTATTTTAAGAATATTGTAAATCTGAACAGAGAGTCTTGTTCTCTGGGAGCTGGCCTTATGTGAGATAAGACATGATTTTCCTGTAAGGGAGCTGAGAAAGCAGCATGCATTTGTCTGAGCAAGGAATATTTTGGCGCTTGTGTCTACATCAGTAGAACTTCACAATTGTATTTTCTTTGCCTGTTGGACCAGGTGAAGGGTCAGAAGAGGATTTAAATTAGGAATAACCATGTACTTTGTGTTTCAGCTGAGGACAGGATAAATGAGGTAAGAATAGACTGCTGTTAAATAAGTCAGCTCTTCAGAATGGCCTGATTCTTGCTGTATCAAATAGTTACTTGAATGTATATTGCATTTCACATGTTCCCTGTGGTATCTCTTATTTTTCATTTCCAGTCTGTGGGACTCCCCACTGCTTAGGGGTAAATGTTCTTTTACCTTGTCATTTAGTTTGTAGGAGTTACTTTATACAGGATGACAGTTATTGCACTGCACACATTTTTTTTCCTGCTTTCTTCCTCCCTATAGATACAACAATTTTATCAGCTTGAGCTCCTCAAAACTGAACATCTGCTGCAGCTGTCACAGGCTGCTATCAACAGAGCTGGAGTTTCTGTGATCCACCTCAGCCATTGGCAGTTCTGGGTTTTTAAACTTATGTACACACACAAATACATATAAATACTGTGTGTACATATATATACACACACATACACACACATAATTACTATATAATTATGCAGTATTATATAAATGCATAAATATAAAAATTTGATATTTTTTGCCTTTCTAATAAATTGTTGACTAAATGTCATCACACAATTACCTCTTTCACATCCCTCTTTTCTGTGCTGGAGGAAGCCCTGGGCACTGATGTCCCTTAATTCTGTTTATGAATAGACTGCTCTTAATCCTGGACTTGTTAAGCAGTTGGGACTACATAGAATTGTTCAATATTGGCACATCTGAGCTTTTTCTGAGTGCTGGCAGGAATTTAGGATCCTAGGAAATGTTTCCAGTAAAAAACCATAAATCTCTTGCGTTGTGACAGGAGGGGTTTTTCCCTCTAGTATGTGACAGAAATTTAAAAAAGAAAAAAAAAGGTGAGAGTCACCAAAAAAAGCAATTGCCACAACCATGGTTTGTTCTTCAGGGCTTGGGCTGTGGCTTTAGGACAACATGCCCAAATATGTTAAAACAGAAGAGTTTCACTGCATGTCAGCATGAATTTAAGGCAGCAGACATTGCATTCTGCTCAGGAGGTCCTGGGGATTTTTAGCTCTTCATTTCTCTCTTCTGAAGGCAGACTGTGGCATTTCAAATGTCATTTTCAGTTATGTCCTGCACTGCTTATTCCTGTGGGAATGTTAGCATACTGTTTCTAACATGTTGGATTTCAGTTTTTCTCCTGGCTCCCTCAGTCAGTGAGGTAGAACTGCTTTACTGGTACCTCTGGCATCCACCTCCCAAAGGGTTCCAAGGGAATGACAAGTCAGGAAGGTTGGTCTCCTGTTTCATTCTTGGATTACTCATGGATGTGGGGCTCCCCAGACTTGGTTGTTCATACAGCATGCAACACCTTCCACCTTTCTTACCTTGAAAATGTAAGCATGGGGTTTTGATCAGCTCTTCCAGAAACCAGCAGAAGCCCTGAGGAATTTGGTTCACAGAAAAATTTGGCAGCATCTCATACATTCTGAACAAAAACTTTATTTTTCTTCATTAGAATCCTCATTCATATTTCAGGCTATGCTTTGTTTGACTGAATATTTTTTCCTTTTTTCTCAAATTAATTTTATTTCTGTTTCTTACATCGTTGTAGCAAGAAGGCCCAGCTGACAGAGTGAATAAAGATGAGTGCTTCTCACCAGCCTTCAGGGGGTGACTGCAGAGTTATCAATTAAACTCCCACTCAGCTGCTGCAATCTGCTCTTCATTGTGACCCCACAGTCACCCCCCTAAAGGCTGCCTCAGCCTCTCTGAGACATTCTTACACTAATATTTGGGAAGTTTCCTTTCTGTCTTATTTCCTCTTCAGTCTGTTCTTGCATCCTTTTGTGTTTGTTTGCTTGTTCCATTCTCACCCTTCTGTGTGAAAATCCATATTTCTGTTGTGGCTCCTCCCCTGAGTGGCTGAGGGCAATTCAATTCATCAGTGGAGGTGTTTGTTCTGAGTAGGGGCTGGATTGTTCCCAAAACATTCACCTGAAACCTAAAACCAACTTTCTGTGGAACAGGCTATTTCCACCTGCCTGGGAAGAGCTGGGACTCAAATGTGGGTATTACCTGTAAAGGCATTAAATGAAAACCTACAAAGGCTCCTCTTCCTAAACCTGCATCTCAAAGTGAAGGTTTAAAATGAGGAATTGATGGAAAATAGATGCCAATCTCCAGGTTTTATGGTGGGTTTTTGTCTGCTACCTGGAGGTTGTAAAATACTGATAAGGGGTGACATCCTGTTGGACCTGGTCTGGACAGCTTAGAAAAAGTTAAAAATCCCATTCAGTTAAAAAAGCCTTATTTTCAGCCAAATAAGGTAACCTGAATGTTATTACACAGAAGTGCAATCATTTCAGTAATTTTCTAAATAAATGAAAAAGTTATTATATCTAATACCGTGTTAAACAAAACAGTGTTTTTAAGGTGTGTTCCAGTCATGTTATGAATCTCATTTCAAGTCAAAGTGAAAACACTTCTAGATATGTTTATGGCTTTGCTATAAGATCATGAAAGCCAAAATATCTAATTTTACTGTTTTAATATTTAAATAATGAATACAGAATAAAGCTTTGGCTTTCAACTTTTTTTTCCAGTTCTGAGATGATTACAGATCTTTTTTTACTTATTCCAGCTGCCTGCAGAATACAAAAATAAAAGCAAATGTATGCAAAATGCATTGCTCAAATGAACATGAATTAAAATTCTGGTTGTTTCTCAACTCGTCTGATATTTTTGCAAGAGAGAGCAGAATGTGGATAATGTGTCCCACACCAGTCATATTATTAATCTTTTGCTTTCAGAAATCCAAATCTGATCAGAAAATACTGACAGCTGTAATTTCAGTTCAGCTGCAGGTGTGTCAGTACTGCAGACTGTAATACAGATAATTTAAACCAGCAGACTTAGGTACTACTGGCATGGAACTCTCCTCAGTTTTATTCTTCCTTCTATGGCAAATCTGGGAATTCCTCCAATGCACCCTTACCTGAATTAATTCTGCTTCCTATTTGATCTGTTTGCCTATATTGGGAGCACAACAAAAGACCTGAATCCCCAAATCAGCTCAGAAGCTGGTTTGCAGTACAAAAGTCTAATAACAATACCCTGGGCTGTGTCCCACAGACCCTGGGCAGTAACTTGAGTAGGCTGAATTTATTGTGTTCAAATCCTACATTTTAACGTGCACTTAAAATATTATGCTTGTGGAAACAGCTCTGGGGAAAACAGCATTTTGATTTATTTCACTCCAGCAGTTGTAGCAGAGACAGGGGATGTCTGATGCACGTGGCATGTTGGTATTAACTGCTGCTGTTTGGGCTCTCCAGAGTAAGATTTTCTATTGTAGAAGTGTAAGAAGGAATTTGGTTTCCAGTCCTGATGAGTTACAGCTTCTCATCTGAAAGCACTGTTCATATCCATGAGTCTGAAAAAACACAGCTCTAGAGCTTGCACAGCCTTTGTGAGATTCCAAAAGGCAAAGGAATATTTTACTTTGGCTTGTGAAATTATTATTAATGTTTACATTTGAAGCTGCTTCTTTCTTTGACTTCATTAGACAGTGGATTGATGGAATAATAAAATGGACTTTCTAACTGCTCAGGCAGCCTGCTGTTGTATGGCACTCCAGACTGGGTGAACTTTATTTTCTAAGTAACTAATCAAGTCATTCCCTTATTTTCTCCTTAGTTTAATATATTTTTTAAATAGAAGCAGATAAAATACTTACAAAACATGGCATACATGAATTACAAGAAATATTTAACATCACAGGAAAATACTAAGTGTTAAAAAGAAATTAAAAGTGGAACAATTAAAACATTTTTAAGTGACTAACCAAAGCTGATTTGACAATTAAGCATCCTAGATCTATTGTTTTACACATAAAAATAATCAATGATCCAAGAAGCACAAAAAACAACAACAAAAAACCCCCACCTTTTTCCTGATAATAATTTCTGTATACAATTAACTTCTAAAAATGACCAAGGTGAATTTCTGCCTTCCACTAGAAACAGGTGCAGCTTTTTTATTCACAGACTTTTGGGGTTTTACCAAAAAGGGTGACAGTTTCCTGTTATTTTAGTAATTTCTGTAAAGATGAACTCAGCAATATTTGTAAGTGCTGGGTGAAGGAAGGTGTGTCTTGATGGTGATTTTTCTAAGACATGTGAGTTGAGGGTATTCAGGTGTATTTTCACAAGTGGAGCAAAATACACCCCATCCTTCAGTGGGAGCAGCTGAATTTTGGACACATTCCAAATCTCTACAGGCCAAGCTCCCATTAAAAGTGTGTCCTTTGCTTACTTGTGACTAATTAGGATTTTCTTTCAGTAAAAAGCTTCAAAATGAGCTTCCTTTCTGTAGACATTTAGAAACCTCCACTCAGCCAAGCAAACACCTCAGATCATGAGATGTTTAATGTAACATCCCTGCCTCAGACATCAGATTCCACTGGGGAAAAAGGCCTTGGCTGGAGAATGAATGTTATGGTACTAAATTGGTGTGGATTTGAGTCTTTGCTTTTGTTCTGATAAAAAGCAGCTCTGTCCTGTGGAGTTTTCTGTTGTCTGCCACCTGTTGAGCACAGATTGTTCTCAGGTGAGCGTTTCACCTGAATTTAATCAGCAGAATTTGGGAGTAACAGAGCTAACCCAGGCAATGAGCAAAGTCCCTGCACCTGGGCTTGCCAGGCTCTCATTTGTGACAAACTGGGATCAGCTGGAGTGGGGAGGGAGCAGGAGGTTTTGTAAAGGGTTCACTTGTTAAACTGCCCTCTCAAAGCTGCTCTGGAGCCCTGGTGAGTGCTTCTGTTCCTTATTTAGGCTTGTGAAAAATGTGTATTTTATGATTGCCTTTGTGAAAATATTACACTGAATATTATATGTGTTATGTTAGAAAGTTATGCTGTATTCATTCTCTTAAGTAGTGTGTTAAATATAGTTTTAGGTTATAACATAATGTTAAAATAGAAACTGTGCTATTTAAGATACTTTTTAATGAGCTCAAGAAAGAGATGAGATAATCAAGAAAATCTTTGCACAGAGATAACAGCAACAAGTCACTAAAATCCCAAAGAGGAAGAATTATCGCCTCCTTATTGTGAAGAACTAGTCTCCTTGCAGATTCCATGGAGTCTGACCATGGTTTACAAGATGAAGGGGGGAAAAGCCAATCATAAAATACACATTTTTTTGACCATGACCAGAAAACACCCTTTGTTTGAGAAGAGATTTTGACTCTTGTATGAGATGTATGCATATACAACAGGCTATTGCTTTTAAGAGTGAATCCTTGGTTAGTGAGCTACACTTCCAAGAGGAAAGCATCCAAATGTTCATTCATAATTCTTTGCTTTTATTATCCTGTATTGTCCTAACTCTGATTGTCCAAATTCTTATTGCTCTAATTTGTATTACTATTCTTATAACCATTTTATTACTTTTAAAATTTTAAAACAAGTGATTGGCATTTTTCACAGGCTTTTTAAAGCAACCAGATAATCTGGAACTGACAAAGCCTGTGGTGGAAAGGAGAGAAGGCTAAAAGGGAAATTCTAATCAGCATTAAATTCTGAGTGTGTTGCTTTGGTGCTTTCCTCTTTATCTCTCTGTGTTTTATGTGCAGAGTATTGGTGAATCATTTGTTGGTTTTGCCATGGTGCTGCATAACTCTGTCATCAGCAGGACAGCAGAGTGTGGTGAAGTCAAGGTGTTGGTTTTAATCTTTAATTTTCTGTTTGTTTGCTGTGAAAGCAATGGTGCTTAGCTGCTTTCTGTTTAAAAATAGGCTATAGGTCTTTCAGCTAGAATAGGCTCTGGGAAACCAGGTAAATTCTGGTATCTGAGGAGTTTAACAGAGGTTTAATTTAATCTGTCTCACACAAAAGAGACACTTGATACTTAGAATCTTCAGGCTGTGCCATACAATGTAAAGCAAGGTAACAGAAGTCACTTATTTTAGTAAGTGCTCTTCTCAGAAAAATAAAGCCCTTTTGTGGATAATTGTAGAGAAACCTTTCTTGTCTGAATTGTTAGGAAAATGGATTTATAATAAGTATTTGTTATAAACAGTGTTTGAATTTTTAGGAGTAGTGTTTGTATTTGTGTTCTGTATAATTAACTGGTGAAGCAGAACTTCAGAAACCTGGCAAGAATGTTCACAGAACTGGTAACTCATGACTTTGCTGCTGGTCCATTGTGGCTGGAAGTTAAGAGAACAAAGCCATTCTGATGTTACATATGGTTCCTCTTTGCTCTGCAGTGGTTTCTGCCCCACTTGGTGTTTGTTATTCACTTCAGCATGGCCAGACAGGGAGCAGGATTTCCACATGATCATATAAGAACTTTATATTTCTTTCCTGTTTCTGCTGATTTTCAACCTCTAAAATAGAAAGATATTTTTCCCTGAGAACAGTTGTTGGTCTTGGGTTTGCACTCCTGTGAGATAACAAGAAAAAAACATTCTAAGTACCACTGAAAACTTCCCCTATCCTGAGGGGTCTAAAAATGAACATTTTTTACCAGCCACATCTAATACTGCCCCATTTATCATTCCTGCAGACATTCAGTATACAAACAATGGTCTGCTTCTGACCTGTGAAATGCAGCTCAGGGTGTGGTGGTTTGATACATTATGGAATCAAACCCTTGCTCTTCCCTTCTTGCCACTGCAGTGCCTAAACTTTAAATGCTGTAGGGCAGGATAGCCATGAGAAGAAAGCTCAAATAGGATGCAGCTTTGTGTTTGCTGCCCTTGGAAAAGGAACACCTTCCCCAGGCTTAAAATCCTTATTTCTGATAATCAGGTGAGGGCAAACCTATGCAAACAGTATTATTATCCCAGTGTGAATTCTTTAACCACAGCCTGGGAGTTCTGTTAAACCACACAATTTGTCCACAATGTGACTATAGCCGGGGAATTTCAAGAGGATGAGATGAAATCCCTTAAACTAAAAATGAAAGTGGGAGTGATCCAGGCAAGTTGTGACAATGGCTGGGTTTTTTCCCTTGTTCTCTGCAGTATTTCCTATTTCTCCTTGGCTGTTCTCTGGGCTTTTTGGTTATTTTTATCACATCTTCTATATTCATTTTGCAGCTCCCCCATGATTCCTCTTTTTGTCAGCTCTGTCTTTTGTCTGTCCTGTTTCCAAAATTTTCTTCCCATTTTCCCTCTCTTCTTTTTTAGCTGCAAATATTTTGATTCAGACTGTGATCTGCATAGTTATACCCATATTCAGTGCTGACTGTTGGCTACACAAAAAGCAGAGTAGATGGAGGAAATGCCAGAGCAGTTGTGCCTGAGTCAGCCTCTGGAGGGAACAGGAGAATCCCCCACTGGGAACAGCTCCTGCTGTGCTGCCAAGCACGGGGGGCCATCTGCACCTCTCACCATGCTGCGGGCAGTTAATTAATTACTGCATGTGGGCAATTAATTAGTGCTCAGCTTGGCTGTTCACTGCCACCACCAGTTGTAGAGCTGTCAGCTTGATCTTTGAATGATGTCACATCCCTGCCTTTGTGGGGAAGGCACAGCCACATTCAGGCCATTCTCAGCTGGTTCAGCCCTTGAGTGGGATGAAATGGGGAAAATGAAGGGTTGGATTGCCAGCAGCTGTGCGTGGTTTGTGTTCTGGTTTGGGTTCCATTTGGTTCTGGTGTTTCTACAGCCAGGCTGGAATGAGGTGAACACAGGAAATGAAGGAAGCTCCAACATGTGATATCTTCACTGCCAGGCTTTATCTGATGTATGAATTTTATATTTTCAATCACAGTGTTCAGACTGGCCTTCAAATTCCTTATACCAGGTGAACACAGAAGTTTTGCTGGTTCCTGTTGAGCAGCACTGGATTTACAGCAGCGTTTCTTTGGCTTTCCATGTATTGAGCAATCACTGATAGCATTTAAGTTGCTGGTTTTATCTCAGTATCATAGACCAATATCTACTTGCTGCTTTATTGTGTGTTTTATTACAGAATGTGTTACATGGTCTATAAAGTATCATAAGCATAGAATAGAGGCAAACACAGTCCTGAACTAACCACAGTCCTTGCTCTTTCCCAACCCTCTCTTTTTAGTCTCCAATTCTAGCAGGTTTTTCTTTACAACTGATAGTTTCAGGTCCATTTTACTGATTGCACCAAATCACAATGTTTATATCGAGAAGGATGTCATGTAAATCTGTTTTGGGTATTTATTTACAGCTGCCTTGGCCACCAAAACAAGTGTTTGGCTCATCATCATGAGTGCAAATATCATTAGACTCTAACAGGCACTCTGAGCATGCATGGGAAAACTGGAATGTGGTGGTTGAATTTCAGAGTTGCACAGCAGGGATTTATGGGGTGGTGTGGATCATAAGAAATACTGGGGGTTTTCCCCAGTCAGTTATTACTGAAAATCCACATTGTTGTTGTTTAATTTTCAGTGTCGCAATGTGGGCTTTGGATAAAATCTCCTGGGATTGCTTTTCACTGGGAGAAGCTCAAGAGTTGAAAAATATCCATGAGTTATCCAAGGAAATAAATCATTAGAGAACTTCAGCCATGTGTGAGGAGGAGCCTCAGTGCTGCAGGACTGTGCTGCTGTTCCCTTTTCATTTGGGAATCTGCCCAATATTTCTCTGTGTGCAGATGCATATGAGTGTAAGTCAGAGCTGGTCTTAGTTAAAGTGCAGAAGGATTTTGCTCAAAGCATTACATTTTAAGAGTTTTTTTCTTTTTTTCTTTTGCATCTTTCACCTTCTGTTATTGGGGAAATTTTAATCACGTGTTCAGAAGCCATTTACTTTTTAAATCTGGCCTGACTCTGATCCCTCTGTAGCTCCATGGTACCATGAGAAATTCTGTGCTGTGCCACGCTCAGGCCTTTGGGACCTGATCTGTCAGGAGTTCTGGAAAGCCTTGGGCAGCTGAACAGACCTCATTGACATGTGGGGGAATAACTCCATGGGCTCGAATAACAAACACTGGCACAAGGAGCAGGTCAGCAGGACTTCTCCAAGGATAAAGAGTGGCTGGAATGGTTATAACTTTGTGTGCTTCTGTCACCATTGTACCTCAAGTGAGTTCTGGAAAATAGTCAGAAATAACCCCCCTGTCAGGATGCCCCTGGGATTCCCAGGGCACTCTAAGTGTGCTGGAGCTGAACAGCAGCTGATCATGTCTGTGCTTCCAGGACCTTCATTGGGTCTGAGCTGCACATCCACTGCATAAATTGTTCAGTTTGGGCTCGGTTGGTGGCCCAGCCCCACACAGAGAAGGGGCAAACACAGCCCCACAGCCCCTGATCCCAGCCACTCTGAAGTCTGCTCTGACTTCATTTGCTCTGGGGGTGTTTGCTGCCTCCGGGGAGCAGATGGGAGCTGCCTGGGACAGGCCTTGGGAATTGTGGCTCAGAGGCAGCCTGGCTTCAGTAGGAAGCTGATGCAGGGTGATGAGTAAATGCTAGAACCTGTGTCTGTATCACTCCTCTTCCTACACAGGGAGCATGGAGAGGAAAACCAGCAGTGGAACAGATAGTAAGAGCTTGGACCTAAAAAAATGCCTAAATGATTTTTAAAAAGCCCATAATTCTGCACACATGTCCCGTTCTGTTATATATAAACAAGATATTGCCATGTAGCAATCAAGCCAGTAAATTAAAATGTTGCCATTGCAGTATTTTTATCAACATTTATGTTTTTATTTTGTCAGGATAAATATGCTCTGTACTTGAGTTGTTTGCAAGAAGCATGTGGCAATATTTAGCGTATTTAAAAGTATCATTAGAGCTATATGTTCAGATGTGTAAAAAAAGCAGTTCACTTGTATGAGTGTATCAACTGTGTTATACATGCTGATATGTGCACACAGAGAGACTGTGTCTCAGGGCTAACAGATCTGTTCTCTTTGTTCTCCCATTTGTTTCACATGCCTGCAGTGCCCTCCCAAAGCCTCCCTCACCTGCCCTGTGGTACACACCAAATCAAATTGGTGATTGTGGTGTGTGATCTGCTTGCCAGCTCTGCAGGCCTCAGGCTTGTGCTGGAGGAGGCAAAGGTTGGGAGCTGGGATTGTGCAGCAGCAACAATCTCCTGTGTTATTAAGAGCTGGATTTTCCTCAAAACATGGTTGTGCTGTTGGTGTTTCAGAACTTATTTGGGGGCAGATTAGATGTAGGATTAGCCTGTCAGATTCCAGCAGTTTTCTACTCAATGTTCTCTCCATTTTTACAGCTCTGGAGGGGTTTGTGCAGGTTGTTTTGTTGTTGCCTTGTTCTTCTTCCCTTTTTCTGGCTCCTCTTCCTTTTCTGATATTCCCTTGCTCCCGAAGCCCCCTGCATTTGTTTCCATTTAACTGCTGGTCTTTGTTCCATTATTCCTTTCAATGGGGCTTGATGATGTTTTGTGTTGTATTCAGAAACAGGGATCAGGCTGCATCCTGCCTTATTTTGCTGCAAAAATAGCTCTGTCTGTACAGTGAGTTCCCTTTTGACCCCACAACTGAGGAAAGAAACTGATTTTGCTCTGTGAAATGGGGAATTGCTGAGTGAGTGTTCGTGTTCTTTGCTGCCATGTGAGGACAGCTCTGTCCTTAGCACTGTGTGAGCAGTAAAATGCAGAAGCTCCCTGGTGTTCCAGGAGCCTGGAGGTGTCCTGCCAGGAGCAGGAGGAGGCAACAAAGGAGAAAATACCTGCTGTGGTATTTTATACCATTGGGGCTATTTCAGACAGGCTTGGAGCTTCTTGGAAATATTGTGTCTTCAGAGATATTGCTACGGAGAAAGAAAAATTGTTGTTGTCTATTATGTCCATTGTTCAAGTGTAGCAGAGTCACTGCCCTGAGTACTTCACAAGTTTGACCTAAATTCTGAAAGAAAGACCTGGTGTGTTCTCTGTTCTGCTAAACTGTGGGGTTTGTAGATGGTTTTAACAAGAAACAACTCCTTCATTGTGAAAAGAGACTTCCTGAAGAGAGTTGATAGAATACAGACAGTATCTGCCTCTCCCCAAGTCTCCATTAACATGATCTAGCACTGTTACAGAAAACTGCAGAATTCTGTAAAGGTTTGTCTAAACAGGAAATGTTATCTCAAATTTAAAATTGGATGGATTTCAAGTAGAGATTAATTGATCAGTGTCTAACTATCTGAAATTATTTTAGATTAGCATCAAATTTGCACACTGCTTTAAATTGCAAAACATCTCAGCACTGAGGATGAATTATATTGTCAAGAGCTGGTGACAGTCCACCTGAGACAGTGATTTCATTCAGAACTGCAGGTGTTTGCTTCCTTTTCAAAGAAAAGTTTCTTTTTTGTCAGGTGGGATGTTGTGGAAGCCAGCTTTGGTTTGTACGAACAATGAATTGTTGATAGGATGATTATAGAAAGATACAAATTAATATGGCATTTGAAATAGAAAATATAAATTATGCACCAAAACTACAAAAGCAAATGTTCAGGTATTCATTACTGTAGTGAAAAAGTGTTTTGCCTATCTGATAAATAGGGTAGTGCAGTGATAGATTTAAAAGACCCAGAGCAGTGAGATTTTAACGTCAATCTCGCATCTGATACACCCATTTCAAGGTCTCCCTCAATTCTGTATGCCTGTATTAAAGGTAACCCAAGTGCTTGCTTTTTGCAGCATCAGGGAGCAATTATCTAATGCAAGTTAACTGCTGTGAGCCAAAATGCATTTTTACTTTTATCACTTTAGACTTTCTTGATGTATTTCAGATTTGGAGCCATAGAAAGCTCTGGTTTCGAAGGGGCCTCCAGACATCACCCAATCCAGCTTTCTCCTGAGAGCACAGCCTTAGATGTGGTTATTTGGGGTTCTGTCAGGCCAATTAAGTCCTGAACTGTTACCAGTGAGGGGAATTCTACCACTTCTTCAGGCAACTATCCTGATATTTAGTTTTTCTAGTGAGGAATGTTTTCCTTGGATCCAGACAATGTTTCCCACAAAGCAGCTCTGTGTCTCTTGCCTTTGTCCTCTCCCTGTGCATCCATGTGAAAAGAGCACCTCTGCCTTCTCTGCAACTCCTTTTGAGGCTTGAGCCACAGCTAAACTTTTCTACTTAGTTCAATTGGAACTTCAGATCCCTACTCTGTTTACAAATGTATGGAACCATTTACAGAAAAGCAATATAGAAATACAATGTAGACAAGTAACAAATACTTTTAGTCCATTGGATTTCTAATGTGATATTAAAAAGAATAATCTTGGAGCAGGATATTATTGCAACAGAAATTGTGGAGGTAGTATGAGTTTCCCATCTGGCAAGGCCCCCAGACCAGATGGATCCTCTAATGACTTTTATAGAGCATTTCATCAGACCCTGCTGAAACACGTGTCTGGCATCTTTAATTATCCTAAATTAACACAGTTCCAGCCTTGGATGCTTAGATTCAGGCTTGTTGATTTTCAAAGGGAAGGAAAAGGAAATGTTCCCTGAAAGATCTTCCTAACAGACCTTTTATTAATGAGGTGTAATGTTAAAATATTGCCTGAGCTGTACTGGTTCATCCTGAATGGATTGTTTGTGTAAAAGTGCCTTTGGAGGCACTTGGGTTAAAGATGTGTTTTGCAGCTATATCAGAGTATCAGAGAAGCAGGGCCCCTGATATGCAGGAGTGTGGGAATGCTAATTATTAGAAGTTGGAAAAGTACTGTGTTTAGCCTTCTGATCTGAGTCTTTGCACCTGCGAAAATACTGTGTCCTTGGACATCTCTAAATGTGATAACAAGGAGTCAGAGAGACGTGGGAAAGTGGAATACAAGACTGAAGGAATGAAGAAGAGTTGATGTTTAGCTTAACGAATAGAATGCTTAGGTTACAGAATATGCATGAGCTTATTAACACTATTATAAAAGTATGTAACCTGATCAATAAATTGGAGACTAATGATCATCAACCCCTAAGATGTGCACGTCTCTCCTTCACCTCCTCAAATGGTGCTGTTCCTTAAATGGAGTATTTTTCCTTAAATGGTGTATTTCTCCTTGAATGGTGTATTTTTTTCTTTTAACACAGGAGCAGTGATGCATCTGACTCCATGGTATCAGAAGGCTAAATTATTACTTTATTGTACTGTATTGTTCTACACTGTATTACACTACATCTAAACTGAAACTGCACCAGCACTCAACTCAACCAAACCTCCTGACTGGCTCTGACCACCAGTCTGGACACGCACTTGGTCCTGCCAGCCCAAGGAAACAGAACCCCATCACTGTGGGTAAACAATCTGCTTTGCATTCTACTTTGGCTCAATGCAGGAGCAGCAGATGAGATAAGAGTTGCTTTGATCACTCTTTTCTCTGCTTCTCTCAGGTTCAGAGAATGTGAATCCCACATCAGAGTGCTTTGGAGTTTACACCAGTCCATTTAGCCAGGAATCCCATTGCTTTCTTTGCCTTCCCTGGAAGGAAGGGAATGGGCACTCCCAAAGCTGTTGCTCTCTGCTCTTTCCCTGCGTGTGCAGCTGCTCTGGTTGCTGTTCCCACCGAGGGAAGTTCTTGTTGCATGGGGAAGTGGCTGCCAGGGCCAGTGGGCAGCACTGACAGCACCTGCTGCTGCTCTGATCCCTGGTTTGCATCCCAGCTCTTTAGCAAGAGGGAGTTCCTGTCCTTTTCCCTCAAACCTGGAAAACAGGTACCTTTTCATGGGAAATTTCTTCAGCCCACCCTGCTTACATCTTGTCCTCCCTGTAGGAGGATAGGAATTAATCCTGTAATAATGTGTTTTCCATACCATAAATTGCTGTTGTTTGAATCCCTTGTCTCTTCTAATCGTATTTCTGTATAATATAACAGTATTTCAGTGTTTCCAGTGGTGCAGATATCAATGTGGTCTCATTGCACATGGTCCAGTTATGGGATGTTTGCTTAGAAAATGCACCTTCACAGTTCAAAACACAGCCAATCAAGTTGATACCCATTTAAAGAGGCAGGGAAGGGCATGGAAATCTTACACCCTGAAGACAGCACATGGCCTCTGTAACAGATTTTTTAATAGTTGAACACACATCAAACATGTAAGTCATATGCAGGTAAAAAACAGTTACCAGGAGTTGTTCTTGAAATTTGGCTTCACTTCCTTCCTCTAACCCACTGCTCTGTCTGCCAAAAATAAGCCCTTGGTTATCTAACAGCCAGACTGAACGTGGGCAGGGGGAGTGCATTGGAAAAGCTGGCGGCAGGAGATGAACGTCCTCAGCGGGGCTGGGAAATCAGACTGCTAATTTAAGTGCCAAAAATTGATATTATTCCCTAATTTTAGTTCCCCCACTGGCTGACTTCATGCATCAAAAAGGATAAAACAAATAGCAGAGACATTCAGTACAGACATGTTGATGTTTAGGAAATGTGTTCCTGCTCTTAACCCGAGAGGAGGCTCTGGTGTGTGAGAACTGCTCTGTGCTAAATGGTGGCACGTGTAATTAAGTTCTGCTCTAGCAATAAGGGAGATTAGCACAATTAATGTTTGCCTTCTGGTTCTTGAAGAAATGTATTCTAACATAATTACAGCTACCACGAGTTAAGTTTGTGGTGCCACCTTTCATTGCCTGTGTAGGTGTAGAAGTGAGGTGAATTAGCTGACACACAATATAATGTACAACTCTAGCTTGGGGAGGAAAGGAGGAATGGGCAGGGGACATAAAACAGGTAAATGCTGCTACAATTGTTCTTTTTCCATAAAATGCATATGTTTGCAAAACTTTCTTAAGCTTTTTCATGAACTTTTCATCATAATTAGTTTTATCTACTCCTGGGATAGCAGAATTGTTCAGCTCCCCTCAGCCACTGGTGAGTGCCAGTTTATTAATAGGATGTTTTGTTTTTCCATGTGTAGCTCACATACTCAGCCATTGTTCACATTTGTTTCCTGGGTAACTGTGTAAAACTGCCTTTGTATTCGCATGATTTTGCAGAGAGGTTTTATTCTTATTTTCATATCTGAAGGGTTGTGAACAGACATACATGGTTTGATTCTGGTGAAACAATTTACTTCTGTGTCTGTTCTGAAATTGCTATGTTTAAACATTTGAAGATGAGAGGATTTCTTGTGTGTATTTCTCATAATGAATAAAATAATTATTCAGCCTCTGGTCTGTATTTCAGAATATTTGAGCTGATGTGCAAAGAGGATAATTAGTAGAAAATCATCCATTACAAACCTGTGAAAGACTAAGATCTGAGTCTGTGTTCAATCAGCTTATCAATCAAAAGTACTTTAAAATTCTCTGATTATGCTTTTCATTTTCTAGTTAAAATATTATTACCTGATAAATTGTTTTCTGCACTCACAGTGTCAGTCTCAGCAAAACATTTTAAGTAAATACCAGAATCGACTGAGTTTTGAAGACAGCTGCTGTGATCATGCCCAAAGTGTGTTCTAACTGAAGTGTGTTGTTTGCAGCCTTGCAGTTCACCCAGATAAAACCTTGGTAGCCACAGGGCAGGTTGGGAAGGATCCCTACATTTGCATCTGGGATTCCTACCGTGTCCAGACCGTGTCTGTCCTGAAGGATGCGCACACGCACGGCGTCGCCTGCCTGGCCTTCGACTCGGACGGCCAGGTCAGTACAGCTCCTCCTCTGGGCCCTGAGCTCAGCTGTAGTTCTGGTCACTGACAGATGCACATTTAATGGTTGGTGTTTCAGCAGCTACAGGTCAGTACAGCTCCTCCTCTGGGCCCCGAGCTCAGCTGTAGTTCTGGGTCACTGACAGATGCACATTTAATGGTTGGTGTTTCAGCAGCTACAGGTCAGTACAGCTCCTCCTCTGGGCCCTGGGCTCAGCTGTAGTTCTGGGTCACTGACACATGCACCTGAAATGTTTGGTGTTTCAGCAGCTACAGGGCTGCAGTGTTGGAGCCTCTGTTACAATTGAGTTGTGATTGCTGTTCAAAGCCTTGGTTTGTATCGTAATTGTAAATACAGTAGGACTGCAAATGCAGCCTTGCACAGGAGGTGCTTTTGGGATGAAATCACAGCCTGGCATCCGAGTGGAGTGGAGGCATCAGGTGTTGGACAGGTATCCAGAGCAGAAATGCCCCTCTGTGGCTTCACTGCGATGGCTTCACCATGTACTTGTCACCTGCTGTCCAAAGAAATCAGTTCCTGGCAAAGCCCTCAGAACCCTGCAGCTTTTCTGGCAGAAGAGCTGCACTAATCTCACTGCTGGGAGAGTCTCCTTGGCTGGGGTGCACAGGCAATTTAATTGAATAATGGCATTAGGACACACAGTGTGGCTTTCTACAATGTGATTAGCTGAGATGATACCTTGAAACAAAATTTATAATATAACTAAATGGTGGGCTGTTCCCAGCTAAACACGATAATTTTTTTTCTCTCTGGCACTGTTAAAAGCTTTAGGCAAGTAGACCTAAAATTCATTTATACCTGAAAAAAATCTCACAGAGCTTTATAAATAAATATCTGGCTGTGCAATTTTTGTCATTATTGATGACAGTTTTGTCCTGATGAGTTTCCTGATGTAATACTTACTAAAGTATTTTTAGGAATGCTTAAATTAGCTGATACCAAAAACCTCAGACAAGAAAGCCCTCAGATCAACAGAACAAAATTTCTAATCGTGTAATATTTTTTAAAGATAATGTTCATTCAGAAATAAATGCTTTTCATTTTTTCCCCCCTCATGTTTAACTTCATAAGACTGGTGGTTAAACTTTTTTTTTAAGGTATTTCAGCACCTCATGGGAGTGAAGATTCATGAGCCCGGGGTGTTTGAGGTGGAGGCCTTCCTGAAGTGCCTGATGAGTGCTTGCTGTAATTAAAATGCAAACTCATTGCCAGGTTGACCTTGCAGAACAGTGACAATTCCCTTTCTGGAAGTGCTTGAGAAATTGCGGTTTATTCTGGAAATAAAAATTTGTATTGAACACTTTTCTATCTGGAGAATGACCACTGCTGGAGAACATGAATATGGATAATGCATCTTGGCTTTTTGCTGCTCTTCCTGGCGTTGCAGGAGAGGCTGCTGTGCTGAGCCAGAATTAAAGGGCATGGGAGGAATTCTGTGAGTATTTGGAGCTCAGAGCTGCTGGCAGTTGTGGTTTGTTTAGTCAGCATTCCCAGGGGAGCTGGTGTCTGTCACAGGGCAAACAGACACTGCTTGCACCTCCCAGTACAAAGCTTTCCTTATTTTATATGCAGAGGCTGTTAAAAGCCAGAGAAGATCTGTATTCCAGCCCTAAAACACAAATAAATGCAGCAATCAGGAATGGTACAGGTGCAATAAGAACTGTATTCTTTTCACTACTAGTTCTGCCAGCTCTCCACTTCCTAAATAAAAGTAGGCAGGGGCAAAGCCCAGGTGACTCTGCAGCATTCCCAGAGTGGATCTCCATGGGTCCAGCTCAGCTCTGTGTGTGCTCCTGTGCAAGAGCTGCTCCATGTGCAGAGACCTCAAACTTCACCTCTCCCTGAGCCCAGTTAATTCACTTTTGCTGAACCAGAAACTCTGGGATGTCTGTTCCTTTTGGATGAATGAGTGGGGAAATATTCCTCCAGGCCAGACTGGAGACAGCCCTGCATGGAGACAGTGCAGATGTTCTGCAGTGCCTCCCTGGCCTGGTGTTCCACAGGGTGGGGAATGAAGATTTGTTACAGCTCCTAATAAATGGAGATCATCCATACACAGGGGAGAGCTTGAATGCTTCCTTTGTTTTGTGTACCTTCAATGCAGTTTCTGGAGACAAATAGAGTTGGAGTGAATTTCTTATTTTGTGTTACCTGTGTTTAATACAGTCCTGATGGGAGCTGAATTTCTTGCAGAAGTGTTGCTATTTAAAAATACATATTTTAGTTTGGGCTTTTTCTGTCTGAGCAGGAGCTGCCATTTGGCACGAGGGAAACTGCACTTGGTTCAAACATTTAGTGAGGAGCTGTCATTTTGCCTGTACTTAAAAATGTCTTCTCTTCAGTCAGGAGTTAACTACAGTTTCTGCTTACTAACATCTCCCCTTCATAGAATTACCTACAAAGCAGATAACCTCATACTGAGCTATTTTATCAATACCCCACAGTTCAATTTCTGCTCTGAGTTATTTCAGATTAACCCTTTTTTATGTGCTTTCTAAAAATATTTTTGATGGAGTGGGAAAGGCACTGCCATAATGTATACACACCTAATGAAAAAATTTAAAATGCAGTGCTAGGCTTCTTTAGCCAGATCTTTCAAATCTGTATAGACTTAAAAATAATTGTTTAATTATGTGCCTAAACTACTTGGCAGATATTTTCTTCTGGTAGTTCTGGGAATTCTCTGAATAGAACTGTCATATTCCCTTCCAGAAGGGGAAATAAAAGTTTGTTTCAACCAAAAAGGAAATTCAGCATATCTCACTTTTCTGCTGGCAGGAGGCCTTCCTCAGCAGGCCAAGGTTAAAAGAAAATATAAAGTACTGCTTAGTTTCCCAGCTAAGGAATAAACTTTCTAACACAATTTGAAGTTACAGAAAGCAGCCGTTCTTTACTCCAGCACTGGACACAGCTGAAGTGATTTTTTTTTTCCTCTAATCAAATGTGTGTTGTGAAACTCTACAACAGGTCATTTATTCCCTCCTGATCAGACATATTACAATATACTTCCAAGCTAATACATAAAGACCACTTTCCCTAGAACTAATTTCTGTGCCTCTGCCCCTTACTGGAATTCCTTTTGTGGTTCTAGAGGGGTCTCTGGGGGTTGTCCTCACTGAGAGCCCTCAATGTGAGCTTGCCTTGACTTCTCAGGGCATGCACTGGTGTTTCTTGATGCAGAACTGCCACAAGCCCCCCTCAGGTTCCTCAGTATCTGTTTATCCACTGGTTCCAGCTACCTTTAATATCCTGGGTGTCTTTTATATTCTTTATCTAATTTGCTAGTTAGTAGCTATGGTCTATTTTGCAGTCTCAAGGGAACTGAACATTTCTATTCTCCATGTTGTCTGTCAAGTCCCCCTTTTCTTGAGACACTCTTTTTTAGACAAGTCTCAATACTTCATTTTCCAGTACAGAGTGCTACAACTGTAACATTGCATTAAATTGCTTTTTGAAATCAAGGGAGTATACTTGCAGATTGTCCTGCACTCCCTGGATGGAAAAAGTTCTCTTGGCCCTAACTCTTCCTTGTGGTTGTTGCCAGGGTACCTGAGGGGAGGCATTTAGGAAGCCGTGGATAGGCATTGGCTGCACGTGTGCAATAGGTGCCATTCCCAGTACTGAGGTCTGATTTCCATTTCCCACTGTTGGGCTGCTGATGGATGCTGGGCTCCTATGTGAGATTCTTCTGTGTCCTCAGTGCCATTGGGCCAGAGGAGTTTCTCAGTGGCCCTGCAGCTGGAGTGCTGTAACACTGACACCAACCAGCTGCTGAGTTCTGTTGACATTTTGAGTAATGTTAAAGCACAGAAATCCTCTCACATTTTGACTTCCTGCTAAAACCATACTTTTATTTCTTTGTTCTGCCATACAAACTTCTTTAACTCTCCCTTCACAGCTCCATTATGTGGCAGAGCCCATTGACAGAGTTCTGCCCTCCCTGTAGGGTGAACCCTCCCAGGGAACCTTGTTCCTCCCAACAATACCTGAGCACATATCCAGATTGCCCTGTGAAAACCTTGTGTTCCTCTAGGAACAGCTCATTTAAATTCTCCGTGTTTTTATTTCCATGGGAGGAGGCTGGACTCAGAGGAACTTGTGGTGTAAATCTGTAAATGGTGGTGGTGGTGGTGGTGGTGAGGGGTGTTGAATTAGGTTTTTTGGAGGGTTTTTGTTTTGTTGTTTTCATTAATACCACATTGCTTGGTGCATATTCTGGTGGGACAGTGGTTGAGTTCTGCATTATTCACCAGGCAGGTTTTGCATCAGGGTAATGCCTGTTGTCATTCTCATTAAACCAAAGTCCCAAAACATCAATTTCATTCCTCTAAATCAAGAAACTGTAACTGCTGGGACAGTGGGGGGTGTGTGAAGCTGCTGCAGTTAATGCAGAGGCTGTCCAGGGGCTCTCCCAGGAGGACAGACCTGCACTCAGTATTTACACTCAGGAATGGGATGAAAAAGCCTCGAGTACCTGCTCTCTGAATTATTGCTGTAGAATGAAACTGGAGCCTTCTGTTCCTCTATGAACAGTTATTTCCTCTCTCTGTTATTCAGTTGTTGAGAGCTTTATTGCATTTCATATTTTTCCTAATACAGCATTTTAGAGGAGTCTGTGGTAATGACACTTATTTTCTTTGCTGGCTCAGTCCTTTTGTGTTATCACAGACAGTTACAGATTTTAAACAATTTGCTTACTCAAAATTTGAGCCAATTTTTTTATGGATTCATGTAAAGTGGACAAATTAGGACAGTCACTGGAAGGGAAAAGACCTACAACTTCCACAGTAAAGGCTGATCTGGGCATGTCACAGATGGATGCATTCTGCTTTTTCCCTGCCAGAATGCCACCTCCATTTTATTCTGTTCTTTTTATTTCTTCCATTATTGAGATGGGAAAATTATTAAAATTAGGTTCTTTAATTGGTCACCAATAAAACTTTAATTGAGCTTGGTTATTAGTTCATTGTTTTAGTTATTTTAACTGGTGAAGTGATACACTAAGCAATAAAAAGGCAATTATTAAAAGTACATCCAGTTCTGGTTCTAAAGCTCAACAAAATGAGCATAATGAACAAAGCAGTAGTTGGAACTAGTGAAAGCTTTTACTTTCCTTTCACTTTTATTATCAGATTAATAAATCAAAATGCTAGAGGTGTGCACCTGAAACAAGCACCTCAGATGTTTCAGGGTAAGAATTTAATGTGGAACATTGGTGGCCTGAAATCAATAACCTGACCTTTTAGAGAAGATGAGACATTTCAGTTTCTCTCCAGTGAGTAAATGTTGAGTGTGAATCTCTTTGCAGTGTGGTTCAAATCCAGGTCACACGTGGGAAAATCCATTTGTGCACAAAATCCTGGGAGCTACAGCAAAGTGATTTGGGCTTGATTTCCTGTTAACTGGATTGCTGTTGTTTCTCCTCAGCGTTTGGCTTCTGTGGGACTGGATGCCAAAAACACGGTGTGTATTTGGGACTGGAAGAGAGGAAAGCTCCTGGCAACAGCTACAGGCCACTCTGACAGGGTAATGTATGGAAGCATTCCTGGGTTCTCTCTGGGAGCTGCGTGGGTGTTTCAAAAGTCATTTTTTGTTTCTGTTAGGTTAATGCAAAGACAATTCTGGTCATTCTATCTGGTTTTTAAAATACTGGACAAGATATTTATTCCTTCTCATTGGGCCAAACCCAGCACAAGGCTAGGGATGAAATACCTTGTACCTACACACTGAGTAGGATGATCTGTAGCTCTTCACAGGAGATGTGAAATGGGAGCTCTGTGGACAAAGATCATCTTGTCTCTGAGTGTGTCAAAAAGCCAATTTATTCTGAGGGCAAATTTAGTTACATCCCTTTCAGTTTTCCTTAAGACAGTTACCTGTAGAAGAAACTTGATTGAGATAAGTATTTCTTTTCTGTTAGCTTCAGCTAAGGATCATAAGATGAGAACTGACCATTGTAAACTTAAGTTATAACTTAATAAGATATAAGTTTACAATGTTATTCAGCATTAGAAAATGTTTTACCAGGTTTAGCATAAGCAAAATACCTCCCTGACATATATAAGCACAAGAATGCATACATTAAAATATATTATGGACACATTCTGACAACTTGTATGTATATTATCATATTATAACATGGTTTACATCTGTGAAAGTTTTGCTGCTGACCTCAGTAAGTGCATGATCAGGTTCCAGGTTTTCAGAATTCTCCAGGACATAGGCTGGAAGTACTAAAATCTTAGTTCCAGTAGACTTTCCCAACCAGAAAAAGGAGCTTCTGCACAGAAGAGGGAGTGGGAAAGAATGCCTATGTAAATATTGTTTATTCAATAACATCCTGGAGCTGGAATGGATTGGCAGTGGGGAGACAGGGATGAAGTGTGTTGACAGAACTATGTGAGGAACCCTCTGTGTTTGCCTTGGTCTTTGATTACAAAGAGTTCCAAATGTATCTGTATAGTGTTCCTTCATTTTTAGTAAGATGTTCCAACAGAAATTATGGCTAAGCACTGGTAAAAGCAAGCTGAACTTAGATGCCATTACTGTATAGGTTAAAATATCATCTTACTGTATTTCTTAACAGATATTTGATATTTCTTGGGATCAATATCAGCCAAACAGAATTGTCAGCTGTGGAGTAAAACACATAAAGGTAAAGAGCTTTCATTGTTTACTTGGAAAAAGTACTTGCACAAAAAAAAAAAAAAAAATCTGTGTTCTTACCTGATGAGGATTTGAAATATAGGACAGATTATATTTTTCTTTCTTTATGTGAACATTTTGCAGAATGTTTTGTTTGAAGCCAATTCAGACATTCAGCAGTGCTTGAGCTGCAGATTACCTGAACAAGAAAGTGAGGGAGATTCTTTGATGTAATTTTCATCATTATGTACTTATAATTTTGGGTCTTCTGCCCACTCCATTCCACCCTAATGGTCTCAGCCTTCAGGGCTTTCCCTCATCCAGCATCACAGAGGGTCACTGTGCAGCTGGAGGAGGAACCAAGGTAGAAAGTGTGAACAGAATGACCTCCTGCCCTTGGGCTTCTCCTGTAAAACCACTAAGAACTGTGCAGGACCTGCAGAGACAAAACTCTGGTGCCCCACTATTTGCTCCTCTAAGTCACCCTTTATGGAAGTGTTTGAAATAGAAGCCTACATATATATTAGATGTTTAGGATAAAACATTCTTATGACTTTGGAAAGCTTAGAAACAAATCCTGTCTGCCAATATCCCTTTCAGGTTTCTATTTTTCTCCTGTCTCCTCAAAACATTCCTAACAGATGGCAATTATTTCACATGACTGGGGTGGGAAGAGCTTTAACTAGAAGTTTAGGAAACCAGTTAATATCTCTAGTTCTGGTTCCTGAGAAGCTCGTGCCCTTAAACCACCACTGCTTCAAACTGTGGGTGGTTTTGGCAGCAGTGATACCATCTGTTGTGTTCTGCAAGCTGTTTTCCAAAACCTGTGTTTGTTTGGCACCTGTCTTCTCTTTAAAATGGCCATAATCACCCTGAACACAGAGAATACCAGGCACTGTGAATACATGGAGATAAAGGAATGCCAAAAAATAGGAAAAAAGCAGCATGGGGGGGAAATTACTCTGTGTTCCCCTCCAGTGGTGCTCCAGCAGCTCCTTGGTACGAGGCTGTGGGAATGTGATAATAACAGCTCTGAAGGAATTGTATCACTGTGGGAATTGGGCTGTTTGTTCTGCTATCAGTCCAGTTCTGCTGGCTCATTTGGCTGAGCAGGGATTAGAAGCTGAGGTAAAGCCCAGGAGCTCAGGAATCTCTCCCTGAGCTCAGGATCCTCCATCCACCCTTCTAACACTGATGCCTCAGTGTTAGAGAGCTCCTTCCTTCTAGCACTCCTTCCTCAGCTGACCAGAAAGGAGGAAGAATTTAGAATTTAGATTTTACTCAAGGAATGAGAGCCCTGGGGACAGTATTCCCTCTGCCTTCTAAATTGGCTGATGTTATGAGGCAGAGGAAATATTTAATTGAATTAACAAAGAAGGAGCTGAAATAAAACAAAATCTTGATCCAAGGATTTTCTGGAATAAAGAATTTTAGAAAAATACCTAAAAATTTGGCTGTAGGCAAATGAAGTGGGAATAGAAGGACGTGATGAATCCAAGTCAGACACATCACTATTCCTGTCCAGTGTCTGCCAGATGACAGAGCAGGGGTGGCTGCACTGACACACTGTGCTGTGCTGCACCCCAGAGATTTGCTGTTCTGTATCTGCACTTGTCCAGAATGTCCTTGTGCTGACAGGACTGGAGATTTCAGCACTTCTCTTGCACATCTCTCATTGATATTCTCTTTATTCTGCCTTCCCCGGAAGGTCTGGTCCTTGAGGGGGAGCTGAGTACACAAACTGTGGTCTCTGCTTGATAAATGATATTAATTTAAATTTTAAAAAAGCACTCTTACTAGAAAACAAATAGTCTGATATTTCTAGCTCACCTCCAAAGGCAGCCTTCTGAGACAAACTTTCTGTTTTCTTCACTCTTCTTCTCTTCCCCAGTCAGTCTCAGATTCCTTTTTGCAGATTGTTAATGACTTTGGGGTGGCAGCTGGAAGTCCCCTCTCCACCCTTGGGAACCTGCTACTCTGGGAGTCAGGGACTTGTCTCATGTACAAGTGTTTGCAGTCCCCATGAACAGATGGTTTCTCAGTAACTCTGACAGTATTTGAGGGACAGAACTCTCTCAGTGCTCTGGAGAAGGACAGAAATGTCTGCTCCAGCACACAGGTTGTGTAAGATAAAGCATTTTATCACTTCAGTGCTGTAGCTGTGTTTTGCAGACAAGAAAAATAGGATTTGCTTGGGTTTAAAAACAAGCACTTGTCTGGATGGCATTTCCCAGCAAACCTGATAAAGGGCAGTGAGAGAATGAGAAGGGGCAGTGAGGCAGCATTGAGCCTCACTCCCTCAAGCAGTTGGATCCTTTGTTTTGAATTTAGATGTACTGTATTTACCTGGATCTTTCCTTGGTAAATGGGCAGGCTTTGGAGTAGTGGATGTTCTGATAGGACTGAAGCATTCTCTTCAGTGCCTGCCCAGACACTGCTCTGTCAGGATGTGTGTCTGAGATCTGCACACTAATGTGAAAAAACAGAAATTCTGCAGAAACCTCTCCTGATCTGCCATTTACGTTTCACAGTTTTGGACACTGTGTGGAAACGCCCTGACAGCAAAGAGAGGAATATTTGGTAAAACAGGAGATCTCCAAACAATCCTGTGTTTAGCCTGTGCTAAAGAAGACATCACCTACTCTGGGGCTTTAAATGGGGACATCTACGTTTGGAAAGGGCTCAACCTGGTGCGCACGATTCAAGGAGCACACGGTGTAAGTGATGTTTCATGTCTGTTTGATAAGGAGCTGTTCATTGAATTGAAAAACTTCCTGAAGGCTTAGCTACAAAGATTTCCTTCTGTTTCAGGTCAGAAGGATGTCTGTTCAGCAATTAAGAACTTAGATGTAATGTTGTATTTGTTGACATGCTGCCAACAGATGCTGAGCTGATAGTGCCAACACTGCTGGTATTTATAGCCTGCATCTAACCAAACCTCAAATGAGGTCTGTACACCTGAAGTTTCACAGATTGAGTAGCTTCAGTTATGATCAGTTTACTTAAAAATAGTTGGTAAGCAGATTATCTAGGCTTAAATAAAATTTTCCAACTGAAATTCCCAGTGCTGGAGACTGACTCCTCAGAAGAGCTTCAGTGTGGAGCAAGCCTGTTGAATCTGGGAGTTTGCACTCCAGCCACACTCCAAAGAATTTACTCCAATTGCCTCCATAACACACACCCACAAACCACCACCCCCAGTCTGGAGCTCTCATAATTACAGACTGAAAGGGGGAAGTGCAGGATTGTGTTAGATTTCTAACCAGCCTAATACAATTAATTTCTTTCTGGTTTTCAAGTAGGGATTCCCTGTCTTATTTCAAATGTGTTTGAGAACTACTCCCATTTGGAATATGACTGTGAGTAATGGCATTCTGATGTGGGGTTTCTGATCAAAAGGAAACAAGACAATTTTCTTTAGAAGAGTGGTATGACATCTAACACTTCTTACTATAGTTTTGTTCTAGAAGGAGCACTGCAAAAATAACAGGGTTTTTCTGTTCTCCCAAAATTAGTTATGGTGACAGTTCATCAGGATTCTTAGAACCTCTTCAAATGAGATCTAAGGACTGATTATTTACAAAAGTAATCCCTAATCTATGAAAGCAGAGAGTCTGGAGTCAGTGAGACATTTTACCTGAGGAACTACCATGAAACTGCAACTCCAATAGCACAGGAATGTCTTTGGCAAGCAATAACCCCCTGCAGTATAGTAGCAGAATTAGGTTCATTAAAATGATTAAATACAACCTCTATACATAATGTGATGAATTATGGAGTTTACCATTGCTAACATGCAATCTCTATGTAATTAATAATTACAGATATTAATTTATGAAGATATTGCACAAGGCCACTTTGAAAACTGAGGCCTTCTCTCCATTGTATTTATCTTCATGCAGTTCAACTTATCTCCTAACCAAGGTTTTCCTGATAAAATACTGGCTCAGCAGGCATTCCTTGAACTATTCCAAGTCATTAATCATGAGGCATTTTCAAAACCAAGGAGAAATTCAAACTGTAATAGAAACTTGTTTTCAACAAAGAGAATGAATTGACACTCTTTCAGTTCCTGTCAGATCCCAAACGATGTCTGAACTGAATTCATGATGAATGTCTCAGTCACCTCTGCTCCTGTAAGAACATTTGTATTGCTTGTTTGCTTGGTTTTGTTTATTACTGGTAACTCTTTACTTTAAGTGCTCCACTAGTTCTTCAATTGTCCTTGTCATAATATTACCAAGCCTAAATGTGAAGTCCTGCAGATAGGCTGTGTCACTGCTATTTGCACTAAGGTTTCTACATAAACCACTCGAGTGGAGCACTTGAAATAAAAGCTGTGTTTGCTGGTTTGCTTTCTGGATGGGCAACACTTCTGTGCCCAGCAGTTTCTGGCCTTCAACAAGAGTCTGTTTGAAAATGTTTGCTTTGTGTGTTTAAATTGCTTGTAAAGACCTTTAAAACTTGGGCTGCTGTTGGTTGACAGGCTGGAATTTTTAGTATGTATGCTTGTGAAGAAGGATTTGCCACTGGAGGGAGAGACGGCTGCATTCGGCTGTGGGACACTGAGTTCAAACCAATCACTAAAATTGATCTCAGGGAGACTGAACAAGGATACAAAGGTAATGAGCTATTCCTTTAATGGTTTTTCACACATCTGGATAATGGATTGTGAACAGCATTTAATGTGAAGCATAGATGTCTCTGCATACTGCTGATTTTTTTACTTAATGACTATGTTTATTTTGGATCTGTGTTCTCTTCCCTCTCCGACAATTCTGTAACCTGTGGAGTGTTCCATGGTTCATGGTATAAACACGGGGATGAAATCACTGCTCCCCACCATGCAAATGCAAGAAGATAAGTGAGAGCTAATTAAACACCTTAAGATGGGAGAATGAAGTTAGTCAATCCTTAATTAATTAATTACTTGCAATTCATTTAACTAATTGAAATTTTTGGAACCTAATACTCAGAGATGCTGGCCATCTGAGCACTCTACTCATGCACTTGGAATGGTAGCACTTGGCAGATTTGTTGGAGGGAATGTTATTAAATTGGTGATAATCACATTTGTTGAATCTAATCCTGCTTCCTGTGAGCTCAGTCATCACTTTATTCTATTATTTGAAGCACTAATAATCTTATGGATCACAATGCATGCTTTACCAAGGGTGTAATGTTCACTCATGGAATTTAGGCCTCAAAAAGACACCCAAGCAACAGTCCCTGTGCTCTGCACTCCTGCGTTTATGTAGTTTTTTGCACTCTGAATCATAAAGTTTAGCATGAATTTTTAGAAAACAGTAGCAACAAATAACCAAAAATCAAAGATCTGGGCAAGTGAAAACTGCCTTTGAGGCTACTCCCAGCCTCTGGAAGTGGGGCTTCACTTTCAGTTGTCATTGGCACTGATGAGTTTAAGCACATCTGAAGCCTTGAGCAGTGGTGGGGCCTTAATGCTCACCTGGGACCTTCTGTCCCTCCCTTCCTAGTTATTTTTCCAAAGCATTTTGCAAAGGCATTGTCTGTCAAACAAACCCTGAGAGCAGATAATCTTTCTTCATGTGCAGTGTGTTCACAGAGAACTTGCCTTTCCCACATCCAAAGGTTTGTTTGTATTCTAAATCTTAACAATGTCCATCTTCCACCAAATTCCAGTCTGAATTCCATTGGTGTGGTCATTGGTGTGTATCAAGATGAATGTCAGAACTTCAGTATGAATTTAGCTAAGCCATAAAATGGCATTAGAAAAATTAAAAGCTGTTGGAAGTGGACAGGAAAATAAATTAGGATTAATTTAACCTTCTCAGGAGATGAGAATATTTTATTTATGTGACCAATATTTCACTGCATTATGTATTTGGTTCCAAAAAATGTGAAAATGATGATGTGGGTGACCTTGACTGCATGACAAATGGATTTTTTTTATTCATTCACATCTCACAGCATCCAGATCTATTATCCAAACTTTTTTCATGTACTGGAACAGAAAATACAAACCTTGCAAGCAGTTGTCCAGAGAGTGCTACCAAATTGATCAGCCTGCTGAGAGGGTGGTTTTGAGCTTATGGTTGGTAAAATTCCAGCTGCGAAGTAGGGATCAGATTTGTGGAATAAGATTAAGTTCTTTCAAAGTTATACAAAGCAAAATTTTGTTGGTTTGGGGAGGAGGGATATATTTTTAATTTTTTTTTTTAAATAATCCATTTTGATTAAAGTGGAGAAGCATGATAAATGGGCACAAACCATTTAAATTCACCATTAAAATTTTATTTGAATGTGCAAAAAAGTAAAGCGCTGGAAAAAGGAATAAACCAACTTCAGTCACAGGAACTCCTTGACTAACATAAAATTTAGATCTTTAAATCCTGTGAAATTGAGCTGGTTTTTAAATTCCCAAGGTGCGCAGCAAGCATGTTTTCCCAGGATTGAGCTTTCTTTGTGTGCCAAATGGAGAAAATCTGACAGAACTGCCTCGAGCTTTGAATCAGCTGGGATGTTCTGTGTGACCCCAGTGCCCAAGATGTCAGCTGGGAATGACCTCTGTGTTATAAATAAGAAGCTTGACTTGGCCAATATTTAAGCAGCAATCAATTTATTAAATAATATGGTAAAATATGAGCAATACAGCGCTGGGTACAGTGGGGGAAGTTTTCCCTCCAACTGCACACTGATAGTTGAGGGTTACAGGTATTTATAGGGGTACTCATAGGCTTTCTCAGCAGTTTCTATTCCCAATTTTTATGTCACAATTCTATACACTATTGTGATTTAGTTTTTCTCAGGATGTATCCCCAGGTAGTGGTGGTCCAGTTTCCGAAAGAAGGAAGACAAATCCCATCTGGTGAAGTCCAGCTCCCCAGATGTGGGTCCACCTTTTAATTGCAAGGACTATAAATCTCATAACAGCGATGTCCAGCTTCCCTTGGTCGAAACTATAAATCCTTGAGTTGATGTTCATCTTCCTTTCTCAAGCTGCTTTTCTCTGTTTTGTCAAGGCATGAGATAAGCATGTTTCCTTTATATATATTCCAAAGCTATATTTTCAAGGATACAAGCAATATTCTAAAATTATACTTCAAAAGGTAATTCTTGCAAAACTCTTTAGGGTTTAGCTACAAGCAAAGAGCAACATCTTTAACACTTTAATTCAAATGCTCCTAAATCAACTAAGGTTAATTGTGAGCAAAAGACAGGTTCAAAGGCCTTCTTCCATTTCCTCAGTTATTAGTAGAATTCGTCTTTATAACTGTCCCATGGTCGGTTCCCACACATATCACAATCACAAATACACACATTGCCTGTATGTACCTGACACGAAACACAGCTTTGTATTTCACATCTGGAATTCCAGCGGTGTTGGTTGTGCCCCCCTGGCACAGCTGGCACTGAGGGCAGCTCCCGCTGTGCCCCCAGGCCTGTCCATCCGCAGCGTGTGCTGGAAAGCCGACAGGCTCCTGGCAGGGACGCAGGACAGCGAGATCTTCGAGGTGCTGGTGAGGGAGAGGGACAAGCCCATGCTGATCATGCAGGGCCACTGCGAGGGGGAGCTCTGGGCCCTGGCCGTGCACCCCAAGAAGCCTCTGGCGGTCACCGGCAGCGACGATCGCTCCGTGCGGTAAGGCTGCACTTGCTTTCTTCATTTCATTACTGCACATGCACCTGAAGTTATAATTTTGTAATGTATTGACTTGCTGGCCTCGTGCTAAGACTCTGTTAAGACAATATAACATCCCCCCTGTCGCTGTTGTGCTGAGATTGAGGCAGGAACAGGTGAGAGGCAGGATTGCAGAAAAGGCGAAGAAAGCTTTATTGAAAAGAACCGCGCGGTTTTTATAGAGTGGTACGGTAGGTTCTATTCTGTTGGCTAACTAACAAAAGCATCTTCCTCACACTGTCTTTGAGAGGAACAGAAAAATGAAGTAGAAGAACACCACCTGCAAATTGTTTATACTCAAAGAGTTATCACATCTTTCCAACTCCCTAAAATTTCTCACAAGCTGCTGTGAGAAATGCTTGCTGTTTCTCTGTCCCATGACATCCACACCCCCCCACCCCCATATTTTTCTTAGTAACTTTGTTTTTTCTCTTCAGTTTTCATATTTGGGTGCCTCACATCGTGTAAAAAATAATCCGAATTTTTGTTCAAAATGTGCTGGATTTATATTTTCTGCTTGTGTTATTCATTTATTCCAGCTGTGTACAGGGGATCTAAATTGGGAATGGTCACCTCATATTTCTCTTCTGGTAATATCAAGCAAGAAGCTTAAAGCCTAAATAATTTTGTCCGGTGTTTTCCTCAGAAGATATCTGTCTCAGCCTTGAGTGTTTAGGAAATCTGATCTAAAACTAATTCAGTTAAAATGCCAGAAAATAAGATTAATGAAAATGCACCAACGTCATAAGGGGAAGTGGAGGGGCAGGCACTGATTGCTTCTGTCCGTGACCAGTGACAAGGTCCAAGGGAACAGCTGGAGCTGAGTCAGGGGAGGTTTAGAATGGATATTAGGGACAGGTTCTTTCCCAGAGGTGGTGGGGCACTGCCCAGGCTCCCCAGGGAATGGTCACAGCCCCAAGGCTGCCAGAGCTCCAGGAGTGTTTGGACAATGCTCCCGAGGGACACACTGGGTGGGATTATTGGGGTGTCTGTGCAGGGCCAGGAACTGGACTGGTGGTCCTTATGGGTCCCTTCCAACTCAGGATGTTCTGTGATCCTGTGTTTAGTTACTCCACTTGTGTCTTCAGGCTTTGCAGCAGCGTTTAAAATTTTGTCTACATATTTGTGGATATTGTCACAAAGTCAAGGATGCTCCTTTTCCAGCTCAGACACTTCCCGAGTCCACACCCACAGAGCTGCTGTGTGTTCTCACCTGAGCATGGACTCTGCCCAGTGGAACTGATTATTTACCTGTGATTAAAGAGATGGGCATTTTCCTGAGTGCCAAAAATCCATCTACTACCATACACCCAGCTTCTGATTACTGCTCCTTCAGATTGCACATTATGATTCACCTCTGCCTTGAGGCTTGCTGCTCAGCTGGAAGTATGTTTTTCTTCCCTTTCAGTCTTTTCACTTGCAGTGGTTTCCTATCCCTGCCATCCTTCATCTCATTCTAACCCCAATTAAAATCCAAGTGGGAACCCCACAGAACTGCAGTTGTTCTCTGCAGTTGTGTTTTCTCCCTGCTTCCCACAGGAGTATTATTTCTCTGTTTGTGCAGTGCATGAATGGTCTCCTCTGCAGGGTTTGCCTGCCCAGTGTTACAGACAGGCACAAATGTCCTGGCAGGGGGCAGGTCAGTTCTGGAGGAAGGGCTGCAAAGCTGGGATTAGCATTGCACTGCCCTCAAGCCAATAAGCCCCACTAAGATGGGATTTCTGGTCTTGAGCTCATCCCTTGGTGGGCAGAGTAATTCAGCTCTGGAGCTGGGGAAGGTGCTGCTGACTCAGAGCTTGACCCAGCTCATGCCCCTCCAGGAAGCACTGCAGGATCTGTGTGCACATCAAACCTTGATTAGTGGTGCTCTTATCATTCTTATCTCTGTTGGAGCAGTTCTCATATCCCTGATGCCTTTGGATGTGCCATTCTCTCAGATGTGCAGGGATTTTTCTGCCTGACATCCCACATCTTTGAGCTGTTTGGGCACTAGAGAGGATGGCATTTGAATGCTACTGGGATTTTTTTATAGACTATGGCTTCATGTGAGGAATTCCAGTGAAATGTATAAATACTTTCATTAAGATAAAAAAGGACACAAAAGGATTTTCCTACAATTTTTCTGTAATACTTAAATTGCATCACCAGGAATGTTTCTGTATTGCCCTTCATTGGGTAAATTTTCTTAGCATTTGAATATCACACTATTTTTCAAAGAGTAGGTATGTAATAGAAATCTAAATTGGTTTAGAAATAAAAGTACTTAGTGAGTCAGATGGTATTCTTGTGTCTGGGATGTCTGAATGAGAAGAGCATTGACTGTATTTTTCCCTAGCCCAGCTGAGAGAAGTCTCTAGCCAAATATAGGTTTCTAACATTTTAAATTTCCAAAGCAAACTATCTCAACTAGGAAAGCTGCCTCTTCCCTATCTCTTACCACAGGAGCAGGGGAAAATTGGCATTCTCTGAAGGCATAGAGAATTATTTATTACATTTATTAAATAAACTGTTCTGTTTTGCAATTAGGCTTCCAGAGTATTGGACAAACTGATTTATATGGAAGCAACCTTTTGGAGCAACAATTGTATCCCAGTGTTTTCTTCAAAATCTTTCCAAAGCCTTCCTAGTTCATTCCTTGTTACATTGGGCTCACAGCTTCTCCCTTGAGACTGCAAGATTCTTGATCCTACTTCATGTTTGTCTTTGAAAGCAGTTTTAATGTCCCATATTCATTTATTTTCCCCCTTCTTTTCAGGCTCCATCCAAGTTGTGTTTATGCTGTTTATTCCAGTGCCAACAACAGAGCTTCTCCTTTGGAGCCTCTTGTGCTCCCAGTGCCTCCCAGCTCCCTGTGCAGAGCTGAGCTCAGTGGCATCCACATCCTTGGTGCCGGTGCCTTCAGTAAAAATAGGAATTGTTACTGTTGCAGAGCTTTTACTGTAACTCACAGTAGCATCCCCCATCCAGCCTGGGGGTTCCTTTCTGGCCAGATTTCCTCTACAGCTCAGTCCAGTGTCACGTTACAGTTCTTGCACAAATTGTTCTTTTCTCCAGTTTAGCACATAATCACATCTGCTGATTCATAATTCACGTATTTTACTGAAGATGTGATTAGCACATTACATTGATGACTCTAGCCTCAAAACAAAGATAGTTGGGTGTCACAGACACATTTTATGAAAAGTCCTTTCCTTAGGATTTTTTCTCCTGAGAAGCCTCAGAAACAAAATGTAAACAATGTTTATCTGCTGCTGTGGAATGCAACAGGTGCATCTGTGATTGCTCTCATGTGATTGTTTTTAATTAATGGCCAATCACAGTCCAGCTGTCTTGGACTCTCTGGTCAGTCACAAGATTTTATTATCATTCCATTCCTTTCTATTCCTTGCTAGCCTTCTGATGAAATCCTTTCTTCTATTCTTTTAGTATAGTTTTAGTATATAATTTTCTCTTAATATAGTATATATCATAAAATAATAAATCAGCCTTCTGAAACATGGAGTCAGGATTCTCCTCTCTTCTCTTGTCCTGGGACCCCTGTGAACACCATCACAGTTGGGTACTGTTGTCTTAATATCTCTACCCTGAGAGAGGTCTTTTATGCATTTTCCCCCATCATTTCACGTGTTCTTTAAATTTTTAAGTCTTTCAGACTATTGAGATCTGATGGGTAAACCTGTAGTGATTTGGGAAGCTCCTTCCATTCCTTCAGAAAAATATAGGGACATTATTTGCCTTTATCTTAGGACAAAATTTACTGGTTGATTCTTTCTAATTGCATTGATGCGAATGAGGGAATCAATATGCAGTTTTGTCTCCTAAGCTCATTCAGAGTTAGGACAAGAAAGTCTTCCCTGTGGTTGAGATGTTGATGTTCCCTGAGTGTTGCATTCAGTGAAAATTTCACTCTGAGCTGCATTGACCCTTCCTGTCTACAGAAGCTTCATTTTTATTATTCACTTTGGGGAATTCAGTCAAATAAGTGAGGTCTGGAAATAACACCAAATGATGATGTAATTGAGCTTCACTCTGTTTTCTTCTACCACAGTTGTGTTCAGGTTGAAAGGAGCTCAATCCTTTACACAATATTAACACAAGGGGTGTGTGCAAGTGATTTCCCCAGCTGAGTTAGACCTTTGGGGTTCCTCTTGAAGACACCCAAATCCTGGGCAGTCAGGAAAAGCCCCCTCCTGCTTTCCCTTCCCTTTGGGGCAGGTTGTGGAGCCTTGCTGACCATGCCTTGATCGCTCGCTGCAATATGGAGGAGGCCGTACGGAGCGTGTCCTTCAGTCCTGACGGATCCCAGCTGGCACTTGGCATGAAGGATGGCTCCTTCATTGTCCTCAGAGTCAGGTAAGAGGAAAAAACACTGGGTATCTTATCTGAAGAAAAAGAAATAATAATTGCAGGTGCATCCATATCCTTGTTAAGAGGTGGTAGTTTGGCAAAGAGGAGAAAATCTATGCTTTAATAAATTTCAAAATATTGGTTCTTAGGAATAATGTTGATAAAATTTAAGATTTTCAAGTTTGGCTCTTTTCCTGTAGTCTGAAGTTATACAGGTATTTAGTGAGAAGAAATGTGCATAACAGAGAGACCATAGTTTGGAGAGGGATCTTCTTCACTGATGATTTATTTCCTCTCATACACATACTGGGCAAAATAATTGGTGATCAAAAGACACTTGTAAGTATTTTCAAGATAACCTGAATTCTATTTTTTGTGCAAGTGGAGAGCCTTTTTCTACATGGCTGCATCTTAAGCATTTTCTGTCTAAAATGCTGTTATGGAGGGCACACAAAAGCAGGTAAAGCCTTAAATGGGCTGTAGGGAGAAATAGCCAAACCACCAGTGTGATTTCAAAACACAAAAGCTGTTTTAATTGGTACCTGGAAGAATTTACCCCCTCCTGACTGTTCTCCTTATGGTTGCCAAACATATACTTAAAATACTTGGAACTCCAAATTGATAGGAGGGGAAAGCCTGGGAAAACCCCTATAATGCTCTGCTTGAATGACTTTAACAAAACTTAAATGAGCTGTTCATATTCATTTAAAATCCTTCCCAGTGACTATTTTTCTAAAGAAGTTAATCATCTTTGTCTCCCAGTAATCTTGTCCTTGTTAATTTGTCTGATGCCTCCTAGAAATCTCTGTCTTGGGTTAGGAACACTTCTCCTTTCAGGACCTTGCTTTTAACAGAGCTGTGTGTGTCAGGATTTAAAAGATACACTTCCAAAATGTTTCTCAGTAAAGTACTGAAGTGCTAGCAGTACTTCATCAGAGCAGGTGAAGAGATTGAGGAACATGATGGACAGGCAGAGTGGTTTCTATCTGCTGCTTTAAAAATTCTTGGAATCAATGGAAGCAATAGGAAGTTATCCATGGAAAAAAATGATATTTAAAGCAAAATCTAATTTCTGTTGTACAAATTATTCAGTGCATCTATCTTATCTGTGGCTTGTAAATTGCTGGGTGTGCAGCTGTGAGTGTCCCCTGTGGCCCCTGCAGGGACATGACCGAGGTGGTTCACATCAAGGACCGCAAGGAGGTGATCCATGAGATGAAGTTTTCCCCTGATGGCTCCTACCTGGCCGTGGGCTCCAACGATGGGCCCGTGGACATCTACGCCGTGGCCCAGAGATACAAAAAAATTGGGGAATGCAACAAATCCTCCAGTTTCATCACTCACATTGACTGGTCTGTGGACAGCAAGTTCCTGCAGACCAATGATGGTGCTGGAGAGAGGCTCTTCTACAAAATGCCCTGTAAGTTTACCAGGGGCTCGTGTTATGAACCATTAAATTTTGGTTTTGGTTTGAAGAGAACACCACAAATATTTCAGGTGAAAGTGGGGTTTCCTGGCTGGAACATAGAGAAATACCCACTGCTCATTTTTTCAATATCCTCAGCCTTAAGGAAAAGCTGTCTCTGCTGTGTAAATTACATATTTTTTCATAGCAACTTTTACAGCTTGACTCTCAGGTAACTACCAAAGCCCCTCTGTCCCTATTGTCCTTCCTTGATGAATGATTCCTGTTAGTGATCAGAATATTTTTAAGATTATAACTAAAAATAGGAGAACTGTTTGAGTCAGCTCAAATTGCTGAGGTTCTCAGTGTAAAAGCTTGTTGGTAGAAACAACACTGATAACTAATTGACTTATCCTCTTATTTGAGAATGTTTTCTAATATTTAGAGGAAAGTTTTGCAAAAGAGAGCTTTAGAAATAAAATTTTGGGCTCTTTTGAGCTAGTTTGGCAGCCTTCAATCAACTCTAAAGCAGCCCCTGTAAGTAAAAAATACCACAGAATGGCTGACTGACCAAATACTGACATTTCAGGGAATTAATGTGGATTAAAAACTCCTACTGGCACATGAGCATGATTTAAAATTGTATATTATTAACCTAGCACTTGAAAGCATTCTAGGAACTCATGCTATTCACAGTACTCTCTACTGAAGGCATTTCTTTGGTAGTTTTGGAATTATGAAGTTTTTCCACTTTCATATGTTTTTATCATGCCAATCCTAATTAGCATACTAATTCTCATTAGTATTCTAATTATTTCTAATGCAGCTGCATTAGAACTCCTCAGATGTGTGCTGTCCTCAAACACCACAAATGAGAGATGATAGTAATTTAAAGGAAGATTGTGACTCTTCTTAATTGAGGTTAAAAATTAATTACAACTAGAACACACAGATAAATATGATGAAAAGTAGCAGAGTTTCTAAAAAGCAAATGATGAAATTGGTTATTCACCTGCACATTTTCAGCTGGGAAACATGTAACGGGCAAAGATGAGATCAAAGGGATTCACTGGGCTTCATGGACCTGTGTGATAGGATCTGAAGTGAGTGGAATTTGGCCAAAATACACAAATATCACAGATGTCAACTCTGTGGATGGGAATTACAACAGCTCCGTGCTGGTGACTGGTGATGACTTTGGCCTGGTGAAATTATTCAGATTTCCGTGCCTAAAGAAAGGTAAGATGGAATTTTGTATGGCTGAAAATGCAAGATTTACCTCAAGACTGTATCAGTGTATTTTCTAACGGTGGCTTTTCATTGTGGTGTAAAATTCCAATTAGTGTGTGCACAATTCCTGTGAGTATTAATGGATTCAGAGACCAGACTTTAACCCTCTCTGTGTAGTTGTTTTCAGAAGTGTTGAGAATGTGTTGCTGCTTCCTCAGGATTTGCACATAAAGCCAGCAATCCAAATCAAACAACCTTTTGCCTTTCTGTGAGCTTCAGTGTTTAATTTGAAATCACATCTCAGTGTATTTTCAAAATTTGTGTTTTAGGAAAAATATAATGCATGTGTTGAGTTTACACTGGCACTCATGGCCAGAAAGGTGAAAATTAAACCTTGTGTGTGTCTGGTACTTCCTGCCAAGATTGAGGTGCTTTTCTGACAACTGAAGATATTGTCCATATTCTTTTATGCCTTATTTTTATATCATAATTACTTTTGTATCACCATATCAAATGAGGCATTTGATTATTTTTTGGTTTTCAGATTTCACAAGTGTATGTTTCTATTAGCAACCTAACTTCATTAGTATAAGGTTAATTTTTCCCCTTACATAGCAGCAGTTCTCCTGTTGTTTTCAGGAGCTAAATTCAGGAAATACGTTGGCCACTCAGCCCATGTCACCAATGTGCGCTGGTCCCACGATTTCCAGTGGGTTTTGAGCACAGGAGGTGCTGATCACTCCGTTTTTCAGTGGAGGTTTGTTCCAGAAGGGATAACCAATGGCATCCTGGAAGCCTCTCCACAAGGTAAACATCATCTCTGTTCAAGTATTTGTTAAATTAAATCAGCACGGAATGCAGCACTGCTGGAAGAGCTCTTATTGATTTAACAGGGGAAAAAAAAATCATAATTCTTTGGAATTGCATATACTCAGCATGTTTGGGACATTGAAGCTGTCAAAGACAAGCCTTGGTTTGGGCCACATTAGAAGCTGCTGCAGTCTGCGATATTTATGTTTGGGAATACATAAACAGCATTCCTCAAAGTGTGTGAAAGAAGACATTTAGAGGGACTGCATAATTAAATTTTCAACCTTAGCCGTCTAAATTGGATTCAGAAGTCGTACTGCACATGTTTAGTTGTTTAATTTTATTTTTCAATGCAATCTCACGTATCTCACAACAAATTCCTCATATTTATGCAGCAGCTTTACTTCAGATATTCTTCTTGTTATAGTCATCATCTTTACAATATCCTACCAGAGCCATATGAACTGTGTCATGGTGGTTGCTAAAATTGGGATTCCCTGCAGCAGAAGGGCAAAATTTCACTCTGTACATGCACAATTTGGTAAATTATCTAAATTACAGCAAATATTTTAAGCACAAAGAATGATCAGTGAAAGCTTTTATTTGTCATTTCTATGTGTCTGCTCTCCAGACCCTGTTTTGAAAGCAGAATTCTCTGATGCTGGAACTGTACCAGTAGCTGCTCAGTGATTTTGCTTCTCTCTGCCACCTTCCTGCCCCGGGCAGAGAAACAGGAGAGACAGAAATGAAGCCTGACACATTCAGTCAGCCCCCGTGACTTTTACAAGCTGCTTGAGCTTCCAGATTTCTTGAATACTGCTTTACCCATAGTCTAAATTATATAAAAATGTCACATTCTATTTTCGTGTGATTTTATGTGTTCAATATATTGATTTTTAATTTATTTTTTTTAAAGCCGAGGGTGGTGTTGATTCCTACAGTGAGGAATCAGATTCAGATTTATCTGACGTGCCAGAGTTGGATTCTGACATTGAGCAGGAAGCTCAAATCAACTATGATCGCCAGGTGAGTGTGAAATAACTCCCAGGGCCAATTACCTGGCAAGTTCCCATCACTGTTCAGCACAGAGAGGAAGTTTACTGCTGACTCATGGACTGCTCTCATTTATTTTGATGGAATTCAGCTGATTATGCAACCAATCTACATAAACCCTTGAGCTGGAGATGAGAATTTGAAAGGGTTTGGAGAAAAGAATTTAAAAGTGTTTTGGGGGTTGGAAGGGGATCTTTAAGGTCCCTCCCAAGCCAAACCACTCTGTGATTTGAACTCTATTTACAAGTCACTTGAACCTGGTTCCAGGAGCTGCTGTCATTAAGTGTTGCCTGTCCCCTTGTCCAGTGAGCTCTCAGCTGCAATGGGGAAAGGTCAGAAATTCCTCAGAGCAGGACTGGGGTCTTGTGTTAAGGGGGGAAAATCACAGCATAAATTGGTTCATGTTGATTTAAGGGATTGAATGGTTGGCATGGGGCTGTTTCTGGGATGTGGGGAGTTCACCTCTAACATTGCAGGCTTTAGGCAAGGGCATCCTTTATCTTTTCACCTCACTCTCTAGACTACAATAAATTGCATAGGTCCTTCTGCCAACAGTTTCTTTCACCTATTTATTACAGAGATCAATCATGAATGACAAATGAAAGACATTTTGCCAAATTCTCTCTTCCCTTTCATTCACTCCCAGTTTCACTGGAGTGCTGGTCATTCTCTTCCTCCCCTCCTCCTCCTGATTTTCCATCTGTATTCAAATCAGTCATCATCCTCCTCCACACTGTCTATGTGTCAAAAAGGACATCTGGGTTTAAAAACTACATGTGACAATATCATTGCAGGCAGTTCAAGAGCAATATTCCAAGCAGGTTAATGCATGGAAAACCAGGAGCATCTTTAAAATAGCATCTCTCATGGGAAATGGGAGACAGCCCGAAGCAGAAGCTGTATTTGGCATTTTGTTAAAGGAAATAATTTACAAAAGCACAGGGAAATAACAACATTAATCTTATTTTGAGAACTGGGTTTTTTGGTTTGGGTTTTTTGGTTTGGGTTTTTTTCTTTTTAATAATATGGCTGAAGCAGCAGAGAGGATTCTACATTTTGAGATGCATCAGAACATGATGCCCCAGTATTTTGTTTCACTGAGTTTGTTTCTTTCTTCCAAAAATCCAGTGTTGCTTCATGGAAGTCAGGTAAATTTCTGTGGGAGTGGCAATTTCATTGTCCATTTGTCCAAGAAATATAGGCACAGAAAACAGGCATTAAAGCTACATTTCAGCATTGAGATGGATTTTGTCTGGGGATGCTTCAAACACCTTTAGTATCTCCACAGAGTTTTAGCATTTCTAAAGTGTTTAAATGGAAAGTATTTTGTGTATTTATAGATCTGTACTTGTACTTTGGGATTCTGGACACGTTGACAGATCACTGAAGTGCTTTCAGTTCCTGTGTATTTCGCCGTAATTCCGAGATAGAGGCAGTTCATGCTCAGCTTTGAGCTTGGACACTGCAGCACAGATGAAATTAAAAAACACCTGGAGACTCCCAGTCACCATTTGCATTGCTTTTCACTAAGTGACACTGGAATCTTCTAGAAAGAATACGCTCTGCTGCTGCTGCTGCTCCAGATTGCTGTTCTGGGCCATTCAGACCAGGAAAATTCATTGTTCAGGAAACATTTATTATCATCTGACGGCTAGGGACAATAGTGCCTGCCTCTGCATTGTAACCACTCTACATCTCATTAGCATATATTAAATTTCATGCTTAAAGTCACTTTCACTCACATACACAAATATTCAGAAAACCAGAGATGTGTAGTTAACTTTAACAATTCTTCTTTAGGTTTACAAAGAAGACCTACCTCAGCTGAAACAGCAAAGTAAAGAGAAAAACCATTCTGTGCCCTTCCTTAAGAGAGAGAGAGCGCCCGAGGACAGCTTGAAGCTGCAGTTTATACATGGGTAGGGTAATATCAGATAATATTTGCTGTTTCTGATTGGTTAACATTGCTGGGGTGCTCTGACAACTCATATCAGAGCATAAGCAAAGCATTTTTGGTGCTTACCCACAATTAATTTGTCATTGTTACTGTGGCAATTATTGGAATATCAGGTATGGGTTTTCTATTTTCAGCTTTATTTCAGGCTGGGTGGAGCTCTGAGCAGCCTGGTGCAGTGGAGATGTCTCTGCCTATGGCAGGAGGTGGAGCTGGGTGATCCATAAGGTCCCTTCCAGCACAGACCATTCCATGATTCTCTTTGTTAAGGAACAGGGGAAGCACTGATAAACAATTCATCAGTGTTGAGTTTTATGAAATTACATTTTATACTTGTTGCTCACTTCACCTGATGTTTCCTGGAGTCTCTGTTAATTGCTTGTGATAACTGTGATTTGTTCAAATGCCTGATCGATTTCTGCTCCAATCCAATTCCTCGTGAAGCTTACCTGGACACAATTCTATGTAAAAGACACAGCCTTTTTGTGAAATCAGGGCTGATTTAGGAATTGAGTGCAAAGTAACCCTTGAGAAGATCCCTGAATTCCTGCTCTTGGTGTGGGAGCAGTCTTCTGAACTCAAGCTGTCACCGCAGGTCTCCTTTCCTTTAACACACAAATGATTTGTAGCTGTGGGGCAGCCACAAGGTGTTTGGTGTTTGTCTGCTGCAGGTCCAGGGGCTATGACTGCAGGAGGGAAGGTGGTTTATCACATCACCTGCCGCCATGAGGTGTTTTGGTTTTGGTGTTTGCTGCAGGTACAGGGGCTATGACTGCAGGAACAACCTGTTCTACACGCAGGCAGGGGAGGTGGTTTATCACATCGCCGCTGTGGCCGTCGTCTACAACCGGCAGCAGCACTCGCAGCGCCTGTACCTGGGCCACGACGACGACATCCTCAGCCTCAGCATCCACCCCATCAAGGACTATGTGGCTACTGGGCAGGTGGGGAGTTCAAAGTGATAGCAATAATGTTTTTATATAGAATTAGAAAAAGTGCCATTCTCTTTTTCCTCAAATATATTGCTTCTTCCTAAATCCAGGCAAACTGAAACTCTTGGAGGTGATTATGAAACCATTCCTATATAACATTAACACTGCCAGTCTTGGGCTATGGCCTTCAAAAGTCTTATATTTACTTTTAATCTCTCATGTAAAACACAGGAGCTGTATTTTATTTTATCTCCTTCCTAGAAGGTTTTGGACTTCCATGACTCAGTCACAATATTTTTTGTACTGTAGGAGCTTTCAACAGCTGTGCTCAGATAAAAGCTGATGGGCACTTTCCTGATATCTGGTACTGAATATCATGTGTTCAGTGTATACCTACACATTCAGACATCAGGATAAATGGTACCAGGAATACTGATAGTTTTAGAGACCATGCACTGATATTTCTTTGAATGGAAAAAAAATCTTGAAAAAGATAAAATAGGGCAGATGACAAACCTCTGTAGGGTTTTAAAGATTTGATAATGCTAATTACTGTTATTGGTGTGCTTTGAACTTCTGTGGGCAGAGAGCCCAATTAACCCTCTGATCTAGGTTGGAAGAGATGCTGCTATCCATGTTTGGGACACCCAGACCCTGAAATGTTTGTCACTGCTCAAAGGCCAGCACCAGAGAGGAGTGTGTGCACTGGATTTTTCAGGTGAGCCACAGCCTATGTTCATCTAAATGAGTAATTTAAAATCAGTCCTTGTGATGCAATGTTAATTCAAAGAGGTGTAAAATTGCAGCCAGTACCAATTTTACATGGAAACTTGCTGACTTGGGATAAAAACAATGTGTGTAGTGAAGTCAGTCATGGGCCTTTGGTCACTTGGTCAATGATTGATTTTGGTGGTGTGTAGTAGATAATACCAAGTGTGCAGTTGGAATTCTGGTCACTGTCTACATGGTGTGGTGTAAGAATTTTAAAGCAGGCAGGATGGTGACTCAAAGCATATGAATGAGTTGGAAATGTCACCTCTGGGCTCATCCAATTCTTTGCATTTGCTAACAACTGCCACATTTTTCAGTGAGTTTAAAGAAGAAGTAAATATGACAAACAGTTGTCTGCTGTCTCTCCCACTTGTCTTTCCAAGCTAGCTGCCCTAAGCTGTCTCAGTTTTTAAGGGATAATTCCTGTGTGCAGCACTGAAGAATATCATCCATATGGTGGGGACTTAAATACTTCTGTATCTTCATAAAAGGGCTTGAAAATTCATTCTCCCTTCTTCTGTTAAAAAAAAAAAAAAGAGATTGATTTATCTGAACTATCCTGTACTTGATCTGATTTTTTTTTTCAATTAAACATAGCTTATTTCATATTCTGCTCTCCAGAAATGTGGTAAGAATTCATTAGGATGTAGATCACATTTGTAAGACAAGACTATACAAAAGAAATTTGACTTCCACAAAGATAAATCTGTGGAACTCAGTCATATTCCATTATCAGGAGAGGAGCCCTGGTGTTCATCCAAGAGCTGGAATTCAAATGTGAAATTGCTGACCCACTGTGGTATATAAGCTCACTCTAAAAGGAGATAAAGTGCCAGAAGGAAGAAAAATGGATAAGGATGATTTAACTGGTATTAGATAATGTGCATAGATGTCAAAAACCTTCTTGTTAAGATCCTTAATTGAACAAACTTTCCTATATTTGAAAATTCTTTGGTTTGAATTTTTAACACCAAGTAAATTCCTGACCAAGTAGGAATATTCTGGATCTTGGAACCTGTGTACATGTAAAGAATAAACTGGCCAAATATTCTGTGGGCATAAATCTGTAAAAAAATACTGAATATCTTCTAAAAAGTAGCAACCACTCAACATTACTGTGTTGCTTTAGGACCTGATCCTGAGAATAATGCACACACTGCATTCCTAACTGGCTTTAGTTGGGATTCTTGGCATGGACAGGGACAGAGAGCTGAGCAAATGTGCACCTCCCTGCAGGATCAGGGGCTGCACTGCCCTGTGTAGGGGATTTGCATTGTCTTAATAACAGAGCTTTCACAATCAGGTTCAGATCACACTATTTGGAGCTTAAAGATAGAAACCTGGAGCTCCCAAGCTTTTCTGGCTGTAGCAGATGCAGCAGCTGACTCTTTTCCCCAGTTCTCTCTGCCCTCACTCTCTAAACCATCAGCTGCTGCCTGTTTCTGGAAGCTGGGTCCTTCATGTGCAGCCCTTCTCGGGACACTGTGATTCTGAGAGGATCATTTCATTCCTGCAACGTTTGGCTGTGCCCTCTGGTGGCTAATTTAACATTTCTACCTTGGGATATTGTTTGGAGGCTATAGTCCATATTAGTGCATAAACCTCCTGTTTCAAGTGAATAAAGTTTAAATTGTTGTGTTGTTTGGGGATTTTTTAAAATAAACTCAGTTTTGGTTTCTTGTCCTGTATTTTAACTACATTTCTTCCTACCTTATTCTGCTTCTTTTACTTGGTCCTGTTTCTTTCTTACTGATTCTTAAATTCCCCTTCTCCTTGACTTACTTCTAGTAGGACTCAGTCATTAAAGTCTGTAAGAACTTACTCAGCCCTGCAAACTCTGCAGTAGTTCTGATGGAGGAATTTACACCAGTGACTCTCTTTTTCCTCTTGAAGTCAAATATGCCCAAGCTGAGTCCTTCACACCATTCATTTCTGTGAGAAGCCCATTCCCAGATCAGTGCTCTTGTTCAGTCCCTACCCAGCTCTGCTTCCTCCAGCTGTGACTTTTCTGCAGTTAAAAAAGCCAGGCAGGTTATCAGCTCCCTATAAATTGTCTTATCATTACCTGCAATAATCATGGCTTAGTTTTATAAACTTTGTAGAATGTCAGGACAGAAATTTGTTTCTAAAACTTTGTTAGAGATGGTTGGTGTTTATCATTATTTTATACACGTGGCAAGAGTGCCTGGGTACTGTTAAATTATGGATGATTTTCTCTTCTGGCTTTCTTTCTCTCATTATCAGTCCTGCTGTGTCTTTCCTGCAGTGAAAGTGAAGATAGCCAGCAGTTATTTTTAGCCTTAAAATTTTATATCGTATTTATAGTTTCGTCACCCTGCCTGTGAACATTTCATACACTAGTAAATCTCTGCACCATTTAAAGCAGAGAAAAGAAGCATTATCTATCAGAAATATATCAAATAAAATGCAATGTGAATTTAGAGTGCTTGAGCTTTATGAATTGAATTTCATTGCCTTGTTTGATCTTTCCTGTTTTCCTTGTACTTTCACATGAGAATGTTCTGTGTCTGCCTTTGGGAAAGATCTGAACTCCAATTTCTCAAATTATTAGTTTGGGGGTTTTTTTTGCTTCGTTTATAATACCCCATTAGAAATTCAGTTTGCAATGTGATTGTTGGTTCATTGCCTGTTACGTTTTCAGAGAAAGCCTTAGCACCTTTAACACTCAGTTTTGCTTCTGTGCAGCTGATGGGAAATGTTTGGCATCTGTGGGGCTGGATGATAACCATGCCATAGTGTTCTGGGACTGGAAAAAGGGAGAAAAGCTGGCAACAACCAGGTAAGGATACCCACAGTTTAAAATCACCTCTGATTGCTTTTTTTCTGAATAACATCCTTCGCATTTTTCCTATGAACAAAGAAATAAAGCAGAACTCCCCTCTAAAAGCAGGATGGTGTTTCAGAGCAACACACCCAGGTTAAAAACCTGGGGATGCACAGCCCAGTGTTTGGAAATCATGTGAACTATTTCTGTCAGGAGTTCCTTATCCTTTCTGTTGGGAGAGCCACATTGGCACTGGAGTTTGTTTCAGGCTTTTCAGGTGAAGTTTAATATTTTCTTCCAGTTTTGTGTCCTGGCTTAGGGCAGAAGTCACCAGAGGTGTCATTTCCTTTATGTGTTTGAAGATGTGCTGGGTTCCATCAATCACCAGATCACTTTCTAAAAGGAAAAGAGTTCCTTCTATTCTATATATATATGTGTGTGTATATATTCAATCACTGCTGAGCCAGCCTTTCTTCTGAGCCAGCTTTTTCTGAGTTATTTGCTCTTCCAGTTGCCAATGGAAAGCTCAGCTACTAACCTGGCAGTGAAGAATCCTTTGTACTTTCCTGAAGGGACAAAGGACTTTGCAGTGCTGGGAAGAGAATTGGATCAAAGTTACATGTTTGCTGTTTTATACTCAACTATTGGATTGTAAGAATAGTTCCATGTAGGAGAATCAAACTGTTTGAGAACCTGCTTTCTGTCTCAGCCTTGGACAAAGCAAGTGTGCCCCTGATCACCAGGACTGAGCAGAATTCCTGTGAGGGTGGATGCATGTACCAGAAAGGCAAGGAGGGAATTCCATATGCTCTCTGCAACCATGTAATGTAGCACTGCTCATTAGAAGTTGTTAGTATAGCTGCAAAAAAGTGCCTGTGAAAGGTAATTTACTTTTAATTACTATGTGGTGACATGTTGCAGAAGAAATGAGATTTTCTGGTGGCAGCAGTCTCTGTTAGTAGCGTACCATTACTGAAGAAATCAGTGTTTTACTCCATGTGTGTGTACCACAGTCTGTTAGCTATACAATTTCATCTCAGACATCCAGTTTATTAGGCAGTGAGGGTTTAAATCCTGTCTAAAATCTGCGCTGGAGGCTTTGCTTAGCAACAGCCCTGGCTGTGTTGTAAAACGTGACATTTTCCTGGGCTTTGCAATCCCAGTTCTGCTGTCCCCAGACAGATTGTGCTTGACTTGCAAGCAAAGAAATACTTTATATATTCCCACACTGACCTTTAAGCTTTTAAAAACAAGATAATGATAAGCTGTGTCACTACCTGGCTGCTGCTGCTCCCAGGACAGATAAAACATGGAGCACTTGGGTTCTTTTCACCATGTAATGCTGCATGTACCCAATGGATCTATTATTGCTCATCTGTTATCTTGAAAATATGCAGAGTCCTCACAGAGAGCAGGAAAATGAATGTATCTTCTAAAACCTTCCAGTTTAAACCATTGTTTAAATTTTAGCAGTGCTTAAAGGCAACTCCCCTGTTCTGGTGAGCACAGGAGGACAGAGAGAGAGAGACAAAAGCCCTCGTGTGGCCTTTGCACACAAGAATAAAAGAACATCTCCTTACAATCATATGGACACATATAAACCTGAAAAATGGGTGTCCATTCTCCATATACAGACACTCATTATGGTTATTCTGCAGTTATATTTACTTTTGGTGAATGTTCTTTTTGCTCAGTCTTTCTAGGCTGATTTATTTCAGCATGACTTCTCAGGTTTTGGGTTTTTTTGTTGTTGTTGCAACATTAAGAACACTCTTATTTATTTGCTTTAATTGTTTCAGAGCTAAATTATGCAGCTTGTTTCTCTGTCCTGGCTCTCCTAGCTCCTGTCTAATTCCATTAAAGTCCTTGTTGAGGAAGTGGGAACCAAACACCTCTGCTCTGCAGGATGATGTGCTGCAGATGTCAAAGGTGGCCAGGACTGGTTTGCATCCAGACATTCCCACTAAAATGGAATACTGACCCTTAGGGGGGTTTCAGAATCATGTGATTTTCTAGATCTGTTGAGACTGTCAGGAAAAAGTGACTTGATCCTAGCACAAAACCTGCAGATTACAGTGAAAAGCTCCTGCTTCCTGCTTTGGGGGGTTTATGAAATACTGCCATGGATATAATTAATGCTTTACACCTGGGAATAGTTTTTCCTTTGATAAGACCCAAGCTTGTAAATTCCCATAAATACATCAACAAGCATAAGTTTAATTATCCAAGAACTAAACCTGGAGGTGAATGTGCTGCTGAGTGAATTGCTTCCTACACTACAATTTTATAATTCATTATTTTATTTTCCATCTTGAAGCCCATAGATTGAACACTTCCTCATTTTTCCTGTCAGAGTATCTTTTAATATTTATTGAGTTCTCATCCATTTAAATACTTATCTTGACCTTTCTATCTTCTCTTAATTGCCTTGACCTTTACTGCCTGCTCCTTTGTTATGACCTAAATGAACTGAAATTCAGTGGGAGAGAATTTTTATTCCCCCCATTTCTGTAGTCCCCACATGGTGTGTGCTCAAATTCTTCCAGCCAGCTCCATGAGGCAAAATCCCAGAACTAAACCCTTGCAGATTAGAAATATGGCTCTCTACTTTTTGCTAGATGGGGAAATGATTTATATCAATGATTTAATTAGTTTGAAATCTTAAGTCATCTCTTGCCAAGCTTTTAAAATGTCTACCTCTATTGCAGGGGCCATAAAGATAAAATATTTGTGGTGAAGTGTAATCCACATCATGTGGACAGACTAGTCACAGTTGGGATGAAGCACATCAAATTCTGGCAGCAAACAGGTACTGTATTGAATATTTTATATTTGATTAACATGGGAATTTGTGAATATTTTAAATATAGGAACATCTTATTCCCAGTTTAAGAATTTGTTTTATTAGTTAAGCACTTTTCCAGTTGCCAAAATATTAAAGGGGTTAAAACCCACCTCTGAGTCAGCAAATGTCACAATATTCCTTTCTCCTTGGAAAGAATTTCCAGTTAATTGGGTTTAAATTCTACTCATAGTATTAAGGCATTCTCCTAAGCAAGCATCCTTTGCTCCCAGAAAATCAGGTTCTGATTGAGGATATTTTTTATTCAGGACTGGATTTTTTGCTCTTCATGACTTTTTAGTTGTGTACACATGACACAAGTGCTCAGAAAACTCAAAATTAGGTCATTTTAAGAGCTTCTTACACTTCATAGCATAGTTTAAGCATTCAAGTGGTTCAGGTGCTCTAAGATAAATAATTATTTTTTCTGCTTCTTTTTACAGGAAAAAAAAAAAAGGTTTTAGGTTATTTTTGCAGTAATTACATAGATTTGCATTGCTGTTTGCCAAATTCCATGGTAGGAATGTGCATTAAACAGCATGTTGCTCCAAGAATAGTCTCTTTGCAATAAAAATGGTGTCTTTTTAATTCAGATATGCTCAATGGAGTGGGGACTTAGTGTGGTGTCAGCTGTGAAGCTCACAGTGCCTTGACACAAGGCCACCTGTACAAATGATATTTTGTAATTTATGTGTATTTTTGTCTAAGCATTGATTCATGGGCCTCATGGCTGCTTCTGCTTTCTGACCCAAAGCAAGGCTGTGGTGATTTGGAGGAAAAAACCCTGCCATTTATTCTGCAAACTGCTGCCAAAAGCTCAGGATGCCAGGGCACAGCTAAACCAATCTTCTGCCTGTGGTTACCTCTGCAGAGAAGCAGCATGGCAGAAGCTGCTGTGGGCAAAAACCATCCTGCAGACTGGGACTGTGTTCACAGGGGTCTTAGGAGGAGGGAAGAGATGAGGATCTGACTCCATGTTTCAGAAGGCTTGGTTTATTATTTTATGATATACATTATATTAAACCTATACTAAAAGAGTAGAAGAAAGGATTTCATCAGAAGGCTGGCTAAGAATAGAAAAAGAAAATGGTAACAAAAGCTTGTGTCTGGGACAGAGAGTCCAAGCCAGCTGATTGTGATTGGGCATTAATTAGAAACAACCACATGAGGCCAATCCCAGATGCATCTGTTGCATTCCACAGCAGCAGATAACCATTGTTTACATTTTGTTCCTGAGGCCTCTCAGCTTCTCAGGAAAAAAAATCCTAAAGAAAGGATTTTTCAGAAAATATCATGGCTACACCAAACATTGCAGTAGTTGGTTTTGCACAATTCCTCACCAAATTGATCTCTTGCTTGGGAAGGCAGTCTGAAAACCTGAGGCTGATCTGCTCCAGAGCTGTCATTGCTGGGTTCACTTTCTTTGTGCTTTTCCCATGTGTGCTGCTTCTGCATTTCCATTATCAGGCAACCCCAGGAGATCTTGGGGTCAAACATTTGTCCTGTACAGCCCAAGCAGAACAAGGCCTGTGCTGCTGTTGCAGGTGGAGGCTTCACCTCCAAGCGGGGCACGTTTGGGAGCGCGGGGAAGCTGGAGACCATGATGAGCGTCTCGTACGGGCGCGGGGAGGAGCTGGTGTTCTCTGGGGCTGCCACTGGGGACATCTACATCTGGAAGGAGACCCTGCTGCTGAGGACAGTGAAGGCCCATGATGGACCTGTGTTTGCTATGCATGCCCTGGACAAGGTATCTGTCACCTCCCTTCACCTGGATTTTTGTTGTACAAACGGATTTTAGAGGTGTTTGCGATTAAACAAAGCCAATAGGAACGAGTTCTGTTATTTGATAGATCTGGATTTGTAAGCACCTTGTTCCATGTGCTGGTACCTGACCAGCAGCTTTCTGACCTCTGAAAATTCAGAATTTATTTCTCACTCTGCTCAGGAGTGTGGTTTTCATGTTTGTGCAAACCACAGGACAGTAATGGGTAACACTCATTGCCTCTTAAAGCTGATCCCAAAAACATTTGTGCATTACCAGTTTCCAAAATATGAAACATGATCTTTTAATAATATTATCATGATCAAATGTTTTGGGTTTTGAGTTAACTATTCCAGATAACAAAAGAATTTTCTTTCAGTTGCATTAATACATCTGTAAAAGAAATTATGGCAAAATATTTGCATCACACAAATGAGCTAAGGACAAAGTTTTGCCCCTGGCAATTTGAAGATAGTGTTGATAATGGAATATCCCTTTTGAGGGTTATGGTTTCAAACTGTAAAAATAAAGGATGAGAAGAATGTTAGCTATTAACATTTTTATGTATCAAGGTCAATTAAGATCCCTGTGGCTCAATCCTTTCTGGCCTTAATTGATGGTTCCCAGCTTTCCTATCAATTTTTCTGTTTGATCTTGGCACTGAACATCCTCTTCACTTAGATTTTTGTTGGTTAGTTATCTATGCTCTTCTGCATTCACTTGGCCCAGATAACCTACCCAGGGAATTAATGAGAGAATTGGTCCCTGATGCATTATTAGAACTTGGGCTGAAGCATCTGTTAAATCAATTGAATTTGAAGTAACTTGAGAAGCTGTTACTGCCAGCTACTGTCTCTTCTAAGGGTAAATCACATTTTTCCATGGCTTTTGCCTGCATGTGGGAGCATGTCCTGGTCCAGCATTCCTGTTTACAGCAGTGTGTGCTCCGTATGGTTGCAAATCTTTAAAACCCTAGAAAAGCAACTCCACATCTTGTCCACTTTAATTTTTCCCTCATAGGTACGGACTCCAGTATTTTTAGTTTGACACATGAATAAAAAGCAGGGGAGACTTTATTGTGCCTTTGGACATGTCCTTTTGAATCTCTCCCATGAGTGCTGACATTTGTGTGTGCTCTCCTTCTGTGGTTGTGCAGGGCTTTGTGACGGGTGGAAAAGATGGAATTGTGGCCCTTTGGGATGATATGTTTGAGAGATGTCTGAAGACATATGCTATCAAAAGAGCAGCACTCTCTGCTAGCTCTAAAGGTATTGGCTTCCAGTGTGTTTCAGTAAGGACTGTGTGCATGAGGGTGGTAAATGGCAGTAAAAGGATGGGGACTGGGTGTCAAATTTAACCAGAAGCCAAAGGGAACAGCAACACGCAGCTTACTCTGTGCTGGAATGTTCTGGTTTGATCCATAGAAGATGTATTTCTTGTATTCCTTGTCATTTATAGTTTGTTCTGCTGTTCCCTCCTCCATTTCATGACATTGAGTTTTGTTTTCACTGGTGAAATAATTTTAAGGAGAAAAGTCCCCAGCCTTGAGTTTGGCAGTTCCAAAGTCAGTCCAGTTTCCTTGGCTGGCCACATTCCCTGTGCTGAGAGCAGGGTCCCTGTGGTGTGGAAGGACCTTTAAATACCCCAGGCCTCAGTGTGGAAAGGGATTTTCATGTGTAATCACAGCATTACTCTAAGGTGCTGGAACTCCTGAGCCCCTCAGTCCCTGTCACTGTTAAAGCAGTGGAATACCAGTCATTGTATTGCCACAGTACAGACAAACTGCCCTCCCTGTATTAGTCAGGAATCCATGGATTATCTGGCAGTTTGATCAGGGAATTTTATCTCATGTTCACAATTTTGAACAGATTTGAATTACATATAAACTGTAAGGAATATGAAATTAAAGAAAAATTAAAATCTGGCATTCTTCAGGTTTGCTTTTAGAAGACAACCCTTCCATCCGAGCCATCAGCCTGGGACATGGGCACATCCTGGTAGGAACTAAAAATGGAGAAATACTTGAAATTGATAAAAGTGGGCCTATGACTCTGCTTGTTCAGGTACTGTATGGATCTGCCATAGCAAACTATTTCCTGTATTTTTATGAAAATGCTGGTTCTTTGGTATTCTTTTTTTTTTTGGTAAATTTTGCTCATGTGAAGTAATCCTTCAAATTTGTCTTGCCTGCATGACTGCATATCCAAGATGTGTGAGGCTGTGTTTTATAAAACATTGAACTCATTTACTAATGCAGATTGAGAGCAGTAAGAAATTATTTAACCTTGATATGCAGTGCCAGCAAACTGTATGCAAGCTGAAGGAAAGATGGAAAAAAGCAGGAAGAGTGATTAACAGCTTGGAAAACTGAGAATCTGAGGCAAGATTAAAACAAAATATTGTGTGTATTTTGGGCAAACAAGGATCTAAAAAAGGACATAAACTTTGAGGATTAGCCAATATTAGGATTTCAGGATAAAGTCCTGTTTGGGGTGTAACTGTTCCCTATTAACCTCAAGTCTGGAAAGGAGAATATTGGAAAAACAGGAATTACAGCCAGTAATAGTGGAAGGGAATATGGAAGAGTGCTTTAGACATTTGTTGGGGGGGACAGAGCAAATGTTCAGGTCTTTTGGAATGCAGAAAGCTTTGGAGAGAGGAGATGGTGAAGGCTTTATGTGGAAGCCCAGGGCACCAGGAATATTTCTCTGTCTGCTCTGGGGTGCCCTGACCCCCAGGGGAGCACTGACTTGGATCCTCATTCATGGAGAAAGTTTCCTAGACCTCAGGACAGACTGGAATCCACAAAAGTGTGAAATAGATCATAGAGAGTAGTGTAGGTGTATCACTTGGTGAGAAATTGAGGTTTTGGGATTTTGAGTAGGGTGTGGATGGAAGCAAGATGGAGGGCACAGGGTGTCATCCTGGGCTTCTTCCTCATGATTCTTCATGAGTTTGGGTGGCATTTTGTAATTGGGCAGAAAAGTCTGCGTTGCAGCTCTTTGGGATCAGTTATTGGGTTAAAAGGGAAATAATCCAGGTGTCAGTCCTTAATTGGATAGTTTAGTCTTAAAAGACCTTGGAATAAGAGATTGTTGGCCATTTTGTGCCTTCTAAAGAAAAGCTGCCAAACTCACATTAATGAGACTGTTTTATTGATAAGAAATAATAAACACCTGAGTCTGAACTTGAAACAACCATCTCAAGTGCCTTCAATCCAAACCCAGAGAAACCAACAACTGATACCCCCACAGCTTTACTGCCTGGGACTTGCAAAATGAGGCAGGGCAAGCTTAGACCCTATTGCACAGCCCCACAGGCATTATTTCCTCTTGTGTGGAATGCTTTCCTGCAGGGCCACATGGAAGGAGAAGTGTGGGGCCTGGCAGCTCATCCTCTCCTGCCCGTGTGCGCCACGGTGAGCGACGACAAAACGCTGCGGATCTGGGAGCTCTCAGCACAGCACCGCATGCTGGCAGTCAGGAAACTCAAAAAAGGTAACTCTGCCTTGGCCTGGGGATCCATGGATCCCCTGCTCCTGGAGCAGCTCCCTCTGTGCCTCTGGGGCACTTAATTAATTGGCTAGGCAAAGGACACGGTCGTTAAGGAATTGGGAGCACAGGAAATAAATTGGCTTTGGCATGTGTCAAGTCAGTGCAAAGGGAAGGAAGAAAAAGGACTGTAATCTATTGTAATGAATAATAATAAAATGAACTTCAGTCTCTTTTCCTCCAGCTTCAAGGGGGATGAGTTGACCTCAAAATCACTTTCCTGCCTAGGAATACTTAAGGCCAGTATGTTGCTGACGTAAAAGAATTTCCTTATAATTTCCTTTCCGTATATATATTTCCTTATAAAGATAAAAGTACAATTTCCTGCATGCTGAGCACAGTCATCTTCTGCTGTCAATATGAGCTTTACCTGTTAAACCAACTTCTCTAAAATTAATACTTTTCCTGTCCTCTCCTCTGAATAAAATTAGATAAGCTATATTGAAATGCTGCCTTCTCAAAGTCACTCTTATTTTATTAATTCATTGATATCTCTCAGAAAATTTTAAATTGTTCATTTTCACTGACAGATCTGGAGCACAGAAACCCTTAACTGGCTGGGGGAAAGCAGAGTTAAATTTTTTGGAGAGGTGAACTTGGGAATGGATGAGGGTAGCTGCAGGAGAGTGTGGTCAGAAATAATGCTGAGGCAGAGGTACACTGCCCTCAATCAGTCTTTGAATTTTCCATCCGAATTTCCTTTCTGTATGTGTTTTGGGTGGTTCTTTTGTTTCATTTCTGTCATTGGTGGGTTTAGAATGTGTCTGGAAGGTGATATTTGCACATAAACCTGTTTCAAAAGGGATTAAACCATCGTTGTCAACCCTGTAACGAAGCATCCATCATACCCCTCTGCAACGTATCTTTTTTCAAGAGACAACAAATCCGTTTTAAAATCACACACCTGATGTAGAAACCTTTCAGTTGCAGTTCATTGATGGCTTTCTCAGCCCCAGCTTTTCTGACAGGCTCGTTTCCCTGTGCCTCCTCAGGTGGGCGCTGCTGTGCCTTTTCTCCGGACGGGAAAGCCCTGGCGGTCGGGCTGAACGACGGCAGCTTCCTGGTGGTGAACGCCGACACTGTGGAGGACATGGTCTCTTTCCACCACAGGAAGGAGATGATCTCGGATATAAAGTTTTCACGAGGTACAACCACATGATAAAGTGGAAGAGGAATGTTGCAGTTTGTTTCTCTTGTCTAGGCAAGCTTGAATATCCCAGATTGGCTTTGTGTGTGCTCCATGCATTAAATACTTCACAATTCCATGTGGCTGCACTAGGACAGGCCCCCCCCTGCCTGGTGAATTCACTACAGCGGTGAAAACCACACCAGGATCAGTTAAATTTACCCTTTAATAACCTCGGTGTCTCCTCCTTGCAGAATCAGGGAAGTACCTGGCCGTGGCTTCCCACGATAACTTTGTGGATATTTACAACGTCCTTACCAGCAAGAGGGTTGGCATTTGCAAAGGTGCCTCCAGCTACATCACCCACATCGACTGGGACTCCAGAGGTAGAGTGTTGGCCAGAGGTACAGACTGGAAATGCCCATAAAATGGAATAGCAGGAAACTGTTCCCCTCCAGTTATTGAGATCAACCACTGATGCAAATGCTGTTTCCCCATGGAGCACTGCATGGATCCAGTGCAATTACATTTGTTGGTATCCAATTTCCTTTCCTTGCTGAGCTCTGCCTGGCAATCCCTGCAAGAAGCTAGAGCCTGATGCTCCTGGCTAATTAAGTCTGGCAGGATCCATAATGAGCTCATGCCAGTGAGCCTTCCCAGAGCAGGTGTGATCTGTGTGGGACCCCCTGTGTGCCTGGGCTCTGTCCCTGCTCTTGGCCAGCCCCAAAATGTGGTGTGAGCCAGTGGCAGCAACACCACGGCATCTCCATGGGCACAGCAAACTTCCCATCCCAGGACAGCTCAGAGTGGAGCCCCACTGGGGAGTGCAGAAGAGATGGGAGCTGGCAAAGGTTCCACTTTTGGCAAAGCTGCCTTGTAAATTATTAGGAAAATTAATAGCACATGCATTTATTTTTGACTTCCATTAGTGTGATGGTGAAATATAAGCAAAATATTCCCTATCAGCAGAAACTGATTTGCTGTGCAACAGCAACTTCTTAAGGATATTAGATGGTATTTAAAATATTACTTGTGCATTAATCAGAGTATAGGACCCTACAAGAGTGATTTTAAGCATCTTACTTTGGCTATGAATAACTCTCTAGAGGATAATTTCTTAATTTACCCCCAGAAATCTCTTCACTCAATCAAAAGAAAGTTCTTAGGAGTCATAAGAATTATTAAGATTCATAACAAACTCTCCTTTTGTATCCAGGAAAGTTATTGCAAGTCAATTCTGGTGCCAAAGAACAACTATTTTTTGAAGCACCAAGGGGGAAAAGACACATTATAAGAATTGCTGAGGTATGAATTGTGGGCTGGATTATTTTTACTTTGAAAATTAATTTAAAGAATTGTCTTCAAATGGTGTATTTTTTTATTTTATAATGCTTTATTTACAATGGTTAGAATTAGAATTACTTAGTAATTCCACAGTGTCTTTTCTAGCAGTTGTGAATGGCAGAAAGTGCAGGTTTCTGCTTGTATCTCTAAATTTATTATTGTTTATTTATTAGCAGCCATTTGCCATAATCCCCTTCTCAAAGCCACCTGGTTTTGCACATGGGCTATAAACCACCTTCAAACAGCAGGACCTGGCTTTTCATGAAGCTGATTCCTTGTGACATGTAGTTCTACATGACTATGAACTTGCCAATGTTTAGCACCTCAGAAAATCTTCAGGGAGATTTGTATCCAAATCATGCTCTGCCTTGGAAAAATGGGAATGTTTAAAGTGTTAAGCCTTTTGATGAAGATACATCAAAATTAATTTGTATTAACCAGCTGGAACAGCACAATTTCTTAAGAACTAAAAGTATTAAAATAAAAATGTCAAACAGAGAAAATGATACACATGAAATCAGCATGTATTTGGAATGTGTAAAGTGAGCAGCCTTCTTTGGGGGAATTTTGCTTGCAGATAGAGAAGATTGAATGGGACACCTGGACATGTGTGCTGGGTCCCACCTGTGAGGGAATCTGGCCCATGCACAGCGATGTCACCGTTGTCAACGCGGCCAGTCTCACAAAGGACAGGACCCTCCTGGCCACGGGAGATGATTTTGGGTTTGTGAAGCTCTTTTCCTACCCAGTGAAGGTAAGAAGTGTATGGCTTGCAGTGCTGGGAGGGGAAAGGAAGGAAGGATTGCTGGGTGCCAGGCTGCCAGTGGGGATGTTGTGTGCTGCAGGGCCAGCATGCCAGGTTCAAGAAGTACGTGGGGCACAGTGCGCAGGTGACCAACGTGCAGTGGCTGCACAACGACTCCGTGCTCCTCACCGTGGGCGGCGCCGACACCGCCCTCATGATCTGGACCAGGGAGTTCCTGGGCATCCAGGAGAGCAAGCTGGTGGACAGTGAAGAATCAGACACAGATGCAGAGGAAGATGGAGGTAAAGAGGATTTCATTCAGTCTTCCTTGCCTCAGTCAGAGATTCACACAGGTATTTAACTTGCTAAATTTCAATGTAAGGGGAGCTTGGTAGGATTTGTTTCCTTCCTTTCATTGTTGCAGATCTTCTTGTTCTCTACTGTCCCACTATGAAACAAGGGTAGTTTGTTTTATTCTATGTTTTTTTTTCCTAAGGTTATGACAGTGATGTTGCAAGAGAAAAAGCAATTGACTACACCACTAAGATCTATGCAGTGAGCATCCGAGAAATGGAAGGCACAAAACCCCATCAGCAGCTGAAGGAGGTTTCAGTGGAAGAGAGGTATGTCCCACAAAGGCTTTTGTTTCCATGTGTGCCCTTTTGCACATCTCTTTTCATTCAACTAAAATTAGTCCTTGGAAATAAGACAGGAATTTTAGAATTCACCAGATGACATTTAAAATGGCATTCACAATGTGATTGAGGAAAATACATGTATATGACACATCTCTGAGTGTTGTGTTCTCTTTTGCCATTCACATGAGCATTTATATTCTCTCCTCACCAGTGTGAGTCTGCAGCAGAGCACTTGTGGTAGTGGTAAGCTTGTAAATATGTTGTGGTTAAAGCTTTGGGTGGTGCTTTTATTAAAAGATTTTCAGTCACTTGTAATTGTGTTGGGTTGTCACTGTTAAAGCTGGAATTTCCTATGGCACACACTGGCCTTAGGCTGAAATACTCTAAAAAAAAATTAGCTGGAAGGGGAGCAGTGTTGGGGAGGAGAGCAAAAAAATGAGGTAAGAGCTAAGAACAGTGGGTGAGGGCAGTGAAACACAGACCTAAAGGAGGGGGTGCTAAAATCTGATGGGACAGAACAGGAGCATCAATAACCAGTTAATAATTCCCCCTCAAAATGTGGAGCAGTAAATCCCTACCTGTGAATTCAGCTGGTGACTCAGCTGGAAATTAATTTTGTCTCTTTTGATAGAGTATTTTCTTAGAAATGATCATTCTTTTATCAGGAGTTTCCCTGCTCTTGCCCTCACTGGGCACTGACACCAAGGATTGCTGTGGGTTAACCCACAGAAAGATTTTCAGCTTAGTTCTGTTATTGCAAGAGACAAAATGGAGTTAATAAAACTTCCTAATCTCATGTAGGCCTTGCAAAAATAAGTTTCTGTCTTTAAAGCTCTCAAAGAATGCAGTACTGAACATCTTGAACAGAAAGTAATTAATCATTTTTGCTCAGTAAATGTGCAAAACAGGAGAATTGGCTGTGAAATGTGGGTATGAACAATAAGAAGAAAAATGTTGCACCCTTTTTTTCTCATCACAATGTTTTAACAGTTCCATGCAGGAGGAGGATCAGTGATTTTTACAATGAAATGTTGGACCATAACTTTCTCTTTTTCCATTTCTTTTAAGAATATCTCTTTTCCCTCAAATAATGAATTTGTTCCTCCATCTTTCTACAATAAGGCATAGTGTATCATCTGGTAACATAAATGTTTGCAAATTGAGTTAAAAGAGGAAAATTATTATTTTATTTTGGGTGAATTGCTAAATTGTTACAGGAGTAATAAGTGGCATTGGTACAGATATTTTGCACCAGAAACATTTGTACTGTCCAGCTGTTTGGTTCTGCTGTGATGATTCTGTGTTTTCAACAGTTTTGTACTTTGTTTTAGTCAAGGTTAAAAATAAACCCTTGTCACTGTCCTTCCCATCTTTTCTGCTGGAGAGTCACAGCTCTTGTACACATTTTTATCCCCTTTTTAAATTACAAATGCTTCACTACAACCACACCTTTGGTATTTGGAATTTGCTGTTTTGATCAATCTGACAACAAACCTCATAATTTTCATATGTCACTTTTGTTAAGCAAAGATCAATTCCCTTTCCTGTCTTCAAGGGATTAATATAAATAGTGAGAATTTATAGTGAAATAATCAGAAGTGGCAACTTTTTGGCTAAATGTCAGCAAAGCTGCTTTCTGAGGATGTTGTGGTTGGGTAGGGCCTTAAGCTGTGAAAGGTGCCAGGGTTTGGGTGCAGTGAGACAGGATTCCTGTGTTGGCCACTGCAGGACTGCAGTTCCTGCTCACAGGGGGACACTAAGGGCACAATTCCTGCAGAACCTTGGCACTCCCAGTTGGGAATGCCTCAGGCTAAAGATGACTTCTCTTGGAACATGCATGAAATATGAGGGAAGCTTTGTAGCTGTGTCAAATTCCATCTTTTCTGAGAACACAAAAGAATGTAGCAGCTGGAAAAGGGTTTGTCTGCCCATGACAAACTTCTGAAATCCCTGGCCTGACTTTCCTTTGCACCTCCAAGGGTCTGAAGCAAGAGTTGGTCAATCCAGGTGAAATGGAAAGTCTGCAAGTGCTCAGCTGTCTGTGTTGAGGGAAATCCTAAATGTCAGGGAAATCTAAGGCCAAGTCAGGCTTTGAGGCTGGGGAGCCTTGAAATCTCTGTGCACAGGGCTGAGTGAAGAGGCAGCAAGGAATATTGGAGGCAGCTCCCAAAGCTTTAGATTTTCTGCCAAAGGCACAGCTGGAGAAGCTCTCCCAGCCCCTCCAGGATTGAAGAAGGGAACCCAGAAGATGTGTTCCATTCTCTTTCAGGCAGGTGTGTGGGGAAACCTGGTAGGCTTTTGAGGAGGAAGTTTTTCTGGGGGAAATATTCCAGATCTTTCCCTTTGTGATTGTGCCATGTGTCTGTCTGAAGACCCTGGTGATTGTGCACTGAATATTCTGGCATTGGTAACTTACTGCCACTCACTGTCCACGTGTTCAAAACTGTGGGACAAGCTGGGAGGTTGCTTAGAACAGAGACTGTGAGTAAATCCCAGGGCCTGGAAAACTGCTGGCCCACTTCACTGCAGTGTCTAGTGGGGGTCTTGGAGTGTCCCCCTTGCTCTGTTTTCATTGTGGCTTTGAGAAAGGAAAAATGTTGAAGGTGTAGTGAGAAGAAACTCATAATTAAGCAATTTAAATTAAGGAAAGCGGGGTGGGGAAACAGAAAAAGCAAGTTTCTGGTTTAAGCAAGAAGTAGGAATAGCTGGGGCTGCTTCTGTGAGCTGCTCCTTGGGGGCAATGGTAGGGAGCTCACTGGGGTTTTTTCTTTTAACACTCAGAGAGTAAACTGTTGCTGAAGTTACATTCCAGCTTATGAAATCAAACACATTCCAAAGGTGCTGTGTGGCACCAACGAGACACATCCATCTGTTTAATCCTTCTGTTTGCTGGAGTAAGCTTGCAGGGACTCTGTACTTCTCTAATAGAAAGTGGTGAATCTGAAAACCTCCAGGTACATCCTTTCTCTAGAAATAACAATTTATTGTTCAGTTCAGGAGGAGTTTGATCTCAGGAGCAGTGATGAGACTCCTGAGAAGATTGCAAAGTGGAGGGATGGGAGCTGAACTGTACAGTGATTAGTACAAACTTAGGAGTAATAATGACATTTTCCCTTAGAAAAGAAAATGAGAGCTCTTTATGAAATTTATTTTTCCTGTCTAACTCAAATGTAATTAAAATAATCACAATTCTGCAAATATCTTGGAGGAGTGTAGAAGTTACATGATAGATTTTACTTGCAGGATTTGAATCAAATCATGGCCTGGTATTTTTGGGGAGATCCAACATTTCCTGTCTCCATCAGCAGCTACAGCTTTAGGATGGCAAAGCTGCTGAGGCACAGTTTTAAAATGTCTTGCAGTTGCATTGGTGCATTTGGTTAAGATCATTAATTGATTGTTGTTTCTCTCTCCTCTCCCCAACCCTGTTGTTTTCTTCTTCCCCCTTTCCATGTGTTCCCTCCTCTCCTCCCCACCCCCCTCGTGTCCCTGTCTGTCCCTGTGGCTGGCACCCCTTGCCGTGCCCAGGGTCAGGAGTGGGGTGCCCTGGAGAGGGGCAGCAGGAGCCGCTGCTCCTCGGGAGCCCCTGGCCACTGCTGGGACTGTCCCAGACAATCCAGGACAATTGTAAGCTCTGCTGTGTGCCACAGAAGAATTGTGCTGTTTCACAAAAGGGCTGGGACCATTTAAGCCAAGAATTGATACCATGAGAAGTAACACGAGCTTGCTGATGACTGTGTTCACGTTACTAATCTCAAAGGCAAAGGCCTGTTTGCATTTGGCCTCCTACTAACCCCTAACACACCCCCTGCATCTGCAGCTCTCCTTTAGCTCAGTTTGCATGACTCCACACGTACCTGGTGGTGGGAACTCCTCCAAAGCAGGTGGAATGTGTAGAAAACAAGAAGCAGCATTAGCATGTTTGTCTGGTTTTCCGTTTCCTTGGCATCCTGGCTTGTCTCACTCTCCATGAATTACCCACCTCAGACACTGGTCTCTGTTGTGGTATTTACCTCATGTGTAATCATATGTCCTGATAAGGTTGAAAAGTTAAAGAAGTTGAATTTTCTCTCTTCAAATGTTACTCTTTAAGTTATTAATTTCTTTAAAACAACATGAGCTAACTTATATAAGCTTCCCAAATAGCCCCCACAAGCCTTTGCACCACAAAGTGAATTATTCAATATATGGTTACAGCCTTGGTTCCTGCACCTTTACACTCACACACGTCTGTGGGTGCTGTGCAACAGCTCTGAGTGTGAATCTGTGTTGTATTTACGTGTAGGTGGGGACTATTCAATATGTGTCTGAAAAATACATCTTTGGGGTGGAGAAAATAACTTTGGGCTTATTCCAGCAGAAAGCCCCTCTCTGAGAATGAGGAGCATCATTTGGAATATTCACTTTTACTTTCTCAACAGCATTATGTCAAGTTAATGCACCCTGAATGCATTTGACAGCCTGCTGGTTTCATCCCAGTTGTCCCCAAGGCTTGTACACATTGTGCCTGGTATTTGTCAGTCCGTGCCAAGCAGCTGAACTCAGAGTCAATCTCACTGCTCCCACAGGTCAGCACAGAGCTGGCTCTAAGGTCTGCTCTGTTTGTGTGACACCTGGGGGAGTGGAACTGAGGGATCCCAGCATTGCCACATGTTCCCAGCACCTCTGTCTCTGAGCCTGAGTGCTCCCTGCACTGAGGGTGATGTGAAATACTCAGCTTTTCTCAGGGCTGTGTGCAGGAGCTCTCCAGGGCTGATGGAAAAGCCATGTTTCTCTTGTTCTGTCATGCAGAGGGAGAATCTGCTGTGTGTGATTGGTTCAGTGTTTGCATTTACACAACAGCTTCAAAACATGCTGGAGCTTCTGCATGAATAACAAAACAAATGGAAAAGACTCTGTCCCTTCAGTGTGTGAGGAGGGACAGTGTGTCCAGAGTGTCCCGGGTGTGAGGGACAGCAGGGCCAGTCTGTGGTACAGGAGCTGTTCCCAAGGTGCTCAGAACAAAGTCCCTCAGGTTTAATCGCAGTGATTGCCCTCCTTACTGATTGCTGTGGTGCTCATTTCACTGGGCACTGAGCTGGAATGACCTGGGACTGCAGTGACCAGCTGCCCTGACAGGCTGTGACAGCAGCTGGCCCTACCATATGTCCTGCAGTACTTTGTGGGGTTTTTTTGAGTTTTTGAAATGTTTTTTATTTTAGAGTGCATCAGCATACTTACGAAGTTATAAATATCATAACCATGTAAGGCTTTTTCAGTCCTTTAAAAACACAATTTACCACTGATGTTTCTCTCTAGTTCTGTTTGAGCTTTGCTTTGATCTGCTGTGCTTGAAAGTAGGGTATTTTCATGTTGAATCCTGTTCTTTTTGTTGTCTTATGATAGCTGCAAAAAGTTAAGAAAAAGTAACAGCAGGAAAAGTTGTATGTAAAATTCCTATGAATGTTGGGATGGGAAAATCCAAGGGTTTAGAATTTACAAAATCTTTTAATCCCTTCTCTGGGAAGGGATTAAAAAAAGCTCGAGGAGTTTTGCAGCAGTTTGGAGGCACTTGGGAGTCTCCTCCTGTCACTGGTGAAGGGCACAATTAAAAGCTGCTTTTGCATTTTTTCTGAAATGAACAGTATATTTTTCAAACCTTGGATTTTTGTTCTGTTGCCCAATCCAACCCTACCACCCTCTCCTCTCCTTGAACCTTACTTTCTCTTCTCAGGAGCAGTCCTGCTCATGTTTGTGTAGATCCAAGTGTGTTCCCTCTCCAGTTTGCAGCCATATAAATCCATGTCTGTCTCCCTTTTGGGCCTGAAGCTTTTCCCCACCCATTGCTGCTGGCTCAGCCTGTCACCTTCTTGGTGCAGGACACTCCTGTCCATCTGTCCCTGCCCCAGACCTTGTTGGTCTCTTTCCCATGATGGTGTTTCTGGAGTTTCCATGCTCTTCCTGTTGGCCTTGGAGCACAATGTTTGTGTTCCCCCCAGTTTATTCCTGCTGCAGTCAGCATCTCCAACCAGACAGCAATTCTGGCCTGTGACCTGGAAACAGGACCTGGTTATATCCCCTTCCCACAGAATTTATCATAACAGTTTTTGATCTGCCTTTTCTTTTGATCTTTAACAGATATAGCTTTTTTCCCTTCAGTTTGGCCCTGCTCTCTAAGATCACATCTCTTTCTCCCTCAAGGTGCTCCAAAGCCCCATTCCCTCTTCCCCCCAGCCCAGCTCTTGTGTCCATCTGCTGTTCTCCATCCTGGTGCTGCCTGTTCACCCCAACCTGGTTTGGACTTCTCTCCCCCCGTGGCTGGAGGGAATGTTCACTCACAATTTTCACATTTCTGCATGAAGGTGGTGCTGAGGTTTTTCCAGTTTGGATCTGGACCTCTATCCCTGACTGACAGCTGTGTGTCCTCATGTGAGATCATCCTCGAGATTGCCATGAGTAACAAAAACCTTCTCTGCTGTATTCACAGTGCCCAAAGAACTGAAACCCTCTCACACCTGACTGTGTCCTCTCTTTCCTGGAGCTCCTCTGTGCCATAACATGATCTAAGCACATTTGTTTTAAATTGCTGCAAAGAAACCATTAATGCTTGTGTTATGTTTTAACTTGCTTTCCTTTGGAGGCAGGGAATTGTCAAGTAAGTACTGCTGGGAGCCCAGCTGAGGCCTGGGTTGCTGGAATGTGCCATGCAGGTTGCACAGGTCCAGCAGGGCAAAGGCTGTCGTTTGCTACAGTGCAGATTTCTTGTCTTGGCAGTGTCATCTTCTGTGTGAAAACAAACTAGATGTAGTCACAGGCTTGTTAAAAGTGAAATTATTTCCTACAATGTTTCCAATGTGCTGCTTTCCATGTGTTTTATGAAGGTGGTGATGAGGCAGTGAATGCACACGTGTGTGTATATATACATGGCTGTGTATATATGAATGCACACAACATCTGTGTCTGTGTGTGCTGTCAGTAGGTATCTATAAAAGTATCTCTGTGTGTGTCTCCAAGTTAAGCCTCATGCTTACAATCTGGTGACTATCAAGCATGTCACAGTGGTAGTGTTCTCTTGCTTTCATGAAGTATTTTGGCTTGCTCTTGTCATAAACTTTGATATTCCTAGGTAAAGAACTGTAGAAATGATCCAGTTTGAAATAACGCTAAAACAGAAAAAAGCATGCAAGAAAACAATTCTTTTCCTAAGTGCCAGTTCAGGGGCCCTCATAAATCTGGGCTGAAATTATGCATTTATTTTGTAAGACAATTAAGTTTTGTGATAACTTCCTCTGGCCCTTCCCTGCTGGTCCCAGCACCGCTGCTTAGTCCCACTCCACCCAGGGTCACCCCAGGGGACTCGAGTGGCCACTCTCTGGGGAAATAAAGGTACTTGTTCCCTGAGGACAAGGCAGGACAGGCTGTTCTGGCAGTGACTTGGCCTCCTCACAGCCATTGTGGGCTAAATTGCAGCTGAGCTGGGATAGAGAACAATCATCCATTGTGTGCACTCTCAGCACTGCCTAGGAAACTGTCAACTTCCTAGCAGTTCCCTCCCTGCCAGGCTCCTGAAAATAAACCAACCATGGAACCCCCTTGTGCTCTGGTGCAAAGTGTGCAGGAAGCTTGGATGTAGCTCCCCTTTCCCCTCCATCCTGCAGGACCTTTAGCTCTGAGGCTGCCCAGGGATGCCAGGTGTGATGTTTGTGGGTCTGTGCATTCTCTGGTTTCTGTTTTAGTTTTGCTGGCATGCTTGGATAGCAGTGCTGTGCCTCAGGAATGACTGCTGGCTCTGAAAGTGCTTGTGCATGAGTCTCGTGCTCACAAGTGACTCCTAAACTCTATTAAGTTTCTTGCTTGGCTTTATTTGCTGCTTCCAAGGGGATCAAGGTAACTCTTTCACTCTCTTGGTGTCATGGGTCACCTGCTCATGTGCTTGTTGGTCCTTGCTGGGCTTGAGACGTGGCTTGGACTGGTTCCCTCCAGCCTTGCTCTGTCCGAGCTCAGCTTGTCCTGCTGCTCATTCCCACAGGGCTCAGTCCTCACTGTGCTCTGTCCACCATGCCTTTAGTACCTTCCATGAAAAATCCAGCCCCTATACACAAAAGGGATTTCATTCTTCTCCAATTAATTTTTTGCAAAATGGGAATTATTGGAAGTTAGGGTCTCAGGACAGGAACAAATTTCACAGCATGTGGAATGTAAGAGCAAGGTCAGATTTTTCTGGAATCATAAGCTCTGGGAATGCTTTCCACGTGCTCCCCTTAGCTCTGTCCCTCTTTTCCCAGCAGGATCAACAGCAGCAGCAGAGGTTATCTGACCTCACAGACCATTTGCACACATCAGATTTTGTCTCAGCCTGTGTTCTGCATTTGTCTCTATCTACTTTTAGCAACTGTAATTATATAAAATAGCTTTGCTGGCCCCAATCTCACAAATTCCCTTGGATGAATGACTTTTGCATTTAAATGCAACCATTTTATCTTTAATATGATTTTGAGAAGATTTTATTGAAGCCATGTCAAGGTTTTGGGATGGGGTTTCTCAGAAGAAGCAAGGCTGGGCAGAGGTCAACTGCCAGCTGCAGAAATTACTTCAGATCATTTCTGAAAGCAGCAATTTACTATCATTTCATATTCAAGGATTTTTCCATGGATTTAAATCATTATGGTTTGGGGTCTTTTGAATGGTGTAAGGTTGTTTGTCCTGCTGCTCATCCATGAAGTCTACATCAATGTTGCTGCACTTTCTATAAAAAGTGCAGAATTTTAATCAGTTTATTGTACAACTCTAAAAAAGCTCATAGAGGGGCAACTGTCCATTTGCTGCTCTCACATGCTGTGGAAGGTTGTGCTTAACTTTCAAATATATCGATTGTCTCCTTTTTAAAATGTTCTTTTCAGGCCACCCGTGAGCAGAGCTGCTCCTCAGCCTGAGAAACTGCAAAAGAACAATGTCAGCAAAAAAAAGAAACTGGTTGAGGTCAGAATTCATATCTTTCCTATTTCTTTAAGAGTAACATGTGCTGGGTGAAATCCATCCCTTTGTCTCTCAGTGAAGGGCAGGTACAATCACAGAATCTGTGCATTCCCATGATCCCTGCTCAATCCCAAGGGAAATACATCCAGAACCAGCACTTTGGCCCAGGAAAAGCCCTATGTGGGATTCTGAATGATGAAATTTGCTCATTGACTTTGGAACTTCCCTTTCTCCCCAAACAACTTGTTTGGATTCCCACATAAGAGGCAGAACCAGGAATATTTTGTGGACCATTTGCAGCACTTGCTCTATGGCTAATTGGGATTGTTCCCAGTGAGCTGTGATTGTGTTTGGGACAGTCATTAAGTTGGGCTTCAGGGCTCCAAGGCAGCTCTACCAACAATCCATTAACCATGCTGGGTTCCTGGAGGAAATTTCCTTGGCAACTGCTCATTGTAAGCTGCAATTACACCTCTGATTAATGTCTTAATTACAGAGTTACTAATAGCTTGCCCTGGCTTCCTCTAAGGGCTTCAAGGTCAGAATTTGGTCTGTGGAAATTTGGTAGTTTATGAGAATGATTTTTGAAAACGCTGCAGATAGCTTCTTTAAAATATCTGATGCCCTATATAAATATTAAATTGTGATGGGAAGAGCAATAAAACCCAACTCTGTGAGTTGTATCTGCTTGGAATGGGAATTTACAGAACCAGGGCATTTATAGCCCTCTGAATAATTAAAAAAGAAAATAATATAAGTGCAGTGCTTTAGTTGACCAGTTAAAGGTTTTAGATAGCCTCTGATAATGTTATGCCTCAATAAATGAGCAGAGTGGGGATAACTAATTATTATTTTGTTATTCTATTGCCTCCACAAGACATTGGTACTTGTGTAATTTAGAATTGTCCTTAAGTGGTCCAGGCTCTGAAATCTTGTTTTTTCTTCCATTTCACTCTTGTTCTTTTTGTTTTCCTGGAGCAGGAGCTGGCTTTAGACCACGTGTTTGGATACAGAGGATTTGACTGTCGCAACAACCTCCATTACCTGAACGATGGTGCTGACATCATTTTCCACACAGCTGCAGCAGGCATTGTCCAGAACCTCTCCACTGGTAATTCCACTTGAAAAAACACTTGGAGATAAAATAGCTTGATAAGGAAAATATTTTTGATCGGAAGTCTGAACTTTTTATCTTCCTATGGCTTTCCCACATTTGGGAAACTTTGGAGACTCCAGTCCTGGGACAGCCTCTGGCCTGTGGGCTGGGAAACAAGGATGGCCCCATCTGTCCTTTCTGGGCCCCTTCCCTTGGGAGGGCTTTGCCTCCCCTTCCCTACTCACTGCTTCAATTCCCTGGGATTTCACTGGGAAACCTGGGCTTTGCTTTGCCATTTTGGTGTTTCTTGCACTCATGGTGGCTGTGGGCTGATTCCTTGGGTATAATTTCCCAAATATTGCTTTTATCCACCTCTGTGTGTTGATGGTTGTGTCCATAGTGCATTTGGGAATGGTGTCTGGGAATGGGAGCAGAGCAGCCTTAGTGGCCCCTCATCCCCTGCAGAGTTTTAACAGCTGCCCAAATAGTCTGTGGTGGCTCTTCCTTGGTCCTGTGGTGACTGAAATCCTCTTTGGATGGCATTAGGGAGCCAGAGCTTCTACCTGGAGCACACAGATGACATCCTGTGCCTGACAGTGAACCAGCACCCCAAGTACAAGAACGTGGTGGCCACCAGCCAGATCGGTACGTGCGCCCCAGCAAAGCTTCCCTCAGCTCTCAGGGCACTGCTGGATTTGGGGCTTTTCTGTGGGGAATTCTACTTTGTGTTTGATTTGGAAGAAGTAATCAAGCTCCAGGGTTTTCTTACTGTTTCAGTTCCGTCTCTGATTGTGAGTGATTGGATTTTAGAGTTAATTGGAGTGTAATCATACTTCAGAAGGCAGACTTTGATAAACTGCCTAATCATCTCAGTAATCTGATTTATAGAGTTCCTTCTTTCCTTCCTGTGTCCAAGGCACTGTTTAGCAGTGAGAATACAATGAGCATCATTTTGTCTGCAGGAATACAGGAGCTGTACAGAAAAGGCCAGAAACAGAGAGAGATCTCAGCAGGAGTTAGGGGACATACCAGGGGACAGCTGAGAAACCACTGATACGTGGTTTTTGTGTGTTTATTGTTTACATGGAGGCTCCTGCAGGAGTAGACATTGCATGGGGAATGCAGGATGAGTTGTCCCAAGCCTTGAGAAGGATCTACTGCCCCTCAGCCTAAATAATTCACTTTATGGAGGAGAACGGGGTCAGAACATCTCCTCAAGCCCGCTCCAGAAGGAGAATGGAATCCATAACTTGAGGACAGGGGGCAGGTGATGAGCACAGTGACAAACACAAACCCTCTGCTGCCTGTCCTGCTGCTGGAATGTGGAGAGAGCACCCAAACCTGCATGTGGTGCCAGAGCTGTACAAAACACTGGTTTCTGGGACATGGAAAAGGCTAAAGGCCCTTTTGCTAGGTCTCAGGAGATCAGTGCTTCTGAGTTTGATACTTTGGATAAGTAGAGATTCACTTCACTTTTGGATTTAATAATATCTAAAACCTGCATGCCTGTAACATTTCTTTTAGATACCATTTAAAAAACTTTAAAGTACTAAATATTGTTGCAATATTTGTGTATAAAAGCCAATATACCCAAAAAAGTTCAACAATATTCCTGCTTATTTGCTTTGTTGATTTAATCCATATCCATTTCCAAGTTTTTAATTTTGTTTTCCTTCTGGAGCTGATGCTGGCACTTCAGCACGAGCTACATGACTTATTTCACCTATTGTTTTCCCTTGGTGCTTCCTCATTTGCCATTGCTCTCACAATGCAGGTGACATGACAGAATTCCCAGGTAAGGCTGATTTGTTTGTGAATTTAGCAGAGTCCTGTTGAGTTCCATGTTGCCTCGTTGTATCTGTGTGAACCATGGATACAAGTGAAACATCTGCAGGCAATTTCTTTTGCATGAGGCTCTTCATGAATGTTATGTTGTTCTTTTAGAACTTGTCTGACTTCATGGACTACAATGATCCCCCCCCCCCCCCCGTGTTTTGCAAGCTATTTTGATTTCTCTTTGTTTCCCAGTAGTGCTAATCTTCAAACAAATCCAACCCCCCAACTAATGTCTGTTCAGGTTAAATGTTCTTGAAAAATGCCTGGTTTGCGCTGAAGCTTTCCAGAATTAATTCTCTTTCAATGCCTCTCTCTGCCCACAGGTACAACCCCCACAATTCACATTTGGGATGCCATGAGCAAGCAAACCCTTTCCATGCTGCGCTGCTTCCACACCAAAGGCGTCAATTACGTGAACTTCAGCGCCACGGGCAAACTTCTGGTGTCAGTGGGAGTGGACCCAGAGCACACCATCACTGTCTGGAGGTGGCAGGAAGGTACAAACCAGGGGAAATCGTGGTCCTTCCTCTGTGTCCATTGTGCACAGAGCTGTGCACAATGACTGGCTTTGCCTTTCAAGCCTTTGGAGTTTTGTCTCCCCACTCTGAGTATCCCATTTAAAGACAGCAAAGGGCTAGAAAATACGAACAGGAAGATAAGTCTTAAACACCCGTTGTAAGTGGAAATTAAGGAAAGAATTATGCTTAACGTAAAATTACCTGAAATTAAGGAGAACTATTCCTTTTCTTTCCTAAAACACTTCAAGTCCTATGACGGAGATAGGCCTTTGGGAAGTAATTTCTAGAAAAAGAATTATTTTTGGAAATGATGGAGGGAAGAGGAAAAGTGCCTCAGCTCATGAGTGTGTCCCTGTGCATTTTTCACCAGATGATAGCCAACATTTCTGTGTTATTTCACTCACCCAGGAGACAGATTGTGCTATAAAGGCCTTAAATCTGCATTTCCTAAATCTGTGGGATGCAATGGAATAACGAGGGACTTTGGGAGTTGCATTAAGATGTTTGATACGCTAAACAGTGTTGGGATTTGCAGCTGCCAGCATCTGGGACACAGATCTCTAATCCAATACCAGCTCAATTTATTTGATAAAATCATATCAGAGCTTAATTCCTCAGGTGAATTCAGCTTTGCTTTTATCTTTTCCTCATTAAACCAGGGGCTAAAGTTGCCAGCAGGGGAGGACACCTGGAGAGGATCTTTGTTGTGGAGTTCCGCCCCGACTCCGACACTCAGTTCGTGTCCGTGGGGGTCAAACACATGAAGTTCTGGACCTTGGCTGGCAGCGCTTTGCTCTACAAGAAAGGAGTCATTGGTTCCATGGAAGATGCCAAGATGCAAACCATGCTCTCTGTTGCCTTCGGAGCAGTGAGTTCAAATTACCTGCTGCAGGATTTTACATTACCTTTGTACTAAACCTGCAAGGGTCAGTTTTCTTTGCTGAAATCCAACCCAGTGCTTGTTAGTGAAATGTGGATTCAAAACCTGTGCACCTTGAGATCCTTCCCTGAATTTCCTGAGCACAGCTGGATGAATGTCTTCCATTTAAGCTCTGTGCACACCTACTGCCCTGGCTTTTTTTTTTTTTTTTTTATACTTTGCTGGTTATTTATCTGCTTAGCTTAAACTTGATCTGTTATTTCCTGTATAATTTTTTCTGCTAAGGGTCTTTAGCGTGACACCTGTCAGTGATGCCACCAATGGTGACAACCCAGTGTGGTCATTAAGAACTTTTAAATTTAATGTAAAGGATTTTACTTGAAGCTGAACAAAAATTCCGAGCTGTCCGTTGTGTCAGATATTGCTGCTGTGTGTTGCAGAATAACCTCACGTTCACTGGTGCCATAAATGGAGATGTGTACGTGTGGAAGGATCATTTCCTGGTCAGGCTGGTGGCCAAGGCTCACACAGGACCGGTGTTCACCATGTACACGACTCTGCGGGACGGGCTCATCGTCACTGGGGGCAAGGAGAGGCCGTAAGACACAGCATCTTCCTGAAGTGCCAACTTGTCTCCCTTGTGTGCTTTTTGGTTTTGTTATTTATCCAGCAGCCCAGGGATAGGTGGTCTCTGTGCTGTAGCAGCTTCACTCTCAGTTTTGCATAACCTGCCCAGGTGGCTCAGTAAGTGAAGGACTAAAGGAGGATACTTGAGGGCTATAGTGGCCCATGTTATGCAGCAGGGAGATGCTGACCCTCTTTGGAATTGTTCCAAACACCTGGATAAGCTCTTATTGCCTGAGCTCCTGCCATAAGTGGAGTTCTCTTCATTTGTTAGTTCTGTCAAACTACAGACAGCCTCTCCCAGTAGAGATGCTGTGGGTCTTGGGATTACCACAAGAAACAGATTTGCCAAGAAACAGAGATTTGAGATATGTGGCAAGAGAGCAGTTTGGTTTGTCATATTATGGTGCTGTTTAAACATGAAGTGTGAAAGCATTTAATTTTTCATTATTTACTTCCCATTGCACCATAATAGCGATATAGAGTGGGGGTGGGTCAATGTATGCTTAGTGATTTAAGCAGAAAACTACTGGTGGGATTTCCATGTGTAAAGGAGCCGGCAGGTAACACCAGGGCTCCTTTGCAGCACGAAGGAGGGGGGAGCAGTGAAGCTGTGGGACCAGGAGATGAAGCGGTGCCGAGCCTTCCAGCTGGAGACCGGGCAGCTCATCGAGTGCGTGCGCTCCGTGTGCCGCGGCAAGGTGAGAGCACGGGGGGAGGGGGCGGAGCTCAGCTGCCTGCCTGAGCTCTGCTGCTGCTTTAGAGCCACAAAACCCCCACTGGGAGCTACTGAGAGACTGGGAGAAGCAGAAGACAGTAGAAAAAATGGAGTCATTTGACTTGCTGCAGTCACTCTTGCATGTGTTTAAATTGTGCGTGAGAAGGGAGCAGTGATGCTGCACGGGGTGGGGCCTGTCCAGCCAAGCGCTCCAGGGATGGTCTCTATTGCATTTTGACACATTCCTCGATAAAAACACCACTGAGGAATGTTGTTTTATATTTCCAATCAAGTAGCCATTAACCAATTACAAGCTTAATCTCTTTATGCTTTTTCCAAATATTTGCCAAGGAAGCTCTGGCAGTTTAAACAGTGGCAGTTACTGTTACACTGATCACCTCTCTCCACTCCTTCTCTTTGTCTACAAACAGGGGAAAATCTTAGTGGGAACAAAAGATGGAGAAATCCTTGAAGTAGGAGAAAAAAATGCTGCTTCTAACTTGTTAATTGACTGTCACATGGAAGGGGAAATCTGGGGCTTGGCAACTCACCCCTCCAAAGACATCTTTATCTCTGCAAGCAACGACGGAACAGCCAGGATCTGGGACCTGTCAGACAAAGTGAGTACTGTGAATGTAAAAGTGTGTGATTAAAAATGAGCATTTTATCCAAGCATCCATTTTTCCAGCTGTGCTTTTGAGCAGCCCTGGAACGAGAGCAGGGTTTTGCCTCTGTCGTGAGCAGGTTTTGATCATGTTTGGCACCAGCACTCCCAGAGGAATGCAGGGATTCACCAGCACACTTGCTCTGGAGTGCCTCTTGTTGGGCATTGTTTATTTTGATCCCAGTCTGCAGGCTGGGGGATCAAGGAAGCATTTTAATTCCACATTGCATGTCTGGGTGGCACAGACTGTGCTGTCACACACACACACACACACAGCCCCTGTCCATCATTCTGCCTTCCTGGCAGGCATGGCTCCCTCTTCTTCAGAGCCTTCCTTTGGAACTCTGCATGTTGCCTCGGGGATTTTTCCAAGTCAAATTGACTAACAACAACCATTTTTAAAAACAACAAATAAAACATTAAAAAAAAAAAAAAACAAAAAGTTTTCAGCTCATTTTGGCCAGCATAATCCTTTCCAAAAGCTTGTTACCTGAGCTAACAGGATAATTTTTAATGAGGAGAATTTGTCTATTATAAATACAACCAGCTAGGTGAAAACGCAAGAGCTTTCAAGGACATTTCCATGTACCAAATGAAACGGGAGAGCTCTGTGCCAATCAGCAGTTGTTGAAGATGTCAAAGTCACCTTTGAAACAAATTAGGAAATCGATTTTTCAGCTTGTTCTGCTAAATAGTCCTTTTTCTGGTGTGAAACTCGATGTCAGTCTGCAAAATAATGCAAACATGAACCCCCCATCCAAATCACATCTCTATTTTAAAGCCTGCTTAGCGACATATGCCTGGTGGGATGTGAGTCTCGGTGTGACATTTCAGGTTTATGTTTAGAGGGAAACAGAGTGGATTTGTTTTGAATTAAGCAGGTTTTGTACTTTGTGTTTGGAAGCTCTGGGTGTGCTGGGGAGGTGTGAGCCTGTTGCCTGTGTCCCCGCAGAAGCTGGTGAACAAGGTGAGCCTGGGGCACCCCGCGCGCTGCGCCGCCTACAGCCCCGACGGGGAGATGGTGGCCATCGGCATGAGGAACGGGGAATTCGTCCTCCTGCTGGTCAACAGCCTCAAGGTCTGGGGCAAGAAGCGGGACAGGAAGTCTGCAATTCAGGACATCAGGTAGGAGGTGCTCAGAATACACAGCCCTGCCTCGAGGGAACAGCCATGGGGTCCCGGGGGGATTTGCAGAGGTTTTGTAAGTCTGTGTTTGTTGGAACCTGTGTGAGCTGGTGAAGGGCACTGTGGTGGGGCTTTAATTCAGTTCCAGCCACACTGCACAGCTGGAATTATTGGGAATTAATTCTCCAAATTGCAGTTCCTGTTGCTGACTCCCAGAGGATTGGTGTTGCTCTGCACACTGTGCTGTGGCTTTATGCAAGTGCAATATTAGCATCATTTAAACAACACACAATACAGAATACAGTCATGGAATGGTCTGGGTTGGAAGGGACTCGAAATATCATCCAGTCCCACCCCTTGCCATGGCAGGGACACCTTCCACTATCCCAGCTTGCTCCAAGCCCTGTCCAACCTGGCCTTGGACACTTCCAGTCATGGGACAGCCACAGCTTCTGTGGGAAACCTGGGCCTGGGCCTCACCACCCTCACAGGCAACAATTCCTTCCCAATATTCCATCTAACCCTGTCAGAGATATCCTCAGTCTTTCTCTTCTCTTAAGCATCAGGTTTTGATTTGGGTTCAGTCTTCCTGTTGATAGAAGGTTTTTTGTGTTTTTTCATTTAAAAAAAATTACTGTTATGTTAGCATGAGAAGAAAAACAAATCTTGCACCAGAACAGCCAGTGACATCCCCACTCCATGTTTTATTGTCTAGGATCAGCCCAGATAACAGGTTTTTGGCAGTGGGCTCACAAGAACATACTGTGGATTTTTATGATCTCACTCAAGGCACAACCCTGAACCGAATTGGCTACTGCAAGGACATTGCCAGTTTTGTCATTCAGATGGATTTCTCTGCAGACAGCAGGTACATCCAGGTATGTCTGGGATAGCCCCCAGAGTGCCCGGGTTTATTGGGCCACCAGAACGAGATCAAGCTCCAGCTGTGCTAAGGGCAAAGCTTTATCCCGGGTCAATGGAAGGGGGACAATGCTGAAAAAGAAATTATGGATTATAACCATATGAAAGCCTATCCCTTCCTCCCTGAGGCTGGGATGTGTGTAAGAGCTCACTTGTTTAATCAAATTGTTAATTTGAAGGGGTTTCCTTCAGAAATGTTTCTGATTTAGTAAAATTATGTTGAGATAGATTTTCTCTCACTTCCATACTTTATCAGCTCTGCATGTGAGCATCTCCTTCCATCATCCTGTAACATTATTATTCCTTTATATAGCATGTGATGAATTCCAGATTATGAGGAAAAAAGAGAAATTTTATCCTAGCTGTTCAATTGCTGATAAAACCTGGTGAGACTCTTGAAAATTTTAAAGAAAATTATGTGTTTATAACAGTTTCCGGGTTTTTCCTTTCCCTCTTTCAGGTATCCACAGGTGCCTACAAGCGGCAAGTTCACGAGGTGCCCCTGGGAAAGCAAATCACAGACCCTGCAGTCATAGAGAAAATCACCTGGGCCACGTGGACCAGGTAACATGGTCCATGGGGAGCACTGGCATCAGTCACAGGTTTGGGGGTGCAAATGCTGAGATGGCCCCAGGGCCTGGCAAACCTGAGAGTGCCCCCAGGCTCTGCTTCCCCAGAGCTCCATGGGACACCCCTGGGGTTTTACACACATCTCTGTTTGGTGGCTGTAGTAATTAGTGCTGTTAATTACACCAGGGGCTGTCACAGAGTGACAGTGACAGTGGCTCACTGCCACTCATCCCAGACCCCTCACACGGCTCTGGGTCACTCCAGGCAGCCTTGTCCTACACCAGCAAATACCAGCAGCACAGGAGGCCTGGAAATGTGCACTGATTGTATGAAGGATTTCTGAGTGTCACTAAAATGTATTTCCTGATGTGGATGAACACAGGAAGCTGCCCCCAGCATTGCAGAACTGTGGCTGTGCTCTTCCTGTGAGAAGTGGGACAGGCCAAAGGCAGAGCTGACAGTGGGTAACAACCAGGCAGGGCTGGGAGAAGGTAAATGAGAATCCTCCTACTCTGCTGGCATAAAAATCTGCCCCAAATTCCCCATTTCAGAGGACTCCTGACAGCTGGTGGGAGGGGGCAGATCCCTCTGGCAGTGACTCTGTGGGTAAATGATTACAGAGAGCTGAAGCCAGGGGTAGAACACCTATTTCTGAGAACAAGTGGACATAGAGCCAAGCATTCCCTCATTCAGGAACTCACAGCTAAGGGAACAGTGCAGTCAGAAACCCCAGGGGAAGGCTCATAGAGACCAGAGCTGCACAAGGTGCTGGTGTAGAATAATGCCAGCGGTTTCATGGGAAATAAAACTAAGGATTAATGGACAGAGATTGCTTAAGAATCACATAAAAATGATGTATTAGTGTGGTGGTCTCCATGATGAGCTCAGGGCAATCATTTAGAAGGGACAATTTTATTTTAAATGCAGCATCTTTTTATTACTGACCTGTGTTGGCTCAGCGCCCTGTGGAAGAGCAGCAGCAAGTCTTACGGTCTGATGTATTTTATTTACCTTGATTTTGGAACAGCATTCTTGGAGACGAAGTCATTGGGATCTGGCCACGAAATGCAGATAAAGCCGATGTCAACTGTGCCTGTGTGACCCACGCTGGCCTGAACATAGTGACAGGAGATGACTTTGGGCTGGTCAAGCTGTTTGACTTCCCATGCACAGAGAAATTTGTAAGTGCTTCTTTTATTTTCACCTGAGCAGCTTTTGCTTTTCCCAGACCCCTCAGCACTGGGTGTTACAGCACCCAACCAGCAGGGTCCATCCTCAGGAAGCTCTTAGAGCAGCCAAACAGCACAGTCCATCCATGGGCAGCTCCCAGGGAGCGAAAAGGCCTTGGGGTCAGCACGGCTGTGGGCACAGAGCTTTGCCTGGTGCCAGCCCTGAGCTGCCCTCCTGTCCCACAGGCCAAACACAAGCGGTACTTTGGGCACTCGGCGCACGTCACCAACATCCGCTTCTCGCACGATGACAAGTTCGTGGTGAGCACCGGAGGGGACGACTGCAGGTAACGGGCTGGGACTGACTGGGGCACTCACACACACAGGGACACAGAGCCAGACACACAGGGACACAGGCACACAAGTGTGCACGTGCACACACACCACACAGCCACACTAACATGACCCACACACACACACACTGCACACACACAGTGCACACAGAGACACAAAGATACACTCACACACACACACTGCATACACAGAGAGACACAGACACACAGTGCACAGACACTGCCCACAGAGCAAAGACAGGCACACAGCACACAAACACAGACACATAAGAGTGCACACACCCAGTCACACACAGATACATAAACTGTGTACACAATGTACATACAACACACAGTGCTCACACTGCAGACATGCACACGTGCAGTGCACACACATTGCATATATGCAGACAGAGAAACTGTGCCCAGAGTGTGTGTGATATGCAGACAGAGAAACTGTGCCCAGAGTGTGTTTCACACACACACACACACACACACACACACACACACACACACACACACACACACACACACACAGAGTCTGTACTTCACACACCCAATGCATTTATTTTCTGTTCCTGTCTCACTGGGCTGTGCCCAAGGCCAATCCCTGCTGTCCCTCCTGTCTCCCCAGTGTGTTTGTGTGGCGCTGCCTCTGAGGAGCCTCTGGCTGCTGCTGTCCTGCCCCAGTGAGGGCTGTGCTGGCCAGGACAGCCAGGAATGCCCCCCTGGCTGCAGGAATCCCAGCCCTGCTGCAGGCTGACATTTCCAGATCACTCATCCCAACTTACCAAAAGGGAATGGGAGCTGGCCTTGGAAAGCCCGACACCCTTGCGAAGGAAGCTGAGGTTTGAAGGGTAACCTGGGGATCCCAAAGGGATGAACAGTTCACTCACAAAGCTGCTTTTGCCTAATACTGTGTTGTTCAAACCATGTCTGAAAAGGGAGAAAATGCTGACAAAATGCTGGGCCCTTTAATTTCCAAATTTGTGGCTTGAACAAAGTTGAAAAAGTGGGTGGGTTTTAACCCCACCTGCTTAAAACTCCAATTTGGTGCACTCAGTAAAGCTGGGAGCATTTAATGAGCAGGCTGGGGAGGGGGGAGGTAACCCTTCAGCTTTCATTAATTGAAGGAGCAAAGTATCCCTTTTTTTTAAGTCCATTTTATTTTTAAATATATATATATTTGGCAGAATTTTCTATCCATGAAGTGCCTTGGAATAATTTTCTAGTCGTTTGGGCTGCAGCCTTGCCCACCTGCTTTCCACACACGGTGCTATGACTCTCACCCAGAGGAGGGCTAAACCATTCTCACCTTTTCCAGCTGGGTACTTACATGATCCCTGTTTTCTGCTTTGGTTTTTTAATACCTTCACAAGTGAATTCCCCACTGTTTCTGTGCTGTCAGAAGTGAGGCATTCCAGCTCCTGGGCAGCTGCTCCTGCAGCCAGCAGTGCAAGCTGAACTCCAACAGTGAGTGAGAGGAGAGGGCTTGGACAGACTTGGTTCAAGACATTTTAACACCAAGATTGAGGGAGTCATTCCCCAAGTGTTCCTGCATGCTCCCCCTTTCTGGGAAAATGTGCTTTACACTCCTACAGGCAGTGGCCAGCCAGAACCTTGGCCTGGTGGGAAAGCCTCCATCAATCCCTATTTCCTGTTCTGGAGGGGGATCCTAAGCCTCCAAAGGAATCTCTGGAATGTCCCTAGAGCAGGGCTCTGTGTGCCTTCCAGTCAGTCCATGCTGCTTGTAAGTAAAACATAAATCCTCTAATACCAGGATTGCAGCTTTTTTTTTTTCTGGGAAAAGCTCATCGTGGCTGACTCTGGGCTCCTCTCCCTCTCCTTGCTTCTCCCTCACCCCACAGAGCCTCCTGGCCGGGCCTGGGGGACAGCTGAGATCAAAGGAGAGCTGCCTCCGTGGAAAAGTGGAACCACAGGCAGATATTCCCAACAGGCAACTCAAACCCTTCACTATTTGTTAGAACATTTTGTCAAAAACAAAAACTCAAGGGACAGTGGAATTGGAGAAAGTTTAAAAAGAAATATCTTGGGTATGTATTTTGCTATTCAAGATTCTGGCCATGGAACAACATCCATACTTTGAACTTACCTTTCTTAATTAAAAGAAATAAAGGCCAAAATAAAACATTTAGACTTACATTTAGTGTCTGAAAAGCAATAGTGCTTTAGTCCCAGTTCAGGACAATAGGATTTTGAACTCTGGAACCTTCCTGCTAGTCCGTTTCTGCTGCCCACTGCACAGAAAAGTAGCAAAAACATCCCATTAAAGGAGTGGATTCCTGTCTGTTTAACACACAAAGTGCTTCAGCAACCTCAAAGAATCACTTTTTTTTACAATTGAATTTATTAATGCCTTATATGACTATACAGCAGAGCAGTTTGTCAGATACACAGTACGAGTCCCTATGCAGTCTTTTTTTCAAAGAAACCTTCGGGATCGAATCCTGTTCTGTCAGGTGGTGCCAGCAGTGAGCACCTCTGCCTGTGTTGTAACCACTCATGTTTGCCTTCCTTCCACGTTGATTGTATCCCAAATAACACCAGTTGTGTGGCAGAAAGAATTAATCAAGAGTGATGTGAGAAATATCTTCAAGCAATAGTGTCTGTCAGGAAAACACTTACCTATGGTTTGTATGTTTCTATGGTCTGGCTTCCTGTATAAAATGCTCAGAAGTAATGCTGTATTTTACTGTAAAATGAAATATTAATGCATGAATTTCTATTTTTCAATGGTCAAGATGCCATTCAGTTAAAATCTGCATCTCAAATAAATTTGTACACAAGTTTTCAATGTCCAGCTCTTAATCAGAATCAACATGTTGACCTGGAAAGATTATTGGGACTTATTTCCTTCAAACTTGAAAATGGCATCAACCATTCCTGTCTCAAAACTCCAAGAGCCCAACACCCTTCCAGAGCTCCCTGGGACACCAGAGGTGGCCCTGAGCAGCTCCTTCAGGCTGCAGAGCAAGAAAAGGGACCGTGACAAACCCACCCTGCATCACACTCTACTCGGACACTACTGCCACCACCATGGACAATGGAAATTTATCACAAGGAACTTCAAAATAAACACAAATATATTAAACTTGCCTCAAGAAAGCCAAATACTGGTATCATTTTATGTCTATAAGCTTTATTGATACTTGGGGTTTTGGGGTTGGTTTTTTTTTCCTTTTTTGTTGGGATTTTTTTTACATTTCACAATGCATTCCACAGACTTAGTTCAGTACAGCTCAAACTGCAAGTGTATAAATTTTCACTTATCATTTCTTGCATAACAGGACAGGGCTTTAAGTTTCCAAACAACATTTGCAGCATTAGATACTCGGTCCACAGATTATCAGAGTCTGAAAGCTGGAGAATTATTTGCTCAAGACCAACTACTGTACGTTTGTGCAACAAAGTGTATGCTGTAAGTTTCTTTTACTCTGTGTGGAGGTTCTTTGTTCATTTCTCTTTTGTTGTTTCCAACAGATGCCAGTGTTTACAGAGACTTTTTAGTTTCTCAAGCTTGTGTGCTCTGGAGCTTGTCCAGGCCTCAGTCAGTTCTCTGAAGTACAAAGCACTGTGGAGCAGCTGAAAGATCTAAGCTTTGTGAAACACATATATATATATATATATATATTGGCAATTGATAAAACAAAATCACAATACAGCTATACTCATACCAAAAAGGCAAGATTTTTCAAAACTTGCTAAACTGGTATATTCTTCTAAAACATCTCATTTTAGAAAATCTGCATCAATCTACACAGACCATACACAGTGCACAAACTGGGAAGTGTTCTCCTCTGCCCCACCTGCTCTACACCTCCGGCACGCAGCAGGAACTACCTCTGATGAAGCAAATGTACAGCTGTCTCAGTCGTTTGTGTTAGCCAGTGCTGCACACAGGATAAGGAAAGATGATTAGTTTTAGATCCATACATAGCAGCTTACAATACTTAAAGATGATGAAACACATGGCAGTCAAAACAGTTATTTTTCCTCAAACACTGCGTTGCTAAAAAATAAAGATCTGTGAAATTGCACTGCAATGTCAAGGGGTTTGCTATTCCCTGACCCTCCCCATGTAAATCCAATGAGTATTTTCCCCCTTAAAAGATGAACTTTCTTTCCTATTGATAAGTTGCTTCAGGTTTATTTTATTCAGTTTTGCGCTTCAACCCAGGGATCTTTGCTTGGATCCTGCAAGAGGAAAAAAAAAAATAGACAAAGCTAAGTGTGAGTAACAAAAAAGGAAAGGTTAAACAGAGTCTTACAAACAGCAACATGTGAAAAGAACCCTCACAACACAGCTTTGTACTCAGAGCCCAATGACACTGCTGAACTTCTCATTCCCCCCTCAACTGCACCTGCTGAGGGGCTCAGCTATCACTAATGGCTTCACATACACAGATTTCTATTGGAAATAACAGAGGCTCATTTCAATACAGCATCAGCAATAAAGGAGCTCATTTCCTAACCAGTCCAGAGTTAACCTTTTCCCTCCTTGGCCTGGCACAAGGAAGAACAAATTAGTCCTAGACAGGAGTGCCACTGTTGTCAGTACAAAGGAAAAGAAATAAACCCAAACCAACTCACTTTGCCATGGCATCTTTGACATTCTTGTTCACAAGTCCCAGGTAATGGTCGATTTGGGCCTGGAATTGAAGCAGAAAGAAGTTACAGCCCAGCTCCTCCTCTGCAGCCTGGCTGAGTCCCAGAGGACTCTGTGGGTGCAGGGCTGGGCCCCTCTGGGCCCCACAGAACAGCAAAGCTGCTTAGCTGGGCCAGGCTGAGTAACCAGCTTAGGCTGCAGCCCAGCCAGAGGATTGAGCAGCTCGGCTTAAGCCCCACACACTGTCCCTGCTCCTGCCCTGGGGCTCCAGGGCCCCTTTCCCTGTGGAGGAGGAGCCTGGGCAGGACCCCATGAGGCTCTGCCATCTGCTCCTGCCCCCATGGCTGCCTTGTTGTTGAAAGGGGAGACGAAGGGCTAAGCCAGAGCTGGCTCCCCCCTCCTGTGCAGTGACCTGCCCACGACAGCCCTGGCCATAATTTAATCAGAAGTATTTTATTTTGGCTCCTTCCTCCCTACTCCTTTTACATGGGAGTCTCTCCCCAAGAGCAGCCCTGGACTGGGCCAAGCAGCTCCCACCTCCTGTTTTTGCCAGGGCTACAAATTCCACAGAGCTTTGGGAAACCAATCCTGAATACCAACCCCAAAAGGTACAGCAGGATTAACACACCCTGCCCAGTGCTGCTCCAGTCCTGACCAAAGCTGGACCAGCAGAAAAGGCATCCAAGCTCATCAGGCCCTTTCCAGAACTGTTTGCTGGGGAAACCTCTTCCACCAAGAAGGAAAATGGAAAGCATGCACAGTCTGAACTTCAAACTGAACTAGTGCTCCCTGGCCCTGGTTCCTGGGTAAAGGCCTATTTTAAAGGCTTTAAATATTTCAGAAGACTTAAATTATTTTTATTATTTGTTTCTGGTTTTGCTTCAAGCTGATTTTCTGAAACATTTAATGAATTCTATTAAACACTCACCTGATGTCTCTCATAAATAACAGGAACGCTGAAGAGCGAAATCAAAGCTGGAAAAGAGCACATCAAATGCATAAATATTGACAACAGGGATGGTGTTCAGGCAGAACAAGGACTGGTTTCCACACTTTGATATGTCTTGCAAAAAGGTACAAGAAAAATGAATAATTGTACCAGTTATTGGCCAGAAAATTCAATAATCCCTATTAAGGGGAGCCTGAGCTGCTCTCCAGGTCTCAGCAGCAGTACAGTTAAGTCTGGTCACAGGTCACTTTTTCACAGTGGGTCATGTAAATTCTTCCCAAAGGCTGCTCAGGCATCAGTTGGTTCTGACACCTGAAAGCCAGCCTGCTCTGGGATATAAGAAATTAAATCCTGCAGTGGGACACAGCCACAGCAGATCCTGCACCTCCTCCTAAGTCCCAGCACAGCAATGACATTCAGGGCAGGCTAAGCCTGACAGGGACAAGCACAACAAACCTGCCTATAAACCATGGAATGTCTGGAAATCAGCAATCTCAAGGAATTCCACAACACAACTCAAAATTACCTGTTCTGTTGTATTATCAAGAAAAAGAACTTAGAAGTGCAACAACTTAAGGCTACAGGATCAGCCTCCCAGTGACCAGCTTCCCAGTGCCTCCCCAAGGCCATTTGGTGTGCCAGGTGTGCAACACAAGTCAAACACTTACCCAGGATCAGTAATGTCAGACCATTGAACAAGGCACCAACGTAAGTGAACACCCACATCAACACTGCGAACTGCAAGGGAAAAAGAGCCCATCAGCACCTCCCTGTGCCCAGGACATGCCATCTGCTGCACACACAAACACCCATCCAAACAGCCCCAAAGTGCTCTTCACTTCAGCCCTGTGCAGCTCCTGTAACCAGAGCTGGCTGATGAGAGGGCTCAAGGATGCAGTAATGGGATATGGGGCCTCCTGTGTGCGGTCACGGGGCTGAACTCAGCCCGAGTCAGCAGTGCCCAAACACTGCCCTGTGCCTTCCCTGGGCACTGCCAGCTCCATGGTGAGCAGCAATGGGCAAACAGCTCCTGCCCCCCATCCTCCAGAGGGGACAGGCCAGGCTAAGGGAGGCCAAAGGGCCGCTGCATGACAGAGCCAGAGAGAAAGGAGGTCACACCTGTGTGTGTCCCACCCGAGTGTCCACCCACCTGCCCAGCCAGGCTCTGACACAGCAGGAAAAGCCTGTCTGGGAGATAAAGGGGTAGGGAGGGCTTTAGGATTTACTAAAAGGTAGGATTTACCTTTCTCCTTCAAAAAACCCAAAGGCACTTGGGATGTTAAAAAATTTAGGAACAAGAGGAGTGACAAGTGCTCTGACATGGAAGCTGGCTCCAGGTCAGAGCCAAGCTCAGAAGCAAAGCCACCCCTAAAGCCCCACACTGCCACCACTGCTGGCTCCCTATCTCAGCCCCATTCTCCCTCCCTGCTGACAGCACTTGTCCAGCTCCTGGTGGGACACAGGCTCACAGGGACACAGGCTCTGCTTCCCAGCTGCACACAAAGGTCTGCCCACACTCAGTGCCAGGTGGAGTGTCCCAGACACACCTCTGACCTATAGCAGGGGGAGGGGACCCAGGGCTGCCAGCTCTATTTTGGGGTAGGATTCCTCCTGAGGAAAATCAGCCCTTTCTTCTAGAGTTGCAGGAGTGCTGAGGAGCTGAGCAGCAGCCAGGAGCAGCAGCTTTCCCCAGGGTTCATTCCTTGCTCTGCACAGAGCACAGACCCCCCAGCCCTGGTCAGCTCAGCACGTGGGGCTGTTTTCCAGCAGAACCCTGGACAGACACCATGAGAGGGCTGGCACTGGCACCAGGGAGGGCAGAGCTGGGCACAGTGAACAACCCAAGATGGAAACACTCCCATCAGCAGGAGCTACACCCAAGGAAAGGATGGGCACAAAGTGCTGGCAAGGAAAACAAGGCATGGTTGCAGGAGTGTGGGTGTGGGCCAGGACCCCGGTAACTGGCCTGCAGCCAAGCTACTCTGAACTTACATACCCCAGCATCCCATTTTAGCTATCAAAAGATGTAAAATATCCAAACCAAACAAAACAAAATCAACAGGCAGCCACAAGATAAGGGCATTGATAGTCAATACAAGTTTAATTCCATGAACCCTGCAACAAAATCAAGCTGACTTCAAGAGTTTCACTCAAAACTGGTCTAAAATTCAGGTGCATTGACTGCAAGTGATGCAGTTCTTTATCTGTCAACACTTCTGAGATGTGACACAGCAGCACCAGGGAGGAGCACAAGGTTAACCCTCAGAGAGGCTGTACCATTCCTGGCAGCTAAAGGATTGTGGTAGGTTTTTCAAGGAAAATAAAGCAGATTTGCTGAACTCCCTCATGATTGATTCAAACCCTGGTGCAGTTCTGCCCTGCAATGCCAGGGTGAGCCTGGAGTTGATCTCTCTGCACCAGGAATTTTACTGGAGCAAACACTTCCATGCTAGAGCACCTGCACATCCACCAGAGAGGGCAGGAAGGCAGCAGCTTGCACGAGGCAAAGAGCCCCTGATGGTTTACAGTGGTTCTCCTGCATTCCAACAGCTATCCCTGACCTGCTCCCCATGGACACAATTCCTGAAGCTCACACCACCCAGCCAGCTCAGCAGCCAGGACACTGCTGATGACTCTGCCCAGGGCAGAAAATGGGAGTTTACCTAAGCACAGGAGTAACAGGACACAAATCAATCCCAAAGTCCAATAATTATCAGAACTATCAATTATTTATTTTAGTGAGCATTGAATTTATGGTTCAAGAAAGAGCAAAATCCAGTTCACATTTGACTACACAAGCTTCTCTCCACCCAAAGTCTGTCCAGGGCAGCATCAGGGCAGAACCAGGAACTGCTGCATGTGCAGGTTTTAACCCCCTTCACTACAGTCCTGGATGGGAGAGGGACTCTGATCCCACAGCTCCTCCCTCTGCACTCCTCTGGCACTTCCAGCAGCTCTCCCAGGATTATCCATCCTGGAGTCCATCTCAACCCCACTGGTCTCTATTTTCTTTCTCTTCTAAGCTATGCAAACCCAGAGACCCTCACAGACACAACAAAGCTTACCTGAAATGCACCTCAGAGACCTTTACAAACACAAAAAACCTGTCCTGAAACACCTCTAAACAAAGCTCCATGACAAGAAAAAGAAAGAAAGCAGCCCAGGATCCAGGCTTGGTCCTTCCAAGGACCCACACACCAGTGAAAGGCCTGGGTGGCTGATGGACTGAACCCACTTTTGCCAGCCAAAATGGGCAAATCCAGAAGTGCCCCATGCCCTTCTTTGCTCCAGAATACTCAGATTACAGAGCTCTGCTCCCCAAAGCCTCAGCTGAGCCAGAGCAGCGGTGCCCAGTGCCAGCACAGCCTTTACCAGGACAAAATGCAGCTTCTCCTGGGGCTCTGGCAAGGGCTCCTCTGGAGTTACTCCTCAAGAGCTGTGAGGAATTTCTCCTTGCGCTGCATAAATATTTAGAGTCCATTTTAAGACTTCCCTGACTGAAGCACTGTTTAATAAAGAAGAAAAAAAAATCTTAACAAGACAGATTTTACAGTCAGAACTATTACACACAATGAACTGACCTGCAGACATCTTCTACATTAGAGCTCTGTAACTTGAATTATACATAAACATGTGGTTTCCTAGAGTGAAGATGTTTAAACTACACAAGCCAAGATATTTTTATTTTTTAAACCAGGGCCATTATATTACATAAGACCCTGGAATTCCAATGTTCTCCTCGAGCACAAACTCTTCAAAATCAGTAACGTGTGCTTGTGAACTGTCCTGACATTCACTGGTTTCTGATAAAGGGTTGTTTCCAGCTACCATAAATTAGACTAATTAACCTACATAAAACATTTTAAATGTCAGAAGGAGAGAGGGGAAATGAATTAGTTCAGCTGAATAAACACATCTTTCCTATGGACTATAGTATTTTAAGTGATTAGAGTGCCTTGAAGACATTCTGGCTGCAATTAATTCTGTTTCTAACGTAATTCCTCCAGAAGGCCTTGTTTTCAGAGCAGTGTTCAGTGGAACAGCAGCTGGCTTCTCACTGCTTCCTTCTCCTTTACTGCAAGGGGTTGGGATTCCTACACAAATGGTGTGAAAAATCTCCTAACTCAGACCAAGGCAGGATCACAAAGGGCTTGATCAGAAACACAACTGACCTTGTGATTCCCAGTTTTTCTGTGCTGTTGATAATCAGATCCAAACAGGACTTTGGCAGCAGCACTATTGATCATGCCTCAGAAAACAGAATAGAAATGATTGTGCAGGAAAGAATGCACAATCAGCTCCTCAGAAACCTTTTCCTGCAAAGCCCTTCAGGAGCTGGGAGATTAGTGCACAACCCCAGGCCAATACTCCACCTCCTGTCTCCCTCCTGAGAAAAGAAATCTGTCCCAGGAGCAGCAGAGCCCCCTTACACCTCCTCTTGCTTCCAGAGGGAGCTGCCTCACTGCAGGAGCCTTGCAGGGCATCAGGTGCAGCTTTTCTGGCACAAACTGTGTTTAACTTAGAGCACAATGAGAAACTGGATCTGCAAACTCTGGGTAAGATTCCAAGGTCTGCCTGCAGGTTTCTATTGCACAGTTACAACAAAGGCTTGGACAGCCTGCCTGGTTTTCCCCAGTTTCACAAGGAACCCCTCCCCCAACTCCACAACAACTCAAAGGACTTTACAAAGCACTAAGTAAGGGGATTTACTGCAGGATAAATGCAAGTTCTTTCAAGAAGATTAAGCAAACTGAAAAAGAAGTGGACAATACACTGCACTAGGTAAAGGAAACACCAGTTTCAAAAACAAAGAAAGGCAATTAGAGCTTGAAAGGAGAGAATACAACTTTCCCAGAACAAAAGTGAAGGGTTTTCAGCCAATTCTTTTATTATAGAGGGGTTTTTTTGCTGTGTTTTGAGTTTTGTTTTTTTTTGTTATATTTTGTTTAATTTATTACTATTCTTCACAGTCAGTTGTTCTCTGCTACTCTAAGTAAATCCCATTAAATTCTACATAGATGGACTCTAGCTGTTACACAGCACTGCTCACACTGTGTAATTTGCAGTCCCCATTTCAGTAATTCCCATCACTAAAAGCAGCAGCTTTCACCCCCAAATCCAGGGGCTGGAACAAGTGTCCACCTTCCCAGTAACCCAAGGGCATCACTCAGTCCTTACCATTCCAGCAGAAAGTGGAAAAAGAACTCCTGTTTAAAGACAGGGAGCTGTGCACTAAACACAAAGCGAAAACCAACTCCAAAGCAGGCTGGGACAATCTAGGCCAGAGCCTGGTTTTCCAGAGGGACACACACACATCAGTGACACACCCCCAGTGCCCAGACTGCAGCATGGCTTGTTTCTTTAGCAGATTCCTGCTGTGAGAGGCACCAGCAAGGAGCTAGAACAGGGAGCTGCAGGCAGCCACAGCTCATTTCTGCTTTCCATGCAGATCAAGTTATCCTTTACAGCCACCCCACCACAGCAGCAGCACTCGATACCCAGCCCTGTGCCGAACACTTCCAAAAGCAAACTCCACCTGGTTATTTACTTAAGCAGAGGCACTGCTCATTCTGCAAGGAGCAGCAGGCTTGGCTAGCCTGGCTCAGCAGAAACGTCCTCACAGAGGCAAACTCACCTTGAGGGAATCCACCAGGTCATCGACGAGGAAGAGGCGCCGCAGCTCGCGGACGGTGCCGTTGACGTGGCCCAGCACGACGTTGCTGTACTTCTGGATGAGCTCCTCCGACACGGCCACATCCGAATCCAGGTAAGCCCTGCAGGACACAGCCAGGAAACCTCAGTGTCAAAGTGCTGCAAACCTGCTCTGTGTGTTACATAGAACCTCCTTTTTGTGCTGTAGAGAAACAAACTTCACAGTGTGGGCAATGCTGAAGGGACAAACAGAACTAACCTAAGTTATTCTTAGCCAACCAGTTTTTTCTCACTGCTATTTACTCAGTCACCTGCACCAGACAAAAAAGGGGCAGGCTAAAACAAGGGGGAAAAAATCCTACAAAAGCAAAATATCCATTTCTGCCCCTGGAAGGCCCTTGTGATTTACAGCTTGATTAGCATCAACCTGTAACACACTATAGCACAGCAAAATGAGCTCAATTTCTCATTTGCTAGAAAAAATTCTTACAGCTAGTGAGAAGAGTTCTTATACATAAAAAATATAAACCCTTATCTGGTTATATGTTCTTTCCACTCCACTGTCACTTATCTGCAGTTGCAGTGGCTATAGCAATTTGGAGTCTTTAAACAAAGTATAAATTATTTACATAATGTGCACGCTGCAGGCAGAAGGAGCAACGCAGCACATCTGTAAAATGGAGCTCATTTCACACTTGTTAAACTTTTGCTTAGGGGATTCTGCTTTGGGCTGGTTTTGTTGGGGGATTTTTTAATATGAAAATTGCACAATGCTCCCATGTATGTCATTTAAGGCAAAGCTAAACATGACCTTGTGGCAAGTCCAAGACAAATGAAAATACTTCATATGGTAACTGCAGCAAGTGGCCATTTCAAGGCTACATTCTGCCATCCACCCTTGGCTTCCATCTGCTCACCCTCCCCAGCTCATCCACAGGATACTCAGCACCTGCATCAAAAATCCAATTCTTCTCACAGGATTTTTCAAGTAAAAATATCCTTCTTGTGGAGAAGCTATACAGAAAAAAGTAAGCAACCAGGTATACTGGGCAAGAATGTCTGGAAGCTACTTAGGAATATCTACTGATATTCCTAAAATACATTTTTAGAAAAAAAAAACTGCAGAAAGAGCACAGGTAGAACAAGTTCTGCTTGTTCTTGCTAAGGAAAAGCTTGAAATTGTTGTTTAGATAATGAGAAGCAAGTAAGATTTCAGTTTGGAATACGCACCCTAAAGGGGGGGTGTTTTTTCCCAAGAATTTTGTCCCAGACTGGCTTCCACTGGAAAAGGAGCCACTGCACATGGTCTGGGAGGAATGGAGGGAAACCTACGTTTTGCTTTGCCTTACAGAAGATGGGAATACTGTTAAATTAGTAAAAGGGCTGTAGATAGAGGGGCAAACAGGACTTTCTGAAAATTACAAGAAGAGACTGAGCCACTTCACTCATTAAGAACAGGGAGAAGCAAGGCTGGGCAGAGTGGGACACAGCTGCCAGGGAAACAGGAAACACAGACCCCTACAAGTCCTCCAACACAGATTAAATTAATAAGGTTTAATTTTTTTTAAAAGGCAGTTCTGCAGCAGTGGGTACCTGGACCCTGTCACTGACCTGGCAACTGGGGAGCACAGCTATACTGCTGCACACTAAACCACACATTTTAAGGTCTTGAAAGTTTCAAAAAGGTTAAAGGAGCCTTTTGTCAGGCTTTAAACCCTCTACATTTATTCTGATTTTTCCATTCCTTGTACCAAGCCCTCAGTTCCTTTTCTGTATCTTCAGTATGACTCCTGAGAAAATCTAAATGTGGGGAACACATTTTTCAGTGCAGAGTCTATTTTTGTTATTATGCAACATCTTAACAGCACGTGCCGCCCACTGCTTCTGGCAGCACCAACACTGCTGCTCTCCAAAAGAACACAATTCTGCTTAATGAAAAGAAAAGTCTCACCTGAAGGGGTGGCCCTCATCAGACTTCTGGATTGCCTGGATGACTCCCTTGTATATCCTAAAGCTGATGGTGACAGAGAGCAGGGCCAGGGCGATGTAGGCTGTGACGCTGACGATGCTGAACACTGTTAATGAGAGCAGCAGGAACAGGCTGGCTCCAAACACCACCCCGGTCTTCTTGATGTCTCGCCAGTAAAGGAGGTCAACAACTACAATTTAAAAGAGGTAAGAAATTAGAACAAGGCACCTTTGGCATTCGTATCAAGGCAGTAATTCTTCATTATTCACTCGACTGCTGAGAGTCACCAAGAGCGGAACTTGCAAACCCCCATAAAACCAGAGCTGAAACCACAACTAGAAAGAGGTTATTTAGTACTGGTTCAGCTCTGGACCTCAGATTATTGGGATTACTGCTATTAGGATTACCCCAGATGCAATTGTTCAAATTTTAAAACAATGATGCCCTTAAGCAATGTCAGAATTCATCTCTTCAGCTGCTGTGCTGTGTTCTGCACCAGAACCACAGTTTGTGCTTCATTTTCTCTCATTGTCGGGCATTTTGTGGAGGTCACTCCCTGGAGAGATTGATTCCAATTCCCTCTGAGGACAGATAACAAGACACCAACAGATCTCAAAACCATTATAATTTTCCAAGCCTGGTAGAGGCAAAGGCACTGCTCAAAGACTCATTAACAGTTCATTTTGTTTTCTTTTGACAGAAGCATTCCCATGGGAGTTTATAATGTTGATTATGGGTGACAGACTGAGCCATCAAGAGGGAATACTCTCCCTGAAATGTCAATCCAGGCTAAATCTGCTGTGCTCCAATGCAGAAGACTTCATTTGCAAACCAAGTTTAGTTTTCCTTAAGTGACCCTCATTAGAGAACACAATATTGTGCCATTTTTAGCATCACTGTTCAGAGCAAAGTACACCCTTGCACAAGGGATAGGTAATGGCTCAACACACCCACTGCAGATCTGTTTGTTAACAGCAATAACCTAGTACAGACAGAGTTCAAGATGAATTACAGAAACCTATTACTATTGCACTGCACATTCAGTAATCCTGCCTCATCCTAAACATCACCAAAATTAATGGTAAAACAGTTAATCACAGCTTGGAACAGATTATCTGGATGGCTGTAAAAACATGTAAAAATAGAATTTGTCTATTATTTCTTGCAGGATGAAAACACAGTCATGCTCCAACATCCAACACCTGGCAGCCTCTGTAGGGCAAAGTCTGTGTAACCCTTTTGTAGGTACAACGTGCCAAAGCCCCTGGGGCTGGGGTGTGTTTTCCCAGACTTTCAAGAGCTGAAGTTCTTCCCAGTTATTCCAACATGGAAACTATACTGCACAGCAGGAAAACGAAAACCATAGTCAGAGACTTAAACCCACCCTAATGCAAAGTATCTAACCTCAATATTTAATCCACATTTCAGCAGAAGTTTCCTGCAGCCAGGTTCCAGCTGCACCAACACCTTCAGTTTATCACAGACCAGAAGTGCTGCGGAAAGAACAGCCTCACCCCTCCAGCACCATCCATCCCACTCCTTTCTTCCAGCCTGGCTGCCTGAGCTGTGCCAAAACCATCCCAGTGAGCAGGAGCCAGCCAGATCAGGGCCTGGCGCTGCCACCATGTGACTGCACAAACATATGGGGGCAGAGATAGAGCAGCACTGCCCGGAGGCAACGCTCCTGCTCTCCCAGCACCTCCAATCCAAACTCCTCCTGCCACTGCAGCCCGGGCTCCAAGCAACACAACCTTTCCTTAATATTTGTAAAAATCAAACATGTAAAATCAAGTCACTGTAGATCTGCTGTTGTGTGGGTTGCACTCCCAAAATTTAACTTTTTGTTTTGGTTTTACCTTTGCTTCCAGACACAAAAGAATCTATTATTGTCTCTGCACACCTTGCATTAAACATCAACAAAATGGTGTGACTGACCTAAGAATCCTTGTAAACCTGCAAACCTAAACTGAGCTGCCAAGAGCCTCAACACCTGGGTGAGATCTTCACAACCAGTCTTGCCAAAAACGGTGGATAAAAACAACCCTTTTTTTTTTGAGCATTTGCTGCAAGTACTAAAACTGTGTTTATTTTTAAATGCTGCAATTTGAGCATCCATACACTTGAATTTGGTGCTGCCCCTGTATCAGGTGACACATTCAGTATGAGCCCTGCTCCTCTGCCTGCAGACAGCTTTACTTCTGTAAACGAGCTGCTCCCTCCTCTCTGCACAGCCTTAAAGCTGTGGGTTCTTCATAGGAAATCACTGATTCCATGCATTAATGCATTATCCCAGCTATAAGGAATGTAAAAAGAGTAATTTATCTGTATGACAGTTCCAGAATGCCAGAAACAAAGGTGCACTGGAATTAAAGCACACAGCAAAAGCCAAATGGCCTTTAGCGACCCATCAAGTCTTTTGTTCTCGGTAATCAATAAGAAAAACCCCCACGCCAGGAGCTCCCGCACCACAGTTAAGCTGCTCATAAAACATTTTTCCTCATTTCATCGCCGCTCCTTTTGGAGAACGACCAAACGAGCGGAGGTTTAATGACATACGGATCTGGTAACATCGTAAATTCCTCAAAGGAAATTCGGTGTTTAAGTCACTGAAAAACCGCTTTGTAATTCTGCAGTCCAAGAAAGCAGATGAAGCCACTCATCTGTACTCTCTAATTGATCAGAAACAAGTTATTTGCATTTATTTTGAAAGGAATAGATTAAAAGCATTACTAGAGGCAGCTTTCTGGTTTTAACTTACACGCAAGATATGCACAGCAGATTAAAAATAAAACCAGAAACACAAAAAACCCCGAACCCATTTTCAGCAACAGCCCTGCAACATCTTTCCTTATGGAAACAGTTCTGAGCTGCATTTTACACAATATGAAGTATAATAAAATAAATAATATTAATGCACGTCTTGCAGGCCTATTCTAAAACAAGAACAGCTGCCTACATTTGGTAAGCACGAACTGTCACTTGGCACGTCTAAAAATAGTCCTGTACCATCCGTGCCTTACATGCACAACTCATCCAGTTACATTTTGCTTTTAAAGCAAATGCTGCGATAGCTTTGGCGCTGTATTTCTTAAAGTCTTTTCCTTTCAGATATTTCACTTAAAACCGAGCAAGTCATATCGGGTTTTAATGACAAAAACAAGCAGTCTGATACATTTAACCTGATAATCCTCTTTTCAAGAACCCCTGAACCAAGCAACCCTGTCTTGTTCTTTGGGGGGGGGGGGTTATTCGGTTTTTATTTTTTTAAGAAAGAGCAATTAAAAGCGAGACCTACGAGCGAGCCGAGCTCACGTGTAGCACAGAAAACCAGGAAAAAGGAACTGACCCGTTTTGGCATCCATCTTGAGCGTGCTGCGAGCACCCAGCCCTGGCACGGCTCCGCTCCCGGCGCTTTCCACTTCCTGCGAGGGCGCTCCGAGGTCGGAGCTACGCAACCTCCGCCCGCTGCCGGCCCGCGGCCGCCAATGGCCGCCTGCGCGGAACGCCTCGGGACGCGGCTGCACAATGAACGCCCAACAGCTCCCCTGCAGCCGGCATTTACAGCCCAGCACACCCAAAGAAAGGCTGCTTGTGTCAAAGGGAAGGGGAGAAAAAACAACACCGTGCGATTTCCAGGCGTTGTTCCACTGGAACCTTTCTGTGACGTGAGAGGTAGGCACGGATCCTGTGTGTTCTCCCGGTAACAGCGAGGGGCGCAGGGAAGAGCTTTTCGTGGCTCACTTTAGCGTTGTGCCAATAGAGAAATGGGACACAGCGCTGAGAAGCGGCAGCTTTCAGCACAATGTCCCATCTGTCACCGAGCAGGAAAAGCTGCTGGGCAGAACATCCACAACCACAAATTGCTCAGAGGGGCCTTTTCCACTTTCATATTCACACAGGGTGTGATCTTCAGGGTTTCTACTGATCTCTGTGCAGACCCCACACAGCCCAGCCCCCAGGAGAAGCCATCAGCCATCCAATGGTTGGTGTGTTGAGCACCACCACAGCCTGAGGTTTGACATTTTCAAGGCTTCCTGCATCAGGGTTATTATTCAAAATCCTGGCTGACATCCTAACAGGAGCAGAGACTGGGCCACAAAATTGCAGCCTCTGTTTACCCCCATCAGAAGCCAGCTTGGTCCTTGACTGTCTCCTTGCAAGCCAGGAACAACACCAGCTCCTGGCTGGAGAAACTGGGTGGTGTCAGCAGGACTGCAAGCGGTGCCAAGCACGTGGGACTGCCACCAACAGAGCTGTCCCTGTCCCAGGACAGGCATCCCTGGGGAGCAGCACATCCAGCAGAGCCATGGGCAGGTGGCTCCAGCTGGGTGCCAGAGGACACAGAACAAGGCTGCACCACGCCTTGGTCACCACCACAGCTCAGGCCTGGCACAGCTGCACCACAACCCCACGAAAAAAGTGATACAGATTTCACAAGTACATGCTAGAACAAGGCAAACACTACCACACTCTCAAAAAAAAAAAAAAATCTCAGATAGTACCTAATGAGCCAAAGCAGCATTTTCATTTCATTTCTACTTGACCAGATACTCGTGCATGTGTGCACAATGTACCAACTGGGAAAACCATTCCAAAGCCCCAGTTATTCATTATAAAGGTTGCCTATGCAATCTTTGCCATCAGTTAACTAAGTTAAACCAAAATTCAGAGAGATTTCTGCTCATTAATTAGAAAATAATGCTGGGATAACCTGGAAATATAGCTGTGCTGTTCACCATACCATCATATCAATATTCGGTCGTTAAAACCTGACAATTCCTTGAAATAATTAAAAATTAAATAATAAATGTTACTTTTTAGTATACTAATTACTCCATAGGGCCTATCTTCAAGAACATTAAAAATTAAAATCATGCTACTCCCAGGGTAGACCTGTTTCATCCTGTCTATCTAGATGATCAATACCACAGGTATTAATCAATGCCAAAGGTTGTACCACTTGCATTATGTGCTTGTTCCTCAACTACAACACATTAACCAAATCTAAATTTAAGATTATAGTCATTACAAAGTAGTGTTTCAGCGGCAAAGTCCAACTACAAATTGTTGGAGTTTTTGCTCTTCTCTGGTTTTAGATTTCATTTTTTTTTAGTAATTTTTTAGCATGGAAAGAAGCATGTTGCAATATTTGCTTCTATATTTATTTTGGGGCTTGATGAATAGTGCAATCAGTCCCTGAACTTTACCCATCATTTTCCATGCCACTGGAGCCTGACTTAAGGAAGGAAGAATGTGAAACACAGTATCTTTATCTTGTTCTAAACAAAAAAAAAGCCCCTCTAAACCAGGCTTCAACAGCAGCTGCAAAAGGAGAGGAACCAAGGGTCTCCTGCTTCCCCCAAACCCTTCATTTCTGCTTCCATTTTCTTTTAGACCTGATTTCTGCTTAGGATGGGCAATTCAGGGGTTTTAAACCAAAACAGATCCCATTATTGTCAAGGCCTCAAATTCCAGGGTTGGAAATGTGCTTTCAGATCAGCACCACCCCTGCCAGGCTGGTTGTAAAAGAAACCTGAAAATCAGGCCTGAAGACAAAAAAAGGGAACTTGCCTTCCAATTTTTACCAAAACCTTCTGACCTCAGCCCTCTTTTTTTTTTCCCCTTTCCTTTCTTTCTTCCCATCCCCACAAATTTCAGGCCTGACATATGAAGCCTTGAACGTTTAAATTAATTACATATCAACAACAATATATTACTAAACACTGCATCATATTTCTCCTGATATTTTTCCAGTCCTTTAATAAATAATTAAACCTTACGAACCTGATTTTACAGAGGCAAGGGACTGTAAAAAGTCCTTCAGGACTTTTTCTGCTATATATTTAGGTTCTGAAAAAGCATTCTTTGGATTTCAGAGAGCTGGCAATTTTGTCCAAGTAGAATATAAAAAACCCCAGATTTCGAACAATAATTCCCAAAAAAAGAGGAAAACGTCACAAGCACCAAGCACGACAGGGCCCTTTAAAATATATTTAAGTATCCAGAGATAATTAATTTTTTTTTTAAAGCTTGTCCTGTTGATAAAGTATGAAGATTACTTATTCAAATAAGGCTTAAACTCTAACACACTGAGCACTAATGTAATGATCCACAGAGATTTACACCGGAGATCTCCCATTGGTGCTTACAGGAACAAAGGTCAGCACCACACTAATTTAAGGTCAGCTACTTATTTACCTAAAACAATTTAATATTATGGCTGTAAATTCTGAAGAATCAGACACAGTTTTACCTAGAATTTGACAGAATTATGAAAGATCCAAAGCAAACAGGATTAAGGGTATATTTCAAACAGATTTTTAGAGAAAATATCCCCACCCTGCTGTAGCCTGCATGCAGTTTCTCCTCTTAAAAATATTAAAACATGACCAGCAAATTACGTGGGGTTTTACAGTTAATGGATAGTATTGTTAGATTATTAATAATCTCGAAATTTCCAAGGAGCACAGACTAAACTGGGACTACGCCGGTATTTGTGCCGTGCATACCAAAACAAGCCCTTCATTAATATGCTCTGTAGGACTGGAAAAGATCTGCAGTGTCACACAAGCCGTTTCACCTACATAAAGTATTTATTCTTCTGCATTGCTCCTATTTACCGATTTTAACCTGCAGCTTTTCTAATTCTGCACGTGGCACAAAGAGACTCCACACCTTCGGCTACATTTCACAATCAAATAAATACATGCTACAGACACCATTTGCTGAAAACGACCCGCGGCATCTCAAAGGAATAAAATAAGCAAAGAAGGTAAAAGAATAAATACCCTTATCCTTCCAACTGCTCGGCTGACTGTCCATCTCTCCAGCTGGGATTATCAATTATGCATTCCAAGAGGGGAGAGCTGCGGGAGAAGTGCCCTGCAGCCCAGGGAGGGAACCATGGGCTTCCCCGGGCTCCGCAGTGGTGCTGCACTGGTGCTGCAGGAGCGGGTCAGCTGACGGGGTGTGGAGCTGACGCAGTGCTGGCACCGCACGGCCCCGCTGCGCCCGGAGCGGCGGCACGGGGGGAACGGCTCCTCCCGGCCCCGGCTCCTCCGGCCCGGCGGCACGGAGCGCTGGCACGGCGGGAGCGGCTCCTCCGGGCCCCGGAGCGGCTCTTCCCGGCCCCAGGGAGCGGCTCCTGCCGGCCCCGGGAGCGAGGGCTGCAGAGCCCGGCCGCGCTAAGCGGCTTTTCGCCGCCCGGCTAAAAGTAGTCACCAGACGAGCTTTAAATAGATTGCTTTTCAAACAGAGGTTCAAAGGCGTTTACAAACCCCCCAGATGTATGGCTTCCCCTCGCGTTTCGGTAAACTAATGTCTGCCTGCTGGAGGAATAACAGAGACGTCTTTGTAACACTTCTCCCTTCACAACAAGCAGCGTGAAGGGAAACAGAAAAGGACCCTTTCTGTGCCTGGAACAAAAGCAGAGGCTCATGAAGAACCCGATTAATCCTTCTGCTGGGTATCTTTAGTCCCCAGGAGCTGCTCAGCCTCCTCTTAATGAAGGCTGCAGAAAAAGTTACTCAGCCCTTTACCTAATTCCTACAAGCAAACACCTTCCCCTTTTTTCAGTTACTCAGTGTTTATTCCTCTTAAGGAAGGCTGCAGAAAAAGTTACTCAGCCCTTTACTTAATTCCTACCAGCAAACACCTTCCCCTTTTTTATTTTATATCAGCATTCTCCGTTGGCAGCTGCAGACCTGACAATTAACTGTTGCCTTCATTTAAATAAAAACAGGAACCTGACAGTTTGCAGTACCAACATATAGAAAGTAACATTTGGGAAGTATTGCACAAATAAGAGAGGAACACGAGCTGCAACTCCAAATCTGAAAGAGAAGAGCTGCGGGAATCCTGATGTCATTTTGTTTCCATCCCTGCTGAAAAAAAAAAACACAATTTCTTTTCCAGTTTGGATTTTCTTCTTAAAATCTGGAGCTAACAACAGGAAGCTAAAATCGTCCCAAGACTGCTCCAAAGCCTCTTAAAAATCTAGTACACCATTTTCTTAAGAACTAGAAAAGGGCATTCCCATGTTTTCATGAAAATACTGTAGACCAGGAGGGCTAGAGATCCCAATTCAGACCTTAAATAGACAGTTTCACTTTTCATTAGAACAATCTTGCATCAAGAAAGATTACTACAAAGAGACCCAAAAGCCCTGGTTTTGACTTCAACTGCTACATAAATTTAAGGCCTCCTTTGACAGCAAGACCAGTTACATCTCTTTTTAACCTGTACAAGGATGTGCATTAAACAAATCCAAAATAGGAGGGAAGTAGGGAGTGTATATTCAAACATCACAGTGCAAGCAAATGTGAAAAGTTGCACTGTACAAAAAAAGAGTACAAAACACATCTGAGAATCTGTGTCTATCATCAAGCTGAACTGGAAACCACCAAAACCTTTGACTCCCCCTCCATATTTGCACTGTCACTAAACTTGCCAAAAACATTGTGCTTTCAAAGGTCTTTTCATTAATTATCAAATTTCTAAAGATGCCAAATTAAAGCCTCTTCATTTCACGTTTATATTCTTTGTATCTTATACTTAAAATAGTGCATTTATGCAACTCTGTCTAACCAGAGTTTGTTGTGGCCACAGCAGAGTGGCTGCACCACCAGCCCTGTTTGCCCCACCTCCAGTGTCCCCACTGCCCCCCAGGAGTGCCTCCCTGGCCTCCAGATCCTCCTCTTGCCTCTCAGTATTCATTCTCACCACTCCGTGCAAACACACCCAGAATGAATCCATCTCCCATTTCAGGCAAGAGGGGTCCCTACTCTGCACGTAACCTGGGCACCAGCACTGCCAGTGTTCTGGAGGAGCTCTGTTTTCAGCAGGGATACTGCACACCTGCCCCCAGAGCATGTCTGAACACCAGCTACAGAGGAGGTGGCATTATCAGGTCCCCCAGACCAGTCAGACACAATCAGTTCTGGACACGTGTCATGGCACACCCCAGCTCCACGGAGCCCTGCCTGGCAGGGCGAGTGCTTTACTCACTCCCTACTCACACACTGAACACCCTGAGCAGGGCACTGAGAACAGCCCTGCAGCTCCCTCAGCGCTGGTGCCTACCTGGCAGAGTTGGGAACTTGGCCCAAATGCTCCATTTTCTCCCTAATTCTGCCACTCTGAAGGAACTTCCCCAGGCTTTGCTCTTTTAGCAGCCTCATGGCACAAGTCTTTACCTCTCAACTGGGGCACAAGAGCTCTAATGAAACACAGCAGTTCTGTGTCTACCCTTCAGAAAAATGTCACTCATTGGGTTTGGTTTTTACCCTCATTCCTCCTCCTTCTCTGCAAATTCTCTTCCCTTTGGAACTCTCCATGTATTACTATTTACCTGGTAGCATAAAAGATGACCTGAAAAAGCAAAGAATCTAAGAGTACAATGAGATGAAATTAAATCGAGATATTTTATCGTGAATTAAATGGAATTTTACCAATCTGCTTCTGAAAGAAACTCAGAGATGTTCCAAGGCATTTTTTCTCCAGTGAAAAACAACAAACAAACCCAAACACCTCCTATCTCCTGAGTGGTGCCATTTAACTCACTACAAACACAGAAAAACACAGAAATTCCCCAAGCGGGTACAGCTGGTATCAGGCAGAACTTCTAATGTCCTTTAAGATTCACACAACTGCAATGACCTGGTTTCTATTACAGCATCACAGGAAGTATTTGGTTTCTGCCCCCATGTTGAAGGAGGAAAAAGAAAGATTCAGCATTACTACCACCCTCTCAAAGCACATTTCCCACCTGGGCTTCACCTTTGTATTTGCCCCACAAGAAAATCTAGGAAATGTAAGACATTATTAATTAACTGCATTTCTGAGTGCCTGTAATGAAAGCAAATAAACCATTTAGATTTAATCTGAAGGGAATGTCCACAGAGATGGTGGTTAAACTCACCATGAAACAAGGGCGTTCTGGGAAACTGAGTGTCTTGATGGTAAAGATCTCAACATTACTTCCAAATATTATTGTAATACTCAGCATGGACACACTGAGGGATTGAAACTGCCAATTTCCATTTCAGTACATAACTTTGTTGTGGCCAGAGGTTTTGAGTCTATAATTCAATAATATCAATAATATAAAAACCTCCACGTCCCATCAATCAAAAGCAGGTTTGTGGAAAGCATGGGCTTGGGGAAGATTCATGATCTGTATGAGAGAAGAAAGTCTGTGCAACAGAAGGGCTGGGATATGGAATGTGGATATTTAACTTTCACCTCTCAAACTCATTTCAGGAGTTGGGAATTTCTCCAAACGTGGATGGATCCCTTCCCGTCCCACCGTGGTGACAAACACTAGATGGCATCAGAGCCCTGTCCCACAGGCTGGCCCTGATCCATGGCTGCCCATGCCTGGTGCTCACACCTCCTGCAGGAGCTGGGCAGCAGCACCTGAACCCGCAGAACTGCCCTCGGAGCTCCCAGCTTACCAGGCAGTGCTCTGATGGAGCTCAGGAATGTGGATTTGAGGTCTGGGGAGGGGCACAGAGAAGCCAGGCTGTTTGCTTAAAGCCAAATACAGCAGCCACTGAGAAATACAAACTTGGGGAAGAAAAAAAAAAAAACAAACCAAAACCACTGCATTCAAGACAGCAGAAATTGCTGCTGTTGCAGGGTTTGTTTGCCCTTAAAATTGTTCCAGTTTTACATACAGTTCTGAATTTGTTTGGGCTTGAGATTTTTTGCTTTTGTGTGTTTCTTAAATCTGTCCAGGTTACCCAAAGGTCTGCCAGGCACCATTTAACAAACCTCCTTCTACCCAGGATACTTTTCAAAGCTTTACATTTTGCTTCAGTGAACCGGATAAGTTAAAAAAGTACCTGCAACCTTTTTAGAATCCCTGTTAGCTCCCCACAGCCCACTGGGGCTGGGGGAAGTTACAACACACTGGCATTTAGGTTAGCTTCCAAAAAATAGCACTGTTAAGTAAGCATTCCACAACCTTGGATTTAAGTGCACCAGTAAGGCAGCTCAGATTAAAGCTTTAACAAGCATCAGTCACACCATCACACCAGCTGAATTCCACAAGTCTTAAGACCCAGTGAAATCTATTTCAGTTCCACTGATGGGCAGGAAAAAAAAAAAAACCCAAAGAACAAAGGTAGACTCAGAAGGCCAAACACATGCACAAATGCACTTGGCCTTGTGATGAACAATCCCTCCTTGTTAGTTCTTCAACGATACTCTGAAATTGTGCCTAAGCAGTGTGGTATTTAAAGCAGACAACTGATGTTGTTTGTGGCTTGTCTCAGAAGTCCAGTTCTGTATTTTGCAACACAACAGAGTGTGGAGAAAAATCCAGAAAAAAGGGCCCATTTTTGAGTTAGTATTCTCATCTATTTCGCTTTAAGCAAATGTTCCTCTGGGAAGAAAAATTTTTGCTTTACACCAAACAACACAGCCAGTCAAAAATGCAAAGTGCAGCTGCTCTCCAGAGTGAATACAACAGTGAGGGGCTGCAGCTCCCAGGACACTGACAGAGCTGGGCCCTGTCCCTGCACTGGGCCATGGGTGGCAGAGCAAGGGCACTGTTCACCTCCTCTCTGCTCTGGCAGCTGGGTCTGTGCAGCTTCTGGGGCAGCTTCCCACAGATGGGAGAGCAGCAGCTGTGTCACCTCAGAGCCACAGGGAGGGGCTGCCGCCCCCAGCCTGCTGCATCTATGCAATGATTAAAGACCCTTCCAAAGGGCTCCCTTTACAAAAACTAACACAAAAGCTTTTACATTAAGTGCAGTGTTTTGTTTTAGCTTTTTTTTTTAAGTAGTCTCAGCTCCAAGCAATTAACCCCTTGACATGAAGTCCAAGACATACAGCTGCTCTCTAGACAGTTCTATCTGCTGAAAGCCTGAGGAGCCTTCACAGAACACACAGACACACAAAGAGTTTTAACAGTGCAGATTATCAATGAAGTTTTACCCCCAAGCCAAGGGAAAAGCAAAACTCTCTCCTTTCTGCCTTACCTGTTCATATAAAGGAGGTGAGACAGGAGAAATGGCAAAGGTAAATATAAAAAATACATCTTCTACCTTATTTCCCAGACCTATTTCAATGACACCAACACTGATGTTCACTTCAACATGCACCTGCTGTTCCCTTCTAACTCAGGATGTTCTGTAATCCTATTTTATGAACTGTAGGCTGCAGCTACTGCATAAATACAGTACTGCTGCTGAGTCAAACTATCTCCTGCTTTTCTATTTAGAGCACTGTGCTTTCTGCAGTAGGTGTTCTTTTTTTTTTGGTGTGATTGCTTCTGGTCAAAGCTTAAGTAGCAGCAGAGTGCTGCAATATCAAAAAACAAAGTACTCCTCTAGTCACAAAAAAGCTGGGAATTCATGGTGTTCAGTTTAGAGAAAAGATTACAACTTCCTGATACTACAACTGCACATTACTGTAAGAAAAATTAACTACACTGAAGTGCAAGCCCACCTGAAAAGATAAACAGAAATTAATACCTGTGCTGTACAGAAACCAATTTTAGTGTTTGCAGAACACTCAAATTCTTAATGACCACTTTTTCAGTAACCTGCATAGTAAGCTCCCTCATGTTTAAACCACAGGCTGGAGATGCACAGACCCTTTTTCAGATTCCAGGCACATACAGGAGCAGCAGGGGTATTTTCCTGAGTTTTACACTCTGATGTCTGAACTGTTAATGAAAAGGAAGAAATGCCTCTTCAAATCATGTTCCCACAGTATCCCAGATTCAGAGGTTGGGAGGCCACCCCATGCCCAGCCTGGGGACGACCATGGAAGGGCCTGCAGTGGGCAGTCACTTATTTCTGCATCCACAGACCATGAGCAGCAGAGCTGGAGGAGAAACCTGGAGATGCTGAGTCCATCCCTGATAAACAGAAAAAAGGTACTAAAGCAATCAGAATATGAAAAAGGTACAAGTGCAGGCACTGACATTTTCTGTTACCCTTGGCCTACAGAGAAGTTTACAGAAAGTGATTTAAAAAGAATAAGTCAAGGCATGCTTAAAGTTTAGCTAAAGAATTATGCAGATCAGCAAACTGCAAGACAGCATACACAGATTACCTGAAGACTTATTCAGCTTTGCTGAAAATACAGCAGTAGGTTTTTTCTTTTCTTTAACAGAAGCAGCTTCTTTCTCAGCTTCCTTCTCAAAAGCTCCTGGTTTTACTACACTGACTATCTCTTTTTCAGCAGATAAAGGTGAGGTATCTGTGGCTGGTAAGGACATGGTGGATACTTCAGGCACTTCTCTGTCCACAGCCTCCAAAGACTTTTTCAAGGCATTGCTATCTTCCTCAGCTTTTACTTCTACATTCTTCACAGACAGATCACAGGGCAGCTCTGGGCAAGGCAGCTGCTTCTCACCCTGGATCACCTTACTGATGTCTTCACCTTCATCTTTGTGCATTGTTTCTTGGTCAGTGGCTTCTGTCAAAAACTCAGGAACAGCTTTAGGATGACCTAACATCACGAAGTCTTCTTCCACTGAGACTGGGGAAGACTCCATGGGTGAGAGAGCTTTGTCATCTCCTGTTTTTGGTTCCATAGCAACAGATACATCAGCTGAATAAGCCAAAGCATCCAGCTCTTCCATTTGAAGAGGAATCTTATCTGCCTTGGCTATTTTTGCAGGTATTGGCTCAGATGGTGGAGCAGCAAAAATTTTGGAAGAGTCCAGCTCGGGTTGGAATGACTCCAGATAAGGCTTGCCTGTGGCAGCTACTGAATCCACCAGTCCTTCCTCCTCATTTTCTTCATCAGTTGCAACACTCTCAGTGGATTTACTTTTTAAGAGGAGAGATGGATCTTCACTTGCTTCCTCAGCAAAGTCAGATATCATTTGGCTATTAAACAGGTCAGCTTTTCCAAACTGTGGAGACGGGGTTCCCTCCAGTTCCTTGTCTTCGGGCACATCCTGAGAAATGCTTTCTGTTACCGGTGTCTTTGAATACTCTGTGAAAGATGGAGAAGGAGATTCACCAGAGACCTTTGTTCCCTTAATTAAGTCACATGCAATAGATATATAAGGAGCCTCCAGATCTTCAGGAGTGGTGCTACTTTCATCATCAGGTTGCTTAAATGCCAACGTTTCCTTTGCTTCCTGGGCCTGTGTCAGCGGTGGATTCACTGCCTCTTGGTATACAGGAGGTTTCTCAGCCTCTTTTACATTCTCATACTTGGCAGTGGGCATGAATGTTTCTAGTGGGGAAGCTTCCAGCTGCACAGCAGATGCCTCTGCCCCAGCAGTGCCGGTGCTCAGCGGGGCTTCCATAACAATATCGGGCAATATGGGCGACGGAGCGGCCTCCGAGCCTTCGAAGGAGGGGCAGATTTGTGCCGCGGGTTTCAGAGTCTCCTGCGCCGCCTCCGAGGTTTGCACCAAATCAATCTTGGTTTCATAAGCCAGCTTTGTGCAGGCTGCATCGTGCATCTCGTAGGCCTCCTGTACCAGGTCAGGAGTGAGACCCTCAGGCATGTTTGTGGCGCTGTCAGGTGGCACTGGTGGGACCCCCTGTGCTTTAGCAGGGTCAGCTCCCTGCCCTTCCTGCCCACCTGCTCCAGCAGCAAAATCACCTTGCTCTGGGCCCGTCTGAGCTTTCAGTTCTGCAATTTTTTTCTCATCGTCGGTTCTATTTTCTGAAATGCCTTCCTCTAGTGGAGAAAGAGATTTGCCTTTGTTACCACCAGGACTTGGAGAGGAGTCAAATTTAGTACAAGTGATGTAAGGTTCTTTTACAGCTTCTGGGGTGCTTGGGAAGGAGGGCTCTTCAGCACTGCCTTCACTGTCTCTTTCATAATCCTTCTGCACAGTCAGCTTACCCACGCCATACTTGTCATCCAAACTGCTCTCCAGCTTGGCATCTATCTTACTTCCAACATCCTCTCTCATGCTGCTCAGTCCATGACTAGCACCTTTGACTTCCCATATTGGCTCAAATGGTTTGAAGTCTGCATATTCTTCCCTCCTAAGAGGGTCTTCTTTCTGCAGCCCTTTTTCAACATGATCACCACCTCCTCTGTACTTGTCTCTGTTATAGAAGAGATCTTCCTCGTTTCTTTCAAATAAATCTTGGGGAGATTCTGGAGACATTTTCAGCTCCTGTGCAGGTTTTTTCTCCAGGTTAGGTAATTCTTCAGGGCCCTCTAGGTGGGTTTTTTCTTTAGCTGGAGATAAAATGGCTGCTGCTTCTTTAGCAAATGGGGTTTGTGAGTATTTCATCTCAGAAATGTCTTTATCATTTCCCTCTACAAGAAAGGGGTTTGTGGCATTTTTCACAGGTTCTTTATAAACCTCACTGGAGCTCTCTTTGTAAGTGCCTCTTGCAGGGAATCCATCTGAGAGGGTACCAAAGGCTGTGTGTTCTTTAAAGGGATCAGCTGAGAGAGGAGAGAAGGAGGGAAGAGAAGGAGCAGGATCAAGCGGGACTGCAGTAAAATCCTCTTGCCCCAGCGCCTTAGTGCTACCTGGCTGCTCCTGCAAGTCCATAACTTTTTCTGTGACCGTGGATAGAAAGGAAAGTTAGAGAATGCAAGTGCTCTCAAAGTCATTGCAAACTTTCAACAGGTTCACATGATTTTAGCTACTAAAAGGCTCTTCCAAGCTCTAGCGTGGATACTATGAGCCATTAATACACACTACCACTTAAAGCTACTCTACTTCACTTCTAGCAGAGAAGTGAGCAAGAGGCTCAAGAAGCAGCAACTTTATGCAGTGCAAAGATCTCAGTAAAGCTGAAGATGCCAGACAAGTACAGGGGCAATATTAACAAAGCCATAACAGGAGGGTGGCAAGGGCAGACAGAGACAGGGGGTGTGTAGATGCTTGGGCATAAACATATTGCACAAACATGTGCCAGCAAAGTCTTTTTTTGATGCCTTTTTTAATATTTTTCTACAGTGTACTTAATAAAAACCACTAAATCAATACTACAGGTGCAAATTTTACTTCTTTAAAATACTGCAGAAAGTTACTATAGATTAAATCTTTCTGCTAAATCAGTAAAGCAACTATGCTCTGATGTATTAACCTGTTAACAGTACCAACTTCTCTCCTACATCAAGGGTCCAAGAATTCACAGATGGCTGGATTCTTGTTTATGAAACAGTTTACCACATAAACAAATGAATGAGTATTAAAATCTAGAATAGAGCAACGAAAAAGTCCAAACTGAAAAATGTGACAGAGGCCATTCTTGGACCCATGCTGACTTTTAGTAGAAGCAGACTAGTGGGAAAGGGTTAATGAGGTCAGAAAGGCAGGAGGTACTCAGACAAAGGGGAGCAGAAAGAACTTGCCTGCAGAGGAGTGCATCAGAGGCGCAGGTGTAGCAGGAAGAGCAAAAAGGGTCTCATCTGAAAAACAAACAAATAACCTCAGCAGAAGGAAGGGCCAGGGTGAAGAGGGAAGGAAGCACCCAAGGAGTCAGTTCCCAGTAAACCCAAGAGATCAACAGCCAACACCCAAGAGAACCAGGGAACACCATCAGCAGAGCCAGGTGATTTGGGAGAGCCCACACCCAGATTTCCCCACTCACAATGGGATCTTTACTGAGGGATCTCCACCCTCCAAGCCAGTGACCAGCCATAGGGTGAGGCACACCTTGGCAGCTACTCTTATTTCCATTCCCTTGCACACCACGGGGCAGCCACAGCTGCCATTGCCAGGGGCACACTTACTTAGCTCTCCCCACCCAAGGTCTCCTCACACCCCCACACTTGTGTGAGGGCAGCCCCAACCAACTCCACCAAACACTGGTGAAAGTTCAATGACTAAAGCAAGCTCTAAAACACCCCACAAACACAGCACTCCTCAGGCACAGCCATTCTGGGCCATACTACCTGCTTTATGGCTTTACTCCTTTCCTTTTGGTGTTATACAGACAAGCCCCCAGAGGAAGCTGTTCTTTTTAAAGCCTTTTTTGGCATGATCCAAGGAGTGTATTTGGCTTTGCTGAGTTTAAGCCCAGCATCTCCCAAGACAAACCCAGTTCTCCAATTTCCACCCAAAGCTGCAGTATCAGCCATCATGAGGAAACAGGCAAAGCAAAACCAGTCCTTCTCTGCATTTCTGTGCCAGCAGCAGTGTTTTTCCCAGGTCCATCATGGCCTTGTTGGCTTTACATTGATGTGAGAATACCATCACTTAGGCAAATTTATTTCATTCTGAAAAGTGCATAAACTTTTCACATTGAGGCTGGTAAAAAATATTTGCAATTTACATCAATTGCATTAGTGGAGCAAAAAATTATATTAAAGCACTTAGATTTTTATTCTCAGTGCAGACACCAACAGTCTTTAATTTTGCTCTGTGCCTGGACAAAATCAAGTACTGAAAAAGAGGTTGGGATATTTTTGGCTTTTTTTATTATTATTAAAAGCAAAAAATAATAGAAACAATTGATTTTAAAAGATGAAAGGCAAGAGGTGAGAAATATGGTAGTAGCAGCACATACATAAAAAACCAGTCAGGCAGGGCATTAAGCTAAGCTGTGCTTTGGCACTAAACCATGACTTGTGTAGAAGTGATGCCACTTGCAGACATTCATGACCTGTCTGGCTTATTCAAGTTAATCCCAACAGCAATGTTCCAAAAATCAAGTCTCCTCACAGCCTGCATTTCCTGTCACACTATACAGTCATTGGGTTTGTTTCACAGAACATTTAGCTCTTGCTGTATTTTGTGGATTATAAGTACCACCTGAAGACAACAGAAAACAGAGTAAGAAATAAAGCTGAGGTAGGACTTGGTATTCAGAAGGGTCCTCAATTCCTGGTGGGCCAAAGGCATTTCTGTTCAGTTTTCTAAAAATTACATTTTTCGATTAAGGATCATATAGAGAGAAACCTCAATTCCAAATTTAGAGCACATTAAAGCAGTGTCACAGCTCAATGGTGGCAAAGCTTTAAAGGACAAAAACCACACTGGAGGACAACTGGTGGGTACGTGACACAGAGTCACAGAACTGCTACACCAAGTGCCACTCACTGCAGGCCCTTTGTTCCAGCAGCTCTCGGCTCCACTGGCTCACCAGGATCCTTTGCACAAGCAGAGACTGTTCCTCAGCTCACATCTCTCCTGAAACCACACTCTCCTTCCTCCAGATCATCCCAGATGTCCTGGAAGGGGTCTGTGCTTTGGGGCAGGAAAAAAAGCAGGATGGACCTGATGGGAGCAGATTGTGAACAGAAACCCTGACAGCCCAACAGAAAAGGGCCGTCCAGGGAAACCAATACCAAGGCAGTGGAGAGGAGGTGGAAACACCAAGGAAATGCAGGAGGAAGGGCAAACAAACACAGCAGAGTCCACTGAGGGGGAAAGGAGATGAAGGGGATAACACACAAGTCATCCCTGAAAGGTGCTGCTCCCTTCCTGTCCAAAGGCCAGCTGCAATCTCTACCAAAAATTCCACATTTAAAATCTTTTGAACACTTTCCGGCCCCAGAGACAGAGGATTCAGTTTCTGGGGAAGGGCACTGGGTTTAAGAGCATGGGCTCTCATTTTTCAGTGTTTCCTTAAGACAGCACAAAGCAAAAACTCCTCCTGAGGTGTGGCTTCCATTTACCCAAGACAGTCCCATAAAACCCCTATGCCAGCCACTGAATTCCCAGGTTCTCTTAATGGAAAGATATTATGTCCACACCCAAACTTTATTTTCCACACATGGCTGGAGTGTGAAAAGAGATTACATAAAAGCAGTGTTTCCTAACCAGCCAAGGAGAACCACCCACTCTCCCTCCACCCACATCAGAAAGGCATTTTTCCTGCTGAAAGAAAAAATATATAAGGGCTTTTTGCTGCCCTTGTGGGCCCTGTGTAACACCTCCAGGCAAGCAGGGAAAATGGAGTAGGACAAGTCCCCATCAGCCTCGGTGCTGACTGAAGCAGCACTCTCTGCAGAGTGCAATTGAAGTGACATGGTGACAGGGATTTTTCCCAGCAGTGACACTGCTGGAGCATCCCCACCTCCCATGTGGAGGTAGAAACCTCTCAGAACACAGCTGTGTGGGTAAGTAGGACACTTCTAGGATCCATCACCAGGGGTGGCTTCTCCTATTTGCATCTCAATGGCAGAAATTAAGTGACAAAAAAAAAAACCAACACCCAAACAAGCAACACAACAGAACCAAGTAAAAAATCTTCTGAACACATCAAGCTCTGAGTAACAATATTGTCAAGTGAAAGTAGATATTCAAATGCCTCAACTGACATACAAAGTGAGTTTCACTACAAAATCTTCACCCAAATATATACAGAAAACAAATCTAAGAGATGCTCTTACAAACCATAACTTTTTACAAATCCTAACTAAAACTCCTTCACTAACATGAACTGCTCAGTTAACACTTCCATCAGAAGACAGATTTTGTTTCATGAAACACAGAAGAATGAGACCCCAAAACGAACACAATCTCCATGAAAAGAGTTCTTACTATAAAGTTTTTCAGCCAAAAATTCATAATGATGCAAGTTAGTAAAGTACTTTCAGCATTGCAGCCAAGATAGAGGCTAACCTCTTATTTATGAGTGGTACCACTTTATATGAGTTACTGAAACACTCCAATTGATGGCTCTTAAAGAGAACTTTAGAGACTCAGCCTGACTGCATGCTTGGTTTTAACCAGAAACATTCTGTAAATTTTACCTTGGATTTATGCAAATTAAATATTCCCTAAAAAAAAACCCCAAACCAAAAAACAAATCATCCACAAATAGCCCTGTTGCTTCTTTCATTAGCATTAAGTCTCATATTTTAAAACTGCATTATGATTTCAGCTAAAACATAATGTCCTTCAATGAGAATCAGATTTCAGTGTTGTTTAAAAATAAAGAACCTGACACCAGCGTGACAAAGATGTGATTTTAAACCCTCATTTTAATTTTTGCTGATTTCCCACTAACTGCTGATGTTAGAAGATGCTGACATTACCAGCATAAAACTTAACATTTAAACAGCAAAATCTCAGATAAAAAGTAGATAAATAAATGGAGATTTCTCACACAACTAATGAAATGAAAGTTATCTGCAAATATTTTCAGAGAAAAATGTTTAAAATTAAGTAGTAAACTGACAATTCCAAGTAAAGCAATTTATAAGAAAAGAACCTTTATCCTTCCCAAAAAACATACTTGCCAAAGGAAAGCAGAGGACTTCAGTCTAGTCAGAGAAAATAAGGACTGAGCCAGAACAATTCCTGTCCCTCCTCACTGGATTTGTGCAGTGAAGGACCCTTCCCTCTGCTCCCATGTGCCTCATTCCAATCAGCAGCAGCAGAACTGTGCTCACACAGCTTTATTGTTCTGCTGCTCTCCTTCATTTGTGTATGAGCTCAGCATTAAAGCAGACAGAAGCCACAGAAACACTGAGCAAACCTCACCTGCTGCCCAGTTTAGCTTGGGCAGGAGACTGCATTAGGCTGCTAGGTGGAGTTTCAGCCTCCAGAGCTTAAAATCCACTTCCTGGATTAGATTGCTGGAAAATGCCTGCTAGTCTTAAAGCAAAATCAGCAAAAATGGAGTCTAAGAATCCATTTCACCTTTGCAAGCCTAGGAAATGAGCAAGACATCAAACTAACAGGCCAGGGACTGCTTTTACCTTACAGACCTCCCACAGTGGGATATCGTGAAAGGCCTCTCCTGTTAACATAAATATTTAACAATAAAGGAAAACAGGGGAAAATTAATACTCCAAGGAATGGCATCTGTGACATGACTCACAAGTCATGGAGAAGTTCCATTTGCAGCAACCCCTCCAAGGCAGATATGAAAGAGAAATTGTTCCTTCGATGCAAACCAAGTTGCTCATGTGCCCACAGTGGAGGCTGCCCCAGCAGCATTTCTATCTCAAGCTGTTTAGCAACACATGTGGCCATTTAAAAGTTAATTATTTCAAGTTCTCAGATGCCTAATTTCCTACTGCAGTACAAAACAAGGGCACACAACTTCACAAGAATTTCCTGAGAAAAGTAGCTGCCTACACAAACTCCATTTAAATCATCTGTTATGATGTGATTGTTCTAAATACGGGATTTCACCAAATATTTAAACCATTCAAGATGAAGAACATTAACTATTAATAGCAACTTTTCACATCATTAGATCAGGCTGCAGAGCCACAGCAAATCATTAGTTTTTCTCATTTGGTTCTTTTTAGTTACAAGTCTAACTTTTTAAAGAGAAGTTTCCAGTTTAGGAAACTATTTGGAAATCTTGGGAGGAAAGTGTGCAAGCTGCTGCAGAAGATGGGAGTTGTTGAGGATTTAAAGGGGAAAAAGGAGCTCCATTTTGGACACCCTGAGGGCATCACAGCTGGGATCACAAAAGGAGCCAAGACCTTTTGATCATTAACAAACCCAGCTGTAGGTCATTTCAGCCCTTCATGGCAATTACTGCAAAGTGGAATCATGCATCACCTGCAGGGCGAGTTGGGCTGCACTATTTGAAGTGCATGAAGAAAACAAGTTTAAACGAGCATTTTAAACAATCTGTTTCTGCAAACAGGTCTCCAGCAAATAACATTCTCTTGTTGTCTAAGCAGAAATCTATAATCAAACTGGTTTAGGTCTTTTTTCAATATCATTTTTACACGGTCAGATTTCACAGCTTCTCCTCTTTTAAAATAGCTCCACTTGAGGCAAGCTGTCCCTGTAAAGCACCGGGACAGAGGTGAGCTGTGTGCATTTCTTCTCCTTTTGATCAGCTATTTAGTGAAAAGAAAGGCAGTTCCACTCAGGGACACAAGGAAGAGACATTAATCCTGGCTCTGTCACAACGTTCCCTGTTACAATTCCCAGGCTGCCAAATGAATAACCCAGCACCACGATGTTTCTAAAAGGCCATTGAGACACAGCCACCGTTCTCACCTCACTCTTGCAACCATTTTGGTCAGTAACACCAGGGCCAGGACCCAAAGCATTTCAGAGAGTGGTTCTCTAATGCCACTTTCTGCTAAAAGTCCCTCATGCACTGAGGGTCACACCTCATCCCCTCACAGCAGGGACAGGATTTTATCACGCATCTTTTGTTAGCAAAACTAAACAAACAGAGAACAAAGTCTCACAGTTCAGCTCCAAAGAAACTTGTCACTCCTCTCACACCAAGAGCACACAGTATTCCCACAAACAGGATTCACATACCTTTCCCTGCCCAGCAATCCACAGGAGCTCACCACGAGGAAATGAAATCCTCTCAGGAACAAAGAGAAAACTGTTCTGCTCCTGTTCTGTTCTCCTCCCAAAGCTCAGGGAGGAGTAAATGGCACAGCTCAGTACCACACACCTTGGCTGCACTTCCCCCTGCAAGGTACCAGCTCCAAGCACAGAAATTCTGCTTTATTACCCAAATTAGCATCAGGTGGTGGGGAAAGCCTCCCTTTACTGAAGTCAGGTGGCCACAATTAATCCCAACTGTTCACAGCCCCCCTCTGATGGCCTGAAATACCCACTTCACAATCACAGCTGTATTTAATATATAAATCAAATAATAGCAAAGCAAAACCTTAATTTAAAACCATCTAAAACACGAGCATTCCCGGATTCAGTGCTTACAGACACTAATTTATACTGTTTCAATGTGTTTGATTAAAAAGAAGCAGAAAGAAACAATCTAGCCAAGTGCAAACACATGGGTCCAGCTAGACACAGCTTTAAATCCAAGTACTCAGTCTTTGGCAACATTTGTAACAAAAAAAAACCCCTAGATAATTCCTCTAAAAACTAAGTAACTCTTCCTTAAGACCCACACACTTGAACCATAAGTTGAAATAACAAAAATAAATTTGAGTTCTGGCAGTGCCACAATGCAGAAAAATAGAGTAATTACATCAGAACTTATTCAAAGGCAGGAGGGCTAAAGAGCCATGCAAATCCTATCATTATGCAGACATTATCCAATTTAATTTTAGAGATTATACCAATCATAAGATTCCCTTTCACTGATTTGTACAGATGGATTTTTCCCTGCTTTCCCCACAATTAAACAAATTAAGCAGTATTTAGATGAGCAACCTTATCATTGCAGAAGAATGTATTTATTAGCTAAAATAATCTTTAAAGAATAGAGATGAGATGCTACTGATTTCTTTTGGCATCTCTTCCCAACACATTACCTTGTGTGACAAGCCTCTGACACAAGAGCTTACAGTCTGCAAAATAAAAAAAATGGTGCATAAGATGTCTGATGGAGTAAGAACATGGACTCAGTGTAGCCATCAGTATCTGCAGAATATCTTTTGATTAAAGGGGAAAAGCAATGTGAAGATTCAGAGTCCTGATGTCCTGATTCCCAAGGGGATCAGGTATCAACAGCACTACAATAGATTTTGGTCAATACAGGCTTTGCCCAACCATTTCTTTTTTTTTAAATACACAGGGAAAACCCAATTTTCTTGTCTATCAGTGTGATCTTTAAAGGAAGCCTTGGGTTTAAAGCACTTTAAATCCAGCTCTCTGAGCAGACCTGGCTGAAGCCCACAAAAGAAGGAGCCTCTCTGCCACCAGTGACATTTTTCTCCTCACTTGTTCCTCTCTGTTCAGAGCCCCAAGCTGCTCTGCAAGGCCTCACACATGCTCCTTCGTCTGTTTTCCTTGGCACTGCTCTCCCTGCCACACACAGGGGACACACAAAGACAGGCATGAAGGAATTTTCTCTCCTGTCAGAAAAGAGGGGAGAGCAGGGTTCAAGGAAAACTGTCACAAACCAGTGCTGACTGGATAAGCAGGAGGATTTTGACAGACTGAGAACATTTTAACTGGCAACAGGAAAGTTTATATTTATCTCAGTCTTGTGTCTCATTTAAGACATCTTAACTAACATATTCTCCCTAGCTGATGGAGCTGATGACATGATTGCCCTGCTCATTAAAAAGCTGCCAGTAGAAGCTGGGAGTATTTCAGACACAAAGCAAGTCTCCCAGCAAAACCATGGAGGTTAAACTGGTATTCCCAATATTTCTACATTGAGAAGGGAGATAAAACTGAAAGTATTTTTTCTTATTTCATCAGAAAGCAGCAAATTGAAACAAACCCATTAAAATCATGGGGAAAATCAGTAATGTAAAAACATAAAATCTAACCTAACTTAAAATCTTCATATTTTGACAGCTACAGTTGGCAGCAGATTGATTATTTCCATTTGAAAGATAAAAAACATTCTACTGAGATAATTTGATTTTCTTAGACTTTGTGAATATTAATAAGGCAATTATTTTATTGCTGTTGTAATGGTTCTTATTGATGGAAAGACCAATTAAGAAAGCCATCCACCAAGCATGTCACCTGTCTGGTGAGCAGGATTTCAGTTCTGGCTGTCCTACGCTGCCCTAAAAATTGAGACTGCAGAATAAGTAGAAAATGTGCAGTGTTTCCAAAGCATACACAGGAGCCATTTCTATTTTAGATCATAAACAAAGAAATATTTTAAAAACTGCATTAAAACATTGCTTTTCTACTGAGGTCTCACAGTTCACTATTTTTACTTGGCAATAATAGCTCTTTTTTTTCCTTTCATTTCTAAAGCAGCTTGAGAGTTACACAATTTTCCTCCTACTTCATGTATAAGCATTTCTGAATATCTTAAGATAATTTACCTGCAAGCTCCAAGTTGCTTTCCACGTTCTAGCCAATAAAAGACCAAGAACTGTTTCCTTGCCTCCAAACTAGTACCCATAGGACATTTTCAGATTGAACTGTGCTTTGCTAATTTTTCTATCTGAGTTTCATAGTTACTATAGAAACCTAGCAGCACAAATAAAAAGAAGCTTTTGTCAAAATATTAACAGAAAATAAAGAAATATCACTCCAGCACACCAAGTGCTCCAGTTGAAGGTTAACCACCCCTTTGTTCCTTCCCAGCACACAAAGGCCAAGATCACAGGAGAGCCACCAAGCAGCTGGGTGTGGCAGAATGGACGTGGAAACAGGCAAAAAGCCTCCAAATCCCCTCAAAACTGTGTGGCCACCACCAGAGCCCCCCAGAATTCCAGCAGCAGGGGAACCAGGCTCCAGGGGTAAGAAGACTGATGCCTAAATGCCTCCTTCTAAGCAGCCAGGCTCTTGGACTGAGCGCTCTCCAAAATCCTGGGCACTGGAGGAAGAGGAGGCAAAAGAAACACAACATCTGCTTTCCCAGCAACTTTGAGAAAACCTCTGACTGGGAATCCTGAACATTCCCCTCAGCTTCCACAAGTGCTGCTGTTTGTTGTTATCTGTGAGATAAGCAAGAGGTTCTGTGGCCACCAGTGGTGATGCAACAAGGCAGTGGTCACTCCATAGCCATGCTGGAAACTTCCTTAAGTACAGGCTGGGAGGAGGGGAAGGAGGGCAAACAAACAGCAGCTCTTCACTGCCTCCTAAACTGTGGTTTGGAGGATTTCATCTCCAAGGGCAAAACTCCCAGTGCAATTCAAAATTTCCCTGAGGCCTGCATCATTATAGGGTAGGTGGAAGCTGTGTGGTTTTATCCTGGAAAGCAAGTCCAGGGACACACACACAAAGCAAACACAGCATCAAACTTAGCAGGACTATCCTTGCACACACTCCTGCTTACCAGAAGTCAGGGCTCTGTGGCTTCTGAAACTCTTACACCAGCTCAGTTACAGAAGCAGGCCCCAGTGCTAGACACTGTACATGACAATGAATAAAACTGAATAAATAAAATGAACCTTTGTTGAACTCACCAAGATGGGAACATGAAATGTGAAAATGAAGGTTTACAATACCAGTCAAATTGCTGATTATTCTCTCCACAATAGAATTTTTTTTTTAAAAATCACATTCTAAGTTAGATAACCCAGGTTACAAACATCTCCCTTAGAGCTTTGTTGACTATACTTAGGAAGAGAAAATGTTTTGCACCTCAGAGAAACACTGAAGATCAGTGGGTACATAATTTAATAAACGAAGGGTGCAAATGAAAGTCACCAGTGACAGCATTCAAGGACAACTCTGTTTTTTCCAAGTCATGCTGCATCCTGTGCTTAAAATGCACACAACTCCTCTGAAGGAGTCCATGCAGACACAGCAGCACAACAGAAAGAAATCTGAGGAGCAAATATGCTGCTTTAGAATTTGGATCAAATGCAAAAGCAGGATGAGCAGGGTAAAAGGTTCTCACTGGGCTGAGCAGAGCAAGTATAGATCTGCATTTATTCAGCACCTCCTGCGGCTGGGCTCAGCCTGGCCAGGACAGCTCCAGGCAGCTCTGCTGACCTCTGCACGACACTGGCTGGCAAACCTTCCTGAGATCTCCCCCCAGCATGGATGAATTCAAGAAAAAATCCTAAATAATCACATGGAAAAGCAAGACTAATTAATAAACTGGCCCTCCACAACGTTTGCATATGTATTTAACCCAGGTCAGCTGAAGGCAACAGACATACAAGGAAACATCTTTATTCTCTCTGCATGCTGGCCTAGGGCCAGTCTGGTGGATTTCACGTACAGCCTTCTGATAAGTGCAGCTTAACTCCAAAACACACCAGTCTCTTCCAGAAAAGTGATGTATGGCCCTCCTTTTGCTGCAGAATCTAGGGCTTGAAGAAGCAAAGTGGTTTCTACTCATCATAGTACACTGGTTATTCTTACTTTGGGCAGCTAGCCAAAAAAAGGGGATATTACTTTGACCATGTATAACTATCTCTGACTTTTTTTTTTTTTTTTGCACCCTATGTAAATTCAGGTAAACAAAAGATTTAAGCAGTAATCTTGCCAGAACTGTAATTTCTGCTACTCACAAAACAGCAAGTACAAAAACCCCAGAAATCATTCAGGAGAGCCCAAGTTTGACTGCAGAGCTCCTGCTTGTTTTCTCCTCCTGCAAATATTTATATTAGCTCTTCAGAAGGTAGGCTGCTGTTACCCTGTCAGAGACTTGCATTATATATAATTATGTCACAATGATACTGAATACACTTAAGTGTGTAACTAAAAGCAATTACAAAGGTTTTCTTTTTAAAAAACACCTCCATATATACATAAAATCCATTTCAATGGGCCATCAAGCAGGCAATACATTTTTGCTATTGTTCCACTGCCAAAAGGCAGCACCATGGCCAATTGTTGCAGATAAAAGAAGCCCTACTATTCTCTGCTACAGGCCACACTCTCCTCCTCCTGGAAACACAATTTCAAAGTTATTTGCCTCAAATCCTCATAAAAGAAAGCATTAGATTTCAAATACAAAGAGATTTTTTTTTAATTTCTAGACTGTGAATTGTAATTCTTCAGTTAGACCTTAAATTCAAAGAACAGAGCTCAAAGTAAGTGAAACAAGAACTCAGCAGAGAGCAAACCACAGGGCCACGTGGCTGTCCCTGCCATGGCCACCCCGCCACCAGTTGCAGGCAGCAAATTCATTTTGCAAGTCTCCCAGCATGACTGAGAGTGAACTCATTTGAAACCAAGCCAAATATCTTGACCCAGACGGTTTTAACACCCACTGCTAAATGCAAAACTAACAAATATTTGATGTTTAAATGGATATTTAACATGATGGAACTAAGTGCTCCTGCATCTGAGAAGGCCAAAGTACTCGTGAGATAAGCAGGCAATGCTTTTATCAACATCATTTGCTCTCATCCAGGAGTTTCAAGTAGAGAGCTTCTAATATTTCAACTCATCATTAGATGAGCATTGTGTTACAACACCTTGTCTTTGGAAACCAGGCCTCCCCCAGATGCCAGTCCTTACTTCAGAGCCCTAAATTAATCATCACTGACAAATTAAAATAACTCCTTGATGCCACTTCTCAGCTATACTACGCAATTCTCACAGTCAGGTCTCTAACACAGAACTATTTCAGGAATTACTGTGCTCTTTTTGCCTTATCCTTCAGGGGTCAGAGAGGCAAAAAAACCTCAAATCACTTCCAGAAAACATGCTTTCATCCCTCCTTTTTAAAGCAACATGATTTGGTAGATCCTATTTCTTCCATTCAGTTCTGTTTAAACCATCCAGAGCTCCACTCAGAACACGCCTAGAAAAAATTCTGTTCATCCATCATATAGAATCCCTCCTCTTCAGTCTGTTGCAAGCTTTTGTCATCATCTGTCCTCCAAATGGTGGAAACAAAAAAAAAAATTCATCTCCTTGGCATATTGCTACATAGAGAGCTTCCAGAAGAACCAAACAAAGTAGGCTTCATGAAACACAACAGCACAAGTAACCATTAAGTCCCATCACACTTGCAAATAAAATGCATTGTGAAACTTCCCCTGAAAAAAACTAAATTCGGGTTTTAACAGGCCTTTTAAAAATTATTGTTCCAAATGCTTTTTTTAAATTAGATCTTGAGTATCATGGCCCCTCATGTGTTTAGTTACTATTGAAATCCTGCATCTTTACAACATACCAACACCACAACAGCAATGAAGGTAAGCACACACCAGGACGATCTCAAGGCGCTTGAATTCGTTCCTTTTCACTGTTTTAGTGGCCTCAAGTCAGCTCTTTTACTTTGAATTAAGGGGAAGTGGAGCCAAAGCACACTCGCAATCCGCATGCAAGGCATTAGTCATGCGGGTCAGCTCCCGGATTAGACCTGAGAAGGGCTCTGGCAATCGGGCAGCACCAGCAATTGTTGGGGGTGACACGCCCTCCGCTCCACAGCCCTGTGCTCCGCCGAACTCCCACATTACGGGGCGACGCCTTGGAGAAGCCCCAGGTGACAGCCGTGGCTAAGCCGCGGCCATCCAGGACGCGAGGCTGACATTCTTCTCCAGGACTGCCACACCTAGAGCAGCGAGCAGCCCGGTCTCCCTTTGTGCTACCGCACATTCCTCCCCGGGTCACCGGATCCCTCTCGGGGGCTCAGCCCCGCAGTCCGCGGCCGGGGCGCGGCGTCCCCACGCAGGCTGCGGGCCGCAGGGCTGCGCCGGCCAGGTGGAGGGCCGGCAGCTCCGCAGTCCCTCGCCTCGCCCCTCCCTCCAGGCGCTGTGTTAAACATGAGTAAGATTACAAGTATCTTATGTTTCCCTCCTCCTCCGCGCTCCCACGCCCAAACCCGCAATGCCGGGCCGCCCTGGGGGGAACCGTGCCTGGGACAATGCGGCGAGGGGAGGAGGGCTCTGCGCCTGGAGAGAAGCTGCCGGAGCCGCGAGGACGCCGCGGCCGGTCCCTCGGGACTCGGCCGGTACCCCGGGCAGGGCCGTCCCCGCGGGGCTCAGCCGGTATGCCGGACACGGCCGCTGTCTCTGGCCTCGGCCGGTACCCCGGGCTCGCCCCCCGCTCCCGCCGCGACGCGGCCGTTGCCAGGCGGCGGCGGCGGCCTCGCCCCCGGGCGGCCCATGTGCGAGGCGGCGGCCGGGGCGGCGCTTCCCCCTCCCGCCATTAGCATAACACAGAGGGGAGGAGGAGGAAAAGAGAAGAAATTATAATGAAAAAAAAAAAAAAAAAAAGAAAAAAAGAAAGAAAGGGGAGGGGGAGCTCTTACTCCAGCATGAGCTGCGGCGGGGCCGCGGGGAGCGGGGCCGCGCCCGAGCGCGGCTGAGGGGAGGGAGCGATGCCGCAGGAGGCGGCCGAGGGCCGGCAGACAAAGGGAACCTCCCGGCGGGGCAGCGGGGCTCGAGGATCGGAGCGGCTCGGGTGGAGGCTCCCCCGGCCGGCCGCCGCCCTCCCCGGGCCCGGGGCTAGAGCACTCACCAGCTGAGCCGGAGGAGGACCCTCTGCTCCGGGGAACAGCAGCAGGCTCGGGCTTGGGCGGCTGGGGCTGAGCGGGGGCCGGGAGCTGCTCCTGCGCGGGGGACGGCGTCGTGGCAGAGGAGGAGGAAGAGGACACAGCTCCCCGGGGGCTCCAGTCGGGCTGCGGCGGCTCCGGAGCAGCGGGGCGGGGCGGCTCGGCGGGGCCACCGAGGTCCAGCAGCTGTGGCGGCCGCTCCTGCGGGGCTGCGGCGGGAGCCGCGGCAGGCTTCCTCTCCATCACCTCCAGCTGCTCGTCGAAGTCTTCGTCCTCGTCTTCCTCTTCCTCCTCTTCCTCCTCCTCCTTCTCGTCGTCGAGCACGAACTGGTAGTTAAACTGTGGCTGCTGCGGCCGGGCTGGCCCGGAGGAGGAGGAGGAGACCAGGGGCGACTGGTCCAGCTCGTCCATGGTGCCTGGAGCGGGCGGAACAATGAGTAGTGCGGGAGCGGGGGGAGGCGCGGGCTGCGCTGCCGCCGCCGCTGCGGGACCCGCACTCCACGCCCTGTGAGTCACCGCCCGGGAGGCGCGGGCGCGCCCGCCCCGCCCCGCGCCCGGAGCGGCGGCGATGCCAGCCAATGGGAGCGGGAGAGAGCGAGGAGCAGCCAATGAAGGGCGGGCTCGGGCGTGCCCCTCATGAATATGCATCAGATGGGCGAGGCCAAGGGCCGGCGGAGAGGGGCTGAGAAGTCGGGTAAAGTTCAGCGCGGAGAACGCGGGTGGGGCGGCAAAGGAGACGGGGCACGGCCCGGGGCCCCTCCATCCCCCCGTGACAGATACCCTGGGAGCGCACGGCGTGATTCACCGCTCTCCTCTGCCAGGAGTAGTGTCATTCTCTCTTTTTTTGTTGTTTTAAACAGCGGCCAGAAACCCTCAGCGATTTCCAGAAAGAGAAGGGGATGGCTGGGCTCCCGGGTACGGATGGCGCAGGGCACCGATCCGCCCTAGCCCGGCTTCTCTCACCCTGGATGTGACCGAAGGATCCCGGGGCATCCCGGGCGCCGCCGCACTGCGGGGCCGGGAACAGTGAGGCGCCGTCCCGGTCCCGATCCCGATCCTGTTCCTTGGGCATCGCGCCGATCACCGCAGGCACATCCCCCTGGGGCGGGAAGTGGAGTCAGCCAGCGCCTTCCTCCGATGGGAATGGAAGTTTTAACCAAAACATGATGCAAAAACCTTCCCGTGTCTGAAAAAAAACAGAGAGGAGACATTGTCAGAAGAGATAAACCTGTTTAACCACCCGTGCTGGTATAAGGCCATGAACAGATACCATCTCTTTAGAGTATGAATTTAAATTGTACAACTTCTGCGGGAAAGAATGGAAAGGAAGAGAAAAATGGAAGGAAAAAGGAAAGGGGGAAGGGGGAAGGAAAAAGGGGGAAAGGGAAGGAAAGGGGGAAAAAATGAAAGGAAAAGGGAAGGAAAGAGGGAAAAAATGAAAGGAAAAGGGAAGGAAAGAGGGGAAAAAATGAAAGGAAAAGGGAAGGAAAGAGGGAAAAAATGAAAGGAAAAGGGAAGGAAAGAGGGAAAAAATGAAAGGAAAAGGGAAGGAAAGAGGGAAAAAATGAAAGGAAAAGGGAAGGAAAGAGGGAAAAAATGAAAGGAAAAGGGAAGGAAAGAGGGAAAAAATGAAAGGAAAAGGGAAGGAAAGAGGGAAAAATGAAAGGAAAAGGGAAGGAAAGAGGGAAAAAATGAAAGGAAAAGGAATGGAAAGAGGAGAGGGATAGCAGAAGAAAACTTGGCACCTGCTGTGTTAGACTCTGGTGTGGTCTCCAGCTTTCTGCTCAGAGATGGAACATTGGCCAAAGCCCTTAGGGCAACACTTAATTTAACTAAAATAGCTTCTATTTGGATGCAATTTCCACCCACACAGCTGCCTCAATAAGACCAAAAGGCCTTATAATTCTATATTTAACACCACTCCAACATTATGATGGGTTTTTAACCCACAGATGATTTACCCTCCTGTAGAAAGAGATTAGTTCATGGAAACACTCAGAGCAAGCAGCTGTCAGTTCAGTGAGACAGAAGTTAAGGAAAAGAAGCAGCTCTGCTGGCACATCCCTTGTGCCGTGGAAGGTGCAATGGATCAGGGATGGAGGTTCCCTGGGCTGTCCCATCCAGCAGTGCCTGACAGCCTGGAGCAGGAGAAGCTCCCAGGTGGGATCAGCTTAGAGCAGAGGGGCTGCTGCAGAGGGAAGAGCTTCTGGCTGGAAACTTGGGTTCAGTCAGCAGCTTCAGTCACTGCCTGAAAAATTGAATGGCCACAAGGGAATGGAGGGGCTCCAAGGGGTCCCAGCACTGAGCCCTCTCTTGCCTCAGGAAAACATATTGTATTCTTTGCATGGACAGTCTGAACCCAAAGATTTGTTGCTGCTATTCGTGTTGGGAAGGCCATTCTAAGATACCCCCTTTTCTAAATAACAAGGGACCTTCCAGCTTCCAGTCCTAATTTTCTCAAGGCCAAGGTACATCCTCTTACGACTTTTCCCTTTAAATTGTTATTTTGTCTGAATTTTAATTCCTGAGAATACACTTTGCCCAGCCCTTGCTTTCCAAAGCTAACACCAGAGAAGCTGTGCTGTCACCCTTCCCCCTGCTCCTCCAAGCAGCCTTTTCCTGCACCCAATCCAGTCTCAGATCAGGCACAGGAAATTCCAGATGAGATTTTTCTTTTTTTCAGGAATGTCCCTATCACTACCAGAAATTACCAAAATAAATGTGCAAAGTACAGCAAGGGCAACATTGTAATTCCGATGGAGAGAAATGTGAATAAGCCCTTGACAAACTGTGAGGTCTTTAGATGCCATTCTTTGCCACTAAGATTTTGGGTGTTCATTGACAAATTATCCACTTATCTTTTCAAGTCAGCCCCTTTTACAGTGATATAAGGAATTCTACAGTAGCAGCAGAATGGAGGAATAGCAAATAAAATACTTTGATTGAATAAGGTCTTTATAATTTCACCAGCAAATCTATGTTTTGCATCTCTTGGTTAAAGAAGAAAATGGATTTTAAGAATTCCATTGTAATATAACCTAAGGCAACAAGGCACCTTTAAAAAATTGTCAAATTCTGAGTATAGACATAGTGCTGACATATTTAACTAAGGGGATTTTTGGTTATCTACAAGAAGGAAAAAATCTATATATAATTTGGCTGATTTTATCAGAATACTTGGAAGAGTATCTATCATCAATTAAGAACAAATGAAAGGAGTTTTTATTTAGAGACAGGAAGTGACTAAAGGTCTTGGGGGGAAACAGGAAGGGAGTTCCATTTTCCCTGAGCAAGTCAAATTAACAAGCAAGGGGAAAACAGAGCTCTGTAGTACTGAAACTATTGCAAAACACCCCAGGTTTTAGCTCTTTAGAAAAGTATTTTACAATTCTATTAGGAAGATTGACAACAAGTAGGAGTATTTTGCAGATATTCAGCAATTTCTTTTACTTAAAACTTAGTTTTCATGAGCTGTTTTCTTATAGCAGAGTTAGGAAGGAAAGCATTCCATGAGAGAAACCCCAGTGGGGATGTTTCTGAATTTCCACAGCAGTGCTGCCAGTGGTGATGTACTGGTGGGATTTTGTCAGTCCACTCTGACCTTCTGCTTTTTCTTACACAGAAGTAATATGATATCACAGCAGATCGTGGACTAAGATAATAACGGTGATAGCACAAATGCAGTCCTGTCACTGCACAGCAGGATCCACAGAAAAACCCCACATTTGGTCTCATAGAGATTTTAAGGATGGCTTTAAAATTGCGAGGCTGGCTGGATTTCTATCCCTCCTTTTAAGCTTTAAGGACAATCTCCCAGGTTTCAGACATAATGTCTTTATCTCTGAAGGATAAAACTCTGCAATTCTTTGTTTTCAGATTATGCTCTGAATCGAGCAGATTTGTCTCACAGGTTTGTCTTCACTTGAACACCTGCTGTACTTCTTTTCAAGATCGGCAGTGACATATTGTGACAAAATCACTGCTTAGTTTATTAATACAAATGCAGCATATGGAGGGGGAAAAGTGTGAAAACAATAGAACAAAGGGATTTCCATCTCTTGATGGTAACTGAGCCAGGCTGAGCTTTACCAGAATCTTCTGTGGGGCCTTCCTTGTCTTCTGCTATAAATAACATTTTCTTAATGATAACTTCTCTAACCTGTTATATTCTTTAGTGTTCCAGGCACTTCTTATTCTGGAATTGTTTGATTGGAATGAAACACACCCATTTCTACAGTAAATGTCCCACTACCCATGTCAATATACTCTGATTCAGACCTGTCACAACACACCCTGCAGAACTTCCTTCAGCCAGCCAGGTGCTGAGCCCATCCACCTGCCTGAACGAGAGCAGTTTCGGGACAGCTCTAAAAGACACCAAGTGCCACCAGTGAAAAGCTGCCATTAGCTGTAGCCCTAAATTCCTACATCCAGGTAATTTCTTTTTGGTCTCTGTAGGCTGTCATTCAGAGGGACCAAAGCTGATCAGTGCCATTAAAATGATACTACAACAGTGAACAAGAACACATTTGTTTATCAATAAAATATATAACATTTTAAGGGAACCAAAACAATGACAATGCTCTCCAACAAATGAGACTATGACATGAAAAACTCACCTCACTAACACTGCACAGGGATCCACTGCTAATGGGAATTTGGTCTGATTGCTCTTTTTCTTGGAAAGAACCCCTTTGGTCTTACTTAAAGGACAATACAGTTAATTTTATGTGTTACTAACACCCCCAGAATTTTCTAATTCTCAGAATACATGTAATTCCCCACATTAGGTTTAATGTTACTCCTTGTCAGCCTCTCACACTTTTAAGAAATACAATTAAATTATTCACTTACCAGTTTGGCCATAATACTTCTCACTCTCAAGGAACATAAGGACCATCAGTTCCATTTGATGTAGGCAAAAAAAAATCCATTCTCTATTAACAAAGAGCTCCAGATAGTATCAACTACTTTTTCTAATTCATGTTCCCCCCTCCTAATTTTTATTTTAGATCACCTCCACATTTTGACTCCAGGTACTGAGCTAGTGATGCCACTCACTCAGTGACTGGAACTTACAACAGCAAGAATGAGCACTCTGAAGTCAGGGTGTTTTGTGTACAGTATTTTAAGAGTTTTTTTAAAACTTAGGGATTTATTACAGTTATAATAAATTGGAATTCAAGCTGGTTTGCTTTGTAAAGGGAAAAGTGTAGATAATTTATATTAGAGATCAATTTTTGCTCTTTCTCAGTACTGATATTGATGCACTTAGGAAAGAAACAGCCTGGTAACCAAAATTCAGGGTCGTTCCCTTGGCTGCCAAATGTGCCCTAGGAGAAAACAAACAGACTGATGGAGGCAACATTTTCACCATTACTGTAGGCAAGGCTGATGCCATCGCTACTGGAATTAGGAAACTTAACTATACAGGCAAAGTGTGCAGAGGGAGCAGCACATTGATCTGAACTCACATTTGAAAGGAAGAGCTGTTATTTTCCAGAACTTTCCTCACTTCTTAACAACTTGTCCCTTGCAAATGCCTTTAGCAGCTCCAGCAGCTGGAGTCTTCAGCTGGGTCCTGGTGGTGCTTGGTGCCACAGAGCATTTCTGACTTCCTGGGACAGAATGTAGGGCAGCTTTGGAAAACACCACCAGGACTGAGGCTTCTTTCTCAGAGTATTTAGGGAGCTCTTCCTTTTATCTGGGTCAGACAAAGATAGGACAGCTAAGAAATGTCCAACATGACTTCCCTGCTTTCTCATTATCATGTCCAGCTGATACACTGAAGCCCTTTAACTCCCTCACCTTTCCCCAGATAAAATATTCCAGCTTTTGAACACTTTGGGCAATTTCAGTTAACCATGGCAGTGGCAGAAGATTCAAGGATATTGAATTCCTGATAGTTTTGTAGAAAGCAGCAGCTGGCTAAATTAGAGAGAGCTGACGAGCAGAGGGAGCCAGAAGAAGCTGGTGGTTCCCCATTCCACTGGTGTATATACAAGTAGTTTTTACAAGCCTGCCTGTCTGTCATTTACCCAGATGACAAAACCAAAAAGGAGGGTGAGAGGTGTGAGAACGACTGAAGATATTCCAGGATAGAGATGCAAACAGTGTAACACCTGGGGCTATAGGAAACTTGAATTTGCTTGTTTTACTGGTTTGAAACTAGTTTCTGACTGGGGTAGATAGGGATGTATTTTAGGTGAGTCATGCCAATGGTGAAGGACTACCTAAGTGCAACCACAGTGTTGGCAAGGGAATAAAAGAAATCTTGTAGGCTAAAGTCTTTCTGATATATCCTGTAAAAGGGAGTAGAAGTTAAAGGAAAAGATACTGAGAAAACAGCACATGGAAAAGAAGTGGCACAGGGCTACTTTAGTCCCTAAAGAAAACCAAAGTTCTTAAGATTTCTAGAGCATGATGTTTGGCAGGTATCCCTTACTCTAAACTATTTTCAATGCCCTTTTTTTCAGTGCAAATATAGTTTTTACTCTTCTCATTGTATCTTGTGAAAAATTAACATATTTCTGCCAAAACTAACTACTTGAATGACATGTAACATCTGCTCAAATGATTACTTCAGCACAGGCTGTTAGCTAAGATTTATTGGATTTATGCCATCAGGTAGAATCAGGTTGCTAAACAGTGTAAGTTTTAACATATGAGCCTGGAAATAACTTGACCATATCCTGGGCAGAAATGCCTGGGTAAATTGAGAAAAAACCCAATCAGCTTGGCTTTAGAGGCAGCTAGTTGTATGTTATTTGTTTCTCATTCAACTTTACTCACTTGGAGTTCTTGAAAATAAAATCAGAATTTTGAATAGAACTCTTTCTTTAAGACTTATCCAACTAAATTGATTCAACAGAATTCTTGTAAATGACAGTTGCTTAGAAGAATAAGATCATGGAATCATAAAGTTATTTGGGCTGGAAGGGATGTTCAAGACCATTTTATTTCTCTCCCCTCACCCCTATATTCCATAGGCAGGGATACCTTTCACTAGAACAAGTTGTTTCAAGACCAACCTTGAACTTCCAGGGAAATGTAAATCATATAATCAAACAATTCTTCAACTCTGCAGTAGGCTGTAAAGCCCTGAGCAGTTTTTGGATACTTCACCAGCAGCTGTTTTTTACCTAGACTGGAGGAGGAGTCATCTGGAGGAGGAACAAGGCACACAGATATGTGATCCTTTTGAGGCTGCCCCTGAATTCATGTCAATTTTATTTGTTCTTTTAGCACACTGTATTTCTTACAGTGTAGAGCTGGTTTGTAGGTATCCTAGTAAAAAAGCAGAGACACAAAACAAAGGCCTATTGATTGGCATTTCAAATACATTCCTGGGATGGTGAGAAGACAACCTCCTAGCCCCTATTAGTTACATCTAAAAATTCCTCCATTTTGCTCAGAAACTGGTGATCCCAAATTATATTTAGGCAGTTTCTTGATACTTCAGGGTGCTCATGTAGCTGATGTGATGGTTAAATGTACCTCTGATCACTCATGTAGTGCTTTGCAGTACTTAGGAAATGTCAAGCTTACCTTCTACTCTTGTCTCACAGAATCCTCAGGTTCAGTCCACTTGCAGCCAATCATCACTTCCCTCATGTTCTGCTCATCTGACCTGGTTTAGCCCTTCTTATAGCTTGGAAGTTCATACTGATGTTCAACTGTTTCACGGAATTCTTCTTTGAAGCAAGTATCCTTTCTTTTTCTTCAAGAGTATAAGAAAAAGAACAATTGTAAGGCACACAAAGGAGGTGCTTTCTATATTAAGTAAGTATAATATTCCATCCTGGCTTTTCCATGAGATGAGTGACAGTTACTACCTTGGGAGAATCAGCCTCTCTTTCCTCATCTGAGGATTCTTCCCCCCTTTAAAATCCACTTCTATGACTGCTCCAGAATGCTGAACTTGTAAAAGTAATTTCTGTATCTCCCTATGGGATAAGAGGGAAGACAGCTGGGAGCAGACAAAAAGAGATTCCAAAATGGACCAGAGCTCCAGCTGCTGACCCACAGAACAGAAAGATCAGCACTGGCACCATCACAAACCAGCAACTTCAGTTCCCCCAGACTAAAACAGCCCAGGGCTGGGTAATTCTTACTTCTCCATATAGCATCCATCTAAGTGCAACTAAATAAAGATAAACATATTATTCCTAAAAATAGCAGGGGATGTCATCACTCATATTTTTCAGAAATAGCAAGAGCTATTTAAACTGCTTTGACAATGAAATCAGGTGCCACCATATAAATACACAGTATATGATACATTGGTTCAGTTTTAGATCATTTTATGGCAACTGGATGATATTTAAAATTTTATTGCATACCTTCTAATATGTAAGTTTTAACACATTGTGTTAGGGATTTTTTTTTCCTCTCTGCTTAGAAATTTTAGTTCAAATTATAAATATTCCTTCAGTCTTTTTGCATTTATAGTTGTGTGTGGCATAGAGATGGATGGATGGATGGATGGATGGATGGATGGATGGATGGATGGATGGATGGATATCCAAAATGTGAACCAAAAAAGCCAAATCTATCAGACTGGCTGTTGGCCACCAATTAGGTTCAGTTTACCCTCTGGAGTGCTCAGGCTCCTCAGTCAAGTACCAAGGCTCAGTGTTACACAACATTGGCACGTTATGAAGTCAATTCCTCCTACACACAGTACACAAAGCTCAATACAACAGGTGGATGAAAGATGTGCTGCGTAGGGGTGTTTTGGAAAACTGAGGCAACAACAAACCAATGGGGTCAGTGGAAAAAGAGCAGTCAGCTTTTCCACTTCCCATTCTTGGGTAGTTGTTTTCTCTTGAATGTTTGGGATTTGCTCGGATTTGCAAGGCAGGTCTAGAACAAGTAAGGAAAGATAGACATGTGTTGAGAAAATCAGAGAGCTCAGAATAACATCCCATAGTACTAGGTTAGCTCCATACCAGGTACTCTCTGTGCCAGAGCACACAGTCCTGGGAGCCCTCCTCAGCTGTAAGCTCCTAAGGCAAAGCCCCCATAATCTGTGATTTACCGAGTGCAGCACCACGAGCCCGCAGTGCCCAAGGCAGCCCCTGACGCTGTGCCGGGCTATAAATACCTCCTGCCACCAGGGGCTTTTTCAAATCGGCTCCGAACAGATTTCTCCCCACTGGGCAGCCAGAGCACACACTCAGCTGGGAGCACTGCCCAACCTGGTCATCCACATTGGCAAACTTCAGAGGAGTCGTTCTGCCCACGAAGTGAATGGCATGATACAAAGAGCAATTTCATTGTCGTTTGTTCTGTGTCATGTCAGCACAGGACTGGTTTGGTCTAAAATCCTCTCTGAGCCTTGGCAGCACACAGACGTGTGGGATAGATGTGTTTGTAGCCGTGTCACCCGGGGCAACATTACATGGGCTGGGACAGGATAGGCGGGTTTGGGGTTTGGCAATACCTGGATAAGGAGCTCACATGACTGCTGCATGTATTTGTGCTCTCAGTGCTGCCACACAGAAACTCTGGCCCTGCCATGAGCTGTGTGCTGCTCTCCCCAAAATCCTGCCACCTAACAGAGCCAGCATGGAGAATGGCTGGCAGTTCCTGCCCATGTGCCTGAATAAGTGATTTTCTTGGGCAGAGCGACCAGCACTGGAGCTGGGAGTGTTGGGGCTCCCCAGCAATGGTTACATGGGAGAGAGATTGAAATGGCTAATGGGGAAGGTGGGAAGTTGTGGATATAAGCTGTGGGTGGAAGCTGGGGATGGAAGTTGTGGGTGGAAGCTGTGGACGGGAGCTGTGGGTGGAAGCTGGAGATGGAAGCTGTGCTGGTTCTGAGCAAGCTTTGGGATGGAAGGACAAGCCAAGCAGAGTCAGCCAGCAGCAGGTGGAGAAAGAAGAAAGCAGAACAAAATGGAATCTGTATCCCTGGGGTTTTGGAAAAGTGGCATGTGGCCAGACATGAGAGGGTTAGGAGGAAAGAGTGAAATGAATCATGAGCCTAATGTACAGAAATTGTAACAGATGAAGACAAAAGGGAAAGGACAAGAGATCCCCTTTTCTAGCACAAAAATAGATGAGGCAAAGAAACAGTGAAAAGTGTAATTTCAGGTTACCTTGCTGTACTGAATGTATTAACAGTTTGATTCAGTTTTATTTGAAAAGAAGACAGAAGAAAGAAAAGGGCATAAAGCCCTCGTTCCAAGCAGAAAAAACTGATGAGGCAGAAAACAAAAGAAAAAAGTTCTAATTTCGGGTTCCCTTGCTCACTGAATGTATCTACAGTTTGAGTCAGTTCTGTTATTTTAGGTATACAATTAAGTCTATATTTTCTCTACTCACCTTTTTATTCAAAAATTTATTTCTGAGGACCAATTTTTCTCTTAGGGGTTTGTATTAAGTGTTACTACAGTAAAATGCAGCGGCTTATGGGTATCTGAAGGCAAGAGAACTAAAATCTGGTGCAGAATAGGAAGGTGCTACCCTGAGACTACTCTGAAACAGCCATGCATTCATTTTGAATAATAACAAAGTCTCTGCATTTATAAACATCACTCAGATTAAATTTCTTGTAGACTAAGAATGCATCCTCAATCAACTATCAAGCAAAACCTCCACTCACAAATAAAAACTGAAAAGACATTTGAATGTATAATAACAGTAATAAGCAAAACCATTACTATCATTAAACCTTTAATGTGATTAGTGCTCTTTGAAATGATTACACCTAAAACCTTGAACACAATTGAGCTGGGGAGAAAAAGCAAAAAGTGTTCAGACCTGGAAATGTACAGTTGAAGAGATGCAGCTGCTCAGCTCAGCATTTCTACTTCTGAGTGTGTACAGGAGTGACAGCTCAGCCACAAACCCAGGGACTGCTGGGACCAAGGGAGAAACACAAGTGAGCCAAAATAACAAGAGACTGGGAAAGCAACACAAAGCCCAGCTAGCAGGGGACAAAGGGCACACAGAAAGTTGGTGCTATCCTAACACAGTCCCCAGTATTGATATAATCCCCAGTGCTCACAAGGGTTTGAAGTCCCACAAGGACTGATGGGAAGCTGCAGTGGTTGCAGCTGCGGATTAGGAACCATGTCCTGGGCATGAAGGGGGGGCAGAGAAATCACCTCCCTCTTGCTTCTCCAGAGGGAGCTTTTCTGCACAGCTCTGCAGTGGAAGGAGAACAACCTCCTTCTTAGAATGCACAGCACAGCTTTGCAGCTTAATGAGGGTTGATAAACATGTTCAAGATAACCCCAGAAATGCACGGAACCATGCAAAGGTGTATTTGCTTCTGGGAAAAGGGAAGCAACCCTTAATTTTTACCAGCCGGGCTAAAGATTAGCTCTAGAGAGTTCATATTTTTTATATTGTCACTAAAATCAGATGCAAGCTGCTTCAGTAATGAGCTATTGCATGAGACTCAGCTTGTCTGGGTTCAGGCTGCAGCAGTGGAGCCCCTCTGAGCTCAGCCCTGGCTGGCTGCACTCAGGCTGGAGGTGTTTGAGGTAACCCACAAGAAACACGGGCTCCACGGAGAGCACAGAATCAGCAGGTGAACAACACTCCAAGCTAAGTCTGATACAAACTTCCCCCTGTGTCCCAGACTCACAGACTCCCTCTGTGTCCCAAACTCACAAAGTCCACCTTCCACATGTTTAATGCAGAACCAAAAACCTCCTCCCAGTGCCTTACTAAATTTTTCAGCCCATAGCAAAGACCAAAAACCAGAGATTTCTTCTTTTTCTTTTAATGAATGAATGAATGTAGGTCTCTTGGCAGATAAACTTTAGAAATACTCTACCTCCAAAATTAGTTACATTCTGTTTCCTGTTAGGCTGTAATGGACCCAGCAATCTTCCTCTGTGTATCTGAAAAAAGCAAAACCAAGCTGGGAATGCTGCTATTATTCCAACTTGAGCCCATATTCCCACTCCTTTAGTTTCTATTTGTTATGGTATGCAACACTGACACCAAAGAGATGGATTTAGTAGGACCATGCTGTGCTCTCAGGCTGACAAAGAAAGAGGCATAAAAAGGGCTTTGCAAAGTTAAAAAAAAAATTGAGAAAAGGTTTAAAAGCAATTGTTTAAAAACCTTTTTCTAGAACTATAGTACTAGGTTTTGTACAAGATGCATTTTTAATAATATCTGGCCACACTGCTAACTGTGTCTTTGAAAATAAAGTGACTGTTGCCACTCCATGTATTTTTCAGAAATAAATGGAACAGGATGGACCCACAAAATGATCTTTAACTGCACCTTTTTTTTTTTTTTTGTATTTGCAGATTTCATCAAACCTTTGTACTTGATTCTAAGCTGAAAATTCTCCTGGATAAAGTCTACACATTTCTAAGAACAAGCAGTTCAGATATTTCTATTCTAGTTACCACCATACCACAAGAACTGAAATAGCATCAATTAAAATTGTCATTGACCTCTCACAGAGCACTGATATAAGGGCCATTCTCCCTGTGTCCCAGCTGCTTTTTTTACAACAGGGTATTTGATTTCCTCTGAACATTTGATAGAAAGATTAAACTGTCTAACGTTTCCAATTAAAAACAATTTGTGTTCTACAGTGGATTTAACTACTTCATTAAATCGCTCATTATGGATCTCCTCACAGCCCTATTTTCAGCTCTTTCCTTCAGTCTGTAAATTTTTCACTTATGGATCTAATAAAACCATCAGGAAGCCTAAATTTCATTCATATGCCAAGTATCACAAAGATGTAATTAAAAATCATTACCAGGATTCCATCTGCCACTTCTGTGCACTGTCAGTGCACCTGAGTCCTCTGTAAGCAGAGTGTTAAGAAGTCTGCAAATTATTGCAGTATGAGCAGAGAAAATGCCTGTGCTGTCTAGATATCCTTAAACTGTGTTCCCTTCACAACACCTCACAGTGCTCCTTCTCAGCCCCAGGGACCAGCACACAGCCAGTGCCTTCATGGGAGTGAAATGCTGCTCCTTGTTTTTTGGGAACATTGCCAGTCCACTTCCCTGCCGCTTTGGGATGTGCCTGCCCTTCCTCATGTCTGTGTTTTGTGCCATCCAGGCCAGCGTGATGTCAGCCCCTCTCTGCTGCTGTGTATGCATGCAGAATTAATAGACTTCTGCTGCTACAAAAAGATGTTGGCAGGAGTTTTGTTGGCAGCAGGCAGAGTAAGCACATAACTCCCTCAGAGGCTTAGTTACCCTGGTTGCCAGCCACATTCAATATTGGCCCCAAGGTGCTTCCTCTTGACCCTTGGAGCCTGTGGAGTCACCACTGAGTGCTCTCCCTTCAGCAGAGACTCCCTCACCTTGCAAGTGCCAAACTCAGGCTGGCTGAGGCCTCCCTGTTCCGCCAGCAGATCCCAGGAGTGCCAGGCAATGGGCAGGTCAGCAGCACTGGCTGCCTTTCTCCTGCAGACGTGTCCAACCTGCTGTGATCATCAGCTATGTAAGAGTTTTTACTCTTTTTTTCCCCCAAAATGCAGGTTTGGTGCTCAAAGCTACATGGATGTCCTTTATTTCTAAGTAAATGCTGAATCTGGTTGCTGTAAATTAAAATACAAATTGCAGCTGTCACTCTCAGTCATCCCTCCCTTACCAAAGCAATACTGAGCTTTAAGAAGCAGGTGACAGACAGTAACCCTGATGGCAGTCCCTATCACCAGATGAAAAGATTAAAAGTAGTGACTTCTCTTTAGAGATTTTCAGTACCAAACTAAAAAGGTCTGTTTAAGGATTAAGCAATAAGTATGTTCATTTTAAAAAATAACTTTTTTTTTATTTACTTTGCAGAGGATGTGCACCTCAAGTCTCCCACAGAAACGGTCTTCAGAGATGAAAATTTTAAGCTTTTTTTAACAGACACTGTTTGCAGAGAGACATGTGGTTGTGTTTGAATGGAGGGCATAGCCTGTGTTTTCAAAACTCTAGTTATATTTAACAAAGCACTGCCACAGGCCTGCAATGCAGAGGGCTTGTTTCTGAGCATTAAAAACCAGCATAAAGGGAGAAAGCTGATCCTGGCCTCTTTTTTCTGGAAAGCTTGGCTCAACTCCAATCTTCCCTCAGTTGAGAGAGTAGTTAAACTACTTGTCAGCCTAAGAAAATAAAACAAAGCCACTTCACCTTTGTGGGATCATTTTCCTTGGGAACTGCTCCCAGTCCTTTTCCATGTGCCTGAATTTCTGTGCCAGTCACAGGTTAACAGGAAGGGAGTGACAAACCCTGCATGCTGCAGGTACCCTGGAACGGCTACAAATGAACCTTTTTATCATAGTAAAAGGAGGTGTGGTTTGGTTTGCGCCTGTCAGAGGGGCTGGGGGAGTTTTCACAACGCAGAATCAACACTGCTTTTATTTTAGCAACAAGAGCTGTTCAAGTGATGGTATTTAAGGAACGAGGTCACATATTCAAGCTGTTTAGATACAACAGTGTTTGGAGATGTCAGTCAGGCTCCAAAGTAGATAAAAAGTGCATCGGCTTATCAGCCACACATTTCTAGTGCTGGGCACGCAAAGTGAACTCCAGCCTGGCACACAAAGATGCTGCTGAAGCCCTTGATGTTATACAGCAGTTAGAAAATATAAATTACAAGACCTGGGGCACATCTCTGAATGGCTACACTTCCATGGTTCAGGGGAAAAAAAAAACGAGTGTTCTTACCTGAGTCAGTAGATTTGCTCTGTTAGGAAAGGTTTCAATAAGAGAGGTGTTGCAGCAGGAAATCTTACACAATCTAACACATTTTCATACTATATTGGTGAAACTTATTCAGCAGTGTAAAGTACTAATCTGAGTTTATAACTTCATCCAGATATAATTATTTAACATTGAAAACTTGGCTCAAAATTTCAGCCAAATGACAGAATATATTTGAGTGTTCCCAGGTATCCATACAAAGACCAAAATCTATGCTAAGCATCCCATTGTGTAAAAAACCAGGCCAGTGGGTGATGTGGTCTGAAATTAGTTGGAATGACTGGAACCTCAGTAGAAATTTGCTTGATCACAGCAAGACTTTAATTTGGTTGATAGTCAAGCCCAAACCTGATTTACCATAAGCACTTCAACTGAAATCACAGGAGCGTAAGCACTGAGACCAGATTTTCTTTGACCCACAACATTGATACTTAGTTTCTTTTCAAATGTAGTCAGTTAAAAAATTAATCTCCATTTTCCTAAACACCTGTAGCATGTCAAGTCAAATGCAGGGACACAGACAAATCTGACAAATTTAGATTTTGTCCCCCAGCCTACATAAACCCAATGATTTTTCACTCCTGTAAATTTGTTCTCAATGGTTAGCAAGTGATATGTCCTTTCTCAAAGCACATTTTAGAAAGTGTATTTGCCACTTCAGTTGTTACAAATATATTTCTGATATGTGTTTAAATTATAACTCCTGTTACAACAGAGCCAAAAATTAGGCAGAATAATTGCTTCTCTGAAGAATTTACACTGCCCAAGGCTCTACACTGAAAATATTTCCATGTAGAGTTCAATAAAAGTATTCACAAAAATAAAATAATTCATGTCTATAAAAGTTGCAGACTCCAGCCAAGAATATGATGGCAGTCAGTACAAACCCCCTGCAATTGTCATTAACACGTGCAGGGTAAACCAGGCTGTCAGGCTGTGATCTGAACTCAATTTTTATGAAACAGTTAAGGACAAATATCCATCCTCTGGCTTCAAAAATGCAGAAATGTTCACAGGCCTCATCAGCAGATACTCACATTAGGCTGCAGTAATTTACATCATCACAAAGATACCAAGTTAGGGCCTTTTCATTGATAAATATTTCAATAAACCTTAAGTTTCTAGCTTGCCCTAAATTGTATTTTACTGTTTGTGTATTGAAGCAACAAGATCGCAACAGCAATAAAAATATATCCAGCACATTTTGATTTACATTGTTTCACATTTACACTGGAGCCAAAAATACTCAACAAGCCTCACCTGCACATGTGAATTTTCCTCAAGGAAATAAGGCTGTGTTGCCTAACAGCAACACTGAGGTGCATAAAGAATTAGCCCCAAAGAGAGGACCTGAATTTCAGGAACTATCCCTGAGAACTTGCCTGAGTTCCTGCTCCCATTATTTCTGTGCAGCCCCAAGGCACTGCAGAATTAGTCCTGTTTGATCCCAGGAATCCTGGAGTACTCCAGTATAACTGAAAGATATCCCAACTTCAGCCTTTTTCCAAATGGGATCTTCCAGCAGATTCATTATGGTAAAGAGGAACAGCAGATGGATGTGTAAAACCTTTGGTAGAGGACTTAATTACAGCAGTCATGCAAAAGCATGACATAATCCTGCTCAAACATTAACAAAAAAATCACACAACAAGTTAAGCAGAGAATTAGTTCACTAAATTCTGACCAGAAAAATAATTCACTAAGTGTCCCCTTTCCCCCTTATAGCCCAGACAGCAACCACCTGGGCTGTAAGATATTCAGTATTTTATCTCCAGGGAAAAGGCAGAAATGTGGAATGTCCAGCTGCAGAAATGATCAGTGAAAGTTCTGCCATGGAAAGTGAAAGTACTGAAGGGAGCAGCCAGTGGGAAAACTGAGACAGCTGAAACTGAATTCCTGTTTGAAAAAAAATACTTTTACTGGCAGGTCTACAATTATTCTTCTTTCATTTCCATACTCTATTGATCATTCTTTTCTTTCTCTCCATCCACCAACAGCAGACAGATAATTTTTGTCCCTTTCTTGTTCCAAAATGCAATTAAAGCCTGTCTGAAACAGACTGCTTTTTTTCTAGAACTTTGATCTTGCTCTTTAGACTTAGGCTAATAACTTTTGACCAAAACTCTGTTATCTGTACAGTACAATAAACACCTAAACAAGCTCTCAAACAAAGGAAACCTATCTCAAGTTGCCCATTAAGCAATTTTAAGCCAAGACCATTTACTTTCATTGTAACCAATTAGTAGAGTACTAAGAGCATTTTACCACTTCATTATTTATGTTATCAAAGTGTGGGTGATCTACCACATCCAAATGTCTCATGGCTGAACAAAAGCCTTCATTTTACATACCTGAGTCAGAAAATCTGCTATTGCTTCTTCCAGGTGGGGTTCAGAGAAACATGAATGACTGAGCCTGGTTATTGACAGGATATACCAGCAATTACAAGTGTTTCAAATTTTTTGTGAATTGAAGGTACATTACAATTGTGCTACACACTGCCCTTATTTTGGCCAGATCCTCAGCTACCATAAACAAGGAGATGCTAATTATGTTAATTACCCTGTGTCATTGAGGCCAGCTGAGCCTAAGTGCCTCCTGGAGGTGTCTGTGGTTTTTAGGCTTGCCCTTGTTTCTTGTGGAGGAGCAGAACCTCTGACAGTAAATGGCAGCAGAGCAAAGGCCACTGCAGTGAGCCTGGAGTAGCCTCTTCCCAAATCATACATCCTCCTGTCAGACACACCTCACCTCAACACTGCCTTCATTCCCTTCCTCTTTTTGAGGAATATGGTTATTTCCATCATTCTATGCTTGTTTCCTTCAAACACCTTCTAATCTTTTTATGGTTTTTAAACAATTTTTTTTGAGGAAACAGTGATAAAATTAACTGACTATTAAAGGAGACACAGACCTGTGAGGTGCCAGCAAACCTTGTCCCCCAGCCTTAGTCTCCAGATTACCCCAGCTCCTTCGGGAATCTTGCCTCTGAATTCCACAGACATTAAATCTTCATGGCTTGACTTCCTCATCTTGCAGACACATAAAAGACACTACTCTAAACTGTGACAGGCTTTACTGTTCTGTCTGGCTTACTCTCAGAGTAATAAACAGCAGAATTCCTTTTCTATCTGCTCCTCACCTTCCTTTGTAAACGTAACACTTATCTCCATGTGTCACCCAGTTAAACCAAGTCAATTCATTGTTTTCAGACTGGATCTCTTGCTCAGTGCCAAGTGAGATGATATGAAATGTCCTAGAGACACTGGGATATCACTCAGCTCTAAGGAACATGCTGTGTAAAGTTCTCTCAAATATTTCAGGCGTCCTAAGCCAAAATCTGTAGCCTAAATTACCTGTACCTTTCCCCACCTGTGAGAGGTTTCTCTTTTCCAGCCCCTGTTGTGCCTCACACATTTTCACCTTCCAAGACCCAGCACTAGGTCATCCTTCCCAAAAACACCCAAGTGGGAATCCCCACTAAATATCCTCTGCAATCTCTTTCAGCACAGTGCAATGGTATAACCATATTGGGCTTTTGGAACAGCTGATGGCTGCATCTGTCTGGGGACTCCATGTACTTTGAAAAAAGACCCAAATATTTTCAGATTATTCAGCTTTGAAAAAAGCTTGCCTGAATTAAAGTTTTTTTTCCTTTCCTGCCTTCAGCCTCACCTAAGACATACCAGTACAGACAGTACTTTTTTCTAGTTGGTCATAGATTGATTACAAAGGTTTGGTTTTTCCCTATCCAGACAGTGTTATTCTCAGTTCATGAATCACCCTCATCCTTTTTTCAAGACTGCACTGTGAAATACTGATCCAGCAAACACACTTCCTACAAACACTGTGACATGGCACATGCCAAGCTCTCTGCCAGCACAGCACAAACATGGGGCATCAGGGAATTTACTCCGCTGAATTTTCCTGCAAGTTGGAATTACATGCTAATCTTGAGGGATAAACATTTACATTTCTTAACCTTATCACCAAAATCTGTCTGTTGAACATACACAGAATTATCTGGAAATCTGAAGCCTGCTAAAAGGCAGGAGGGTGGGCTGAGGCAATGGAGACAATGGAGTCTTTTCTCTCCCCACGGTGCTGACACACGTTCAGTGGCACAGCTCCTAAAGAGGAGCCAGGTAGTCACATGCTTTAGTCACAAGCCATGAAGTCAGACAGGTCTTGTTACTGCCTTGGGCATGAACAGAATTTAGGCAATTTTTTTTTCCCATCAGCATCTCAGTAGGAATTCCCACTTGGAAACTTAAAGGCCTCCTTGGTCTCACATGCAGCGCAAGGGCTGAGTGCAAACCCTCCAGATAATGACTAATCATCTGAAACACACCCTCCTCATTTCCCCAGTGAAATGCAGCAGCTACAGAAAATCCATTTACAGCCTGTCAAAGATGGGTGAAAGAAAGAAAGGAAAATCACAAAGGAGCCAATTCTTCATCTTTTCCCCTTTTTAGTCATTAGTCAGAGCCCATTAAGCCCAGCTCCGACTCCCCTATTAAGGAGAGAAGCCCCGTGCAGATATAATGGGGAACTGGAATGTGAGGAGACCCCTGGCCCAGGCTGTGCACTGCCATCTGCTGCCACCAGCTTCCTGGTGACAAGCTTCATTACCAGCAGTGTCTTCCTGGAGGGATCCTGAATGCAGCCAGGCCATTGCTCTCAGGCTGTCTGGCTGAGCAGCTTTTGCCTGAGAAAATGTTCAATTGGTTCACCACTGGGAATACATTTTATTTTATTTTTATTTTATTTATTTCAGCATTTCCTAGTTAGAGCTATGCTTCTAAATATCCAAGGACAGGTTTGGCCCTCAGTGGGTAAATGCTGGGGAACAGCTCAGGAAGGAATTCACAACTAAGTCTCTTTTTTTTTTTTTTTATCCTGAGATAAAGGGATGGCAGGACACAAAAATGCACAGAGACCAAACTATTAAAGATACTACAGGATCAAATTTTATCACCAATATAATAGGAACCAGAGATATACTGCAAGAATTTAACAAATCTAGTACTAAAACTACCAGTGTTTTTCAAGGGTATGGAGAAATAGCCACAAGCCCTGAGATGGGTGTTCCTGGTGAAAATTACATGCTGTAATTCCACATGCTGTAATTTCAATACAACATTGACCAATGCTTTGGATCATAATGCATAACTTAATAGCAGCTTTGTATTTACTACTTAAGAACATGTGAGTCAAGTCTTCAGAAAAACTTCCTGACATGAAATACCTTAAGTGCAGCCAGGTTGCTTGTCAAGGTGGTGAGTCTGGTACCAAAAAGTCAGGAACTTTTTGTGTGCATGGAAGCAACGTGGCAAGCTTCTGTAGGCTGCCTACAGACACCTCCCTCTTTACATTCTGCACACACTCCATCCTGCAGGAGCTGGGTTTGTTTGCAGATGACAGGGTTTCTCAGCAACCTAAGAATGAGAAGCAGAAAGAGCATGTGCCAATAAGAACAATGCAGAAAGTCAGTCTTGGTCCCCTTTCACAATCTGGTAGTTTTCCTTTCACGCCTTTCCCCTGCTATGCTCTTTGCCTACAGATTACACAACAATTTACAGAGCCCATCTCAGGTGTGTTCCTGCTGTGTACATGAAAATGCCCCAAAGGAAGAGAGGAAATAAAGGGCATAAATGTAAGTACAGAAATTAAATGGCTCTGCTTCACATGCAACTCCACAATACAGTTAAATATTCAAGGTCCTAGCTCCATTATTGGGAAAAATCCCAGAGCTGATGCAGTTTTAGGTCTGTTGATAAACAGGATTTCTGCTCTTTACCTCAGCACTCACATTCATCCCACCTGGATATGAGGAGTGCTTCTGAATAATCATACTGGTTTGACCTGATCCATGAGTGGACAAGTTAAAAAGGGCTCTAATGATCAGTTTAACATTCAGGGAACAAGCATACTAGAAAGCCATTTAAAGCTTCTTTTTTCTTAATGGTTAGTCTCGGAGTAGAACCATTGATCTCTTTGGCACTTTTGACCACAAATAACATTCCTCAGTACTGATGTCACCACATTAATCAGATTTTAAATGCAGGTCCCTAACTACCACTGAGACCTGTGTCTTCTCTGTCACCAAAACTCATTATATTTGCATCAAGCCTCGAACTGATAGGTAATGGGGTGAACTACAGCAATAAAACAGCCCCGTGTAGCCAACACCAAAGTTCTCTGCCATTCACACAGCCTTGCTTTAGCTGAGGAGGAGCAAGAACAGCCTTGAGACTCAGCACTTTTGGGAAGGTCCAGGCACCCAGGCTAAGCAATATTCACTTACCAGCTCTAGCTTTGTTTGCAGAACTTGAAACCAAGTGGAAAACAATACCAACAACTCCTCGCTGCTGAGCTCCATTTGTCCTCTAACAGCTTATTCTGGGGAAGGAAAGAAACTTGTTGCTGGACACCCTTCATGCCTTCACAAAGGAGCACAAAAGAAGGAAAGAAATCATGTCTCAATTTCACTGTTCCCAGCAGGCTCATGTCCTGCATACTGTCAATCCAGCCCTGAATATTTATATCACTGCCAGTCACCAGACTGTGCTCTCCCAGAGTGGCAGCCAAAGTGATTGCTCAGAGCCAAGCTGCTGCTGTTCTTCTCTGTCCTTTCCAAGGGCTCAACTTCACGTCATCACATAGAGAAAGATCAGCCTGAACAAGAGGAAAACTCACACATTCTGAAATCCCAAAACAAGAAAGCAGATTCATCCACTCTCCCAAGAAGCAAGGGCAGAAGGAGCAATCAATTTGTTTGAGCTAAGATCTTTTAGAAGCGGTGTTGCATCAGAATAATATGAATATTTTTGTAGCTAAGTGTGTGAAAAGGGTGGTTGGAGCATCACAGCAGAGGTGACATTTAGCTGGCCATGTGCCTGCCAGCTTGAAGAGATCAATCACTGCCTGATAGAAGAGGTGATGGATTTCAGCACAGAACAGGAACTCCAACTCAGCTCTCCCAACACGCTGGATGTGACCCTGACTGTTCATCCAGCATGTCCAGCACATGACTGAAGGAACTAGGATAGAAATTCTTTTTGTCAGTGTCATTCCTCTCTTTTGTCATCCCTTAGATTACCATCTGACCAGATGGGATAAGTGTCAAAGGGAAAGCTGCAGCATCTGTCCCACTCATTCTTAGCAGGATGTGAGGAACACATTATTTTATTAGTGGTACTTGGAGAAGTGATCCTCTGAAGAGTCACAGACCTGTTCTGTGACTTACTCAACACACAAGGGCTTATTTGGCCTGCTTGCAAGACAGAGAGAGAATCAGCTTCTCAGAAGGTTGGTTTGTTTCCTAAACTATCCTCTAATTAAGATATTTTAGTTATCCAGGACAGTTAAATTTTATTTTAATAAACTGCCTTTTGAAACTGTTTTGGAATTCACTCACGCTCTGCAGATGCTGGACTCTCCTCACTAATACCAAACAACTTTTGGGATGTCAACTTTTATTTCCCTCCCAGGCTGCCCACAGTTTTTGACAGACTCAACAACACAATCACTCAAAGAAAATACATTTTCAGCTAAGCACATTCATTTCCCTGTTTGTTAGCATGGTTCACAGCCTCATGGCAGTGGCATTTTCACAGGAATGTGGCTCATGGTGAAGACAGAACCATTGAAATGTGATCTTCAAAGAAATAGAGGTCATTATATGCACTCTTCATTGTTCCCCAGATATTGAAAAACACTTTGCTAAACTGAATTACTAACATGAAGACTCTGAAATGCTTGTGCCATATAGCTCAGAGGAGGCTTCCTGAGTTCCACTACAATTAAAAAAGGATGAAAAATATGACTTCTAGTAATTTTGTCTCTATTTAACTCTTTGGCTGTCATCTTCTGATATGAGGCCCAGTATTTGCTAAATTTCATCCCCAATCTTGGACAGCACCTGTATGTGAACCACACCACTCTGTTATCTCAGCTCTCTACTTGCCGAGAGCAATAAACAGAAAAAAAATTGAAGAAAATATAAAATATTTTCCCTTTTTTTTTTCTTCAAAAAGGCCAGTAGTAAACTACATGTGTTAGAAGAGGCCTGAGAACCAAGTTTAGATCAGTTATAATAAAAATTAGGACAAGCTAATAGCTACTACCCATAATTCAAATTGTGACCTGTGTTTAAAAGTGGCAAAAAGTCTAGAATATAAGCCTTAATTTTTTCCTGCTTCTGAAGCAAAAGACAGAATGGGAATGAATTCAACCTACTCCAGTTACTGCTAGATGATGGATGACTTCATTCATTCAACTTGCAGCATTCCCTGAGCTTGCCAAGATTCAGAGGAGACAAAAACTCCTCAAATTCCAGCACAGGTCTGCAGCCTTTGCACCTCCAGCACAAGCTGCAAGTTTGGTGTCCCTTTGGGAAGCACTCTGGAGTGTGGGACACTCTAAAATGTCCATGTGGGCCTTATCAGTATTGAAAATTGTCCATTCAAAGAAGTACTGAAGCTTTACCAAATTTGGCCTCTGAACTTCAGACTTGGCGGTTAAAGCCCCAAGCAAACAACAATATTCCAACAATATTGTTTTTCCAGTGCCTGGAAGGCATTTTTAGGCTTCTGGTTCTGGCAAGGGAAACTTCCTCTGTTCTTCTGGTGCTCCTGAAATGGAGAACAGTTCCTGCAAGCAAAGAGGAAGAAAGCTGCAGTCACATGCAGTGTCACACAGATGAAGTCATGCACTGGCATAACAGTGAGTGTTGTCAGTTGTCAAAGGCCATCTGTAGCCAGCAGACTTTAACTGTCATCCTGGAAAAAGATGCAAACAGGCCGAATGGGAGATTGCATTATCCCCTTCCTGGCACTCAATCAATGAAGCTTGTTCCCTGAACAGATATAGGAAACAAAGGGCCACATTCTTTCATTCTCTTTTTTATCTTCTTTAAAAAGAAAATCATTATTTTTTGGCAGTTGCTATGTTTTCAAAATGACAGGAAAAATAGGAAGAACCAAAGAATTCCAGAACTTAAGAGGTCACTAGTCAAATGTGGCTTCTGTGTGCTCATTTGCTCCTACAGGAAGAGAGGGATTGCTCCACTGTTTGCAGAATGGACTCAGTTCTGATTGGATCATTTAGGGATGTTCTGTGTAAGCAATTTGACACGCTGTTTGTGTGCTTTCCCTGGTCTTGGAGGTGTGGGGACTGATTTTACAGTGTCAAACACGCTGTGGGAACTGCTGGGAAAAGATACTAAATAGGAGATCCATTCCTTGAAGCAGGAAATGGAGACACACTTAGAGATGATGCATTAAGTGTTCCCGGGGGAAAGCAGTGAGGGCTCCCAGTACATTTTGTGTCGCTCCAGCTGGTGTCAGATTCCCAAATCAACCTGCAACAGGAGCCAGATGTGCTGGGGAGAGGTCCCATCCCACCACGTGTAGGGCCCTGGGATGCACGAAGGGAAATATTCCGAGTCCGTGCTCCGGGAGGCAAAGATAAATGTGCTTGTTTGGTTGGTCCTGGAGCAGGCAGGGCCCAAAGAAGAGGAGCACTGAAAAGTGAAAAATGAGTCTTGGGATCTGTGCCTGGTACTGATGCAAATGAAGGTGAAACTATACAAACAGCGACACAATCAGACCATTCATCAACCCTTCATTAGCAGCTTTTCTTTGCAAGTCCACCAGGAAAGAAAAAACCTTCCTTTTTTTCTGAAGGACCAATAGGGTTGGGAAGAAAGCCTAATTGGTGAGTGCAGGGCATGCACACTGTAAGGGCGTTTGTGATGCAAATGCAGCAGCCCCGAATCCATAGGTGGTGTTAGTGTAATTCAATTTACACAGCCTTTGTCCTGCGGAATCTCACCGAGCATGTGATAGGGAACCTCAGCTTGTGCTAAACAGTGTCTGCCACAGCCAGCAAAGCTTCCAGCCGCCGTGCTAAGATACACATCTACACTTGGGCTGAAACCAAAGGCAGTCATGTCGCTCAGATTTACAGGAAAGGTCACGTTTCCGGAACACTTGCAAATTTAATGTGCCGGCCCTGCTTACCCACAATCACTAGCAGTGAATCACTAGGAACACAATCACTAGTAGTGAAAAATGATTGCTTTAAAATCCTTTGCATTCCTTAAACAGAAGAAAAGTTTTTCCTCTTCTATTCCCCTGGGAGATCTAGCATTACAGTTCTGTTTACATGTATGTGGATTACACTCTGGGCTCCCAGATTTCCACACTGTGAACATTCCTGCCACTCCCCATTAAAACAATCTGACTTGAGCTTTTTACAAACCTCTGGGTCAAAATTTTCCATGCCACTGGCTGCAAATTTTGGCAAGCTTTGGAGCAAGAAATGATTCAGCTGTTTCCAGGAAATAAGTCAAAGGGAAAAACACACTGTCATGGTGATAATAAAAAAGAAATTCTTAGAGTATTTAGAGGGTTGGGTTTCGGGTTGTTTTGATTTTTATCTGGAAGAGCATGTAACTGGTAAGGTGCATCTTGCTGTCCCTGAAATAAATATATAAGAATTACAGAGAATCATAGAACGGTTTGGTTTGGAAGGGATCTTATAGATCATCTTGTTCTACTCCCTGTCATGGGCAGGGACACATTCCACCATCCCAGGCTGCTCCAAGCCCTGGCCAACCTGGCCTTGGACACTGCCAGGGATGGGGCAGCCACAGCTTTTCTGGCAACCTGTGCCAGGGCCTCTCCACCCTCACAGAGAAGAATTCCTTCTGGGTATCTAAATTTCCCCTCTTTCAGTCTGAAGCAATTCCCCCTTATCCTGTCACTCCAGATCCTGCTGAAGAGTCCCACTCTATTTTCCTTTTAGGCTCCTGCAGATCCTGGAAGGTGCTGGGAGGTTTCCACAGGTGAGGTGCTCCTGTGCCCTTATCAACTTTGTGGCCTCCTTTGAGATTTCTCCAGCAGACCCATGTCCTTCTCAGGCTGGGGGCACCAGAATTGTATACAATATTCCAGGTGGGGTCTCACAAGAACAGAGTAGAAGGGGAGCATCACCTCCCTCAGAACAATTCTAACTCTGATGTATCTTGTAGAGTTTCTTGAATTTGAAGCCCTAAATTTCTAGAGATCCAAACATCTTTTGCAGCTCTGTATGTAATCAGACAGTGCAAGCACTACCCACCTGCAGGGCTTTGATCCCCAACTGCTGGAACCAGGTGCTAGAAGATGAAGGCACTGAAAATGAGGCCAGGAACCTGCCCATGGTAATCTCCTCCCCACAGCAGAAGGCAGCTGTTCTCTCCAGACTGACACAAGGACGTTGTGCAGGAAGGAGCAAAAAGGGATGAAATCTCTTGCCTGCATAGCCACAGAGAGCTGATTCTGCCTATTAAAGATTTCTCCTATTACAATAAAATAAAGCATTGCCAGGTTACCAGAGAGATCACAGATGGGGACTTAGGGCAGCGCAGCTTGTTTCTTACTTGTCCCTCTTTGTTCCCATCATAACACTTGTAACACAGCACACACACTCACTGAGCTGCTGTCCTGTGCTGTGGCAGGGCTGGAGTTTAACCACAGGGAGGAAAGCAGAGTGTTCAGCTCAGGCTCTTTGGAGGAGTGCCTTGTACCACACTGGGTCCTGCCTCTGGACTCACAGAGCAGCCCTGATGCAATTCCAAGTGTGCTTGCATGTCAGCTGAAACACTGCTGCAGAACTAGGATTAAGGGAAATTATTACATCAAAAAGAAAGTGCAAAAACACCAATAATCCATAAGTAATTTGCAGGACTGCTTCAGGAAAACTAACACAGCCATAGAAATACCATTACATTCTGTGGAGGCACAAGGAGGAACAAAAGAAATTCAAGACCAAAAAGGATTAAGCCTTTGGAAACAGACCAACAGCCAAGGATTCTTTGGATTTAAGGTCAGCCCTAGCCACTGGCTGCATTGCAGAAATCGTATCTGAACAGATTAGAATAAATGCAGATTTCAGCATTGTGGTGCCTGAGCCTGAACACTTGCCAGGCCTGCCCTTGATTTGACTTCTGCTTAAGTCCATGCCAAGGCTGAACAGCACTGCTTCTCATCATGGCTGATCAATAAGGATCTTTTATGCATGAGCTGCCCAATTATGAAATATATAATACAGAGAAGTGTCAATAGGAGACAGAGGAATCCAGAGGAGAAAGCTGCACTTGAACACTGATGCGCTATTAATTTGTGCAGTGAGTGCTTGTGTACCTGGCTGCCACAGAGGGTTGGCAGTACAGATAAGCAGATGTGATTCCCAGAGTCAAATCCTAGTGGAATCAAAAAGGTGGGTGGGAGTTTGGTAATAGCTGGGGCTGTCACAAACATCCACCCAAAGCAGTTAAACAGAGGTGGCCAGGCCCACACATCCACATGTGGTTCCTGCCACTTTGGAAGGGACTCATTCCTTTCAATCAAAAGGTGGACAACAACTGCAATCAAAGCTGGAGAAACAACTGTCCATGGTGTTCCCAAGCCATGCACAGGCTGCAAACCTTTAATTCCAGCTAAAATATTGACCAACCTGGATTTCTTTCAGACTCTGCCTTCCCATCTCCCTTGACATGAAAAGCAGAGGCCTGTAGAAGCCTTTACCATGCCCAGCTGCTGAAGCTGTTGGAGCGTGACCCAGAGTGAAACATGAACTGCAGGGCAGGAGAGCACAGCCCCTGCTCTGGGGTTTCACAGGCCTGGATCCCAGCTCAGCGTTATTCACATCGCACTGCAAGGAGAAGCTGAGGCAATGACCAATGTGCAAGTGACCCTAGAGAGGCCCAAAAGGACAAACTGGGACCAGGAACAGCACACTGGACAGTTTAGTTCACTCTCTCTACAATTTAAGTCCTCACAAATTGGAATCATATGCAAGGTGCAACATTCCTTCAGTAAAATAAGAAAGCAGGAGAGATCTCTTCTGAGACCTCCCTGAGGTTCAGTTCTGACAAAAAGGAAGGAACAGTCAGTTTGGCTGACTCAAGTTTGTCTATTTTTCTGTTTTTTTAAGTGAAGCTGACTCACATTTCATAGATTGTTAGCAAACAAATTTTCAGAAATAAAATAAAGACTGTCACAGAGAAAAGTAATGAATATTTCTGATGGGCATTTCAACTTTACAGGCCTTTTGCAGGGCAGTCTGAGAGAATAACATGGTCACATGGCCTCTTGAATTAAGAGGAGGTACTAAAGCCACATGCAAACATAACTGGATTTAAAACTGGATACCTAATTAAGCTTCAGAGATTATATCAAAATAATTAAACCCATCCTTTTTTCTCACACATCATTCTCAGGAATTTGTTTCAGTAGCATCAGAGCAGAGTTACTGGTATTTTGATGAAGTTTGAACATCCCTTTTAGATGGAGAATGGACCCAAGACATGATCCCCTTCCACTTCAGCATCCTTTCTTGCCCAGTTGCTGATGTTTGTGCAGCCCCTACAGACATTCTACAAAAATTCCTGGCCCCACCTAGCATTTGTTATTCAACTGATAAAGATTTTCCTGTAGCACACAGAGTGTTTTCCCTAGATTGAAGTACGAAAACCAGAACTGGATGGATCTTTACTGAAGCCTGAGATACACAAACTAGTTTTAGGCAAGCCCAGCTTGTTTGACTGAGACCTGGAAGTTCCCTGGCTGCAGCAATCCTGAGGAGAGTCTGCCATGGGCTAATTTTCCCTGTTTCTGGACAGTCCAGTTCAGGGTCAGGTTGGATCCCTGGAGGCCACACTGCAATTTCCAGTGCAGACTGGCACTTGTTAAAGCCATGCATCCAGCCTGCAGTCACCAGGACTGTCCTGTCAGGATTCCATCACCCTGGATTCACTTTTTGGGTTTTTTTTAAGCAATCCTTTCAGATGCTACAGCTCAATAATAAAGCAAAAGAACAGCAACAGAAGTACACTGGTTCTTTAGTCCAGGGTCACTAACAGTGGTGAGGCATCAACAGATCTTACCAACAACTCTTATTTGTACATCCTTAAAAAGAAGATATTCTTGAGAAGCCCTTGTGAGGGAACCAATAATGGGTGCTGCTGGGTAATTTTGAATTTTGGTCACGAATATATTCTTGGGAAGCTCCTGGGCAGCAGCCAAGATGATCCATGTGCAAAGAGATTCTTTGGGCTGGATTCTGGTTTGCAGGAAGGAACCAATCTGAAAGCACAGGCACAAAACAACAGATGCTGTGATGCACCAGAAAGGGAAAATAGCATTAGCACAGAGGTGACAGGTGTGTTAGCACTGTGACAGGGAACCTCAGAACTCATGTGCAGCAGGAGATGCTTCTGGAACCCAAATATTTCCATGTAGTGCAACCTCCATTTCCCAGGACAAGGAATAATTTCTCATCTGCAGTTCAAGAACAAAATTATAAGGCAGTGATGTTCATGAGAACAGTTTTTATCACACAGGGTAAATGGAGATTCCCTTAATAGACAAAATGAAAGGTTTTCTGTTCTGCCAATGCCACCAAGAGTAATGTCAGGCACAATATATACCAGAGATCCAGGTGGGAAAAAATCCTCCTTGTTTTTAGCCCAGGGAAAATTCAGAATTAGAACTGAACTTTAGAAATTAAACTTTTAATGGGATTCCCACAGACCTTCAAACAGCCCCTAGATAAGAGAGAAGTTAAGATTCAAATGAAAGCTTCTCTTTTAGGTCCCCCTCTGTGCCTGAAAATGTCTGTCACACATGGAATTATCCTGTCCTGAAATAAGGCAGTTCAAAAAGAAACATGAACATCTCCCAGGGCCATGCTCAAAGCAATTGGGAGTGGCTTTTCTGGTTTGGGGAAGTGAATTCAATGCTTGCCAACACCAATATCTCAGGTAGAACTGCAGCAGCTGTTGAAACTATAATGCCTGTGTTCCTTATATTCAACTTTTACCTCAAAAACTACTAATGGCCATAACAGTTGTACTACTTGGGACTAAAAATGAGAGTGAGCCAAATGAGTCAAAAGCAGTGAATTTGAAACAAATTTCCAATTATGAGTAGAGTCTTTTAGAAACTTCAGGTTAGATGCAATTTGTTTATGGCCATATTGTAAATCATGGAAAGGCTGGAAGAGCCCAGTGTCTCCCAGTTTATTTGGAATGAACAGAGTTTGCCAAAGGAAGAGGGTGCCTCTGTCAGTGAATGTGCACTTTCAAGGACAGCAGTGCATGTAAACTTGGTACTCTTATTCTATCATAAGAAAGATTAAGACATATTTCTATTAGATCAACCCTCTCTCAGCACTAGGGAAATAGTTCTCCTTCCAGTTTCTTCTAAGATAGGAGCAATTATTATTGTAATTTTACACAGGGCAGAATGGTAACAGAGACAAATCAGGTCCCTTAATTACCACCCACTGGAAACCTGACAGTGTTGTTTCAGGTTAAACTTTGTTCTGCAAGCAAATGTATTTATTTAGCATTTATCTCTGTCCCAGAAGCCTTGAGCAGCTCAACAGGTATGTTTGGAAACAGCTGCCTCTGTGTCTGGGGCTTCAGCAGCTGCTGCACCCAAGTGATGCATGTGGAAACCCAGGACATCCCTCTGGCTGCCCAGGATGGCCAGGACCCCTGCCAGGGGGCTCAGAAGCCCTGGCACGGAGCCCAAAACATCTGTGTGTTTAATTATGGCCCATGGAGCAAATTACCAACCTTGTATGAAGATCAAGCCACAACAGCTTAAATAGAGCAATAGTGAAGTTATCACGGGGTGAAAAGATAGATTTTGGAGTTTCTGGAATGGGGGTTCAGGAGGCAAGATGGAAGGAACTGGGTGTGTCCAGCCTTTCTCCTTCTTCTTCTTGGCCTCCGTCTTCTGCTGTGATGTTGGCACTTACAGATTGGTCTGGAGTAGAAGCTCACTGTCTAACACAGGTGATAGACATTGGAAAGTTGTTGTAAACATTGTAGAGGTAGTTTTTAGTATAAAGACATAACAGTGCCCTGGGGCAGGCAGAGTGCCTGGAACTGTCCTGCTGGACAGACCTCGGCAGGGCTGAACATTTTTTATAGATAAGAAACAATAAACAACCTTGAGACTGAGAACTGAAGAGCTCTGACTCCTTCTTCAAGCACTCGGGCTGGAAAAAGAGACTTTTAACATCTCTGGGGGTCACAGAGACTGAAAGATCCCGAGAGGTGCAGGCCCTGCAGAGCCCCACGCTGTGCCCAGGGCTCACACAAGGACATGGCACTCATGGATAATCCCCCAGCCCAGAGCCAGCCCAGGGGATGTCCACAGCCACTGACTTCAGGGGGAGACACTCTTATAGGCTGGAACTAAGTTTCATTTACCCCAGCAGCAAAGCAAGACTGGTATTTACTGCAGAGAGTATTACAAGGGTTGTATAATGTTGGCAGAGTGCTGTGAGCATGAAATATGCCTCACATCATTAAATATGTGACAGATGTACCTGCAGAGAATTCATTAATTCTGATTTCTATTCCTGTTAGTCTAGAAATATTAGCATCTAATTGTTAGTTTCTAAAATATTCTGACAAACTTTTTTTAACTGAAAAACTGTGTCAGCATTTATTTTGGAATATCAGATGAAGTCTCTTCTCTTGCATGCCCCTCAAGTAATGTGTTACAATAACCTCAATTACCTAACAGAAAATGGTGGGGCCTCAGCAGCAAGGCTTTAAGGAGGAGCTGGGAGATCTCTGCTCAGTAAATCCAAACGAACAAACCTTCAGTGGCACCAGGAAATTCTGAAAATGAAGGCCAAATCTGCTGCATGTGTGAGACACAAGCACTATGGCAGCAGTGTAAATACTCTGAGGTTTTACTGCAGTGCCCCTCAAGGAGCAAAGGGCTGAGGGGGGACACGGCCAGCAGCAGTGTGCTCTGTGCTGTCACTGCAGCCAGAAAGAAATCCAAAGGCATTTGCATATCTGCTTCCCTTAAAGAGCATCTAGGGGAAGAAAGACTGATTTTCTCTCTTCTGATGCTTTTTTCCCCCCCCTGGAAGTCTCAAGATCAGTTCATTCTACACAGAAACCAGAACCTGGAAGTAATACCAATAGCTGTGTACAAAACCCTGCAAAAATGAATTTATCCATCTTGGTGGCAGGCAGAGCTCACCCTCCCAAACACTGCCTCCCTGGAAAGGACAGCAGGACACCACATGTTCTGGATAACAGCATATGGGGACCAGGAATTTACTGGAGGTTTTCCCCAGACTGCAGCTTTGGGGACAAAATCTTCTTTTAGCTTAGACCACTCAGCCTGCCTTGCTAGCATCTGTTGACTTGAAAGCCTGACAGAGGAAAACTTCATTTAACCAGAAAGATACCAAAAAATGGGTGGGTATTCAGCAGCAGTACCTTTGTAAACACTGAGTAAGAAAACCAAACTGTACCATGAAATAGAAACACAATTTGCAGCAATTACAACCCTGGTCAATAGCAAAGTTGGAAATAAACTTACTGGCCAACAGATCTTTGCAGGAAATAAGCTGTTTAATTATTTAATTATTTGGGGAGGCAACTAAAGAGAAGGGAAATGCACAGAGTAAACAAGTGGGAATGTAAAGATTTGCATAGTGTGGCAGCACAAGTGTGGACAGGAGAAACCCCAGTGTGGGTTTGCTGAGCTGTTTCCCACAGGGCAGGTACACAGCAGGGAGGTACTGCATTTGCATAGGCAAATCAGGGCAGTTTTCCCTCTCTGCTCAGCTCACTGCCAATTATTAATTGTGTATTTGATTGCTCTGTTGATCTGGAGCACAGGTCTGTCTTGCTGAGCTGAGGGTTCTCTTTGTCCATGGACCAAGATGCTCAAACAGTCTCCAGCAGTGGCTGGGAGGCCTCTGCCAGTGGCTCCAAAAGTCTCAGGAGCTTTTTCTCCCAAGAGTGCTCAGTGAGCAGCAGCACTTCCCACAGGATCTGAGGGGTTTTACTGCCACAGTTTCATTTTTAATTCTGCCTAAATATTCACCGGCTACACATCCACCTTTGCCTTTTTGTTTGATTAGGATTTTGGATCAGCACAGTGTGAGGCCTCACCATGAACAAGAGTTCAAGCTCTGCCCATTCCTTCAGTACCTTGCACATTGCAGTTTGTCAGAACTCAGAGTCCCAGCTGAGTGGGATGAAAGTCACTGAGATCTGTTTCTAAGCAGTACCATAACTCAGAAACCTCTAATATTTATACTTTGGGAAACCAAACCAAATTTGGGTTCATCACTGCAAAAAAAAAGTAGCTTTTTCTGTGAAACAAATCCAAATGGCATATTGAATTTCTGAACTACTGCTAAGCAAGGAAGCAAACCTTAGGAAAAGGATAACATTGGTGCTTTGAAGTGCAGCAAAGCTGAGAAAATGTTTTTGACAGGTCTTAGGAATGGACTTCTGCTCAGCTTGGCACATTTTCTTTGTGCCATCCTGAACTATACTGAGAATTACAAAGGGGACACATGGAAGAAAAGAGACAAAGGGGCTTGTAAAGGGTCAAACAGTTCAACAGAAGCCAGAGAATAAATAGAAATTTCAGACAAGTTTCATACTTTCAATCCTATGTAGAACTTCAGTGCCATGCCATTTAGGCTGTGTATTAAACACCCTTAGGTAGGCAGCCCGTGCTACAATACACTGAAAACAGCACATTTAAAGCAACTTCTGTTCCATGTTCTCTGTGGGGTTTTGTCTGTAGGACTATTGAAGGGTATTCCTGCTACTCTCTCAGTGAAGCTGTGAGTATAAATGGGACCAGCTCCTACTGTCACAGACAGCATAATGCTAAAAGGTTTAATAGGCTGTTTGGCAGGAGGCAGACAGAATGGATCCAGCTGCTAAAATGGTGACACTGACACTTTGCCCTTCGTTCCCCGTGTTCTTATCTCTCCCCACAGAAAGATCAGTGCTGGATGGTGCAAGCTGTCAGGCTGTGGGGTTGTAGTTAGGCTGCACTACAATGGCCCCGCTTCACAAAGAGGAATTTATTTCCCAAGAATATTTGTAATCTGTTGCTATTAAAGGTTTAATTAAATATAGCTTTAGGGCACTAATTAACACATAATAATTACATGCTCTGACTCTCCTCCACACCCATCATCTAGCAAATATACAAGATTCAATCAAAATAGGCACCCAAAGTATATTCATGGCATAGCCTCGCTTCCTTTCCATTGAAGTCAACAAAAAAGTTCTGAAATAATCAGGCAGAGAACTCTGCAGAGAATAAATTGCCTTACTAAAAGTAAATTTTTGTATCTTGACAAGCTGGCATTACATGACAGTTTTAGTATTCATTTATGGGTCACAGTTTTATTTTAAGGCACATGGGACACACCAGGGAAAGGACACCTGAACAGAACTGTGCAGACACTTTGGGTACCTGAAACAGTTAAAAAGAAAGATATGCAGGGGAAAAAATAATCATCCAATCCAACAAAACCAACTGAAGCTGTACATCAGATAAAACCCAATATAAACATTGAGCTTTTCCAACCAGAAAAGGGCCAGGCAGTTTTTTGCACCCTTCACAATTAATAGGCCAGAGTACTGTTCCCAGAGTTCTCTACTCCCTCAAGAATGCTTATCTAATCCATCTTTAATCCCTCTGTGTTTTCACCTGAGTGCTGAGCAAGAGAAGAAAGCTCCACCATCTAGGCTCCCATCTTATTCTCTCCAATATTTATGAGAGCAAAGAAATATTTGAACACATGTTGCAAAGCATGACTAAGAAAAAACCCCATTCCTGACATGCCATCCCTATTACACCCATCCGAGCAATTATTTATTTGCAATGGCCTGGCCTTCTGCAAGGCTTTACAAGGAGGTTTTCTGCCACATGAATTTGTTTCAGGTAACTCACTACTTAATGAAGCCACATCTGAAGGAGGGATTTTTTTCCCCTCCTGCCATGAGCATTATCCTTTGAATCCTGCAGTTCTTGTCTGTCCCTGTCACCAGCACTGCAAGCAGCCCCCACACAGCTTCGGTTCTCCCACGGAGCAATGGCTGGGCGTCGCTTTGGTGCAGCACTTGTTGCTGTAGGATTGAATTCCAGGAGACGCCGCGGGTGGAGCTCCTCGGGAGCTGCCCCGGGGCGCACCGAGCCAGGAGCGGCGGCGGCACTCGGTGTTCTCGGGCGCCACCTGCCGCCCGTTCAGTGACCGCGGCCCCTCCGCGCCTCCGGGAGCGTTTTCCCTCCAGAGGCGGGAGTGCGCTGCCCAAACGTCCAGCAGAGCTCCCAAACGTCCAGCAGAGCTCCCAAAGCTGCCATGGCCTGTCCTGCTTGTGCTGCTGGTACCCCACCGTGTCTCAGCTGTTGACCCCAAGCCCCAGAATGTAGGTCTCGACTACACGATCCAAGCCTTGTGGTCGCTCTGAGCCGCAGTGAGGCTGATTCGCCCCTTGCTAAGAGATAAAAGTGGGGTTTGTGCCAGGATCTGGGCTCAAAGCCATGAATCCCTTAAGACCATGAATCCCAATTTCCCTGCAGCTCCCAAGCACAGGATGTCAGACTCCAGGTCGTGCCTATTCCTAGCCCAGACTCTCTCTCTGCAGACAAAGGCATCACACCGCTGTTCTGAGAAGGACAAACTGCTGTTTGTACAGAGCTCTGGCATTCCTAAGCCAGCAGAATAAATACCTCTAAGAGTCAGATACTCCCATGAGGCACAAAAGAATTTGGCATTATTTGTGTGTGACAAACATAATCTAAATTTACAAGTGGATGAATCAACCAGGGAATTTCCCAAAGCATTTTGGAATGAGAAGACCATTGAGCTGCTCCACTTCAAAAAAAAACCCCTGCCACATGTAGGCTGTAGAATGAGGAAGAAATTCAGCTTCAAAATTCTCTGCTGATGACACAAAACTCGAATTGGAAACATCAGCTAAAGAAAAATACAAACCTGTTCCTACAACCCCAGCTATGAAGAGAAATTGCATATACTCACCAAATGGAAATTAGAGTATATTTAATAGCAGGGCTTAGCAGAAGCAAGTGTACAACTGTACAACCCTGTCATACATTTTTTTGCCAAAGGATCAACCCTAAGAATAACTAAACCCACCCTGTAAGTATCTCAGTGCAAAGAGGATTTAGACATGGGCAACTAATGAGGGATGTATTAATCCTGATGCATAAGAATATTTACACCCATACTCAGTGCTGAAGGAAAATCCTGAATATAACCTTGTATTCAAATATTCCATGAGCAGCTGCCAGTTCCTGCTTGCACTTCAAATCCCAGCCTGGAATGCAACTGTTGGGATGCAAATTCACACAGCATTACTTGTCTGCGAGTCTAAAGATGCAGCCCTGCTGCAAATGGGAGAGCAGTGCTGGCTCAGCTCACATGGCACTGACCCTGCACTGCTGCTGTGCTCACACACCATGTTCCCTCACCCCTGCTCTTCTCTCCAATCCAGTTTCAAATGTCCCAAAGGAGAAACTGTCATCTCCCCTGAAAAACACTTCCATAATCCCCACATTGTAAAGAAATGCTCCCTCCTAACCAGAATAATTTCACTTTTTGCAGTTTTCAGTTCAATACTGATATGACTGTAAACAATTCCATTCATTTTTTGGGCTTCTGTCTCCTTCTACTGAAGAGCTCAGTGAAAAGGAACTTTTGTATACTAAAAAAAACCAAAATCCCAAAACCCCAAACCAAATCCCCAAGAGGAATTAAAAAGGAAAGGCATACAAGCTATGCAGCCACCAGCTGAAGGGCCACTGGATGACAGTCTTTTCTACCTGAAAGATTAAGCTATACCAGTCTTTTGACATCCCTTCAATCTTTTTTTTATGAATTCATGGTTGTTTTCTTGAGCATTCCCTGCTGTTCACCCAGAAACATTTGCATTATTTGATTTTCACAGCTCAAGGAGTGCCTATGCTCCCTTAAATTTCTGTATCCTCTCCTACAGTTTTCTCCTGTATTGTTTTTCTCCCATCTCAAAGTTCATAAATAATATTTAACTTTCCTCTCCTCCTTCCTCACTTGCATCCAGGTCTCCTCTTTCAGCTTTCCCTTCTGTGCAGCACTACAGTGCCCATCTCTGTTCTGGAGCCATCAATTCTTTCCCAGATGAAAAGAGTAACAAAACAAACCCAACTGTTTATGTACCTGGTGATGTGACAGGTGCATTGTAATGGAACAACATCACAAAGTCACAGCTTCCCATCAGTGGGACATCCTGGATGCTGTGCCCCAAAGCATTAAATACCCAGTAAGTGGGTATTTAATGATTTAATAATTATTAATTATATAACAATAAGTGCCTGAGATTGCAGCAGAGAATCACCATCCCTTCTGCTGGCTCCTGTCTCCTGTTATTTCACTGCCTTGGATACAACTCCTAACTAACTTTTCTTCCCTTTCTGACACCTTTCCACTTACCTCACCACTCCTACCCTGATCCAATAAATTCTATTCATTCCTCTTATTGGCTCTAAATTCTACATCTCGTTCCAAAGAATTCCCTCTGTGGGGACTGATACAAATGTAGCCTGTCACTGACATCTGCTATGAAAAATCCTTTCCTTAGGATTTTTCTTCCTGAGAAGCTGAGGGGCCTCAGGAACAAAATGTAACCAATGGTTATCTGCTGCTGTGGGATGCAACAGGTGCATCTGGGATTGGCCCATCTTGGATGTTTCTAATTCATGGCCAATCACAGCCCAGCTGGCTCAGACAGAGAGTCCGAGCCACAAGCCTTTGTTATCATACTTTCTTTTTTCTATTCTTAGCCAGCCTTCTGGTGAAATCCTTTCTTCTATTCTTTTAGTATAGTTTTAATATAATGTATATCATAAAATAATAAATCAAGCCTCCTGAACCATGGAGTCAGATCCTCATCTCTTCCCTCATCCTGAGACCCCTGTGAACACGGTCACAGTAGCCAACTGCTCTTCTCAAGAAATGAACTTCAAACTTGGAGGCAAAATGTAAAAACTTGAATAAATATTTGTTCTGCAGCAGTGGCAAAAGCACTTCCAGCAGCCCCTGCAGCCTTTGGGAGCAGTCCCCAGCATGAACAAGTCTGTCCGTGTCATTGCTCTGCTGCTGCCTTCACTGCCCATTTGAATGGAAAAGTAAACAGGAAGAAGTTCTGATTTCTGTCACCACCCTGCACAAGAGCCCTGCTCACGAGCAAGACTTCATTTGCAGGACAGCTATATATAGAACAAAAGACAATCAGGGCTCCAAGGAATTTACTGTCAGAGATGAGACACAACACATGTACATTTCCTACAAGGGAAGTAACGAGATAATAGTATTGCCAACATGAGAAGTGCTAATCATACCATTATAACCAGATTTTTGTCAGCATTGATGACAAAAATTTGAAATTAATTCATTTCATTCATTTCACATTTGAAATGAATTAATTTCAGAACTTTAAAAAAATGACCACAAAAAGAAGCAGTTTTATCCAAACAATGTAACTCTTTGCAATTAAGGGGGAAAATCTTGTTGTTGATAGTAGCTTTGAGTGCAATGCAACTTCAAAAGATTAAGATGCTTTTTTTACTGTATCTGACATTATGTAAAGTTTTTTTGCACAAAACACCTAACAGAAAACAGCAGTAAAATTTATGTGAAGGAAAATCTGGATCCTTCATACGATGTGATAAATATAAATGTCAGGTCAGCCAATCAATTTTAATTAACTGGAAATCAGAATTGCAAGGACAGACTGCATTAAGCCTACAGAGTGTTCATGTTCTGGTACTGATATAATGAAAGTAATAGCAATTAAATCAAATTATAATGAAGAGGTAATGTTAAGATCTAAGAAATAGTTATTTTTCATCAGTGTTAATTCAAAGGAATTTCAGTAACAAGCTCTTACTTTGACCAGCTTTGATAAAGGGATCAATACCCCGAATGCAGAAATGTGGGGAGGTGTGTGGGGTTGTGCTTTTTTCCTTTTTAATATTTTCTCACTCCTGTAAGAGGATGATTACAGACACCATCGTCCCTACTTGGCAAACTGTGGATGCAACAGCCTGGTCAGAAAGCGAGAAAATGGGCTTTGTTTTCTCACAGTGGACTTGTGAGACTTTGTAGGGAGTTGGAGAAAAACCATGATAGCTTGTTAGTACAAACAACCTGCAGGTGGTGTTTTCCTACGCTGTTTTTCTGTTCTTCTCAAGCACTGTTTGTCAGAAAGATGTTTTTGTTAGTTAGCCAATCAAGTGTTGGATCTGTCTATAAAAGAGAGGGTTTTTCATATTAAATGCTCTTCTGCAAACCAGCCTTCGAGTGAATTTGTGTCATTTCTGGCTCAAGGGTGGCAGTAAACCAGCTACCAGAAGCTTTCTGATTGTGATTTTTGAGCCCCCAAGGCACAGAGCAAGGTCTCCTGAGAGCCAAGGGGAGGAAAGCCCTGAGTGCTGGCTGTCACAGACATCTTTTCTGAAAAATCCTTTCCTTAGGATTTTTCTTCCTGAGAAGCTGAGAGGCCTCAGGAACAGAATGTAACCAATGGTTATCTGCTGCTGTGGGATGCAACAGGTGCATCTGGGATTGGTCTCCTGTGGTTGTTTCTAATTCATGGCCAATCACAGCCCAGCTGGCTCAGACAGAGAGTCCAAGCCACAAGCCTTTGTTATCATTTTTTCCCCCCTATTCTTAGCCAGCCTTCTGATGAAATCCTTTCTTCTTTTGGTATAGCTTTAATATAATATATATCATAAAATAATAAATCAAGCCTTCTGAACCATGGAGTCAGATCCTCATCTCTTCCCTTCTCCTCAGACCCCTGTGAACACAGTCACAGTCTGGCAATGGCTCCCCAGGTCCCACTGCTCCTGTGTCAGAGCTTTGCTGCTGGCCCAGCACAGCAGGTGACATGCCACATCCCAGGTTCAGCAGGCAAAGGCACTCGATGGACCCTCAAGCACGGCCTTCCAGGAGGACACCAACACTGCAGCACCTGGCACCTCATCCCATCTGCTCACCCCTTGCAAAAGCCAAGAGAGGGAAAGAAGCTGCTCCAAATGGGGAACTTCCAAAGCAGCAGAACTGCAGCGCTTTGGAGGAGCCTCTGGCACCGTTCTGTACAACAAGGGCAAATATCTTCTCTGAGACATGTACTAATATTCTCCCTCTCTTTCCTCCACCCTTCCCACAGCCCTTGGGAAATCTTCCTCCTCCCACCCTCCCAGCTTCCTTCTGTTGTTGCTGTGCTGCTGAACCATCCCGTTGCCTGAGCAACGGCGGCTGAGGAGGGGAGCGGGGAGAGGGGCCCGGCCCCGCTGGGCTCTGGCAGCAGCAGCCTCAGGGAATGAGAGCTCGGCTGAGTGAGGTGCAACCTCCTTAGCAGGTGCAGGGCCTTCTGCAACCATCTTATGTGTTTGTGCAATTATGAATAAAATAATCTAATGCTCAAGGCTGTCAAGCAAGTAGTTGTTTAGCTAATCGATGACACCTAGATTATATTCATAATGTGTGGGAATGCTAATTATTAGAAGCTAGAAAAGTACTGTGTTTAGCCTTCTGATCTGAGTTCTTGCACCTGCAAAAATACTGTGTCCTTAGACATCTCTAAATGTGATAACAAGGAGTCAGAGAGACGTGAAAAAGTAAAATACAGAGCTAAAAGAATGAAAAAGAGTTGATGTTTAGTTTAACGAATAGAATGCTTAGGTTACAGAATATGCATGAGCTTATTAACACTATTATAAAAGTATGTAACCTGATCAATAAATTGGAGACTAATGATCATCACCCCTAAGATGTGCACGTCTCTCCTTCACCTCCTCAAATGGTAGCCCCTCCTTAAATGGAGTATTTTTCCTTAAATAGTGTATTTCTCCTTAAATAGTAGATTTTTTTCTTTTAACAATAATGCAACCACATTTGTTACTCGTTAATTTTAGTCCAAGTAGAACTCAAATGTACAAATTAACCAGCCATGAATCTCTAGAATCAGACTCTGATCTAAAAAATTCAAATTATTATGCAGTGTCTCTTTCCCCCTCTGCTCTTTTCATTGTGCATTTTAGAATTCAGAAAAGTAACCAGAACTAAAGTGTCTATCAGTGACCTTTCCAGATCTACTTCAATATTTGGAGTGTGCTTTCTTTTCATCTTTGCTGTCTGTCTCTTGGTATTTGAGCAATATCTGGTGAAATGAGAATGCAGTCTTGGTGCTATAGCTCTGCAAGAAATAATAATCTCTGCAAGATATCCAGCAGAGATTTCTTTTCTAATATTGTTTTATTGGAAGGATTTTTTTTAATAGTATTCTTCTTACATGGTTTTGTGTTCCTACAGTTTATGAAACTCCATGGGCTACCTCCCCCTCCCTTGACAGTTTATGATCAAAATGTTGGTAATTGACTCCTTGCTGCTCTGGTGATTCCAGGAGGGAGGGTTGTGCAGGTTTTCCTGCTTTTGAGCAACTCTCACTTGCAACATCAAGCACAGAATAGTCTGTGCTGACACGTCTTAAATGACACTTCACTCTCTTTTTACTATAATTTCATTTTTACTCCTGAAGGAGAAGCACAGTTAGCTACATGTCCCAGTTGCATCAGGCACTAATGGTGAGTTACTGGGAAATGATTTGGCCTTTAAAATTTCAATGTGAGCTTCATTCAGAATTAATTGACTCCATCCTCCCCAAGTGCCCTCAGCAGCTGCAGGCTCACTAATCCTGTCCCCTGCATTGTATTTATAGAACTTTTAAAAAAATTTTTTTAGACTATGCTTATTTTTGCAGAGCATAAAATAGAGAACAACTGGAGTTCAAGCCTGACAGCCCAGCCACATAAACCTCAGAAGATAATCTTTCATTTTTTGCTCTGCTTTCTCCAGAGATAACCTACTTCCATTTTCAGCTGTCCAGCAGAATAGCCAGACTGAGCACCACTGGAGCAAAGCACAGGCCAGAATTTATGGCTTACTAAATTCAGGGAGAAGCTTTTATTAACAGAGTCCCAAGCACTGTGACTAGACAGCAGATTCCATCCATTAATTTGGAATAAAACTTCCAGGATTTCTCTGGAAGTTTCCAGACCATCTGTCAAAAGTGTCCCCGTCTCTAGGCTTGGGACAGCCTGGATCATTGGCCAGAGGTGCCTTTTCCACGGCTCTGAGCAGTGGCTTCAACAAATCAGGTGTTTGTTTCCAGCTCTGAGAGCAGGAAAAGTCATGGAGTTCATTGGAGGAAAGGGACTAAGGCCAAGCACCCTTAGTGTGACTCATGGATTTCCATGGATTACAGAGGGATGGAAATAAACCACATTTACCCCATTAGGTCACCATGCTAATATCATTAATCTCTCAGGGAAAGATTGCTCCTCCCATGCTGAGATTTCAAGGACAAATTATATATAAATATAATTATATATATATATATATATTATATAAATATATATATAATTTGCCCATGGGGGTGCAAGGAAGGTAGAAGAAAAAAAGTGAAATAATGGTAAGAGCTTGAAGAAACAACATAAAAAAATGTAATATCCTGATTTCCCTTAAAAAGTCCTCATGAATATCACGTATAGACTCTTATCAGTATGAACCCTCATCAATACATTTATCATTTATCTCTTCATCAACACAAATCCTTTTATACAGATAACCTCCTACCCATGACTTTCATTTGGTAAAAGCTGTAACACAAAATTTTATTTGGCTTTGGATGCCTTCAGAAAACCTTTCACATCACATAAGAGATTTGTGCTTAAAGCATGCAAAAAGCTTAGTTAGGCCCATCTGCACTCCATAAAACCTGTCAGAGTAATATTAAAAAAACATCACACAAAGACAAGACTTGAATAAAAATAATATTAACACTTCCTCAAGCTCTAATGAAATTTCTTAGTGAGGGGGAGGAAACCCATCTTCTCTGTGGTAAGGGCATTCAGCTGGAAGTGAATCTTGGATGGGCTTTTTTTTTTTGGTACTTTTTCAGTGAATAAGGAATTAAAGACAGAAGAATAATGAATTAATTTTAAATCAGAAGAATTCCATGAAGCAGGAAGAACAGTTTATGACTTCCTCCTTCAGGTAAGTGTCCTGGGCATTAGGCTATGGAAGTAACCTCCCATTTCCTCTCATTCCCATGGCTTTAATGTCCCATTCAGTAAGATCTTTAGTTAACAGCCTAACTTCTGCATAAATCAAGGTCTAATGCTGTGGCTGACCTTTGGGAGTGACTGCAGCACACCAGTCAAGCACAGACAGGAAGAGATTCAGCTTCTCACAGGCTGGCAGAAATAAATTGCATAGGAGCATGATGCTGTGCACCTGTATATTCTGTTCATTCTCCAAGTATTTTAGAAACTCACAACTACTTTATCATATTTTGACCAGACAGTTTCATCCAAGTCAGTCAGGCTCTGAGAAAATGATAAAAATCTAAGTTTGAATAATAAAAGAGAAAAAACAAATATGAGTACTGCCAGTATCCAAAATGTTTCAGAACCTCTCTTAGCACTGAGGTGACAAGACAGCACTCATCTTCCTGCTGGTGTGAACCCACCTACCTTTCCTTCAAAATAATATCTGAGACTGGAGGCAAAGTTTTGCAAGGCTTGGATCCTTAAACTTGTTTGGGCATTTACAGATGTCTCTAGCTCTTATGAAACTCCATTTCTTCTCTATTTGTAACTGTGGGTGTTTGAATATTGCTAAAATACTGCTTGGCTTTTATGGACAGTAAAAGTATATGAGAAATAGGTCAACAACAGAAGCACCTACCTAAGGTTGCCATTTGGTCATGCATCCCTGCTAGAAATCCCTGCTGCACTGTGAAAATGGCTACAGAGGGGAAAAAACAAGAATAAAACTTTGTGGTTTGGTCCAGCACTGTCTTGTTTGATTTAACAAGCACTTTCACTTTGCAGCTGCTGCAAGCATTAAACAAGAGCCATGAAATCCCTCTGGGGATGTGGCACTTACATCTGCACTGCTTTCTCACATGGTCAGCTCTGTGCAGTAACAAAGTCAGTGAGGGACCTTTTCATTCACTGCTTTCACTCTTCTGGTCAAAATCTGATCTATATTGAGTCACATTCTGAAGGGTGCCATACCTGAGGGCATATCACTCTACATGTTGAAAAGTGAACTTCCATACCTTTCCCTATTCCTCACCCACACAATACTTCCAATAGCTCTAAAAAGTAATTCTTCCTTTAACTACAGTTCTCTTGTGAACCCTAACTCTGCAGATTTATCCATATAATAAATATGCTTTTAAAGAGTGCCAAAATGTATTAAAACTGAAACAACCCAGCAGTAGCTACATGTAACCTAATTTCTGAGATAAATGTTATTTGGGAACATGTATCAGTTACAAGAGCAAATGACATTCAGTATTCTTCCTGTTGATCCTGGCTGTGGGCTGAGCTACCAGAGCTCTGCCAACAGGCCCGCAGGCAATCTGCAGCTGGGCATCTTTCCTTCCTTCAGGCTGAATTATCCATTTCTTAAGGATCAGCTGGGCCAAGCTCTCATACTGGTTCTTCCAGCCCAGCCCATTCCCACAGCAGCCCAAGGAGCAGCTGGGTGCACGTGACCAAAGCCCACATTTGTTCTCGGCAGGCATTTGTTGTTTCCACAGGATTTGTTAATTATCTTGATAATCTCATTTGTGCTATGACTGCAGCAATGACCAAACAGGGAACAAACCAAAAAAATCCAAGCACTGGGACATGCCTACCCTGCATCCCCTTTGGGAGGGAGCACTCAGAAGCAGCTCGGTCACACTGACTCCAAACCCTTGTGCAGAGCACAGCAAGGACAGACCTGACGTTCTGAGGCTGGCAACGCCGGTGCACAAAGCATTTCCTTTCCATTTCCAGCTCACTGCAGAGCTTTCTTCTCCACGAAGAAAGTAAAAACACAGCCACGCACACATTCTCGCACAGACATATTACACGGACAAATAACTGATACGTGGTGGTGGAAGCATTCTGAGCATTGTTTGTGATGCTCAGAGTTTCCTGCAGCTCACCCAGACCAGGAGGATTCCTCGCTCGCCTGCTGTGAGCGCTCCCCCTGTTGTTGTGCAGAGGAGTGACCAGCAAACATTGTTCCGTCAGCCTGGCGTCTTTCTCATCTTCAAGAATTCCATCCTGAGATAACTTGTCATGCTTATTTTCTCCCCAGGTAACTTCTGTCTCAGCCCAGCCTTACAAAGTATCATTCAGAATAACAATGCATCTAAGGAAAATAAACCCCATTTGCCCTATAAAGACTTTTACTATTCATATTAAGCATAGGGCAGAATTCACTCATTGATTTAGAAATCCAAAGACTGAATTGAAAAAAGAAAATAAAGGTGATGAAATTGATGACACAGAAGAGAAATAGCATGTATTTTAATTTAAGAGGTTTAAAGGCCAAAATCCCTGCTTGCACTCAAAATCATTTGTGAAACCCATAACAGCCACAGGATGACAGAGGAGCTGCAGAGTCAAGGGCAGTTCATTGGAGCAAGACACAAAAAGCACATTGGATGCAAAAAACCTAATTTTCAGGAATTTTATCTATAAATCCAAGCTCTTCTCTAGCTCAGTCCAGGCAGATAGGTGTTAGCTTGCCTGCAGAGTGGTTTCCTGGCACTTGCTGCAGCTGTCTGCCCTTGGCCTGGAGAGCTTCTGTCCCTGGGGCTGGCAGTGCATGGAAAAGCCCCTGTGAAAACTTCCAGGCCTTGGGAGCAAGCAGGGCTCTGTTTATTTGTGTGTCCTGAGCACCAAGTGCTGCAGCTTGTCCAAGAGTCAGCTCAGAGAGGCTCCCCTGAAAGCCAAGGGCCTGCAGAGCTCTCTCCATGGAAAGCTGCCCAAGGGAGCACTGGAGCCAAAGTAATTTGTAGGCTGGAGTCAGAGCTGAGTTAAAATTTCACCTTTCAAAGTTTGTTATTAAAATTTTGTTATGTTTCCTTTTTTTTTTTTTTTGCTATTTCTTCCAACAGCCCAAACCCATCTTTTGGGTAAAAAAGTCTTTTTAAGGTTAAAACCAGCCCTCATAAATGAAAATTGTAATTTTCTAATCCCTAGTTGTCTGAGCAGGGAATTAATGCAGTGTTAGGACAGTCTTCCAACAGAAAGAAGCAATCATCTGGAAAACCAGCTAGCAAGATTATTCTGTGTTTGTGTCTAGTTCCCTCTCCCTTTCCCTGCCATAAAGCCACACAATCATCTGGACTGATGTCCCTGAACACTGTGGGAAGGCTGGAGGTGATATTGATATCCAACCTTTTCCTTGAAAACATGGATACAAAGAACATTTTTTCCTAGAAATAGAAATGTCCTAGAATGACAACATCAAGAAACACTAGAAGAGAAGATAACCTGAAAATCCTCCTATAAAATGGGAATATTTCTCTGAAATATGGCCAGGAAATAAAATAAGAATTAAAAATGGTGTCATAATTAAGCAACAGCAGTCGAAGGAAGAGAACATGTAGAAGAAAGAGAAGGCCTCATTTAAGCATTGACAGGTAAATCTCAGGGGGCTGGAAGCCCTCAGAATATATTGCTTTTCAAGTGAAATTACAGAAAATACAGCATCTGTGATTTGGGAAGGACTAATCTAATTAATCAATGGCTAGAAACAGGAGAGAGCTATTTTTGAGCAGCAGCTACTCAGCAGGCCATAGGAGATGAGTTAATGAACTAATTTGTGGGTTTGATACCCAGGGACTACATCAGCAATGAGATCTCAGCACCCAGAAATAGACCTTTGCATTATTTTAAAAATATTTTCATAAAAGAAATTAATTTTAATTAATAATATTTTCCTATAGTATAACAGAGCTGAGGGCTCAGATTCCAGAGCTTTTAATCTCCTGTAAGAAAAAACTGCATTCCCTTAATCACTCTTGATTCTGGCAAGAAACACCTCACCTTCCCACTTGGCTGAAGTGAGGATATCCTTGCACACAGTAACATTCTGCATTATCCACTGATGTATTTTTGGATATGACATTTATGGAGAGAGAACGAACAGGAAAACAACTTTCTGGAACACTTTAATAAGTATGGCATCAGGAAAATAAAAGGAATAGAGCAAATAATGGAGCAGTTTCATGGTGCTGCTCTAAGATAACAAAAAACAGCCCCAAAAGCAAAGCAATGCCATTCAAGATGATGAAAATGCAGAAGCTTTCATTCTGAGGCAGTCTCTAAATTCACCTGAGATTAAATAATCACCAATATGGTTTAAAACTAAGGTAACCAGCACTGATTTGGACAGCTGGAACACCACCTATTTTCTCTGGGTGGGCACCAAATGTCCTTTTTACTTACAGCTGTGGAGAAGCAGGGAGCAGGGGCTGTGTATTTTAGTATCTTAAAATCCCAATCCAACTCAAGATTTAAAAGCAGAGCCAGCATCCCTTTTTCCTACCCAACTCCAAAACCTGGAATCTTGATTTGTTCTAGGCCTTTCCCACCTCAGTGTCTGAAGAAGGCAGACATGGGCAGGAATCCCTCAGGAATTTCAGCAATAACCTTTGCACAGAAGGGCTGCTAATGCTAGCACAGGGCATGTGAGAGAAATGTCATGGGTCTCTTCAGTTTTGTTGATTTTCTCTTGGTTTAGGGCAGCTTTATGCTTTCAACACTCCCATAAAGTTATGAAAAGCAGTTTTTGAATCCTACTGTTATTCCTGGGATTAGGAATTCATTGTAGTGACCCTGACTCCACTGCAGTGTTCACAGGAGCACAAAAACCAGCTGAAAATGTATCAATCCTTGATTTCTGTCACAACACAGAGGTCACAACTGGTCTGTTTACACCAACTGGAGACAAAAACCCAGCAAACCACTTTTTACCTACTGCCAAGTGCTCCTTCACTCGAAAACTATTTGTTATCTTACGAAATGCATTATTGTATGCAACATAACACTCCTCAGATAGCCTTTACCCAACGCAGCCCACGTTCTCATTTTCTCACAAAAACACAGAAAGGTTGAAATTGTAAAATGGCCCCAGCTGATTTATTCAAGCAGATCCCGATGCTGCTTTAGCTTTTCCCATTGTCGACTCACAAGCAATAAAACCACCAAACAAGTAATTTCCAAATCGTGGCTCAGGGCTCCTTTATTCCCAATTTACCTGTGGTTTTTCTAGTTTTAAAAATCTTTGCCCATATATAAACCTGGAATTGAACTCGAGGAATCCGCAGGTGGCAAAGTGGCTGTGAGGCGAATTTAAACTGCCTCCTCAAGAACCAGGATATCGAATTCTGCAGAGAATCACAAGATTCCTAGAATTATTTGGGTGGGAAAGGACCTTAAAGCTCATCCAGTTCCATCCCCCGCTATGGGCAGGGACACCTCCCACTAGACCAGGTTGCTCCAAGTCGTGTCCAACCGGGCCTTGATGGAGACGCAGGTCAGTCAACAACTTGCTAGCCCTAGAATAAAAATTCCACCAACAGCCACTACAACGCACAAAAAATCCGAGTCTGACGGCTGGACTGAGAGGAAAGCCACCAAATGCCAGTTGCCCTCACAGCAACTCCTCCTTCTCGCCCTCAGGGTGACTCCGCCTCCTCCCCTCACGGCGGGCCCGCCTATCTCGCCATGGCAGCTCCTCCTCCTCCTCTCACAGCGGCTCCGCCTCACCTGTCACGGCAGCTCCTCCTCCTCCCCTCACAGCGGCTCCGCCTCACCCGTCACGGCAGCTCCTCCTCCTCCCCTCACAGCGGCTCCGCCTCACCCGTCACGGCAGCTCCTCCTCCTCCCCTCACAGCGGCTCCGCCTCGCCCGTCACGGCAGCTCCTCCTCTTCCCCTCATGGCGGCTCCTCCTCCCCTCATGACGCCCACCGCGGTGCACTGTGGGAGCCGCAGTTCCCGCCCACTCCCCCCGTTCTGAGACTACATCTCCCAGCAGGCTCGGCCGCGGCCGCCGCTGGTAGGGCATGCCGGGAGCCGTAGTCCCGCTGCGCCTCACGCCCCCCCTGCGGCGCGCACGGAAACCCCGTGCGTGCGGGCGCGGCGCTCTCTCGGGCCGCCGCCGCCATTCCGCGAGCAGCGCGGGCAGCCCGCGCTCCGGCCCCGCCGTCCCCCGTGCCCGCCTCGCCATGCAGATCTTCGTGAAGACCCTCACGGGGAAAACCATCACCCTCGAGGTGAGCCCTCACCGCCGCGCCGCCCGTGCCTGCCGGTGCTCTGGAAGGCGGGGATGTGCCGGGAGAGCCCGGGATGTGCGGGGAATCGCGGCCCTGCGCTGCCTCGGGCGGTCCCGACCGCGCGGTGGGGCCCGGGATGGCCGCGGCAGCACCGGGCCTGTGCCGGGAGCACCTCGTGGTTTTTCGGCCTTGCTGGGCTAATTAAAACGTGCAGCGCGTTTTGATTCTGTTGTTCTGTTTCGTACTAGGTTGAACCTTCTGATACTATAGAAAATGTGAAAGCGAAGATCCAGGATAAGGAGGGTAAGTCCTAAAGGCGCTTATTGACTATTATTTATTGATATCAATCAGTGTATGTTATATACATTATTCTGTCCTGCACTCTGGTGGATTGATGTGTGTCTTACACAGATATAATTCCCTTCAGCAATCTTGGTTTTATTACAGCATGCTGTAGCTCACATCCCTCATTTATTCCTGATCTCTGTCACCATCAGGCATCCCTCCGGATCAGCAGCGGCTGATCTTTGCTGGGAAGCAGCTGGAGGATGGACGGACACTGTCCGACTACAACATTCAGAAAGTGAGTAGGAAAAGCAGGGCACAGCAGTGCAGTGCCCAGGAGCTGGCACGGGCAGAGCTGACCGAGATTTGCTGCTGAGATTAAGAAATCTTTCTAATAAATTCAACCAAATCAAGGGATTGGAGTAGTGTTGATGCTGGGAGCTTGGCAAAAAATAATCCTTTTAGAGCTTTCCTATGTGCCTAGCCCTCAAGATGTACTTTCTCTAGGTAGAAGGAAGAGGCCTGTTTAAATGCTTCAGTTGCTTTGAGAAAGCATTTTGAATCTGTTTCATGTGCTTTACAAACAGGAATCAACTCTTCACCTGGTGCTGAGACTTCGTGGTGGTGCTAAGAAAAGGAAGAAGAAGTCTTACACGACTCCCAAGAAGAACAAGCATAAGAGAAAGAAGGTTAAGCTTGCAGTGCTCAAGTACTACAAGGTAGGTGGAACTAATTTGGGGGGGAACTTGAGAGAAACTCAGTTCTCACCAGGGAGGATGTGGAGCCTCTAACTGGTCTGCACAGATCAGGTGTATTTAAATATTAAACTCTTTCTATTTGTGTTAAACAAAAGACACACGATCTGTTGCAATTGGGCACTTCTGACACGTACCTTGAGAAGTTTGGTGTGGCTGCTCTTACAAAAACCATTATGCCAATGGAAAATACTCAAAATGATTACTGTTCCTTAAAGAAGGAGAGTGTATGTGAGCCATTGTCTGTTTGTCCTTGCAGGTGGATGAGAATGGCAAGATCAGCCGCCTGCGCCGGGAGTGCCCCTCGGAGGAGTGTGGGGCTGGAGTTTTCATGGCCAGCCACTTTGACAGGCACTACTGTGGCAAGTGCTGTCTGACATACTGCTTCAATAAGCCAGAGGACAAGTAAATGTACCAGACAATAAAAATCTGAACTTCTGTATGGCTGAAGGGTTTCTTTCTGTGGGGCTGCGTTTCCCCTCTGCTGATCAGTGAGAAAAATCTGTGGGGTGCTGCCAGCCAGTTAGGGTGAAATACTGAGTGTAAAACTGAAACAGCAGTTGGATTTAAAGAATATTGGGTACCAGTTGTAAAAGGAAGAAAAACCAACACCCAAGCTAAGCTTAAAAGTGACCTCTTTAAGATGAGACAGTTCTGATGAGGAAAAATAGTGACTTTAGAGGTGCACAGTGGGTCAGTGCTAGAGAGTGGACATGGTGCCAAAATGCAGCCAACACTGAAATACTGTACAGCAGCACTGGGTGGGGAGGGAGGAGGTGGCTCAGCTAATTTGGAGCCAAGAGATTGTCAGCAGAAATATTTTACCGTGCTGGTTTTACACACTTGAAGTGCTTGGAGTTACCCAAGTGGTTTATCCCATGTTCCAGTGAGGGTAGCTTGGTTGCTTGACATCATGGAGAAGCAGAACATTTTGGATATAAAATGTATCTGAAGTGCTCTGATGTAAAGAACAGCTCCTGTGCATCTCTGAAAGTTCATTTAATGTTAAGATTTAAAGGCCAGCCAGGATCATAATATATTGTCCTTTAGTGTTCACATGTTAAAGTGTCTTTAAAATCCTGGGTCCCAGGAAGTTGTCTGTTGAACTTCTTTTTCTTCATAACAGATAATTTCATCTCCAATACTGAACTCCAGATTTTTGTCCAAACTCAATCCACAATCCATTCCTGTTTTTATTACCTGGACATCATCTTTATGGTGCTTCAGTGATGACAAACATCCTACAAAGAGAAAATGCATGTAAGAGAGGCCCCCAGGAGCACAGCAGAGCAGTGCTGTGGTTTGCCCTTCCTGCAGGATTAATGTTTCACTTTGTGGCTCCACAGGGAAAGCAGGAAAATGTGGGGATGGGGGGTGCTTGTGGTTCATGAAGTCAGACACAGCCCCTTCTGGCAGGTACATCCTGAGATGCTCCCACTCGCCCACCAGAGTGGGTGGTTGGAAAAAGCTCTGGGAACAATCCACTGGCATTTGGTGGCTTTCCTCTCCATCCTGGACAAATTCAGGATTTCTTTAGGATTCTTTGCAGTGACTTCCCAGGGAACTGGCAATATCTAAAAATACTAAGCAGAAATCCACGTTCTGTGGCAACTCCACTCACCTTTCCAAATAACATCCCTGTTACGGATTAGCTTAAACTTCATTTTTCTGTCCAGCAGCCCCTTGTGCACTCTGCATCCAGCCACTGGAATTTTGTTTTTTCCTACTGTGACAGAGAAGGTGTCAAGGACAGAAGCTTCCCCTAAAATAAAAAAGTAAAGTTGTGAAGTCCACAGGAATAACAAACTGGCACAAGGTAGAAGCAGGGTGCATTTTTCTAGCAGTATAGAATTTGCAACATTTTGAGGCAAAAATGTATCAATGAAAACTCACCTACTGTAGTCTCCACCAAAGTTGGGGGCAGCCTGCTGTTCAGCTCATCCTTCAAGTCCTCTATAAGTTTGTAGATAATGTTGTGAAGTTTAATTTTTATTCCCTTTTTATCAGCCAGCTTTTTGATGCTTTCATTGGCTTTCACGCTGAATCCAAATATTACCCCTGAAAAATGAAACAGCTGTCAAGTGCTGACTACAAGGGATGAATTTGAGCAGTTAAAAGTGAAATTCTGCAGCACAGGATACATTTTATTCCTGCTTCTCTTTTAAGGGGGAACCTTTTGCCTCTCCTGCTATGGCTCATGGACTGCTGCAAACCCATCAAAATAAATGGCCCAAAAAAGCCCACAGAAGGTCCATGATGACAGAGCTGGAGGTATCAAAGCAGAAAATAACACACACAAGCTCATGTAAAGGACACAGATCTCTCTCTCTGGGCTGGAAAACCAACAAGGTTGTCCAAATAAAGCTGGAAGTGAATCCTAAATGATTCTTGCCCACCTGTGGGCACTGGCACGTGCAGTGACCTCACTCCCTGCAGCAGGTGAGAATTACGGGGTATGAACAGCAACAACTGACTCAGTCCTAGATCCAGTTTCCTCCCTGAGCAAAAAGAAAATTATCTTCTAACCTGCTTTTCTAGCTTTGCCCTGTGTGAGCATCATAAAGCAGCCTGAGTGAAGAGCCAGAGTTTAACCTGAACAACAAAATTTCTGGCAAAAGCTTTCCCAGAGTCCTTCCATTTCTGTGAGACTTCAAGCCTCCCCTTCTGCACCAGTCTGATGTTCAAGGAAACATTTTCAACATTCACAAAATTTACCTTATTGATGCTGCTAATTCTCATTGAGAAAACAAAACCTGGCTGAGGCCTGTGCATTTCAGTAAGTCAGTAATTTCAAAACTGTAAAATGATTTTGAAACACCCACCATTAAACGCTTCAGCAAGGCTGATATCATTTTCACTGATGTCTCCCATTCCAAAGTAGACAATATCTAGTTTGCATTCATCCTCACAGTCATAGCTGTCCAGAATGTTCAGAATAGCTTCAACAGATCCATCCACATCACCTGCACAGATAAATGGAAGTACTGGTGGCTTTGTGCAAGTCAAAGACACAGAAATACAACGAATGTCAACTCCACACTGTGCAACAGAAAGCCTTCTGACATCTGTCACTCTTAGTATATTTTCAGTAATATGTTAAAACTCATCCAAAATGTTAATTCCAAAAATAAACTGGATAAATACAGAAGGCCCAGAGGCTCTGTATCTGCTGTCACTGTCAGGTCAAGTTTGCAGGTTTTCAACTACAGTCACTGCTTGAGTATCACTAAATGAGGTTAAACCAACCTCCTCCTATCCCACTTTAATATAATTGTTATTTTGTAATTTTCCTCTATTTTGCTGATGCAAAATGCTTACAGCTTGGGTTTTTTTTTTTGTTTGTTTGTTTGTTTGATATATATATAGGGGGTTATATATGTATAGATTTTTTTTTTATATTGGGGTTTATATGTATGGATTTTACTCAGGAGCCCCTGGGTAAGTGCACAGAGCATGTTAAGTTTTCCTGTTGCTCTGGCCCTGCTGCCAGCACATCCTCCTGACCAGTGGATATTTTCTGATGCCCCTGCTCTGAAGAGAGAAGTTCAATAAGTTTTAAACTGATCAAACTTTTGGTAACAGGAGCTGTGTTTAGTTTAGAGCTCTGTTTCAGACTGAGCATTTGAGAAGCACAGACCCAAAGGAGCAGCACACAGACAGGGACAGCACCTTTAACTATTAATGAGAGTGTGTTTTCATCCATCTCTGTCCTCTCCTTAGGCCTTGAGAACATCAGTTGCTTATTGGCCTTGTACAGCGCTGCTTTTCTCTGTCTCCAGGTCAGGTGGGCCAGCTTCTGCTGCTGCTTCTCATACTCCACCCTGTGTTCCTTTTGCTTTGCTTCAATAACTTCCAGATCCTTCTTCATCTTCTCCTGTTGTTCAACATAGGTCCTCCAAGCCACAACTTCCTGTGCCCTTTGCTGGGCAGGAAGACAGAATCATTACCTTTAAAGCACTGCATCAGAACCCTGCAATTTCATCCTTTCACATCCTCCCCACAGGCTCACTCATTTTCCTTCACTCTTAACTGTAGTTTTGCTGCACAGATGGCAGAGAATGAGAGAGGAGCTTCTCCTCCCTGAGCTACCACATGACTCAAGGCCTCTTTTTATAGTATCTCTGCATTGCAGAAGAGAGTAATAGTTCGTTCTTTCATGTGGTGTTTTCCCAGCTCTCACAACACTTATCTCAACCTGTATTTTATGCATTTTCTTTTTGTCAGGTAAGAGTTATGTCTTTCTCAAATTGAAACAATTATCTGCTCAAGTACTGGATTGTTCCAGAGGAGATGAGGAGAGTCCAGCAGGGGAAAGGTGGAAAAGAAAGAGGCAAAATGCAAACCCTCATTCCTCTTCCAGAGCATCAGCTCAGGTCCCTTAATCCCCACACTCGACCTTTCATGGGATTATCCAGGTGATTAAAAGCTCTCACTTATTTTGTCACTCAGCTCCTTCCCATCCTTGCAGCAGTGTGAGTTCTTTGTGTACCTCAGACTCTACTTCAAGGATTTCATCTCCTGCTGAGGGGCTTTCCTTCCAGCCCATGATTTCCACGGGGGTGCCTGGTGAGGCAGCATCCACAGCTTTGCCATTCTCATCGAACAGGAAACGCACTTTAGCCCAGGTCTTCCCTGCAACCAGAACACAGCCTTTCCTCAGAGTTCCTCTCTGGATGATGGCTGTGGTGAGTGGACTAGTGAAGAGCAAAGGAGAAAAATAACACACAAAATTCAAGTGATGTTTCTCCTTGTCTTCACTGCCAGTGTAGGCACAACACAACCAGAATGGATTTGTGATCTATCACTGGCAGAATATTCCTGTGATGATTTACTAGAGCACTCACCAAACGTTTCAGTGAGTTAAAAAGCCCCAGAATCTGTACTGTACTCTTCATTTCTGCAGATCAATCAAAAATCTGACTTTTGTGAACCCAGCAACAGGATGATTTTACATATCAAGTGAACCCCCACCAAAAAAACTCCAACCCCAAACAAGAAATCCCAACAACCCTGTAGAATTCAGTTCATTTTTAAAGAGGGCAGAACACCCCTTGTTCATAGAACCTACCAATGGACTAAGATACCTAAGGGTAGAATGTCATGTTACACAAAACTAGCCACAAATATTGTATGTATTGACTGTTAACTTCATCATTCCTACTTTTTAAAAGACATTTAAAAAACCACTTAAGTTCTATCACTTGAAACTATTTCCTTTTCCATTTGAAACTATTTTTCATTTCAGGGATGTGATGGAATTTTGCCCCATCAGTTTATAACCTCTTGTGTTGTAGAGTAGTATTTCAAGGCTTTGGCAAGGAACACTGCCAAGAAGTGTTCTGCCTTTATTTACTGAGGCACAGGTCCCTGCCCAGTGTGTCTGTGCTGTCACAAAGTGCAGAGGTGCCACTGGACTCACCCTTTCCCTCTGTCTTTCCGAGACTCAATGATGGTTCCCTCCACCAGCCCCGTGGCATCTGCCTTCAGTTCCAACATCTCTGCCAGAGCAACAGTTGCCTCTGCCAAAACCATCAGGTTTTCCCCCTGCATAAAACCACACAGAATAAAGGAAGTGCCCAAGCAAAGTGGAATCAGAAGTCCAACCCTTAGTGCCAAATTCCCTCATTGAAATGTGATGACATTCAAAACTACTGGACTAAATTACCAGCAGAAAAATGAGATATTATGGCTTGCTGGAAGTCTGAGCCTCAAAATACATTTCAGTGTGTTTCAAATAATTCTGGCTCTTGCCTCATGGCAAGAGATCATATACCAGGAAGAGAAGCATTTTATTTTCCAGATGCCAAATAAAAATGCATTTCTCTGCACATATTAGACACCCATGAACATCATCATTTTTTTCTACCACAATCTTACCTTGAGGGCAGAAATATTTACAGCCTGAACATCACCTCCAAACTCTTCACACACCACATCGTGAGCCAGCAATTCCTTCTTTACTCTTTCAGGATCAGCTTCAGGTTTGTCACATTTATTAATGGCCAGGATAAGAGGAACTAAAAAGAGAAAACACAAATTCAGCACCAACCTAACCAAAACCTGCTGCTCCCACCACAGCTGCTAGAAAAGGTTAGAGCAGGTTATGGGCATTTAGAACACATCATCTCACTTGGTGCCTCTTCCCTAAGCAGCCATCAAGATCTGAGCTACCAGGAGGAAGCTGCAGGAGTTACCCATGTAGAGAATGTAAAAAAACCCCAAACAATGAACCCCTGTCTTGTTAAATATTCATATTTTAGGATCTTTCTGTATTACTGCAACATTCAGTACATTTCAAACATCACAGGGGATGATGAATGGGACTAGGACAGTCACTTCCCAAGTTCTGTGGATCCCAGTCCAAGGAGGCTTTTTTGAGAAGTAAAAACAAGGTTCCCAAAGCCCCCCACTCTGTACCTCCTGCATTTTTGGCGTGCTGGATGGACTCTATGGTTTGCTGCATCACTCCATCCTCTGCTGCCACCACCAGAATGACAATGTCGGTGACGTTGGTGCCCCTGGCCCGCATGGCTGAGAAGGCGGCGTGGCCAGGGGTGTCAAGGAAGGTGATCTTCTCCCCAGAAGGCATGTGCACTGTGACAAATGGTACAGCTCAACATCAGCATTTCAGCCAGCTTCATTTGATGTCTTGTAGATAAGCATCGCCCCTTTCAGGGCATTTTAATAATAATGACATGTTTTAGGCAGTCAGGGCATTTTAATAATAATGACAGGTTTTAGGCAATCAGGTAATTGTTGGCATGAAGGTCAAAGGTGCTGTTAAATCCTCAGGAACAAGAAAGTGTCCTGGGATCTTCCATAACCCCAAATAATCTAATATCAACTTGTGCAGACAATTCATCTCAAAGTGCTATGTACATAGTTATGACAGGTATCAGCAGCAGACATTTTGTGTTATAGTTTCCTTTCCCACCATTTATGTGGTAACTTTTTTTCCCCAATGAACACAGCCTGCTGCGTGAGATAGAGAGGAAATTGTGTGAGATGGAGAGGAAACTGTGTTTCAGCTGAGCAGGTGGACTTGGATCATACCAATAAAAGCTCCAATGTGTTGTGTGATGCCTCCTGCTTCCATCGCCGCCACCTGGGTTTTCCTCAAGCTGTCCAGCAGGGTTGTCTTGCCATGATCCACGTGTCCCAGGATGGTGACAACTGGGGGCCGTGGGGTCAGTACTGCTGGGTCTGCAGGAGGTCTGTAATTGCAGCAAAAACAGGGGTTGAAATGCCAAAAAAAAAAAATTTCACTGGGCTACACCCACCACAGCACTCAATGCCACACAGTCGGGGCTGGCTCCTCCCCAAACACCTGCAGAAAGGGATAAATAAAAAGAGCCAAAAAGAGCAGCTCACAACTTGCCTCTTGACAGCATCTGTGTTTTTTCTTTCCTTTTCCTCTTTCAGTTTTGCTGATTTATACTTCATTCCTGATTTCTGAACAATCATCTTGATGTGGTCTTCACTTAAGATGGAATCTGGTTCTACTGAATCAAGGTTGATGTTTGTGTACAGCAGCACTTCATAAATATGATCTGCAGCAAACATAAACACATTTAACAATTACATCCACAAAAACATGTGGGACAAAAAAACCTAATCCACTTCAGACTTTTCCATTATTTTCTTTGTGCTAATAAGTATTATTCACCAAGCAGTTTTCCTTTTGTTAGATTTATCTAGAAGTCGCCATTAATCTACGTACTTGCAGAGAAGAACTTTTTGCAGATTTACTGGAAATCACTACTCTGTTAGCTGCTAGAATCTTATTTCCCACTCAGCTATTCATGGCTTACTTTTCCACTAACTCCAAAAGAGAAAATAACTGAAACTCATCTAAAGCAAAGAGCAAAGGAGTGATTCAAGGAGGAAGGAAATTTGATAAATCAGATCACGTGCTCCTTTCTTTGGTTGTAGAAACACAGAACTATCACAGCAGTCAAAAATTGTTACAGGGAGCAATTCCAGACATGTCTTGTCACTCCCAGTGAATCAAAGGACTCTTCTAATGAAACACAAATTGCTCCTGAACCCAAGATTCCTACTCCTACTCTGGATTCTGAGCTGAAGCTCTTTAGTCACAAGTTCTTAACTCATGGGGGTCCAGCTCTGACAGACCAGGGTGCAGTGTTTTCCTTCTGGAATAGCCTATCCCCTGGGAAGCACAGCCACAAGGAGCAGCCTGCCTGGATCTGAGGCCTTTCTGCCGGACAGGACAGACAGACAGACATGGCTTCTTCACATTTAAATGGCTGGCCTGGTCATTTGGATGGCCCAACATCTTTTCTCTTTAGTCTGTACTGTGTCCCCCAACATTTCCTTTGGGATGGATCCACAACCATTCAGGCCACTGGAGACAGCTTTTCCTTTCCCACTGGTGGAAGGGGTGTGACAAATGTTGCTGTTTCTGACCCCAAAGCAGGCTCTCACCTATATCTTTGCCCATAGCTTGTGCCAGTTCCTCCACAGTCATCTTCTGCCTTATCTCCACTTCACCTTTTGTCAGGGGAATCTTCTTTTTCTTCTTTTTTGTCTCCTACATGGAATTAGACACATACACAGGAATAGAAACTAAGAAATAACAAAAATAATATTAAAAAGACAATGGTCTCAAGCCATATGAGGTAAGCACATCTTCTTTACTATAATACCACTTAATTACAATTAATGAGTTAACACATCATAATGAACATTTCAAATATATAGCACACTACCCTTAATCTTTTTGCATTTTTAATTTTTCAGAACAAGGACAAAAACCAGTAAAATCATTTCCATTTTCGTTTGCAATTATCTTCTCTCCAGTGTCAGCAAAAATTCATGATGCTACTGGTCTAAGTCATATTTGAGAGGGAATGGCAAAAAAAATTATACATGAAGTACATTTTGTCTTGTAGATTTATGACAAGTCTCTATACTCATGAATAAAGCACTTTTTTCCTTTTGAATTCAAATGTTCAAACTGAGCTCTTGTACTTCCCACACAAACCCAGGGATGACTGGGTGCCCTTAATTACCTCCTTTGTGGCGAGATGTCTGCACTGTGATAAGGCAGCACTGAGTAATCTGTGTTTTGGCCAGAGCTGTGGATGCAGAGGGAGGGACCCCATGGGATATGCAGACAACTCCGCAGCCTTCCATCGTGCTCCACACACCTTCCTGGAGGACAGGGCACGCAGCTGCTGGCAGGCACCACGGAGCTGCACCAGATTTTCAAACCTCAGCAGCAGCCCTTGGTTCATTTCCCCACTGCAAACACAAAACACACATTGAGGTCAGCCTTGAGGCTCAAAAATCTTCCTTCTCAGGACAAAGTGTACAGGAACACAAGGCACAAATGTTATGTTTCCAAACAGGCTTTTTAACGCTGGCAAAATTAACCTGTTTAGGAACTGTTCCAGTTTCTCCATTTCCTTCTGTACTTCACTTTTCTCCGCTGCTGCACTGCAGAAACATGGATCTACTAAGAGCTTACAGATCTTTCATCTTTCTCTACTGATCTCTGATTTAAACCATTAATCCCCCCATTGCAGGTTGACGTCTCCTACAAAAACCCCACATTTGCACTCCTCATGCTACACTGACAGAATTACACAAGTGTCAACCACCTCTCTAAGCCAGCAGCAAAACACACCTGCTAAATGCCCTTTTCCTGAGCACTTCAAGACAAAAGCGCCACTGAAAGACCTCAGCAGGGCAGTGACACCAGTGCTGACTTGTGCTCAGAGACCTCCAGCGAGCCTAAGCCCTGGCTCAGCAACCAAGCTTCTGTCAGATCATCCCACATCTTGTTTTAACCATCTTAACTTTGGTCGGAGTCGTTTGGCCAATTACCCTGTACAACACCCTGAGCTCCTCCTGCTGCCCAGAGCTGCCTGTTCTGCCCTGGCACAGGGTCCCCACAGAAGCTGTGGCTGCCCATTCCCTGGAATTGTCCAAGGCCGGCTTGGACGGGGCTCCCCGGGACACTGGAAGGTGTCCCTGCCCATAGCAGGGCGTGGAGCAGGATGTCTTTAAGGTCCCTTCCAACCCAAACCATTCTGTGATTCTGTCCTGCTCTGGGATGGACTCTCTGTTCCTTCCATGTCCCCACTCACGGGTGTCCTTGTGTCACCCTCCCAAAGGCAGGGAACGCTCTCACTCCCTCCCAGAATGGCTGCGGGCCCTTTAAAACCTCCCTTGCACACGGATTCCTGCAGCAAGCGAGCACCTGACAAAGTTAACCAACCAAACCGAGCTGTTTTGGTGGGGTTTTTAACCCTAAAGAGAACCGTAAAGGGGCTGAATCGGTAAAGCCGAGGGAGCCGCGGAGCTGCCACAGGACGCTGCACACACACACACAAACAACACAAGGTCAAGGCGGCGCTGGCCCAGCTCACAGCAGCGAATCCCAGCCAGGCTCTGCCGGCGGAAAACCCTTCCCTGCTCCCGGCGCGGAGCAGCGACATTCCCGCTCCTGCTGCTCTCCTGCCCATGGCTCTGCCTGGTTAATACCTGTCAGCTGCAGCCCGCCCTCCCCGCGGGGCCAGCGCCTTTTTCCGAGCCCCCGGGTGCCGGCCTTGACAGCCCGAGGAATGATGGAAGGAATGAGGGAGGAAAAGAGAGAAGGGAAGGAGGGAAGGAAGGGAAAGGGCTCCGCGACCCCTCCGTGCCTCACGCCCGGCGCGCCGCTCTCTGCGCATGCGCCGCCAGGGGGTGCGACGGAACCGCGCAGGCGCAGCTGCGACCCCAGGGCTGCCGGCCGGGGGCGGGGCCTCGCCTCACGGGAGGCGGGAAATGCCCTGAGGGGAGGCGGGACACAGATCTCGTCACGGGCCAGGGATTTTCTGAGTTTCTGCCCATTCTGAGGTTTCGAAACTTATTTTTTAAAACATCTTTTTATCTATCTACACACGTAAATCTGTTTTACTCCTTCCTGCCAGGAGACAGCAGCTTCCTCTCTGCAAAGCCCTCCCCACCCACATGCAATCTAAAGCTTTAACGTGCCTGGTTTTGTCCTCTCTAATTTGGCGTGTCTAAAATAATGGAGTAGAGAAAACAAAAATGTAAGATGAAGCTCTACAAGTGAAAAGTCCTTAATGTTACCTGATTAGTGCTGGTTTTAAAACCCAGGGATAATCCCAGGGATCTGCCTGATGCTGTGGTGATCCCTGTCCGGACACTGCAAATTGTGTGTGATGAGTAATGACCATCATTTCCTTCACATATCTGAGCTGTGTATTTCTCAAAAATAGATCACAATAAAAAAATAAAATAATTAAACACCAAAAGTTGTGCAAAGCACATTAAAAGCAGTCAGTGTTCTAGCACAGAGGACATGCTGAGAAGCAAGGGCCACTACGAGGGCAACACATGTTGGGACTGACGTGAAAAGTGTTTTAATGCAAAGATAGATTTAGTGTGTGAAAGTCATCAGAGTTTACTGCAAATCTGCTTTTTTGAGTTGATCTTCCACCGGGTGCTGCCTGGAAATCTTCCTGTGCGCTGCTGTAAGGCTCTGGGAATTAGCGTGGGTTCGCATTTTACCCACATGTCTCTTCACAGCAGAGTCATACTGTTTTAATTTAAAGCTTATTTCAGAGTGCCCGTTTTTCTGAAGGGCCAACTGGAAACAAATAATTATTGATGTCATAGGTTAGGGTGATGGTTGTAGAAATATTTTCCAACTGCGTGGCCATTAATGTTTGGCTTTGTCTCTTAGTTGCAATTCCTGATTATTATTGGTTGATTTAAAAAAAATACAAATGATGCAGTTTTTGTTTATAGGGTGTATCGTGTATTTTGTTTTGCTTTTTAGCTTTCATTTTTTTTGTAACTTATCTAGCAGCGTTTTCAGCAAAACTGCGTGTAAGGAGCACGCCAGAACCTGAAATGAGAGTAAGAACGTGTACAAAAGGATTTATAGGTTAAATATCTGCTTGAAACCAACACTTGAACCAAATACTGTCCCCACGGAAAGTGTGCCGAAGCAATGCATTAATGTCGCTATCTGGGAAGGAAATGGCTTTAAGGAACGCGAAATATATTGAACTGTGCGGGAGGGGAGGCTCAGGTGGGGTGAGGACATATTATATCCACAGGGCGGGGGTGTTCCTTAGCAAAACCGAGCGCGGTTTTAATGGATTTGCCGGTTCTTTGGGGCAGGGCGCTGCCGGGGGCGGGCTCGGAGCGGGGCGGGCGGGGCGCGATGGCGGCCGAGCTGCGGGAGGCGCTGGAGCGGCGGCTGCGGGACCTGGGCATCGCCACCGTCACGGCCGAGCACCCCCAGGTACGGAGCCTCCTTCAAACCCGGGAATAAACCCCTGCCTTGCCAGCGGGACTGGGCGGGATGAGGTCCTGCCCCCGCGGCTTTAGCAGAAGTAGCAATGTGGAAGTTCTGGCAGGGCCTGGCAGAATGGCTGGGGACGTTTTTTGGTCGCCGCCCCGTAGTCTGAGAGGCGGCTCGCCCACTTCTTTTCCCTGAAGTCGGCGGCATCCAAGATGTTTCCAAACTTCTGCTCGCTCCCATTTACAAGCCACGTCATCCCACGTGTGTGGAGCCGCAAACGGGAGCGCTCCCAGCGCTGCCTTCAAAGCGAGGCACTGCTGCACACGCGAGACAGAAACGATTCTGAAAGTGTGCCGGAGCAGTTCGTCACATTTTATTCGTGTTCTGTTAAAATTCCTTCATAAAAGGGTACAGCTTTTAGGCCGAGTAGAACATTCAGCATTTTCTAAATATTTAACAAAAGATACCTGCCAGCACACGACTGGGAGTCTAATGGGGTATAGAGTCTGACACCGCACTGCTGCTGCTGTTTTCCAGGTGTTCACTGTTGAGGAGATGATGCCCCACGTCCAACACATGAAAGGAGCTCACAGTAAAAACCTGTTTCTTAAAGACAAAAAGAAGAAAGGGTTCTGGCTGGTGACCGTCCTGCACGACAGGCAGGTCAATTTGAACGAACTTGGTAAAAAACTGGGCGTTGGAAGCGGAAACCTCAGGTTTGCTGACGAGAACGCCATGCTGGAGAAGCTGCGAGTGGGTCAGGGCTGTGCCACGCCGCTCGCCCTCTTCTGTGACCAGGGAGATGTGAGGCTGGTGCTGGACGCTGCCCTGCTCCAAGGGGGCCATGAAAAGGTGTATTTCCATCCAATGACAAATTCTGCAACCATGGGCTTAAGCCCCGATGACTTCCTGAAGTTTGTGAGATCAACGGGCCACGATCCCATCATTGTACACTTTGAAGAAGACATTAAGTAGAGGAAGTTCATTTTTCTACTACCACTCATAGATTTTTGTAGAGCAAAACTGGTGAAAAATCTCATTAGAAATAAAACTTGAAAAAAAAAATGGCTTACTCCTTTTTTATTTGTTTCAGTTATGTAAGTTTGTATTGTATAATCTGCTGAGAAAAAATACTGCCTTTCAGTTATTAGAAGGTTAACAATGTTCTTAAAAAGACATTTTGCAATCTACCATTAAGTAGCTAGTAAGTAGAAAAGGCATTATTTAAACACTACTATAGTCTTTATCAGTAAATGGATAAAACTAGAATTTCCCAGGCATGGGACTGGCCTTGAAGGTTTAAACTTGACATCACTAGGAAAGAACAAATTCCAAGTTGTAGGACCTATCAATACCACCAGGACAGAGTGACTGTCCCTGAACCCATTTATATCTTACTACTTTATTCTTTTTACCTAAAAACCAACTCACCTACACTGGAAATGCATTTGATTGTCATTTTTCAGTCACGGTGTGCTGAAGACAGAAGCAGCAGAAACTCCCTCAAGTCCAGTAAACATCCCATGGCAATGAGCACCCCCAAATCCCAAAGCCAGGGGAGCAGCGAGTGAGGGATGGAATCTGAGGGTGATGGGGGTGAAGGCTTTAGGATGCAGCCCAAGGAAAAAGTCAGTACAAACGAAGCCCCCAGGGCAAGAGCATCAGCACAGGCTGGCATGAACTGAAAGCAGAACTACAGGAGCACAAATTAAAAACTTGTAAAAGCATCTGTGATCTTGGGTGAATGAACAATTACTATGAACTGAGTAGGAAAAATCATCATCTACAGTAAGGCAAGTTCCTTCACTCACAGCCTTACCACGTTTCATCTGGAAGGATCTGGCACCTGTTCTTGGAGCTCTGAGTGACAGAACCCTTCACCATCCAGCAGTTCCAGTTCTCCACCTCTGACAGACACAAACCAACCCCGTCTATCCTGGGAGCCATGTCCCGTGGGAAAGAAGGGACCCAAAATTCCTGCAGCTGTAGGAAGAGCACTAGAGAGATGTGCAGATCCATGAGAATTTACAGACTGAAGGGAACATCTGGTATTTAGGAATACTGGGTAGATGACTGAGCTCTGGATTGATAAATGCACCACTAAATTAGCTCCACATTGATACATTAGGACGTGTCTTTAAATGTAATATTTACCTTGCTCTCTGCCAATCACTCTCCCTCCCCCTCAAGTTTTTTTTTGTTTTTTTTTTTTTTTAATATTGTGGTACCACTAAATCCCTTATCACTTCAAAAAAATAGAGTATTAGATTTGACTTGCCAAGGTTTTTAAATCTGGAATGTTTTAAATGTGACAAACTGTTTGAAGGAGGTGCACAATGCTGGAATCTGCACTGCCTAAAGTGTGACTAACTTCATCCTCAGAAGGGATCCTGAAACTCATCTCAGCAAAAATATCTACCAGGCTTCAAATACAACACCTGGCAAATCTAGAATGATTTCTTTTTGTATTTCCTTATGAAATCAGTGTCTCTCTCTTTTTTTTAATAATAGTATCAAAATAGTGTACAGTTAAAAGCGACCCAGCTCTACACAAATCACACAGAACAAACTACACATGGTCCAGAAAAATTCTGCTACAGTTTTATCAGTTTCCTTCCAGAAGAAATACTCACTGCACACATCACCACGACACCAATACCCTTCCAGTAACATCAGTTTCCAGAAAAAAAGTGTGTATAAATATACACACACAAAATAAGAATAAAAATTATTTGGTTTGGCATTTTAATAACATCATTAATAAATGTATACAATGGCAAACATTAAAAAAATCAATATGTAAAGGAAATTACAGTTTTAAATAAGAGCTTTTTAAGTTCTGTTTCACACCTCGGTACATTCCTTTAAGGCAGTTTTATTAATATCAAAGCATTATTTACATATACAGCATCAGCTACCCCTAAAAATCACACATGAGCTCCCTTTGTTAGGCTGCATCATGTCCTGGACAAAATTTAGAAATGATAATAATAATAATAGGTGCTGGGAATGTTACTAAATCCTCAGAGACTATCAGAAAAGTAAATAGAACATACACATTGTATGGCATGAGAACCTTCCCTGTAACATGGAACTGGCAGTGCTGGGGTTGGGATTCCTGGGGTACAAAGCTGCCATGTGCATCCCTGGCATTGGGAGCAGCAGGAACTGAGAAGCTGCTCCCAGGTTAAATTTGGTTTTTTATATTTCCCTTTAAGGGCACAGACTGGGAAGGTTAAGAAAGGAAGAAGGAAAGGGGAATTGGCAGAGCACAGAGAGCCACCTGACTGCTCCAGTGCCAGGGAACTTCTCTGCAAAGCAAAGCAAAGCAGCAGCTTGAGAAGAGCTGAGCTGGTCAGTGGAGTAGGAGGGGACCCCTGTGTGATGGAAAGGACACATCCAGCTCTGCTGAGGGCACTGACACTGCCCAGCAGTGCTCCACACGCAGGAGTGTGTGCCAGAGGCATGGCAGTGACAGTGAGTGTCCCCAGGCACAGGCACCCAGCTGGGACCCTGGCAGCATTTGGCACTGCAGTTTCCATCTCCTGCTTCAAGCCCTGCATTTTCTGTAACAGCAACATGACAAATGGCTCTGGCTGGGGGTTTGAGCTGCTCAGTCCTCTGTCAGCAGAGAGTGAGGAGAACCCAGGTACAGGCCATGAAATGAGCTTGAACCTGCTGTCATTCAGAGTGAAGAGATCTTCCTGATCTTTATGGCCTTTGAATCGTCTGTCATACCCACTATGCCCTTAGCACAGATCTTTTAGCCCATTTTATCACAAAGAAAATTTCAGAAGAAACTAATTTTAAAGAAAACAAACAGAAAATTTCCCCTTCTAAAGCTTATTGTGCATGCCTCTTCTTTCCCCTTTGTGAGAAGATTTCAAGCTTTTTAATGTGTTGAACTGCCTTCAGCAGTGGGGCTCACCTTCTGAGGAAGCTGCAGGTGACATTATGCACCTGCCTGCTGGACACTCGGAGGTGACACAGGGAACTCAGCCCCTTACATGAGGAACAGGAATGTGCTTACTGGCTTTACTAAAATAGAACAACTCGTTTTGGGTCTCAGTTCCCATCATCTTCCTCTGAGCTCGCTGCAAATCTTTCCAGACAAATATATGCGACCACCAAATGTACCAATAATGTTTGTTGACTTTAATATAAATCAATAATGAACAAAATGTATCTAGTAAAAGATAACCTTAGAGGGAACTGATTGTAAAATGCATATGATATTATTTACATTTCTTTTTGCCATCAAGAAACCTCCTAAGCCACAATCAGCTCATGTCAAAAGACAAACAGTAAAAATAAAATAATTAGTCAATACACAAACATCATAAGACAGTCTTATCCTGGAAATGGCATTTGTGGAAAACAGCCTTATATGAAAATAAAAGTTATAGAAAAACCATACCCGACAATTTCCTGTCAGAAACATCTGAACATACATATGCAGAGTAACTGGGGAATGTGAAAAACACAAAGGACAAACAATGTCTCTATAATACCATTATCCCATGACTCCCACTTCTGTTAGTTACCAAGCTTTTCCATGGATGTAAACAAATTTTTCTCTTGCAGTATGCAACAAAAATCAGCATAAACTTTCTTAAGAGCAATTTCATGCAGATTATGCTAACCAAATAAGGCAGTGAAGTGCCAGTAGCTGTGAGGTTTTTGTATCTGTATATACAGTCCATTTCAACAAAATTCTACAGCATTTCCTTTAGATTTACAGACGTAAATAGAAACTGCTAGTTTTGGGGGGTTTTGGCTAATTATTAGCAGAAGCTTAAGCAAATCAGTGGCTAATTTCAAAAACAGAAGATGAAAGAAGTTTTGTTTTTGTTTTTTTTTTTTTTTTCCCCCTGGAGTAATTCTTGAGACCTTAAAATCCTTGGTCCTTAGGGAGATGAGAACTGTCCTTTATTCAGTAGATCTTAACAGTGCAATGTGCAATAATTCCTAAGACCATCTACACATTTTCGGCAGTAGACTCCAGTAGAGCTCCTTGATTCAAGGAAGGAAGGAAGGTAGGTAGGTTTTTATTTCTCGCCTGCTCTAGTCACGAAGAATGTAAAAAATTCCCTTAATTTTTATTAATGATTCCTACAGTCGCTGTCTTGTTACTTCAGATATAAAGGCTTCACACTGAGATACTGAAGGACACTTTTCTCTCTGTGTTCAGTCGAAAGGCAGAAAGAGAAAAGAGTGTAAGAAAAAGCTTCAAGTGTAGAGGCACAACACACAGAGTTCAGTCACTAACAGCACTAACAGCATGCACCAAAGGGGCTCAGGGAAGTCGAGAAGAGGACAGAACACCAAAACCAAGCTTTATAAAAAGACAGATTCCGTGGGGTACTGAATACTCTTGAGTTTTGTTCAACTCTTCTTTCAGATTTACCTGTCCCTGTCTAAAAAACTGACTACAGTATTATTTCTTAATGGGATTTCTTTGAACTTTCTTCTTCAGGAGATTGGAAAACTAAAAATAAATGTCATTTTTACAGGCAAAAGGCTGAGCAGGATGAGGTTCCCTGCCTCTGGAAGAAGCTCTGGAGAGCCACCGGCCCCGGGCTAACGGGTGAGCGCGAGAGAAGCCAGGGAAGCAAGCAGGATTTACATCTGGTTAATGCAATGTGCTCTGGGGCTGAGATGGAATGCTGTTAGTTCATTGTAAATGAAATTCATCTCATTTACAGGTTGGGCAGGAAACTCACCACTTGGCCCACAGCTCAGGTAGTGGGTAATAGAATTAGGAGCTTTGTTGCTCCCTAGACCTGCTTTTTGAATTTCTGCTTTCTGGGATAGCTTCCACATCTGCAGAGAAAAGCATTTCAGGTTATTCATTGTGTTTATCAGGACATGAAAAAATTCCCTCATGCATTAAAACACATTCTACTCATTAGGAGAGCAAAAGGATACATGAACACTTCCTGGTTGTTTTTAGGAGGAAAGGACAGAGGAGAGGGACAGAAGAAACTCGCTGCAAGTGCCTGCTCAGCTACACTCGCTGACATTCATCTCAGCATTTACAGCAGCCAGGTGTTATTCCTAAAGCCACAGTCAGGTACACGTCACCTTTAGCTACACCCACCCTACATTTCTGCATGAATGGAAATAAAAAGCAATAATGAGGTGCAATCACAGCTGACTGGCCCTAGCAGAGAACTTCTTTCATTGTGTTTTGACCTGCTGCACACCGACAGGAACGTTCACATTCAGCTCCACAAAGCACAAAACTGTCTTTGCATGCAACAGCTCAAACATGCAAAATGCAGCATCTGAACTCACCAGTCACAGAAAGCAAAGCATCAAGCAAACCTTGAGCCAAGCAAACCCTGAGCCAGGCAAACCTCAACTGTGAGCAAACAGCTGAGCCTGAACAACCCAACCTTTCTGGGCAGCAGCCACATATTTAGTGTTTATCAGTATCATGCAAAGTCCTAACTCAGCACTGCCCAAGGCAGCAGGAACCAAGGAATGAGCAAGGCCTCCATCCTGCCACGCACATGGGGCTGCGGAGCAGCAGGGATTGGGAATGGAAAGAATTCCATGGAACCTTCCACTACTTGAACCTAGACAGATATCCACAAACACCCAAAAAGTGAAGGAGAAAAAAAATCCTTCTGTCCATGGCATTTTCTTTTTTTTTCATATGTAACTAACAAATGTTGATAAGACATTATTCAGAGCCATTAAACACTCTCTTGCAGAACATTCTGCTGCTGCTGAACTCAGTGGAACAAAACAAGTTCTTCTCCTCAGAACTGAAATGCAATTCCTTGCAAATTTATAAACCAGCACTGAGTGGCTTGAGCTGGACAAGATTAGTGTCTCCAACTCCAGCAGACTGGAGACACTGGTGCTCCAGGACACTCATGCCTGGCAATTCCAAAGCCCTTGGGGTTTAAGAGGGAAGCTGAGGACAATACTGGAAGTTTTTGTAGGTGTGACTGTCTAAGAACCTAAGCAAGAGGAGGAGGCAGCAGCACACCTGAGGCTTCTGCAGCCAGAATTGATCTAAAGCAGGTACAAACCTTGTTCTGAGCAGTGACTCTGCAGGGCACAGGGAAGAAAAAGTTCAAAAAGTTCAGCCCACACAGTGGTTCTGTGACTGCCACAAAACTGCTGGCAGAATAAATGCAATTGTACAAAACAGAATGTGACACTCATTGTTTTCAATATATATTTTCAGACCCTGGCAGCACAGGATCAGTTTGTATTAAGGGCTCTCTAGGATTGTAATTCTTTAAACAACTTGCAAAATGCCTTGTGCACACATCACTTGGGATGCTGGTGCTCTTCATCTCCAACCTAATCCCAACACAAATACAGATGAACTGAAGTCAAATGCGTGACCCAAGACCAGAACACTGGTCTTGCTCTGTGAGAGTAAACATGTGTGAAATGGAGATTATATAGCTCAAATTTCTCATTCTTTTGCTGCTGAGATAGTTCCAGAGGGAACACAGCAATAACCAACTGTGCCCAGTCCTGGGAGAAGCGAGAGATTTATCAGCCCAATAACAACAAGTGGTACAGACCTGGGGAAGGACTGTGTCACATCCTCCAACAGGCATTTTATTCTCCACAGACATTCAATATCCTCCCCTTGCTCCTGAACTGCAGGGCTTCTCAACCCAAATAAAACAGAGCCCTTCCAGACTCCCACATGGGATAGCTGCTGCTCTTCCTTGGGGAGCAATGGATTCACTGCCCCTCCCTAATTAGGCACTAAGGAATTAAAAGTTCAGCCCACACAGTGGTTCTGTGACTGCCACAAAACTTCTGGCAGAATAAATGCAATTGTACAAAACAGAATGTGACACTCATTGTTTTCAATATATATTTTCAATTTTAATTATTTTTCCTCTAGCTATACTGTCATTCAAATTTTTTATAATGTATTTTAGCTCCCACAACTGCCATAACCAATGTCCTCTTGCAAAGAAGTGCTCGTGTCCAAATCCTAGTGTGATTATAGCTTACATCTGATACAATTTTAAACTCTGTTTGAATTTACCATTGACAAGTTTCAAGCATGTGCAGAGACAGTGGCACATTAACTAATTACTTTTCAACATTTCTCTTTAGCTGCTCATCCGGAATTTAAGGAGTTATTTGCTGAAGAATTCATATCCTCCCATAACCTTACAAGCAACTTTGTTATTTTTTCTTTTATTTAACTGCATTAATTTAACATTTTCTGCTATTTTGTTACACCATTTCTTTCCTATTACATCAGTGGTACTTCCATTGACAAGAAAAAATGAATTTCCACCATACTCAAGACAGTTCTTTATTCCTATGCATCACAAGGAGCCTGTTATTTGACCCCTGATAAAACCAAACACTGCACCACAACTGTACCCACGACTGGAAAGACAAAGCAGACCAAAGGGAAAAGGTGGAAAAGGTCATTTTTTCATGACAAGTGCTGTGCATCATGCAACTATTTATCATCTCTTTGTGAGAATTATCATTGCTGTTCAGGATTATGAATGGTCTGTGTGTTTATTACTCAGTATGGACAGTAATTAATATTTACTGTTCAAACTAGAGGCACTGAATTATTTGGATTACTGGGCACTTGTTCCTCATGCATTTATGCCATGACACAGCATAAATGAAAAGGGTAAGAAGACACTGAGATATCTCCAAATGCTTCTTTCCATTAATACCTCAATTTTGAAAGAAGAAAAAAATGGGTTTTTTCCCTCCAGGTAGATATTCAGTGTATTACTGATAGCCCTGAGAGCTCGAGCTCCCCTGCCCGTGCTGTCCTTGTCCCAGGAATGCTGTTCTCTGCGCCGTCCCGGGCATGCGCTTGGTTTAACATGCAGCAGTAACCAACAGGAAAACACCAAAATATTTGCAATGCGTGACAAATAAAAATAGAGCTTGTATTATAAAGGCATGCAAAATATACACAGTGCAATTAATGTTTCATGCAGACTTTGGTGGGGTTACAATTCCACATTCAAACATGCCACAGTCCACAGGGAACAACCACCCCGCGGATAAACCAGCAATGATTCCTTCATTGGAGGGAAGTTTCCTCTGTCATCCAGTGGGCATGGAGAACACCTTTATGGCATGTTAGATATAAATATTTAATAATACAGCTTTCTTTCATACACAGCCATACTCATACCACAGGGTCTGGTTATCTTCTGAGACCAGCAGGGGGGACTGGGCCTCGCCGGGGCCGGGGGCAGGGACAGGGTCCCCGGTCAGAGCCGCCCGTGGGTCACCCTGGGCCTTTGGAGCAGCACAAGGCTGCTCCTGGCTCCTCAGCACTGACCTAAAGGCTGACACGTTTGCCTGGTCAGCTGCTTTGGAGGTGGATCTCGGGGGCAATCCACTGATATTGCTGACTAACTCGGTGTTGAGGGATAAGAAGGGCTGGGGTGCAGTGAAGGACCCTGCACTGCCACTCCCAGAGCCGCTGGCTTTATCCCAGAACACGCCCGCGCTCGGCAAAGTCCTCTCACGACCACCTGGCCTTTCCATCCTGGAAGGCTTGGCGAGCTCAGAGTTACCTCCTACAGGACGTGCTGCGAGCGTGGGAGCCGCCTCTCCCTGCGAGCCACGCTCCCCCCTGGCAGGCACACAGTGAACACAAGGAGAGGACACCCGCAGAGCCGAGTACTCACTGGAGCTGGGTGGAGCACTCCTGTCAGCCGGGGCTGCATCCACGGGCACGGGCGGCCTACTGTCCTTAGACAAAAAATCATGGATGCTTGTCCTTCGGGTGCTGCCTTCTGCCGTGGAAATCACGCTGCTGGCACGAGGTAAGGTGGCGTAGGGGTTGCAGTCCCTGGATTGTCGCTGGGTCACCGTCGCTTGGATCTTTTCCTTCACGGAGCGGGGCTTCCCCTGGGCGCCGGGGGTGAATTTGATTGGAGAGCTACTGAAGTAGAGATCCTCAGCCTTCCTGAGGCTGGGCCTCACCAGCTGCTCTGGTTTGAGGGATCGTCCATCTGAGAAATCCCCCGTGTTTCTGACGCTCAGGGATCTCACGATCCCACAGCCAGCTGCCGGCTGCTTTCGCAGCTTCTCCCTCCCTGCCAGCTCCGCAGACTCAGACAAGCTCCTCATCACTTCATCTAAAAGGTTCTCTTCACTTGCAGACTTCATCTGTGAAACCAGAAAACAGACATTTCTAAATTGCAACTGTTATCTTTTCTTAAGCAATTTTTGTGGACCTAAATCAGCAATTCTACAATGATTTGGGTTTTTTTAAATTTGTCATCTCTAAAAGCCGTATTAAACATTTTAAACTTATTAAACATGATACATACTAAACATTAAACATATTAAACATTAAACATGATACATACTTAGGAGTCTTCTGTGCAGTTTACAAAAAAAAGAGTTTAGGTGAATAATATTCAGACTCAGTGAAGAAGAACAGTAGTTGTTTTCAAAATGGTACCAGAGACAACTGGGGAAGAATTAAGCTAAAAGCAGAATTAAACATTTATGATACGTACTTAGGCATCTTCTGTACACTTTACAAAAAAAAAAAAGTTTAGGTGAATAATATTCAGACTCAGTGAAGAAAGACAGCAGTTGTTTTCAAAATGGTACCAGAGATAACTGGGGAAGAATTAAGCTAAAGGCATTAGGGAAATGCTCTGGCAGAAGACTGGAAAGCTTGAATACTCTTCCACCCAGAATGGGTCTGTGAGGCTATGAAAGGGATTCTGGGATTTGTGAACAGCAGCAGACCTGGCTTGATGATTCAGGTGGGTTTTTTGATTTCATATTGCCAGAAAAGCATTGTCTAGTGCTTAAACCCTAAAAAATCCTTCTCAGGGAGACCATGAGTGAGAACCATGTTAAGTATCTAACCAAAAATTGCAGAATTTTCTCCAGATCTGTGTCACCTGCCCCAGATAACCCTGGATCCTCACTCCTGAGAGGTTCCAGTCACAGTGACTGGCTGGCTTTATCCTACAGGAGTTTGGGCAGATCTGCTGAAGAACCAGAGATGCAGAACCTGGAATTCCAGCAGAGATGAGGTGATCTGGGGCTTCTTAGCAACTGTCACTGATTTACAGCAACATTCCCTTCATCTTACTCCTCTCAGATTTCAATAAGCTCCAAGGTCACTTTTGGTTTCCCAGTACTGTTAAGAAGATGAAACTGAAGCAGACAGGAGTCTCCTCAGGGAATGAAGCCAAACATCTTCCTTGTGCTTGATACAGGACAGATGTGACAGCAGCTGCTGCTGGACTAGAAGAAGAGTAGTGAATCCACTCCAAGCTCTGCACATCTTTGTCAGTACAGGCTGACTTTCCTACCCAACCCAGGGACCACAGAGGGTCAAACTGCAAAATTCCACAGATTTCCTGCTGGAGAAACCAGACAGTGCACCAGGAAACAGTGCCTGTAACCTCTCAGTGCAGGTGTCACCCAGAGCTCCAAGAAATCTTTCAGGAATTCTACTCACTGTGCCTTGCATTAATTCTGAGCCCCCAGACGGGGCACTGTGTAGTTAAATCCTCTCACACTGACCTCACTGGAGTTACTCTTGTTGCTTTCCTCCAGGAACTGCTGCAGGGTGACCACTTCACTGCCAGGGGAGCCCGTTTTGGGGGGTTTGCTGTGACTCTCAGGTGTCCTGTGCTGGAGCACGGGGCTGGACCTGGTGTGGCCCTTCAGGTACTGGATGGGGCTGCTGCTGCTGCTGGACCAGGCCTCGTGCTCCTGGAGCAGGCTGAACTCCCCACTGCTGTGGCTCTGGGGCCTGCTCTGGCTGGTCACTGCACCTGCTTTGGGGGAAGGCAGGAAGTATTTCCATTAGAAACACACCAAGAAGCTGTAAACCTGTATAACCTGACTGAAATCTGGAATGTTACCAGGTTCAGTTAGCACTCATTCTATTGAAAAGACTAAAAAAAGCCCAGTTGTTCTTTTTTACTCTGTAAAATTACACTCCCTTGACTCCTTGACTTACCTTTTGCAGCTCTTCAAACATGGCACAATTTTTTTAAAATAAGAACTACCTTTCACTTATTATCTGGGCCTCCACCTACATAATAATATATTTCAAGAGGTTAAAGAGACATCTCCACTCTTATTCAGCATCACTGAGAGGCACAGGGTAATTAAATGTTAAAGGAAATACAAAGGATTGAGTGGAAAGAAAAAGGTTTTCTCCAACAAGAACTAGTCAGGAATGCTGCTTCTCCAACAATTCCTGCTGTTAATCCTAGTTTGTTACAACTGGGACCTGCAGGAAGCACATGGTGTTAGATGCAAAATAAATTCCACAACACCAGTTCATTTTATTTGTCAGGAACTATGAATTGCTTAAAAAATACTGATGGATAATGAAGTATTTCCAGCTTCATGTCACTCCTAAGAAATGAAAGGACGTTTGAACCCAGATAAATTGTTTATGGTGGAAATGCCTAATCCTGTACAGACACTGGGGTGAGGAGGACCTCAAGGGATCTTTTACAGAAGGGAGCAATCCAACAATTATAAAATAAACTATTAGAAATATTCAGCTAGCATTCCTTCCTAAATTTCCAGACAAACAGACACCATTTAAGAGATGCAAGCCATGAATATAAAATGAAGTCTTGAGCTAGCAGTGCTCTAGTCTAGTCTGTACAACAGTCTCCAGCTAAAAAAGCCACGAGATACAAAAACACATCAAGGTTCTTAATACATAAAATTTAGAGAATACTGATAAATCTAGGGATGTTAATCATCTGTTCAAACCAAAATATAAAGGCTTCTAGCATGAATCACATGTGCCATTTTGTGCAGTTGTACAGCACACAGCTCACAGCAGCAGTGCAGCGCAGGAGGATGCTTGGAGAAAAAAAAAAGGAGCAACTTCTCAGCTTAAAAAGCTTTTAAAGTAATTTGGGGGGGAATTCTTATTTTTCTTATTATAACAATGTTATTCAGGTTAGGTTTGATTTAAAACAGTCGGTAACTTAAAAACTAACACCATCTTTGTAAAATTTACTAAAACCATAAAATACCTGTGGCTTCTAATCTGGGGAATGAAGGCTGTGAACCACTCAAGGAAGCACAGGCTGTGCTGTGCAGCGGCAGGTTTTTGGTTGTGGGGGTTTTTGAACCTCTACAGATGGTCTTACAGAGAAAAGAATGGAAATGAAGCACGGATGTGAATTCACCCCCAGCATACCTTTGACTTCATGGAGTGAAGCATTGTTATTGCTATTGCTAGTGGATGTCCTGCCACTATCAAGGCTGGCTGGTCTGGAAGCTGAATGGAAAATTAGGAGACACCATGATGAACAACATTTTAGCAGAGGACACTGCACCTTCACATTCTGCTGCCAGAATGCTCAGAGGATCATGCACGACCTCCCAGGCTGAACATGCCCATGGGAACAAAGTGGTTTCTTACAGATCAGAAAGCGAAGGAATTTCCAGGCGGTCCAAGAGGACACTTTGGAAAAGGGCACTACAGGAATAGCGAGGTACAGAGGAGAGGAAAAGAGAAAGAGTCTAGTTTAGAATTGAAACTGAGTGGGGAAGCAGGGCTCAGACAGGGGCATGCAGGGGCTGCTGTGGTCAGGGCACTTACAACAGATCTGACAGGGAACCCTGCACAGGGCTGGAATGCCACAGACAGGAGGAGCAAGAGCATCTGCACAGATAAAGTCCTGTACTCCTAAGCCAATACAAGGGAAATGCACTGTTAGTAGCCTCCAAAATGTTTGCTGCTTGTACTCATTGTAAATGTTTATAGTACAGTTAAAACTCCACTTCTATTAATAGCCTATTTTTCACTTCAAAGCTTTGCTTGAAGGAACATGTAAGGATTTTATAAACTACAGCACATGGCAGATTTGGGGTTCACTGAACAATAAACACTGAAAACTCAGGCCAGATTTGGACTTGATTTTTTAAGATTGAAATGCTAACTTCCTTTATTTACTATTAACTCCAAATGAAAGTGAAAACATTTTCCCACTAAAAGGGAAAATGTTTTGATCCTGTTCAGATGCACTTCACAAATACTTTCTACCAGAGATACAGAACATCTGTCTGATGTAGTAGTTAAGAGAGAAAGGAGAATCTGAAGAAATGATACAATACATTAGAGATATGAAAATCAGAGAGAGCATGCTCATTGCAATGATGCCATTCACTGTATTTTCACAAATTCATTAACATTCACATCATATATCCTTAATTCATTTAATGAAAGCTCACATCTTACCATGAACTCTTGATCCTGTACTAGAATCATCACTAATACCTTGTGGACTTACGTCTTCAAAGGATGTAGTATCTACACACAGAGACATAAAGGAAGATGTAAAATAAAATAAAGTGGAAAGATTATTAAAATACTTATCATTGATAAAGCAGTAAAAATTAAAGTATTTTTCAAAACAATCCATTTTTACTTAGGAAAAACCTTGAAACATTTTATAACTGCAGTTATTAAACCAGTTCATTATCTTAGCACTGCAAGTCAATCACTAAGATTGAAAAACATAAAACATTAAGTCAAACCAATGTTTACATAGTTACATCAGGGTGCAAAAAGCTTCTACCTATACCTTTATTATTTAGCAACTGCTTGGATCTGAAGCCTGTGGAGGAGTTGACAGTGGCAAAGTTGATAGCTGTAGTAGAGAAGGCCATAGCTCCCAATTCCTTCCTCCTTTTACCCGTGGATATATCATCAGGACCCTCCAGATGCTCAGAACTACCTGTCCATTGTCCTCCTGCCAGGACCATGGACTGCACCAGGTCATTCATGGCTGGGATGCAAATGAAAGCAAATGATCAGCGTGGGCAATGTACCTGCTGGGGTTGTTAATTTGCATTGCAAAGGTCGGACAGTTTTCTAAGCATTAAAGCGCCCGCAGCAGCAGCCGGCAGGAGCAAACCACACCCCGGGTACCGCATGCAACAGGCTCGGCAGGAGGGAGGGAGGGGATTCGGGCTCCTGAGCCCAGGGAGGTGCTCAAAACGGGATCGGCAGGGATCGCCATGCGCCAGGTGCTGTTAGAGGCTCTGCCAGCCGCTTGCCGTGAGAAAATGGGATGAGTGGGGACAAAACGGGCACGGGTGCTCAGCCAACGGAGTGCCGGCGCTGCCACGGGATCCTTGTACAGTGCAGGTTACTGCAGGCACACTGGGGTTTACAGAGCAACAGAGAGAGGATCTGAAAAATACCACAGCTGATGATATTCACCTTTACTTCCCCAAACTCGAGAAAACTGTCCACCCCTCATTAGAAAACAAAACGAAACAAAAGAAATCAATGCAGCATTCTGGCAACGAGAACCGATGAACGCTCGCAGAGTGACAGACCACCAGAGAGCCTTGCACAATCTCCTACACTTGCTTTAAACAAACAAAAATAAAATTACAGTGACTTCTGAACAAAAGGCTTATGAAACGTGTCATTTCAAAGTATTTCCGTTAACACAGTGCACTGTAAATTCATATACACATGGGGCCATGTGTATATAGACAGCTATGTATACAAATATATGCAGTCACAAGGCACTGAATAGATTATATGCATGTGCATGGCAACGTGTGGCTACGTGTGTGTGCACAGCTGCACAGACATAAAGTATTCAGTGCCAAAGTATCTTTTTTTAAAAAAAAAAAGGGAGGGAGGGAGAAAAGTAAAAAGAAAAAAGCTCCAGCTCCTTGTACCGTAGCAGGACTTGCACATTGCAAAAGAGGAGGAAAAACAGAGCGCAGTCCAGGGAGAGGTTAGTGAAAAATTAGTAACGGAAGCCAGTGTAGCCATTGAGAAGAAGCTGAACTGTCATAAAGTCTTACACATGGAGCGACGGTAGAAGGCCTTCATTTTGTCTTTTTCCTTCGGTCTGTTCCTCAAAAAGGGCAGTCTTTTCAGTGCACCCACTTTTATGTCATAGCATGAGGAAAAACGGAAACAGGGAAATGAAAGAAAAAAAGGGAGAAGAACAGATGGAAGTTAAATGTTGAAACTAAGGACAGAAATGAATGTCTGAGTTTAAGCTAGGTATGCTTATGCTAAAAGCTATCATTCTCCTGCTTCTGGGTGATAATGAAATATGAAAGTACACTGAAACAGGAAAACTGCACTAGGAAAACTTCCATAGTTCATTCAGAAATGCACTGAAAATTACAGTGCAGAGGGTAATACAGTTTGAAGCTCTTTGAAAAAATAACTTCTTTGCAGGTGATTACAGGAATTGACCACTATGTAATCTTTACTGTGAAAAACAGCATTTTTTGAACATAAAGAAAAATGTGAAGCAAAAAAAGCTGAAAATGAAAGCAACTCTAAGTACAATTTCTAAGTTAAAATATGTTTACATCGTTATTTTTGGTGGTTAATAACTTCTGTAATGCTTTGCCTGCAAATCTAAGAGGACACAGTCTATTATCAGTCTTCAGTTCTTCCATTCTGTGCTCAGTAATAACTTTGGTCATCTACTGTCTCATGGAAAACCTGCAAGGGCCTTCTGATCAATGTAATTTGTGGGCAGTATTTTGGTAAAATGCTAAAATCAATCTGCTTCAAATGTGCAAGTATTTTAGCTGAAAAAAACACCAAAGGAAAAAAAAAAAAACCCAAAACAGCAAAAGAAAATCCAAATGTGAGTGTTGCTGTAAGGTTTTGGGAGGGCCCAAGGAAAACCGAGTTAAATTCTACCAGGAGAATTACAGAGTTAAAATCACAACTAGTATTAAAAGAGGGAGGAGGGGGAAGTCACGAGTTAATCTTGTCCTTGGAGTCAGGAACTCTGCATTAGGAACTGCTGACCTGCCTGGGGTAAGTCTGGGGGCTGATGCCAGGCACAGGAGCCACCATGGAAAGATCCAGAAGGGGACACGGGATGGAATTCCCCACAGTGGTGATTTCTGCAGAGATGGCAGCAGCTCTGGTTTCTGCAGAGGTCTGTCAGACCAGGCTCTGCCTGCTTTGTCTCTGCAGCCCCTTTTGGGAGGTGTGCCCTGCTCCCCCAGCCTGGCACACAGCAGTTCTGTGTACAGAGCAGTGCATATATATCATAGATACCATTTACAAGTGCACATGAGCCACCCTGGCAGTGAATGTTCCCTATTCCTGCCTCTCCATCAGCTCTTCCCATGCCTGCACTCACAGGAACAGGTTCACAAACCAATCCAACCACAGAGGTCATTCTGCTCGACCTCTACTCTTTGTCATCAAGACAACATAGGAAAAAAATTCCTCTGTAACTTCTATAATCCTTTACAGACAAAATAACTCATCCCTCTGTAATCCTTTATGGAAGATAACTAACTCATTTGCACTAAAAACTGCTAAAACTTGTGAAAAAGTTACCAGAGGATGCTCAAGGACTGTTTCAGTCATCTGTCCCTCCTGTCCATTAACACAGATCCCTCCAACAGGGCTGATTTAAGGCTCTCAGCAACTGTGCCCACCAGGAAACTCCCCTGCAACCACTGATGTCCTGTAAACCCTGCATCAAAAGGCAAATGCTTGGAGGGGAAACTGTGTCAGTAATATCTCACCTCAGAAAATGTCCTGGAATAGTAATACTAATAACTAACCCTGGGATGGCAGAGCTACAGCAGAAATCAACTCTTCTTCTTCTTTTCAGTATTCCATCAATACCTTCTTGCTTTCTGAGCTGAGAATGAATGATGAGCATTGCAGAATTCCTCAAGTGAGCAGGAAACATCCCATTTTGTAACTCCTGCTTGCCTGAAATCCTCTGGGGAATTCTGTATTAAAATCCTGACATGTTTTGGTTCATGCACAGAAGAAAACATGAGGCAGAAATCTTCAAAATGCCTTGGGATTGGGAGTCCAGAACACTCCTTTTATTCCCTCTGTGACATGGCATACCTGCTACTGGTGTTCCTAGCAGAGATGACAGTTTACTAACAGCCCTAATTCCTTGGGAATTTGTTCATTTCCTGAAATGGCTAAAGTGGAAGCCAGCAGAAGATATCTGTATTTCTCCACAGAAAACAAAACTCCCCTCTGCCTGCCTTGGGTTTTGTCTGGAAAAGCTCAGAATGGCCCCATCCAGAGGAAAAGCCCTGCACAGAGCAGGTGTCAGGTCCATGGCACTCACCTGATCCTGAGGGTGACCAATGATAATTTGTGGGCAGTACCTGGGAACAAGGAGGCACGAAAAGCCAAGGTGAAACCCTGCAGTCAGGAGCACACCCTTCCTGTAGGATCAACCTGTGCTGGGATAGCAAAAGCCCTCCAGGCACCCCCTCCTTCCCACAGGGATCAGGCACAGGCTCTGGCCACGCTGTGAGACCTCAGGTGGTGTCCTCTGAGAACAGGGTAACCTGATTTTTGTGCCAAGATCACCTTTCCCAGGGAGATAACAGCTCACCTGGAAACATTTGCATGAGAAAGTGGCCTGTGTTGGAAAAACACAATCTCCATCACCACCCACAAAAGAGGAAAAACTACAGATGTCGCACACAGCAAACACTTTTGAAATCAGTATCTCTGACAGGGAATGGGGGGTGTGTGAGCCCTGTGTATCCTGGAGATCTCTGTGTCAGATCCTCAGTCCTCCAGCTCAAACACTGCTGGTTTGTGCCCAGGGGAGGTGAGCTGCCTTCTCCTGCCTCCTCAAGGACACTCAGGACATTTCACCTCACTGGAACCAGCTCCTTCCCAGCTGCTGAAGGTCAGGGTGGCACAGAACTCCTCCAGAGCCAGAGCTGCCTCCAGCCAGCACAGGGAGCTCCAACACCTGAGCACTGGCACAGACAGGCTGCACTGACACATTTGCTCCCTCCTGTAGCTCCTTCAGCGGAAGCTGCTACTGCCAAACTGCTTCCCACGGAAAAGAAAGGACCCAAATCCCGGGATTTAGGACTTACAGTCACTCTAGGAGCAGAAGAAGAAGACTGCAAAATGTGCACCATCACCAGCACTCGTCACACTGAGATATTCTCTGCTTTGTGAGGCACAAACTGTCTCAGATCTCTGTCTCAGACTGTCAGAGCTGAGCTGGCACAAAATGCATCCGAATTCTCTCCAAAACTGTGGTTTCCATGGTGACATGTGTAATGGAGGAAGGTCAGGATCCGGAATTAGATCAGCCCTTCCAGTTTGTGGATAAATACACTGGGATTAAGGGAAACATGAGCAAGGTCCATGGAGTAGAAAATTAATGAGGTCTGAACAGCTTCAAACCTCTTTTGAGGCTCAGCCACCGTAAGTGCAGCCGTGGCTCCCCAGGAGGGTAACTGCACACTACAAGGTCCCAAGGATCATGCAAAGAAAACTGTCACAGAAAAGCCCTTCCAGAACATGACATTGCTGACAAAGATGCAGATGGGCTGAACCACAACGTGCACACTCCCAGTTCCCACTGACACACATCCAGGACAGCTCCAGTCACTCCCCAGTTCCACACCACTCACGGTTTGGATGTAAAAGCAACAGTTGCTTTATAAAAAAGTTTAAAATACCTGGTTTGATGCTCACACTGAAAAAGGCTGAGCTCCCAAAAGGGGTAAGTTAGTAACAGAAGTGCTAAAATGTACCCTTGAACTGTTTTCTTCAGTTATTAAAAAATACAGATCTGATTTTAACTTTTCTGGAAATAGCATTTTTTAGGATGTTTTAAACTTTGACTAAGCTTCTGCAAGCAGCACAGAAGGAAAAAAACCACATCATAATGGCTGTAATAATTCACAGCTGGCAGAAACCCCAGACCTGCTGTCTTTTGAAACCCAAGACATTAAATTTAAAAGTAGTAGTGCAAACACTGGAAGTGACTGTTAATGCACATGGATTCTGATGCTTTTACATGCACAGCCAAAATGCTTTTGGTGCATAGCTATTAAGCAGAACCATTACATCCTGATAACTTGGCTGTAACTACCTCTCAAGTTGTGAGAAACTGGGCAGTTTATGATTCATGCCAAAAAATGAAGAACAAAAGACATAGATAATAAATAATAATAAACAGAATCTGGCCTTATATATCCTAATGGGGGCATCCTAATGGGATGGCTATCAAATCTTTCAAGGTCAGCACATCTGGAATATTCCATCTAATGACACTTCTGTAGGTCCTCACTCTCCCTCTCAACCACTTCACTCCAATTTCAGGATCAGTAACAATTCCTGTATTTTTAACAGGCTGTGTTTCTACATTAACACTTCCTGTTGCATATCCAAATTTCATCGTTGGTTTTGTGAGAATACCCCAAATTTCATAGTTGTTTTTTTTCTGGGGGAACACCTTCAGACAGAAGGTGTTTATAGCAACTCAAGGATGTTAGCACAGCCACAGCTTGGAAAACACTTCCAAGACAAGGGGAAAGAGTCATGCTGGGACAAGAGGGAAAAACAAAAAGGGTCCTTGTGGTGACACCTGACATTCTATCCCAAATCCTGCTCACCTGACCCAGTACCAGCGCCTGCTTCATCTTACCCAGGCACTGTGAGTGTATTTTAACACTTAAATTTTGAGATACAGAAATGCTCAAAACCAGTTCTGCTCAAACCCTTCAGGGAGCTTGCAAGAAGTTCTGCCCTTAATAAATTAATTCAGGCTTCATTCCTACAGACTTAGAAACGATCTTTACAAATCCTCCACAACATGCAGTCGTTTCCAACATTTAGCCAAGGTTTATTCACGGAACGAAGCGGTTTGCAGTACTCACTGCTACTCTTTTTGGTGCCCAGGGTCTGCCCATCCTCCAGGGAGTTGGAGCCCACGGAGGAGCTGTCCTGGCTGTCCTGGTGGGGCAGCTGCAGGAATCCCTCGCTGGACTCGGAGCGCGTGGGCGTCAGCGTCACCGACTTGAGGCGCTCGCGGTTCCCGTCCTTCTTGGACTTGATCAGCTTCCTCATCTTCAGGGTGATCCAGTTGCCCCTTCTGTCAGCAAAACCACAGCACATTCACTGCATTTCTAACACACCACTTAGGCCTGAGAGCCAACTAATTTTTATGCAAGGCAGACGTGATTCTGCTCTCACAATTGTAATGGAATCTTTATTTTCAGCGGGAACAGAACAGGCCTGCCGTGCTTTAGAGCTGGTTTATTTTACATCATGCTCATCAGTACCTTCTTGGTGGAGATGGCTCATAAAATTTATACTGATCCATTATCTTCTCCTCCAGCTTCTCCTTCTGCCTCCTCAATTCGTTTAGTTTGTCACTGCAAACAGAAATTAATGATAATTTATGCTTCAAAAATGTACACAGGATGCATGGGCAGCACATTCCTCTGGGTATCTGTTATCTGACAATTGTCACCTTTTGTGTGGAATTCTCACATAACCCTTGGTTCTTATTGGAAAAGCAAGATACAGCAAACAATCAGCCTTAGGCTTAACTTCATCATATAAAATGGAATAAAATTCCATTTGCCTTTTTTACACATTCCTCCTTTTTAAATAAAGTGCTCTACCGTTTAGATAAGCACATTTTCCTCTTCTCTCAAGTCCACTAAAGAAGCTTAGATTACAAATCTACAAATTAATCTACAATGTATATAGACTCATGTATGAATATTATCAATCTATAAATACAGTGATTACAAATCTAAACTTTGCCAGTAGCAGAATGAGGAATAAATATCAGTTTTGTTCCTTATTTCCACCATCAGTAATGAACCCAGTTGCACTGATCCTTTAGAACTACAAATATAATGTTGATATTTTGAGTTATCTGTTTTACATTTATCATTTAAATTCTTATTTTAAAGAGAAACATTTCAGAGACAGCACACGTCTTAAAATCAATATTTAACAGAAACTTTTTTAGAAAAATGCAGGTATTGGTGTCACTGCCCTAATCCCAGTGACTTCCTTGTTTTCACAACTCACATGTACTGCCTTTGCTCTACATGGAAGAGATCCTTGCTTTCCATGTTCTGCTCCAGTAATGTTCTGTTCTGCAGCATTAAGGTCTGGATTTGATCCAGCAGGTGTCTGTTTTCCTCCTCCAGGTTTCCTTTCAGTTGGCTGAGCAGCTGTTAAAACAGAGGAAATTGCCCATGCATTTATATGGGAGTGTATTTTACACACAGATAATGAGATTATCAGGTAAATTTAGGTCTACAGAGGGGTTCTTAAATCAAACTCAAAATGAAATCACGAATCAACTGATAAAAGCCTCTTTGATGCTTTAAATAATTTAAACCAGTTTCCCTAATATGAGCCTGAGATTGTGTATTGCCTGTACAGCGAGCAAATTAATTAGTCTTTGGATCCACTTCATTATCTATAAATGACTGATACTCCAGCAGTTAATATGATTTCATGAACCCATAAATACAGTTATAAAAATATTCCAATGATTCCAGCCATTACAAGCAGCAGAATTCCCACATACCTCACACTGATTATTTAGCTTTGTTGATGTAATGTCCAGTTGCTGGTACTGTTCTTTGAGTTTGGAAAACTCAGCTTCCAACCGTGTTTGCTCCAGTTTGGAATTGTTCAACAACGTTTTCAGATTCTTGTGGTCAGTCTGTAGCACTTCATTCTCCCTCAGGAGCTGAGTGTATGTGTGAGTGAGCCTGGGATGCAAAGACACCATCAAAGAGTGCTGGAAATGAATTTGTTACCCACACTCCCTCTGAAACATGACATTTCCAACTACTCCATAAAACTAACACACTAATTCCTTACTGTCACATACTGTAAATTACCCCAGCCTAATTTTCCTAGGAATGTGTTCTGCCTTTGAGCCAAGCACTGCTCTCTATACATTTAAAAACAAAGCAGCATCTCTATGTCACAACTGGTTTTAAGATGCCACTTTTCACAATAAAGTAATCTTACAAAACAGCCGGGATTTCCTGCCAACAGAAAACAGGAATGGCCCAAACTTTGGCAATCATGGAGGTTACACATTTCCTGGGCTGCCTTTGTCCCTCCTGGCCCTTGCCATGCCCCTTTGTCCACATGTCCCCTCAGGATATAATGATTATTTTTGTGGGATCATGAATATTTGGAATAGCAGCGTCAGGTGTCAAAGAAATGTGAAGAACACACCACTTGTTTAGACTGTGTGTTTAGGAGCAAGAATTCTCTTTACCTTTCATTTTCATCCCGAAGCTTTTTATATTCTGCTGCCACAGTTTCATGCTTCTCACTTTGCTGCAGCATTTTGTCCTGCTCTGTCTTGAGAACCTTCTCCAGCTCTTCCAGCTGCACTTTCTGTTTCAGCAACTGATTGTACCTGCAAAGACAATACAACTGGTTGTACCTGCAAAGACAATACAACTGGTTGTACCTGCAAAGACAATACAACTGGTTGTACCTGCAAAGACAATACAACTGGTTGTACCTGCAAAGACAATACAACTGGTTGTACCTGCAAAGACAATACAACTGGTTGTACCCGCAAAGACAATTCCTTCTGTGGAATGACCAAAAAAAAAGGTGATTTTGATAAAAATGCCTCTGGTAAAGTCATAAATCTAGTGATTGAGTGATGCTGATTTTATTCATTCTATCATTTTATTAGAAAGCTGTGGAAGCCCAGGGCACCAGGAATATTTCTCTGTTCTGGGGTGCCCTGACCCCCAGGGGAGCACTGACTTGGACCCTCATTCATAGAGAAAGTTTCCCAGACTTCAAGATAGACTGGAATCCACAAAAGTGTGAAATAGACTATAGAGAGCAGTGTAGGTGTATCACTTGGTGAGAAATTCAGGTTTTGGGATTTTTAGTATGTTGTGGATGGAAGCAAGATGGAGGGCACAGGGTGCCATCCTGGGTTTCTTCATGTTTCTTCTTCCTGGGTTTAGGTGGCATTTTGTAATTGGGCAGAAAAGTCTGCATTGCAGGCTCTTTGGGTTAAAAGGGAAAATAATCCAGGTGTCAGTTCTTAATTGGATAGTTTAATCTTAAAAGACCTTTTAACAAGAGATTGTGGGCCATTTCATGCCTTCTAATGAAAAGCTGCTGAACTCATGGTTGTGAGACTGTTTTACTGATAAGAAATAATAAACACCTGAGTCTGAACATGAATTACTGTCTCAAGCGCCTTCAATGCAGACCCAGAGAAACCAACAACTGGTACCCCCACAGAGAGCCATTCCTACTGAATGGCTGTCCTGAGTCCTTACCTATCCTCCAAGTCCTTGTGCTCCACCTCCAGGTTCTTGTGGGCAGCCTTGAGGCTGCCGTGCTTGGCGATCAGGGACTCGTACTCGGCGGCCTGGCGCTCGTGCAGCTGCTCCAGGCGCTCGTGGTCCTTGAGCAGGGCCTCGTAGAGCCCCTTCAGGTCCTCGCGCTCCTTCAGCACCGCCTCGTTCTCGTTCTCCAGGGCCGACTGCTGGATCAGCAGCTGCGCGTTCTGGTTCATCAGGGATGTGCTCTGCGAGTTCAGCGTGGAATTCTCAACCTGCAGCCACAAACGGGGAGCACTCTCAGTCATTTTATCTCCCACCTCCCAAAGATTTCTTGGGTTTAACCCTTCTTGACCCTCTGGTTGTTCCACTGGCAACTACTGTATTTGTAGGGAATACCCTGATGAAGGCAGGAATGATGCACCTGACTCCATGTTCTCAGAAGACTATTATATTATATTTATATTATTCTTACATTAAAGAATACTATACTATACTAAAGAATACAGAAAAGCTACTTAGTGAATGCTAAAAAGATAATAATGAAAAAAAGATAATAATGAAAACTTGTGACTCTCTCCAGAGTCCTGACACAGCTTGGCCCCGATTGGCCAAAGAGTGAAAACAACTCCCAGCAGAATCCAATGGAACAATCGCCTGTGGGTAAACAATCTCCAAACACATTCCACATGAGCAAAACACAGGAGAAGCAAATGAGGTAAGAATCATCCCTTTTCTCTGAGGCTTCTCAGCTTCCCAGGAGAAAAATCCTGGGTGAAGGAATTTTTTTCAGAGAATGTGAATGCTACAGACAACCTTTTCTTTCATCCCAGGAGACAGCTCCAACTCAAAATGTTCCAGAAGTATTTTTTAGCAGAAAGCATTGAAGCATGTGATTGAATTGACTGGGATGGATCAAATTATTATTTATCTTTCAACATCTGTTAAAATGTTATCTTGCTGACAGGGCTGTTTTCCCTTAGCACTCAGATACCTTGGAGAAATGGATCACAAGTGATCCTGATAAAAGCCAAATCTGTGACATGACTGAAATAAAAAGGACTTTCATTCTGGCACGGAGATTTATTTTTTTAAAAATTCTGTACTGTCACCATGAAATCTTCATGGCATCCACACATTCCTTCACAATGCGAGTTCTAACAGGAACATCCATTTAACAGAGACAAGGAGATAAATAACAGCACCTGGAAGGAACTCCCCATGTTCTGTTCTGTGCTCTTTTGTGGAACAGCACCAGTTCTCCAACAACAGTCCCAGAACAGTATTCATGTGCATTAATACACTAAAGCCTTCAACCTTAAACAGTTTTAAAAAGCCCCAATCAACCAACAACTTCACGTTTTGTGCCTCTGGAGAAATCCTTGGATATCTTAAAGAACTGGTGCTGGTCACCCGACCTGTACCAGCTTCATTCTCTTTCCTGTTCAAGAGATGAAAACCACAAACCACTGAGCCTTCTAATACCCTCGGGGTATCTATTAAGGAAAAAAAAATTCCATCTCTCACTCCAGTTCCTGCTGTTACCAGGGAACAAATCCCTTCCTGCTGCAACTGCAGGGCTCTTTGTTACAGATGAGAAAGCTGAATCTTTCACTGGAAATGAAGTCATGTCTGATGGCATGGGTGTGCTGGGAAACTTCCCAGGCTGAAGCCTGAGTTTGGTTAGGTCAGAATTCCCAGTCACCCTTTCAGACATCCTTCCCTTGGCTGCTCCTTATGGGTATCAGCAGGAAGAGAAGAATTAGCTGCTGAGGAACAATTCTGGCACAGTCCAGGTACAGCAGCTCAGTCTGCACTTCAGATTTAGCCAACAGTTCATCACTTTGATTTTCCTGAACATATTTCAACTTCCACTTGGATTTGCAGTTCATAGAGAATTGTTTTGCAGAGAGGAAAGGACTGCTCTGCTGGGCATGAGGCAAAAAAGGAACTACACAGATATTCCTGGGGTTTGTTGATGAAGGGAATTACAAAGCACTCAGAGAGCTCTGAATCCCAGCAGTCCCCTCTCAATTGGTTAAATGGAATACTTCCATCCATTGGTTTATACCAACCAGAGGTGGCACAGGGTGTGCACCAATGTCCTATTTTGCTGGAGTGCTAATGACATTTCAGCATGGCAGCAGAAAGTGCAGGCATGGGACAACAATGTTCTGCTTTCCAGGAAGAGCCAGGAGGAGACTCCAGGCATCCACCAAAAGCATCATTTGTTCCAGTTAAACAGTCCTTGACATCTTGATTTCCATCAGCCCTCCATCCTTTCTGACAGTCTTTATTATTTCTGCTGCATTGTGGGGTTTTTATCCCCCCTTGAAGGAGTTCTGATTCTTAGATCACCAAAAGCATTAAACCGATTAACAAGAATATTTAATGTTTAAAGAAAAAAGATACATATTTAATAAACCTTTTAAACGATAAGAATTTTGGTCAGAAGAGCTGCAAGATTCTGGGGACAACTATTATTATAATTTCCATGGTCCCACATGACCTTTTTTACTCCCTCTCAATTAACTAAATTCAGGTCTCCACATATTTATGTAGCTTTCCATTTTCTTTTGGTTTTTTGAAAATCTTCTGTATTTAAGTATCTTGATTTTCCTCTAAGGTGTGGCTTTACTTTTCTTTTTTTTAATATTTATAAAAATAGATAAAATTTTTAGAGTATGGTTGGACACACTACTTCCCTGCTCTAATTTAGATGTAGAAATACAATAAAATCTCAAGGAATCTTGGAAGACTGGGTAAGAGAATCTACTCTGCTTCTAAGTATAAAGCAAAGATTTTACACTGGACAAAGAATTAAAACAGACTTCTAAAAATGTAGCTATTCATCAGCATACAAACTATTTTTGACTGCAGAATGAAGATTATTTTCACATCACCTTCCTTCCCATGTCTCTGCAGGAAGCCAAATGTGATTTTAAAGCTAACCATAACAACGTATTTTAAGTTATCCTTTGGGAAAAAAACATTTTAATTTTATTTTTGAAAGCAAGCTAAGGCAGCATTACCTGCAGCTTGGCATTCTGAGTTTGCAGAGTTGTGTTTTGCTCCTGCAGGGACACAGTCTGTCTCTGCAGGGCCAGGATCTGGGCCTGCAGGTTGTTGTTCTGCGTCTCGAGCTGCTTGAGCTGCGTTTTCAGCGCCTGCTTCTCCGCCTGCAGCGTCGCGTTCTGGGGGTGCAAACCACACAAAACCTCAGCTCCCAGCTGCTCCAGGAACTCCAAAATAAAACAGAAACGTTCTCCAGAACATAGAAAGCAGCAGGAGCGTGCAGAGATTTACAGGGTGGGATAAAACTGCAGAACAAATGCACTTTGGGGGATTTATCGCTGGAAAAACAGGGAACAGATGTTGCACCTATGGAGGAACAGGAGAGGAATCTCCAGGACTGGTGTAAATAGGGATTATATAACAGGGATTGGAGAGAGAGCTGTGCATGCCAAAGGGCAAATTCAGGTTTTCACATTTCCTTTAAAAATGCCTGTCAAGTGCTTTATGGCATCCCACAGAGCAGAATCCAGCTGCTACACACACTGCATTTAATTCAGACTGTGCTTGGGATGGAAGCAAGGTGATAAATTAAAGTGTCTTCACAGCACCCTCATTTGCATTACTGCAACAGCTCACCACAAATTATTACCACCAGAACCATATTTAAAACACATCTTACATTCCTCTCCACCTCGATTAATCTATCTTTAACTTTCAGTAATTCTCTAGTAGTCTCCTGATTTTCTTTCTCCCATTTATTGACAGACTGATTTCCTTCTCCACTTCTTGGAGGAGAATTCTGAACCATCCTTTCCTCTTCTTGTCTCTGCTTTAGAGCTTCATAGTTCTTCTTCACCTGGAATTATTTAAGACAACTTAGGTTAGGTTTAGAATTTTCCATTTTGTACTTCCAAATTTATTACTTTATTACCTGACCATGAACAGGAAGTGCTGTTACTGCATTTGTAAATTTGGTTTTTGTAGATGTTTGGGGAAATGATGTACAAATTATTTATGGATATGGACGGTTTAACCCCAACAAACAGCTGAACTTCTATTTTTTATATTTTATTTGTATTTTATTTTGTATTTTAACTGTAGCCCCCAACTTTTATACTAAAATTCTACAACCAAGGTGATAGAATTTCCTTTTTTAACCAATCCACTCAGGCTGCTCAAGGTAGGCCAGAAAATGTAACTGGAAATGACATCCCAAATCAAATCAACTCCAGGTTATTTACCCAGCTGACATTTTCATGGCCAGTGAATAAGCTCAACAACTTCTCATGTGATTTCAACACAGTCTTAAAAGCATTCACACCTTTGTCCTGCTTTCTATGACTTGAATGATGCCCATTTTTTGCTGTCTTACCCAAAAAGTGTAGAAATAACACCACCTCATTTAATATTCTAAAAAATGCCCTTTTCCTTACTGTTTTCAGCTCCTGACGCAGCTGCTGATTTAGATTTGTTGATTCTTCCAAACGAGCCTCCAAAGCAGCAATTTTTTCTTCTTTTATTTCCAGAGACTTCTTGAGTGTTGATTCTAATTTGGACTCCAAAAGCTTGTACCTACTGGCCAACAACAAAAAAGAGTCTGTATTTTAAACAATTATTGGAGGTATTTAAATTCTAAAATGTTCTAGAAAAGACTCATAGCTGCATTCAAAAATCCCTGAGTGCTGTGGTCAAAAACATGAAGACATCTCAGCATCCACAGCAAGTTCTATGTCAAAAATAACCAGAAGATGGTTGTCAAAACCATTTTTGACTCCTCCTTTCTTTTAAAAGGTGTCAGACCCAGAAAAAGCCCCACTGAGGCACACGAGGGGGTGCTGGGTTTCTGTGCACCATCAGTGAGTGGTGCCTGCACTCCTTCTGGCTCCACTCCAGACAATGCAGCGGGGACCTGAACTCAATTAGGATGTGAAGTATTTGGAGAGATTTTCATCAGTTCCCATTTCCTGCAGCTCCAAAGGGGAGGGCAGGGAAGGAGATGGAGCACAGCCCTGTGCAGGTGCACACTCATTTGGTGCATCAATGTGTAAATTGCTCACTCAGCCCAGCTGCTGGTATTTTAAGACCGCTGCCACCCTTGATGTGCAAAGCTTCCATTTTTAACCACATTCATGATATTGTAGGGTACCTAAAACCCCTCAAAATATCAGTTTAAGAGAGAAGTGGTCAGATTAAACTGGATTGATTTAGAACTGCACATCCTTTATGGGAAATAAAACCCAAACTCATTAATACCAAAAACCCCACTCATTAATCGCTCCTAAGCAGTTCAGTCCCTGTGACTGGCTCAGAATCTGGAGAACACCCCACTGCTCCCCACAGCTGGATAAAATAAACCCAACACTGATATTCTCCCTTTCTAATCCTGGCTGCTGAAGGATCCATCAGTTTAGTGAAGGGAATAAAGTGCAGCAGACTCCTGAATGGACAATGGCATCAGATCCAGTCAGGAACTGGAGCAGAAGACCAATGGGAAGAGAATTAATAAGCAGAAAGCTGTCCAGTAGCATCATGCAGCAGGAGGGGAATGTGAGAATTCCAGATCTGACAACTAATTCCCAAGGATTTATGGAATAGCAGGCAGCCTGTGACTAGGAGAATATACAGAATTTCACCTTCTTGGGCTGAAGCAGTGATTTGGCTAAAAGTAATTCCTGCTACTAAAAAATTACACAGTTCTATAGAAAACAAAGGAGGAAAAATAATAATAGCAGAGATCCAATACCCACTTACACTTTGAACAATGAAAGATGGTATACATTTTTGAATATGACTGCAAGTTGGGTTATTTTGGATTCAGATCAAAATCCATAAATCTGTTTGTCCAAGGACAGCAGGCAAGAGAAAATGGAAAACACTTCCAAGTTAACTCATAAAACCTGGCCAAAAAGACTCCGAGGTGCTACCAAAGATCATTCCTTAAAAAGCACAAGCAGCTCTTTCCCATCAGGAGGAGGAAAATGATACATTTTAATTTCCATTACCAGAACGACAGAGGCAGATGAAAAACTCCACTGAGAAGTCATTTTATCCATAATGAATCGAGCTCTTCACAGCCCTGATGAAGAGCTGGCAATGACTCCCCTATGTATTATTATGTAAGGAAAGCAACCCAGGTATCTTTGGGATGAATGAAGAAGTTGAGAACAATGGAAAATCAGGACATTCATGGGCAGAGCAAAATTTCAAACCAATCCTGTCTCTCACTCTGAAAACAAACATTGTCCTTTCATGATCCTCCAGCTCTCCACATGGAGCGTGAGATGAAGCTCAAGCCAGCAGCAGAGCCCAACCACTTCTAACCTAGAACTTGATTAAATGTTACTCCATTTGGGCTTCAGCTAAGTTTAAGCTTCACCTTGGATCAAGATCTGGTGGTTTTTATTTGGTATATTTACCTAAGGACACACCAAATGCTTATCAAGTGCTGTATGTGACACAGAAATGCTTAAATCAGAACAAATCCAACCAGTTCAAGCTCTGAGAATTTCTCCTGAACTCATCTGGGAGCTGAGGAAGGCAGGTGAAAGCCACCAGCAGAAACCAAGAGGGGGTAACACAGGACCCTGGCACCACCCTTGGGACAGAGCACTGGCAAAGGGAAGCTGGATTCACACCCCAGGTGTTATTTGGGTTCCTCTGCACACAGAAGGCCCCAGATCAATCTCCATGCTCAGGACAATCAGCTGTAAAAACAAATCATGACAGCAGAACTGCACTGGTGAAACTGCACAGCAAAGCCTGGCTGGAAGCCCACACTGTCTGCTTCCCTCCTGTCACCAATTTCCCCTAAATCCCTGCAGGATAAAGCAGAGGAGGAAAATGCAGCAGAGGAGACAGATGTCAGGGCAGCAGCTGCTTTCCAGTGCAGGTGTGGAGGAGTGATGGAACCACCATCAAGTTCTGGAGACACTCAAGCACTGGGTACTTCCCAGCCAGGGCAAGTGGGAATGCAGCTTTTCCTTTAGGATGGAAAAATTAGAAGGAAACGGTTGCAACAAAAGAGTGAGACAGTTTAAGGTAATCACTATGTTACAAAAAACCATTTGTGTCAGACAGGCAGACAAAAAGGGGAAAAAAACCTACTTTGAGCTAATTATCTCTTACTGCTGCTGACTAGAGCATAAAATATTTTAATTATAATTAACTGTATCTCCTGACATACTTCAATGAGTCTCTTAGCAACAAAAAGTGGCAACTCACTGTCACAGTCAGCTGAATGTGAAAGCACATGAACTAATTAATTTCCAAAAATATCAAATTCCTTTTTGGGTCTATGAGGGTGTCTTAAAAATCTAAGAGTATGCACAGAACCAGTCTGCAGAATCACTTTATGAATAAAAAAGATCCATATTTATCCTCTTTGTCATTCTCACCTGTCATCACTGCTCTGCTCATCGTGCAGGAGACGCTCCTTGTTCAAGCCAATTTTCTCAAGCTCGTGGGCCAGTTTCTCCAGATCATTGTTCATCTGTTGAGTCTTCAATTTCTCATTCACCAAGTCCTTGCAAGGAAAAAACTACAGTCAGTATTTTCAGAAAAAAAAAAAAAAAAAACAAATTCAGGAAAATAAAATAACATAGTCTGAGCTCTAGGAGTGCTGAGACAAGGGTGCTCTATCATTACATGACTGGAATAATTCAGCTTTAAGTCTCCCTGCAGCTGCCAGCTTTCAGCTGTATCAGACATTACACTGCAACTAGAACATGATTTCCCTGTGCTCTCTTCCTTTCCCTTTGAGATTTCCTTTAGAATTTCCCTTGAAATTTGGTCTGGAACATGCCAGTGAAGGGGAAACATTCCAGCAACATGATGTTCTTCCTTTGCATGACTGATTATAGAAATTTTGATTATCTAATGCATAAAGGTGTTAACAGTACACAGATTAATGCAGGAAAAAAAAACCCAAATCAGACACCCAGATATAATTTCTGTGCATTATACACAGATTATGATGGGAATGGAAACTCCTCTGTGTTTACCTCTCTCAAAGTGACCAGGGTTTTCTTATCAATGGTAGCTCTTTTCACCAGCTCCTTATTTTCCTTTTCCAGCTCTTTCAGGCGCAGACAGGACTCTTTATACACAACTATTTCTTTAAAAAGAGATTTATTTTCCCTTTCCAGATTACTGATTTTGACATTATTTTCTTCTAAGGTACTATCTTTAATTTCTGCTTGCTGTCGAAGCCTTTTATTTTCCTTTTCCAGCTGTTTCTTATCCTTTTCCAGTTGAGAAGTCTCTTGCTCTAACAACTTATTCTCCTTTTCCAACTGCTCCAGGCGCTTACTGGAGATTTTTAACTCTTCCAAGTTCTTTTGCAGGGTTTGATTTTCAGTCTCTAAATCTTGTAATTCACTCTCCAATTGCTGAATTTTCTTATTGCTGTTTTCCAGGGCTTTCTGTAGCCTTTGGTTTTCCGTGTCCAGGCCTTGGTAACTGACTTCCAAGCGTTCAGTCTTTTTAAAAGAGGCTTTCATCAGTTCAAGGCTTTTTTTGAGCTGCTCCTTTTCACTCTCCAGCTCCTTATTTTCTAACTGTAACTGTGCCACTTTAATGCTTGTACACTTCAAGGATTCAATTGTCCTCCTTAACTCTAAATTTTCTTCGTCCAGTTGGGAATTCTCCTTTTCTAAGGATTCCAATTGAAAAGTGAGGTTTTTCAGGCTATCCAAGGTTTTTTTCAGCTTTCTGTTCTCTGTCTCCAGGTCAGAGTTCTCTTGTTCTAAGGCCTCAATCTTCTCACAAGTGATTTTTAGGTTGGTGATTTTTTTCTGTAATAACTCATTTTCCTTCTCCAGACGATGCAGCTCGTTTTCTAATTCTTCTGCCCTCTCCCCTTTCTCTTTGTAGTGTTCCAGTTCTTTCCTGACTTGTTTTTTTTCAAATTCCATTTTATTTAACTTACTGCTGGTCTCTTTGATAGACTCATGGAGGATTTTATTTTCCTTCTCAATTTCTTTCATTCTTGCCTCAGCACTGATTTGTGAGCGCTGCCTTAGAGAAGCCACAGTTTGATTCAAGTGTTCATTTTCTTGTTCTAAGAGTTTAATCTAATTTGGGGGTAGAAAAATGGTAAAGTGATAAACAACGTGCCAGCAAGGAATTGCTTTCATATATAAAATAAAGATACTCATATCATATTCACCTTTTAAGTTAAAGAAAATCTCTTACTCTGCTAATTTTTTATGTGAAGAATCACAAACATTATTTCAAGTTTGACAACAAAGTAAATCTTCAAATCTCTTCTTGAATATTAATAGATGAACATAAATCCAAAACTAATAAAGCACAAATCAAAAGAAAGCTTTACCTACTTCCTAGAAATTTAACTTTTATTTGTGTTTACCCATGTTTAGATTGTTTTTTCTCACACTCTGTGATTTCCAGAGCTGTGTGTCCACAAAGAACAGGACTGCAGGAAGTTCTGAGCCAAACCTGAGATGGAGGGAGGTGTGGGAGCCACAAAAATCTCTTTAGTTCACTTGGAAAAAGGAGAGGTAATGGGTGGGAGATGAGGGAATCCTGATCACATTCAACAGAATTTGAGAAGAAACACACCAAAGTTACCCTGATTCCTGAGTTAAAAAGAACCTTTGGATATTCTGTTCCAAACCAGTTTCAGAGAAAGTAAATCATACTGGAATTATTTTCCTAGGAAACATTTTCCCAGATCTACCAGGTCAAGGATAAAGGCAGAATCTACACCTTAATTTTCAGTATTGACTTTTTAGGTTGCTCCAAATCATTTGGAATTATTTGGGCATGTAACACCAGACAGCAAAATCCAGCAAAACTGTTTGGATCAATATTTAAATGTACACTAATAACCCAGTGTAAGGGATGTTTCAACAATAAATTGTTTGGGAGAAAAGCAAAAGTGCTGCTTGCAATGAAAAACAGACTGAGAAAATTACAGGCTGTTCTTCCATAGTGAAATCTGAATGGAACTATTAATTACAGATCCACAGCTCCCAGCAATGACAAGCTGCTCTGGAATATTCACCAGAAACTCCTTAACAGGTGCCTAAAAACACAGCTCTGAAGCACCTGCCATGGCATTGAATAACTGTCCATGAATTCTGCTTCTATAATCCCAATTCTACAAAAAATCCTGATAAATGCCTCCAGGATTCTGGATGAGATCAAATGAATTTTATCTCATCCAAGTAACTCCTACGGTCAACTTGACTAAGTGTCAGCAGAGGATTTTGGAAGAAATATGGAAGATGCTGTTGACCCATCAGCCCCTAAGTGTATTATTTTTAAGCAGAAATAGGCCCACTGAAGTATCAGTCCTAAAACAAGATATGTATCTTGAAATGAAAGCAAACCTTCCAAGCCAAGCTTCTTTTTTTTTCCACCTCCCTTTTTTCTTCCTTCTGGAATTCCATTTATTTACTGATTAATGGCCTTTACAAATATTCAGCATTTTTTTGAAATATAATATTCTGCATTTCAAAATACTGTATTTTAAATTAAACTAAATGGCCATGTCATCAGGAGGTATAAATAGAATTTATAAAAGCTAACAGCAGTTCTGTAGTTATGATATTTTTTGAAAAATCTTTTCTTTAGGATTTTTTCTCCTGAGAAGCCTCAGGAACAAAATGTAAACAATGATTATCTGCTGCTGTGGAATGCAACAGGTGGATCTGTGATTGGTCTCATGTGGTTGTTTCTAATTAATGGCCAATCACAGCTGGCTCAGACTGTCTCAGTCAGTCACAATTTTATTATCATTCCATTCCTTTCTATTCCTTGCTAGCCTTCTGATGAAATCCTTTCTTCTTTTAGTATAGTTTTAATATCATATATATCATAAACTAATAAATCAAGCTTTCCGAAACATGGAGTCAACATTCTCACCTCTTCCCTCATCCTGGGACCCCTGTGAACACTGTCACACAGTTCTAATTGTGAAGCACTCAATTCCTAAATCTGGGAATTCCAGAATTCTTTTTCCTGGTGGCTGCTCTGCAGACACCTCAGGAGGTGCCAGTGTCCATCAGGCACATCTTTGACAAAGATTCAGATGTCAGTTTTTGGCAGCCACCGATCCATCCAGGTGCTCACAGCAGGAATCCCTCCCCGTGCAGGGCAGAATGATGGAGCTGGACCTGAGGCTGCTGGAATTCCCATCAATACTCCAACATTACTCCAACATTACTGCCAGCTCCTGGGACCTGCTCTCCTCCTCTGGGAGGTGTCTGGCTTCCCCTCCAAAGCTCCCAATTTTCTCTCCTGGCTGAGCTACACCCTCCAAGCAGCTCCAGCAGCTCCATGAAGCCGTGGGAGCGTTAAAAACACCACCAAGCTCTGAACCCACCAGGACAGCCCCAGCCAAAAATGAGTCATGTCTCTCACTGCCTGCAGCTCCCAGCAAAGCTGTTTTCCTGCAGGAACCTCCTTTTGGCAAATCCATCCCATTTACAATCCCTTTATGTCTGTAAAATCCTCCAAAAGGAGAGCAGCAGAGCACAAAGCAGCATTAAAACTTTTGGTTGTGCTACTCACTTGTCGCTCAGAGTTCTCTCGGAGTGCTTCAAGTGTCTTTTCAAGCTGGGCTTTTTCTTTCAGCAAATCTTTACTCTGATTTTGACTGTTCTGAAGACTTTGTTTCTCTTGGCTAATTTCATTCTCCAGCTCTTCAAGCTGGGAAGAGAAACAAAAGTTTTAAAATGTACTTAAAAATGACAGTATTAGCTGGGTTGAAGGCACTCTTATAGAAATGAATAAAGAAGCTTAAGGGAAAGAATTAAACAGAATTTTCTAATCTTTAATTGAAACATTAATTTCTTCTGGGAATACATTTACTCCTGCCAGAATTTTCTCCCTGGCTCAGAACACTGTATCTATAAAGTACTTTAGTGCAAAAAAAAAAAAAAAAAAGGGTCAAATTTTCTCAGGCTTTGGATTTTTCCTCAAGCATCTTTTTTTTTCTCTTAAAATTCCATTTCAGTGAGATTTATACTGCTCCTCCAAGACCCTTTAAACTTAGGAAGGTTCGATGTTGTTTGATCTTACTTAACTATTTCAAGAGATAATTAATATGATTCCTTGGGAATTAAATAGATGAGTTTGTTTTGTCAAGTATTTCCAACTTGCAGAGAGCAAAGCTGTTTAAAATTTAAAATACCCAAGCATGATTTCTCTTCCACATTTAAGTGGTAACAAGTTGACCTGAATGATATTTGTGTTTCTATTCATTCCTTTTGTGCCTCCTGGCTTTCTTTTGGGCAGAGCACAGAGCCTGCTCCAAAAAACAGCAGCTTCTTAGGAATCAGAAAACTTATGGAAGCATGGAATACAGTAGGGATTTCTTTAATTTTCTTTTTTTAATTATCTCTTAGCCACTCTAAGAATAGTCTTTCACCTGAAATAGCTGCTGAAGTCAAAGCTATTTCAGGAACTTTAGACATTTTCACTCCACTGTAATTAGCCCCAGCTTGTTTTTTTTTTTCCTAATTTTTATTCTCTATAAATAACACTGACTAAATTATTCTATTTAATACACGTAATTTGAGTAGCAAAGTTTTGTAGCTCAGCACAGTTAAACCTGACAAATTGAGCTGTTTATCAATTCCTTGACCCACCTTCTCCTTCCCTCAGCTAAAATGAGGACACAGGACCAAGTTTTCAGCTCAGACTCATCACTCACTCTCCACCTCTGCACACACACTTTCTTCTGCCTCATAATTACCAAAATTAATGCTCTTCAGTATTCTAAACCACTTTCATTACTCATCATATCCCCAGTGTATTATTATTTTTTCCCCTCACTGGTCTAAGACCTTTCTGAATAAACTGGTCACACTCCAACATAATAGAAAGAAAAAAACCTATTGGAAGTGCTTTTATTTTTTACCATAAACTTACAAACACTGTAACTCCACTCAGACCCTTGAATGCCTTACCCAAAATAACAGCAATTAATAAAATTACCCTTTAGGAAGAAAACAGCAGAGAACATGAGGCAGCTCTCACACCATCAAGCACACCCTGACCTTTACCTTCTTGCTAAGTCTTTGGTTTTCTTTTTCCATTTTCAGAATCCTTGAGCTGCTGCCTTCCACAGAGCCCACTGTACTTTGCAGCTCTTCCACAGTCTTCAGCAAACTTTGGTTTTCCATTTCCAGCTTCAGTAACCTGCTGGATGTCAGCTCATTCACCTCATGGCCCAGTGATTTCTGTGGCACTGCAGGAGAAGAACACCATTATTCAAATAAAAGCTGACTTATTAGCCAGAAATTTTCAGATTCTGTGTTTTTAAACTTAGAGGATTTAACAGCCTTTGAAGCCTTTCCAATGCCCTCTTTGGTGACCAGAGCTGATCAGGATTAGAAATATTAAAAATTTAAACATGTTTTATGCTCCTAATGTTTCTAATCACAGCACAGATTTGTTTCCCACACTCAGGATGTATCTCCAAATTCCACAAGTGCTTTGCACAGAATCCAGTTTGAATCCAAGCATGTTACACCAGAAGAATCAATATTTTTACCACAGCTCTACTCCTTATCTTGGAGAACAGCAAATCAAGAAGATTCATGATCTGTACTGCAGAGTACAGAAATGTGAATGGCAAATAATGTAATTTCCAGGTATTTATGGGGTTTACACAACTATTTAACTGACCAAGAACCACAAGAACAGATTTCTCATGTAGGCTGTATCTCAATGGACACATGGGAATCAGCATTTCTTCAGAGGACAATACACTCTGTATTTCAGAAATACATTTCATTTCCTAATGCTATTCAGCCTCTGAGATTTCAATTTCAATCACTTATTTTTACCTTCAGAAAGTTCAGTAGTCCTGTTTATCTGCTCCAGCTCCCAGCCAAGATGCAAAGACTCATCCATACTTTGTTTCTGAGCCATTTCTAGGGTCATGTTTTCCTCCATGAGCTCCTCAATCTTCTTTCTGTCCATATCACGCTCCTTGAAAATGATGTCACAGGTTAAAAGAAAAGTCTCAATACCTGCAAAGTTTTCATTATCTATATTCTATTTATGTCTATATTATATTATTTTTATTACGTTGTCACAGGGAAGGGCAAAGTGCTTTTTCTGATCTGCCTGGACACTGAGATGGGAGGAACTGGGAAAAGTTGGGAGAACTTTGAAGGGGACAGTAAAGAGAAGACTACAAAAAACCTCTTCTCCTCATAAACCTACAGCAATCACTCCCAACTCTTCCAAAGTTTGCTTCTTTCTGAATATTAGGAAGCAAAGTGCATAGGAAAAACACAATATTTAAGTGACAATTGATTCACATCAAAAAAATCAAACCTATTGCTCTTAAATCTCTGCATTTATCATCACATTCCTTCTCTTCCCTGCTATTTTGAAGACTTCTATTAAAAATGGGAATTAAATTCAGTGTGTATCAGCTGCCTTTGCCACCCTCCCCTGCCACTCACCATCTCCATGTCATGCAATTTAGCTTTCAGCTGTAAATTCTCTTTTTCTAACTCGTGCAGTTTATCTGATCGAGCTCGGGTCCCCTCTAATTGATCTTCCAACATTGTCTTGGTTTCTAGCAACACCTGATTGTCTTCCTTTAACTCCTGCAAAAATGGAACAACAACAACAAATAAATCCCAAACCAGAAGCATTCCCCTGCTCATGCAAACTTTGATACACACCACAACTGCTTCAGAAACCCAAACTAAAATTGGAAGCTGTAACAGACTTTTCATAAAAAGCACATTTACAGCAATTCCACATAAATGCAACTTATGAATTTCAGTGAAAATAAAATTTGACATAAATTAAATACTCCCTAAGCTATTAAGAACAAATAAGGTGTTGATAATTATCCTCAAACTATCAGAATCTCTGTGATTTGGGCTGTAATCTGGAAAGATGTACTGCATGTACAGCCCAAAATTAGGTTTATAGGCCACTGGGCCCAAAGTCAGGCCATGATGTTGAAAATGCACCCACAACCTTAAAATACAACCAGCCACTCTCAAAGGGCCTGAGCAGCTTTAATTCTGGTACATAGAGGATTTTTTTAAATAGCATCTGATGAAAGTAATGTGTAAAATACATAATTGGCAATTTTCCTCATGATATAAAGACACAACTTTTCAAACTTCAGCACACAGTCAGTTGCAAAATCTGAAAAAGGATCACATAAATATCCTTCATATTCCTTCCTATACAAATAATAAGTTAACTCATAATTATTATGAAGCAAACCCAACTAATTAATATATATCTGTACTGAAGTGTGCTTGAAATATCCAATAGTTTACAAACTATGAAAACACATAAACGATTTTTAGGGGGTTTATAAGTTTAAACATTCTATGAAAATCAAACTTCCACTGTTGTCAAATCCTGTACACTAATCTGTTTTCCTTTACTGATTTTTATACCATATGGCACTTGCCCATCAAATTTGTCATTTACAGACAGAATGATGGCCTGATAAATTCCTGCATGTTGATTTGCCTCCTAAATTACTAATTCATGCCAGAACTCTAAGTTCCCCTTGCCTGGTGTTGGTACATCTTTTTTTAGTGTATTTTTTGCCATTGTCCTGTACTCATTTATGTGAGCAGCCCTCCTTTCCTCAACACTTGACTTAGAAAATTGCTTTCCCTTAGGAGACCTACAGAGGAGAAAGGAATTATTATATTTATAGCATTTTTTGAATTAATTCCTCTGTGGGTTTCTCAATCCATCCTTCACAGAGGCTTCCTCTGGCCTTGCTAGCTTAGAGCTCTGGTGAACACTGCTGACTTCCATGCCATTATACATGGAAACAATTCCCAAAAAAATGGAATCTGCCACAAAAACCTGACTGCCATCTCCCAGAGCAAGATGCTGTAACACTTTCTCCCATTCCAACGCTTCAATCTCCAAATACACTTTGGAAAAGCCCCAGCCAAGAGAAGAACTGGAGCAGACCCAGGAGCTGCCATGCCCCATGTTCAGCAGCCCAAGATAGGAAATGCCCAGTCATGAACACTGGACCTTAGAAGCCCCTTTTTCCACCTTTGGAAAGGGCTTCTCTCTCTGTAAGACTACAGGTCACCTTCCTTTAACCCTTACTACTGGACAATTCCTAAAACCTCTGGACCCTATGAAAACCTCTACTTGTGCCCAGTTTGGCAGAAGAGCTGTCCCTGAGAACCTTCACAGAAGACTTCAATAATTATATCCCTGTGGAACCTCCCACAGCCTTCTCCTCTCTCTTGTGTCTGCCTGAGGCACCCAGCAAGCAAAGAGCTGAAACCACAAAATATTAATCTGATAACCACTAGAGCTGATAGCACCTGAGCTAGCTGAGGTGGCCTGGGGGGTTTAGTTGCTCACAGTGACCCCAAGATACATCAGAAAGTCTCTTTGTCCAGCCTGACAGTCAAAGGAAGAGTCAGAACTCTTCAGTTCTTGGTCTCAAGGTTGTTTTTTGTTTCTTATCTATAAAATTCTTTCTCTGGCCTGCAGAGGTCCATTCAGCAGGACAGACAGAAGCACTCTTCCTGCCCCTGGGGTGGTGTTATCTTTTTATACTAAAAACTACGTGTACAATATTTACCATAACCTCCCAATACCTATCACTTATGTTAGACAGTGAGTTTCTACCTTAAACCAATCCAAAAGTACCAACATCACAGCAGAAGAAGGAGGCCAAGAAGAAGGAGAAAGGCTGGACATGCCCAGATTCCTCCATCTTGCCTCCTGAACCCCCATTCTAAAAACCCCAAAAAAATATATTTTTCTACCATGTGACAAACTGATTATTATTCTACTTATACTTTCGTGGCTTGCAAATCTTCATATAAAGTTGGCAATTTGCTCTATGGATCATAATCAAAATCACAGGCATCTTGGGCTCTGTGCCAGAGTCTCTGAGCCCCCTGGCAGGGGTCCTGGCAATCCAGGACAGCCAGAGGGATGTCCTGAATTCTGACATGGGAATACTTGGGAGCTCAGACAGGCTGTGCTGAGCAGGACTGTGCTATCCAGACCCGCTGCAGCCCACCAGGGATACCCCAAAACCCAGCAGAGGTCACATTAAAGAATGGTGGCTTGTTGGGGAAGATAAAACAGGAAAGCCTTATAAACATGATTGTCTGGTTTAAGAATATAGAAACTGTAAGTGAGATTGAAATGAAAGCAAGCTTTGAGATCCCTTAGTTACTGAACAACTGGAAAACAATGGTGTGGCTGGCTGAAGGTAATCCCCTTTTAATGAAACAATACCCTCTGCCTGCAGACACATCCAAGGGTCAGAGCAGACCCTACAGCTTGGCAGAAGGGGTCCAAAGAGGAGTTTTTAGGGTTTCAAATGTAACAGAGTATGGTAATGCAATGATTCTTATAGGCTGTATGTAAATGCTATAGGATTTGCATATTGTACTAGATTGGTTAGTGACAATTAGAATATTCAACACAGAAGAAGATTTATTGTATTGTAACAGGAACCTCACTCTCTTAGCTTTTTTACTCCCTTACCCTCTCATCCTCTCTACCTCTCTCTTCTCTCAGGCCTGCTCTGAGCTGTGCCTGGCAGCTCCCAGCAGGCCCCTGCACCCAGGCCCTGTGCAATAAACCCCAAGTTCCATGACCGGGCTTCAGAGATCTCTCGTCTCCATCCATCCCAACCGTCCTACCCCCCAGGCACTCCTACAGTGGCTGTGGGTGATTTTCCCCTGCATTTATTCACCTCCACCCTGGCTTTGTAGAACTCAATGTCATGGAGCCTCTCCTTGTAGCGGCTGACTTCGCTCTCCAGCTTGTCCACGCGGATCGCCTTCTCCCGCAGCGCGTCCAGCTCGTCCCGGTACACCCGGGCAGAGCGCGCGTCCGACAGCAGGTTCATGTTCTGGGACACAGGGAGACACAGCAATACAGCAAGGGCATTGGTAATTCTGAGAAATTCAAAGAAAAATCCAATATATTGTACAGGACTGTAGGTGATTGTATTTCCAAGGAAACTGCACTGGGCTTTTTCAAGTACTCTCTATAAATATATATTTACATATTGTGTCACCATTTTGTTTTCTGTAAACCCCTTTGCCAGAATTTTTCCTTCTGAGAAGCTTCAGTTTCTCCCTGTTTTGCTGCTTTGCAATGGGATTTGGAGAATTGTTTGTTCCAGCATGTGAATTGTTTTAACTTAATGACCAATCCCAGTGCAGCTGTGCTGGACTCTCTGGTCAGTCACGGGTTTTTATTATTCATTCTTGTCTAGCCTTCTGATGTATCCTTTCTCTTTCTTTAGTATAGTTTTAGTATATAATTTCATATAATATAACATAATATAATTTCATATCATATAATTTCTTATCATATAATTGCATATAATATAATTTCATGTCATAATAAATCAGCCTTCTGAGAACTTGGAGTCAAATTCTCATCTCTGACCTCATCCTGGCGACCCTCACAACACCACAACATATATTGTATATTTATGATGAATTTAAGGTTTTCCCCCTCATTATCACCACACAAAGTACAAAGAAAAATCAGACAAAATTGGAGTGCTTTCATTTTAAGAAGATCTTTTCAGAGGATGCACTGGTGGCAAATTGCTTGAATGAAGAAATAAAAAAAAATAGAGAAGAAATCTCTAAGTCAGGGCATTTTTTCCCATCATAATATACCAAATAAAGGAATAAATTCCACAAGGTTAGGTTTAGAAGGCAAAAAAAAAAAAAAAAAGAAAACATACTTAATATCAAAAAAGGGTGGTGAATTGCATTGGTGGTGGCAACTTCTCTTAAAATAATAAAATTGTTAAACCCACACCTCTTGCTGAAGTCTCTTCAGTTCAGCTTCCATCTGTTCCAGTTCTTGTTTACAGTCAAGCAGCTGCTCAGTCTTTTCCTCACTTGAAGGAGAAAACACAAACCAGTTAAACATGGCCACAAAACCTGCTAATGATCACCAGGTTTGAGAACAAAATGCTGACATTTGCGAGGCTTCCACCTTTAACCCACAATTTCAGGGACAGCAGAGTGTAAAATTTAGGGTTGCCATTAAGATTTAGTTATTTTCTTGGTTTTAGTCTTTATTTAATATTTTAAATTTGTTGGACTTCTCATAGTGCTTTAAATTGTTGTTTCCTACTCACACAGGACAGAAAACAGGGTGTAATAAGGAATTTTTGCAATAAGGGATTTTGTGTAAGAAACCACAGATATCACACGTGAGTGCGTACCAGGAGATCCACATCCAAAACTCAACTCAAAATAATTTTAATTACACATTCAAAAGGGCCAAATTCTTTCCAGGAGAACCAGACACCGATCCCTTGTCACAGTCAAGTAAAGCCAATTTAAAAAGCACTTTTATAGCTCTGTAATTTTTCCTTTTCTTGCAAAGCAGATTTAAGGGTTTTATGTGTCTTAATTCAATTGAAGAAGATACTGCTTAATAAACTCAGTAATTTCATGAAACACAATGAATTTTAACTTTATGGAAACAACAGTGTCTGCTTTAGTCTACTCAGAAACCTGTGATAAAAACAATTTGACATAGAAGTCTACAATTTTTACATGACTCATTCTTAACTTCCAACTCATTTCCCAATCTTTAAAAAATGAGTTTGTTAAACCATGACTAAGTGCAAAGGAAATATTTCATTGTCTCACAGACAAAGAACACCTGATGTTCAAAATTCAACTGCACCTCAGAACAAACAGTATTTGCTGTAGAAAAACCTGCCAATATTGAATTTTCTTAAAAGATGTATTGCATATTCAAATGTGTTGTGGTATTATTCCACATTCTGAAACACAAGTAAGAAAAAAAAGTAGAAAAGGGGGAAACAAGAAAATTTAATGGACTGAAATACATAATGCTATCTCAAAGCAATCATACCAACAAAAATGAAGTATGTTTTAAACAAAACTAGAGCAGTTGTTTTTAAAAATGAGCCAATTTCACCATGAATTATCTTTTTGGAATAGGATTGTTTGGAAAAGGTCACTGAGCCTACAAGCAGGGGAGGCTCAGCTCTGCACAGCTCAGTGCAACATCCCTGTCACAGCTTTCCCTCTCCAGAGGTGCTCAGAGACCAGGCACAAACACAAATATATTCCTGATTTCTGTGACTTTTCCATCAGCATCCATATTCCTGTTATTGTTCTACATGGGAACACACAGAACTCAACACTCAGAAAATGAGGTGTGCAAATTGCTTCTTTGGTTTCTGTATATCCTGGTTTGCATCCAACTGAAAAATAATCTTTACAGACCTTTTACAGGAAATTATATCAGCTACCCTGCATATTAAACCAGGTAAGAAGGTTCACTGCCAAAACCAGATTATAAATAAATTTTATGCTGAGTATTTCCAAGTCTGGAATTAATGTAATTTAAAATTTATCAAATAGATGCAGCATTTAACACTAAATGCTGCAGACAGAAGTTAATTCATCCAAGTCTGGTATTTTAAGATACTGCTACATGTAAAGGGAAATTATTTACCAACTGAATTCAAATAAGAGTGCAAAATGTGGACTGTTCTGAGCCAGTGTTGTACTAATTGCACGCTTCAGCTACAGACTGGAGAGGATTGGACTAAATTATACAGAACATACCAGTGTTCACTGTTTAGGCTATCTATTAACTGTCAATCAAACTAATAACAGCAATTTTTTCACTAATTTTCTTGGTGCAGCTGTTTATAGAATATCCTGGGCGGGCTCATTGCAGGAGACACATAATAATACAGACATCAGGGAAAAAGAGCCCCAGCTTTTGTCCTCTGCTCCTCATGAGGACCATGCTGTAGTGGGGGAAGGGGGATCCTCTGAGTAAATCAACAAGATCCTTAATCCAGCCAGCTAGAAATCATCTGATCAACAAACTCTGAATTGTGACTTATGCTACCTTCAGCTTGTGATTTAGTTTACCTGTCTCCTCTGCCCATTGCTGAATTAAAAAAAAAAAATCTTTATTTATGCTGTTTCTACACATAGTGAATCTCTTCAGATGGAGCATTTTATTCAGAACACACACACTTCACTCTGCTAAAACAACTGACACATTGCTACAGGGAGCAGCAGATTCTCCACAGGTCTGTTATTGATCTTCTCTTTCAATAACTCCTCACTCTGCTCAGATCTGCTCCTTGACTATGAAGACAAAGAGCCCACAGAAACCTACAGAATCAGGAGCACTTTTCAGGAGCAAGTAAGTGTCGTGCAGACAAGAAATCTTTTACAGGAACAAAGAGGTGGGAGAGAAGAAAGCATTCTAATGGAAATTTTTTGTCCTATCTGCAATGATTTTGAACCATGAATTAACCATAGGTGAGTATTTCTTGTTGGAAACAGGTCACCAAATCATGCTGCTGAGAAGAAATCCCTCCTGCCTCATTTCCTTTTAATGATCACCTGGTTAGAGAACAAAATGTTGAGATTTGTGAGACTTCCACCTTTAATCCACGATTTCAGGGACATCAGAGAATAAAATTTAGGTCAAAACATCATTATGAATACAAACAAACACAGATGAAACATTGTATTTGTACCATGGGTCCACAAATCATCTTGTATTATAAAAACACCCGTCCTGGGGAGCAATAACTAAAAAAAAATTTGAAAGGACAAAGAATTATGGGCTGGGGACAGTGTGGGTAGACTGTGTTCAGGCAGAAAGGGACCTGAGGGTGCTGGTTGAACATGAGCCAGCAGTGTGAATATGAGCCAGCAGTGTGCCTTGGTGGCCAGGAAGGCCAATGGCATTGTGGCCTGGATGAGGAATGGTGTGGCCAGCAGGAGCAGGGAGGTCATTCTGCCCTGGTACTCGGTGCTGGTGAGGCCACACCTTGAGTGCTGTGTCCAGTTCTGGGCCCTCAGTTTGGGAAGGACGTTGAGATGCTTGAGCATGTCCTGTGTAGACTTTTCAAAACTTCAAACTTTCAAAAGCTTTTTGAAGGTCAGGCCATACCAATAAACAGAAAAAACTATCTTGTAACTGCTGAAGAGAGGAACAATTTGTTCCAGATCCTCGGGAAATTCCCTGTGCCTTGCAGGATGAGAAGGAGGGCAACAAGGATGGTGAGGGGCTTGGAACACAAACCACATGAGGAATGTTTGAGGGAGCTGGGGTTGTTTAGCCTGGAGAAAAGGAGGCTTAGACGTGACCTTATGGCTCTCTGCAGCTTCCTGAAGGGAGGTTGTAGACAGGTGGGGGTTGGTCTCTGACAGAACCAGAGGACACAGCCTCCAAGCTACATCAGGGAAGGTATAGGTCGGATATTAGGAAAAAATTTTTCACTGAAAGAATAACAAAGTATTGGAATGCTCTTCCCAGGGAGGTGGTAGAATCACCATCTCTGGATGTGTTTAAAAGAAGACAGGACATGGCACTTGGTGCTATGGCATAGTTGAGGTGTTAGGGCATGGGTTGGACTCGGTGACCTTAGAGGTCTCTTCCAACCTCATCATTCTGTGATTCTGTGAATTGGTCTGAAGAGGACCAGATGTGTGGAAAGGATCTGAGTGTGAACTGGTACTCACAGCTCCTGCCTGAGCCTCCTGATCTTGGCCTTGGCGTCGGCGAGCTCCACGCTCAGGTGCTGCCGGCTCTCGGTGCGCTTCATGCCGGGGGAGCCGCACGGGGACTGCGCGGCCGAGGCGTGCGGCAGGAAGCGCAGGCAGTCCCGCTCCTCCGACAGCTCGATGATGGTCTGAGGGGGCAGAGCACAGGGAAAAGTCCAGAGAGGCCCCTCACAGAGCCACCTCTGGCTGTCATTCCTAGCGAACACTGCAATGGCACCACAATGATGGAAAGGTTTTGGCCATCGAGGAAGTCAAAAGCTCTGCCTGCAGCTCTACACCTAAAGCAAAGAGCCACAGCTTTTGAACAGCACCTTCTGCTGTTTTACATTTTATTTTTCTGCTATTTTAAATTTTGTTTTTCACTTCAGACTTTTAAGCCGACAAAGTGGCCACTATTCAAAATGGACTGGTTAATGAAAGCTGTGAATTCCTTGAAAACCACCGCCTCTTAAAAATAAAGATAAACATCTATCTCTAAACAAAGTTGTGTTCTTCATCCTTGACAGCCAAATAAAGCAACAGATCTACAGGAATATTCCTATTTCCCCCTATAAATAAAGGTGTTAGCCAAATATGAACATCTCTCACAGTTTAAAGTATTATTCCTTTGCTTTGCACAAAGGCATCACCCCCATCCTCTATTTTATTCCTATCAAAGGCTGTGATCTGGAAGAACTGTCAAAGGAATATCTGGAATAATTGCAACATTGACACATCCACTCTACCGAGGGGCAAATCTGGGACCACCAAGATGATTCACAATCCAACTTTGTAGTAAATACAGTTCTGTTCCTTGATTCTAACATGGTACAACAACTGTGCCTCAAGATAAACCTGCAAAACCTCCTCTGCTGGTATGGATTCAGCTTTATCCCCCCCAAACCTGGACAACAGGACCTGGGAATAGAACAGCTTTCAGTGACTGCCTTGCAAATTGATGGGTTATTGATTCCTGGTAAATGCAGCTGATACAGCTTTGCATTCTCTGTTTTCAGCTACTGATGAATGTTGAAGTTGTTTCCCATTCTGGCTATGTAGAAAAGATCACTTCTTATAACTCCTGCTTTATCTTTCCTACATTATTTAATAAATATGCACAGAGGAACCCCCTGAAACAACGTTCTGGCAGTCAGGAATCCTTCCTTTAACACGTCAGCAGAAAATTAAACTGCTAGTTATAAATATCCTGAGCTGCATTATCTCAAAAAATAAAAAGATTTCTTGTATTTCTCTTAAGCACCAACCCACATCCATACCTCTGAGTGCTCATCTCTTTCATCTATAAGCCTTTTTAAATGCAATGCCATATTTTTCAGGAGAGGCTCAACATACTCTTGTGTCAGCACAATGACATCCATCCACTGCAGGTCAAACACATTTTCCTGATTATGAGTTACCTACATGGGGTGAAATGGAAGAGAAAAAAACATCCTCTTGAAATTTTAAGAGTAGAAAAGAAGCATAAAGAAAATAAAGCTGCAACTCTCCAGGTTAAATTCGCTGAATGAGGTATGAAAAAACATTTAAAATATATTTAATTGTATGTAAAGGAAGAGTTTTTTTGTCTAACTGGAAGCAGCACCTTGTCCTTCTGGCAAAGTGACAATAACATTATAAATGTTATAACACATACATTTGATTGGAATTATATTTTATAAAGAAATTTGCATATAAAGATTTCACTAAACTAAATTTGCTGTACGTAACTAAGAAATCCATAAAGCAACAAACTTGCTTTCTGGTACTGCTCTAAAAATAAAACCCAAAAATGCTCAATCATTAAATCTTTTTGTGAATCGAGTGAAAAAATAAAGCCTTTTTTGCTTACTACAACCACTCAATATGCAAATCACATATGTAATTTACTTGCCATTGAACACGTGCAACTCCCCCTCCTGCAATACAATATTCCATCTCAAAAAATCCCCAAAATTAAAAGCAAAAACCCCCCAAAATACCTCCTGAATATGGGCTGCAACAGCTGCTCTGGTATCAAAAATCCAGACTTTGGATTCTTTCAATAAATTCTTCTTTTTTCTGACACTAAAAATAGAGACATCTATTTTAGACACATTTATACGTATTATTGCAAGTATTTTCATTCCTCTTTTGCATTTCTTAAGAGCTAAAACTTATAAAGCTGACATTGCAATGGCCACATGACCAAATTATTATCCAATAATTCTGGTGACCAGTAAATCCGTGGTTCATGCCATGTTACAGTAATTATAACTTTCAACACTAATTAAATGATACAAGGAAAATCAAATTGAAATGGTACAAGGAAGAGGTTTCTTAAAATTGCTACTTATTCAAATTCTGTGATAGTTCATTAAAACCATCAAACAGTGCAGTGAGTTAATTTTCAGCACTTTACCATTTCCTCCCTTTCTTTACAGTATCAGGTAAATTAACACTACTGAAATTAATAACCCATTATTGGTATTGGAGGTATTTGTGCAATAACAGGTGTAGGGTTGTAGCCATTTCATTAAAAATCAGAATATTCCCATTTTTCAAGGAGTGCAGTTGTACCACCAAAGGAAGAGGTTTTATACTACCCCAAGTATTAAAATAGTAAGAAAAGAGATCAGTAATTCAAAAGTTTCATAGAGACAAACGTAATTAAACTCACCTGAACTGCACAACCAAGCAAAAGCAGGAGGAGCTTTTTTACTTCTTCAGTACCTGGCTCTGAGCAAAAACAAGAAAAAATGGTAACTGTAAAATTGCAATTAGAGCTTATTCCCCTATCTCTCAGGAAACAGGAGGTTTTTCTTGTTATTTGCATATCATGTTTGTTAACCTAGTTTAAAAAACAACCAGAGGAGCTTTCAGCTCAGTCCTTTTTGCCATTTAACTGCCAACGTCCAGAGTAACCAGACACCAAACACCTTAACAGCCACAACAATTTCAAATGGAAAAAAAATCCAGCCCTTCAAAAAGCAAAACTTCAGAGTGACATTTTTAGAAGTGCTTTGGAGACCTACAATCAAGTTTTCAATGGTAATCTCAGGTCTCTCAAGATAGTTACAAAAGTACTTAAATTATCTGTCACTCCCAAATTGGAAGAGTTTAGGTGACAAGTTCATTTAAATTCCTTACAAAGCTGTATTAGATATTCATCTGCACATCCAAAAAATCAAAATGTATTTCCAAATCTGGCCTTAAGCATCTTAATCTCCTAAAGAAGCTTAAGTTAAAGAACTCTGTTTACAGATTAATAAAAATGTTTCTTACTTTTTACGTTGACAATGTCCTCATCTTTCTACTAAATATAGAAATATATTCTAAATCTAGAACATATATGCCATGAAGCAAATGCTTGAAGGATGACAAAACAATTTAGGCACTGACTCAAGCTGCTGCTTTTGGAGGGAGCTACATAATGTGTATAATCCCAATGATCATGGAATATTGCAATTTTTCAAGAGGTTTCTCAGGTAGATAAATACATTATAAAAAACAGACTCATATGGGAGATTTTCAGTCATTTATTCAGACTTCTTGTATCCCAAGGCTCAAGCTGTGAAGTCTTTTATGGAGAAACAGAAAAACCATTTAGGAATGTGTTTCACCAGAAGCTGCTTCAGCTGAAGAAAGGGAATTCCACCTGGCTTTCAGTCTTATCAATAAAGGTTAACAGGAATACTGCAACAGGAGAATCCAACAGCCCAAAGCCTACACTCACTTACCCCAGTAAATTAATCCCATTTTCTTAATTTTTAAGCAATCCCTAAGCTCCTCTTCACTCTTCATCTCCTGACTGCCTTTCAAACACCTGCCTGAATATTGATGCCTTGTCTCTCCCCCACATTCCCTGAAGGAACAGGGCAAAACACTGAACCATCTCAACTTCCCTCATCTTCTGTTTTTCTTCCTTTTCCTCCATCAGAAACACAGAAATAGCTGATTCTGTTTTACCCTCTTCAACCTTCTGCTGAACTTTGTCCCTACCCTGTGTCACTGTTTGATCTTCCCTGTGCTCACTGCTATCCCTGACTTTCACACCCTCTGCAGGCTTCCATCCTCCCTGCCCTGCTCCCTCAGGAATATGAACTTTCATCTTTCCCCTTCCCCTCTGCCTCATCATTATCCCTCTGTAATTTAATTTAACATTTACAGTCACAAGCTGTAGCTCTCCTCCAGTTTTCTCCTCCAATTGCCTTCCTGCCAATCAGCTCAGGAAATATTTCCTGATAAAATCCCTGCTGACCTGTTTTACCCAACCTCAACTCCAGCCTTCTCCCTCCATCTTCCTCCATGAGCCAGCTGCCTCTGCTAGCTCCTGCTCCATCTGCAATTTGGCATCTCCTGGGATTTCTCTACTAATCATTCCCTAAGTGCAAAGGGCAAAAACTGGGAAACATCCCTGTGAAAAATCACACCTCCAGCCTCAGTTTTAGAGGACCAAATCCAAGTCTTTATCAGGGGATTGACTTTTACTCTGAGGCTTGCCTCAATGCAATCACATTTACACAGCGTCTCCAAAGATCTCTGAGGGTTCATTTCCCTGCACCTGCCCAAAAAAAGCTTTAAAAATCCATGTAGGGATGAGATCCTTTTCCAGCAAGAGCAGCCCTAACTTTCAAAGGGGAAAGGTTCTGGACAGAAGCCAGAAGAACAGGTCAATATTCTAGTTCAGACCAAACTCTATGACTGAGCTCCAGCAGGCAGCTGAAACACCTTCAAGAATGTTGTCCAAGCATAACCATATTTTAAAAATGTGAGTGCTACACGACAGGAAAGTCCAAATTTTCTCACAAATCCAACAAAATCCCCACAGAAGAGCAAAGCACACACCAGCAGAGCTGCCAAACCACAGATCCCAAAACACAAAGACAACTCTTTAAAAATGACCAAACCATAACACTGAATGTATACAACTGAATGCAGAATTATCTCTGTGGGGTTTGAGAGTGCATTTTCAATGAAATGTCATCTTACACTACACAGTATTATTAAAACATTATCTCTCAGTATCTTGAACAGAATAAAAAATGTCACTACAAAACAATACTATGAGCTGGGTTTTTTTAGATCTGTTTTTCCAGTAAATCTGCTTTCTAGGCAAATCCACGGAGTCTATGAAAACCTTAAGAGAGTCTGGAATTAAAATTAAAAAAGCATGATGCATTCTGTTCTTTTGGAAAGGAAGAGACCACATTCACACTTCTTGGTGCATATGACAGCAGCTGCACATATAAAAACTGAAAAAGCTGTGACCTCGGAAGCAAAAGCAGCAATACTCAGAAGCAGAAAGTAAAGCCCAAAAGAATTAAAGCAAGATACCTACAGAGATGGGATAGTACAGATGGGATATGGAAAATACCAATGCTATGAGCCCTGGGACTGGGAAGTGAGGAAACACAGATGGTTCTTCTGGCTCATGAGGAACCCCCTGGCCCACAGACACAGCAGCAGAGAAGACATCCCAAAGAAATCAAAGCAGCCAGGGGAAGCCACACAGCCTGGTAGAGCAGTTCCTGACCTCTCTGCTGAGGTGGCAGAACGTCAGCAGGACAACACCTGGGGCACATTAGACCTAGGGAAATAAATTCTGCCCAATCCACAGTGGCTCCATGCAGGCCAGGTGTGTCTGCTCCGTGCTGCTGGAATTGAGAGCATGGTGCAGAGATCCCCAGGTGGCTGTGGACAGTCAGCTGGATCCACACTGGCTAATTTTCTTGGTCTGAAAATTGCAACTCTCAGAGCTGGAAGCAGAGAAGGTGGGAGCATGGAGAAGACAGTGTCAGTTCAGGGGAGAAAACAAGAAGGTAAGTGCAGTATTTTTCAGGTATGGATGCAAGAGAAGCAGGAGTTTGGGGGAAGGAGAAACAAGGATCAGGAGCTGGATCAAGTGAGATGCACTAAACTGCCAATTCCCTCAGCAGTGACACAGGTAAAGGAAGTTGAAGGTGCAGTAGCTGGGAGCACATGAAACTTTAACTTTGTGCCATCAGTGGTTCACTGGTTGCTGGGAAATGCACTCGGGCTCAGTATAAATCCTAGTGAAAGCCAGGGCTGAGGCTGTGACAGAACACATTTTTTAGAGTGTGGACCCTTTGTGTGGACAAAGAAAATCATTATTAAATCATTACTCGTTATTAAACCACTTATTTGATAAACAATCTTCTGTTGAAAGGCTCAACCCTACAGGAATTTTATCTCCAGTGAAAGAATATAAATGATCACACCAGTACACATTTTTATCTTAGTCAAAATTAAACTTACCAGAAAAAGGATTTTTGCCAATTATTAGCACATTTGGCAAAGACATCATGATCAACTGCTGCAAAGTCTCCTATAAAAGTTAATTAAAACATTATTTACATCACATGTACTGAATGAAAGCAAACATCAAATAAATACCAACAGCCATTAAAGAGAAATTAGTATGAATTAAACAGTTTTAATATTTTTCAGGACTTCATGCATACAATTCATACAATACTTAATTATTTGCATTCCAATTAAAAAACAACTAACAAATATGAGTTACTTCTACAGAAGCTTTGTTTTACTGGTTTGCACAATCATCTCACACAGCAAAATCCTCTCGTGGCAATGAGCTGGCTTAGGGATCTTAAGCCAACAAGATCCTGAGTCTCAGAATGCAGCAAAACCCTTTAAATTTATTATGTTCATGTTTCCTCTGACTAACCTATTGATACATATTTGTTTTATTGGCTCTAAGGTGCATTTCTACTGAAAAAAAAAAAATCCATTTCCTTTATTTCACGGTTTCTTTGGCCTCACCAAAAGGTGGATGTGAAAATCCCAGGGCTTTTTGCTGCAGTGACACTGGGCCAGCTGTGAATATAAAGGTACAAACCCCTGTGTGCACAATCCCATGGAATTTTAGCTGGAAGTGTCACACACCAGGCAGCAGCTCTGCCTATCTGTGCCATGGATTCCATCAATGGAGCTCCTGTAATGGCTGTAATCGGGTCAAATCCCCAGTCTAGACAGAGCCTAATTCTCCTGAAGCAGAATAGTCTCTCTCCTGTTCCCAGATATTTATTCCCAGCAGATGCCATCCTATAGTCAGGCTTTTTGTTTTTCCACAGTGACAGATCCATTACTATATAAAATGCTCCTCCTCAAAAGCAACATATTCCAGAAGAGCCCAGGGCACACATCAGGTGTCACTGTAAGCAACAGCCTAACACAGGTCCACTTGCTTTAGGTCAAATTGAACAAAACCCCAACATTTCTTGAAAAACACCAGTAGAAATTACTAGTTACAGCTATACTTGAAAGTTCCCACCAGTTCATAAAAAATATCAATATTATACCTGAATTGATTAATAGTAGACTGCAAAATATACATTTAACCAACTGTGACACCTGTGCTTCTCAGACTTTGATAAAGACAATTTTCAAATAAAAATAAGACATGAAGTGCACCATAGGATGTTTTAAATCAATATAAAACAGATAAAATACAATGAATTTCACAAGTGTCAACAGCTACTATGAGAGAAAATCACATATTTTTAGAGTGGCTTTTTGTTGTTTGCTTTGTTGTTTTTTGGGGGTGGTTTTTGGTAGTATCTCAAATAAATCCATGATGCTATCATAAAGCTGTATCAAAGCAGAGTATGAGCAGCAGTAAGCAGAACATGTGTCCTGAACAGACACGAGCACCTGTTTCCTCCCAACACCTCTGCCCTGCCCCAGAGATGTCTGACACCTTTTCTGTCTCTTGGTGTTAACCTCAGCACTGGCTTTGCTTGCACAAACTTGCACAGTTCACTAGCATTTATTTTACTGAAAATTTTCACCTCCTCAGTCAAATCTGCTGAGAGTCATGGACACTCACTGGAATAAACCTCTTGAGCCCACCAAAAAATTAGAATAATTTATCTTGAACTAACTGCTGAGAACAGTTCCATGCTCTTACATTACCAAGAAATGTACACACTCCAATTACTGCTTCAGGACCAGAATTGTAATTCCAGAGAATAACAAAGATGATAGAGGAACAAAAAAATTGACTAATCTAACATTACACCTTAATTTTGAATGCTAAATTCTACCAGTGCAGGTTTTTTGACAAGTACATCCACAAGTTTTTTGACAGGTACATCCACAGCACTGATGTGATTTTTCACTAAACTGAGAGAAGGTTTTCCACAGATGTTACAAAAAACACATGGAACAAACCAGCATGGACAAGCTCACAATGAGAAGTGATAAGAGTTAGGTTAACACAGCGCTAAAAATCCCAAATTCCCACATTCATCAGTGTCTGATGCCAACCCTGAGGACAATCCTGTGTCAGTGCAGTGAGTGGTGTCCTGTCCCCTCCCTGGGCTCCCAGGAACACCCCCAGGGACAGCCCCAGGCAGGGCTCCTGTACTCTCAGTTTTCAGGAGCACTGGGCTGTGAGGCTCCTGCCTCAGCCCAGCCTAAGGGAGGCCTCTCAGTTTGATTCCAAGGCATCCATCAAGCTTTCCTGCCTTGGGGAATTTCACAGGTGACAGGAACTCAAGTGACCTCTCTGTGAAACAGCCCATCCTTTAACACTTTAACCACCACAGAGCACAAACCTCCCTGCAGGCACTGTAGAGAGTGAGCATCTACACATGCAAAAAGCAATTTTAGATTCCAAGGAGCTCTCCAGCCTTCACCCCTGCTAGAAACACCAGCACATGTTTGCATGGTGACCAAAACCCTGAAAGACTGGGGAGGAAAAGAGGGGGAAGTGTATAAAACAGTTAAAAAAGGGCAGTTTAATATAGCTTGGACCACTAAAGGCATGGTGACTGGTTTAACTGTTTCTTAAAAAAGAATCTTTTTTTATTTTAAAAAAGCTCTAATGAACTTGTTTCCATCAAAAAGGTTTGGAGCAACATCTGCAATCCTGAACAATCCAAAATTACCTAAATGCCATCAATTCTGCCTGGTCCTGGAGCACCTGGACTGGTGATACCACGAGGCCAGTGCAGGATGGGGAATGCATTGTGTTCCAAAAAAGATCAATCCTGTCAGTGTTTGTGCCTCCTGTTGCACCAGTTGTGGAACACTAATGCCTGGTGGAAAATTACTTCCTTTAGGAAAAGGAAAAACACATGGGCCTTAGCAGGCAGCACATAAATCCACATGCAGGGGCTGCAAAGGAGAGAAGGGTGGAAGTGGTGGGAAGGTGTTCCATGGCTGGTCAGGGCAGTGACAGCTGGGAATCCTCACTGCACTCCCAGTTTTGGGAAGCAGTGACAGCTGGGAACCCTCACTGCACTCCCAGTTTTGGGAAGCAGTGACAGCTGGGAACCCTCACTGCACTCCCAGTTTTGGGAAGCACACACTGTCTGTGGACACAGGAGGAACAGCAGACTCCAGGCCAGGAGCTGTGGGGAGAGGCAGAGCAAAGGATTTCTCCCAGGTCTGGGCTCTCCTGGCAGGAAGGGCACAAAAGCCACACTAAAGGGACACCGGTGACAGCAGCAGTGCCCAGCTGTGGTGTGTCCATGTGTACAGCACCCTGTCCAGCTCAGCATCCAGCAGGCACAGGACCAGCTCCCACTGCTGCATCAAACTTCAGTGGCTCTTCTACATCTCTTGGATCCTCACTGCATTTACTACAAATTCCCACATTAATTCCAAGCCCAGTAAATTTCATCATGTTTTTCTAACAAAAATTTCATTTACAAGACTAAATGCACATCTCTCACTGGCACAAAACTTGCTTCAACTCAGAAAATACCAACCACAGGAGTAATTGCACACACAGAGTCTCTATTCTGTAAACAGATCATTATTCATACAAAAGTTCATTTACACCACCTTTATACCTTAGAAGTGATAAGAAATTTGACCAGATATCTAAACAATCATCTCTTATTCATCATACTCCTGTTACCCTTAAAGCCATAACTATAGAAGAAAATTTAGAAATAATTCCAGGCAAAACATAACACAACAAATAGTTACTGACCTGATAGTAAGTTTTGATTTGTTTCACCAAAATAGACAAATTTTGAATCCTTAATGATGCATCATTGTTTACTTTTTTGTTTATCCTCTGATTAGCAGACTTTGGATTGCTGTGAAAAGAAAAGAAAAAAGAATACATTAAACACACTGAACATTAATCTTTAAAGCTTTGTCTACAAAACAAATGGTATAGTTAACATGCCAGCACAGCCATTCCTTGTCTTGATAACCAGCCTTGTTTTTGTTTTTCCCTCCACAAATCAATAAGGAGTTGTGGAAGATGGAAAGAGCTTGAAATGTGTCTGTGACAGAGCCAGCCAGCCTCACATTCCCGTTTGCTGCCAATGCAGCCTGAAACTGGGAGCACCCACCACAACTCCCAGGGAATGGCTCTGACAGGAAAGTTTCTGTGTCTCTTTGATGGTATTTTACTAGGAACAAAATGCAATTTTTAACTTTGAGAATGATGAGGAATATGAAACACATCATACTAACACACACTAAACTGTTTAAAATGTATTTACAGATTGCTGGAATGTAACGATGGGATTATTAATTGGAGTTTTTGTTATGTATTATCGTACACTACCAGATTTTTCTCTGGTTTGTCTTGGCTTCAGGGAGGGAATCAATCACTTTTTTCTTCACAAAGCAGAAAGGATCTGAGGAAAGGCAGATGAGTCACCCTTTTCAATACCTTGTAACACACAGAGGACAGCAGGACAGCCATTCACTGGGATTTCCCATGGAAAACCATGCAGAATCAAAGCACACCCCATAACACTCTCTGAAATGTTTGAAGAATTCCTAAGGGATGGCCAATGTGAAGTTTCTCTCTTTTACAGATTCCTGATACAGTTGCACAACACAACTTTTGATATTCAATGGTATTATTTTATTGTTCAATGATATTATTATGATCAGATAAATGAGAACTGGCTGGGATGCTGCACTCAAAAACAAACTCCCAATTTCTCCCTGTCAAACCAGGGCTTCCAGCAGGGATATGTGTCTGCTGGCTCTGGTTTTATTCAACATTGTCATTAATGATTTAAACAATGGAATACAGAATACACTTTCCAGAACAGCCACTGGCAAACTTTAGGAGAAAAAAACCCCAAAGAACAACCTTCAAAAAATACTATGGGAATGGAGAATGATCCTGGTAATGTGCAAAAGTAATGGAATTCAATAACTCACTCACGAGCAAAGGATTAGAGTCAGAATCAAATGCAGAAAGAGAAGTTATTTGCTATAAAACAAAAATGACCCGAATATTGTGGTATCATGACTTACTCTGATGCAATTTATCCTTTTGATTGGTAGTTTCACATACTCTCTGTATAAAAATTAAATATTTTTCATTTATATATAAGTTACCTACACAAACTTTATTTGCCTTTTACAGCTAGCTTAAATTTAGCATATTAGATTTTTTTAAAAATATATATATATTTATGTCTTTTCTTCAGTTTATTGCTATCAGCATTTCCTGGCTTATAAACACAAATAGAAATAATAAAAAAACACTGCTGGGAAAGGAAGTCAGGTCATATAAAAAATGCACCTCCAACACACAGCCATTCCTAAAAGAAAAGCAGTAGGCACAGTATCTTTTTTCTGTATTTATTATTATAAATCTAGGAAAATTAGGACACAGGTAATTGCCTCATTCCTAAATGCTCATCACCATGTTCCTAAAAATATTATAAACAATTAAAATACATTTTAGAACATATTAGCCAAACCATGTGACTAAGATGTCACCTTGGGTTTATTAGATCAGCCAACCTGTAGCTGTGAAAGCAACTAAATGGGCTAAAAATAATTATACTTTGCAGATGCACAGAACAGGACTCCTTTCCACACTGAATTCATTCAAATTTGTTAAAATCAGAAGAGAAAATCCACAATAAATCCTGCTGACCTACAGAGATCAGCTGAAGTCTCCTATTTCTACATGCATATCTCCAAAAGGCCGATTTGGGCCCTTAATCTTCATCTTTAATCTTAATGACCATGGGATTATCTCTGGGCTTTTTCATCATCTTCAGCAGCATTTCTACAGCCACACATTTCAGATGCCTCTCCCTTTAGAGCACTCAAAACAGGGCACAGGGGTTTCCTGGAAGTTGTGCCAGCTCTTATTTTAGCATCAACACCAAAATTAGTGTGCAGCCACAAGAACTCAAAACACAGACGTCATAAAAGCTCAGGCTTTCCATTTTCTCATTTCCAAAGCTGCATTAGGATATTGAGATTGATCCTGAATGAACAAAAATTTCAATATTTGCATAGCCCTGGATCTTCATGACACCACAGGATCAGCCCAGCCAGCAGGGAAGAGCTGCTTTAACAACCTCACCTCCTTCTATGACAAGCTCAGTGCCAAAATGATTCATTCCTGTAGCTTAAAACAGAATTTGGAGGGTTTTTTGTTTTGGTTTGGCTTTTTGTTGTTGGCTTAAATTGCAGGAAGCAGTTTACTGAGATTGTGAATTTTGCTGGGAAAACTTGGGCTGCAGACGTGCTCTGGAGCTGGATTTTTACCACTGGGAAAAACTCCACTGTCCAGTTTCAAGATGCTCTGCTAGAGCAAACAACCAGCAGTTAAAATCAGAATGTCAGCTTTGGGACAACCTGGTGCACAGAAAAAAATTAGTTTAGTAATTTTAAACTTTTCCAAAAGATTATGGCAAAGGGTCCAACAGATACCCAAACTCCAAGTTCCCTTAACATTTTTTCAGCAGAAGTTAAAGTGAGAACAAGAAGTTTAACCCACTGGCTTTAAGGTTCAATAAAAGGAAGGTAGTGAGATATCAGTACTACTCTCTACCAATCATTTTAAATTTAATTAAACATGTACCCTCAATAACTCATTATTGGTAGCAGATTCCTTTTTCTGGTTTTTTTAATAAATGTCTCTTGGCTCATTATTCTTCAACCATGGAAGGTCAGTTGTCTTTGACACTCTCAATTAGCACGTGCTAGCCATGACTAGGATGAGTGACTTGGACACAAAAATTGTTTCCCATGCTTGCCAGAGTGCAATGCTGCCCTCAGCACCTTCCAGTGCAAACAGGACTTCACCTCTGTGCTGCAGTGATTGAGATTCTTCTAACCACATGATGCCATGAAATGATTATAAACACAGACTCTTTATAGGCTACCTGCTAAAAATGACCCTGCACTGAAAAGTAAATGTTGAAAACTGAGGGATTCCCCCCCAGCAGCCTCTGTGCTGCTGTTCAGCAGAGCTCCCTAATCTTCAGGCACTGATTTATTTCTACCTTTCAGATTGTGTTAGAACTGTCAGGTTTGTGTATGGAACAGCCAAGCACAGACCTGACAGATCCCTCCTCACACCAATGTTATGAAAGGTCCTAATCATGGTCCTTGAACAGGAAATTCCTTATTAAAAAAAAAAAAACCAAACAACTAAATCCACCTTCACCTCCAATACTGATAACTAGGTCTCATTTTCTCAAAGACTCCAACCTGAACACTCAGTACTCTCCTTAATCCACTAAACAGCATTTTAAATATTATTTATTTAGTCAATGTAGTTCATCATCTCAAGTATTGATATCTTAATTTGTCCCTCTTGAAGAGAGAATATAGCAGGATGCTGGCTGCACATTTCCATTTTATGTGGTTTGTAGAAATTTTTTCAGGCTGGTCCAAGACATGGCATACCAATACTTTTTACTAAGCATGAAGTCTGATGTACAACTACTTTTCATACAGAAAGATAAAATTCTAAACATGAACTGCCAGAACCTTCTAAGAGCAACTCAAAACTCATTTACAGTTCTGGAAAACTAATTTGTTACAGATTTTAATTTAAACTTATACCCATAAGTTGAACTGCTGAATTTCTATGACCAGTATAATGTTTGCATTTTTATTAGTGCAAAACAATTCTGTTTACTAGATTAGGATATAACAGTATATTAGAATAGTATATAATAGTATATAGTATAGTATATAATAGTAATAGTATAGTATATAATAGTAAATAGGTCCAGTGACACTGAAATAAACTGATGGAAATACAGGATGCAAATTAAGTAATTTTGAAGATAAAAAGGATCTACATTGCCAGTTTAAGAAACACCTTTAAAAAGCAGTGTCTTAAAACTCTGTTTTTAAAACCTTCTGATTCTGGTGGCCACTATAAACATTTTAAAGGCCATCCATGCTCTGAACTGCTCCTTTTATGAGGTGGGGATACTGAGCTGCTTCAGTGGCAAACAGCCCAGCAAAATAGGGCAAATCTGTCTAGAAGTCGATAGGAAGCAGAGCGGTAAAAGATCCCCTGAAGCAATTTTACATTTAAGAGCAACCTACTTATGACAAGATACATTAATTTCAATAGCAATAAAACCAGACAGGAGCATCTATCCCAATAATGCATTAGTTTAAAACTCCTGATTACACAGGGAACTTCAGTGATTTTTGAAATACTACCAGTGTCATGAATCACAGATTGAGACTTCATATAATCAGGGATTATGTGTCTTTAATTTTTCATTGACCAAAATCTATCAGAAATGGGAATGTGATAGCTTAATGGCCTCATGCTTAAATCTATGCAGACTGCAAACCAGTTGTGTCCTCCCTTGCCATCTGTTCCTTGATGGTACTTAATGATTAAGTCTGGTATCATAACGCTCCCTAATTTGAAATATACCATTGTTTGAATGTGTTTGGTGAGTCCAGTGAAATGCTACCCTGTGGTTCAGCTTACAGCAGCACAGCATTCACTTGTACAAATAAATGCTGCATGCCTAATAAAGTTTATTTTCTGCCAAGTCCTTTTAACTGGAATGCTGAGGTACCTGTCAAATATTTCAGTAATTACTGATAACAGAATTTTGGGATAGACTTCAACTAATAAAGCAGCACCTTCATTATTTACTACTGGCACAAAAATAATAAGCACGCTCAAAACGTGCTTTACAAAGAGATTTAATACAGAAGTGTCTTTTTACTGACAAAACCATAAAGAAATAAAAAAAAAAACAACTGGGGTTTTCATTGGAGAATAATGGATAATCTCGAAATTGCTTAACATTCTACAATCTACCTTTTAGTTGTAAGACACTGTATTTCCATCCTTGAGACAATACTGCTTGAGCAGCAACCAATGCAGTGTTGAAATGGTCATCTGCTCAAAGGTCTGAGGATGCCCCAAACACTGAGATACACTTTGCCACAAAATCAATATTAATACCTCCATTTAAGGGCACTGTGCTAACTCTGCACTTAGCAAGGACTGACTGAGTGCCAGAAGTCCAACAGCTGTATCCAACGTTTTCTGCCTCGTGATCCTGCGAGCTTTAGGAAGCAGGCCCAACTTCAAAAGTCTTTTGGCCCTTGAACAAAACCCCACTTCCTAGGATTATGTCCAACATCATAAACTGTTAGGAGGCTGAAGCCCTATGTCTACTGAAAAATAAAAACAACCAAACCACGACCAAGTGGCCTGACCCAAACAGAGTGGCTGGTGGGATCACAGGGAGCACTGCCAAGAACGTATCTGTGCATACTGAGCACATGCACACAGCTTCCCTCTGCCAGCCTCAGCTCAGCATCTGAGTGCTCAACTGCTCAAGCTGCATGGCTCCTCAAGGCTGCAGGCTGCAGGAAGAGCTGCAGCTGTGTCCTGCCTGTGTCTCCCTGCCCCAGGGATGGGACCTGCTGCACATCACAGCCACTGCCTGGTCCCCATCAGTGTGAAGGGACATCCCCGGACAGCCCCACACTGCCAGGGACATGGGGATGTGCCAACAGCCAGGCTGAGCCACAGGGCATTCAACAGGTCTGCTGACTGAGCTTTCATTTCTTCTTCCCAGGGTTTAAACAAAGTGCAGAACGGCCCAGATTTATTTTTTGTTCTCTCTTCCCTAACTGCAGTGAAGAAGATGTATGCAGGTGAGTAAAATGTGTGAGAAAACAAGAAAGGAGGTAAAACAGTTCACCTGTTTGACTGAACACATCTGTGACTACGCAAACTCTTGTGGAAAAAACCAAAACCTTGGACCCTTGTGACCATGTTCACAGGAGTCTGAGGATGAGGGAAGAGATGAGGATTTGCCTTAATGTTTTAGAAGGCTTGATTTATTATTTTATGATATATTTATATTAAAACTATACTAAGAGAATAGAAGAAAGGATTTCATCAGAAGGCTGACTAAGAATAGAAAAGGAATGATAACAAAGGCTTGTGACTAAGACTGAGACAACTGGACTGTGATTGGCCATTAATTAAAAACAACCACATGAGATCATTCACAGATGCACCTGTTGCATTCCACAGAAGCAGACAACCATTGTTTACATTTTGTTTTTGAGGCTTCTCAGCAGAAAAACCTTAAGGAAAGGATTTTTCATAAAATGTGTCTGTGACAGACCTTCAGTTCCAAGTTTACACAGCAACCACTGTCTTTAAGGCCGTCCATGCTCTGAACTGCTCCTTTTATGAGATATTTCATCAAATAGTATGAAATAACTTCATTACTATTGTTTCACCTTGACTATTCTCTTCCTATCACACTAAAAGGTGATATGTAAAAATAAAGCTTTCTGCCAAAAGTTGAACCTAGTGAGTCACTGCTGACCACACCAAGTAAAGCTCCCCAAGTAAAGCTGGGTGAGCTCCCCACAACAAATCAATGAGTGGCAAAAGGTAATCTGGCTGCCACCAAATTTACAAGTGTCACTCACAGAAAGGAAAATCTAAAAGTATTCAGAGCAGCACAGAGCACTTACACAAAATAAGGAAAATCTACAGGATTCAGAGCAGCACAGAGCACTTAACACACAAAATAAACACACCTAGATATTAAAAATTTGAGAATTCCCAGAAGAAATATCAACAAACAAAGTATTTTTAGTGAGGAAAAACATACGAGAACCAGAAAGTCTGACAAACCCACTCTACCCCACAAACCAAAATATCTTTCAAGGAATATCTTGTTGGTTTGCTTGGTTGGTTTTGAAGGGTTTTTTAACTACAGAAGGTTTAGCAGGAAATATCATTTGAAAAGGGAGAATTAAACTGATGTAGTGCTTGCACCACACAATTTTCCAAATTAAACTAAACCCAAAAGGTGCCCAAGGATGCAGGAGTGTACAGGGCAAAGGCCAGGAAAGCAACAACATGGACACGCCACAGAAGCAAAATACTGAGGATACTGAAGTCTGAAGTTCTGACTTCTACTTCAAGCACTGCCTGTCATTTTCCCGTTCAGAGCCAACATTTTTTACTTCTGAAACGCGTCCAAATTTTCAAGACCTATTCAGCTGAGTCCCAAAAAGCAGAGCAGTTGAGAACTACTTGGTTTTGTGATTAACACCTCAAAGCAACTGAGCACGGGAGCTCTGCAAACATCCAAACATCAGCACCCCCAGCGATGCTGTGAGAGCGGTAACATCACATGCAAAGAGCTTCACACACAAACACTGCCACATTTAAAATGTTAACAAAAGGGAAAATGACTATGCAGGATTTAAAAGCAATACACATTTATGCAGTCTTCTTTATTTAAGCTGAAAAAAACACTTTAAAACTTGTCCTTGCAAGCTCCTCTTATTTTCTTCTATCCTAACTAACAGCACCACAGCAATATGTACTTTGCTTTCTTTGATAATCACAGCACTACCAAAAATTATTTCTCCTTTAAAAGACTTGGAAAAACTCATTTTACTCCTGACTATAAACTTGGCTGAAGCTTCAAATTCTCAAACAAATTAGTTCTCACTTCAGAGTCACAAATAGTCTGACCACAGGTAAACACCTCAGTACTCAGCACAAACAACTACAGGAAATACTGATGTGGGATGGCACCAAAGCTAAACAAATATTGCAGTTTTAGTGACTAGAAAGATCTTCAGTTGTAAAAAAACCACCACAGATATCCATGAAATACTTTTGGTTGGAACACCATGACTGTAGATAAGTTCCTTTCTTATGAAGGGAAATAAACCCTCTGTAAGTAAATGATTAATAATAAAATACATCTTTTGACTGATAATAAAAGACATATTTTCATCATTCTCTACAGCCACTGTTAGACTAGTGACAATGTGACATTTGCCTGCATTCTCTCACACATCTCCCTGGCTCTGTATTCTGGTTTTGCCCAGCACACACAATACTCCAAATGTACAGCAAGTGTATTCCCAAGCTACCAGGAAATTCCAGCAGACACTTTTTGCTCAGGGGCTTATTTAAGAAAAACAAAGATACCAAACAGAGAAAAACTAGAGCAAATATTTCCCTGAAGCTTAAACCAAGATAAAATTCTGTAATAAACCTAAGTGGACTGTCTTCTGTCACTGTAGGAAAGAAAGCAAGTATTGGAGTGTCTCTAAATGTGCAACACAAAGATTCACTCAATGGCCAGGAATACAACAGACACCATTTATGGGTTCATCCCTTACAATTTCCCATCCCAAAATACAACATCTGGCAATTTTTGCTTGGGTCTAGCAGTAGCCTTGCTTCAATTCATCCCATTAAACAAAAGAGAAGCATTTTGCAAACAGTGCTCAACAACAACTGCCTCTGGAGCATCTTCAGGATAAAGGCTGGACTCTGAAACAAAGCAAACAAACACAGACACTCTCCCACAGTTATTCCCAAATAATCTTGGACCACTGAGGTCATGTGCTCTAACAAAGCAGCATCTTGGAAAAATGTCTTGATCCCTAAATAATTACTACCTAGGGAAAAGTGGTGCATTACAAAAGACAAGGAAGGCAACAAATTGCTATTTAGCTTAGAGAAAAAGGAGGAGGAAACAAAAATAAGAACATATGAACAAACACAAAACTCAAAAGTCCCTTCTTAACAGAAGAAACAAATGAAGAACATCTAGAAGTAAATCTCAAATTTGGTGTAAGATAAGATGAGCTTGATTTAGCACCCAAATTCAGTTAACTAGGTTAGTTTTCAAAAGGAAGATCAGAGCACAGCAATACTTTGCAAAGGTTTGTGGTGGAGAGATCCCCAGAGCATGAAACCAGCATCCCCATGAAAGCTGAAGCAGCACAGCCCTGCCACTGAAGGGTACAAGCTGATCAGCCAGGTGCCCAAAGCCAACTTAAAACTGGATTTTACTGCTGCTCTTATTCTCATGGAGTGCTTTGAAACAGCATGCAGAATGTGAAATGCAAAATTCTCTGAAAAAGAAACTGCAAAGCCATAGTGAATGCATGTTCTTTCCTTGCCAGAATGCTTTCAATGCTGAGACAAGTTATTTTGATATTACATCTAAGATGGCTATTTATGGAATAGGTTGACAGGCTTAAAAGAATTCTCTGTGTGTATTAAAAAATAGTTTTAAATTCAGCTTTTATTCCCTGCTACTAGCCTAGAGTAAGGATGGGGACAGTAGCAGGCTACCAAAAGAAATAAGGAGACAGAGTCAAAGAAAGATAACCAAGATGGCACACAAAGGAGAGAGGACAGAAGTGGATGTGTAAAGGAAAGTTAGATTATTTCATTCCTAATCTTCAAGATTTTGCACAGAACAAGAGTGAACTACAGAGTAGTTTCCTGCTCAGAAATACATCAGGGTAGCCAGGATGAAGGAAAATGGACATCAGCTGTGGAAAAGGGCACAAAAGCTTAACAAAACCTAGTAAAACAAAGACAGGCCAAGATCAAGCACTTCAAGCATTCCATGTTCAACCCATGCATTTTCCCCCTCTATCAAAAACCCCAGCACCCCACAGGTGTGGGGATCAGCTTGTGTCCACCTCACCTGCCCAATTCAGAGCTCACTGCAGGCTGATGGTCCCATCTAAAATCATTCATCTTTACACTAAGAACTACATTTCCTCTTCTCTAATCAAAAGAGTTTAATTTCAACAGTCCTGGTGCACATTGTGCTGGAGCACTTACTAAAGAATTTGCTTCTTTACAAAAAAAGGGACTGTTACAAATTCAGTTTTCCTGAAGAAAAATCTCAGCCCTGCTGCTGCAGAACGACTCTTGGGAGTAACAACTCTCACAAAGTCCAGGTGACACCTTGCACCTGTGGAAAATCTGACAGAGCACATCTGGGAAGTGTGAATCTACACCATGAAGTGATAAAGGTGTGGATTATAATATTATCTGTTAATAATAGCTGACCTTTTTCTAAAATACACATTCCTAAAGTCCTTTTCCTCAAAACTCTTTTCCATTTCCCCACCCAGGCAGGGCCTGGCTGAAGCTGCTCTTCCCAAGAAGGAGTTAATGGACTGAGGGGCTGCACTCTTTCACAGAGCCTGGCAGCTGGCTCCAGCTCTGGAGACAGAGTCCAGTTTTCAGGGGGAGATATAGGCAAGCCAGGAGTATGGGCTGGCAAGCTGAAGTGCTTGGAAAAAAGCACACAAGTGAAGGCTGAGAGCTGCAAAGAGCAGCCAAGGAAGCTGTCCACATTCTAGGCACACACCACCAGGCAGCCAGTCCACCTGGAAAATCTGATGCTGTGAAAGGCCTGCAAGTGGATTTAGTCACCAAAAAACAGTGGGAGAATGGTAAAAGGGGAAAAACCTGGGAGAAGAATGAAAGACTGCATCTTTGAAGTAGTTTTCAGCATGTCTGCATGCAAAGACTGATATGGAAAGTATCACTTAATTTATGTAACGAAGACCAAAGTTATAAAAGGCACACTGGGATGAAAGCAGCCAGGTTTTCCAGACAGTGGATTAAATTAATTCAGTTCCAGAGTTTGGTTCTGTACATTACCAACTCTGCACACAGTCTGGGTCCAACACTTCCTTTAAACCAGATTTACTTCCACAAATACAAAGCACAGTAATATAGAACAATTAAAGCTAAAATACTGTTTCAAGTCTTTGTTGCTTGACCAAATATTAATGGTGGTGGTAAATGTAATGAAAGCCCCAATCTTGTAAGTACTTGCAGCTGTCTCTTTTTATTCAAAGGACCCAGCAAGACTCTTGTCAGTTTGGGAACCACAGCTCATACTGAAAGACTTTCATCGTTTCTTACCCAATCCTATTGGAATTCAGTTAACAAGTATCAGAGAACAAGACCTATCAAACATGGAAATAAATACCAAGCAGAAAACGAGTGTTTCTGTAAAAATACTGCATGTTTTTTTGGATCAGAGGAATTTATAAACAGTACATTGCTAAGACTACTAAAATAACCTGAGGTGATGTTAATCAGGATCTGGAAAAATATCTCCAGGACAACTGAGTATTGTTTTACTGCAATTGTAATTGGGTGTGCAACAGGTGACTAATCCACTGAATGATACTGGCTCCCTGCTTTCAGTACCACACACAACAGATTCCACTCCAGCCTAGGAGCACTTTATAAATATAAATTAGAAGCACTAGGATACAGAGGTGCAGTGAAGGTATGAGGCATTCTTGGCATGCTCCTCCACCTCCCTGCCATGGCAGAACACCAGCACAGTGATCTCTGGTGCTCTGATTTATTTCCAAGATGCATGACCCCTTTTTTGTATCAAAGAGCACAAAGATAAAGGCTCAGATTTAGAAAGACAGATGGGTTTCTATGTACAGGAATCAGATACTGAGTGATCCCAGCAGAAGGTAAGTAACCGGATACTTCTGAAGCACGGAACCTAAATTTAAACAGGAAATTAGAGACATTCTCTCAAGTTAGGAGCTAATATTATAAACACTGGGAATCTCCTTAATTAAAAACAAAATTTACAAAAATAATATCAATTGGCCTGTAGCATCTCCAGTAAGGAAGAGCCCTTCAGATATAAGTGGTCACTGAACAGAATCTGGGCATTTTTTCACATGTCCCAAAACATCCAAAGGTAAAAATCATACAAGGAATGCAATGAGTTCTCTCATGGATGAGGTACTGATAAACTCAGTGCTGACAAATCTCAGCACCAGCAGCATCCTGCAACAATTCCAATGCTGACACCTCCCTTCCCTGTCTGAATCATTACAATTGTTGAAAATAAAGTTGACCCAGACAAGCACAAGGAGAACCAAATGCTGGACTCTCACTTGCAGATGATGGAGGGCAGGATTAACTCTTTTCTAACTGAACAAAAAACCTTCTCTAATGAACAAAGCCACTTTTTTTTTTTTTGACTGTGTAACTGTTTACAAACCATGCCTAATCCAATATTAACACTCACTTTTATGGTCACAGAATTTGTTTTTTCAACATTTGGCAAGAAAAAAGTAAGAATTAAAGCATATGTGCAGCAGGAGCACAGCACCTCTAACAGCCCCCACTGCCATAGTTCCTAACCACAGACCTCTAGTTCTCAAGTGAAGTCACTGGGCTTTAAAAAAAAAACCCAACCAAACAACCAAAAAAGCTTCCCCAAGCCCAACATTCTGATGAAAAACACCCTTCTTTTGAAGTCACATGACACAAACTTTTCTGCCACATTTCCTCAATATATGTTAGTAAAGAATAAAAGGAAACTAAAAGAGAAATAAAACCAGAGAACACTGTTAATAATCTGTGTTGATGATTAATTAGAGCTGCATCTTGGAAGTGTTTTTGCAAATGAAGACACTTGCTTAATAGCTGGATATTCAAAATGAACAGGGCTAAAAGTTAACACAGGTTTCCACAGTGACTTCACCACAGACAGGACCACACTGCAGAACATGAAACAATTTTTCCCCTATTTCAATCCTGGCACAAAACCCAAAACAAACTGAACTTTCCCAAAATATGAGCAGAGTTCTAAGAGGCAATTCTAAGCAGCTCCCAAAAGACCTTCCAGTGTAGTGACATATTTCTAAAATTAATTTTATTTGTACACCAATGCTTTTCCACACACCTCCAGTTTGAGGTATTTTTCACTGTTCTGAATACCAAACTAATGTTTTTTAAATTTATATCTCCAATGTGTATTTTTTTTACACACACACACCCAATGGTCCCTAAGTACAGTAATCATGGCATGGGGTCAAGGATGCACAAAGTCACAGCCAAATCCAACACACTTTGCCTCAGGCATGGGAATGCTCCTTCTCCACAGTTTTCCATTTTACATACATGCATCAATTTATACTCAGTATTAAAAAATGGACTGGAAAAAAGTTTAATATGATATTCTTCAAAATCACATTGTTCCAGTGCTAAATTTGCCTTCCAGCTGTCAAACTTTTTTATCCCATACAAGTTCTACATATCAAATGCGTGGCCACAGCTGACAATCTACTTACTTTATGCAATCCAAGAAAAAAAGAAAGAAGTTGTAAAATAAAAATACTGTTCTTCAGTGAAATGCATCACTTCAAATTCTTATTAAAGTGTGCCAGATTCCACTCAGAATATTTTTTTTTCCAAAAATTCCATTCCACCAAGTTTACCATGTTTTTCAACATTAGAAGTGAATACTTGGGAGCGTTAGTTATAGAGAAATAGGTGACAAAGGCAATACTGGTTTGAAAAGGCTGTGAATTCACACTTAAATGTGGTGAAGTGTTGCTCTTTAAACACAGACTAGTTACACAAGCTGAACACCAAGGGTAAGAACTTTTAAAGCCCTAAACATGAATAAAAGCTGTGAACAGAGCAGGAGGATGCCCATCCCTGAGCAGTGTTCCTGAGGAACAGCTGCCAACACAAGCTGCTCACACACTGATGGATGTACCCAGCCGGCCATAAGCCCACAGCTTTTCATACCTATACAGAAAAATGGATGGATTTCTCTGCAGGAACTCAAAATATCAAAAGAAAAAAAAAAAAAGGTATGTAGAAATTTTTGCACTAGTAACACTTTTATGATTATATCACTAGACACCTGACAAGTGTTACTCTCCAGCATGACAGTAGTGGGCAACATTCCAGTCAAAATTACGATTAACAGAGAGCCACTGTAAAGGATTTTTTCTGACAAGCAGAGTTTCCAATAAATAGTTTATAACCCCATGTAAAAACGTTTCTTCTGTTGGCTATAGCCAGAAAACACTGTAAACTCATAATTAAAGCATCAGCTTTACTGCTCAACCGCTATCTAGTCTAATTAGGAAATGTGGAAAATGAAGAGGAAGGAGTTTAAGGGCAGTCCTTTTGCTCAGTTGATGTGTGAGTTGCATGCCATCCTCAAGTTGCATGTCACGTGCACCAAGATATGGATTAGAACCTTATTAGCCAAGCAAATTTATTCCGAATTTTCTTTATGAGCATGACTTACAGGAGGATGAACCTTTTTTTATGCCTCTCAGTGGAAACCTGGGAAACTATTTACAGTCATCCCATTTTCCAGTAAGTTCTACAATGATGATTCAGCCTGTATCACGCTATACATCCTGCAAATACACTGCTCGGACATTCAGCTGTGTGGAGCTGGGATCTGCCACGATCCCAAGCCTCCTCTTAACTCACCACATGACCGGGTCACGCACAAATGAAAGTAATTTACCAAGGTCAATAAGGGGAGGAGGGGGGAAAGGATTTTTCATAAGGCAGCAAAAAAATACAAGAGAAACAAACCAGCAAAAAATTACCCCAAGGCAGCGCTTGCCCACACTCACATTTGCAGCATGACTTCGTTCAGATACACTCCATCCACCAGCGCCACATACTCCTCCAGGTTGGTCCCATTTCCTCCAGCCAGCGGTCCGAACGTCTTCACCTGGAACAGAAGCAGCAGCAGCACCGTGACACCGAGTCCACCTCGCTCCCCTGCCGCAAGGCTCTTCTCAAACAATGAGCAAATCGAACCAGGAACGTGTGAGGGGAAAATGAACGCTTACCCAGGTGACAAGAGGGCTCGACATGAACTGCTCCAGAAGGGGTGTGAAGATCTCGTTCTCCATTTTACAAAAAAATGGTTAACATCAATGCAGCTCCTCTGATGCAAAAAAATCAAGATAAGTCCTTCACTGCAGCAACTCTCTGGAACGCTCCAAGGATTCAGCTGGAGTGAGTGAACCCCATTTTTACCAAGCGATGCAACACCAACAAAAGTCAGTGCAGTGGCAAGCGGGAATTATCTTCCTCTTTCAAGAAAAAATGCATCCGAAGGTCCATCTACGCCTATTTCAGCCTTTCCATTGATGCCTCTCCCTTCCTACATAGCGAAGAGGTGGAAGGAAGGAAGGAAGGAAAGAAAAGAGGGAGGCTGCCTTGCTACTGGGATTCTGCATCAGACAAAAAAAAAAAAAAAGAGAGGAAGGAAAAATCTGCTTCAGCAGCGGCAGCGCCTCAGAAAGGAAGGAGAAATTCCAGCGAAACTCCGCGAGCTCATCCTGCCCCTTCCCCACAAAAAAAGCCCCGAGCCCGGGCTCGGGGAGCGGCGAGGGCAGCGCCCCCCGCCCCTCTCGCAGCCAAGCCCCCCGGGCTGCGGCTGCACCAGAGCCCCGCTGCCCCCCCGCAATGGCACCGACGGGGAACCGGCCCCCGGAGGGATCGGGGGCTATTTTAAATCAGTTCCCTTTTCTATCCCTTCCCTTTTCCACTCAACTACGGCGCCGGAGAGCGGCAGGACCGGCACGCGCCGCCCGGCCCGGCAGCCTCGCCCTTCCCCCGCGCTGGCCGCTCCCCTCAGGCTCCGCTCTCCCCTCGCCGCTCCCGGAGCGCCCCCCGACCCCTCCCCAGCTGTTCTCCAGGCGCTCCGCCGCCGCTCCCCCGGCACCAGCTCCGCTCCTCTCCCCACCCCCCGTCCTCCCGAACTGCGGGGCCACCTCGCCTCAGCCAGCGCGGCCGCGCCGCATCGCTCGCCTCGTCCTCGTCCTCCTTCCCTCCCTGCCTGCCTCCCGCCCTCCCTGCCCGGCCGCCGGCTCCGGCGTGCGGATCCCTCCGCCCTGACCGGGTATCCCTCCGCCGCCGCTCGGGGATGGCGGCGCGATTAGAAAGGGGCGGGGCCGCGGCCAAACCGCTGCAGGACTCGCGCCCGGCGCGCGCGCGCGCGATGCGGCTGCGGGCACCGCTCAGCCTTCGGTGCGGCGAGGGGGAGAGGGAGCCTCGTCCCTTCCCCGCTCCGGGAATAAAGGTGCCCCTGAGGGATGACAATGCTCTTCCATTCCCCCTTTTGGGGGAATAGAGGTGCCCGTGAGAGAGATGCTCTTCCATTCCCCTCTTGTGGAATAAAGATGCCCGTGAGGGGAAAACTCAGCGCGGGAGGGATATTCTCCATTTCCCTTAGGAGAATAAAGGTGCCCGTGAGGCAAAAAGTGTAGGAGGGAAAGAAGCTCTTTCATTCTCCTTCGAGGAGTAAAGATGCCCGCGAGAGGTAAACTCAACCCAGAAGAATAAAAGTGCCCGTAAGGGAAAAAGCACATGAGAGAGGGACAGAGAGGTTCTTCCAATCATCTCTTGTGAAATGAAGGTGTCCGTGAGGGGAAAAGGGCGGGAACGAGATGCTCTTCCCTTTGGGGAGGGTACCCGTGAGGGAGGCAGATGCTCTTCATTCCTCCCCTAGGCAATAAAGGTGCCCGTGAGGGAAAACCTGAGCGCAGAAGGGATATTCTCCATTTTCCTTAGGAGAATAAACGGGCCCGTAAAGGGAAAAGCACGTGAGGGAGGGAGAGAGGGAGATGCTCTCCCATTTCCTTTCGGGGCAATAAAGGTGCCCGTGAGGGAAGGAAAAAGCAGGGGAAGGAGAGGCTCTTCCAATCACCTCTTGGAGAACGAAGGTGCCCATGAGGGGAGAAGGGCGGGAAGGAGGAGATGCTCTTCCTTTCCCCTTTGGGGAATAAAGGTACCCGTGAGGAAGAGAAATGCTCTTCCATTCCCCTCTTAGGGAATAAAGGTGCCGGTGGGGGAGAAAAACTTGGCACGGGAGGGATATTCTCCATCTCCTTTAGGAGAATAAAGGTGGCCGTAGGGAAAAAAGCACTGGAGGGAGAGAGGGAGGAAAGGAGAGGCTCTTCCATTCCCCCTGGGGGAGTAAAGGTGCCCGTAAGGGGAAAACTCAGCACGGGAGGGAGGAAGATCCTCTTGCATTCCCCTCATGTGGAATCAAGATGCCCGTGAGGGGAGAAGGGTGGGAAGGAGATCCTCTTCCATTCCCCTCTCGGGGAATAAAGGTAGCCGTGAGGGAAAAGTTCGGTGTGGGAGAGAGGTGACTTTCCATTGCCCGTTTAGGGACTAAAGGTATCCATGAGGGGAAAAGTGTGGGAGGAAAAGATGCTCTTTCATTCTCCTCTCGGGGAAAAAAGGGGCCCATGAGGGAAAAACTCAGTGCAGGACTGAGATATTCTTCCATTTCCCTTTTTGAGAATAAAGGTGCCTGTGAGGAGAAAAACTCTTACCCTCAGGAAGTGGAATCCAGAAGCAGGACAGGTTTTCTCCTCAGAAGGTGGAATCCAGACACACCCATGTTGAGGTGAAATCCAACTTTCTGAAAGGAAAGGTTTTGTGGGGAATCAGAGGATGACAAGCAGTGTGCTGGTCTCATCATTGTCCCTTCCCTGAGCCTTCTCCTGCTTCTTGTGCTTTCAGTATTCAGACCTGCATTAATACGCATGGATATATCTGCTTAATACATTATGTGCTTCATTGGCAAAGCATTTAAAAATATCTTAAACTAAATCCAGCTTCTCTTCTGTGTGGTATAAATTAAATTGCAGCAGCATTTTGTCAAATACCTTTAGTTTTGCACACCTAATTAAAAAAAAATCCCACAAAACATTGCAATGGAAGTGACTGAAATTAAGTGCTTTTGAAAAAAAATCAAGTAACAGCTAAACAGATAAGGTTTTTCTTAACCCAAATACCACATATACATTTTTCCTAATGTCCAAGACTAGGGAAAATTTCCAATTCCAATCATGACTTGTTTCACAGAATGCCTAAGTAACAGATTAGAAAAATAAATTATGGACCTTGTAATATTAGTCTGCCCTTTGCATTCTAAGGACTTTTTTTTAAATTTAGACAATGTTGCATAGTCAAATGACTTTGATTTTCACAGATCCCTAGAATGAACTCAGCCCTCCTGTGAAACAAAAGAAATAAGGAAGGGCAAAGGAAAACTCTGCAGTCTTGGTTCTGAATAAGAACCTGGTGATCCATGGGTGAAATAACTGCCAATAAATTCCCAGCCCTTAAAGGCAGCCACAAAAGCATTTTTGTACAAGCCTGCCCAGCCAACCGCTGCGCTCGCTGGGCTGGCAGCAGCCTGGAAACATGCGACTGTGCCCACAATGCCATGGAACTTCCCTGGCTCATCCCCTTGTTTCTTCTGGGCTCTAATTAGGCAGTAATGACTTTGGCATCAAGCAATTTCTAGGAATTAGAGCCCAGCCAGTAGAAGTTGATAGCCCATGCAGTAGTAACAGCAGCTGGCTCACAGAAACCATTTTATACTGAGATTCCCTAGCACTAAAAATTGAATTAAATGGTTTTAGATGTTTTTGCTTCCAACCTCATCATGCGGTTGGCCTGTGTGCTCAGCATTGCTGTTGATCACTGCTCCTTCAGAAAGAGTGCTACCTTTTAGCTATGAAATGTACTGTCAGCTGTTTTACCTCAAATGATTTACAGTTCTCTATTTGAACTGGAGATCAGTGCAAGATAAAATTTCAGAGAAGGTATCCAGATGCAGTCAAAGGAGTTTTGTTTTCAGTTTTGGTTTGGGTTGGGTTTTGTTTTCTTTTTTTTTTTCTCCCCAAGACTAAGAGCCCTGAAAACCTGTGAAGAAACTCTAAAGTTTCTTCCAAGCAGCTTCCACTTTGTCCCACCCAGTGTGAGAACATTCACCTCCTTTCAGGTACACACCGACACCGGCCAGGGTGAACCGCTGCCAGGGCAGATGTTTGCACTGGAGTCAGAGCCAGGAGAACCTGGACTGCAGCCACCTCAGCGAGGTGAGACAACTTGCCCTAGGACAGGAAGCTGTCAGCCTTTGATTGCTCAGCCCTTGTTTGACAGACAACCCTTAAAATGAATTTAAATGTTTGTCTTTGAGTTATTTCTCTGATCTTGAGCTGAATACGGAAGGCTTTCATTTTCAGCGTAGCTGTCAGGAGTCCCAGGAGTATTGTTCTAGGAAATACTTAGAAGTCACAGCTCTACAGGACTGCATTACTGTAACCTGTAGCTTGTGATATATTTGGCTGCATTGTTTTAGCACTTCTTACCTGGGAAGGCTCCTTAAAGAAAGTTTGATGACTGCACTTACAGTGGTCAATCCCAGAAGCTGATGAAGTTGAGAACTGAAGTTAGCTGACCCAAAAGAGAGAAGAAGCATTATTATAAAACTGAATTCTAACTATTCTAAGAACGTACATTCAGGAATATTTTGGAACTAAAAAAAAATATCCTTTTTATAATCTGAAAAAATGCGTAGAGGACAATCTTGTTCTTTCACATCTCATTTTCTGGAACAGCACTGTCAGTATTTAATACAGGGTGTGACCCACTGCTTCTGAACAAACAGATTTAGAGATTACCTTGTTATTGGAAGAGCCATGTTTGTTCTTGTACAGGTAAAGCACCCCCATCTCCTTTCTTCTGCATCTTCCATGTGCCACAAAGACTCTACCCAGAAGACATGGAAACTATAAATGATCTGTGCCTAGATCCCAGATCTGCAAATTACAGTTACCTCATCTTCTCAGTGAACTTTTTTTTTGCTCATGGCATCATTTCCTGTACCTGCTATTGCAAAATAAAAATTGAAAAAGAACATCCAAAAAAAAGCCTGATGCCTTGAATCTGCAGACAGCAGGAAAGGGTGACCATGTAGAGCCCCACTTACCTTGTCAGGGTTTGTCAAATCATTTCTGGTCAGCCCTGCCCGCAGCGAGCCAAGGGAGGGGACAGTTTGGGGAGCAGATGACAACCAAGCTTCCCTTTTTGGCTGATGCAAGACACGGTGGTTTTCTCTTCCTCTCACACACGAGCAGAGGAAAGAGGTGACGCTGCTGGCCCTGCCTCCCAGCCAGCACTGCTGGGTTAACAGCCTTTGCCTGGTGGGACCTCAGAACAGGGAAAAACAGGGACCAAGCATGGATCCCTGGGATCCACAGCAGGGTTATGAAACCACAGCCAACCCTGGAATGTTCTGATTATGGGATGGCTTGATAGGACAGTGTGTGTGGTGGAAACTGCATACCAATGACAAGGACAGCCACCTTCCTTGTCCTGTTTGCTCCCAGAGAATCCCATTTCCCTATCAAACTATTCCCTATCAAGATGGGGCAAGAAAGAGAAAGGGAACTGAGGGGCTGAGCCTTTTTAAGTATGGCTATGAATTCCTAAAGGCGCCACTAATACAGCAGACTAAAAATTACTTTTTGTTCCATAGGAGTGGAAAGAAGGGGAAGTTCCTCTAGAACATTAATAAAGAACTGAAAATTCCACAACAATTCTTGAAGCTCTCTTCCCTGCTACAGTGTCTGCTCTGATGTGACCAAAATTCCCCATCAACTTTAAGGGAACTTCCTGAGAAAATGGTAAGTAACCACAAAATTAGGGTATTTTGAGTGAAAAATTAAGAAGAAAACAGTAGGAGCTTGGGGAAGTTGGTGTTGTCCATTTAAGATTTTTTACAGACATTGTGGCAAATAGCAAGAAATTAGTACAGAGACAGCAGACAAAGAATACCCTGTATGGGTACCAGTGTGAAATGCATCAGAATTTCCTGTCAGGCACAATGTTCATTGCAAGAACAGCTACTGCCCATTTCTAGCCATGCCTACCTAGCTTATCCACACTTTCCTTCAAGGACTACATGGACAGTACTTAAAAGTGAAACATTTGATGACAGTGTCCCATTTAATACTAGGATTCACCTGAGGAGGGAGGAGCCTTCAGCTTCTTGTTACTCTTCAATCAATTGGACAGGAAGAATGTTAGTGTGGCGGGCCAACTGATGTGATCAGAAATAAACCAAGTATTTATCTTGATTTTTAAATTTAATAGCCATTCCTAAGATTTCCCATAGGTTTAAACTCTTAAAAAGGTGTCAGGAAAATACTCCCTTTCAAAGAAAATTTGAACTTAGTATTACAATTCAGCTCTTTTTCCTGTTTAGCCAATAAAACATTTATCTATTTCCATCTGTCATCTGTGAGCTACAAGACTGTCTAATAATGCTGTTTGTGAATTCCCCCTTGTTATTTTCTGCATATAAAGGAAATAGATTGTTCTTTTCCTAAGAGCAAGCGTTGAGCATTACGGGAAGAGCAGCAGTTACCAGGACAATAGCTTTGGTACTCACTTCTGCTGTGGCCAGTGGAGTGAGACTGAGCAAAAGCTCTTGCTGACATGCCTTCTGTCAGAGGAGATCCTGCCAGTGAGAGCAGGGTTTCTCACGAACTGGGTCAGAAAGATGAATTACAGAGCACGCTCTGCATTTCCTCTGCTGAGGAGCAAAGTGCAGCCCAGGCTGCTCATTGTTAGCAGCCACAGCTGCCTGTGGATCTGCAGATCTGTGGGAAAGCGAGACCCTGGAATTGTACCTACAGCACTAGGCCATCACAGATCCCTGATGTACAGAAATGTTGAGCTGTTTTTCTTCTCTGGTGTTTTCCTTCAGCATGGAGCACTCTCCCCATTCAGCTTCACAAAACAGAAGGGGATTTTTATCCCTAGGAAAGACTTTTGTACCTCTTAAACTCCATTTGCCTCAGTTTTGCTTTGTTATGGCATTAAGTTTACTTTCCTTCACACAACACCACATCTCTGGTAATTGGCCCCTGTCCTTTTCAAGGGACTCACTGGTGCTACTTTCACCCACGTTCTGCAGTCTGGATGTCACTTGACCCCAGTAGTTGGGGCAGTGCTGCCATCAGACCCAGATTTCTGAGCTCAGGAGAGGTTGTTAATTCCAGAGCCCTGCACCACCTTTGATGTTAGCATGTCTCATTAGAGAGGCATTCCTCACCAGCTGGAGGTGGCTCTTCCCAAGGTCAGGAAATAATGAACAGGGTGGAGAACATTTCTGTCCTTGACATTTCCATTTGTGTATGTGGACTTAGTTATGAAAAAATGCACAGCACAAAGAATGCAGCTGTAGTAGAGTCACCTCTGTTCAAGCCTCTGCTCTTCTGAGCTCCCTCCCTCAGGATTATCCTCTTCATTTTCATGTCTGATTTTACCCCTGGTTATTTATCAAATTATTTACGTCTGAAAACAGCTTTTCTCTCCATGAAATACTGGTGAAACAATTAAAAGCTTTTAAGATATCCCTATTTTGCCTTGGGGAAAATCATTTGACAAGCTTACAGAACAAGAAAACACAAGTTATTTACAGCATTACACTAAAAAGACTGATTTTTAATATATGAACTAATATACAGAAAAAACTATAAGTCATTAAAAAGTAATTAATGCTGGATTTAAAAAATTATAATTAGTCTTTTTAGATAGCATTCCTGATGAAGCTTCTTGAAAGAAGGTGGATTCCTGGGTTACCTGGAACTGGGAACAGCCTACTCACTCACACCTCTTCCAGACACCACTGTTAACTGCATGACCCCTTTGTTTGCATTAATCTAGAGGGTTCAATTCACTGTGACACCAGCTGAATTGTGAATTTAATTGGAGATGAACACAAAATTGGAATTCTTACCTATGTTCATCTCATATGCCATTTTTTAAATCCAAGTCTTCCACCCTTTAAAATTTCTTCTTGAAGCATTTTTCTACAACAGGTAATTTTTCTTCTGCAAAAACCCACAGTGATACATTTGGTTATTTTGTTTAGGTTTTGCAAACCACTGTCATCAACAGCTATTTCCTGCCTATCCCATTCCAGTGCCTAAATATCCCCCTCTGTGGATTCTTCTTGCCAGCTTTATGTATCTACAAAATGCTCTATTTTTCCCTAAGGTGGTCATACAACATTGAAGTTCTTTCTGATTTTTATATTTCCTTCTGTAAAGCAACTTCTGAATTAAAGGTACAGTGTACAGTGGCTGAAAGGTCAAAGGATGGTTCAGCAAAATACTAAATTTCCTTCTAACTTCAGGTTTATACTGGGATGTCAGTTGTCTGGGCCTTTTAAAATCTATTATGAAGCAATTTAACACACTCCTTAGTTTTAATGCTAGAATTAATAAGCAGTTACCTAAAATGACTACTGAAACAGGGTGCCTGGGGGAGTGGTGGAGTCCCCATCCCTGGAGGGATTCAAACCATGCAGATGTGGCATTGAGGATGTGGTTTAGTGGTAGCCTTGGCAGGGCTGGGGGAATGGTTGGACTCAAAGATCTTTTTCAATCTAAAAGAGTCTGATTTGTTTTAATTTTTTAAAAATAACCTGGGTCAGATTAGAATTCTGATTTTTATGTATATCACTCTTGATTTCAGCGCTTGACAATTCTTGTGTGGGCCAGAGAAGGTTTAATTCCTCTTAAGGTTATTACTTTTAAATATTAGTACCAGGTCAAAAATATATAAAGTATTAAAAATATAATAGATATATTTACTACACCAAGTAGAAGATTGTAGCCCTTTTCACACAGAAAATGCTCTACTAAAATAATGAACAGTTTGAAATTTATTTCTTCCTGCTATAATGATCTATAGAATATTTTTCATCATAGAATTAGTCCACCTTAACAGTCTGCCTTAAAAGGATGAGATTATTCAGCTTATTCAGGCTGTATCTCTGCAAAAGGAAAACACCTTAACAAAGAATGGTTTGTTGCTGACCTGCAGCTGGTTATGGCATTTCATCTGAAAGCCTATTTAAGTCCTTAATGGTAACATTTATTCCCTCTCCCTCAGAGGAGTATTTTACAAACAAAATTAATTAACGAACGAGGACAGCCAATTTTGTGCTCTAGCTGAAGCTGACAGTCACCCAAAAGGGGTGTTGGCAGTAATAATAATCATTATCCCAAGGCACTGAGAGCTCTCCTGCCTCTGCTGAGCTCCCTGCAGCTCCCAGCCTGGGTGCCTGTGGAGCACAGAGCTCACGGAGCTGCTGCAGAGGGTTTGTGTACTGACAGTGGGAGCAGCCCACGAGTAACCTCTGACTCAAATGATCCCTCTCTGCCCCCTGGACACTTCCCCCACTTCATCCACACTTCCTTTAAAGAGATGACTGACTTGCTTTCAGCTTGTGAGGCTTTTTTATAACATTTCAGAGCTGATCCTTTTGCACTGAGTGGAAATACACATTGCAAATGATTCAGACTGACTTGACTTCATAACTGCTCGAGCCCAGATCTTCTGCCCTGTCTAGTTCTTTCTTTTCCTGCTTCTGTCCTGATGCAGTTAAGTGGAAGCAGGGAGCAGTGAAGTATTGGGAGTTCTGGAGTTCCCTTTGTACCAGCGACATGGACTGTGTTTAAGAAATTAGTCAGGCATTTAGGGACTGCTAATCCTTCTTGTGAAGAATACAAGGCTTGTTTCTTCCAAGGAATTCCTCACTCAAGAGCCCATGACACAGTCCAGTTTCACCTACTAAATGTTCTTGCAACAAGACAAGAAAAGCAAAAATAGGTGTTTAATGTCATTTTCTTTCCTTTCCCCTAATTTTCCTTGGGCTTTTTGGTGATGGCATTGTTATGATCGATAATATATTGATATGTCTGCTCTTTGAACAACTAATAATTTTGCTTTAAGAATGATGACATAATTTTGCTTTAATAATGATAACAAAGAGAACTCCAGCTGGTCAAGAAGCTTAACAGTATACAAATTCAGAAATAATTTCAGTTGAATTATTGTGGGCTTGAGAAATAGATGCAAGCAGGAGGCTTCCTCCAAATTACCAAATAAATTCTTCCCATAGGTATCTTGGATTTCCCTGCCACTGTGGGTTATACATCATATTAAAATATATGAACTAATCATGACCTGTAACAGCAGGAAAGCCACAACATCACGTACAGGGACAGTTTACTTCCCCCCTTCTTTTACATACAAAAAGAAAATTAATGGTTGCACAAGAAATAAGAAAAACAATGAGACAGGTAAGTCAACTAAATCCCAAATTTCTAAATAATGACCTTTCATTCCTACTATGACCCTATTTTAAGTGAAAGTCAAAATTCTGGCAGTAGAGATTATATAACTAGATTTGCTTTGTACCAGAATTACAGAATTGAAGCTCCTTTGCCTTATGTAACATTTATTTTAGCTTATTTTTAACTGTGACTTGAAAGTCATTCTAGGAGCTCCTTAAGCTTTTTTTTGTCAGTCTACTACAAAGGAAAATCAAGATGAAACTGCACCTCCTCTGCATTGTGCTTAAACCAAGAGTGCCCCCGTGAGGATTTTTATATATAAATGTATGAACAGGAGTAGACAGCTTGAGGGTGACTACAATTAAAATTAGAAATTAAACTTAATACTTTTTCCTACAAATGAGGCCCAGAAAGTTGGAAATAGTATTTCTACAGATTGTTTTTTTTTTTAGGCTGATGTGGATCCAAAGAGGCCTTGTTCCTTCCTAACCCCTCTGTAATTTTGGCTAATCCTAAGACTACGTAATTGAAATGCCCACCTCCTCAAAGCAATAAAAAAGGCTACCAAATCTTACCAAAAATAACACTGCTGGTTTGCAGTAAAGACCAACATAAAAAGGCTTGGATTGAAAGGATGAAAATGGGGAAAAAATCCTCCGGTAAGAAAGGTTTCAGAAATAAACAAGATTTATTACGATATGCCACATTATGAGCAGAAAAGGCAAAAGCATGTTAAAACAAAAGTTCCCTGACACAGAAAAAAAGTACAAGAGGAACAGCATATGAGAAATTCTGAAAGCGTAGTGTATAAAATCTCATAAGAGAACTGCTGATTTGAAAACTCAAAGAGTTGCTTCTGTTCCAGGGTGTGCCCACATAGGGGAATGGAACAAATTAATTGTACTGAGCTCAGTTACTGCTGATGGAAACGATCTGAAGCCGTAGGATGTAGGCAGTGACTGGCACGATATCACACAGCTGCTCTGTACAAAGTGGGGTTTGAGGGGCAGTGGGCTGGCACTGCCTGTGATATCCATGCCTCAGAGCTGTGCTTGGCTTTGCACTCCTCCTGGTGCTTTCCCACCCAGCCTGCCTCCTCAGCAGCCCTTGCTCTGGGATCTGCTGTGTCCCTTGGAGCCTCGATGTCCTTTGTGCTCGCAGGAGTGGCATTAGACTCAAAGAGCTTTATGCAAGGGATGGCTGAGACCTGAGGAGCAGCAAGTGCTGGAGAGGGCCCTGATAACAAATCTCTCATCCCTTTTATCTGCCAGCTCTCAGCTCCTGTGCACACCCAAAGATGCAGACCTGCAGTTGAGATGTTAGTGACTATCTTGTGGCTGTACGCCATCAGCTTTACACTTCACTCACTGTGCGCCTGAAAAAAAATATCCCTTGCCCTGTGTATCTCCAGCCACCTGCTCCTAACCAACCCAAGCACCCCTCAGCCTGTCAGGAGCTGTCACCTTCTCTTCCCAAACTCCCTGCCCTTAGTGTCAGAGCTCCTCACTCATGTATTCTGTGGTGAGCAGTGAAGGCCTGGCAGAAAAACCCACTTAATTCACTTGTACCTTTTGCTCAACAACTCCCTTGTCTTATTCCTTCATGTTGGTTCTGCTTCAGAGTTTGCTACTCTGGAAGTTCTTTTTCCCATCCCTTATTCCCTCTGGCATCCTGGATTTATAAATGAAAACCCTGCCACAGAAAGTGTTCACTCAGCTAAACACTTTGTGAAGGTCAGTTCAAATCACTCCATCCTATTACAGATTAATACACAGCACCACATGAGACCTTCTGGAGGCATTTTCCAAGTACAAAGTATGGTGTTTCATCCCTACAAAAGCTTTCAGGACATATTTTTCTCATATAAAAGCATTCTGGCACAAAAATGCATACAAACAGCAAGGAGCCAGTAATATTAATACCAAACATGCTAAACTCTATTTAGTTCAGTGGAAACCATGTGTATTTCTGCAGGGAATGTAAAATTGAATTTCAAGTACAGGAAGTGCTCTATTACTACTCTGGCACCACAATGCAGAGCTGCTTTGTTGTTTGCTCTAAAATAGTAAACTAAGCCTGTCCAGCCAAGCAAAGTGTCAGGAAGGAGCCTTCTGATCCCTAGCTCCAAAATGGATCTGGCTGGGCTCTTGTCAGCTTTCCCAACCAGCACTTTTCCTACTTTATCTCAGTGAACACATTACCAGCATTAAGACTCCCAGCAGAGTCTTAAATGCAATTTCCAACCTCCCCCCGACCCTTGTCCTCCATCCAACTTCCCTCATGGCCTAAAGTCCTGCCAGGATTTCTGCCAAGAGTGCAGAAGCACGGATTAGCTTCACCCCGTGAGCCTCAGAGCCCCGTTTGCCAGCCCACCACAGGCATATGCAAACCAGCAGAGCTCCATAAAACCTCCCAGAGAAATATCAGGGCAAGCACTTCTGAACAGACACTGAGCTCTGAGGAACCAGTACCAGCCACTGGCTAGGAAAACATCATCATCACCACCCTACCCCCAAAAACCCCAGCCCCAAGACAATAAAACTCCAAGAGCCCTAACCACCAACAAACAAGAAGTGATAATCCTGGTCTGCCAAGATCCCCAAAGCTCCTTCATTTTGGGGACAGTGGTTTATCTCCAAGGCTGTCCAGTCAGCCTTTCTCCCTGCAGGCTATTGCAAACTGAAGTTCATGGCTGACTTCTGATCCCTCCAACTGAAATCACAGGAGGCTTTCACTCCTCTCCAGAAAGCAGAGCTAGGACTGGACAGAAAAAGCCAGGGCTAAAAGCTTTGTGTAGTGGTAACTTCCTGCTGTCTGCTTTCCATTGTCAAACTAATTTGAAATCACAATTTTTTGTACTGCTCATTTCACCTCATTCCCAGTCTTTGTTTCCTACAAAATCTAACTAGCCTGCTTGTTCACACCTTCGTAAAGACGGGTGACAAGTTTCATACGCTTGATATAATTAGCAAGATTTTCAAGGTTAAAAAGCATGAGCAAGACATGCAGGGTGAAATAAGTCCTCTGAAATGACAGCATAGCCCCCAGCTCTGAGCTCCACTGTGAGGTAATCCATGATTCAGTCACAAAATAACCCACAGTTACTTACAGCATCATTTGGTAATGAAAATTTTATATAAGCATAGTTGCCAACTTGTTTTTTTTTTTAAATCATAGCATTCAAGCACAAGTAAAATTCCCATAGTCCACAAATACAAACTACTTAATAAATAACTCATGGTGCTGTCATAAAAATCAACTATTAAAAGTTACAGAGCTTAATGAAAACCGTGCACACACTGGAATCCTACAGTGTGTCCTCCAAGTAAGAACAGGAGCAGCCCTGCTTGTGCTGCTGTCTTTTAACCTGTCCGTGAAGCTATGAAAAGCTCCACTCTGCTTCACAGCTCTGGTTTTTATGCTTTCCTGAGGTCACACCTACTGGTGTGGCAGCTGTATCCAGATATACAGAGAGACACAGCTCAGCAGCTCCTGGCCATGTCCAACACACCCCAGCTCCTTCCCTGTTCCAGACAGAGCCTCTGCTCTGAGCCTGAGTAGATGGCACCTGTTCTGCTTTGAAAGCAAAACCAGTGAGAGCCTCCAAGTCAGAAATACAATTTATTAGGAAAAGAAAACCAAAACACATGCAATAACACAAAAGAAAAAGCACTGACAAAGTCAGAATACAACCTGACACCCTGTTGGTCAGGGTGCTGGTAGCAGTCCAGTTGGATTGGTGGCTGCAGTCCTCCTGGAGTGGCAGGAGTGGTTCAGTTGGAGCAGTGATCCTGTAGGAAGGATGTGGTCCTCCTCTGAGGATCCAGTGGGAAAGACTGCCTGTTGTGTCCCAAATCCCTGATTATATCCAGGTGGGGATGCTTAGCTCCTCCCTGCTGGGTGGAGCATCTCCCAATGGGCTGTTACCAGTCTGTGAGCCATGTGGTGACATTTATGTCCATTAGACAGAAATGGCTCCTGCAGGGAGTCATCTCTGAGTCATCCAGAAAGGCATTGATGGGCCCATTAACAGGAGATAAGGAAGAACTGATGCCCCTCCTGGTTTCAGCAGCTCTTGAGGCTGGGAATAGAATATATCTTAATATTGTAACCCAAGGCAGCACCTTAGAAAAGGAAATAGCACAGCAAGAGGGAAGCAGCAGCACCACAGCAGCATTTCTATTCTCCCCTCTGCTGGCTGTGGTGGCAAAACCCCACAGTGATCAGTGCCCCTCAAACCTGCCAGTTGCAGCAGTGAGGAGTTAATGGGGTGAGTGAGGGGTCTGGAATTCCTGGGCTCTGCTCGGATCTCAGAACGAGTCACCCTGGCACTCCTGGTCACCCCGGACACGGGGCTCCATCACATCAGTGAGCTGGCACAGCGAGAGCGTGAGCTGAGAGCGTGGAGGCCCTTCTGCACCTGGGAGCCAGAGAACACCCCTGGAACATGGAATAAAGTGCTGCCCTCCAGCAGATGTACTCTGCTCACCTCATTTGTATAATTCTTCCAATATCCCACTTGCTACAAGTCATACACATCTGAAATCCATGAAACGGGACTGATGAGGTTCTGTCCAAAGCACTTCCATCTGTATCTCTGTGCAAGTATTTCTTTCTTGCACATCCAATTGATTTTTCTGTTTCAGCAGTAGAAGGCACAGTTTCTGTGAAGCACTCCAGTGCATTGTTTTCCTTCGGGTTTTTCTTTGGCTTTTATAATCAACAATACAATGCAATTAGCCAAAGTTCTTGGGGGCAACTGAAACATGTGGGTAATAAAAGTCAGGAATGCAAACTCCAGTTCTTCCCCAGAGCCTCCAGAACCAGCACTTTGTCTGTAAACGCCTCCTTGAAAGCCAAGCCCTGAGGTAACACTAAATGACTCAAACCAAACTCATGCCTCAAATAAATTCTCTCTTGCACTGTGCAGTCAAGGAAACTGCAAGGCTGGGCAGCCTTCAGACCTCTTCTAGTCTCACTCCCCTCACAGCCCCAGGTAACACTTCAGTAATCCCAATATTGAGGAGTCCTTTTTAAGGGAAGTTCCACAAAGAAATTAAAAATGCAGAATTCTCACAGTGCTAAAAACTGAAGAGAAAGCGAAACAAGTTTGTGTGTAGAAGTCTTTCTGCAGAGCTTTCATGACTCTTGGCTGAAGGTGTTAGAAGCTGGACTTGTGTAGAAAATCTCCTAAGCTCAGAAATAAAGATCTTTCCCCAAAATCAATACACAACTGAAGGTTATATTTTTTTCTTTTTTACCTATTATTATAATGGATTTGTGGCAACCAGGTTCTCTGAGCTTTCTCCCACTCTTATTCTGCAATGAATAAAATGCCCGTGCATCTGGCAATTTATTATTTTACTATTTCTAACCATCTCACACCCTTATTGATACCATTTCATCCCCCACAGATGCCACCTTTCCTGGTTCAGTGAAACTCTCCACTTCCAAAGAAAGGTCACAGGGCTTTTCCTTTTTCCTTTTTAAACCTGCTCATGGCTGCAGAACTCCATGCCAGAAGAGATTAGAATAACAAAGCTCACAGGCTTCAGATCAAACCACAGGCTTCACCTTGCTGTAGTTCATCTTCCATCAATAACAATCAGCTAAAATTGGACAGAAAAATCTAAACTGTTACAAGGCTTTTTGGAATTCAAGATGTGCCAATAACACAGAAAAAAACAATGGTAAAAGCACTGCAGCAATTACTGAAACACCAGGTCAATGTGTGTGGAAAAAATCCTTATGAAAAGTGTATATGGGAATGAATCCTATTGTTGCTAAATAAACAACAAAATTTGCTTCAGGAAAATATATGTAATCAGGTAAATGTGTGGGTAAAATGTGCGTGGTTTGTGGCAAGTATATAAAGGAAAAAAAAAATCTAAAAAAGACAAGAAATAACATTCTTGTAGTTCTAGTATCTTTTTTTTTTCACAAGCTACGAAGAGAAAGCATTAGATGTTGGACACTTGAGATGCTTTTAAGATTGATAATTTAGCTAAGAAGCATTATTATAGGAAAAGCATATGCTTGTTCTGAGATAATTATATTAGGAGTGGCCTCTCAGGCAGAATGGATTCTGTGAAACAGCCTTAACATTTGTATAAAACCTTCGAGTGACAAGAGAAAAGAACAGCTTTATAAAATGAAAGAAAATGACCTAAATAGGAAGATCTTCAGAAGTTCCTGCAGGAGCTCAATATCCCAGAGGGGAGGAAAATGAAGATAACTCACAATTCCTTACTTGACCTCAGGCACTTCTTCAATGTGTCTCCATTGCTCAGAACCAATTTCTCTCCTAGTTTAGCTTTGACTAAAGTGCAGTGAAGTCCCTGAAGTATAACACATTTAACCAAAAAATCTCCACAATAAATTGTTGCCAATAAGCCCAAAGTGAGTATTGTTTTAATTTTCAACCTTTTCTACAGAAGTCACATTTAATTCTGTCTACTGGACTGAAAGAAAAGGCCTTTGCACCACAGGCTTTCAGAAGCTTGAGCTCAGTGTTCTCTTTGAGGTCAGAGTTATTAAAAAAAATCCCTCCCAAATTAAAATGTATAAAAACAAACTGGAAAAGTTGCATTGGGTTTACTAAGGTAAAAATATTTATAGCTGTTGCAGTAGTAAGACTATTATAAACTAAGTGGATGGGAGAATTAAAGCCTAAACAAAAGAGTAATTTAAAATAATACTGCTTAACTGTTACTCTGATAATTGCACTTTTGCCAGTATCCTTTAAATTGCTCAAAAGCTACAAAATTATCCATGTTGAAGAAATTAGAAGAGATGTAAAAACCTCTGCCAATAGCTAAGAAGCTCATCTGCCTCTCTCTTTATTTATAAATAGATAAAGAAATTTATAAATTCAGCAACAGCTCAAAACCAGCATTCAGCAAAAAGAAATCAGATATTCTCAAGATTCTGGAATTTCAAACTTTATTATTGTGCTTGTGAGTGGAATCCACTGGATGTGAAGAGATATAAAGAATTCAGTGGAACACAGCGACTGGAAAGGCTTGACAAAAATTGCCTGTCAGTGTGTGACTGTATAAATACATATATAAATATATAAATATATATATATGTATGTATGTACGTATGTATATATGTCAAAATATCTGAAGTAGCAACTTGCTCAGAGAAGACAGAAAATCAAGCAATAAATGCTTTTTGTGACTCAGACAAGGGAGCATTTCCTGCTCCATCTTTTGTATTATTAACAACAAAACCACCAACTCCAGTGTTTCCCCTGGTATCTATGGACAGAACATGATCACATCAGGCAGTTTCCTGTGAGGTGACAAATTGGATTTGATTCCAGAGGATAGAATTTCCTCATACTCATTACTGCAGCAATTTTTCTTGTAACTTTGATGAAATGCTTTAAATTTTTATGCAACAAATAGGAAGTGAATATATCATACTGCTGATGCTCTCAGACCACAAAACCGGCTGTAGAAATGGAAGCGCTGATGGTGAAAAAAGTGGCCTGCAAAAGGAAAATTTGAAGTTTTTCCAGTGCAGATTCTTATTTAAATGATGATCAGGTACTTCTCTGCAGTTCTGAGGGCATAGAATTGTTACCTTTAAGAAAAAATAGTGACAAAATAAATTAGCCTTCACCCAGCACTGAAACTTTGTGCAGGTAAAATCTCATTAATGGCTTTAAGAGTTCTTGAGCAAGACCAAGCCCGATCCTGATGTAACAAACTGGAACTGCCACTTGTTGTGGTCATTAAAATCTTTCAAAAAGGATCAAGAGGTTATTTTTGGGGGGTTTTGGGTAGTTTTTTTGTTTGTTTTTACTTACCAGTGACATGCACCAGTAAGGCAAGCAATCATCCAGTATTAGGAAGGACATACATTTAAACATTGGGAAAAACTTGTCAGTTTGTCAGCAGTGTAAGAGATGAGGACAGTGAGAGAAATTACCCTAATTTTAGTGGAGAAAAGGAATATACCACAACCACCAGCCCTAAGAAATACCCAAATGATTAACCATCAATGTGAACCTTTTTACCCTTTGCCTTGTAAATGATTTCCTAATTCCAGCACGGCAGGGTTTCTGCAGCATTACTAAATTACAAATTATCCGTGTTCTTATGAAGGCCTGATGAGCTGTTAACATTAGAATTAGAGCACAACCTTCAACAGCTGACAAGGAACATGTTATTGTTTGCTCCACAATGCCACTCCATTCTGCACATGGTAAAATAGGGGCTAACAGGAGCTTTCCATCATCTAGCATAATTTTTTAATAAAATTCAAATATATAAGCCTGTGGTGGTGTTTGCAGAATGATGGAAGAGATGAGAATGTTGACTCCATGTTTCAGAAGGCTTGATTTATTATTTTATTATATATATTATATTAAAACGATACTAAAAGAATAGAAGAAAGGATTTCATCAAAAGGCTAGCCAAGAATAGAAAAAAAAATGATAACAAAGGCTTGTGAGTGACTGAGACAGTCCGGACAGCTGGACTGTGACTGGCCATGAATTAGAAACAACCACATGAGACCAATCCCAGATGCACCTGTTGCATTCCACAGCAGCAGATAACCAATGTTTACATTTTGTTCCTGAGGCTTCTCAGCTTCTCAGGAGAAAAAATCCTAAGGAAAGGATTTTTCATAAAACACATCTGTGACACAAGCCCAAGCCGGACTGCACTGTGACAATGTGCGTGTGAGAGGCTGGGGCTCTCCGGAGGGCTCAGGGCCGTGTCCCTCACACCCCGGCTATCCCCGAGCACAGGGAAGCCTGGCTGATCCCCCTATTCCCGTGCTCCATTTCCCTCAACACTGGCGACCAACAATCACCGCAGGCGCTCATTTCTTCCCTTTCCATTGCTGTGCAGGACCCGCTCGTCCGACGGCCGGGGACGCTGCGGCTGCTCCCCGCCCGCTGCCCCCCTCAGCGCCGCCGCTCCCCTCAGCGCCGCTTCCCGCCGCGCCGCGTTCCCGGGAATGCCGTGAGGGCGGGCGGCTCCCGGCCCGCGGTCCCGCCCCGTGACGCCGGTTGCCATAGCGGCCGCGCCGCTGGCCATGGCGGCCGGGGAGGAGGACGACGTGGAGTGGGTGGTGGACACCATCGCCGGCTTCCTGCGGGGGCCCGCCTGGTCCATCCCCATCCTGGAGTTCATGGAGCACAACTGCGAGGGTGAGCGGGGCGCCGGGCGGGGCGGGGCGGGTGTCCCGGGGCCGCGGCCGGGCCTGTCCCGGTGCGGGGTCCCCGCGGCTCCCGGGGCGCTCTGAGCGGGGCGCGCCCTCGGCCCCTCCGGCCGCGCTCCCCGCGGGGGCTGCCCGGGCCCGCCGCGTCCCCCGGGCCAGCCGTGGGTCGGGACGGGCCCTTTGCATCCACGAGCTCGTCCTGGGATTATGGCGTGAGCTCCCGGCTGACACCGAGCGAGCGCTGCGCCCTGCGGCGCCCCGGATCCCAGCACGGCCTCCAAAGCTCTCCCAGAACCGGGAGTTTTCCTTGGGAAACCGGTCCGGACAACCCGAAAGCGCCGTCCGGTCAGTGCGACATTGAGGAGAAGGCCCAAAGTGAAATTCCTGCAATGATGTGAATGCTGTCAGTTAAGAGCTGAAAACCCCTGAGTATTAGTACCTCGCGAAAATGACAGCACGGTCAGCGATTACCGGCAGTGTTTTGTAGGTGATCCTGTGTGTGAGTTTAGCTCGGAAACAACTGCAGTTCAAACTTCCATTTCTTCCTTTGTCTTCTTGAGACCATCCAGGCATAATTTGGAGAGCAGCCTGGGTGAAGTGGAAGTACAGGCAGTGAGGAGGGGCCGGGATTGCCCTGTGCAGGTTTGTGTCTGCAGAGGGGGAAGGAGGAGATAGCCAAATCTCTGCATCAGAAAGTCTAAGTTACTTCTGCTTACAGAACAGCTTCTGCTGCCAAAAAACGCCTTGATCCTTACAGTAGCAAAGTAATGACAATTTGGGCAAGTCTGAAAGCAGTTCCTAAGCCCTTTGGAAAAACAAAGGCAGCTTTTGTTTGTGATTCTTGAAAACATTGCTTCTCACTTTCTTCCTGAATAGTTTCTACCCCTTCCAAACTTTGCATGAGGCACAATTGTCACGAGTCCATATGCCTTTCCCTCTTAAAACTGGGAGAAGAGGAAGGGAAAGCTCCTGCAGCATTCACAGCTAGGAAGGGTTAGAGAGACCTAGAATGGAAGCTTTGTCCTGGGAAGTCTCCCTAAACTTGGGGTGGGCTAAATGCTCTGGTTATCTTGCAAAGGGTCTGGGTTTAGCTATCGAGGGAATTGATTTATCCCTCTCAGGAGCAATGATCCCTTCTCCTTAGAAGGTTGAGGGGAATTTACTGACAGTAAGAAGATTTGTGGAACCGCTGTAAATTTCCACCTAGCGTGAGGCAGGCTCGTGATGGTCACTGTGCTCATTCCACTCCTGGCTTGGTACTGACACTTTGTCAGGACAGAGTCCTTTGCACTCCCAAAACATTTGATCTTTGGGCTGGGCAAGCAAATTAGCAACACTCTGATTAACTGACAATAATTTGTGACTCCTCGAAAATACAATTTGGATTTTGGTAATTGGTGTGTGAGGAATTCATTTTAGAACTGTAGTTACTTCGGCCAAGTCCTTGCACTTCAACTTGTAAACTTATTGTAATGGTTTTCTATCTGTTAGTGTTTGCTTTCTCTCACTCTCTCTTTCTGGGAACTTGATTAATTTTTTACAGCTTAATTAATTTCCTTCTACATTAAACTGAAATTAAATAGAGGGGTGTGTATCATCCCATTTGAGGGGTCCTAGCCAAGATTTTCAGTTTTAACAAGAAGATAATGAGTGTCTCCAGGACATCTGTGTCCCCTGGCTTGTCTTCATACTGTGGGGACATACACATGAACCACATACTGTGGCTCTTCAGATCTCTGTTCCTGTTGGGCCACCAAAGCCTGTGCCAAAACCGTAAGGAATAATGACTGCGTGATTCAGAAGCCCTGACTCAAGAAAATCCAAGGTCTCTGTTCCAAGTACTCCTTAAAGCCACTTAGCTGAGAGGAGATGCTGACTGCAGCTTGCTTTACTTGGCACTGGACCTCATCCCCTGGTGTCCCCAGCCTGGGGACAGAGCACGGGCTGTGCCAGCCTCCCACTCCGCTCTGCAGGAGGAACATCCCCTTGGCAGTGCCAGGGAGCTGTCACTGAGTGGTGACATCCCTGTGTCACCCCTGCTTGGGATGCCCAGGGCAGGAAGGGTGGGGAAGAAGGGCACAGTTGGGAAAAGGTGAAATCTGTGGGCTGCGAGAGCTGGGAGTGATCCCCAGACAGGAGGAGACAACAGAGGCTGTCAAGTGTCTTCACTCTCCTGACTTTGGTAATATAATTGTGAAAAACACCAACCACTTGTTTTTAAAATTTTAAAAGTTTAATAGTAATAAAATAGTTATAAAAATAGTAATACAATTAGAGTAATAATAATTTGGACAATTTGAATTAGGACAATATGGGACAATAGAAACAAAGAGTTACAGACGTCCAGGTACCTTTTTCTGGGCAGCACGAGCCTGAAAAAGGACTCACGTTAACAGAGGATTAACCCTTAGAAACAATAACCTGTTATACATTCATACACCTCATGCATGATGCATAAATTCCATTCAAACACAGGATTCTGCCTGGTCAGTGCCAACTTCTTCCTCTGAATCCTGACAGCACCTTTGAGGCAGGAAGAAGTTGGTTTCTCCTGATAATGGAGCAATAAATTCTCTTTCTCTGAAAGACTGAGGTGTCCTGGGGCTGCTATCTCACTGCGAGTCCTTTCTTTAAAAGAAGCATCCTACATAGCACAGTTTCTATTTTAACATTTTGTTATAACCTAAAACTATATTTAACACACTACTTAAGAGAATTAATGCAGCATAATTTTCTAACACAACACATATAATATTCATTTTAATGTTTGTGCAAAGCCAATCATAAAATATGCATTTTTCACACGGTGGTTGCATAGAACTGATATCTATAATACCTCCCCTACCATTGGAATGTAATCCTAGTATTTGTAAGCCTTTTATTTTAATTTCTTCATTAAAAATTTTGCCCTGTGCAAAACCCACAAGCAATGTTGGTTTTCCAAAGTATGATTAAAAAGCAGATTTTCCTCTGCTTTTGGGGGAAAAATGAAATGTGTGACTGGATTTCTGTCATTGCACTTCTGTGTTAGAAACTGATGCTGCTCTAGGAAGTGCCACCTCAGCTCACACTGTGTCCAGGTCTGGAGTGATGTGGCCTCAGGGCTGTCACAGCTGGCAAAGATTTGGATGCCTTCAGAAAGTCACTCTGGGTTTGTGTGAAGGTTGCACAGGCATCAGCACCATCAGAGGTGTCACATGTACATGAAGAATAAATCACACCAATTTAAGCAGAATTCCCATTCTTCAAATGACTTCAAAGGGTGTTCCTGGCAAGTGACTTGTCCAAGTGGCTAATCTTGGAGGGGATTGAGGCAGATTTATTTCTAAGCCTCTGCTTTAATTGCCAGGTTTTACATTACCTCTCTTAGTTGTTGGCATGAAAAAAATGTAAATTAACCCCCACCCCTCCCCCAAACCTTAGTTTTCAGTTCTTATTTTCTGCTTCTTCCACATATTCTGCAGCGCAGAGATCATGAGCTTGAGTAGTTCCAGTCAGGGATTTTAATATGAATTTACATGAATATGATTAACATGGCCTATAGTATAGGAATGGCCATTTTTCTTACATCAGGATAGATATAATTAAAATATAACTTAACTGCACCACATTTCCTCTTTGGGTTTATCTGGTTGTGCAGGCAGGGACTCATTTTCCTGCATCACCTTGGCTTCTCACTATATGAATGACATTTAAAAATTGTTTAAGTCATTAGTAAATAAATCTTCCCTGTAAATACATGGAGAGTGAGATTTCCTGCTTGATGTGTCATAGAACAACCTTACACAGAATAATGGGGCAGTTCTCATATTAAAACTTACTTTTTAGTGAATTTATCTGCTGAATCCTCAACTTGCTTACAAGTCATTTATGAAGATACATTTTCCCAATATTAAATTATGCAGCTTAATTACTTTCAATTATCAAAAGCACACACTTAACCTGAGAGTGTGGAAAACCACAGGACTTTTATAAACCATGGCCTATATTTTCATTGATTAAGTATATTAGCTTGTAAAGGTTAATCTTGCTGTTTAGGTGTAAGTTAATTTGTGGTGGTTTGTACACTGACTGCAAAATGTTTCTTCTTCCCCCTCTTCAGTTTTTGATGATGAAGAAGAAAGCAAGTTGTCATACACAGAAATTTATCAGGAGTACCAAGCTCTGGTGAGCATTGTTCTCTATCTGTGGTAAATTTCTAAGCAAAAGAATTTAAAGCATTAAAGGAGTATTTAGATGAACTTCTGATTGGGTTATTATTGTTATTCAGTATTTTTCCACATGTTATTTAGAAATCCTGTGAGTTGCAGTTGTCATATGCATTTATATGCCTAAAGATCAGGTACATAGAAGAGAAACTGTGACACAGTCACAGCTCAGGCTGCTTTACATATTCATCATTAAAATTAATATATCCACTACCTTCAAGATTGTATTGTTAAGCTTGATAATGTTATTTTCTGTCAAGTGAAAATGACAACCAGCAGGATGTCTGAGAACACTCACAACTTGGATTTTTTCACTAATGAGTCTTTTGAATTATCTTTCAATTATCAGAAAAAACTGCAGGAGATTTTTGGAGCTTAAATACCTACAAAATGGTACATGCAGATTTCTAACACTTTCTGTAATGAGGCTGGGGGATACATGATATTTAAAAGCTTTGATTGAATAAATACAAACCAGCATTCATTTCTGCTCTGACCCTAAAGGCTTTAGGCACAGACTGGCAAAAAGCTTTTTACTTTCATCAAAAACCCATAAGGAATACTAGCCAGGAGTCTGGGGAAAAGGTACATGGGTGAGAGTCCTGGAAATTGGAGAAAATATATTAAAGAGTCATCAAATTTAGCAATAAAAATGCTCATTTTGAACAGTTCATGAAAGCAAAGCTTGAAATCAGAAACGTCAGTTAAGCTATTGTAGTGATTTTCCTTGGAGTTTATAAACCACATCAGCAGAAAAGAACAGACAGTAATGACAGAAATTCCTCTGATTCTCAGGGCAAAACCTTAGAAGGTAAGCTATAACCTTATCCTTTTTTCTAGGTGGAGAGATTACTAGAGGACTACCTTAAAGAAGTTGGAATTAATGAGGAGAAATTTCAAGAAGCTTTTTCCTCTCCTCTTGCAAAGACCCACACCTCCCAGGTATTTGCCTTCATGAAGGAATGTATGGATTTCATTCTTTGCTTGATGTTTTCCCTAACACAGCTGGCAGGAGATGAAACTTGGAAAAGTTTTCATGGTGAAATTGTAATTTTCAATTGAACTGCAGCTGTAAACTGACACTGGGAAACCCAATTTTGTCATAATATTATAATATTGTCAGAATGTTACTGCAGGCATGCTGATCTAAAGACATAACCCACCAAGTTATTTTCCTGACCATGAGCTCTTCTTGGATATCTGGAAAAACAGACAGATAGGAGATGAAATATAATTATTAAAAACATGCTCCCCAGAATTGAAAAATCCAGCTAATTTCAAACAGACTGAGCTGGTTAGGATTTCTGTGGGGGTTTAATTTTGTGCATATCTTTCCTCCCACAGGCCATTCTGCAAACAGTGTTGGCAGCAGAAGATTTTAGGCTATTTAAAAAAATGATGGTACAGAAAAATATTGAAATGCAACTGCAAGCAATTCGAATCATCAAAGAAAGAAATGGTGAGCAGTGGTGAATGTGGGGGCTCTCTGAAGGATTTTAGTGTTCTTCTGCTGACTCTTTAAGCCATTCATAAATGAATGTGGAATGCTGGTTCTGCTCCAGTTACAGGAAAACACCCAGTTGATGGTACTGGGACAGGGATTTCATTACTTAGTCCTTGCTTGCACTCTCAGTGACAGCTGTCTGTACTGCAAAGGTGACAGATTGTTCAGGTCTGTTTGTCTGAATTTCTCTGTGAAACTTGACTGAGTTTTCTGTGGCAGAATTTTGGTGGCATCTCTGAGTTAAGGCAGTTAGAGCAGTTCCTCAAAAGGAGCAATATCAACAGCTGGAATTCTGCTCCCTGCATGGCAAGGATGTTGTAGTGTCTGCTGTGCAATTCACACTGAAAAATCCATTCAGGAGGCACAAGTTAAGGCCTTCATCATCCTCATATGTGCATGAGAAAGGAGATGAAGAGAAAATAATCCATGCCCAACTTTGCTGCTCTGTTGATGCTTTTGAAAGGGTTTTAATCCCACTCCTTCCTTCCATGTCTTTTGTTTTACTTCTTACTCTATGAGTGTTCTTCAGAGAATCATTTTTAAATTTCACCTTCCACATAACAGCTACACCTGGAAGTGGTTCAGGTGGCCATGGCTGAATTGCAGCCTACAGAAAATGCCACATAATGGTCAGTGCAGAGTTTGGCTTAACCTTTGATACCAAATCTTTCATTGCCGGAAATCTTCGCCCTTTTCCTAACAGGATTTAGGACGTTTTCCTCTAGGATCTTTGTGGAAACAGTTCACATGGCTTTGGTTTTTTGAATGTGATTTTCTTTTGTTTGGTTTTTTTTTTTTTTAATTTTCTTTTCTTCTCTGCCAACTGGAGCACAAAATCATTTTCCTCAGAATAATGCATAAATCTTGTTTTCTTCCAGGTGTAGTGCCTGAGTGTTTGACAGAGGGTTCTGATGTATTCAGTGAAATTGAACAGGAGGAAATGAAAATACTCAGGGAGGTTCTAAGGTAAGAAATCAATCAGTCCCACTTTGTTATTTTAAAATACAGGTCTGTAGGACCTAACTCTTCCAGCCTTTTCCAGGAAATTGCCTTTATCTTATAGATAACAGGAATATTCTTGTCAACATCCAGCCTGAGGGAAAATGGGTGGTGCTGGGCAGTGGGTGTGCTCAGGAATATTGAAATAGTGAGGGAGAACTGTGGCTGTGATCTGAGATGTGTGAGACCAGTGCAACTTCTGCAGATTCTCCCCCACTCCCAGTTCACAGACACAGAAACAAGTAATAGCAGATTAATATATAATATATATAACCATTATCTAATATAATATATAAAACCATTATATATATATATACCAATATATATAGCCATAAATATATATATATATATATATATCCCATATATAACCATTATCTTATATAACCATCCAGGTTATATTAGATAATGCTATTTTCCCTCTGGGTTCTGGGAACACTTCCCTTCCTGTCTTTATATTAGCAATGAAATAAAGGGTTAGGTAAGTCCTGGAAACTCTTACACAATTATTTTAGCACCAAGGTAGTTGAGGACAGCAGGCTCTTGTTTGTTTATCCCAATTATTTATTTCTGTTAAGACTTAAGTCATAAGAAATCACTGATTGATTTCTTACCATTAGCTTTTGGATACTGACAAATTCACATTACCTTGTAATTGCTTTGATAGTCCTCAAATATTTAAGCAGTGTTAAATTTCCCTGAAAATCACTACCACTAAATGAGTTTTGAGTATTTCCTCATGTTTATTGTTACAGACAATCTAAGGAAGAGTATGAAATAGAGCAAGAGAGAAAGAGGACTGAAGAAGTGAGTGCCTTACCTTTGTGTGTGAGTTATGGGGATGATTAAGGAATGCCCTGATACTCTGTCCTGGCTGTGCCCAGATCCCTTCCTTCAATGCAGCACATTCCCTGCTCAGCACCTGAACCCTGAAATCCTGCTCATGGGTGTCAGCCTTTCAGATCCAGGGAGCAGCTGAATTGCTGATATTGTCAGGATCAAAGAGCCTTCAAAGTGTAAGCTGCTTGCAGATGGCAGCACTCCTAATCCCACAGGAATTCCCTTCAGGATCACTTGATAGACAGTGTAGTTATTCATTAAATGTTCTCAAGAGAGAACTAATCAGCAGCACCCAGAAATCCTCTCCAGGAGACCATCCCTGGGTGTCCATCAGAGTAAACCACAGAGAAGGGAAACTGAATGGAAATGGGGACTGTCCAAATCGTGGAATCATGGCAGTAAACCCCCCCTTGACTGGGAAAACAGGCAGATGTTATCCAAATCTCTGTAGACCACCAAGAATAGCAACATTCTTGATACACAAGCCAGATTGCAGAGCCCCCAGTCAATTCACCTGCCAGAGAAGGTGATAGTGTTCAGTGATACATTCTTTGTTAAAAGAATGTTTCAACACAAAATAATTTCATATTTTAATGAGTGGTGTGGGATTCTGACATGAATGCCATGGTTAATCAACAGCACAGACAATTTCTAGGCAGAAATTCTCAGAGAAGGGTTGGATTGGCTGTAATTTAAACAATGCAGTTTTAATTGGAACTTCTTGGGGGAGATTCCTTTGTGTGGACAGTTCAGTACCTGGGGTGCAGTGCCAGGAAATGTAACTCTTGGGTTTGTTTTCTAATTCAAGGCACGTGCTAAACACAAAGCTCCAGATGTTACCCACCATTTTCCTGGAGGTTCAAGAGAAGCTGTAAAAGTTAAGGAATCCACTGAGGGAGCTGAGGATTCTGAAGAAAGTCCAAAATGCCCATTAGGTAATTTTGGGGGGAGTGCAGTGCTAAGTGGGCAACATGATGCAGATTTTAAATGATTCAAGAGTCCACTTGTATCAAGATTTTAAGAACTTGGCTGGATAAGGCTGTGAGTAAAGTGTATTTGCCCTGCAGGAATGCCTTCCAACATGGGATGTTTTGCTATTCCATGATGTTCTGTTCTGATTTTTTTTTAAATCTTATGTATTTCTATTCTTCCTAATTGTTTTCTATGTAAAATTACTTAGAGGGATCTCATAAATCTACAAAAGAAGACCCCAAACCAGTTTGCCCAGTACAAAAAGAAGCTGAAAACTTACCCCAGCCCTCTTGTACCAAGGGGAAAGAAGACACTAAGAAAAGGTCTGCTGGGAAAGGTTCAGAGAACACAGTGCAAAAAGCTGGCATGAAAGGACCTGTAAGTTAAAAACAGATTTTAAAAAAAGCCAAGCATAGAACTAGAATGCAAAAAGAGAAGATTCCATGTAGAATATATTTTTAAAATAGTATTATATTCAAGCACAGAAATTCTGTTATTGTAATCAAATAGATTTGGGTTATTTTGGGTTTTTTTTTTTAAACAAGTATGTAAGCACTTTCATGTTATTCACAGTTTAATTAGCACAAGGTTCAGCTCACGATTTTTGATTTCAGAGTAGAATTCAGGATTCAGTCCTTTGGTAATTTCTTTGGAGACAGCTCTGATTTGAAGCTTCAACTTGGATTTGTTTTCAGCTGGTAATTTTGGAAGCAAATAGGATGTAAACATGCTCTTCTTGCACAAGACACTGCTACAAAAGAATTAATTTCAAAATTTAAAAACTTTCCCTCCAGGATTTATCAGAAACTGAAAAGCAGCAACTGAAGCAACGTGAGGATTACCTAAAGAAAAAACGAGACCAGCTGCTGGCTACGAAGAAAGACTCAAAAAATACTGCACCAGCACCCAACAGTGACCAGAAAGAGGAGGAATCCCCTCCCAAAGAGGTGAAGCACTTTCATATAAACACACAGGCTTTCACTGCAGGTGTCCATGCTGCTGCTGAAGAGTGGGAATGGGTTGAAAAGAACAAAGAACAAGGTGGGGGGGATATTTCCAACTTACTGGATTTGCAGAAGCTTTGGGGTGGAAGTTTCAGTGATGGAGTTGGCATTGGTTGGCTTCAGCATCATCAAACCCTCCTGATTAACTTCAGTTTATGAATGGATAAAATGCCAGTTTGCTCCTAGTCCCTGATCTACTGTTTGGGCTCCTCAAATCTCAGGGGTTTCCTTTCTCTTTTGCAAATGCTTGAAAACTCTCTCAAAAAAGAGGAAAATACTAGAAGACCTTAAACCCCTCTTACATTACAAAACAATGTAGTAACTATTCTGTTTCTAACCCAAAAATCACTACTCTCCTTTATAGAGCAAGTACCCAAGGCTGTGAACTAAAGTCCAAAGAGTTTCTATTGCCTCAAATATTTTTCAGAGTTGCTGTGCATTTTATTATGCTCAGAAGGTGCCTGGGGAGCCTTCAGGACAGTTGCTGAGCAGGAGCTGAAGTTGGGGCTCCCAAAACACAGACCAGGGCAGTGGGAGAGGGCAGGGTGGTGGAGGAGCCCCATGCACCCCTCTGATCCATGGTGGGGCTGGTGGTTCTCATTGCAGTGTTGTTTTCACTCTGCTTTTAGGAAGTGTCAGAAGAGAAGCAGAGGCTGCTCCAGAAGAGGAAGATGCTTGCAGAAAAGCTAAAAGAAGAAGTCATTAATAAGCGGTAGTTTTAAGAGGCTCATTGCTGACCCCAAGAACAGAGGGATGGTTTAGAATAAATTATCAGTAAGTGAAGGGATTTCCAGTCTTGCACTGGGATTTATAGAAGTCTCAGACAAGCAGCTCAGTACCTGGTAACTCCCTATTGCAAATGCCACTGAACCACACCATGAACACTCGTTTTCCAGAGTGCTGGGAACTCCCTGACTGTCCAAGGCTGTGCCAGCACTGCAGAGCACAGCCCTGCTCCAGCCCTGAGCCACCACTGGAGAGCTGGGAAAGGAATTCCTGTGGCAACAGCTCCGAGCTCAACATTGGAACTTTTTTATTTCAGCAGTGCAGAACGTGGTTCTATTCACTAGCCCATTATAAACAAATGGCTCTTTTTCAGCTGTGCAGTGAAATAAAGTCTGATTTCACAAGGAAGTGCACCCTCGACCACCTCATTTGTGAGAAAGCCAGTGTACCTTGGGAGTCAGTACATTCACAAGTTAACTCCAGGTTACAGAGGTTGACAGGCTTTTGGGGCAGTTTCCCAGGTCCCAGTTTGCAATAAATGCAACTTTAAATAAAAGGAGTTGCTTTAGTGCAAAGCTGGGACTGTTCCCAGCAATTCACTGCCAGAGTAGCAGAAATCTTTTTAAGTCCTTTACTGGTTTGGCTTTCACAGACTCAAAAAGAAGCCAGAAGAGGTCACCCTTGGCCATGACAGGCCACAGCTACTCACAGCAAAGAGACAAACCCACCCCTTCTAGTTTCATGGAGTTTTTATTAAAATAGCATTTATAACTGGTACACGTTGGTCATGTTCTGTTCTTTCCCCAAAAGTGGCAGTGGAAGAGCCCAGAGAGGAGAACAAACATGGCTGCCCATGAGGGCAGACTGGGAACCAGCACTGAGGGGTGACAGCCTCAGGGACAAGCCAGAGAGTGCTGGGTCTCACCTTCTCCTGGGAGTGCAGGCTGGTGTTTAACAGGATATCTACTGCCACTTCAGCCAGTCCTTTCCTAGGAACTGTAAAAATTCATGACATTCTTGGTTTTGCTGTGAAGCCAGCTCCAGTTTGTCTGAGTTGTTAAAGCTCCTGCTGTGCTGCAGCAGCGTTGGCGCCGTGAGGAGCGGAGCAAGAACCGACACTCCTCGGGACTCCTGGGGAGAACTGGGCTCGGGAGGCTCTGAAGAGAGGAACAGGGGTCCACGTTCCAGGTGACGCCTCTTGTGCTCCTCAGGTGAGTGAAGGCACATCCCAGGTACCTGCTGCTTTCATGGCCTGGGAATCTTCTTTACTGATGGGAGACAGAACCCACTGGGAAGCAAAGCAGCCTGAGAGTGAGCACACGAGGATGGTGCTGCAGCTTCTCCACCAGCAAACACTTCCTTGGCCCTGGAGCTGATGGCTGGTCCCTCAGTCCTGTGCTGGGTGGCCTGGAGCTCTCTGGGGACACCACCACTGTCCCCAGGTCCATCAGAGCACCTGTGTCTTGCTCACACCTTGAGAAGAGCTCACCCATTCCCTCTGGGATTCCATCCAGTGGTATGGAGTTACTGCTGAAACCTTAAACAATATCCTACAGCAGCCACATTGAAAAGTCTGAGTTCACTTACCACGTGTAACAAACCAAACAAAAGCAATAATTATGGAATTACAGGGTCACATTTTAATTCCTGAATTTTACAGTTCAGCATTAATATCACCACATGTATACAAATGGTGTAAAACAAGTACAGTGGTATCTTTAATACAAAATAAACTTCTGTTTTATGGAAAAAACTATACTTCATATCTACACAGACAGCCCATCTTTTCCAAACAAGAGCTAAAATTAAAACTAACTACAAAAATCTCCAAAACAGAGAAACTGCTTCAGTTTAAACTATTCCAGGAGAAATGGACCCATAACACGTATTACAAGAGTGATCTATGTGGTGGATTGCAGCTGGTTCCATCTTGAACATCTCTGACACAGTCGCTGGGAAATCTCCTCTCACTCAGTCATGATCTCAGATCACATATGGGCAAACTAACATTAAAATATTTACAGTTCATGTGCTGCTCTTGAAAATAAAACCTGGACTGTTTGCCTCTGTCACCTTGCCATGAACTCCCCTATTCCTGTCACAGTTCACTCACCTATGTGGAATGTGCTTTTGTGTTTTAAAAAGCAGCTTTTGTACCACCCCAGGTTCAGGTGCTGCTTGTGGATGCCATCTCCAAGCCCTCGAGGTGTTCTCCTGGCAATAATCCTGTCTTGGTCCAAACTGCCTTTGGTGTTAAAATGCTGCTCAGTCCATCACCATGAAAAAACCTGTGAGTGTTTCTTATTCCCACCTCAAGCATGCAGCTCCCAAACAGGGAAAGAGCTGCTCCAAGAGGAGGCAGCCCTTGGGACACCCTGGTGCACGCTGGAATTCAGGCTCTGCCCAAGCTGAAGCCAAGAGCTGAGGGATGTGCCGGGTGCAGCCCCACCATGACAGAAGCAGCTCCTGCAGGCCCCTGGGAAGCCTCTGCTCCTTGCCATAGATATTTCTGGACGTCTCACTGACAAAACAAGCAAAACCTTCCATTTTGAATCCAGCTTCCATTCTCTCCTCTTGGAAAATACAAATTAAAACTTATTTTAACTGTTTTAAACAACTCAACATGCACTATAACTGCAGCGTCCCTCCCTCCGATCATGAGAAATGCAGTTTAGTTGGTAATAAATGGTCCCAAAATATGGATTGTTCTTATGCAAACAGAGTTAGTTTTCCCTTAAAATTTTTTTTAAAAGAGGCATTGCTAAAAGAACACAACTGACAGCACCATTACAAAATTAAGATTACTGGGTTCAAAATTTAAGCTTGAATTTTTTTTCCTAGTTCTGTTAAACAATGGGGAAACCCTGCAATATTTTTAAAAAAGTGTTACCATACCTTTCCCTCCCCCTTTCCCTCCCAACACCTGAGACTTTCCTCGCTGAGAAGCCATCATCCAGGTTCTGAGAATACTAACCCACCTTTTTTTTTTTAATTTTTGTTTTTTTTGACAGCCTGAATGGCAGACTCCTTACTTTCTAGAAAGACATTAAGTTCCTTGGAAGATTTGTGTTTACAGAACTAACCCTTTCTAGCTGATACACCGAGTTTCTTTTGCTACTCCTTGTATTATCTTATATACTCATGGGAGAAAGCTTTCTGATTCAGATTCTTTTTAGCTCTTAAAACAGTTGCAGCATTTGAAACCCCATAATAAAAGTTCTTATTCCAAAGTTTTGGTTTCTTTTATGAACCCAGACGAGGTCTTTTCCTTGGAGATGTCTCCTCCTCTTCATCATCATCTTCATCATCAGGATAATCCACTAGCCCAACTAGACTTCCCTGCCAATTAGAAAAAGGAAGTTTTTATATTGAAGAAATACCTAGAAAGGTGCAAATTTTGAACAAAACCTCCAGCCAACCCATCCAGGGCACACCAGCCTTTGGCATTCCAAGTCCCATTTGTCTGGAAAATGGGTTTGAACCTCAAACTGCAAAACGTACCGGAGCTTCCTCACTGCTCTGGGTCTGGATTGGGAATTGTTTAAAGAACACTTCCAGCTCAGTGGGACAGACACATGCAGGCTGACATCCCTTTGGTGCTCAGCCTTAGGGTGGGCAATCACTCCCTGCTACACTGTCCTGCAGCTGCTCAGGAGCTCCATGGCTGAGGATTCCAATGATGCCCGGCTCAGTCAGGCACCGCACAGGGCTCACTCACCACATTTGCCTCCTCAAAACCACTGGGCAATTCCCCAGCCAGCAGGGCACTAACAGAGCTCCCCAAAACTCCAATTTCCTTTGTACATCAGATACACAGAGCAGCAAGGGAGCAGGAACAGAAAGCAGAAACAGTGAAACGATGCAGAGGATGTGGGATGAGACTGCACCCAACAGAGTCCAGCCCCACTGAGACCTCCCTGGAGCAGTGAGGGATTCACTGCAGGGCTCAGGGTGAATTTATCCCCCCAGGGAGGTGCTGCTGTTCCCCTGGGACAGCCCCACACGAGTTCTCCCACCTTGGGGGCTGGCACTGCCGGGCTCAGGGCCGTGCTCTTGGAAGAGGAGCCGTTGGAGCTGGCTGGTGATGTCTGAGCTGCCACGGATTTGCTGTTTGCACCGTTCGCACCGTTGGCTGCGCTGGCTGAGTGGGAAAAAGTGAATTTGAATCCCCCAGCTGAAGTCCTTTTTGGAAGATTCTCTTTGTCTTCACTCTCCTTAGCTGAGGGACAAACATTGTCACACTTAGGTATCAGCTGCACATCAAGGAGTACAATCCACATCACAGTGCAATCGCAGGAGACAGCCAGCAGGTATTTTGGTTCCAATTCTGCTGCAATTCTCAGTTCCCCAACCAAGCCCATCCTGAGCCCACCAGCAGCAAACTGAGCAGGGCCTGGATGCTGAGGGCACGGGGACGTGGCTCACCTGGAGCACACAGGCACATTCAAAGTCCTGCTTTTGGATACCATTTAAACTTGTCATTTTAATCCTAAACTGGCTTGTGAAGACACATTGGGATGTCAAGACTCAATTACATGGAACACCCTGTGCTGCTGCTCGAGGTACAGAGCACAACCACGGGTTAGTTTGGGTGACACTCCACGGATCTGCCATGGAGCACTTCCAGTGCCAACAAGCTCAAACAGAGTAAATACCTTTTTTAGTTTCCATAAATTTCTCATAGCTATCTGGAAAATCATCCTCCTGTTTTGACTTCTCAACTGGAGGTACAACAGCTTCGCCTTCTTCCTCTTCATCTTCATTGAACCACATTTCTTCATCCTCCTCCAAGGCTCTGGCATCCCTGCGGAATCTATTGCTACGCAATATGGATGGGACACTGTAAGAGACACACAGGATTCCAGCTTGGCTGCTGCTTCAGGCTCAGCATCAGAAATGCCTGCAGAGCTTTTGAGGGAACTCAGTGCATTTGAGAAGGCAATGCAGCTCCAGCTCTGGTTCTGCCCTCACCCCAAGACTCACCAACAGCCCAGCTGATGACAAGCCAGACTGAATCCCAAATCAGAGTGACAGAGCAACATTTTGCTCTTCTCTTAGAGAGTTCTCTCTCCTCTCTTAGAGACTTTTCTGAACATAACATTTATTCCACTGGCCAACATCAGCTCTACTACACTTGGCCACAAGGAAAGCCAGATGGGGCTTTCCTCTAGTCTGAGGAGTTTTCACCAAGAATGAAACCCAACCCCAGTCCAGCCTCCTGCTGCCCCCAGGAAAGAGAAAAGCAAGGAGCAGAGCACAGCAGCAGCCTCTGCCAGGCTCAGGGCACAGAAACTGGGGCCTACCTGTTCAGCTTCTGGCTTTGTCGGTCCTTTTCCTGCTCGTATTTTGTCTTCAGTCCCTTGAAGGTCTGAACATACTCAATAGATTCAAGTGCATTATAGAAGTTTTCAACTATATGTGCAATAAGGGACTTAATATCTTCCTGCAGAAGAACAAAACAGGATTTCAGCCTCAAATGGGCACAAGCAGTTCAGAAAGCTTTTGAGTTTACTTTGGAAAGTAACTGATTTCTTGCCCAGAGCCAAAGCATTATTGTACAACATTATACAAATGTGAAGCATGAAATCAGATTTGTCCTTAATAAAATACATGAGATTGAGAAATAATTATTAGGCTTCCCATAGAAACAGACAATGGACCCAGCAGTGTCCCAACTGTATTTGTGACACTTCTGTTTAAGATCTTTTATGTAGGAGAGCTGTGGCCTGTCCTCCCCACAGGCTCCAGCTCTCCCCAGTCCTCAGCAACTACAGCAGCTCACGTGGGACCAGGAACCTTTCAGTCAGTCTCTTACCCTTATCAGGCAAACCCTACAATTCCTAATGTTCTTCTTGCTGGAAAAGACAACAGCTACCATATCCTACAACTGAAAACCATCCTCCACTTTCACAGACCACAAAGATTCCCAGCAAAGCCTCCCACACATGAAGGCACTGGCAGCAGTGGCTCAGGAGCTGCTGCAAGTCCTTTCCCAAGGAGCTGGGTGCCCCTGGGAGCACTGTCCTTTCCCAAGGAGCTGGGTGCCCCTGGGAGCACTGTCCTTTCCCAAGGAGCTGGGTGCTCCTGGGAACACTGTCCTTTCCCAAGGAGCTGGGTGCCCCTGGGAGCACTGTCCTTTCCCAAGGAGCTGGGTGCTCCTGGGAGGGCTGCAGCTGCACTCACCACTCGGATGAACTCGAAGAGCTCGATGACAGCAGAGTTGAGCAGGTTGTAGCGAGTGCCATTGTCCAGCAGGGCGTTGATCACTGGCTCAAAGAGGTTTCCCTTGGTGATGTAACGGTTGTAGAATTCATCTTTCAGCCCAATTATCCTCCTCATAAAGCGAAGAGCACCTGGGGGAAGAAAATTCAAGGAGTTAATAACCACAGGGCTTGTGGAAAGAACTGAAATCCCTCATGTTACCCAGAGGAAGATGGGCCCCTGTCATGGACACAGTTTATGAAAATTCCTTTTGCTAGGATTTTTTCTCCTGAGAAGCTGAGAGGCCTCAGGAACAAAATGTAAACAATGGTTATCTACTGCTGTGGAATGCAACAGGTGCATCTGGGATTGGCCTCATGTGGTTGTTTCTAATTAATGGCCAATCACAGCCCAGCTGTCTCAGACTCTCTGGCCAGTCACAAGATTTTATTATTCATTCCTTTCTATTCCTTGCTAGCCTTCTGATGAAATCCTTTCTTCTATTCTTTTAGTATAGTTTTAATATATAATTTACTTTTAATATAATATATATCATAAAAAAATAAATCAGCCTTTTGAAACATGGAGTCAAGATTCTCATCTCTTCCCTCATCCTGGGACCCCTGTGAACACCATCACAGGCCCCCAAACCCAGAGCATTACAATCTCACCCACAGCCATTAACACAAACCCCAAGTGTACACTGAACACCTTCCACACAGCCCCACCATGCCTGGAGGAAGGAAATCTCACAGCTCCATACTCACACAAGGCCAGAAATGTGTGTTTTGAATTCATCAATACCAGGACTCTTCTTAGCAAATCTTTGTTCATAATGTAATTCTTGATGTGATATGTGTGGTGTTCCACACAAAAAGTAAGCAGCTCCAAAATTAAGGCAAGTAGTTGTGCTGTTTGGTAATTATCTGCAAGAAAAAGGAACAAGTTCAACTTTCAGTAGCAAGGTTGACTAGGAAGAAAAAACCCAACCCATAACTTAAAAACAGATGAAAATGTTCCTTCAGCTTCCAGTCATCTCAACTGAATCAAAGCTCCTGCATCTATTTCAGTAAAAAGTATTAAAAGAAATAAAATATGGACATGCCTAACTTTTTTTTTAATAGAATACCATACACAGCATACAAGACAAGTTTCAAAACTCAAACTCAATTCAGACTTACCAGGACAAATTGTATTACTCTTAGTGGATCCAACTACTGCATCTGATAAAGATAAAACAAAAACAAAAATCAGAAAAAGGTTTTCAAAGCCCTGTCAAGATTTAAAAGATGGGGATAAACAATCAGTTCTACCCAGTGGTCAGATTTTTCATCAGATCAAATGTTTGTGAGATACAGGGACATGAACAGGCAGCAAGAATGCAGCCAGGTGAGATTTCTGTATTTAATTTATCTTAGTTTTAAATCCATCTAGGTGAAAATGTATAACCTAAACCTTAGGAATATGATACAGAATAAAAGCACCAATCCTAAATTTTTCAAATAATACATTAAAATGAGTGCATTTTAATTTACAGACACTCTCTGCTTTACAGGAAGTATTTTAAAATGCAATTAACCATTGTATATTAGCCTGATTAACATCAAGGAAGTGCATCTTGCACAAAGCAGAGCAGCATCCAGAGCTGAGAGCTGCTGCCCACAGAACCCTGTTCCTGGGGGAGCAGCACTTTTCCACAAGCACATTCCCAGCTGGCATCTCAGGCTGATCCCTGGCACCAGGAATCTGTGATAAGTGACTGTCAGTCACTGCCAAACACTACAGGCCTGAAAGGAAGAAAAAGAAAATGGAAATATTCAGTACCTTTTTCACATTTATCCTCTGATGTATTGGCCAGAAGTGGAGCAGTGAGAACATGCATACAATGGTTGTAGAAGAAATTGAGAAATTCACTCTTTTCTGTTTTCTAAAACAAAAATAACTTTATTAAACACTGGGATTTGTACATTTAAATAAGAAATGACAGTAACACAGGAAACAGCCCATACAGAATTTTACTGGCTCCTTCATGTCTGCCTGTATATTTGCTGGGCCTGCAGGACTGCCTTTGCTCAAGAAGATCAGTTTTTGCATTTTTGGGACAACTAACCAAGCTCACCATCACCAAAAAAATCCCCACCATGCAAACATCTACTGAAAAAACATCAACAACTCAAAAAGCTTGACAAAACTTTTGTTAATAAACACCTGCACAATAGCCCAAAATGGAACTGTTAATCTTATTTTTGGCTTGTTTAAATTCAGTATCAGAGCAAACACAGAGAATATCAGGTTTTCAGCTCTGCTGAGATAGTGCAGCATCTGTACCCCCACACCTCCTTACATTGGCTGTGGCCAGCATATTCTCTGGGTCAATCAGAGTTCTCAGCAGCCCCATTAACTGAACAGCTCCCCCGAGCTCCGGATCCGTGTCGCAGATCATCTGCTCAATGACCACGTTGATGAGGAGGATGTCCTGCAGAAAAATCCCAAACACACACACCACCCAACAGTTAGACACAGTTTCAAGAGTGGAAAGTCATTTCCATAGTCTCTGTAATTTTTTGAAGACAATTTTAAATGAAACTGAAGAATTGAGAGTTGTATTTGGATACAGAAATTCTGGCAAGCACAGCCCTCCACACCTACAACCCTTGTTAGTCAGATTTCCAAAATTGTAAACTCATACAACACAAACATGCTCAGAGATGTTTGTATATTAAACCTACTTTTTCCTGTACTTCTAGAGGTTTGTTTTGCTGTTTTGTTTGTTTCCTCCTTGCCCAAAGACTCAACAAACTGCAAACCACTGTGACTTACATCATCACTCTGCTGGGCCTCTTGCATCACAAATTCTCGGACCATGGATGGGCTAAATTCTACTAGATAAGAAAATATATCTGTAGCAGCAGATCTAACTTGCAGATCATCCATTCCCTAATAGAGAGAGAAATTGATTAGCAAGAACTAATTAAGCTGGTATTTATTATCAAGTAAAGCTGAAAGTAATAGGTACTTTTAAGTTTTGGGAACATCTCATTACCAGAGTTTCTATGAGAAGCACAGTAATAGGGTCACAGAAAAACAACAATAAACCAACAAAATGAATTGCAATGTTCAGGCAGCAACAGCTGCTTCAACCACAGGAGTGAAAGAAATTCTGTTTTCCCACTGCTGATTAGGACAGATTAATCTGATTACAGGATCTTTTGGGAGGAACCAGCCAACAGTTCAAGATTATCTAAAAATACTTCTCGGGCCCTGGGCCAGCAAGAACCACAACAACAATCCAGCTGCATAAAGAGCCTCTGCCAGTTTTTACACCCCCTTGTCCCAAGGACTGTGCTGACCACAGAGTGAAAATGCCCAGAGCAGCCAGGTCAGGCACTTCAGAGCTGGGGCAGCCTCTGCATTGGGAATGCTCCAACCAACTCCCAGCACAGCAAAACTGACACAGAGGGGCTCAGTAGAGCCAAAACTGCCTCAGTGGCTGTAGCTCTTCTGCTTGGTTAAAATCAGCTTGAAGTTTCACTCACCATTACAATTTCAAGAGCTGGAAGAATTCCCAACTTTGCCAAAGTTTTGAAAAACGCATCTCTGTTCTGAGGTTGTAATGTCTGAGAAAAGGCGCAGAATTCCTTGAAGAAGTTCACCTGTCACACAGGAAAAAGGAATTCCAGCATTTGAGTCAGAAAACTCTCTGAAAGGATCAAACAGTTACATTTTGTGGCAGAGTTTGTGTACAGAAATCCCTCAGTGGCTGCAGAAGAGTTGCACTCTGACCTAGAGCCCTGGAGGCAGCACAGGGGGCTGGCACTTACCAGTTCACACCGTTTGTCATCGTCTGTAGCTTCGTCTGTCAATTGTGCAAAAACTTCTGATAAAAACTTCTCGTCTTCCTGTGTAACACACAAAAGGAACACACCTTACACAGAGTCTCTGGAAAACAACTTCCACCCCTACAGGAGCCAGCCCTGCAGAAAGTCCAGCTCTCCATCCAATTCATCCCAAAGAGACAAATGCCAGAGCACACATCTGGTGGGATCTTCCCCAGGCATTGTTCCAGGAGTCCCTCTGAGCAGCAGCAGCAGCTCCAGGAGAGCAGAGCCAGGTGAAGCTGAGCTCAGTGATGGTCCCTAAAACTAAAACTACAAAGTGCCAGCCAAGGGACAGCTTTGCAGCCATGTCCCCAGTACCTTACTCACAATAAAACAACCTCTCCCACTTTCATGTACTCTGCTTTGCCAAGCTGGGAAACTTTATGGACTATTACTGGGTTTTCACATTCACATCCTCTGTTACCAAGAGATATTTAAGCATATACAGGTACACCTCACTTCTTGCAAAGCATTTCAGTTACCCCATAAGATCAAGAGGTACCCAAAACCCAGGGTGAACATCAGCATCTCTCAAGGGCTCAGGCACTTTCTGCCCTTTGATTATTATGCACTCTTTCACATTGAAAATTCTCTCAAATTCAAATGTTTCTGTTACCTTTTAAAGACAATATAAATCTGCCACCAAAAGACAATATGAAGCTGACATGCTACAGCTTGACAAAATTTTGCATCTCTGTACCAATTCAACAATAAACTTGTGCATTGAACAAAAATGAACAGAACAGCAGCATTGCAATAAATATACATGAACTTTACATTGCATAACACAGAGTGTGCTTACCTCTCTATTTTGCTGTGTGCTGTCACTAAAATCTGTCTGCTTTATTACAGTAACAATACAGAATTTTTACAGTTGCAGCAACGCCAACCAAAGACTGGCAAACCTTTTCCTGACAATTTTCAGATGTGGGGATAGAAGTGCTTTACAAACAAATGATACCTGGAATCAACATCACAGGGAGTGCAACATACACAGATTTAGTAGTTTATTTTAAGCTTTGCTGGCTTAAACAGCTTAATTAAGCCTGGTACAAAAAAACCCAAACTCCAAAGCACACTACAATCAACAGCAGATAAGAGTAGAAAATCCCTACTGCAGAACAGCTGAGCACAGAAACATCTCCTGCTTGTCTAGGGCTGCTGCTCAGCCCAGTCTGTGTCCTGAAGCATGGGATGGATGGAGGTTCCTTTCCCACGTGGCTGCCCCAGCAGCAGCACTGGGCTCTAGTGCTCCATGGCACGTACAAAGGAGCTTTGCTGCCTGGCAAACACAATCTGCTGCTGCTCCTCTAAACTGCCTCCTCCCAGGGAGCTTTGCCAGTGTATTTAGGGTAACAGGACGTCCCATGTGCTCCCCAAACCCAAAGGAGCTTTGGAGTTCTTGTGCCCAACAAGCTGATTTACACCACAGGCCTGTGAAAGCAATCCTGGACCTCAGGTCCCCACGAGCTCAAGTGGGAATTTTCCTCAAGTGTGCTGTAACATCTTTCCCATGTGTGCTTTCTTCTCAACCTGTAATTCTCAAGGATCAACATTATCTGTAAATCACCACACATCTCATTTACAGGCTATAGAATCAGCAGGCAAACCTGTGTGCACATACTCCATCTATGATGGCAAACCCAGCAAGGAACTGCCAGAGAATTTCAGAACCTTCTGCAAGGAGTACTCGAGGTAACAGCAAATCAAAATTCTCTGTTACTGCACAATTAAATATTCAGTACTGTGGAGCCCCAATGAAAAAAAAAAGAGAACTCTATACTTAAAAATCTCTAAATGCAAACAGGATGTGGCCTCAGGAGCATAATACTGAATTTATTTTTAGTTTTTGAAAATCTATGCAAAAGAATTTAAAGGAAAATCTTTATTTAACACAAAGCTAATAATTTTGGAAGAGGGATTTAATTTTTTGTTTCTTTCTGCTATTGAGCCACAAAGAGAGTAGAAAGAAGCCAAACAGCATACTCATGCAATTCTCTGCAATTCCTCAGCTTTATTTTCCAGTCCTCTATTGAACTCTTTACCATATTTCACCCATATCTGAACTCATTAACATATTCCATATGGATATGTTATGTCTCCAGTGCCCCTTTCTTTCCACCATTTTTACTCCCTTCCTCTTTTCCTCAACTCTTGGTGTTTCACAGAGGCTCTCCACACTCACCCCAAGAATATGGGGTATGTGATATATCCTACACAAACTGACCATTTTTGGACACAGATAAACAGAATAAAGCCACTTGGGTACCCATGATTTTGCACAACACAGCACCAAGTGAAAACCCCAAAAAGCCACAAATTCACCCAGCTCTTCACTGAGCCCCTTCCAGGGTCCCAACCACCTTGGAGCCTCTTCTGACTACAAAGTGTGCAGGACAGTTTTCATAAAATAACAGCTTGGTTATTTATTAATTAATACTTCTGGATATCTGTATGAAAAAAAACCCAGCAACCAGTGACTTAATCTTTAAGACAATTTGAAATTAGTACCATGATGTAGCAGTGTAACAGGAATGGTTCTGAACATGCTCTTTTGAATCACAGATCCAGAATTTGTCACAAAAACAGCACAATGTCCCTAATACAGAATACAACAAGTTGCCTGTTCTCTAAATACCTACACAAACTTAATAAAAAATTGTATCTTGCTTGGGAATCAAGGAGAAAAATCTTCAGCTTTACAATCCATTAAAAAATATTAATATACTTACCTGAAATGTACCTCTTCAAAATACAAAATCAAAGGTATCAGAGAGCAGGGCAAGCATTCAAAACATTGTGCAAATGATGTGTGTGATTAACTGCAATCCATTTTGAAACTATAGCTACAGGTATCTACAAACAATCCAACTAGACCACACAAAGAACCACTTACCTGCAACATACTGACAATCTCAACTTTGTTGAAGAAAATAAAGGAAGTGAGGGTAGAAAGAAAATTCTCTTCAAAAACAGATGGCGTCGGCAAGATGATGTCCTGAATATACTGTACCCTGTAAGTCTGGTGGATTTTTTGCCTGAGTTCAGAGTCTGTAATAGGAATAACCTCCTTAAATTTTGCTGTTTTGGTCAAGAACTCCCTGTGCCGTTTTGGCTGAGCCAAAGAAGGATCATACTCGAGGCATCCGACCACATCCATAATACACTCGTCAGAGAACATCACCTCAAACAGAGTTGCTTTGTTGAGGAACAAAATCCCTCGAATAATTTCATACAAATGATGCAAACCTTCAGTGTTCTCTAAATTCTCACAGACTTGGAAAAGCTGCAGCAGTTTTTTAATGTAGCCTTCGTTCTCCAAGGCCAGGGCCAGCTTTTCCCTACGGATGGGTGAGGAAAGAACAGAGGTAACTAGGTCAGCAATCTCTTCAAGTTTGTTGAGTTCACAAGTAGGAAGGTCAATCAGAGGACTGGTTTCAGGCATCTCCTCTATGTGTTCCTCTTCTGACTCAATCAGGTCCTGTGTGACTTCCACTGAAGGATCCTTACCCTGAACCTAAGGGAAGAGTGCACACAGTTACTGTCTGATCCCACATGTTCCCAAAAATGAGCAGGTCAGTAACCAAAATAACAACACATCCCAGCTGCAGTGGGATCTGAGCTCTCTGGTTCTTACAGCACACTGGCAGTTCCACTGCACTCCAACAAGTGAGAGTTGTTGTCTGAGGCCGGCTGGGAGAAGGACAATTAAAGCCTGGAACTTTGGCAGTCCCTTTCTAATAAACACAATCACACCAACTGCCCCAGAACATGGACCACCCCAGTCTCACCATTACAGTGATTTTTCCAAGGTCTGACATTCAATCATGAGAACAACTGGTGCTCTAAGCAGGGGTAATTTAAGACCTTGCACAGAAAAGAACAAATATTTGCTTGCTTTACAAGCAGGTTTAAAAAGGATGCACAAACACATCAAGTCACAGAAGACACTAAAACACCTGGAAACAACAGCATTTTCAATTTACTGTACCTGGCAGATTTTTTCCCAAATTTCATCACAGCCAGCTTTTTCTTGAAAACTCAGTGCTAAATCATAGTTCTCTGCTTCTGACCAAACAATCAGGGTGTCCTGTTTGAGATAAAACCAAGAAAGTAATTGTTTCTGAAAAGGTCTGCACTACATGTTAACCTCTACTCCTTCAAAGCCAATGTCTAGAGAACAAATAATTTTAAAGTTACACTTGTCAAAAAAAGCATAAAACACTAAAATATTATATCACCTATTCTGCCATACATCAGCTTTCTTTCTTGTTATTTTATGACCACTACCTTAGACAAAACACATTTAAAGATACTGTTTTTCATATCCAAGTCACTTATGATGGCATTTTTCTGCAAGATACATTTCTTGAGCCAAGAGTCTTGAAATGGGAATGCACACACTAGATTAAGAAAACCTACAATACAACAGGTTAAGTATTTCCATATTCAGTAAGACAGAAACAAACCCCCTAAGATTTCAGTTTTCCCCTCAGAAAGTGTTTAAGACAGCCCTAGCTAAGTGAGATATAATGCCTAGCTAATAATCAAATATTTCTTTCTGAATTAAAAGCCACACAGCCTGAATAACACAAAACTCCCAAGTTCTTACTAAAGTTACAACCATCTTGCCAGTTATTTTCATTTGAGCCAGGTTTTCCTTCTGTTACTGTTGTCTCCATCAATTCCAATTGTGCACTTGCACAGCAGACCCGGAAGGTTTGATGGAATTTCTGAACAGGCTAAAATGGCTTTTGAAGAGGCTTTATTAGGACACTTGCTGCTGTCCTGTAAGGAATGCAAGCCTGTACTTCATATATTCAGTTGAATATTTATTCAAGACAATACAGAGTGGTTGTGGTTTAACCCAGCTGCCAAGGAAGTCCCACACAGCTGCTCACTCACTTCCCCCCACCACTGGGATGGGAAGGAGAATCAGGACAAGGTGAAAGTTCTGTTCTCGAGGTAAGAACTGTTTCAAAAATGAAATAAAGTAAAATATAATGAGCAATTATAATAGTCACAGCAAAAAAAAGGAAGGGGAAGAAAGGAATAAGCCCTGACAGGTAAGTGATGCTCAGCACCACCTGAGCAGTGATTGGCCCCTCCTGGCCACCCCTCCAGTTTATCCCTCCCCATCCTATAGAGCAAACTCATCTTCATATAAAAATATCCAAACCCAGCAGCTCTCTGCTAACTCTCCAGAATATTTGATGCGCTCCAGCAGAACTGTTCAACATTTCAAGTTTGACTCCCTGAATTGTTACCACAGTTTTTTAAACACCGAAGTGTTTTTTAAACACTAGCAAGCTCTTGCTTCATGGTCAGTAAGGTAATTTAATTCCCACATTTACAACATTCAATATTCACCACACAACTCATCAAGGCTGGTTAGGTCTTTAGACCACTTTTAGTGAACACAAAATATTAAGAGTGGTATCTTTAAGCTCAGCAAGGAAACCCAAAGAAACACCTGATGATATTCCTTTGGAAGCTTCAGGGGCAGTAAGTTTTAAACAGACCTTTGTAAATGCAGTTATCTGGGCTTCCACTGAGGTCAGGGAGCATTCCTCTGCTCCCAGGTGTGAGGGGACTGATGTCTGGGAAGGATTCCTGGCATGGGACAGCAGGTTCCCTCTCCATCAGCAGTTATTTGGAAAACACACATCTGTCTCAACAAACACAACTACCACTGGAACATCAATGAACACCAGCAGCACTGATACAGCATTAATTCTTCATTTCTACAGGAATCCTAATTCCTCAGTATCCATGGGAAGTTGTGTATCTTGGGGGTTTTTTTATTTCTTTGAAAATAAAGTTAAGAATAACATCACTGTTGACAAATGCCTACCAATAGATCCATTTCCTTCTCCCAAAATGATCACAGGCCACACTAAAAACAATGGAATTTGCACAGACAATTTTTTTCCTTTCTTACTAAGTTTTACACATTTCTTTAGAGAAACAGTTTTCTTGTTGTGGAAAGAACAGAATTCAATGAGTGAACAGAGTTCACTGTGGTTTCAGCACTGTTGTGAGTTGTTTATTTATATTACAGTGTCCTATATTACACTTGCACTTTTCTCCTACAGAGAAATATTAATAAGGAGCCTCTCTGCTGTCAGGCTCCACTCACAGCTGGTCCAAGTTCTTAGAGTGACACGGCTTTCACTCACAGCTGTCCCCCTCATCTCCAGCTCAGGACCTCTGGATCTTTGTATTTACCTTGTGCCATTTCAGAGACAACAACTCAACCGGGCTTCAAGGGAAAAATAATAATTGTCAACTGCATGCACTGAAAAGCCTCATCAGCTCCCTGATCTGGTTCTTGTTCAGAGAGAATTAAAAAAAAAAAATCATTCTTAAATACAATTTGATGGCTGCTACAGAACTCCAAATCTGAAATGTTTACCTTGAAACATTCTGTGCAAGCAGTGATGCCCTGACACTCAAAATCAATGCACTGCAGGTAAGCTGAGCCACAGAGGTGCTTCACTGAACAAAGAAGGACACACACACTCAGCAGCACTATTCATAGCCCAGGATGATTCAAGTAAGAGAATTAATGCAGTAACTTAAAATGACTCCAGGCACCCAGGGACTGCAGTCAAAAATTTGTGAAAAATCTCCAGTTCCTGAATGGTACTTGTTACAATCTGTACTGCCCACACAAAGCAGAAGTTATATAAGCTTTTCCAAAAATATTTCAGAAAGACTGAAAGATGGTTTCAACAGAAAATAATTGTCCAAAACCAATATAAGACGTACTCATCTGGCACACACTTCCTGCATGACCTCAGACAACCCACAAAGAGCAGACAGACAGACACCTTCCAGGCCAGGCTCCACCACTCCCACCTGCTTAGAGGCCATGCTGCTCCATCCCCCAGCAACGTTCCTCAATTCACTCAAGCACCAGTAAAGACAAAAAAGATTAATTCTGAACAAAAACTGAAACTGAGAGCTGTTCAAACCCTTCTCCAGTGCTGGTGTGCACAGTGTCTGTCTTTCCATCCCTCTGTATTCCTGCACTGCACCACGTCCCCATGCCAGCAGCAGCGTGCTGCACAGGGGAGCAGATGGGGAACACATGGGGATAAAAGGAATCCAGCAGGAAAACATGTTTCAAGTGACTCAGTCCTCCATCTAACCTGCCTCTGGATGAAACAGGAGTGAAGAAACCCTCTGGCAACTGCTGGGGCTGGCTTCAACAGCAGCCCTGCCAATGTGTTCAATCCTGGCCACCAGGAACTCCTATTCTGCCTCGAGCAAAGTGTTCTGCTGTCACACAGTGATGGCAACGCTGGGCAAAAGACAGGATCTGCACACGAGCTTCATCTCAGAGCTGCAAACAGAGCACACCCAAGCAAAGGTAACAGCAGAAAGCAGCACTCCCTGTAAGGATTTCTGCAGCAGCTCCATTTCTTTCAGCCATGGACTCGCTCTCCTGCCAGTTCTGCCAGGGAACGGTAACCTCAAGCAGAGGCTGAAACATAAATGGGTGTGGTGCCAACCTTTAAAACCACTCCTGCCAGAGCCTCCAGAACACATCTGAGCCTGCCCTCTGGCTAACCTGGGGTGTCCAGCAGAGGTGTGTGACTCCCAAAGCCTATGCCCCAAAATCCAGGGGGACCTGAAGCTCTTCAGGCTCTCATGTTCTTTGCATTCGTCTAACTAGAGATAATTCACATTGCAACTGAGCAGCTTGGCACCTGTGTGACCCATGCAAGCCCAATTTCCCTTGAGAAAGGGAAAGTTGTGATGACAGTGTGCCCAACACCTGGGCAGAATGAATTCCCCAGGAACCACAAACAGGACTGGAGCAGGGAGGTAACAGGCCTGTCCTGTTTGGGGTTAGTCAATAGCTGCAGCACGACTTGGCACTAACAGTGCAATACTGGAAGTCACAGACTGATGCACAGCACCGAAGAATCAGTGCTGGTTTCCTTTTTTCACAGGACGCTGTTATGCAAACCACAGTGAAGCGTTAAGCACCCTCTAAGTCCATTTACATGACAGATGTGTAGGCAGGCCATGTTTCTTTTCCATCCAGCTGCACCACCCTGCAGCTCTCCCCAAATCCAAGACCAGCACCTCGAGGACAATGCTCTGGGTCAACTAAAAGCTGCACGAGGTCGTACAAACCTTAAGGAGCAAACAGTGAAGAAATAACTTTCTGCCACACAGACACAAAAGCATTAGTATCAGAAATAAAGCCAGCCAAGATAAACCTCACATTGAGTGTTTCTAAACTATGTTTCTACCTTTTCCACAAGAAAAATGGTAACAAAAGTTACCTAAGTCACTTAAAACCGCTACCAATTAAGTAAAAAAGGCCTACAATGAATCAGTTGTAGTTTCAGGAAACAAGAGTGTGAAAGGAAGCATTTTAAAACTTTACAGCAACAAAATCTGCATTTATATTTCACTATGCATAGGTTTCCTGCAGTAAACAGGAAGCAGTTCAAAACTCCTGGCTTCTGGAGCTCTGCATGGCCTCCCCAAGGAAAGCCTCCAGCCACCAACCCCTAACAAGTGAAGAGCAGAAAGCACAGCAAACAGCCCCCTGGAAAGGCTGGCCCAAAACTCCACCTCACTCCTAACCTAACACCAGCCAACCAATGTCCACAAGATAACAAAGTCTCCTTCTCAAATTCTCACACTGTAACTTGTCACTATAACAGAATCCTCAAAGATGTGTCCCTCTGTGACTAAGGAAGAACAAAATTACTGTTTTCTACAGGGCTGAAACACTCCTGGATACCATAAGGATAAAGAACAAGTATCAACCACTGAAGGAACAGAGACTCTACTGTAGAACAAAGGAACAGAGAGCAAAAACTCCAGAAAACCCATGAGAACAATGCAGGCAGAGACATCAAAAATGCATGCTGAAAAAGGGAAAACAATAAAAGCAGAAGAGATTCAGTAAGCTGATTTTTTTAGTGGATGAAACAAAAATAACTTAATTACACAGCTCCCAACTGTTTTACTTCTTTGTCTTGCAGGAGGTTTGCCCCTAGCAAAGGTAACTCTCACCATGGCTCGTGGCCTCACCTAGGACAACAGGAGCTTTCAGGGCTTAAAATAAAAACTAAACAGCAACAACAAAGAAAGGAGTCCCACAAAGGATAATTCCTTAAAAGGAATTCCTTAAAATAAATACACTTAAACAGAGCTGGTCAAAGTTTTGCCTCCCTAATTTTGCAATTATTTCACATGGCCTGGCATGGGAGACAAAAATTACACATACATGTTTGCAACTATCCTTCCTGTAATGATTTCAATATTTCTCCAAATTGCATGTATTATCTTCAAATCCTAAAATCGAAAATGTATTTTTCTAGAAGACCCACATATCAATTTCTAGAATGCACCCACGGGCTTCTAAGCAATTTTTTCACCTCTAAAAAACACCTGTAAATTTTTTCACCTATAAAAACCACCATCAATAATTGCATCTTCTCTTGCTTTTCCTTTTTGTCCTGAAAAAATGCAATTACTCCAAGCACAAAACAATTCCTCAGCACCAGCAACCACAGAAAGTAAAGCCTAGCAATAATACTTGCCTGCTGTTTTTGATATGCAGTATTTGGATTTATCTTCGATTCTAACAGTAGTGAACCTGAAAAAGGTATGAAGAGAGATTTACTGAATCCAACAAAACAAACATCTCCACACATCTCACACCACTGCCCACGTGCCAGCCAACAGACTCTCAGCTTAATCCAAATCTCCCAGAAAATCCACAAGAACCGCCTCCTTTAAATATAAATTTCCTAAAATAAGCCAGATAAGACAAAATTCAACAGGAATAGCCCTATTAAAATACATTTTCCTCCTTTATTTTAGTCCAAAATCCACTGTAGCAGTCTTTTCTCCTGAAATCTGGTGCAAGAACCAGCTTTTTTTAGTGGTATTGTAGGCCAACTACAGAAATTCCAGCAGGTAATGTGCTGCCCAGCATAAAAATGTTTTTGTCCAGAGAAGCCACGTGGGCCACTTGCTTTTATTCCCTTCAGCTGCCCTTCAGAAGTGAATCATCCAGCTACTATAAACGCAGGGACTTCATCTTGTGTATGCAAGTAGTGTATGTCTCCTGGCAACAGCTCCGGAGCAATTTATACCAGTCTTAGGTGGTTTATTTAGCACATTAGCACCTGTCGGCTGACAAAGTGGGGAGCACGTACCTCCCCCCTCTAAAAAAGACCCTTGAAAGTGACTTTAAAGTGCAATAAAACACAAGGGATGCCACCTGACTGGAACACGAGCAGGGAATTCCTGAGGAGAAAAAGAGCAACAAACAAACGGCTTCTTTTTCACAGCAGTAAGGAAGGGAGGAAAAGAGCACCTGAAAAGCAAAGGATATTGCTCTGAAAGAGAACAAAATGTCCTCACATGTCACGGCTTCACCTCTGCTCAGGCCGGGGAGCTGCAGCTGGCTGGGGTAACAGCGTGGAGCTGGGGCAGGGAGGTTTAGGATGGAGATCAGGGAAAGGTTCCCCCCCAGAGGGTGGTCGGGCACTGCCCAGGCTCCCCAGGAAAGGGTCCCGAGGCTGCCAGAGCTGCAGGAGCGCCTGGATAACACTCTCAGGGACACGGTGGGATTGTTGGGAGCTCTGTGCAGGGCCAGGAGATGGCCTTTGATGATCCCGATGGGTCCCTTCCAGCTCAGCGTATTCCATAATTCCATGAACTGGGGAGGGGGAAAGTCTAAGACCACGGTAGCAAACGCTGCTGTGGCTTGTGCGGTAAGGAAACTTCACACGATCCGCAAGATAAGGGAAGGCACGGAGAGTGGAAATAATAACAATAACAACAATAATCCTCTGGGGTGTCCCAAGGGAAGGCACCATCAGCCGAGCCCGGCGATGGTGGGGGGCGGCCCCGGCGGTCGGGGCCCGGAGCCGGGCGTGGGGCGAGGGGAAGCGGCCTGGGCAGCCCCGGCCACGCTCTCACCGTCCGACTCGGCGCGCACCAGCAGCGACATCCCCTTCAGCCGCTCCACGTAGCTGGAGGAGACGTGCCCGGTGCCCCTGTCGTCCCATTGCCGATCCTCGTTGAGCGTGTAGACCTTCACCCGCCGGCGGGTGTCCGACATGGTGCAGCCCCGGGCCCGCTCCGCCTCCGCGGGGGCGATGGAGCGAGGGCGGCGGGGAGCAAGCGGGGCCGCCGGGCCGCTCAGGGGCACCGCGGGGCCTTTAGCGCGCCGCTTCCCATGGCGAGTCAGCGCCGCCGCGCCCCGGCCCGGGCCTCGCTGGCGCCGCTCCGCCTCAGCAGCTACTACAGCGCCGCCGCCATCTTGTAACCCGGCTCGGGCCGCCTTTCTCTTCCTCCCCGCCCGGGCACGGGCTCCCCTCGCAGGGGCTACGGCGGCCGCCCGCTGCCGCCGCGCCGCCGACGGGACGGCGGCCACAGGGGCGGGGCCGCGGGGCGGGGCCCGCGCGCGCTCCCTCACGGCGCCGAGGCGGGAGCGGGGAGGGGGCGACAAAATGGCGGCCGCCCTCACCCGCAGCGGGGTGTGGGCGCAGCGCTGCCTTTGAACGCCCGAGGCGTCTAAAGGGGGAATTGGCTCACATGCTTCCCCGGAAAAACTTAATTTTGCTTTTTCGTTTTCTTTTCTTAAGTCTGTCTACAAGCTGGTGCCGCCGCTGACGAAACGCACGCCTTCCCCCCCACCACGCCGCAGCAAGTGCCACCCACCGCCGCCACACAAAACGACGGGCGAGCTCCACACCCCGGCCAGGGTAAATTTAAACAGCACACGCAGCTGAAACAGTTTCAATTTTTAAGAAGAAAAGGTGCCCCGTGCATCACAAAACGGCGGAAATGTTAGTGAGGGGCATCTCCTTACAGCAGCAGCCATACTGTAACACGCCGTCCGTGCCTGCTTTGTACATCCCCACACAAGGCTCGAAAGCTAAATTGAAGGTGAAGCTTCAGAAACGAGTGAAACGTGCTTAATTAACCCTTACAGCCTACAGTTTAAGACAGAACCACTTGCCAAGCATCGTGGAGTCTGTATATCTTAAGTTTTCAACACTAAATACCATCTACACGTTTCCTCTGTACTGCAAATAAAAAAAAAAAAAATTACATCTCTATGCTTGGGTGGGAATAGGGAAAAAGGACCCAAAATTGTTCAGGGAGTAAAGCTGTGCGCGACAGCGAGAAACTGGGGGCGAGGAGAAGCCTGACTGCGTCTCCAAACCCAATTTTTGGGGCTCTGAAGGGGAAGGAAGGAGGGAGGACAAGTTCTCCTGAGGCCAGGGTGTGCCTCGTTCCCAGACAAAGCCAGACTTTCCTGGCTCTTGCCTCACGGTGAAAGCAGTCACACCGGTAGGGCTCCTATTCACACGACTGGCATTTCTCTGCTCTCAAGTTCAAATGTGGTTCCAGAGGAAGGGAAAGAAAGTGTTTCCAACAAACTGTGCCACTCAAAGTAACTATGTGCAACTTTTCCAAACATTCTCTGGGCAGATTTAGAAAACTTTAACATCTAAGTAACATTCAAGTTTCAGCTTTTGCTCTGAAATTCAATGTAGCAGGCCTCTAAGATTCGGTCACCAAGAAAACACAAGATACACCTCTGAGAATTATCCTATACACTTTTATTTGGCTGTATAGGAGCACACCTTGGGACATGTGCATCGTTATGGATAATAGTGAGTCAGTAACTATAAAAGGACCATGTTAAGAGGTTTCAAAACCCTGGACTGAGAGTCACATCAAGCAGTTTACAGTCAGGTTCCAAACAAGCCTTCCCTGCTGTGTTTTAGTGGCTTTTCCTTGCAAGGTATTACAAACTGAGCATATTTCTACCTTAGAGAAAGCTCAGTAAAAAGCAAAGACACAAAAAGGAACACAAACCCCAATGGCCACAGAGTATTTCTGCCTCAGGACATCTGCTGCTCATGAACTCTCTCTTCACTCTGCACGACTTCTGTGCGTGCTTTTGGGCTCTTCAAACCAAATGCACAAAAATAAAAGCATGACTTGTACTCATGATTAAATGCAGCACTTCTCAGGATATATAAAACAGCAAGAAACCACAGCAGAGTGTTTTGGAGCAAATTCTTGTGAATAGCTACAGAAAGGAGTATGTGAATTAGAATTGGCATGAAAAACTATTTCTCATGCTTCAGCTGTGAAATAAATCCATGATCTTTCCAGGCATAAACTCAATGACTTCTGTGGAAAAATATCCCTCCAGAACACAGTGGGATTGCACTCACTCAGATGTGGGGCTTCTCTTTACCCAAAACAGCATCCAGGGGCTTGTAAAGCCCAGCACGACCCTGCCATCAGTACCCACAACCAGCAAGTCAATTTTGGGGGCTTGGCCTGGACAAGACACACAATACTTGCCCCAACAAATGTTACATACTGGATTTAAACCAGGCTAAGACCAGGAAAGCATCAAAATCTCTGCTCTTTAGGACACACAGAAAGCAAAGCAACATTTTCCACGGTGGTGTTGCACCTGCCAGCAGCTCATCCTTCCCCATTACCACCAGCAAGTTATCAGTGTTGAGAATTCTGTTCTTCACCAAAGCAAAGGATTTCATTAGGATAGACAGCAGACACAGCAACTCACAAGTGTCACTACATGAGTAGCAGAGAGCTCCCTTTTTTTTTTGTTTTCCCAAGCAAGACAGGCAACTCATTCCTAAATGACTTAAAATTTCTTGGATTGAATTAAGAGACTGTATCATTCCCTCTGGCAGGTAATCCCAGAAGTACAATTAGGCCAGCTCTTATACTTTTATGATAACACTTGTAATATTTATTGCTGGTATTTAAAGATACCCCAGCTCCTGAGTCTTTGCACCTGCACAAAAACTTCAGACTTGTCAAATAAAGGCATTTCTGGCCTTCCTGAGCTGCTGCAATGCTGCACCTGCCCAGCTCCACTCTCAAGGCAATTCCTTTCAATGACTCCAGTTAAGACAGGTCATTACAGAAGCTAATTATGCTGAGCAGGAAGAAAAAAGAAATAAATCACAATTTCAAACACAAGAAACCATCTGCTGCAGAAGGACTGAGCTTATTCTCTGGAGCACTCTGCACCCACCTGCTTTCTGATCATGGCTGCTCCCACCTGAGAGCCGAGCTCCTCCAGCCTGGGATGTCCTTCCCTCCAGGAAGGGTCAGGGCAGCAGCACTTACTCAACTCTTGCCTCCCATGGAGCTGCTCTCTCTCCTCAGGTAAGAGAGCTGCTTTCTGCTCCTCCCAGCCACTTCCCAAAGTGCTCTTCCCCGCCCCTTCCCATAGGGCCTGAAGCTGGTTCCAGATGCACAAAGTCAGGCTGACTGTACAGGTTCTGCCACAGCAACATTAAAGTCATTCTGCTCCTTTATCATCATCCACCAAACAGACAATGCCCCAGCACTGCAGTAGCTGCTTCACTGAGAGCAGCTCCACAACACAGCCTCAGAAATCAGTGTACAGTAAAGGGAGATAAACCTTGGAAGTCCATTTCTAGGAAGAGTTACCAGAAATGGCAACATGTGAGTTTCTGTTCAGGGACTTTAACACTGACCTACATAATTTTATAAACACTATTCATATGTAACAGTCACATATCAGTCAACTGTCACAGTAAGAAGTGACACCTGAATTCTCACTAAGAAATAATAAGACACAGCCCTCAAAAAGGAGGAAAAGACTGCCAAGGAAATCTTTCTTCAATCTATCCAAACTTTTTTCAATCTTACATGATGAAAGAGAGGCAACTACAGAGCAACATACCAGTAATTTCTTTCTTCTTTAATACTTTAACTTAGAATTAAAAAAAGGAGTAATTTTTACTGTACATTCCCACTTCTCCCCTCCCCAGTGCTTTGTTTTTTCTTTCAGGTGGTTCAGAGCCCACCTGCCACCAGGTGGGAAGTTGATTTTCTTATTAGCCCTGCATACAAATCGCTGAACATCAGAAGGACCCTGTTTGATTTTCAAAGTCTGTACCACACAGTAGAAAAACGAGTCATTCTCATGAGCCCCTGGGAAATGTTTTGAAGTCTAAAAGAGATCAGTGAACTCACTGATGCAACATAATTAATAGAAGGATTAAGACACTCTCTTAATGAGAGTGTTTTAAGGAAAGATTTATCACATCAATTGTTCATTCCAAGAAGGTATTTTAATTTTAATGTTTTAATTATGCATTTTAAAAGTCAGTGCTAAGGAACCCAGGTGATAAGGGGTGATGTTTCAGCCAAGTTCTGCTCAGATATTGTAGCAGGTCTGAGCATTTTGAGAGTGATGTATTAATCTAAACCAGCATCCATCATGTTAAAGGTGATACTTCCAAGTCTTTATGTCTTGCTCAACATTCTTGTACACTGAAAAGCCACTAAAACTTTGGCCAAATGTGACTCTTGATCAAGCATACAGGATAATTCTTTCTCCCACATAAGATTTGTTCAGTTCTTACTTCTCATATTCACAGTTTTATTTTGAGTGGATAATTCAAAAGGGAATAACCTTTAGCACTGAAATATCTTCTCAGTTCACAGAATTCCATGTTCTTGTATTCCCATCTCAACCTTGTACTCAAGATGAAGGCTTGTTCCTGGTTTTATTTAAAGTTTTTAATCAATTTGAAGGCTTTGAAGTTCTACATCACCTTTAAGCATAAATAGTGTCTATTTTATAAATATGATTCACTCCCATCCACCTGCAGATTCTTGAGAAGGTTCTAGCAAAGGTCACTTGTACTTTCACCAACTATCACACCTTTCCTGAAAGAGAGAAAACATTTTGTAGCCAACTCAATATATCAAGGTATGAGATTCAAAAATGTTCCTTAAAACAAAGATTTCTTCAGTGAGTTTCCCTTCTTTTTGTGCTGTCAATCATTCCTAGAAGGCTGCCACAGATTGCCTTGAGTTCCCACTGGTGCACTGTGCATTTGCCAATCTTGCTGTGTAACTGCTCCTGATTTTAACATCAGACACCCTCCTGTTCTAGCAGCTTTCTAAGAACAAGAAAACCCACCCAAATTTGGGGAAAAATTGAGGAATGAGCCTTCTGACAGTCAAATACATGCTGGAAAACCACCTCTAAAGAAGAGCTTTGGCCATTTCCTTAATTGACTGAAATCTTCTCCACTGTTAACTTAATCAAGAAAGCAGTTTATTTTTTGTTCTCTTCCAATACCCTCTTTGGGTTTTTTTCTTTATAAGGCAGAGAAAAAGAATGTTGGAGATGAACAAAGAAGTTTGGTTTGGACACAGGGGGCTGTCTAGACTGCCTGAGACTGTCAAGGCCATTTGAACCAATTTTAGAATATCAAATTTCCTACAGCTACAACTCACTACAAACCCAGACTGGCAGAATTCTTCAGCAGAGCTGTCAGAGCAGCCCTGAGTCAGCTGAGCTGCCCTGCTGGCCTTACCTGTCACTGGGATGAGGTGGATGTCTGTGGAACAGCCCCTCCCAGGACAATGCTGTTTTTATCTGTCAGGGTTTTCAGGCTGCTGCTGGCTGGGGACTGCAGGATTTTACGGGAAAGCCTCATTCTGCCATCAGTGGGATCACGGCCAAAGTATTTAACCTGGTAAGGAAACAAAGCAATCTCACACTGAGCAACTTCAAGAGCTGGAAATAGCATTTACCTTCAAAGATAGGGGGTGTAGTGTTTAAATTTTTATAACATTTTTATCAGTCTGATGCTAGAAAAGCAATAAATAGGCATCCTTTAGCCTATATTGCTGTCAAATACTAGTGGTGCCTACCTAGCAAGAAGATGACATTAAATAAACATAACTTGAATGATCAGGCCTTTAACTAGCACAGAAAGGGAATCCAATATGGAAAAATATCTTCTTCATAAACACTAAATAAATAATTAGAAAAACCCCCAAATTTTAAAATACAAGCAGATTTTATTAGCATTTTAATGTTAAAAAATAATTACCTGAATTTCTTGTCCAACTTCCAATCCCAGGGCACTAGGGTGTTTAATCTAGAACACAGTGTTTTTCAGAAATTAGATTATTAGAGTTTGTTATAAAAATCCCCTCATTCAGGGGTTCTTCATGCTACACTTCAGCCCAGTGGCTCAGCACTACCTTAGGAACAACAGAAGATTAATGGAAAAGGGTATGGCAAAGCCAAAGAACTTGGTGTAAAAACGACTGCAGCAGTCACACAGTTGATTCTTTGCAGCTTTAAGTACAGGGCAGGAAGAATTAGAACAAAAAATTGCTGCTAATTAACAGCTTTTAACCTGGAAATGGACAGTGGAACAACAGTAAGTGTGTTACAGCCATGGCAACTGGTTAAAATAAATCTAATTGCCCATTTTGTGCCTCTTTAAGGATGGCTTACCTTTCTTTGATCCAGCTGTGAATTATGAAGTAATACTGGGGTCATGTTTGGGTACAGTTTTACCATCACTCCAGAATCTCTGCAGCAGGAACAGCACAGTTATTTCAAAGGGCTTCAAGAAAAGTCCACTTTTCACTCTGCATATTGTCCCCAAAGCAAGCACTTGTAAACTTCTCATTAATAAAATTTTACTCATCCCTTTTAAAAAATCTTGTATCCACCATAACATGTCCACTCATTTTTCTTAACTGAAAATGGATGATAATTTCTTATTTCAGGGCAGTATTTCAGTAATAGGTACCACCCAAAATGTGATTTTTACAAGACAAATATTGTGATGAAAAGTGGAAAGCAAATTCATACCATCACTTTCAGATTCAAAGATGAAAAAGGCCTTAACTTTTACAATTTAGAGACATTCTAAAAACAAAACCAACAGCCAAAACCCCCAGCTTTATCAGGAAACAAAATATTTTCACCAGAAAAAGTATCAGTAATGATGCAGGTGCCAATATTCCCAACATAAATTTGGCACTCTTAAAAAAACCAATGATTATTTTACATCATAATTAGGCATGCATACATACCTAATAAATACTATATATAATATAATACAGCTATGTAAATAAGTCAATTTCAACTCCAAAGCACTTTTTATACCTTATTTCAGTAATTGTGGCCGTATAAATTGCCCCAAATTCCAAATTAACTTCTTGCTGTGGAAGAAAACAAAAGAAAACAGTAAGACAGGAAGCCACCAAGAGCAAACTTTGGAGCTGAAGGCAGAAGTGTGAGCTTACATCATCCTTGCAGATCTCCCCAATGAACTCCCTGGCTTCGTGCATTGCCCCTGGCGTGGGGGCAAACACAGAATATGTCTCCTCATCCAGCTGACTGACAGTCACACCTGAAAAAGGGGATTGGGGACACTGCAGAGAATCACACTCAGAAAAGACTTGCTCAGAGCAGAAGGGTTTTGCACACTCGTTAAGCCCTAAGATTTCTAACATTATTTAATTTTGAATTATAAACTTCTTCTATCATTATTTAATCTTGTTCAATTTAGGCATTGAACAACTGCATGTGGCCACCACCTCCTTGCAAATACCTCAAACTTGTGGGCCATTAAAAAAACCCCATAAAATTATTTTTATAATCATTTAAAGGCTGCAAAAAAAATCCTGAATAAATGTTGAGGGTTATGAATCAATTTCCCAGAGATTTTTAATAATACTTGCATTAATAGCTGAGGGAAATGAAAGTGTTTTGGAGCCAGAATGGTAAAGTTCTTTGCCCTTCTAGGAAAGGGAAATAGGATTTTTTTCCTCCTTTTCTCCACCCCAATTCCCTGAGAAGCATTAATCAAGTTCACCACAGCATTAAGAGTTTCAGGTCCAAAGCAGAGCATCTCCCTGCACTCTACAGATCAGAAGTTTTTCATTTTCAGTTTGCACTGAGCATTGAAACAGCTCAACATACAAGTCTGAAACAAAAGGAACACGTGAGGATAAATTATCACAGGAATCAAAAATGTCTCACCAGTCTGCGCTTGAAGTTTTTTCAAATTGTAAGCCCCAGGACCAACGAATCTTAATCTTTTTGATAATGGAACGTGGATGGTTTCTGAAAGAACATTTAGAAATCCTTTGAAGTGCTAAATATAATCATCTTGAAAGCTATCACACAAAAGGGCACATTCCTGGAGCTTTTAATCTCTTACAGCTACCTGTGGTATCTGCTAAACAGGGATGTAATTACAGGTAAGAACTGAAATTAATGAAGAAACAGAATAAACTCTGATGACTGCAAATTACCTTAAGCCATACTGATACTCTCATCTGCATCAATTCTGATTTTGTCAGAGCTTCACATAACTGCACTTCAATTCTGTTTTCTGGTGTACACTGAAATAGGAGTGCTGCCCCACAATCCCCCCAAAATAACAAAAAATAACCAAAACCCCTCCACAATTTATCCCCACAGGACAGGCAAAAATCTGTAACAACCAATCATTAAAAAAAAACAAAAGGTATTTTAAGCAGTTTATAGTTAAAAAGGTAATTATGAAAGCTATGAATTCACACAATAACATTACCTACAACTGGTCCACTTTCTTTTCTGTTAGGTCTGGGTTTTGCCAGTGTTTGGTTCATAATTTGTAAAATCTCCCTCTTTGCAGCTAGAGGGAATAAAAATTTTAAAAAATCAGTAATTTTACATATGATTAATATAAATATATGAAGTTTTTGTTATACAGTAGAAAAACATTCCTTGTCAAAACCTGTCTCCTGCCTAGCTGGAGAATGTCAGGCTGAAAGTTTTCCAACTCATTAAATCCTTATTAAACCACGTAACTTCATTTTCTCATGTGCTTCAAGAATATTTTAGCTGCACATGTCAGAATACAGATGGCAGCAAGTTTCACTTGTAAATATAGCTGAATTTATGTGAAATGAGAAGAAGCTTGCTGTTATTTTTATAACATTATCCTGTTGAATTTAAACAAAGCCATGCAACGTGTGTTAGTCCAAATCATGCAATGGCTGAAGTTACTTTGAAGTTGGTTTAGAGCTTACTGATTAAGCCAAACCCATTTAATAAAGATAGGAGCTTGTTTTTTCCACAGAGAACAAAAAATGAATACTTAATTGTTTTGTTTCATACAACTTTATTCTATTTAAAATTTAAATATAATGAAAGGGGTGTAAAAGCAAGAACAGTCCTACCTGTAGCTTGCTGAATAGCTTCCACCACTATTTTTATTGGTATTCCTGGCAGCTTCAGATCAACCTGACATGAGAAGAATTAAGTGCCATCAACATGTCAGGAAAGCTCTTTGAATACTCAGAGTTTCACTTGAGGAAAATTCCATCCCACAATACCTGCAGTGCTGTTATCCCTTTGTTGGTGCCTGCCATCTTGAAATCCATATCTCCATAGTAATCTTCAATTCCCTGCCAGCACAGACAGACAAAACCAAGTTGGAGTCATTTTCTCTACTATAACAAAAGTAGAGAGGAATTACTTTGGAGACTTCCAAGTTGTCTTCAGCTTTATTTTGCTGTTCAGGATTAACACTGCTCCTTTCTCTCCTTGGAAATCAAGAGTTTTTGTGGACAAGTTTCTGATCCACAGCTGATCTTGTGCTGTCAGTGGCTGCACATTTTCCTCCCAGCCCCTCTTCCAAGTGCTTGTTCTCCACCCAATATATAGTTTCCTTCAGTAAATTATTCATCTTTTTCTCCCATGAGCAAAGACAAAATTAATTGGAAGGAGAAAGCTTATGAATGCTTAAATAACATAAAAAATAAGAAACATGACTGGACATTTAATATAAATTTTTCAAAATGAGGGGGAAATCTGGGAGATGAAACAAAAGATGAAACAAATTTTTCCAGGTGTTGTGGTGGTGTTTGCAGGGGTCCCAGGATGAGGGAAGAGATGAGAATCCTGACTCCATGTTTCAGAAGGCTGATTTATTATTTTATGATAGATATTATATTAAAAGAAAATGATATACTAAAACTATACTAAAAGAATAGAAGAAAGGATTTCATCAGAAAGGAATAGAAAAGAATGATAATAACATTTTGTGACTGACCAGAGTCACAATCCAGCTGGACTGTGATTGGCCATTAATTAGAAACAACCACATGAGGCCAATCCCAGATGCACCTGTTGCATTCCACAGCAGCAGATAATTATTGTTTACATTTCATTTCTGAGGCCTCTCAGCTTCTCAGGAGAAAAAATCCTAGCAAAAGGATTTTTCATAGAATATGTCCATGACAAGGAGTGATGCTCCAGAATTGACTGGGTAGAAGGTTCCAGAAGAAGCCACAGAGGTATTTTTCAGCAGTGAGCAGCAGCAATTTTAGGAGGAGGATGTGAGGAGCACTCACCAGGATGTCTGTCAGCAAGCGATAATCCTCAATATCCCCCTTGTCCTGACTGCACTTGGTAACAAGGCCTATGGCTACACCTGCCACTGCATTTGACACTGGAACTCCTAGGAGTGGCAAAAAAAATACATTTTTGAAGCCTTTGGTCATGTCCAGATCCTGTAGCACATTATCACATGAGGTTTATCCTTGTAAGTGCCTCATTTTGTACCTGCATCCATTAATGCTAAACTTCCACCACATGCAGAAGCCATTGAGGAGGAGCCTGGAGTTGGAATACAAGAAAAAAACCAGAGATTAAACACTGAAAAATGGGTCTCAATAGAAACTACAGTTATTTTCTTCATCCTATAACATAAAAATGCCCCCAAATACCATTTTGAAAGCTCCATTCTTCATGAACATGCTTTTTATTTTAAAATATTTCATGTGATAGTTTTAAGAACATTTAAACTGAAATCTATTATTTAGCATGCCTATAAATCAAGTTTGTCAAAACAAAACTTTTTAAGAACCAAATTTAGTCTCCAGCACTAGGTTAGAAACAAGAAAATCCAAATACCATTGGATTCTAAGACTTCAGAAGTAACTCTGATTGTGAATGGGAAATCCTGGGGTATAACTGGTTTCAAAGCTCGTTCTGCCAGTGCACCTGTTTAAAAAGAACCAACAAAATAACCACTAAGTGATCCATGAATAAAAATCAGATAAAATATTGGAACTTTCAGCATGGCATTTCTCTGGTCTGGACTTACCATGTCCAAGCTCTCTTCTGTTCATCCCAGTAACTTTGCCAATCTCATTGGTCGCATAAGGTGGAAACTATGAAACAAACAAAATGTGTACACAGAAATTAACCTGCTTTTCTTTTCTATTTTAAAACATACACTTAGAAAAAAAAAATCTTTGAAGTTTTGGTGCATCTCAAAGTAAATATACATTAAAAAGAAAATAATCAAACCACCACATGACTTCTATCAGTCACTTGGTTTGCAAAGCAGGACCAGTTTAGGTAATGTTTAGTAAATGTTTTACTTCCACAAGACAAAAGAGAATAAAGCAGTAGCTAAGAGAGAACACAAGAAGCTTCCTCCAAAGGAACTTGTCAAACAACCCAGCAGAAATGTTATTTCTGTCAGAGATAATGGAACAAGATCTGCCTGTTGCCTGTAGGAAATACTTTGGGCAAGCTCCAAAGGCTGAGAGAGATCCAAGATGTAAAAGCATTTATTTACTATTGCTGTGCCACGTCAGCTGAACATATTAACAGAGTTTACTAAAAATAATAGCACAGGTTAATCCTGCTTTCAGTAAGAACCTGTTCTGAAGGAGCTCACCTAATGCTATGGCATTAAAAGCCTGTATAAACTGCAATTTACAAATTACCTACTGCTTTTCAGGAAACCAGCACTTCTGCTCATATAAATTCATGCATGAATTAACTTAAATACATTTTAGCACATCTAGAGCTAATTTATAACCTTAGAAGTGATCAACTGCACCTTTAAAAGCAAGACATGAAGCCCTTCTGTGAATCATGCAGAAAGTTGTAACACAGGAGAAGTCTCACCTCATAATGCAGCATGAAGTTTTTATCTTTAATTCCACTATTAATTAAAAACAAGACCATGTCAAAACAGGAGTAACCAAACACATTACACACAACAGGTAATTCAAACTAAATACAAATGGACCCAGCCAAAACAAATCAATACATCTGCTGATCACCCACAGCTACCAAAATTAGAGAATATTGCAAACTCTTCCAGGGAACAAAGATTTAACTACAGTAAAGCTGAGACATTAAAATGTAAAAGCTCCCACACTGGGATGAAATCACTGGGGTGACATCACTGAAATGTGGCTCTAAAGGGAACCAATTTCACTTCAGCAATGAAGTGTTCAAAGCACAAGGACCAGCTTGCTACATCCCCAGTTAAACTTTCCACAAATATTTTAAATACACAAACCACACTGGATGTTACTTGTAACACTCTCCAGTTTCAAATGTGTGCTATGGAATTAATGTCACCCTAACACAAACCCACTGCCATGATCTCTGGAAAACAGGCCACTTCAAAGTCTACTTTTACACAGTTTTCAGTCCTAAAAAAGTATCTGTGTGGAAGTTCAAAGGGATTTTATCAAATGTGCTTAAATGCTCACCCTCTTGTTACTACTGCCAAAGCACCAAGACATACATACCTCACTGCTGTGGAGATAACATCTGATTTTACACTGGATTCTAGAGAGTCAAATGTAACTGTACACAGAACCTAAAATGAAAATGAGCTAAAATAAAAAACCAACCTCTCTTAAACCCTTCCAGCCTTCACAAATGTCACTGTTTATGAAGAATCAAAAAGAACAAATCCAGCAGCACACGAGATGCCATCAGCTACCACTTGTAGAACCTTTCTCTCCATCACACAAACTTGTAAAGACCACACATTCTTACAAGCAGCCCCATTTAAAAATACTAATTTAATGCTGCTTTAGTAGGAGCCAAGAGCAGTTTACTCCCTAAGAAGCATTTAAGAGACAGGGCCAGCTGCAGGCACAATGTTGTTTGTGCCTGTTTCCCACATGGACTTGCAGTGGGTGTTATTTTTAGTGGGATAAGAGGGGACAACACTGAGAAGTAAATCACTGCCTGCCACTGCCACCCTAAGTCAGTGCAATAAGAACTCAGCTCAATGGCTGACAGTCTTCTAGCAAAGGGAGCTATAAAAGTACAGAAGATGAAATCTCAAGTAGGATCTTAATTCAATCCACCCAAGAGCTGACACTTTTGGCAAAGAAGAGAAAAAAAAATCCTCTCATTATTGCAAATTTTTGGGTAAAATTTCCCTATTTGGCTCAGGTTGCGTATGAAGCTGCTTTTAAAAGATTTCTCATGACGTGCCCAATTTAGCAGTGCCCTACACACCAATGTACTTCCCAACCCACACACCACTTCTGCTTATTGCTATTTAAATGTGAAGAACAAGGAAACCTGGCATTTAAATGAAAGACCCAAATCTCTCAGCTTTTGATAGTTCATTGATCATTTCTGAGGTTTAAGTGACACTACCTGTGTTTGACCTCTTTGAAACAAGGCTGATCCATGAAGCATTTTGAACATGTTCACTTCACATTTAATGTCTCTGAGGGAAGTCAAATCTCTCCCATCACACCTGAAGTGACAAAGAGAGATGAAGAGATCAGTTCAACCATAGTCTTAGATTAAAAGCTGACAGAAATATTATCAGTAGGAGTTTGACACACCCACCTTCTATATTCATTTAGCACAAGATTTCTAAAAATGTCCTTTGAAACCACATTGAAAGATTCCATGATTTCGTAAGGCTCAGCCTCCGGAAATTTTTCTGGGTATAGAAAAGAAATTGTTGGGAAATTAATTTTATAGAACTTTTACTAAAATAGCTTCCAACAAAGAGTTGGATACTCTAACTCCAAGCAGTGCTACCTCCATTAAAGCATTCTCCAAATATTAACAAAAAATAATACCTTTCAGCTGTTCTTCAGTTTCAAGCCTTATTTTGTTGATTGCCTCATCTCTCGAAATCTAGAACAAAGGATTTGCAACCAGTTAACTCTACAGGGCAGAACAACAACAGAGGTTTGGGGCTGTTTGCTTTAAGGATCTGCAAAAATTTAAGCAATAAGAAACAGAGCTGTCACACAAATTCAAAAATCAATAATGAGGTTGGAAGAGACCTCAGGGGTTGTGTGGTCCAACCCTTCTTAGCAAAAGCAGTCTAGACAAGCTGGCCCAGCACCCTAGACATCTGAATCCTAAAAATGTCTCACACTGAGCAATCCACCTTTTCCCTGGAGAGATTATCCCAGTGACTGATAATTTTTCCCAAGCAGGACATTGCTCTTGTGCCCAACCAAACCTTTTAGGACTAACCTGCACCCATTTCCCCCTCATCCTCTCCATGAGACTCCTTGGGAAAAGGGAGTCTCCACCTTCACAAAATACAGGCAAATATTCTGGTCAGGTTAAGAACGTAGAGAAAAATTTATTATTATTCTTACAAATAGATGCAGGGAAGGGGACAAGCTTAAATTACAGTAGCACTGAGGTTGGAAAAAGCCCCTGAAAACATCAAGTCCAACCTATGATCACCACCTTGTCAACCAGACCATGTCTTTCCTTTAAACACCTCCAGGGACAGAGCTTAAAAAGCTTAAAGTACTCAATCCTAGTACATTATGATGTTAATTTAAAAAATATTTATATCACAATTGATTACTTACTTTATCATGGCTTGAATCTGTGAACACTGCATAGATCTTGTTAGAAGCAAGTCTTTAGGGAGAAAAGGAACAATTTTTGAAAACACAGCTTAAAAAACACTTCTACAATTAGGGATTTTTTTGAGGACTAAATATTTGAAAAGTATTTTGTGAAATACCAATCTGGTGAAAGCACCAGACTCACAAACATTCCTCCATCTGCATGATTTGTTCTGAACTTACTTCTTTGCAAGTTCCACAATCTCTTCAGGAGCAGTAAATAATTTCTGGACAGTTCTCTTGACCACACCCTGCTCCTTGACCAGCTGCTGAATGCCCTGGATGATGTGCTGGGTCTGCTTCACCCCCACTTTGATGGCATGGCAGAAATCTTGCTGCAAAATATTCTCAGCAGTTGCTTCCAACATAACTGGCAATGGAAAGACAAAAATTCAGTGAATTCCTGTTTTATTGTTCAACAGCAGTCTAACATTAAACTGCATAAATATGCGAGAATCTACTTAACCAAAAGTTAGCTAGCACTGTTGTATAAAAAAATCCACATTTCAAAGATAAGGAAAACATCTGCAAAGATTTCCAAGCCCTCAACAGACAACAATTCACTTACCAACTTGATTTTGTGCAGCTCCAGCAACAACTAAATTTAGAGTGCTAGAGGCCATCTCTTTCCTAGTTGGATTGATAACAGTCTCTCCATCCACCAGCCCCACCCTCACTGCACCTGCAAGGAAACTCCAGAAAGTCATTTATTATCATAATAATTAAGTTCTTTAAGGCATCACTGTACTTTGAAAGTTACACAGCTAATAACAATAATTAAAGCTATAGACTGATTTTAAAATATCAGCACGTTGACTGGATATTAAGAACAAATCTAGAAGACAAAATTACCTATTCTGTTTTTCTTTTGAGTACTCTCACTGGGTAGGGCAAATAATGCCAGGATTACACACAATGCTGGGAGTGTACTGGGAGTTTTTTGTCATTTCAGCACATGCTTTTTAGGGAAAAAAAAAAGGAGCTGAAAGGAAGACACTTGTTCAATATTTGTTCTTGGGCAGAGCTTTTCTCTTCCCAGAAAATACTCACAATGAAATAAATCTCTTTTTGAGTCCCTTGAGGAAAAGTATTCTGAACCAGCTATTTTCCAAACAATGCTTTTCAATAAATATGGTTCCCTTGAGAGAAAATTGATTTATTGGTCTCTATAGTACACTATTTCTATATTGTATTTCCTCTCAGAAGTGCATTTAGTCCAGAAAAAAAGAATCCCTTGAAGTGCAATAATCCTATCCATGGTAAAATTATTTACAATGCTTGAAATTTAATATTTAGATTCAGCTTCTACTTTAAAAAACAAAGTGCCACCTGTGGTCTAAGTCTTCCATTCCATTAAAATCACCCATAATTTAAGAATATTTACTTACCAATAGGACCATTCCAGGGGATATCAGACAAGGCAAGTGCTGCAGAAGCTGAAAGGAAGACAAAAAATCTGGATTAGAAAAAAACCTGATCTCATTAAATCCCACCAAAGCACCAATTTCTCACAGCCTTCTTACCTCCATTAATTGCCAGAATATCAGGATCATTGACACCATCTACTGCTAAAAGATTACAAAGGATCTGGCATAAGATAAAAGACAATGAATAATTTTGACCTATACATTTTTATTAGCTGTCAATACAAAGCTAAGGACAGTAAAAAAACCCAGCTGTCTACACAAGTCTGTGTTTCACAGGGAAATTCTTTCAGGTATTTAAAATAGAAAGCTGACAATAAAACCCCATTAATGGATAATATTGTATCACACCATATATAAAATATTTACTATTAGCATCTTTCCTCTGTTGTACAGAGGATATTTTAATTTTGTTCCTACATCTTGACAACAAAATTTGGAAAGCAGGATGTAATAATAAATAATTTAAGACAAGAAGATGACAGATTAAAAAACAACATTACATTGTTTGTGAAGTGCAAACCCCTCCTTGATGTTAACAAAAAAGATTTTTCTTAAAACAGAGCCTGGATAATGAAATTTTCCTTGGCCATATCCAAGTTTTCCATTTTGAAGGTAGCATGACCTACCTGTGTATCATAAAAGTAGCCTGCTGGGAAGAGAGGTCTGATTGAGCGATCTGCAAAGGAAATAACAAACTTTTCATAAGAACTCATAAGAATTTGGGTTTCAGTAATTAATATTCAGCTTGTCCTACAATGACCCCACAAGAAACTGACAAAATGGAGGTTTTAAACCAGAAAAAAAAAGAGAAAAAAAGTAGAGAACCAAAAACATATTTAGCATGACATATATAACCTTTAAATTTCAATCATATTGATAAACAAATTACATGTTTGTTTTCTGACAGCATTAGAAATGGCTATTATAAATGGTATTTCAAACACTCACAAGAAAATGACAACATTTCTAAAGTACCTTGTAAATAAAAGGTTTCAGCCTACCTATTACTCTACTTGTAAGAATTTCCTTATCAGTGGAACCAAGCTCTCGTCTTAGATAGTTTGTAGGAATTCTTCCTGCTGCAGCAGCTTTCTGCCGGTAGTCAACCTTCCAAAGAAAATTCAGGCATGATTAATGACAACTGATTATTTACTGCAGAGCCACAGAAACCCTCACAAGGGACCCTTGGGATCATCCAGTTCCAACCCCAATTATCAACTTCCCACTCTTAACAATCCCAGCCCTTTGAGCCTCACGATCCCACCAGTCTTCCACACAAGCAAACCCCAACATCTGAGCTTGGATGGTGTGGCAAAGTCCACAAGGGCTTGGAAGAGACTAAAGCCAAGTCAGGCAACATCCAGGGCTCAACAGGGATTCTTTTTATCATTATCCTTTTTATCATTTTATTTTATCATCAACTGCAATTCTGAAGTCCAGGCTCTGCCATCTCCTGTCTGCATTCCCTGCTCCCCCCAGCATCCTGAACTCCACTGTTTAAGGACTATGACTGCTAAGTTCATCATTGATTAGCACAAAATTAATTCTTAGTACTTACTTAATACTTTGTACTTACTTAACTAATCATTAGTACTTACCACTAATGGCATAAACTGAGATGGAGAGGGCTTGGTTTTGCTGACTGCTGTGACCATCACTGCTGTGTCACCTAGCTGGGTTAAGAAAAACAGGTAAAAACTGAAGTTACCTGAAAAGAAAATAACTCCCGATGTTCTAAACCTATTCACAAACCAGTAATTCTTAAGAATGATAGTCTGCAGAAAGCCACCACATAAATCCACAGTTCATGCCCTGTTTTTGCTTTTCAAACTTAATTTTTTCCTATAAAATACAGCTGTCCCTTTGTTAGGGTTGAAATTGCCACTTGAAGCCCTACATCCCACAGGCTCTGATGCCCAAACAATGACTTTTAGGATACAGGAATTTTGAAGCCGCACACATTTTGGCTATTTTTTGTTTTTACCTGAACAACAGCGGATCCGTCTGCAAACTTTGCAAGTTTTCCAGAAGACAGCTCCATCTTTCTAAAGGAAAGAAAGAAACTGTTACATGAGTTTCTAGTGAATTCATGTACATTTCCCTGCAATTTCTGCATTCATCTGTAGCCCCAGCTGCACAGAATAAAGGCTGTGCTTCACAGGAGATTCAATTTTTATATCTAAGGAGGATTTTTGTAACTCTTTGAGCAAAAGTGACCAAACCCACTTAAATTTCAAGTGTCCTGCTTCCATTACTTTGAAGCAAAGCCTTGTAGCTATGCCTAGGAGTTACAAAGGTGGCTCATCACCTGTTCCAGCTGGGGTTTAGCCAGTGGAAAACACCCTCAAGGCTGAGGGGAGCTGCTTGCACACTTCCCAGCACAGCTGCAGAAAATTCCCTCCTTTGTGGCAGAGAATGGACAGCAACAAGGCAATGAGGACACACTCGAGAGCAAGATATAAAAATATGGATTATTTATTCCAGGGTTGTGCTGGGTGCTACTGCACAAGCCCAGCACGCCCTCCTGACTTTCCATGCCATTATTTATACACAGAAATCCAGAGCTGGTCCCTTCCCAAGCACAGCCCCTCTGTTATGACTAGTCAGTAATTTTAATGCAAGTTATCCCAGGTAAATTGTTTACATGCTCAGGGGAACACCTGGGCAAGGCCCTTATGACCTGTAGGTGTGATTTTCACTGTTATAATGAACATAATTCAGCTATAGAGTAACAGGATGGTTTGGGTGGGAAGGGGACCCTGAAGATCACTGAGTTCCACCCCTCCACTATCCCAGGTTGCTCCAAGCCCCATCCAAACAGGCTGTAAACACTTCCAGGGATGGGGCAGCCAGAGATTGTCTAAGCCAAGACCTCACAGGGAAGATTCTTCCCCTAACATCCCAACTAAACTTACTGTCTTTCAGTTTTAACCCATTCCCCCTTGTCCTGTCACTGCACCTTTCTAGGCAGCTCCCTTCAGCTCCTGGAAGGCCACAATTAGTTCACCCCAAAGCTTTTCTTCTCCAGGCTGAACAATCTCAATTGTTTCCTGACCAGAGAGGTCTCCATCCCTCTGATCAACTTGGTGGCCCGGAATATTTTGCTAAATTGGCAACGTACACATAGACATCCATCAACATCTTCATTTATTACATCCTCAGGGCTCCTCAGCTCCTGACTCAGCCATGACAGGGCTGATCCCACTGCTCCGGGTCCCTTCTTGGTTGCCAGGACACCAAGATCCGATGCCAAAGCACGTCCCGACTAAGGAGAACCTCGACACATCCCGCATTTTGCCCCAGTCTCCCCTCACGTTTGCGTTACTCTCCAGCCGGGCCAGCCTTCGGCCCTGCCGCCCCCACACCCCTCACCTGCCGCCCACCTCCACCGTCACGGCCCGCCCGGGCCCGGGTTTGGGCCCCGCCGCGGCGCCGCGGGCACACAGCCAGGGCAGGGCGGGGCGGCCCGGGGGCAGGAGCCGCCGCCACCGCGCCGCGGCCCCGCCGCCATCCCGGGCCAGCGCGCCCAGCGCGGCGCGGCCGCAGCTCGTGGCGGCCGCCATAGCGCCCCCGGCAGGAAAGGGCGGCCGCGCGATTGGCTCGGGCCAGCGGCGCCGCGCAGTGAGAGCGGAGCGGATTGGCCGGGGCGCCGCCGCGCCGCTTTCGGTTCCGTACGGGCGCTACAGCGGCTGCCGAGGGTCAGGCGGCGCAGAGCGCGCGAGTGCGGCCGCTCCGCCGCTCCCGAATCCTGAGGGGAAAAGCGGCAGCAAAATGCCCGAGGCAGCGCCTGAGGCGGCTTTGGAGGCACCTCGGGCTGCAACCCGAGGAAAAGCCGCTCGAACGGGGGCTCGGAGCGAGGAAGAGGACACCGGCACCGGGCTGCCGCCTCAGGAGTCCCGGAGGCGCCCGGAGGGTTGGTAACGGCACCGCCTGAGGGCAGCCCCACGGCCGGCTGGAATTCGTGAGGGGAAAAATACCTGCCTTGGGGATTAATTTACTCCGCAGACCTTGTTCTGTAATACACCCACCAAAAAAATCCCCAAAAACCAAAAACAAACCCCCAAACAAACAAACCTTCAATAACAAAACCCAACAAACAACAAGGAAAAAATACCCCAAAAAACTCAACCAACAAAAAAACCCCACACCCCCAAAAACCAACCAACCAAAAAAAAAACCAAAAACCCAAACAAACCAAAACCCCACAAAAACCCCAAAACAACAACAAAACCCTAAAAAGAGAAATGAACAAACAAAAAACCCCAAAAGAATCCCACCAAAAAAAAAAAAACCCCAAAAACAACCAAAAACACCCCCCCCCCAAAAAAAATCACCAAAACCCAACCAAAACATACTTTTAAGCCAAGTACGCCAAAATAATCTGCAATGTGAAAGAAGATTAGAACACAGATATTGCTTATCACAAACTTCTTGTGCCCTTACATGCTCAGAGTGCATCAGAATGTCACTCAGGGCACAGTGGTTTTGTCAGTTTATTAATTATTCCTCAGTGTAATGCAAAATAAATTAGTAATTAGTGCTAGTTATGTCTCTGAGGTGAGCAAACCATAATGTGATTGTGGAGATCTGATCACACTAACAGTGAGATAGTTTATATTCATTTAATCCCACACATATCTGTCACACATCACCTTGAACTCATCTGCCATCTGCATTTAAAAATTTAAATTTGGCAAGTAATTATTAAAAATCTTTATAACTTAATACTATTCTATTTCAAAAGCTATTGTGATGTTGCTTGTTTACTTAATTCAGGTTTTCTGTCCAAGCTGCTTTTATAGGAAACAGATTCAAGACTGGGAGAACAGTCCAAGCAATAATTTTTCTTTTGTGCCAACATGTTTCTTATCTTTTTGGCAAGACACAAAAGAGAGAAGTAAAATGATCAGAAACTCGGGATTTGGCCTGGCAAAAGGGCTGTTAACTTTATCCAGATTTACAATTTATTGGTACAAGAATGTATTAGGTGGAAAAGCAGAAATGTTCCCCATATTCTCATGAATTCACATTCAAACTGAATGACAAACAGACAACTGTTTGGACTATTTTTTATGTAATTATTACAATTGCTATTCTCACACTCACCAAGGTGATAAAAGAATATTTCATTGCTGTCATGGACTAACAGACTATGGCCATACCACTGTCATAGGAAAAGGATACCAGAGCTTGGATTTCATTCAAGATTGTAGGCAGCAAACAAAATTAATGTTTAACATCAGGAAAGAAAGCAAAACTATGATTCATTTATTAAGAAAGATTTGCACTTCATTTCCCTCTTCATCAAATTTTCTCTTTTTTTTTTTTTTAATTCCACTATTGAAAATTCAAACAGAAACCCCAAAACAAGCCACAAAACAAGATATTATTAAAGCTTTCAGGAGAGCAGCAATAGTTTTTGAGCCTTTTCTAGCAGCCTCTGCCACACTGAAATAAACATATTTAATATCTCCCTGTGACATTATTCCATGGTTTTATGCTCTATGGGCCCTACAGGTTGTTAATAAAGCAGGGTTTTATTTAGGAGCAGCTGAAGCAGCTCCTTTTAGCCCCTTTGTCTGTACCCCCTCCTCTCCAGCTCACTGGGTGTGCTGGTACAGCAGAGAGCTCCCTTGCATTGAAGTTTCCCAAGCTCCCTGAGGGAATTAGTTATCCTCCACTTAGCCTCGAGCCATTTATTTATTTTGCTGTTTCTTTATTTTGGTCAGGGTCCATCTGCAGCTGATCACCCAACTCTCTCCATCCCCATCCTGCAGCTCAGTAAATCTCTCACTTCAAGTGAGAGACAGACACTTGTAAAGTGTCAGACACTTGTGAAAAAATGATGTGTGGCTATTTTAAGGACTGGTAAACATGCAACCAACTGCCCTAGGAAGAGGCTGTGACCATTTTCCATGCACTCCTTCACTGCATGGCTTCTTATAGCTCTGTTTTCTCCTGGGCTCAAGTTTTTCTGTCAAACAAAATTAAATTGAGCCCTTTACATATTTTGGCATAAAGCTCTACATGCTTACTTTTTGATTTATTATAATTTTATTTTAAAGAGGAGCCCAATCTACAGACCGAGCACTATAAAAGCAGCTCAATACAGAACTTAAATTAAAACCAAACCCAACAAACAAACAGCCTGACAGTGATTTATATCCCCCTTTTTCAATCATTGCTGATAAGAAATTGTACCTGCAGTTGTTCCAGGAAAGATTCCCACTGGTGTTCCAGCCATTCCACCATGCCCAGGGGGGACATCCCCTTCTGGCTTTATTGCAAACCATGAAGAGCAATTATGGCATCATTAAATAATCCTGGGATGCTGCACCTGAGCAAGTAACTTCTTTGGAACTAATAAACTTGTTTTAGCAGGATACAGATATCTCATCCTAACTTTCTAAAGTAGCCTTGGGAGAATCCATTGAAATTGCATGACTTTAAACCAACTTATTTTCACTTGGTTTTCTCTCCTCATTCCTGTCTTGTTTAGCTCTACTTTAATTGAATTTCCTGCTGTACCTCTTGGGATGGCTTTCAGATGCCCCTGGATTTCCTTAGCTGCTGTAACTCCAGTGGCTCAGTGTGTTTCAGAAAACTCACATGGATGAACTTTGCAATCACAATGGCTGTGGCAGGTGGGTGTAATCTCTGATTTGAGTGAAATAAAAAGGGGGGCTGATTGCATTTAATAAATTGCTCATCTGCCTCCTGGATCTTGTTGGGGCACCTGTGTTTCATCCTATTTTAGGGCAGCACCAGCCCTGCCTCTTTCTTTCTTCTCCAGCTTCCTGGGGGCTCTGTGCTGCTCTGCTCCTTCAGCAGGTGAGAAATTGCAGTATTCCCTGGGAATGGAAGGTGGATTCAAGCAGAAGGTGTAGGTGAGTAAACTGAAGCTATGCTGTCCTGCTAGGTAAGTTGGAGATTTCTACAATCATTTGTTTTATGGGACTGCTTAAACACACAAGAAAGAGTTAAAACTGCAAATCCCCTTTCCCAAACCAGTGCTGTGATTTCTAAAGTGAACTGCCTGTGTTGGGTTTTTTAATATTTTACTTTTGCACTTTATAAGGAGCAAGGAAGGTAAAGGGCTGAATAATTGTCAGAGCAAACTTTTATTTTCTGGCAGCTTTGTTTGGATGTGTCAGTAGTCAAAGTGCATGTGTATATAAAGCCTGTGTGTCGTGCCCACAGTGTAACAGACACATAAGGTATCATCTTTTTTTCTTTTCAGCAGCAAACTTTGAAACCATTTGATTCCTAATTTTTATTGCTGTGCAGCCTAAACTTGGTGAAGGACTTCAGGAAAGTGGTTGCTTTTTTATTTTCCTCCTTGTGGTAGGAGACAACAGAAGAATAACACTAAAGAAAATATGAACTTACTTGAACTAGAGGAGTCAACTCCATGTTTTCTTGACCTCTCTTTTGTCCTATTTATTATCTTGAGAATTAAAGCATCTTATAAATCAATAAGCTGGGTTCCACCAAGCCTTCCAGCTGTTGTATAGGATGTAGTGTGTCTCCACAGGCCAGCTCTTAGGTGGTTCACATGAAGGAAAAGCCCAGACCTGGGCAATTGGAACTTCTGGCAGGTCAAAACAGGCTCAGCAAAGGGTGGGAGCAGCCCCTGAATCTGAGGGGCTATAGAGGAAACTTCTGTGTCCAGCTGCAGGGACCTTGTAGCTGTGCTGGGGATTGGACTCAAACCTGTTCTGTGAGCTGGCAGGGGCAGTTCTGCAGGGTGGTGGGCAGTGGTTGAATATTCTGAGTGAAACCTCTCCATAATACTTAGACACAGAACCTCTATGTTCTTCCTCCCAGGAGTTTTCAATGTCCTTGAGCAGGTACTCTGCTTTCTGGGAGCTGTGGATTTGGGTTCTTTGGCACTTAAAACCACTTGAATTCCCTTGCTCAGTCTGGATTGTGCTGAAATAATGATGTACATTGTATTAATGTGTATTTCTATCTGATGAAAGGAAAATTCTTCCCTCTGACAAACCCTGTCCTTTTAAAAGTGTTACCTTTGTATTTCATACCTCTTTATTGAGCAGCTTTCTCTTTCACCCGCTCCCCAGGAACCAGGAATGTTCCAGCTCAGTGGGACAGGTACCATGTGGAGGTTTTGCTTGTATATATTTACTTATTAAATACATAGACCTGTTTGTTGTAGCATGTGAGATTCTGCAAGTGTTTCTTTTATTTGCAGTGTGGCTTTGAAGTGAATGTGCTTTGTTTGAAGTGGTAAATGTACTTTAGCAGAGTGTGTTGAGCTGGGGGTCAGGTGTGTGCTGGGGGCTGCTCCTGCCATTGGACAGAGGGAAGACATTAGCAGATGGGCCTGGAACACTGCTGCACCAGGAAATCAGAGGGATGAGCAACCACAGTGAGAGTTACTTTTTTTTTTAGCCATTTCACTGAATAACAAGTGTTCAAGGCAGTGTGAAACATCACATTTTAATTCCTCCTTTTCTCGGGGGCGTCTTCACTATGCCCTGGCTTTTCTGCAGTACAGAAATTAAGAATACCGTGCCCACGTTGGCAGGAAGCTCTCTGAACAGAGTAAAACCCAAAAAATGTGTGGTTTGGTGTGTGTTTATTAAAAATGACCCTCTGCCATAGGGTGGCACTGGTGAGCCGGGCACGGCGCGGGCCGGGCTCCGTTCTGGCTGTTCCCTGCGGGTGCCTGCAGGGTGCAGCTCCTGCCCACGCAACTCCTTCGTGGCTCGCTTGGAAACTTCCGAGGTCCCCTGAATATTTATGGAGTAATAGAAAACAACGGCTTGGTTTTCATGTCGGTTCGTAATTTGCATGGGTGATTGGGACAGAAAGGATTTTTTTATTTGAAGCAAAGAGGTAGATCTACAGAAATAGTAAATTTTACAGAATTTGCTATGGGAAGTGCTCTTCCTTGTTTGAGTGCAGAGGGGATGAAGGGACCCTAAATTCATGGATTAAAGAGGAGCACCTAGAGGTGCGATTTTTAAGCCTTTTAAGGCTTTTCTGTGAGCTCTGATAATTCAGTTCTGTGCTTTTAACAAAGGAGTTGAGCAAAGCTGAATGCAAGAGCACTCTGCATGCGTGGGGTAATGTTCAGATTCCTGATTTCTAAACTGAATTAGCACCACTTCTAGCACTGCAAATGACTTTGACCTGTAGTGTCAAAAATGTAAGTGAACATCATGCACAAAGCTTCCTGATACCTGTGCATGCTCTCTGTCAAGTCAGTTTTTGGGTGCCCAAGGTAAATGATTTGTGGTCTAGAAAACACCCCAAAAATCCCATTAGAGGGCTGAGCACTGCTCAGGCTCTTCCCTGTGTCACCCTGAGAGGCCCTGCAGATCTTTGTTGGCTGTGAAGAGCCAAAGCTCTGATATTAAATGCACCTGGTGGGAATTATGGTACATACCAAGGAGTACAAGAAGGTCTGAAGTGACCTGAGTCCCAGAATGAGTGATTGAAGGGCAAACTGTGATTGATCTGTGTTAGGTGATGGCACAAAATCAGTCCCAAAAAGGTGAATTTGGAGCTCTTCAAACCCCAAGTTGAAAAGTTGTGATTATTTACCTGTGGATGTGACATTTTGCAATAGCTATTTAATGGTTACTTAAACCAATAAAACTATTTTAAGAGGCATTTTCAAATAAGAGAAGCAAAAGCAAGGACTATGATTCATAGAAGATTAATCTCTAACAAAGAACAAAGCTCTGGAAGCCTCCAAGCTGCTGGAGGTGCCAAGCAGAAAGGTCCAGGTAGTGGAGAAAGACAGGACAGGTTTTTGACCACAACTTGTCCATTGTTAAAGTATCTCAGCCACTGAATCATTTTTTTTTCTTTGCTCTCTGAGAAACTCTTTGAAATCTTGTTAGAAGTTGGATGTTGATGAGGTCTGAACTTGCAGCAGTGCAGAGTGTGGTGGCCAGCACACTTGAAATAAAGCAGCAGCCTTGCAGCTCAGAGTCCTGTGGATCATAGCTGTTCCCCTTTGGCATGGTTCTTTGCATTTTTGTCCTTAATTTCAAAGCAAAACTATAAATAGGAGTTGGGAACTGTGTGAATGTGGTGATTGATATGTTTTTTTTTTTTTGCTGTTCTCACCCACTTGCCTTGTAAAGGAGGTTTAAGCTTAAATTAAGAGCCAATGATGAAGCAGTTTGTCAACCCATGCCATGTCCTTGATCCATTTCCAGGCTGTTTGGCTCCATCCTCTTGCTGTGACAAATGTCACTGGCTTCACCAGGGCTGGGTCATGCTCTTTGTATGGAGGTTTGAAATTTTACCATGAATACAAATACTTATTTCCTCAGAATGACTCCTTGGATTCCCTAAATGTTTGCATTAATTTTTTCTTTCCTTGGGGGAAAAAAAATCTGTATTATTTTTTGGGGTATGAAGTAAGAGCTACACCTTCATATAGGCCCTCCTGATGCGAGGAGATATGACCTATAAAATGAAGGATGAAAACAGCAATAAAAAGTTTCTGGGGATGATAAAAATATGATTTATAGTCAGGACCCAGTTATAAATCTCATCAGCACTTACTATAGCTATACTTACTCGTTGCTACCTTGTTGAAAGAAAAGTTAGTAAAGAATTCAGAATGTGGTGCTTAATTCATACAGTTACCTGCACAAGTTGCAACTGGCTTGAAAAATGCCAGTGTTAGTAAAAGCAGGAGAAGAGTGGTAATTGTTTCTATTAATGGGGTATCTGCCTTTTAAAACTGCAGTCAGCCCTGTTTTGGGGTCTGAAATGTGCAGAACATGTAAAAAATTTTATAGGGTAGTAGCAGCTGCTCCCAGTAACAGGTATTTTCTCCACAGCTGGCAACAGTTCAGTGATTCAGCTGCAACCTTTGATTTATTTTATTGTCTCATAACTTCATACTGTGTGTTTGGCCTTGATCTTGTTTCAGGTGTTGTCTTCAGAACATCCCCAACCTGATCTTTATAAGCTGTTTGTAAGTGTTCGTGTGGTGGGTGGGAAGAGCATCTGAAGGAAACAGGAGTTTCTCCCTGATCTTTACCATTTTTCACTGGAATAATCTTTATCAACAACCCCCAGCATATTATTCCCAGGATAGGTGATACTCTATCCTTTTGCCTTCAGACGTTCCAACACAGTTCTGCCAAAAACTCTTTTAATAAATGTTTTTTTTTAATTGTTATTGGTGTTTTCAGGCTATTAAAAATGGTTGTGTGTACAGGCAAATAGAAACACAAAGCCAGGACAGCAATATCCAGGGTATCATTGACTCTGTGCTCTTTGCTGAATCTTCTCTCAGTGACTTTTTTCCTTTAGGATTGTACTGATTTTCCAATTCTAAGCAATTGTTGGGTAGTTTCTACTTGTGAAATCCTCAAGCAGATGTAATTCTGTGCCTGCCACAGGCAGAAAAGTGATCTCTCATTTGTAAATCTTGTCTTTTCCTGATCCTTTTGAGAGCAGTGGCACATGGCTGGACTTGCACAGCAATTTCTGCTGTAACAGGGGTACAGTGCAAGATGCTGATGGGCACCAGCAAACTCACAGCCTCTAAGGAGGCTGTGCAAAAAAAAAAAAAAAAAAAGCAATGCCAAGAAAATCCTCTCTTCACTTGCCATGCCACAGAATTTTGAGGCCAGGGCTGATTTTTTAACCCTGGGAAGAATTTGAAGCCTCTGAGGTTTGGGAGCCTCTGAGGTTTGTGGGCTTCTGGAATAAAACCCAATTTCTTGGCTGACTCTGCAAGGTTTGGGGTTTGTTGGCTTCTGCATTGGGATCCCTGGCCAGGGCTGGCCCTGAGCACAAGGCCTTGGTTACATGCAAGAGGGAAAATGCTTTTGAGGATTGCCATGCAACACTGCTGAGGGTGCTTTTGTGCAGTCTGGGGGCTGTTCAGCACCTGCCTTTAACTGGGTGGGAGTTAATGGATGCTTCCTTGGAGGACAGTTGGGATGGATGGAGATGAGAGATCTCTGAAGCCAGGTCATGGAACTTGGGGTTTATTGCAAAGGGCCTGGGTGCAGGGCCCTGCTGGGAGCTGCCAGGCACAGCTCAGAGCAGGCCTGAGAGAAGAGAGGGGAGAGAGGATGAGAGGGTAAGGGAGTAAAAGGGCAAGAGAGTGAGGTTCCCATTAAAATACAATAAATCTTCTGTGTTGAATATTCTAATTGTCACTAACCAATCTAGTACAATATACAAATCCTACAGCATTTACATACAGCCTGTAAGAATCATTGCATTACCATACTGTGTTACATTTGAAACCCTAAAAACTCCTCTTTGGACCCCTTTTGCTAAGTTAGTAGGGTCTGCTCTGACCCTTGGATGTGTCTGCAGGCAGAGGGTATTGTTTCATCAAAAGGGGATTATTTTCAGCCAGCCACACCATTGTTTTCCAGTTGTTCAGTAACTAAGGGATCTCAAAGCTTGCTTTCATTTCAATCTCACTTCTAGTTTCTATATTCTCAATCTTTTGCCAGACAATCATATTTTGAAGGCTTTCCTGTTTCATCATCCCCAACACTTCCTGAAGGGGCTTCCCTTCTATAACCTGCCCATGGCACCTCCTGGGCCGGGCCTTAGAGCTTGGCATGGCCGTGCTGCCATCCCTGAATCCCTGAGGAGCCTGCCTGTGTCCCCTGGGCCGTGCTGCTGCTGGCAGAAGGGAGGGCTGGGACACCCTGTGTGCCAACTTGGGCTGGTTTTGCCTGGGACAGAGTGGGCTTAACACTAAGCAAATGTCAGAGCAAAGCCTTGCACAGATTTATTCTCGTTCAGGGAAATGTGCAAATTTTGGCTACAAATTTAGGAGCACAACTATTTGGGGGAAGGAAAATGAAGGATTAGTGCACACTCATCATAACTGTGCCTCCAAATGGAGTTAATTATGGATTTGCTTCCTCAGCCCTCCTGCTCCCCACAGGTTTTCCTTGACTAAATGAATTGTGAATCCTGTTCCTGTTGTCCGAGTTAAGTGGAGTGAAACCTGCCCTGAGTAATTCTGGGGGGAAGTTTCAGCTGTAATTTTTTTATGATGAGCTTTGCCATTTAACATCATTAAACTCAGTTATCACAATTAAGTTTGCTCTAGGGCTTTTCTTGGTGCCTTTTTTTTTTTTTTTTTGATGTTTATTTAGTTGATTTACTTCAGTTCTTGAGTATATGGAGTTTTAATGTTCCTGGTTTTGTCAGCCTTCTAAAAAAATTCAGCTTTAAAAAAATTTATTTCTGAGAGGTTCTCAGATCAGAAAAGAAACACTCTTGATTTCAGCATGAAGAGTCTGGAGTTCTTAGTGATTAAACTAATGAGCTGTGTAATTATAGCACAGATTGAGGTGCAGAGGTTTTGCAAACCATTCTTGCCCAGTTGCTGTAAAGCCAGTGCTTTCTGCCCTGCTGTTCCAGAGACTCTTTCCATGCAGGAATTGATTACATTTGCAAAATTTTCTTGTAAAATCTTTTCCCTTGTAAATATATTCTTTCCACACATCCAGTGCTGATTCAGTTAGAAATGGGTTTGCATTTAGAGGAAACTTTTTCCCTTGTTCCAGGTAGAGCATTTCTCACAGGTCCCAGGCTGGATCTGTAGGCAAAACCTGTGTGTAACTATTGCCATCATCATGACTCCTGGTCTCCAACCCTTGTTGTCTCTGGATCATGGCAAACAGATGGTGTTCAAGTTTTATTTGAAGATCTGACTGCATTGGAAATGAGGCAAAATTCAGCCATCACTAATAGTAGCAATGCCAAACCCTCAGGAAGTTTATTTCCTCTTCTGCTTTTCCATGGTCTTTATAACTCTGTTACACAACTGTTTCATCTGAGTGGTTTAACCAATGGTTTTAGAGGTGCATCTGCAAAATGTTCTGGTGTTTTGTGAGCTGAATCAAGGTGATCGTGGTTCCTGTGCACACAAGTGCCCTTTAGGTCTGTCCATGTTGTTGGTGTGTACAGAAATTTGATTTAATGATGGAAAAAAACCTCTATAAAATAGAATTACTGTTTACAGCCTTTAATTACATTTATCATTTGAGCCCAACCTGTTGTGTATTAGTAACTGTTTTCCTCACAGAGGTAACCAGCAACAACCACAGGCATTGAGCTTTGTTTGATCTAATTTTTGGAAGAAATTGTTTAGCAATTCACTGCTAATAGCTGGCTGATACTTGCATAGCATCCAAGTTCAACTGTACATTTGCCTTTCACAGGGCAGACTTGCAAACATGATTTGGCACCCAAACAGGCCTGTGCTAGACTAAAATTATTCATGTGTAGTTGGATAAATAAACAAATAAGGAATTTGGAGACTTTCAAGATTATTGAATATTCTTAATTTGGTATCTGCCTTTTTAACTTGGAACCACTCGGAATGGTCTTGAAACCAAGCTTTTAGGCTTCAAACAGCATTTATTTGTTTTTAGGTTTGGTATTTGTGATTAATTAATGGCTTTCATGAGCTCTGAACAATCTTAAGAGGGGGAACTCTTCTCCAGAATGACGGATATATCCAAGCAAGCAGGTCTTGTACTCTTTACTGTCAGATTGATGCCCCTGAAGTGTTGATCTCTATGGCACTGATGGTTCTGTCCTGCTCTTCAGAAAAATGTTATTCCTTTGATGTCTGAAAATTACAGAAAAGGTGTGAGCTTAAATGGGAGCAAGTGCCTCTGCAAAGGTGACGTGAGGTGAAGAGGGGAAGTGGCAGCACAGGGGCTGTGCCTGCTCCTGAGCTGCAGAGCATAGCAAATGCTCCAAATATCAGATGTGTAAGTTGAAATTGCCTGGAGGCAGCTTAATCTTATAGGGGAGGAATTGGCATGGTGCATAAACCAAGCAGAAATGGGCCTTGGCAGCCGCAGAGCAGCAGCTCTGGGACAAGTTGTTCTGAACACTTTATCGCTCGTGGGCTCACGCTCGCTGCACTGCTGACCTGGGCAACGTCTCCTGCTTTGATCTCAGCCTGATATCCCCCTCAACCAGGCCATCCTGTGCCTCATCCCAGCCTGAGCCAGCTTTCCAGGGAATTGCTCCTCGCTGCCTGGGATTTGTGGTGCTAGGGAGTGCTGTGAAACCACCTGGGGGTGGTGCAGGAGGTGGCTGAAGCACCCTTAGAGCTGCTTCAGAGAAGGGAAGAAAACAGTGTCATGGAAATAATGCTTTCCCCAAACGTTATAGGCCATTCCCTGCCTTTCCCAAGTATAGGCCATCCCTTTTTTTGGGGATGGGGTGGGCAGGCTCAGCAGCACCCTCTGTGTTCAAATCCACTTGGGCGGTTTGGTGCCTCAGGACTCATTTCTGCTCTGTGCTGGGACAATGTGGAGGGGTCATTGGGGCAGAATTAAAAGCTTTTTTGTTCTTCTTCTGCATGGTTTTTGGCACTGGGAAAACCTGTAGCTCTTGCAAAACGTTCAGCATCCCTGAGCTTAAACGCTATCGTAACATCAGACCTCACTGGATTTTGGCTTGGGGCTTGCATCCGGAAGTATTAAAATGCTTGTGTTAGACAGGAATGCTACCCTTGATATAAATTTCCATATAAAAACCTCGACTTGTCATTTCTCCATATATTCCCCCTGATTGTCTCACCCTGATTTCTTTTTATTGCTGTTTCTGCTTGGCAAACACTGCTGTGGTCCTAGCTGCACGTCAGCCTTCGAGGGAGCTCCTACAGGGCAACGAAGCTTGAAAAGTTAACAAAAATTAATATTTTAGGCTTCCCATGTGCTCTTTAAGGCTTGTCAGTGCCTGGTGAAGGAAATGTATGAGCAATGGGTTGAGGGTGATGTGGGGGGAACCCCACAGACTTCTCCCAGTGCCTGGGTGGCCACAGCTGTGGGCTTTCCCTGTGGGATGGGGCACCCTGTCCCTTTCCCTGCACTCCCCTGGTGCTGCTGTGCTGGGTGGGATGGCATTTACACCTCTGAAGCCTCCTGAGCTCTGCACTGGCGAAGGGCTGTGTGGTTGTTGGCTCCAGCCTCGGTGCTGCAGGGCATGATTTCAACCATGTCTATGGAGACCAATTTTCAACATCAAAACAAACCAGCGTAAGTGGAATTTATATTACCTTTTAAAAAAGCAAGTCAACAGAGCTGAGGGCTCTGCTTCGAGGAAGCCTCTTGAGCTTGTTCGGGGAATTACTACAAATATTTTACATCCTTTTGGGGACTCCAGGCAACCTCAGCAAGCTTCTGCCCAGGACAGCTGTTGAAATACCCCAGGTTAAATAGCTGGTCACAAGGGGTTTGGGGCCTGTGGTGTGAGGCAGCACCCCCTCATCAAAAAATACTTTCCACTGCTTGAAAGCACTGCCGAATTGTCAAGGCCAGACTGATCATTCGAAATTTCCAGAAAAAATTCCCCCCCCCCCCCCCCCTCCCTGGAAGCACAGTATTTTTATTTTGGGTGATGGTGGTCAGGAGCAATCAGACCAAAAGCCTTGATCCCAAGTGTCTGAGTGTGCACAAATCTGGGTGATTGCAGGGGTGAAGAAATATTCTGCTGTGCAGAGCTAAAAAATATCCCTGCACAGTATAACAACAGTGGAAGGGTTAAATTGAAATAAGAGTATGCTGTAGTGGAGGATGTGTTGTGATGCTGCCCAAAGCCCATTGAAAAGGAAGAGTAAGAAGGGCTGGGGGTGTTCCACCCTTCTCCAAAATGTGCTTGAACACTCAGTGCTCAAATTCAAAATAATCTTGTAAATTCAGTAATAGAGGCTTAAAACCAGAATCTGGAAATTTTATGAGTGTTTTATTTTTTTCCTGACCTGGCTAATGCTTATCCCAGCCTGAGGAAGAGAAACATACCAAGCTACTGGACTTAACATTTGCAAGTAGCCTGGTTTAGGGATATTGGCTAATGTACAAGCATCAAATTTTGACAAGATGAGTAGTGACTTGAGTGCTTTCTTTTGTGCCAACAAGCTGCCAGCTTAGAGATGTGTTTCCATTTCCTGGGTACCTGCAGGCAGGTGGATTTGGGTGGGATATTGGTACTCAGTGGATCATTTCTTTCAGTGTTCTACACCTATAGCAGGTATGTGAGTAATCCTTCAGGAGAGCTTTATCTGCATCTTTGATTGCTGTGATGTGAGTGTGGTGCCTCTCCAGCTTTTCTTTACACTCCTATGCAAACAGCCTTTGATAAAAGCACAAAGTGAAGCTTCACAGGAATGGCATTGTGGCCTGTTAAGTTCTGTCACCCCAGAGAATGCAGGTAAAAAAAATGTAAAACAAGTAAGAAAACATATTCCTGCAAAATGTTTGCTTGTGTTAGAACTTAGTAGCTTTCAGCCTGGTATGGTTGATTGTCCATGGAATGTCAGTGCTTTATTGGACATGTTCACTGTACAATTCAAATCTTTCCTCCTCAGCATACCAGAGCAGAGGCAGAAATCTCCTGACCCTATTAAAGTTTCATGTTACTATTTTGATCCTTGTGATTTGGTTTTTAGTACAGAATCCCAGGCCCTGCAGAGAGTTCCTGGCATGTTGGTTCATGTTCCTCTGCCTACCTACCTCTGCCAACTTGTAGAGCTCTCCCGAAACAAAACAGCCCTACTAAATACTGGGGTGCAGTCTCTGGACTGATCCTGGGTTGCAAAATTGTCTGAAACCAGGTTTATTTTGGGGAGAGAAAGCAGCAAATGCAAGTGTGTGTTTTAATCACTCCAAGGATCAATTCATGCCTAATTAGTGTGTGCAGAAACAACTTTCCTGGAAACACCATTGTCTGCAGTGCTTTGGTTCCTGTTGCCTTCCCCCAGGCAGTGCCTTTAAACTGGGCAGAAGTGAAATTTTTCTCCCTTGAAGGTGACTTTTTTTGCAAACATTTGCTGCTGGCTGAGTTGGCTTTGATGCAGTTGCGGCCACTGCTGAGCTGGGTGTGATATTTGGGCACCGAACCCGGTGCTGGCAGCAGCCACACAGAACCCTCACTAATGCAGGCCATGGAGGCAGCACAACATGCTCTGTGCAGGCTGCTCCCCTCTTCTTTTGGTGACATTTCCAGGTTTTGGGCATTTGGCATCATAAGGGCCGGTGCTGACGGCAGAGCTCCTGGCAAGGGCGTGCAACAGCTCCGGAGCTGCCGATGGCAAACTGGAAATGCTTCCCTGTCAGGGGAAAGGCTCCTGTCCAGGACAGCCACGTATTTAATGGCTCTTGGGAGGCTTTGCTGTGAATGTGTGCACTTAAATCTCAGCCTGCTCTGGGCTTTAACATTCCCAGCATCCTGCTGTAAGAAGGGGACAGGACCCAAGCTCCAAGCTGTGTTTATGCTGTAGTGCATTTGCACAAGTGTGCAAAGGTTCAGCTTCATTCCCTGCTCTGATCCCCAGTTATTCCTGATGCTGGATTAGCTTTGTGGAGTTGTGGTTTCCTCTTTGCTTGGTCTGCCATAACCCTGATGCTCTCCTGGGAGGTAGTGGTCAGTCCAGAGGCCTCTGCTGTTCAAATAAAGCTGGGATAACTTCCTGCATGTGCATCACTCTGCATTTATCCCCTTTGGTTTTATTTGGCACTTCCTGCTCAATACTCAGAGCAGTGTAAGGGCTCTGTTTTCCAGAGGATGCTCATCTTTACCTGAACAACTGGATATCATTAGCAAAATGTTCTATTCCCCTTCTTTTATCCACTTCTTACTCTGGGGCAGGTCCTTTGATATGCTGCCTGTGAGAGCAGCTCTGGCACAGTGCTGTTGTGCCAAGTTCCTCCTCCAGGCATGCAACAGAAAGTTTCACTTCTTTTTTTTTCTGCCATGGCATTATTAGTTTTTGCTTGTCTCCCTGGTGTGTGGGTCCCCCCTTGGCCCCATCAGCCTCCTGGGATGTTGCTTTTGCTGTGATTGGGAGAGTTTTGATTTGCCATTGCAGGCATTTGCAAGCTGCTCCTTTGGCCTGCCGTGTTTGTTTTCACCCCTGACCTTGCAGAGCTCAGGAACATTTCCATTTGCCGTGTTCATGTACAGCCTCAGCTTCTCAGAGAATGACTTATTGATTTTAATAATGCCTTTTACCCTGCTGTTTTGGTATGTTGGCTTCCCCTCTGCAGCCCTTGCTCTGAGCTTCCAAAATTTGTTTGTTTTCCTAGTTTCCATGCCGCCTGCAGGAATTTTGCTCTTTTGACTTCCCACTTGGGTGTTTGTTGTATATATTCTGTATAGGAAACATTCCTGTATGTTGCACAGAGATACTCCAGAAACACTCCAGTGCAAGAAGAAAATGTGACCCCTCTAGAGGAGCTGGTCACAGATTCAGATGTTTCTGGAGTGGCACTGGCAGGATTTAAACCTTGAGGTGCCTGTGTAACTCACTTCCATGGCTGTGGTTTCAGAGTTTAACAGCATAAATATGTTGCTTTTGTCAACCCAGCTGGCAGGCTGCTCCATTTGAAAGCTTTTCTGTGTGCTTGTTCAGGTGTATGGATGGGGATGGGTCATGTCTTTGCTTTGGGAGTTTTTGTGGACCTGCAGAAGCTTTAGAGGGTGTCTTAAGGGTTGGGGGGAGAGAAAAAAAGAGAATGTTTTATTACAGCAATGCAATGAAGTGCAGCAGAGTGTGTTTGCAGGGCAGGGGCTGCTGGAGTGCTTAGCTGAGAGCTGCACCTTTTGAATGTTTATCCTGTTTGAATATAAATGTACTTTGTGGTTAGGTAGAAGTTACAAAAATATTATTAACGTTAAATACTAATTATCCAGATGCATTTCTGTGAGGGAGCAGGGATGCAGAGTGCTGATGTTGCTTCTGGGACCACTGGGATTCTGGATCAGAAAGCAAAATAATTTATCTCATAAGAAAGATGCGACTGACGGAGTGAAGGTGTTTGCAAACAAAGCCTGGGGCTCACCTGGTTCCAGTAATTTTGTCTGCAGGAAGTATTGCTGTGTGTCTTGGTCCCTCAGCCAGTATCAAGGTGATTTCTGAGATAGCAGAAAATAAGGGGGTGCCTTCAATGCTGCCTTGTCATGTTTCTGTGACATATTTGCAGTTTTTTCTGCTGAACAAATGCACACAGTAAGTGTGAGACTTTAAGGAGTTACTTTGAGGTCACTTAAAAAAAATTACTTGTTCAATGCACATAATCAATATCAAAACCAGGATTTTATATCTTTTCCCATGCAAAAATTACAAAAGCTGTTGTACTGCCCTTCAAATTTACTTTGGCAACTCTAACCCAACCCTGTTTTATTAAACAGCTCTCTTTCCTCCTAATATATACAGAAATGTTTGCTATATAAACATCTTAACTAGACATCTGCTTTTCCCCAGATATAGAGCACAGTTAACTTTTTGCCCTATTCACTGAGGCTGATCACTTTTTTCTGCTGGCCAGATGAAATAAAGTTGGGTTTTGTAGCAGATGGAGCCCAGTTCAGCTTTGCATGACGCAGGTGTTCCCCCAGCTGGGAAGTGTGGAATTGTGCCATTTTGCTGAGATGATGGGGAGGTTTAGATATGTGAGGGCGTTAAAAATAATTCTCTGTGTTAACAGTGGGCTTTGTCCCTGGTGGGCTCCATATGCTCAACAGCTGACTGGGGCAGCAGCTGTTCTATATTTTATTAGGAGACTTATAAAGTTAGAAACACGGATGATCATTCAAAACACAAGCAACTCTTTGCAGCCATGGAAACGGGGTTCAACAACAAACTTGCATTTGTGAACCTTCCAAGGAAAATAATCCCACTGCACTGTGTTCAGGTGGTCCTGGGGAAGTGAATGAACTTGCATTTTGATTTCTTTAAGTTCTGTTTACTCAGTCCCATTTTTTTCCTCTCTTTTCTCCCTGTTTTCTGTTTCTGAGAAGATACTAAACTTTGCATGTGATCCTGATTTAGACTCTTCTCCAACATTGACAGATTTATATGAGAATCCTTCCTGGAGTGTGCTCTTGGTAATGGTCATGGCAGTGGGATACAGAGAAGGCTGAGCAAACACTCTGCTCTCATATAATTTCTTGGGATTTTAGTGTCCCTTATAATCCAAGTACCTTTTCAAACTCTTGTTACATGTTTGCTGCACTTCCCTACAAATTGTAGGGAACAGGTGAAGCTCTGCTTGTCTGGAGAACTGGAGGACCTGTGGGTTCCTCTCTTAAAAACAGGCAGGTTTTTTGGTGTACAAAAGCTCTCCTTGTTCAGGCTCTGAACCATCTTCTCATTCTTACTGTGGGTTCCTTTCAGGCTCAGTCATGCACCCCACCCCTACCCAAAACAAAACCAGCCACCCCCTGCTGGTTTCTGCTCAGCTCAGCTCTGCTCCTGTTTTGGTTTGGAGGGGCTGCTGTTATTCCAGCTCCTGGCGCTCATGGAAGTGCTGCCCACACCCAGTGACCACCTTCAGGCTCCACCAGCCTGCAGAATAGTGACACATGGCTGGATCTGCACTCCTGAGCTGTGACAACCTCTGACTCGGCCACTTTGGGCTCTCAGTGGTCTGCTGGGCACCTGGACATTGCAAACAGACAGGGAGCAGGGCAGTGGTGTGTAAATAAAGTGGATTGAGCCAAGTATCCTGCACAGTGAGGTGTGCAGGACTGTGCAGGCTGAGGATGACTTAAGCACATGTGTGAGGTGCAGCTGCCTCTGCTGCTTCTGCCCTTTGAGAGGTGTAGAAATATTTTTAGATATAATGATCAATTTTGGGTTACTGTCAGATGAGGAGAGTTTTAGAAGGAAGGCTTAAAAGGGCTGTTGGTGAAGCTGTTATAAAAACTGGTTGAGTAAATCCTTGGGGCAGAGCTTGGCAGCTTGGAGACTTCAGGGATGATTTGTGGTTCCTTAGTTTCCTCCAGGGATCAGCCTGGTGGCCTTGAAGTCTGGAGGCAAAGCCACTTCAGCCTCCTCTGGGCACCTCTCAAGAGAATTGCCCACAGAAGCACCAAAACTGATTTTCTTGGAGTGGGCAATGCTGAATTGTACAATTTGAAAGTTAAAAGTTGGTGTAAAAGAACAGTGCTGATGTTGGGGGTGGAGAGGGGTGTCTGAGAGGCAGCACAGCTCATGAGGACAGCCTACAAGGAGAGACAAAGTTAAAGGATGTGTGGAGGTGAGCATGTGCCATTTGCCATGGGAATTGCACGGAGGAGCAGGAGGCTGACGGCATCTTGCTCAGTGCTTGTGTGGAATGAGGAGCTGCCTTTCAGGCTGAGTGGATTTGTAGCAATGAACGGGGAGGAAGGAGCTCCCTACAAGTCATGCTCTGTAGCAGACACTTTTCACCATGGCAAACCCCAGTTAAATCCCACTACAGAGCAACTGGATTTGTCCTGGTGAGCCCCTCCCTGCTGGGAGGGATGAGGAGTGCTGGGGGTCTCACCCCACTGCTTTGGGCCCCAGGCAAAGAGAACGTGACCCAGCACCAGCACCATTTCCTGGCCTGTGCTGCAGCCACGTGCTCTGAGCCTTTTGGCAGATGAAATGTTTGTTTAAAGCCACAAACGACTTCCTGCAGGAATGATCATTGGATAGTGGTGTCCTGCTCTACAGTCTGCCTGGGCAGGGGGATGTGTTGCCCTCAACCGCAGTGCTTGTGGCCTGCTCGAAGTTTTGTTCTGGAGTGAAGTTTTGCTGTCAGTAAAACTAAATCTCAGTAGGCAGCAGGCTCGTTCACAAAGGAATTGTGTTGTGAGTCTTCCAAGAACTCATCCTGTACAGGCTGAGATCTGGATCCCTCTGTCTGTTCAGACCTCAAAACAACTTTGCCAACTCCCACAGTACGTGACAATAACAGCAGTAGTAACAAACTACCTCAAAAGAGACCAAATACAATATGGTAAGAGATATTTATTAAAAATTTTGTACATCAAAGGATTAACTACTACATTTTAAACAAGAAATAAGATTTTACATATTACAAAAGATGTTATTAGTTCTTGAATTAGAAATAAATTTTATGAACACTGTACATGATACATCTGAGTTGTAAGAGCAAGAACAGGACCGAGTGCCTGAAAATGATATAACTTAATAAGAAAATGCACTCAATTCTTAGTATACAACATAATATTTCTGGAAAATAGCATGTTAACTTCAGTCTGAAAATGCTGCTTTCTTCTGAGCAGTAACTACCAACAGTGTTCTCATGGACATTTGTGCCCTGCCTGGTGATTTCCCATTTGGAGTTTCTTTCTTTGTTGGAGACATTTTCTTCCTATGATCTATTTTTCTTGGAGAGAGCATAATGTTATTCCATGGTATGGTTACCACAATCAGCATACAAAAACCTGATGCAAAGCATTTCTCACAATGTCACTTTACCTCCAACCCAGATTAGAAAAACCAACTGTGATAGCACGTAAATGTCTACAGAAATAGATTTTTATTTACTGTTACCTTTTGTTACAAAGTAGTTAAAAATAAGAAATATATTTTAGCTTATCAGATAACCGTTACTTTGTGTATCATTTGTACTACATAATTTTTTTCTTTTTTGAGATTCAGTGTAGCTGCATTAGAGTTTAAAATAAAACAGAAGATCACTTTTAAATTGCATGACCTATTTGGCTAGGAAGGGTGTGTGAAGCTTTACAGGATAGTATGAACATACAGTTCTCATATAAAAGCATAGTATGTATCTAGTCCAAGGAAGGTAATAAAAAAAAAGATTTAAATCTTTATACAGAAAGTGACAATGCCCATGTTATACTATGGAACACATCTACTAATTCGGAATTACAGGTGTAACGTGTGAATAGGAGAGATCAACTTACTAAACAAATTCTTTTAAAAAAGAGAGCAAAATCTATAAATAAAAATAGTAAGTGCTTTGTTTGGGGTACTATTCTTTGGCGGCGGGGTTGCTGCGGGCGCTAGAAGGCGTAGGGGCCCACGATGATGGTTAGCCGCAGCACCGAGCTCGTGCGGTAGTTCAGGCTGTTCACTGTCAGCATCTCCAGGTCCACGATGTGCTCCCTGGGGCCCGACAGGGACTTCACCAGCACCAGCATGGCGCTCACCGTGCTGGTTTGCTGCAGCAAGAACAACAGCACAGCCCAGCTCAGCCCACAGCAACTCCTGCTGCTGTGCCGGCGCCCTGGGCGTCCCCCCTCGGTGCCCTGTGTGTCCCCCTCGGTGCCCTGCCTCAGCACAGACCTGCACCAGGCACTTCCAAAGGGCCGCGGCTAATCTCACACCTGGCTGTGCTGCAGGGAAAACTCCACCTGACTGAGGCCCACAGGAATCAACTGTGCTGTGAAATCTGTTCCTGGTTATGCTGACTCCCCCAGAGGATGTGGGAAGTGGTAATCTATCCCAAGATGGTTTTTGTTTTAACCCCATCTACCAGGTTTTAAAATAGAGAATAAGTGAAACAAGAGCCCTAATGTCTTTAACAGTGAGGTGGTTTGTTCAGTGGAGGGAAACTCAAACATCTGTCTTGTGGCTCATGCTCCAGAAGTTATGCTGTCCTTGTAAATGCTGGGATTTTTTTGTTACTGGTGTGTGCCTACTGCTATCCCCATCTTGTTTTGCTTCAGAGTTCTTTTCCCAATCTGGGGTTATGCTGCTGGTTTGTCAAACAGCTTTGCCTTTTCCAGATGCTGATAAAAGGGTCAACTGCATCTCTCCCTTTGCCTTCTATAAGTATTTTCTCCCCATGTCACGTGAGTTGGGTGCACAGATGAATCCAACCCATGTGCTGCATCCAGAAGCCAGCTCAGCATTTTACTACAACAGTAGGAATAACTTCCAAGCAAGCTTTTGTTTACCACAGTCCCCTGGCAGGAATAAACACATGCTTCCTTATTTAAGGCCTGTGATTTCTTGTTGGGTGGCAACAGGAGGTGGGAGTTGTTACTCCAAGGGTCAGTCTGAGGGCCACACTGGAGTCTAACCCATGTGGGGCCTGCACTGATCTTGCTTTTATTATAAGCAAGAAGCTGTTTGTATTTTGGGGGTAGTTAGGTGGTTTTGATGTGTAACCTGTAATCCAGTGTTTTCCCCTGGATTTGTTATGTCACAATACATATTTATGGATGAGTAGTTCCCTGTTCCCACATTGGGTAAACATGGTTTAAATGGCAATACCACAGCTTGGTACACTTGCTCTACTACCAAAGGCCCATAATCTCCTGATTGGAAGGAAAATAATGAAACATGAAAACCTCCCAATTACTGTATTTCTGGTTGAAGGTTTTTGTGCTGAATCTGTTTTACTGAGTGCAAAGCCACATATGAAGGAAGGATTTCCCAGGAATTTGTAAATATTATAGAGGTTCAAGAAAATGAGATTTCTTCCTAAAAAGCAGATGTTCTAGACACTCCCATTCATGTGTATCTACTTGAATGTATCCCACTAATAGGAAATACTGCTATCACAAGTATTTTGAAGTTCCTTGGGTTTTCCTATGGGAAATAAATGTTTGGTTATGTCTCAACACCCATGTAAGTTGGCCTGAGCTTACCTTGGGATGGGGCACAGATTTCTAGAATGCTGTTATTGATTTCTTATTTTGCAAAATAAGAAATGTAATTAATGTAATTGTACAAGGAATCTTTCTATAATTGTGTCCTAAGCAGATTTATCTGAGGTGTTGGTACAGAGAGGGGAAGGCAGGGAATTTTGTGTGAATGTGACATGGCTGTCCCAGGATTGCTAGATATTCCTGAGAGTTGGAGTCACAGTTTAGGGTTTTCAGGTAGGAGAGTAAAAGCCTTGTTAAAAACCGAAAACCAAGCACACTTGGTAGGGAAGCACCAAAAAGCCACTGAACTTTGGGGTGTTGTGGAAGCTTTATGGGGACCTTTGGGATGGTCACACAGATGGGGCAGTGCGGAGGCAGGGTCTGAGTGCCCCAGTACTCACCCTCAGGTAGAACTCTCCGTTCTCATTGCCAGACTTGATCCTGAAGGTGTTGATGGTATTGGGGTAGATGCTGGTGGCCTGGATCTGGAAGATGTCGGAGGGCACGGTCCTGTCGGAGCGGATGCTCATGTACTTGTACACCACCGAGTAGGGCAGCTCCCGGCAAATGGCATTGGACACCGGGCACACGCAGCGGCTGCCACACAGACAGGGGGAGAGCACAGCAAAAAAAAGGCATTAAAACACAATGTTCTGCTTCATTCCATCATGGCCCTACTTGAGAATGAAGCTAAAACACAAGATTTCATTTTTCCCTTACTTCTCTGAGGTAAGGATGTAGGGCTCTTGACAAGGATTTCTGGGGTAACAACGGAACCCTCCGTGGTAGTTCCAGCAGATTTCATCCTCTCTGCATTCATTAGTGGTCTCACACTCATTTATATCTAGGAGGAAGGAGATGCTGTGTCAAAGCAGATGGAAACAGGGTTGCTACAATGGTACTACAAAAAAAACCTGCTTGTCTGTTGAAACCCATCAGCTTTCCATGTCCTTGTCTTGTTTTCTAGGACCTGGCTAAAAAGGGTTTCTCTGTGCAGAAGTGGAATAAACTTGCTTATTGGGTGTTAAGCAAGACTGAATGTTTTTACCCGACTGGAGATGCACATTAATCATATATAATGCAACTGTGGAAGTGCTGTCAAGTTTATAATTGGCAAAGAATGATTTTACAGCCAAAGGTGTCCTGGAGACAGAGAAAAAAGGTCTCAAGGAAGAATTGTGATTACCTGCCTTTTGCGGCTTCTCAGTTGTTACAACCTGGGTTTCATGGTCTAAAGTGCTTCATTAATGGCTATGTTTTCATCAAAATAGCTTTAGAAGGAATAGTGAAAACTCGTTTATTGTTCAAAGAAGAGCTTCTTCTGCCTGAGAAAGAGCATTAATACAGCGCAAGGCTCACATCTCCACCTCCCTTCAGCGCTCTATTTCCTGTCAGTGCCAGAGCCTCACTGTCTACCCACACGGTCTCCTAAATTTCATACAGGCACAGAAAGGCTTGATCCAAGTGTAATCTCTTGGAAGGCGCAAACAGGTTTTAAGATGCTTAAATCAACCATCCCACAATGCTCAGTGTCAGCTGCTGTTCTTCAGAAGGGAAAGAAGTTAATCAGGCTTTTGTAAGACAAAATTCTGATAAAGAAGGGTTATTTTCTCATGTTTTTTGGCCCTAATTATCACACCTCTTGATTTCTAAAAATACATTCTGTTAAATCTGGTTCTGCATTATAGAAGCAATAGTTATTGCACTTAATCTATTGTTCTGCAATATTATCTAATAAGATGCAGAGACTTTTAGCATCACTGAGAAAAAACCACAAACTTGAAGATCCTGGCATTTGGTGGCACCTGGCCAGAACATTTATTTTTCTACACACGAATTATCTAAGCTGCTGAAGGCTTGCATTTTTTTCTCCTTTATCAGAAAAAAACATATCTTTAATTTTTACTGTGACTGGATTTAGGAATCTCCATGTTTCATGTCTGTAAAAAAATGACCTGGATTTATTCAGGGATGTTGATCTCAAATTTAGAGCCACTACCTTGACATCCAAGACAGGCTTTACCTGAGGGCTGCAAAAACTGAAATTTTGTCTTAGGAATCCAAAGGACCTGGAGTTTGAGCTGAAGGATTCAAATGAGATTAGAAGATATTTAATGAATCATCAAGTGCTTTATCAACATATCTTCTGCTATCAGCACAGTAATCCTGTCATGCAATACAACCATTTAGCCAGCAATCACCCTTAGCCTGAAGTGGTGTAAATAATGCAGGGCTGAGCCTGCCAAGGGGAGGGCACTTACCTTGGCATGTCCTGCCTCCTACTACCTGGTACCCTTCAGGGCACACGCACGAGAACTTCCCTGGCTCGTTGACACACTGGTACTGACATAAGTAACTGGAGGTTCTGCATTCGTCAGTGTCTGCAGAGAGCAAAAGAGCTTTGTGTTATTGGATTGTGAAATTTACCTTGTTACAGAACTAAATATAATAGCTTAATGCTTGGGGGGAAAAAAAAATCTAAAAAGAGCTATCCAAAACCTGAAATGTGCTGCTTAACACGTTGAGAATGGAAGGGTGAGCTCTGCTGGGATTTTGTTAGTAATCCTCCAAAAGAAGTAGTTTGGATTTGAGGGAGCAGAAGCTAAATTAGACTTCAGAACAGGTTTGGGAAAATAACTCTTGAAATTGTGTGTACTTGCAGTATTCCAAAATGTGATGACTTTGAGGAAAAAACCCACAGCTGTGAGATTAGTTAGTAAGGCAAAAATGTTGCCTTTGTACTTGTGCCCTACACTCATGGAGTAGCTTTCTGGGAAACAGAAAGATCTTTTTTTTTTTTTTTTTGCCTTCCAATAATAATCAGTGGATACCATTCTCCTGCTTCTTTATCCTTGTGTATCCATCAGTCCCTCGTGAGGGAGGCCTGGTGTGAAACAGAACTGAACAGTGCATGCCATCAACAGGAAATGAATTTAAACCCATCAAGAGGAGGGGTTGGCTTGGGAAGCACAGATCTCCCTCCTCCTACCTCTGAGCTGAGCCCAGCTCTTGGGCTGGGCTCAGTGGTGTCCTTGGAGGCTGCATGCTTGCTGTTCCCTGCTCTGTTCAAATAGGATTAGGTTAAGCAGCTTGGTTAACCTATCATTATTATTATAATAATTATAATTATTAACCTAAGATTAGGTTAAGCAGAGGGAGTATCTGTACCAGCTCTTGCAGCTCACTGGGGAGAGCAGTGCTGAAGCAGGGACCTCTCTGCCTGCAAGGCTGGTAGAAAGGATGTGGGCTCTAAGGGTGAGGTCATCATGTGTCCAAAAGGAGATTAGGGCACCCCTGTGGAGCCTCTGGCAGAGGAAATAAAGTGTTGATTGTGTAATCATACAGGAGGCGTGCTGTTTGTGTACACAGGCTGCAAAGCACCTCAAAAGCACACTTGTGGCCCCCTTAAAATCAGGAATTGGAGGTTTTGTTTTCAGAGCAGCCTAACAACACACAAAATTGCCCTTGTTTTTGCTGTGCATTCTTTTCCAATTCATTTAATGATCATCAGCATCAGACCACCCACAATTCCAGGGAGTTTGTGCAATCAGGGTTCAGAAACCTTTCTTCCCACTTGGGATCTGAAGTGCAGCAATCTGTGTCCTGTTTTGCACTTGCTATAGAGAGACCCATTCCTACCTGTACCTGAAAGCAGCTGCAGCTACTCAGGTGTGAATTAGCCTCCTTTGTACCATAAAAAAATAAATATCTTAAGGATTTTGACTACAAACGTTACCCACAGAATGTCTCCGCTTCTATTCTGTCCTTTAATTCACAGAAAGGCTTCAGTACAAACAAAAAACCACAAGAAAATTGCTTTTCCAAGACAAAAAAAAGTCTCACCTTCACAGTTGATTCTGTCACTGCTTAGCTCAAAGCCTGGATTACACTGGCAAATGAAAGAACCCAGGATATTGTAGCACTGCTGTGCACATGGGTTGTTGGCATCACATTCATTTATGTCTGAAAGGAAAAAGGAGATATTTTTCTTGTGGAGGTGGTAATTAGGCTTGGTGGATTAGTCCTTAGGGCTGGGCCTGTTGCTCAGCAGAAGCTCAGTTGGCTCTACCAATGTAGATCTGCAGACACTGGAGCAATGTTAGATCTGTGCTTTACATTCCATATAAAAACCAGTATTTTTCCAGGAATGAGAGTTATTCTAACGTGTGATGAATTCTCCCAAAAATGTTTAATGTGGCTATTAAGCTCCACATTCCAGTGCCTTTTTTTCAGGTATGAAATGCCAAGTCTCTATAAATAATTGATATAAGGAACACATACTGATAAGACCTCTCAGCATGCAGTGGTTAAGATTTATTTGAGCTATTTATTACTCTGAAAATTTGTTCTTTTAAATTCCATTGCAATTATAACATGAGCCTTTGAGGCCAGTAGAGTTCTGCAGAGCTCTAAGGCCTAGACCATATTGGGGGAAGGTATTTTTCTGTGCTACATTTTCCATGGTGTTGCCCATCCCAAGAACATTTTGAGGACACTGGTATGAGAAGAGAAGCAATTTTTAATGGGAAGTTTATATAAGTCTAATCACCTCTGGAATCTATAGCCCTTGTTTGGCACAGACTGTTGATTAACTGCTGCTCCTGTCAGTCTGTGGATTTTATTGTTTTCCCTTGTATTTCCATCCTGCAAGTTTTTAATTCATGTTTGTGTTTATCAGATATCTCCACAAGCAGAGAGCTGTGCTTGGAGAAAAACCTTTGAGTTCATGGCTTATAAATGTCAGCAACACTGTAAATTTACAGATACCCCTAAAAACTGACAAAGATGAGGCACTCAGAAAACTGAAACCAATGAAAAGGATATGAATTCTCTGCATAATGAACCTCCTAGTGCTGAAAATGAATGATAATAGGGAAAGCTCATCACAAAGTCTTTTTTTCCCTCTGAGTTCATTTCTGGCAGCAGTGCAAAGGATGTACATCATCCTCCTCCAATACTACCAGGAGGAATAAATTTGGTGGCCAAAGCCCCAGTTCTGTTCATTTCCCAAGAAATATTGACCTATTTTCAATAGAGGCAGAAGTTGTGACACAAATGTAATAGCTACAGCTGTCAAGTGCTGCTGAGGCAGATGTGAGTTTGTCTTGATGCAGCAATCATCCATTCATAAATCTTCTCCTTAAGCTTTCCTCTCTTTACCAGGTAGAAATGTGCCTGATGAGGATGGGAGGCTGGAAAGCCAAGAAAGGGGTGTTTGGTGAAGTGCTGAAAGAATCCACCTTCCATTTGAGCCGTGGAAAGGGACGAGTCATTGACTTTTGTCACCTGGTTCTGTTGTGTCTGTGGGCAATTTTTAAAATCCTGTGATTTGGTGAGACTCAATTCCTGTCTCAGTGCAGAGCTGTGCAGTGTGCCAGGGTGCTTGGTGAGGGTTGGCAATGCTTGGAAGGGATGGTGGAAGCTGGAAGACACAGCCTGATTTTTCTATGTATATAATATAGATTTTATATACACAAAAAGAGCTGACCATCACCACCACCAGTCTCTTGATTTTTATAGCCATTCTCTCTGTGCTTCTGCAGGCAGAGTTACCTTTTATTATCACTTTCATCCTTCTAGAACAGATATTGTGGTTTCAAACTGGACATCAGTCTTAAAGTTTTACTGTGCAGCTTCCCTTAGTGTTTTATTTCTAAGGGCAATGTCACAGCTGAAAGGTCTCTCTTAGCAACCCTTGTTTCACTTTTTAACTTTTTCTAGATATTCACATGTGACCTAAAGGCTTTCTTTACCACGTGCTGAGGGTAATGACCTGTGGCAGTGTTCGCAGGGGTCCTAGGATGAGGGAAGAGACAAGAATGTTGACTCTATGTTTCAGAAGGCTTGATTTATTATTTTATGATATATATTAAAACTATGCTAAAAGAATAGAAGAAAGAAATTCATCAGAAGGCTGGCTAAGAATAGAAAAAGGAATGATAACAAAGGCTTGTGACTGACTGAGACAGTCTGGACAGCTGGACTGTGATTGGCCATTACTTAGAAACAACCACATGGGCCAATCCCAGATGCACCTGTTGCATCCCACAGCAGCAGATAACCATTGGTTACATTTTGTTTCTGAGGCCTCTTGGCTTCTCAGGAGAAAAAATCCTAAGGAAAGGATTTTTCATAAAATGTGTCTGTGACAATTGCCCTTAACTGCAGAGGTACAGTATTGATTGCTTTGATTCCCAGTTCTGGCCTGTGTCATGTGAACTGGGAATAATATCAAGAAATAATAAAGCAGAACTGAAAGAACAATTCAATCTAGGATTAAATAATGAATATAAGGCTTTAGATGTTCCTTGGAAGTCTGCTATGCTAACAAAAAAATTTAGAGCTTTCTTGAATGCCTGTTTTTCTCCAACCCTCCTGTAACTCTCGGCTCACTCACAGAGGAGCCTCTCAGTGCAGTCTTTTCCTGGTTGGTGTTGATTTCATTTCAGTTTGTGCATGGCAGGTGTGTGCTGGTGTCTGGGGGGCTGTTGGGGAGTCCCCAGCAGTGCTTACCTACGCAGGTGTGATTGTTGGATGCCAGCTGGAAGCCAGCGTTGCACTGGCAGTAGTAGGAGCCGGGCGTGTTCACGCAGCGGTGGTGGCAGTACGGGGGCAGGGTGCACTCGTCGATGTCTGGGGCACCAAAAACACCAGTTAGTTCACATGGAAGCACAGCACCTCCCTGCTGTTCTCGTGTCTGAGGAAAGTTAATTGCACTCGGTTAAAAGCAGGAGGAAAGCTTATGTGAGCTGGGCACTGCTTCCCTGGATATTACAAGATACACTTGAACTTTTCCTGTAAGTGACTGTTTTGTAACAAGCTTTTATGCTCCTTGTCTTCACTGTGCATTCCAACTTTATTTTATTGACTCAGTCCTGCAGTAGTGCTTGGTCTGGTTTATTTTGTGTAGGTAAAATTCAGTGTTTTGTTCAGCTTTCCCCGATCCCTCAGGATCAGACACGATGCTGACCAATACAGCCAATGTGGCTTGGAGCTCATTTTCCCAAAAACTCGCATGCAGCACTCCTGGCACGTACTAAATCTTTTCAGCTCCATTAGGAACAGTCCAGATTTTCTTTGCAAGTACAGGGGAATGGCAAGGATAGAGAACTAATGGGCCTGAAAAGGAAACAGGTGGTTGTGCTTCCACAGGGATCCCCAGACCCTGCTTTGCTCTCCAAGGGTTTCCCATTGCTCCCATTCCCCTGGCTGCCTGTCCTGGATCCCTTCCCAGCCAGCAGCAGCACACCTGGCTGTGCATCTTGGGCACTGAGAGCCTTGCACAGCCTCTCCTTGCAGGTCAGCAATGCTTTTGAGGTGGAGCAGTCTGCCTTTCCAAGAGTCAGCATTCCTGCTGTGCATCGGAGCAGGGCTTTCACCTGCCTGCACCACCCCATTCCCTTACCCCTCTGCATTTTAAAAGGCTTCTGGAGGAGACAGTGGCTCTGGCTCTGCCTGGAAAGCATGTTTTATTATTTCATTATGGTGTGTGTGTGTGCAGTGGCTGCCTTGAGCTGTGCTGGCTGGAGCTCGGTGAAGAAACCCAACGCTGCGCTCTGGGCTTGCACACAATGGGACATTTCAAAGGATCAACACTCACACAAATCAGAGCAGTATTCACTGGAACAAAGAAAGGCACTTCCCACATCCATGCCAGATCTTGCATTTCCTACCTCCAGCTGTTTCCACCATAGATGTGTTTAAAAAGAGGCCAAGACTTTTTTTTTTTTTTAATATAATGAGGAAAGTGTTTGCTTTAATATCAAGTGAAAAATAATCTTTACAAGTTAACCCTTTCTTTGTCAAATTTAGGGCTGAACTTAGTGGAGTGTTTTGGATGATTCTGAATGAAAAGGCTTCTGCTGGAAAATTCCTGGCTATCCGTACAGTAGCAATTGTCACTGTAACTCTTGTTGCAGAGAGAAATTTGGAAGTGGAAATGGAATAAATTAAGGAGGCACAGTAGATTTCCATCCTTGATAGATTTCCATCCTTGACTTTTACAGGACCAAGTTCTTATAAGTAACTTTTAAAAAATAGGATTATACATATGAGCAATGCATTGGTACATTTATACACATAAATGCTTTCAGGATCTGGCTCTTATTCAGTGGGAATTTTCCTTGTGGGATTAGGCACATCAGCTCTGGGCAGATCTAAGGGCTGAGATTCATCTGATCAATTGGGCCAAATCTGTTTGAAGTGATGCTGGAAAACAATTCATTCTCCCTGCAGTCATGCATTTCAGAAAAGATTCATTTGGCAATATGTGAACAAGCAAATCAAAGAAAAAATTAGAAAAAAAAAAAGAAATTGTTAGTGAATTTAGATTAAAATCAACCAATTGTTAAAAATGTCTCTTTTTCTCCTTCTACCTTCAAGCCAAGATTGTCTGGAAAATTTTCTTTCAAATTTGAGAAACATTTCCTCCCATATGGAGAACCTCTATCAAGATCTGGCCCCAAGAACGTTTTCTGGCTAAGCTGTTAGAAAATCCCTAAAGACAGGCTTTATTCTGAAATGCTGACAGTACTAACTGTTGGGATGTACTTGTAATTTAGGTCAGTGTGTAATATGTAACACAGGTGTTATTCTTGGTTTTGACCTAAATAGGAGGAGGGAAATTTCACTTTCCAGACCTCTTCATGGACAGATTTAGATGCATAAATGTGTTCATGTTTAGGTATAAGGGTCTATCACTCCCATTTCTTCTCACTTCTGTCCTGTTTCCTGACTTTCATTTAGGACCATGGGTCTTGATATCAGAAGTGCTGTTGCATGGCAGTAGTATAATTTACCTGCTATATAAAAAATCCAAATAAACCCCAGATATTAAGAAAAAATAAATGCATGACCTTCCCAAACTATTAATCTATCTACATTCCAAATTAGTCATCCTACTCCTGCACAGAGAACTGAGAGAAATCAGATACACCTGTGTTTACACCAATCTGACAGTTTGAGGCCTGATCTATGTCTCAGGAAAGAGATAAGAATTTTATTCTTATTATTTCTACAGCCCTTGAATTGGAATCCTGAAGAAAGGGCCATGCTCAGAAATTGAAGTTATTCTAGGTGTGTACTAAAATCTTCTCAGTTTCTTACCTGTAGCCTTAGCAAGAAGAGAAGAGATCAAGAATAAAAATTAAAAAAAAAAAATTAAGAATAAAAATCTAAAAATTCTTACACAGTTTGAAATGCAGGATCCCTGAAAGAGGAAATAACCCCAACCCCAAATGCTTTTCTCCTCAGCTGCATGAAACCAATGCAGTGTCTCAGAAGAGGCTGTCTCAAATATCACCTCCTGATGTGTAGATGTGGCTCTCTTCCTTCATATTTGTCTTTATTATCTGACAAACCCAAGGCTTTTGGCTGGAGTGGTTCTAGAAGTATTTTATCAATTGAAATGGTGTTTAAAGAGGTGTCAAATGCAGGAACAGGGGGATGGCACTTTGGTGTGATGTCCCCACCTGAGGCTGGGACAGGAGAGACCTGTGGTGTTTGCCCTGCACTTGGATTTAATTCCATGCTATGCTTGCGTGGCTCCCAAGGGTGCCAGCAGCTTATCTTGGCATGGAGAAGAAAGCCTGGTGGGTTTTAGAGGCTGCAGCTCTCCTGTACCTGCATTCAGAGTTTCCATCTCTGTGCTCAGGACGCTGAGTCCTGGAACAGGGCTGGGGGAGGGGGTGCTGAGCCCCACAGACCTGGGGCTGAATCTCAGGGAAGGTGCTTTGCTGCCATCAGGGAGTCGTGGCAGTCTCTGGGACACCGGGCAATGCCCCAACACAAACCATCACACAATGGGAACTATTAGCAGAACTCAGCTTGTGAACTACAAGTGTTGATTATCCTTAAAATAGCTCCTCTTCCCATGTTTTAGTGATTGATTACTGTGGTCAAGTGACTCTTCCATTGCATTCCATTGTGAGACAGCTGTTTCACACCACACATGCTGCTTTATGACCAATATGAAGTTTGTAACTGTGGAGAATGAAAGAAAACCATTGGATGGAAAGCAACACTTACCAACACACTGCTCCCCTCGTTTCTGGTAGCCTGGAAGGCACTGGCAGCTGAAGGAGCCTCTTAAATTGACACACACTTGGTCAGCTCTGCAAGTGTGGGTTCCAGTTGCACATTCATCTATATCTTTATAAAAAAGAAAACAAGTGCAATATTTGTCATTACGTTTACTTAGCCTGTGGATATGCTTTACACATCTTCAAGCTATCTATAAGTGCAGGCAGAAAAGTTCAGATGCACTCCCAGGATGTGTCATCTCAACACTTGCAGCTATCAGAAATCTGGTAGTGTTTTAATTCTCATACACTGCCTTTGTAGATATTTTCAGATACGGTTATTTTAAACATTTGTTTGTCAAATACCATTAATATTTTGCACTTGTCAGTCTAGAATTTTCTGTGAACTTCTTGCAGCTACATCATATTTGAATCATTTGCCTGTTTTGTTTTGCTTTGGTTTTTTTCCCACACTGGTTGGATGTTTCATGCTGAATTACTCCAGACAATTTCAGCAAATGTAGTTCAGCTCTTTCTCAAGGAGAGGAGTTAGAAATATGTTGTTTTGCTGGTACTAAAAGGACTCTGCTGATCTCTTGCATGGTTCCCGTGCTCCATGCTTTGGACAGGGACTTGGAACTGGGTATGTGGTGGCCTTCTCATCAGGAAGAGATCTGCCTCTTGTCATTCCCATGAAAATTCTCCTAATTCAGTCAATCTGTTCAAGTCTCTGGAAACAGTTTATGTGTGTTTGTATTTGCTCAGTACAGCTAAAACTGCAAGTTCTAGCCCGATGCTTTTCAGAGTAATTCAGGCAGCTTTTAGTTTGCACTCAATGCAGGTTTATACAAGTATAAAAACAGCATTTTCATTTTGCCTGCTCATTATGACTGCTGGAGGTACTTAATTATAATTAAACTGCATGTGCTGACAAATGAATTACAATTTGCTTTCTCATCTGAACATCCAAAATGTTGGAGAGCTTTTTATTGTAACATGACACAGTACAGTGAGATGACTTTTTAATTTTGGCATCGTACACAATTTGGAGACTCTAGGCTGAATAAACAAATTCCTTCAAACTTATGATCTCTAGTTTACAAATCTCAGCTGACCTCTCTATTTGTATAGGCACTGGGGATGTTAGAACATCACCAGTGGCAGATTCTGGGTGGGTGCTTTGGAAAAAATGATGGATTCTTTCTCATAACAAATGAAAACATTTTCGACCACAAGATTCAATAAAAAATAAACCATCAACAGTTTGAATTCATTCTCAACATTTACCCTCTTCCCAAATGTCCAAATATTTTACATACATCTTCCCTTTATTCTACAGGGAAGTTAGGCTGCTTTTTGCATTTCTGCCCAGTGTCAGTCCTGAAGTTGCTGTGCTGGTGCAGCATTTGCTGAGCTCACTGTTGTGTCCTGACACTAAAAATCACATTCCCAGGTGTGAAGAAGACTTTTGGGTCTGGCTACCTCCTGCCACCCCAACACCAGGCAGCTCAAGGCAAGTCTTTGCAGGAACCTCATGAGCTTTGTGCTCCTGGTTCCTACAAAAGCTGGAAATAAAATACTTGTACAATTCCAATCCTTTTTGTGGTAGACTGTGCTGGAACAAAGGAGGTTTATTTGATCTTTAGGAGCTTCATATATGAGTAAACATGAAGTTGCCTTTTAAGATGGAATAGTTAAAATGTATCGAATAATAAGCTACTCAAGCTAAAATGATTCATAAATTTACTTCTGTACTCATAGCTTTTGGCTGTTCCTGATGGTAAGTTCAGCTGGACAGAAAAACAATTATTGCCTGCTTGCTGCTTCCCCATCTGGAAACCCTTGGAGGGTTTTGATGTTCCGGCCAAGATCTAGGTTTGTAAAAGGTGTGGGGAGTGAGGCAGCCTTCCCTAGGGAAGGATGGTAAGGTTGCCATGCTTGGGTCTGCTCCCACCTGTGCAGGGAAATCCGTGCTGCTAGAGCAAGGCCTAAAAGCGGTGTTTGAGGGAAATGGCAGGAGGAGAACAGCAGGCACCTGGGAAGGTTTCAGAGCTGGCATTTCCAGTATTGCAGGAGTTACAGATGTGTCCTACTGCTGTGACTGATACAGGGGTGAGGAAGTGAGTGAGGATTTCTGTGCTGAAAGCAGAGCCAAATGTGGATTGTGTTGGTGCAATCCCAGAGCAGCCCAGCCCTCGTGGAGTACGGGAAGGAGCTCTGGTGGATTTAGCAGTGATGCTGCAGCTCTGCCTGTGAGTGAGGCCAGAGGAGGCTCCAGCTCTTGGCACTCAGTGTGACCCAGATCACTGTCCATTACAGAAATAGTCTGTTTCCCAACTGTCCAGAGAGTTACTGGAGAAATAGAGGTGTGGGAGTCATCAGAGGGAAGCAACAGCAATACTGGAGTTTCCTTGGCACGTGGCAGAGCAGCTCCATTTCTCTCTGAGGTTGCAGAGGCAGAGTTATTTATTTACCAAGGCACACCTACTTCTCTGCCCATGGGAAATGGCACCATCTCACACTGGGGACTGGGGATTAATTTGGGATTCCCACAATGAGTTTGTGGCTCTTGAGTGGGCAGGTTGTCTATCTGCAGTTCTTCAGGGTCTGACCAAACTCATGTTTCCAGATTGTTTTCCCAGTTATGCCCCCTGTAGGGAAATCATTCACTCCCAGGGCTTTGTTCCATTGTTGAAATCAGACTTTTCCAATCCATGAAATTCCTAGATTTACCATAAGTCTCACAATGCCCTCTGACCTGACAGAGATTTGGGGGTTCCATCAAATCCTGTTTTTAGTCTGCATCAAATATGGGAAGCACATGATCTTCCCTAAATTCTAACACCTCATTCCATTTGTTGTTTCTTGACAGAATTCCTGGGCTTAAATGGGAACGGTAAATGAGGCGTTGGGAATCCAAACTTTTGGTTTCTGCCTGGTGCAGACACCCGTGGCCATGATTTGGTCTCTGAGAAGACACTCAGATCTGGGGCAAGGGTGTGACACAGGAACATCACAGAGCTCACAAGCTCCAATCCTGAGAGCAAGATAAAATTATCTGACCTTTCCTCTCTAGCACGAATGTTTAATAATGTGTTACGTGCATGTGTATTTATAATAATTAAAAAAAATTAAAACAAGGCTCTCCACTGCACACACTTGTCCCTCTGGGGAGAGGGTGAGAGAACAAAAATGTGACAGATGTTTGTCATGTTGCTTAATGCACTACTGGAAAGCACTCAAGATACCACAGTGATGAGTGCAGTATAAGAAACAGATCTAGAAAGAAAATATGGGGCTTTTACAAGCTCATTCTTGAGCATCTTTCCTCTACATCCTCTTTTCCAAATTTAGTGTCATCATGATAAAGTTCATCTCCAGAACTGTTTCAGCAGCTCATTCCATAGTTGAGGCTTCTGCCTTAAGCAAATACCTTGCCTGATAAGAAAACACCTGAAAACCCTCCAAATCATTCCTCATCACTTTGTTTAAATTTCATTTCTAGATGTTGTACAAGCATTTGTTTGTCTAGGTAAGCCACATAAATTACACCAGTAACTAGTAATGAAAGTGATCTGCTCTTTCTTTTTTTCTTTGTGTTTTCTAATCTCAGCTAGCATTTCTAAAGGTTGTGCTGTTCACTACACATAAACAGGGGCTGTAAGTTTGTATTAGTTAGTTGAAAAACCTGAATGGTGTTTGATTATTGATGCATGCAACCTGTGAAATACAGGTTAGTTCTTAAACTCACTGTATCTGAGTCTGATGAGGTTCTCAGATTTTTATTCCCAGACAGTGTTCATCTGGACAGTTACATCCTGTGTAGGTGGAAAAATTCCTTGGAAATAGTCTGGGTGTCTTTACCAATTCTTTTGCAGATCAATCTTACTTAAAAATGGAGCTGGGTTACCTTCAATGTCTTGATCACTGTAATAACTGAACTGAAGGAATTATGTAGTCTTTCATTAGGCCACCCAAAATCAAACTTATTAAGGGATTTATTTGTCCTTTGGTTAGAAAAACTATTTGCACAATGGGTTCAGATTGAGTACTTTAATTTCTGTCTTTTGCTAGTAAGTGTTAAATCCACAATACTGCACTGGAAGGATGTGACAGCTCCAAAGCTGAGGATTTTCAAAGCACAGAATTCAGGTTCTCTGAACACTGAATTCAGATCCATAAAGCATCATAAGAGAGTCTTTAATCTCACTCTGTTCTTCCTGCAGCCTTGTGCTTGGGCAAACCTTGCTGTGCCCAGAATGGGTTGGGTAGTGTGAGCCTATGTTAACTTGCTGTATAAAATCTTTGAATTAAAGTCAAGTTCAGTCTAAGGAGAAGTGGGGCAGAAACACAACAATTAAAGACACCATGTCTCAATTAAGTGACATGTGAGCTCCACTGCTCCTGTAGAAGTGTGAATGTAAATCCTCAGCTGTGCTGTGGTAAATAGGGCCTTCAGACCCCAGTGACTCACCCTGATGTAAATACTGCCTTTGCAGCAATTCCCAGGGCTGTTCTAGAAAGCTCCTTTTGGAAGTCTGTGCCATCCATAACTCTGTGAGTTAAGAGAATGCTCTGAGTTGCACAGGCAAGTGTCTGAGGTTTGCAGGGTGCTGCAGCCATGGTGTGAGAGCCACGGAGGGCAGCAGAGCTCCCTCCTGTATTCCTTCACAATATAAATCAACTTGCATTTCATAGTTTTAATTCCACAAGCTTCACTAATGGCTATACCTAGTGATTCCCTCATTTTCCAAAAATGTGCCCACACTGCCTCTTGAAGTGATTTGCACAATTCTGTCCCTCCACTGCTGACTTTGGCAGCCTGCTCTGGATTTCAACCACAGTTGTGTACAAAAATTTTGCCTGACCTGCTTTTTAGCTATAGCTTTCCCTAACCCTCATGTATGGCTCCCTCTTTTAGAGGTAGTGTTTCTGCTTCTCTCCTGCACTCCATTCTCTCAGGCTCTTATCTGGATCCTTAAAATTTTCTTGCTAGTCTCTCTTTCTCAGCTCCAGCCCTGGCTGTGTTCCCTTCCCGCTGTGACTCACTTTTCCCAAACCCCCTGACTCATGCTGCTCACTCACTTATGCAACAGCTTAATCTCTGCAATTTGCTTCGTATCATTAGAAGTAGCACATAAAACCAGGAGATGCATTTCACCAGGGCTTTGGACTTTTAGAGAAAAAATGCTGTCCACATCCACCTTCATCTTATTTAAGCCACTTGATGCTTTTCTTCTCCTTTCCAGCACATACCTGTATGTTGTGCTCAGAACTGGAGAAATGTTTTTTTAACTAACTCAAGTGTGTCTTGCTCCTGTGACTGAAGTGTTCAGCTTCTTGCTGGCTCTCAAAATATTGCAATATATTACAGTATCTTCTTGCTCTCTGTGTACATCCTCCTCTGTCCAAACAAAATGTTTCCAGGTTGCTTTTCTCTATCCTGGTCCATAGCAACCTTGATATTCCACCACATAAAAAAAGAAGGCTCTTAAAATATTTTCTGGGATTGAAATTCTTATTTCTGTCCCCACTGAGGAGCATCAGTGGAGCAGCTCCTGAATTGTTCATAGAAATCCAAATCCATGATGGTCCCACCAATGTCAGTGTTGCACTTGTCATGGGCTGCAGTGAACCTGTTCTCAATTTGTTTTGAATGTAAACCATAAATATTTTACTTAATGGGTTTAAATTCTTTGAGTTCTCAGTGTGAGTGAGGCCAGAAAATGACTTGGTCTATTTTTCCAATGGATTCATTTGAAGAGCAAACATCAGCTCCCACGTCAGCAATGGCACCAGACAGTCTGATATCAGCCACTCAGTGATCTGCACGGGGCTGCAGCATCACTGACAATTTACTTAACCTCAGGCTTCTGTCAAAACTTTCCCTTTCTGGCCACTTCATTAACTTCTATTCTGTCTGTAAGATGTTTCATCCTGGCATCTTTCAGAAAGAACCACCTGAAGATAACATACTGGGAGAAATTAGACCTCTACAGTTCATCCATGACTATGGGCTTATTTTATTTGACCAAACTAAGTATTCTGTCCCTTATTTATGCTCCTTATATTGTTCTTGCAACTGAAGCCAGGCTCACTGCTATGTAGTTTCCTGGATCCTCCCTGATCCTTTCTTACACATAGGAACAACATTAGCAACCTCCAAATTCCCTGGTTCCCTCCCCAGCCTTAGCAAGCTATCAACAATTTCTGTCAAAGGCTTTTCTATTTCCCTTGCTACTTCCTTCAACATTTGCAATGTTATTCATCTGGGCTGGATGCCCAGACAGCTTTTAACTCATTGGTGTTGGGAGGTTGTACTTTGTGGTGGTAGAGCGCAGCATTAGATCTGTTACATAACATCAGGGCAGGAGGCAGCAGGAGATGAAATATCTTGAGAAATTTCCCATTCCTGGAGTGGCAGAACCTGCTAATGCAGAGACCTTCACTCCAAGTGCTGTCACTTTCCAGTGGTGTCGTGAGGGACCCTCTCTAATTCTGCACGGCTCTGCAGCAGCCCAAAACCTCCCCCTTTTTTTGCTGGTTTTTCCCTTTTAAATTTTCCTTTGCCCTTTCATGTGAGGTATATTGGCCCGATTGCCCTGGTAACAAGTTTTCACAGTTGAGCGAAGGTAACCTGCACAAATACTTGTTTGCACAGGAAAAAGAGATGTGAGAGCCAAGACCTACATTTAAAGCAAACAGGTGAGGTAGAATGTTTAAATTAATGAGATTTTCCTGAAAAACTGTGCTCCATTTGGTGTGCTGAAACATTTCCCTTCTCCCATTTGAGAGTGCAGCAAAGCAAGTTCCTTGTGGATTCTTCTCCTCCTGCTCCTGGGGGTCATGGCAGAACACAAGAGAAGCAAAGCATTGATGTGGTATATCTGGTAAATGTGCAAAAAGAGAATTGAATGCACCACAATTCATTGTGTCATTTTTGTATTTGGACTGCAAAAGTGTCCAGAGCAACCTCTGTGGATTTGGGCAAGTTACTCAAACACAGAGATTCCAGGAACAGGAAGGTACAGGAAAAGCATCCTTCTATGAATAGGCCAGAGTTAACAAGCTGTTGTAAGTGAGCCTGCCCTGCAGTTTTCTGTCACAATTATCTATTGTCTCTGGTATGTCCACAGCAAATTGACTTATCACCCAGAACAGCTCAATGAAGGAGGGAACCATGGCTTTCAGCACTACAACATCTCCCACATGCTTGTGAGAGGCAGGCAGCTGAGAAGGGAGAAAAAAATGAATGAAGCTTTGAACTGATGCATTTAAAAATGCTTTTCTTCCTTTCTCCTGCTCTTTTCCTCTCTGTGAGATGCTCCTTCCCTCTCCAGCACACACCAAGCACTCTGGGAGGTACACTGCACATGGGAAATGGCTCCTAATTCCAAGATCCTTTGGAATTAGACGGATATTAGATAGATACCTCATTATCTAACCACAGCCACAGTGAATTAATGTGACACATGAAACATTGATAACACATTAAAATGATCACTGTGAGTGAGAGTGGTGTGGCTGATATGGTGTTAGTCTGAGGCCACAAACTGTTCCCAAAAGGATTTCCTATCCAATGTTACTCCAATGTGTATTGTTGAAATAAGAACATGGACAATAATGTGTCCTTGTGTTTAAAGTTTCTCAAAGGGAAGAGCACTTTGATCCCCCATGAGAAGACCACATTGTTAACCATTAGTCTTCCCACTCATTGAAAACAAAAGTATTCCATGCTTTTGATGGATCTAAATTCATTTAAAACTTGTATTATTTGCTTTATTTTTGCTGGAGCCATAAACGGAGTCATTACAATCCACTAATTCAGAGCAATATATCTGTGACTCTGAGTGCTTCAAAACATGAGTTGTCATACTGGTAAACTTTTTGATTTACATTTTGCAATGGCTTATTTTTACTTTCAGTAGAGTATTTCCTGCTGTTGCTTTCTTGTGATTTTATGCTAGAGGTCTAACAACTTGTGCTTTTTGGTTTATGCCTGCCCAAGTGGGGATCACCCACCCATGATGACCAATACATTTGGAGTGTGCTCAAAAACAACAAGGGTGGATGAAACTATTCCATTATTGCAGATGAAAGAGTTCTCCCCGACATCTGGCATATCATCTTCAAAACTGATATGGAACACTTCCATAAATTCAGCTTAACGTTGTTTTTGTGAGTGTTCCAAAGTATTTTTAACATGAAGAAATAGCATGCAAACTAATTTCCTATTTGAAAGTGAATGTCTTGTTCTTATTTCTAATTCACGCAGTTATTAAAAAAAGTAAAAAATAAAAAAGGATGTTCAGTTAACTTGAAACATACTGGTTTGTTTACTTAAGTTAATGGAAAAGCTAGTCAGTGTTTGATGTAAAGCTGCCCCCTTGCTTGAAAGAAAACCAAACAACTGCTTATGAATTATAAATATCTCCTAATACTTTCCAGAATTATCTGAAGGATGTATTTTTTTCTTAATTACGTACACTTGAAAGTTCCAAGTTCCCTCTTCATTTCCATTTTGTTTATTTCTCTCCTTGGAAACCTCGTAAGCATTTTCCTTTAGCTAGGCTTGACTGAACAAAATATCACTGCTACAACCTGTAATATTGGGGAAATCAAGGCCTGAAAGCTCATTGTGGTTTTTAATTAGGAAGTTGAAGCTCATTAAAGCTTTGCAAGCATTTTCACAGCACTTACACTGGCAGCTGCTGGATCCCTGCAAAGGAAAATATAAATATCTACCCAAAAAGTGAGTTCAGGGCACACTTCAAAAATCAACTTTCGTACTAAGACAGCTCAGAAAACAGCTCCTGCAAAAAATGTTGCTTATCTTGTATGCTGGCATGCCTTCCACTGGTTTAGTCCCAGTCCAAAGTACAGAACTTGATTTTGGGGGTTTTTTGGTAGAGGATATGTTGCTGACACAAGAAACAAGGAACCTTTAAAAGGAACTTCAGATGCAGGACAAGTGACTTAGAATATTTGATGTGAGCCCCATTTTATCAATACCATCTCCTTCCCCTTCAGCTTTTACAGGCTGAATGAGCCTTTTTAGGAATTCCAGTTTCCAAGCTGAGAACATTTAAGTTCAAGCTGAGTTCAATAGCAGCTCTCCAAAGCAGAGGGCTTATCTAAATGATGATATTGTTTTTAGCACTAATCATCCTATCTGTTGGCAGTACCAACATGCTGCAATCCCCACAGCTCCCCACGTAAATAAGCAGATTCCTGATGCTGTTCCAGCTTCAGAAATGCCTTTGAAAGCATTATTTAGTTCTGATTTTTTCCTATGTGGTTATGTGATACTTTTAGCACATGGCTGGATGTACCCACAGATGCCTTGTTTTGAAGAAATGGATCTAAAACCTATTTCAAGTGTAATTGGCAGGCACTGGGCTGTGAAATAGAAATGGTTAAAAGAACTTCTCACTTTCACGCATCCTACAGCTTCTGAATGATAGAGGAGTAAAAGCAAACTATGGAAATAGTACTTAAAAAAAGACACATCAGTTGATTTGGTCCAAAATATACTCTGGGGATGGGAGGGGACTGGAAGAGCTGGGATAGAAAAACACAATGTTCAGGTTGCACAGTTCAAGTGAAGTGAAAGGGTGTGCAGAAGTTAAGGTTTCTGTGGCAATATAAATTTGACTATGCCAAAAACAAGCAGTGTTAGACAGTTCTGATCTAACAAAACCATCAGGAACTGGATCTTATAAATTTTTGTTTGTCTATTTTTCCCTAAGAATTCTTATTAACTGCCGCCTCTTTAGAACTTAAGTGGAAAATTCAATTTTCCTTGTAATTCTTCACATGAAGAGGGCTTAAAATTGAGTTGGAAGTTTTAAAAATTCTTTGTTTGCAAGAGAATAGATACAAGAGGCAAAGCCAGGCAGGATCAAAAGTGAGGCAGAGGCACCAGGGGAAAAGAAATCAATCCTTTGAGGTAAAATTTAAAAAAAGGAAAAAAAAAAAGAAAAAGCAGTATGGATACTAATGAAGGAAGGAAAATGAACATGGGAAAAGCAAAACAGGAGCCCAGGGGAGGTTTTGGAAAAGGGGAGATGGATGAGAGGGGTAACTGAAATAAACTGAGGGTGTTCAGTCCACTGGAGTTAGTAAGTTACAGCAGTGCTTGGGAAGTATTTGTTGTTCTTTCAAAAACCTGACAAAAAAATTCTGAAAACTGAAAATTATTATTATTTTTGGCCCCACTCTAAGATTTTTCTGGGGTTTAGCCACATTTTTTTTTCTGTGTTTGGGAACAAAAAAAAAGAAAAAAAAAGACACCAAAAAATACTTTGTTCTTTCAATGAGTCAGTAATAAATAAAAATGAACATTCTAAAAACCAGAAGTTTCCTTGGGAAGAGAGAGCTATTTTTTCTTCCAAATTTCCTTTGCCTTAAAATTGGGATGTGCTCTGCTCTCAGGCTGAGGATATGCCTTCCCAGCTGCCTTTAAGCAATCAAGTAGAAGTAGCAATTGGGACAGCTTTGCTCCTTTCTTTCTTTTATTTTTTTTTTCCCCTGGTGTTTGGCTGGGAAGTTGCATGGGTTTGCCTCAGAATAGATGCTGTGCTACCATAATCCTGGCACTTTTCACTGCAAATGAGATTTCAGCAGTGTTTCCTAGAGTAAGTGGAGAACTCCTGAAGCATTCTGAACATCCAGCTGCAGGGCTGGAGGGAGGGGGAAGTGCAGCAACCTGCTTTGTTTGCCTGAGCATGTGATTTTTTTTTCTTTTTCTTTTTTTTTTAATACCTTGTGATCTTCACAGACTCCTGGCGAAGCTTAAAAGGTTAGCTTGAGAAGGGAGTGGCTATCATTTGTTTAGAAAATAAATAGCAAAAAGTAGGCCAAATACCAGTAAAGTTCCAGTTTTAAAATATTAAACTAACACACAACATTGCTGACCTGGAAAGGTCACATGAAGTGGGAGAAAGGATGTATTTAGAGTGATTGCCAGGCAGGACGTGGGATCTCTCACTGACTTGGCAGTAGATACTTCAGCTCTATTTGCTGTTTCTAATGCTCCTTATTTGCTAAGTTCTTAAGTTTGACAAGATCCATGCTTTATTTGTCAGTATTTACATGGTATTAAGCAAGTGTGTAAATCCATTCGGAGGGTAACCAAGGCTTACCCTGCCTGCTTTTCCTGCTTCATCTTTGGACATAGGATGCTCAGAAACCTGGGAGAAGGGAGGCTTGGAGGGGGTTTTCCTTTGGGGAGTGCTATCAGATAACAAGGTTATTTGTGACAAGTTTAAACTTGCTAAATCTGGTGGAATAGGTTCATTGCTTCCAAATCTATCAGTGTGAGAGTGAGGAAAGAAATGACTGCTGAAATGACAATAGAGCTGTTAGAATTCCTTTAGAAGAAGCAGGAAGATTTAATGGAAATGTAAAGATGTCAGCATCCCTCTGTATGGCCTGACTTCAGGGCTCTTGGCAAGCGTGGAGGAGAAAACCCAACGCAGCAGATAAATAATTGCTGCCACATCATCCCAGCACATCATCATCACTGCTGGATGAGATGAAAGGTATTTACAAAGCAGAGGCTGCCAGCAGAACACAGGCAGCCCCAGCTTGATCCAGCTCCAGCTGTAATCAATAGGAGCCTTCAGCTAAAGCAGAGCCTGAAGAACAAACTGAGTGCCTTTTGAAATGTCTTACACGGTGAGCTCTGGAAAGCCAGCCTGGAGCTCAGCAGGAGCTGGGCATGGGGGGATGCAGTGGAGTTTTGCTCCACACATTGTTTGGTGGGCTTCAAAATTATACTTTCCTTCTCCCCCTTAAATCTCCCACTCTTCTGTTTTTCTTTCCCTGTTCTTTTGGGTTCTGTCCTTGTAATTTTTCAAGGCAGAGGATGTGCCTTTGTTTGTGAAGAGCAAGGCGAGTTTATGGCACCCTATTCATTATATTTATGAATCATATCTAACTGAATTTTTCCCATAGCCCAAAGGTGGCTGATTGCCCAAAGGCACTGCTCCTAATGCCTGTGTTTTCTATTTATTAGGTGCATTTTAGTTGACATCAGAAGCTGAGGGAAAGACTTCTGCTTGATATCACTTCTGCCAAATGAAACCCACAGAGAAACCGTGGCCAAAGGAATTCTGTACAAAAGTTGTCCGGGCTCTGTAATTTTGTTCACGTGGGTGCATGGTAGTGTACACCAGCTGCCAATAAAAACACTCTAAAATAGATACAGCCCTGTGCAAGTCTCCAGATGATCTTAAAATGTACAGAACACAGGTAAGGGAGTGCGGAGAGACAACCAGGCTTTGTCAGGACACAGCCTGGTGAGAAAATCAGCTTTTGCAAGGTGGTCGTGAGAGGAAAAGCAGCTCCTCCAACAATCCCTGCTAGTCCCTGTATGTTGATGAAATTCCTGAAAGAGCACTTTAGAACCAAATTAAAGAAAATTGTTGCTTTTGAAGCCATTTGTGGTTGTGACCAAGTGTGGGTGCTCCCCAGAACGTGTTGATGCTCCGTGAGCAGCAGAGCCAAGGACAGGCTCCAAGGAGGGAACATTGGTCTGGGCCATTGCTCCACCTCAGGAGAGCCCTGGATCTCTGGCAGGGCTTGGAAAGCTCCAGCAGCACAGATCCAGGACACAGGGAGAAGATCTGTGGGACAATCATTAGCACTGGTGCCTGTCCAAACCGAGCTTTTGCCTCCAGAGAACGGCAGGAATAAAAGGATTTGGCTTTGCAGCTACCAGGGGGAAGGGAAGAAACAAGCCTTGACAGATTCACTGGACAAGTTTTTTTAATACTTTGTGGCTTGAGATGCTTCTCTTGCTTCTGGCCCCAGGAAGAAAAAGATGAGTGAGAAACTTTAGAACCATAGAATGACTGGGGTTGGAAGGAGTCTTAAAGTTCATCCAATTCTAACCCCCTGTCATGGGCAGGGACACCTTCCACTGTCCCAGGTTCCTCCAAGCACTGTCCAACCTGGCCTTGGACACTTCCAGGGATCCAGAGGCAGCCACAGCTTCTCTGGGCAACCTGTGCCAGGGCTCACCTCAAGCCAAGAATTTTTTCCTGATATCTGATGTAAACCTACTCCCTCAATGCAAAGAAATTAATTGCAAAAAGTTCCTCTCCATCTTTCTTGTAGCCATCCTTCCTGAAAAAGCATTGAGGACCTTTTTAATCCTTTTTTTTTTTTTTTCTTTTCCCAAAGGGTTTTTGCTTGGTTCTTTGTGTGTTCTGTTCCCCTCTTTTAAAGGCATGAGATCCCAGATCTTTATGCTCTTGCAAATGGAATGTATGAGCCAAGTGCCAGGGATGCCTGTCTGCATCCTGGCACATCTGAGGGATGCCCAGGACATTGTCAGTACATTATTTGGCACTGCCTGGCTGGCTGGAGCTTTAAGCAGACAGCTATGAATGTGTGATTAAAATCCACTGCAGAGGTTCATGGCTGGGCAGGATCCACAGAGAAACATGAGGGCCTCAGATGCTGCTGAACACAGGCCAGTGGTGGATGGTCAAAAGAAATTCTGCTCATAAATTCTTGCAGGATACGAGAAGAGATTTCTCAATTTAGATTTTCATCAAAGCTATTGGAAAAAGCAGTCAATCACACTTAGGGTTCTCAGAGATGCCTGCCTGCCTCAAATGCCTTCCAGATGGATTTAATTCCAGTGCATTGATTGCCCACTCAGCTTTGTGGTGCAGCAGGTAAGGACAAGTCCATGCCATCCTCATTGAGCTACTGGTGGCTCTTTCCTCCTGGAAGTGCTACCTTCCAGGAACTGATGAGGCAAGAGGTGAACTGGCAAAAGATGAATCTAGGGGAGGCTAATTATATACAAGTAATTAGTGCCAAGAGCAAGGAATAGAATGAGAAGGTGAAGGAAGCAGAGATGTATCTGAGTATTGGGAAGATAGAATAAATGATCTACGAGCACATCCATTTCTTACCTATATCCATCCCTATAAGATAAAGGGAAGGATTCTTAAATCCATCCCTATAAGATAAAGGGAAGGATTCTTAAAATTCTGAAGTTGGAGTGTTTTAAAGTAATTTTTAAAAGTAATTTACTAATCCTATTATTTATGCAATTATAGTTGTTAGCTGGAATAACCCAAACCAATGTGTGCAGCATTAAGCCTTCTCCCAAGCTAATCAACCTCAAATTCCTTGTGTAAGTTTGGGAGGTCCAGCCTGGATTTCTCTCTGCTCTTGGCTTTCAGAAGCTCTGGCTGTGGAGAAGGATTCCCTTGTTGAGCTGCTCCAAACCCTGAACCAAAACCCAGGATGATGTTCAAGCAGCAAACAGAGAGGACAGAGGGGGACATTTCAGAGGACAGCAAGGACCAGGTAATGAAAGTTGTGGAATTTAAAGATTTTTTTTTAACAGCTTTTTCAAGATATAAGGTTTCCAGACAAGGCACCACTGAAGTGGAGGGGAAGTTTTTTAGCAGACTGAAAACATATGGGCTTCAGTAGCTTGCAAACTTTCATAGATAGCATTTAACCAACTGCCCTGATTTAGAGGCTGGGTTTAATTAATCAGATGCTACCAATAAATACGCAAAACACCAGTGGAAGACTAATGACAAGATTGGTTTCTAGCAGTTAATTGAACATCCTCTGTAGTGAGATCTGTATCTAAATTTATTTAGGATCTAACAGACTGTTAGTTTGCTTTGGAGATTTCATGGACAGGCAAAAAAAAATCAGCATGAAAGAAAAGAAATAATGTCTCAGCCAATAACCAGAGGGTCTTCTGAAGGGATTTCAGAGGTTCAAAAACACCTCTGGCAAATGAAAGCCAAGTCATGAAGGTTCTTGTACCCTGTTATTCTCTTGACTGGGAAGTGTTCAGTCTGTTTTAGGATCAAGTCCAAACAATTTTTAAGGAGTTAGGTCTTGTTTTCAATGAAAGGAAAATAAAAAGGAAGCAAAGTATAATAGATAAGTAAGGCTAAATACATATTAAAAACAAAAATCTTTTCAAAGCAAAGAACAATGACCTCTTATCTAGAGAAGGTTCAGCAAACAGGTTAATTCTTCATGTTGCCTTAAAACTCTTGGGCTTGATTTATTATTCCCCTTATTTGTGCAGGAATTTTTATTCACCCCACAGGGCTCCACACTTATTACATGTACATGTACTTGCCCAAAATGTCCAGTGGTGGAGAGCAAGGCCCCTTGAGCCAGAAAAGCAATCTGAGATGTTCCTGGAAAGATCTCTGGGGATGCACAGTTACGTGTCACTTTGTCCCAAACCAGCCCCTGCATCCATCTGCTCCTCAGAAAGGACAAAAATTATCTGGTTTGCAGATCATCAACAAGCTGGAAATTCAACTTCCAGAAGGGATAAGATTTTACAGAGAAGATACTGAGGAGCTGGTTCTTGTAACCAAGCCAGGCCTCATTTCCTAGAGAAGTGGCATGAGGTATTTAGTGAGTAGAAGTGACAGCATGGCCTCATCTGGCACTGCAAATTCACAGTCCTGTTGGAGTCACCATAAATCATCAGCTGTAAAGTCTCTAGTTTCCTAAAGGAGCAGCTTTATTTCATTAACTTTTTGAAAGTGACGTTGCTAATTGTACCATAATTTATCCAGGACCACAGTGTGAACTGCTGTTTTCAGTCAGGTTTTGGCCTTCGTTGCCAAGAGTTTAATAAAGAAAAGAGGAGGGGAGAGTAAGGAATTGAAGAGAAACAAGAACTGAAGGGTATCTAAAAGGGGCAGCATTGGTAGATGTGAGACAAGCTGGGATATTCAGCAGAGGGATCTGAAGAGTGTCCCAGCAATGGAGCTGCAAGCTGAGTAAACAGGCAATTCCTCCAGATCAAGGCTACTCCCTCCGATACTCTCAAGCATTTCCTACCCACCCATGAGTAGGATCAGCGTGTGCCTGGTATTGCAGGCTTGCTCTGGCAAGTTTAGTGAGGGGTTTTAAAATAAAAGTTCCTAGCAACAACCTGATTGAGGCCAGCAGCGAGCAGTTGTGTAAACTGAGGCATGTGCAAAGGTGTCAGGGAAAATACTGGGATCTGAATGTGTGCTTTAAATGCTGGAATGCAACTGAAGGTGTCTTAATGTGACACTTCAAAGTACAAACAGTGGTTTTGTTTATTAAAATCAGTCTTGATATTCTCTCAGTACTTTGAGAAGCTTGGGGGGCACTAGCTATGAAAATATCTGCAGTTATTCAGAGTTCAAGTAAGCACAGTCATGGATCAGTGGAACTTCCCTTCTTTCCTTGTTTGTGGATACACATTGATATTATTATTTTTGTTTTGTTTTTAACTGGAAATTAAAAAGCTGCAGAGATTCACTTGTAGTGGGAGTTGGGTCATGGGAGGCTGGGAATGACATTCAGCCAGTCTGCTGCTCTGGAAAATTTTCATTCAAACCTAGGGCTGGCCAATTTTTACCTCCCCTTATGGAGAACACTTTTTCACTTACACATTTGTAAGGAAACAAACGTGCTTTCCCTCCAAATCTGTATTTTTAGCACATCTCTTTTTTGTGTGCCAATCCAGGGTGAATTGTAAGGAGGGATTCTAGGTACAGGGAAAACTTTTTCACCATTAGGGCAGTCAAGGTGTGGAACAGGTGCCCAGAAAAATTCTGTGCTCTACTTCCATGGGGTTTTTCAAGCCCTGACTGGATAAATCTCCCAGGTCTGATCTCAGAGCAGAGCAGGATATCAGGCTGGAGACCTTCCAAGGCTCCTTCTCACCTGAATTGGACTGCTGTAAACAGACTCTAAGCTATTAACCAGAATGGAGAACTTTGCTACCTTTCTTTCCTCTGACTTTTTATAGTGTTCTTCAGGCAGGAATTGAGTGCAGCGAGGTTTCTGATTAAATCATGTGGAGACTGTCACACAACTTCTTTTTTTTAATGCAACCTAAGTGAGTTCAAACCAAGTAAGTTAGTTCAGCCCAGCTGTGAATTAAGAGAAGAACTGTAAGGAAACCAGTTGGTCACCACTGGGCTAAACTCTGAAATTAGTGCTAAGATTAGTTAACAATGGGACATAAGCATTTAATTTTTCAAATTGAGGACAAATTATAGGAATGGAAAAACCTGCATATTATCATTCCAGTTTTTAAGGGCTGTTGTGTGTGCAGCCCATCCCAAGTGCATCCCAACGGGACAGTAATGCTGTCTGAAGCTGGCTGTGTGTGACAGAGGCAGCTCTGGAGCTCTGGAACAGCCATGTGTGTGATGGTGCATTCCATGGGGATGGGCTCTGTCCAGGCACATCCCACGGCTGTCCTGCTCACAGTGTTACAGCCAGATGAGAAACCACTTTTGGTTCCTGCTGCCTTTTTGCTGTTTTTCCTGTTCTTACACACTTGGGGTTTTTCTTGCTGGCTGAACCTCCCCAATGGCCATAGAGTATGTGAAAATCCCAACCAGTCCCTTTGGTGTCTTTAATGCTTTGCTTCCAGCTTCCTGCTGGGGGCTGTGGCAAGAGTGGGACCCCACCCTGAGGACCAGGCTGTGCAGTGGCTCCTCAGCCCCTGCCTGGTCACACATGAGGCATGTGAATGGAGCCCCCGGGGCTCCCTCAGCCTCACCAGCCAGAATGTGCTGAGGCCACTTTTTGGCTGCCTTGGACGTGACAGATACTAAAGCAAAGAATCAAATGCAAGGAATGATATAAGCTGCTCCTGCTGCTGCTTTTGTCCCAAATGCACCACTGAACACAGCAACTGTGGGGCGTGATGTGCTGGCTAAGTCACACATCACGGAATATTCTGAGTTAAAAGGGGTCATCAAGTCCAGCCCTTAGGGTAGGAGGTGCATGCCCCACGAGGCTGTTTTTAGTGAAGGACAGTTCCTTTTCCATGCACATGTTGTTCAGGAGAATGGGACCTTGGAGGGCCCCTGGAAGCTGTGCCAGTACTCAGTGTCACTGAATTTCAGTATTGCTTGCTCTGCCCCACAACAACAAACCCTGATTCCTGTGATGACAATGTTCTGATATCAATACCTGATTTCTTTTTGATATAGAAATTGCATTTGACAGCTAACAATCAGGTTATTTACACACCACTTTGTCAGAATTACAGAATGAATTTTGTCTGAATTTCCCAATGGTTTTAATTTTTAACAAAACTACACTGGTCTGTGCTCTCCCAAAAAAGGCTCAACCTTCTGCAGCCTGTAGGGCCAGGAGAGCTTCCATTATGGGACTGAACATCTGATGTGCACCAGACTGATTATCCAGAGCTTTGGGGAATTGGCTTGATGGTCAACCCACAGATAACAGCCACCAAATCCAGAAAGATGGAAAACACACCGATTCTGCTTTCTCCAACTGGGCACTGGGACATACCTCAGAAAAGTACAGCTATCACCAGTCTGCTCTTCAACAATCAAACTCATCCTGACATTTGTTAAGAATTGAGGACTGCCCTAAGCATAAATTAGGTTTGTTAACTTTTTCAAAAGTTGCTGCTTTTTAACTTCTGCTCTCACTGTATAAAACGTCCAGACCTTTGTTTGATCAAGTTCCTAAACTGTTGGCTTCACTCCTATCCCGTGGCAGAGATTTTGGGAAGCATTTCCTTCTCCACCCATGCCACCTTCCAGCATCACAAATACTCAAACTGTGAATTTCAAAGTGGGAAAAAGCAGCTACAAACCTGCCTTGATTATTTCTGTATGGTTTTGCTACACTTTGATCTACTGTTAAAACCTCTCCTCATGCCCAAGCTGCAGTTCTCTCCTGCTGCTCCTGTTTTTCAGTATCCCCCTGTCCCAGGCTCTGCTAACAGCTGCCCTGCTCCTGAGCTGTTTGAGAGGGAAGGAAACCAAGCAAGTGAATTATTCCTGCATCCCAAACAGCCCCTGCATGGCTCTGGAGCTGGGGAATCCCCCAGGAAGCTTTTAGGAGGGTGGAGAAAGCAGAGACAAGATCAAGACCAGCACTCTAAAGCTGTGCTTAGGGGAAGAGCTGAGGGTGTTCGAGGGTGTTGCTGGGTGGATCTCCTTGGCTGGTTTTGGGGTTTGGCTCTATTACATGGCTGTGCTTTCAATTTATTTCAAAGGTGCCTGGAGCCTTATAAATCTGCATACATAGTAAGGAAGAGATTCTCCTCACAGTGGATACTGAACTCTGAGTGTAACCAGAATGGAGAGAATGTTTGGATTTAAATACAAAATGAAGCAACTTTTTCACAAAAATGTCTTGTCTAGAAATGGGGAATTTTCCTTTTTATAGGCATAGAGAGCCACAGTTTCTAACAGAGGAATACTTTGTCTTGGAACACACACAAAAAAGTTTTCCCTTCCCCAAAATCATCCTTTTCACATGCTGATTAATAGATTAAAATCTATGAATACAGTTTCTGGATTGTTAAATAATGGTCAGTGTTTGCAATGGGGAAAATGGGTGGGTGTTTTTCCTTCAGCCAAATTTTCCTGCACCCAACTTTTCCTGCACAAATGCTCTCAGGAGTGTGGTTCTAACTCTCTTCTTCCTCAGGTTAATTCAAGCTGGAAAGTTTTTCTACTCCTGCAAACACCAGAAAGCCAAGAGGTGTTTAGCAGTGTTAAGTCTATAGTTTTTATCTGCTTGTACCGTGCTTTCTGCTCCAGGGAAAAGTGCTGGAAATGTCAGCAGTATCTTTGGGTATTGCAACCATCCCCAAATTATCTTCTACTCCAGTAACACATAAGGAGAGAGTGGGAAGGAAAATCTGTCTTGATGCTTCAAGTTAAGCCAGATAAGACTGAGGAAGGTCTGGATGCAGAGTACATACAGGCAGGATGATGTCAGGGAAGAACACGATTTTTCTTTCCCCTTGGGAAATGGGAATGACTTTTGGATTCTGCTCTCTTTCCTGATTTAGTCTCCAACAACTTCTGGGAGGAATGAAGTCAGGTGTCATCCACAGCCCCCAGGGGCAGAGCAGGGGTTGCTCCCAAGTCCTGCTTATTTCTGATGTGATTCTGTGCTCACTGCCCTGTGAAATATTCCTATATTCCTGTTTAACTCACTCAAGGCGTGACACACAAGTCCTTGTTTTACCCAGTCCTTGTTTTATCATCTCCAAGTTCTGTGGAGAACTGGCTCCTGATAAGAAAATCCCTTGAGAGCAAATTCATTTATGAAGAAAGTGCTTTAAAAACTACAACCAAGTATTTGTTGCTTCTAAAAAAAGGGTTTTTTAAATTCTACCTACTCTGTATCTCAGACACTCAAAATTCTCCCCAGAGTAAATTTAGACAGGAGAGAGATTGTTTCTCCTGGTTTTTATTTTTATAAGATAGGTCACATCAGCTAAAATCACACTTAAATTTCTGCTCACTTTGCCATGTTTGATTCCTTTGCTCTGTGTAAGATTCTTATTAAATGTTAACTTTTTGGCAGCCTCTTTAAAACCACACAGGACATTGTTACCTGTCAAAAGCCTTTGTATTTCCCAATTCCAAGTACTTCTGACAACAATCAGCTGTTATAGTATTGCTAAGGATTTCTTTCTAAATTTAGAAAGCTGCAAGATATTCAGGAATTTATTGTCCAAATTACTGCTTTTCTGGAATTATGGAGGTTTATATCCCATAAGATGCTCAAGTGCAGGGTCAGATTTGCTTAAATCATCTCACACTGGGTCATGCACCAGACCAGGAGCTTCCTTCTGGTTAAATCCAGCTCGTAAAGGAAGGCTCAGCAATATCTTCTCCTGCTCAGAGCTCATCAAAGCAGGCTTAATTAATTAATGTCCACTCAAGGGCATGCATTTTTTAAATCAGGAGTTAATAAAGCCAGATTGAGAGTTTCCCAAAGTAAGCATCTCTTCCCAGAAGCCAGACCTTCACACACTGAATCCTTTGTCATTCCATTGAAGAATTTCCCTTTGGAGTTATTTATTTAAGCCATTCAGTAACAGCAACAGACAAGGGGCTACTGAATATCTAATTTTAAAAATGCTTAATTAAGAGCTTGGGATGTATTTTGCCAGGAAAGGTTTAATTAATTTCTGAGCCTCAAGAACTTTTTCTTAGCCCTGTAGCTTATAAAAGTGTATGTAACAGATGTTTTCTTTGTCACTTTTTTCAGCTTTGATCATATAATTATACCTAACAAAAATTAGACATTTCTCTGCTCTGCTTACAACAGGACCAACCTTTAACATGGTTTCAGATCAACAAATGAGACACAAATGGGAATGAGCATTAAAGGTATTTTATAATAACTACATGTGTACTCAAACAGTTCAGAGCTCTGTAATTTGCAAGTCCCTCTTGTATTTTTAGTAAAGTTAAAAGGTAGATGAAAGAAGGTACCCACAGCATTTCTGTGTATTTAGTATAGGGTTTTTTCAGGTTACATTTTGCTGTCTATTGAATTATGGCAAATAACTTTCTCTCCAAAACTGTTGCTATCTGGCTGCTATGAAAACAAAATTTAGCAAATTAAAGATGAAACAGATATTTCTTTGTGAAATTTTGTACTTTTTACTCATGAACTTCATATGTCTGATTACCTATTCCATGTGCTCTTGTCATACAGAGAACAGAGACCTTACAAGCCCAGTTCAGATCTTCCAACCTTGTGGACAGAAGCATCTAAACCCTTTGACAGGTATGTGGCAAAATTCCCTTTGATAAGAACCTTTAGCCCAAAGGAGGCTTACATTTCACATGACTTATTCTAGAGCATGCATAAATGATGATAGCCCAGAAAAGGCAGCTCAAAAAGCATCGCAGAGGGAAAGAAAAGAATAAATATCCTTTAAGTACAATGAAAGGAGGTGGTCAGGCTCAGCTTCCATTAATCCCAGTTAACACAGACTCAGCACAAAGGGGTTGCCATGACAAAGTGCTGCACAAGAGGAGTTCACTACACCACAAAAAATGTGGAATGTTTAAGATGCAACCTGGTAGGTGAACTCAGAAATTACACTCTCCTTGTGGTTTCTACCAGACCAAAAATATCTCACTAGAAGGGAGTCCTGTAACACTCCCACTGGTTTTGACAGTAGGAAAATGGCAAACCAGCAAGCCTGACCACCACTGAATGAATTCCTGCAGTGCTGGAGGCTGCTGGGCTTGGCTGGGATTCCTTAGCAAAGGACAGGGAGAGCAGCACAGGCATCCCTGGGTGGTGCAGGGAGCAATCAAACAGGCCTCTGCTGCCTTTGCAGGAAGCTTTGTTCTTCCTGCAGGGTTGTTTTGGCACACAGAAACAGCAGCTATCATCTTCCCTGGCCAGCATGGGAAGGGAGATAGCACTTGGAAAGAGAATAAAATGAGGAAAATAAGTTTCAAATTTCAGCTCTTGAACTAGTTTTTCAACTTCCTAAATTTGTGTTCCATCACTGGGGATGCTCAAGAAAAATCTTGGACCTTTGAAAAATGTGGCTGCAATGCTGAGATCCTTCAGAAAAGTTCTAGCAAATGTGACTCAGTAATCCAGACTACAAGAGTGAAAATAAAACCCAGGTAAGAGCACTTCCTTTATACACTAATTAATCTGAAGTAAGAATCAGGTTAGAAAATGGAAGAAAAAAGTGGTGGTTGAGAGAAAATCATCCTGAGCAAAAAACTGGGGAGAGGAGGAGAACGAAGCCTTTCTCAGGAGGCTGAGGAGTGACAGTGCAGGAGACTGGGAGGAAACAACTGCTCAGAGCAAGCACAGCGAACATCCCGGAGGCAACAGTGTCCCCATAAAATTACCTGAGAGAGGTGATAAAAGCAGCTGCCAGGGTGCCTTGGCACTGTGATGCTGTGGAATATATTCCTTTGAGAGCAGGTTTTGGCACAGGGAGCACAGCCTGTGCAGCCCCAAGTCCTGTTTTGTGCCCTCTGCTGCAGCAGGTGACAGCCCTCACTCCTGGTGTGGCTTTCCTGACTTGTGGGATGCACAGATCTGAGTGTCTGCAACAGGTACAGGGAATTCCTCAAGAGAGAAAAAAGTGCTCTGAGCTGTTTAAAGGGGTGCCAAGTACTCTGGGGTGCCAAGTCAGGACCAGGCATGAGCACATTCTTCCCCTTTGCTATCTGGTGTTATTCCTGATTGCATTGTGAAAAAGACCTCCAGCTTAGAGAGAGGAATTCTGAAGGAGGACAGATGGCTGGAGTTTGGACTTCCTTCAGGCCATGTGCCTCCTGAATCCATTTGCTGTGTTTTGTCTGTCAAAACATGAGCCTCCTCCGAGCTACTAAGGCAACAGGCTTTAAAATCAACAAATGCAGCCCACAAGGATGACAGCCGAGGTGACTACTGTGTGATCCCATTCTCCTGCTGCAGGAAGCCATGAGAACTGCTAATGAGTTTACTTAAACTTGAAGTCCAGTGCTTGCCTGCATAATCCCAATTCAGGAAGCTAAGGTAAATACAATTTGGGGAAGCTTGCTTGCCTCTAGCACGCTTAGCACGATGAGCAAATGGGAGGAATCTTTAACTGCAACGCACTGAGTGTATTCCTGCAGGGGTCAGGACAATGGGAAAGCACTGACTGACTCAGGAAAGGAAAGCAGCTGCTAGTATTTATGCTTGTGATGGATGTTCACAGTAAAATGGTCAGACAGAACAGAGAATATCTCTCCAAGGTCTTGACTTGACACCCACAGCTGTGCAAATAGCACAGATGGGAAGATGATTCAGAGTGGCCTGATTTCAAAAATGCCCAAAACCAGGCCCTCAAAACAAGATGGGTTTTTGTGAACGCCCCTGTGGACCCTGAGGGCTGCTAAAGAGATGCTGCTTTGCAGCAGAGTGCAGCAGTTTCACAGATTAACAGCTTGAACAGTTGGTTGGGGATGGGCTGATGAAAGATGATCTCTGCATGATGTATCCAAATGTACAAGGAATTAATTGGAAGCTATGAACAAAGAGCTGTGAAAGTGTCAGCTTGTGTCCTTCTGTGGATCCTCTTAGACCTGCAGAATTCCTATGGCTTGTCCCAGTAATTAGCATTGAAGTGGCACATGTCACCAGGTCAGTCTCAGAGTGCCTACAGCTGGCAACAAGTGCTCCCCACTCACTGCAGTGCTGCACAAACACACGGCCTGAGGGAGCTACTGCCATCCTAAACCACCCAACCAGGCCTTATTTCTCCTGCTATAGGCTCTGTCCTCACCCTATCCTCAAACTCAACAGGCCTAGGGGTGTCACAGAATCACAAAATAGTTTGGGTTGGAAGGGGACCTTGAGGATCATCTTGTCCCACCCCTTTCACTTTCCACCGTCCCACGTTGCTCCAAGCCCCATCCAACCTGGCCCTGGCCATTTTTAAAAGCACTCCTTACCTACAGGAAGGGGGAAAACTTGGGATGGTACTACAAAAAGCTCTCAAAACCATTTCCATGGCTAAGGAACATCTATGGCTGTATTTGAGGCTGTGTCTGTATCAGAAAATGGGTTGAGCCCATAGGAGCAGATCCCAGCTTTGTGCAGAGGCTCCAAAATCCCAGTCCATGCACTTCTGAGGCTCCCTGGAGTCTGGCCCTGAGGACTGAGTGCTCATTAGTGCTTGTGGCACATTAGTGGCACCCCTGGGGTGCATTTCAAGTTGAGTTTCAGCTGGGCTGGATGTGGCTGCACTTCCAAGAGCTCTCAGGGAGGGGAATCAAAGCACAGTGAGTGGAGCTCATTAGGAGCTGCAGTGCCCCAGCCAAAATGCCAGGGAGGAGCCTCCTGCCAGGGCCCAGCCAGGCTCTGCCAAGGGCAGCCAAGTGCACCTGCACTCACACACCTTTAATGTTCTTCATATGCCAGCTGCACATCCCTGACACATGTAAATATATATAATATAAAGTGATTTTTCTATAGCAAACATCATGAACTGCTCCTCCTTGTCCCTCCCTCCTTAACAGGACAATAACAAAAAGGATTCTAGAGATGCAAAATTTAGTCTTATTTCACTTATTCATAATTAACTTCTTGAGTCCAAAGCATAGCTTGGGTATGATAAGTTACTTTGAAGAGTACCAAAAAAACAAAACAAAAAATCCCTTAACCTCTACCAGTGTAAGGATACCTAAAGTGATTTTACAGGGGGAAGAATAACCACAGCACAGAAAACAAATTCATTTTTTTTCTCCCTTCCATAGAAGAGGAAAAAAACAACCAATGTCCACCAAGTCTAGACAGAACTCTGGAAAAATGTCATTCTCCCAGAGAAGCAAGCACTGATCTCTTGCATTGCAATCTCTCTGCCTCCTGAACTTGACACTGCAGCAGCACCAAGGGTTACAAACAGGCTGGAGAAACAGCAAAAGCTAATCTAGCTGAGGAGCAAAAACATTTACTTACTTTATTGCTTGTATTGCCAACATGACAGGAATTAAGGAAAATGAGTTCTTTTCCCTTCTCAGGTTTACAGGTTATTTGCTACCTTTTTTGGTCCCTTTTTTCATTCAAGTGTCATTAACATTCTAGGAGAAGCCAGTACTTTCTTGCAGACTAGGTTTGACAAAATTGAATTAATTGGGTGATTTTCTTTTGAATTCAATAGGAGCAGACTGAAATCACAGAGAGCCTAACAACAAAGTAAAATAAAACTCAGGCCTGAGTGCAGGCACAGAGTGCAGCTATTCATGGTTTTTATCAGGGGAAAAATGTCTGGGAACCTGAGTTAACTCAGTAATTTGTTTTAAATTATTTCTTACTCTGTTTTTTGCTCTTCCCCATTACAGTGATGCCCTCACAGGGACAGGGCTGAACATCCAAGTGGCTTCCTGAAAGTGTGACCAGGTGCCATGTATGGGAATGTCCCTTAGGGACCCAATTTAGGAGTGACATTGAAGTGAGAACTGCTTGGAATGGGGATGGAGGGGATTAGGTAAGGTCAGAAACTCAGAATTTAAAGTGCACTTCAAGTCTTTATGTTGAAGCACAACTTCTTCCACATCAGAGACCTTTCTCCAGAATAACCTCCCTCATCCTTGCTTCACTTTGGGGGCTCCTGGAATCACTGCTCATAAAGAGTATCTTAAGAATGTCCCAGGAAATGTTTGCTACCCCCATTTCTAACATCAGTGTGGTCACACTAGAACATGTTTCTGCTCACTAGTACTTATACTACTAGTTTATAACTAGTAGTTATAAAAATGTGTATCAGCACATCACTGCAGTGAAGTCCACCAGGACCAGGTCGTTTATGGGCATTTATCCCAAGCACAGGAAGCCCAGGAGTGTGTTTGGCCTGTCATTCCCACACTGTTCCATGCTTGAAAAGGGAGTGGACACTTGTGTTAAAACAGAAGGCCCCTCACACTGCAGCATGATGTCAGTAATTCAGCTCCTTGGAGCATGTTATTGTTTGAAACAGAGGTCTCCACACTTTCACATTGGTTATAAAATACTTAGTGCTGCTGGACTGGAAGGAAAATGTCATACATCTGCAAACAATTAGAAGGAGCTGGACTTCATATTTGATTTACTAAACAATAAAACAAGCTTAAGTGTGACTATATCTGTAAGTTACACTCCCTAGGAGCCTCGAGCAGTTATCATAGCAAAGTCTTTTAACCATAATTAAATAAATCCGCAGCGGGACCATTGCTGATCAAGATTATCTTTTATAAGATATTTTCAGCAGTGAAAAGCATGAAGATCATGAAGCTGAATGCATGCTTTAAGTGCTCCAAAACTCTTTTATCCTTCATTTCAAGCACACTGTCCACTACCCTTTTTCCAGCTGGAATGCATTCAATCCAATACATTTCAGCTTTTAAACACTAATATTTCCATGCTTTCTGCATCTAGATTGAAATGTTGGCATGAGGAAATGAGTAGCTTGGTGCAGTCAAGCCCAAGATTTCACCATAGTTAAAACTTTTGGTATTATAACAACACTTTGTTGTTGTTATAAATTAACCAAAGATTTGGGAATTGAATAGAAATATTTAGTTGCAAGTTCCAGGAAGCCAGAGCATGTAGTAAAGTAATATATCACCACCAATTTCTCCTCAACAAAACAGAAACCTTAACGAGTTGTCAGTTCCTCAGTTAAACCTAACCCTCAACCTTTGTTTGGAGCACAAACTGTGGGTACTAAATGCTGCCAAACTGCCCAATTGTATCCCAAATTTACACATCTAAAGCCAACATAGAAAAAGGGATACTCATGTTTTGACATTTTCTAGCATGACTTGCATTTTTTATCAAAATAAAAATGTTATGTGCTGAAGTTAGAACAGTTTATTACAGTTAACCAGTGAAGAGTAGTGCCAGCAGCATCACCTGAAGGAGGGAGTACCAGGCCAAACCCAGCACTCCTGCTCCTGGTTTTGCTGCTTCTTTGCCAAGTTAAACTAAGGAAAAAGCCAATTTTCCATCTAAGGAAAATTTTGATTTTCCCCTGATGACCCCCAGTGAACACCCAGGGTTAAGGAGATCTGACCTCCTGTGGTAGGTTCTGTACTTGACATTCTTGAATCAGAGTGACAGAAATGTTGGACATGAGCAGATAAGCCAGAAATGCAACTCTGAGGCTTTGCCTACAAAAATAACTCCTCCAGCCTCCATGATGATTACTGTGGTCCAGAATGACAGGGAATTTACTTACTAGTGATAAATAATGTCCTGTGTACATGAATACCAGGGAGAAGGAAACTACCACTGTGCATTACAGCCTACCCTGATTACAGTCCCTAAAGTACTATTTTATGTGATTATACTGCAACAGGCCACAAAGTGGAAAAGATGAACCATGGGGTCAAGTTTTGCCCTTTCTTTGCACGGGTGTCCCTCCAATGTGCTTGAAAAGCAAGTTTGTGAGCAAGGGGTTGAATATATTTCTATGAAAGAAAACAAAACAATGGCCAAAACATTTGTTACTTCAGCAAGTAGAAGAGTAAACTGTTTATATAAAATAATAAATGAAACAGTCTTAGTTTACAGAAGTGCTTGTGAGGCTGGTTCCTGAATGCATACAATTAACATTGCTAATGCCCTGAGAATTTTTGGCACTGTGTGTGGTGTATGTACACTCAGATGAAAGATCTTCATTGCCATAGTTTCAAAGAGTGGCAAGGCTGGGACTGGGAGTAAACTGACAGGGTCTGCCTAGGGCTACTTCCACAGAGATCACGAGAGCACAGGCTGTTCAGAAGTTGGGTTCCTACTGCTGGAAGAATATTCCTTATCCACAATAAAAATACAGGACCCTTCTGCACTGCAGCCTGCTCTAAGCAAAAGTTCATCCTGTGGTTACTTTTTGTTCATTCAGCATTCACTTACTGAAAAATACAGAATTCTTCAAACCTTTCTAAATTGCTTACACCTTGCTGCATTGCCCACTCATTTCAGAGCACTTTCTTTCCTAGACATAGTTAATACAACACAAAATGCTTCACTAGAGTAGTTTTAAGACTTTTTTTAGGAGCTGCAGACAACGGAATTAATTCAGTTCTTTAGCCCAAAAGCAGACAGAACAGACTGTAAAGGTTGCAACAAACTGCACATTCTGATGCCTTGAACAACAACAGTGACATTTCTGTATTTTATTTTTGTATCTTTAAAGGTGTTCGTGGAGCACCAGCCCCTTGCAGTCAGCGCAAGGGCTGCAGGCTGCCATGCCCTGGCTCTGTGCTCACCCCCACTGCAGCTGCACGGGAGCAGAAGGAGGGAGGCAGGCCTGGCTTACCTTGGCACACGTTGTGGTCACTTTGCTCATACCCAGCTGCACACTGGATTTGGTGGCTTGGGTTGGGAGTGGCGCGCTGGGGGTCGGCCGGGGTCCGGCGAATGACGCTGTTCCGGCCACTTGTGGATTCAGCTGCTGCTTCTTCTCGCTCATTTACAATAATTTGCGCTGTTCTGGGTAGACAGAGGTATCCTCCATAGTGGTTAACACATTTCATCCCACCTTTACATGCATCTGGGACTATTTCACATTCATCAATATCTGTGGTTAGCAACAACACAAGTCATGCTTTTAACAGTCGAACCTTCTGCAACAGCCATTAACACAAAGAACACGACGAGACATGCATGCACACCTCCGTGTCCAAAACAGGGGTGTGCAGTGAGAATACTTAAAGAATACCAGTGACAAGTCTGTCTTTGAAAATTATTTACTGTACCTTTGCACCGTTGCCTAACAGGATCCCATTCATAGCCATCTGTGCATTGCTGTGGAGAAAAAAAAATAATAATTTAGTTACTTGGGATTCTTTGTTTTGGAAAAACAGTCTAGGGTATTCAGTGAGCTCAAAGTGTGACACAAAGGGAAATGCAATACCTTGGTAGGCTAGAAAAATGGCAATTGGTACATCACTGCTGTGCAGGAGCAGCAAAACCTGTGGTTCCTTCCCACATGGAATGCTCTACGACACACAGAGAGCGCCTCTGTCTAGGGAAGTTCCCAAGATATTGTTTGTTGTGAGCAGGCTGGGGAGCAAAGTGAGAAAACCATTGCTTTCTCCTTCCCTTGTTCCTATGCCCTGTGTTATATCATCTCTCCTTGGCTGAATCCTTGGATGATCTTTGGAGTGACCAAGCTGACCAGAATGAAAATCTTTTTATGAAAAGCAACAAGTTTTTCTGAGTTTGGATCTCATTCTCTGCCTTCCAACAGGTGAACCTCTTTCATATTCAGACTCTGCCAGAGGGACCAAAAGGACTGTGCCCCTGGACTTCATCCTCTCTCCCATTAGCACTCTAGCAATGGGGAAGGATCCCATGACAGCTGGAAATTCATTCACATGCTTTTTAATCATATGACTCCAGGAACTGCAGTCTAGGAAGGACAATTTATATTGTGAGACACACAATAAACGGTTAGAGTTTATAACAGCAGGACTACTTATTTATACAAGACTTTGCAGAATTCAAACAAGGCTATACTCAGCAGCTATTCATATCAATGCACACCAGCAAGTTCAGGAAAGATTTTAAATAGTCAGCTCTGCATCTTCATTATTCCTCTGCCCAAAACCATTAAATTATCCGGAGGGCAGTCACTTCAATCGCAGGTCACAGTTACAGAGCCTGATTAGCAAAGTACATGGTGCTACCAACTGCAGCAGGGACATTTAAAATATTAAAATATCATTGAATCAACCAGACTGTGCTGTGTAGGTGCATCTTGGGCTGCTCAGGGTATTACTTTAATGGCCCTATACAAAAAAGGAATGGAGTTGACTAATGTAATTAGTCACAGTCAAGCAATCTAAATCTTATTGCAACTCCTCTGCTGCTGAGGGACTTACAAGTGGCAAACTTGACTTTCTGATGCCAAGATCCACTTGTTGCAGGTCCTATCCTCAAGTTACTTTAAGGGACTTTTTACTGACAGACTCTGACTCAGCAGGAGGATTGAAAATATTTTCTTCTCTTGCAGGTGACACCAGCGATTTGTCAAATGTGGCAGCGAGTTGTAGCTTGGAAGGGTTTTTCTCCCCAAGGGGTAAGTGGACACTCTCTAAAGGATTGACTACATGCTGAGTTGACAACTCCAAAGTTACTGTAGCTATGAAAAGGCAAACCCAAAGGAAAACAGCTAATTCATGCATTTACTGAATCACCCAATTCCTGTTAATGCACAACAGAAGTACTGTCTGTTTAACTGCAAGGAGCCAAGTCCATCTATTACTGCAGCCAAAGGCTTTTACAATAGCAAAGGATTTGGCCCTCCATGGATACAATGTGTGCATGAGAAACAGTAGCATCCCAAGAGCAAAATCTCCCAAAGCTGGGTTTTTTTTGTTTCATTTTACATGATCAGCATTTAACCATCAGTGAAGCACCTAAGGGCTAAGACCTCCATGAAAATGGAGCATAGGTGCCCCAAGTCACATAGAAATCTTACTAGAAATGTTCAATTAGTCTAACCAGAATTATGTGAATTGCTGCATAATTGAACCCCCCCTCATATAATAACTGTGGGAAAGGAGGAGGGTGGGATCCCTCTTTAGTCCAGATTTTCAAAAGGTACTTACATCTTCAGTTTCCACTTATATACAGGGACTTTAAAACAAAAGTAAATCACAGAAGCCTCTAAATAAAATTACTCCCAGCCTCCAAAACCCTAATGCCTCTAAAGCCCAGTGTTAAAGTATTTTATTACTGACTTCCTGATGCTCACTTGAGGCTTCTTTAAGCCCTGACTTCTACAAGAAGGTCCAACTCTGCAATATTTACTTGCTTGAGCCATCCCACTGACTTCAGTGGGATTACTTGTATAAGACACAATCCTGGGCTTTGGCTGTGGTTCTCTAACTTTTTGCATGTGTGCAGAATTTTCTGCTTGTGTGGCATTGGGCTGATGTGTGCGCACATATCCAGAGGTCCACCCATATGAAGCAAGTTGCAGGGATTACAGCTGTAATCAGATGTGAAAATGTGGGTTTTTCCCCAGCCCAAGCTGGGGTAATTGCCACTCCTTCCATGACATGCATTATGCAAGCCAAGCACTGAACACAAGCAGATCGAAAAGAAAAAGCCTGACAAAAAGGCCTTTAAATCTCTTAGCCTGCCACTTGCTTGCAAGCAGAACCTACTTCCAGTATTCAATTTTAGGACAAGTATTCAATTCAATATTCAAAATTCAATATATTCAATATTCCAGTATTCAATTTCCAGGACAATTTTATCAAGCCATGCAAAGCCACTGCTCAAATCCAGCTCAGAAAAGAACAGTCCCATAATCACTCCAGGATTCAGATGCTTCATTAAGAGCCCCAAATTTGGAAGTACTTACATTTTTGTTAAAAACAGCTTGAAACATCCATAAGAAAACACAAAAGAATGTTTGACCTAATTATCTGTCAAACTCCATACATTTCAAATGAAAGTCCTAGGGACCCTGCCTTTATGAAAATGGATTAAAAAATTATTAAAACCTCCTAATTTTGTTCAGTCCCTCAAACTGAGTACACAGATAAACTTTTCCAAACAAGCAGTTGTAATGCATTTTGCTCAATCTTGTCAACTTGAACTTTTAAACACTGTTTGAGTGCAGGAACAGCTTTTTTTATGGTTAACATTCAAACTCAGCGACCTCTATAGCACATGCTATACATTGGCAAGAAATTCGGTTTTTCTTAAGGGTCATTTAGCAAAGAATCCCCGCAAAGCAGTAATTATCTCCGAGTTTATTAAACCTTACCGTGTACGTTATGGTTTCCTCAGTTTCCTGCGAATGTACTGTAGTAAGAACGAGCGCGGCCAAGAACATAGCTGTCAACATCGTGAACCTTGAAAGAAAGGAAAAACAAATCAAGCAGGAATGCTTTTAGCGCTCTGCTTTGCTGGGAGAGGCTGCAGCGCCCCTGGGACCGCGTCCTGCCGGGGGAGCCCACCCAGCCCCTACCTGGGACCGCGCTGCCCGCTCGCTCCCGCAAGGAGAGGGTGAGGCTTGGCCGCGCTTCCCAGCCCGGGGATTTTATCCAGCTGGGAGAGAGGGGCGGAAATAGCCAGTCAATGGAGTTTAAAACACCCCAGCGCTCACCGGCAGCAGCGCCGGACGAGGCGCGGGCAGCGGCACTGCCCGCCCGCCGCACGCTTTGGGGCGGAAAACTAATTTTTCGGTCAAAGCCAGGCGTGGGGGACACCCCCCACCTGCCGGGCTCTGCCAGGGACCCGCTGGGGCAGAGCCGTGCCCGGGGGGCGGCGGGCACGGAGCCGCCGCGCTGCCCGCTCCTACCTGCGGGACCGGGCGAGCGCCGGTCTCTGCTCCCGTCCACCGCCTCCGCTGCGCTGCCGGCGGCCGCTCGCTCCCCTCGCCCCGCTGCGGTGCCGGCGGCCGCTCGTTCCCTTTCCCCGGTGCCCGTGCGGTGCCGGTGCGGTGCCGGCGGCACTTCGTCCCGTTTCCCGCGGTGTCCGCGCGGTGCCGGCGGCCGCTCGCTATCCTTCCCCCCGGTGCCGTGCGGCGCCGGCGGCCGGCGGTGCCCGTTCTCCCGCTGCCGTCAGCCGCTGTCTGTCCGTCCGTGCCCGGCGGCCGCGGCTCCCCCGCCGCTGTCGGTGCGTGCCCGGTGCCGGCCCCGGGCTAAATAGAACGGGCGCCTGTCCCGCCGGCGCCGCGCGCGCCCCCTGCCGGCGCCGCGGGAGCGCGCGGGGCAGGTGCGGCCCCGCCGCCATGTTGGGGCCGTGAGGGCAGCCCCGGGCGCGGCCCCGGCGCGGGCAGCGAGAGCGCGGGAAGGCGTGAGGGGAGGGCGGCCGCGGCCCCGGGAGCGGCTCCCTCACGAAGCTCCGGTACTTCAGCCCCGGGAGCCCCAGCCCCGAGAGCCGCTCCGGTCCCCAGCCACGAGAGCCGCTCCCTCAGGCCAGGGAGCCGCTCCCTCACGAAGCTCCGGTGCCCCAGCCGTGTCCCTTCGAGGAAGCGCAGCACGGCCATCGTTTTGGTGTCTGTCGTGAGTCATGGAACCGCACTCCCCAACTTAAAGTTGGGAAGAAAGAGTTTTGAGGCTATCGGGTCCATCGCTGCCATGTTCTTAATGGCAACCGTAACCAGATGTGGAAATGAGAATGGAAAACTGGGTTTTTCCCCAGTCCAAGCTTGTGTAATTTCCTCTCCTTCCATGACATGTATTATGCAAGGCAAACACTGAACACAAGCAGATCTAAAAGAAAATAAACTCACAGAAAAGGCCATTGGGTCTCCTACCCTTCACTTGGTTGCAAACAGAACTCATTTCCGAATTCTTGCCCTCACGTCCCACATCCACGCATTTTTGAATGTTTCCATGGGTGGTGACTCCAGCACTGCTATGGGCAGCCCCTTTCAGTGCTTTGCAACTCTTTCATTGAATTTTTTTTCAGTAATATCTAATCTAAACCTCCCCTGGAAATTTAAAATATCGGGACTATTGATGTGTTGTGGCTGTTAAAAGTTCCGTAGTTAAAAGCCATGAGGAGCCCTCCCCAGGGCAATGCCTGTTCCTCAGGCACGGCCCAAGTTCAGCAATCATCACTTCTAAAAATCCTTCCAGGCTATGAAATGCCCACCCAGGGGAAAGCTCATGGACAGAAGGAAGGATGAGGAGGCTTTGCAGGGGTTTAGAAGCTTTGGAGGGTTTGGGTGAGGAGAAGGTGTCCAAGAACGTGTTCATTGGATCTTTATTTAATTCCCCAGTTTGGCTTCTGGGGGGCCTGTGGCACAGTACAGCACCTCAATTCTCTTCCTGTAGTTCAACAGGAGGGCTTTAGTTTTGAAATAAGTTTTTGCCTCCTTAATATAGACCTTGAAGGGTGTGGAGAACTGGAAATCTGAAAAAATGTCTTACTATGCTGCAGACCTCTGACACTGCTGGCCTAGAGAATGGCTTTCCTATACAACCCCATAATTCTTAACATGAAATTATAGTTGCTTTTACATAAAGCATGAGTTCTTCTTTGGACTGCCACACAGTGCTCATTAATTTTGTCTCTGAATCAAATCACTTCTTATCTGTTCTAGAATCAGCCAAGCTGGTAGTTTTAGAATACTTGGAGCAGCAGCCATATGTTGCCTATCTTTTATTTTTTAGGTGAGAGAAGGTAGGATTTTCCCTCCCTCATTGCAGTTTCTATGCTTGCAGGTAAGTGGGACTCCTGAAAATGTAATTAAAATCCACACCACTGGTAAATAAAGAACAGAAACAACAACGTGGTGGAATAAAGAAAATCCAAGTTGACTGCATTATAGGACATTTTGCATGTGCTTTTTTGTGCATATTAATTCCATATTTAACATATTTATTTATCTTTTGACATGTGTTCTCCTGCTCCAAAATGATTCCTTTAAAGCCTACATTCCATTATTTAGGAATACAGCCTCACAGTGTTAGATTGACCCTGAGTTGTTCACTTCTGTTGGTGTAAATTGGATTCCTATTTGTGATATGGTGCCTCGTATGTTTCAAACTTTACTGTTTCTTGCTTATAGGAGTTTCTAATAATGTAAAGAATGCAAAATAACATCATAACTGCTTTTATCTACTTGGCAGCACTACTTGGTGAGTATTGAATTGCCATTTGAATAGTGGCATTGTCATCCACGCCACGCAAAGAGAACAAAATTTAAGTTGTTGGGTTCTGGAGTAAGTAAAAATTTTTAAAAGTCTTGTCTTAAGCTACCACATAGGAAAACACTGCCTGTATTACAGGACTGCAATTGGTTTTTTTCCCTCTGGAAAGATGTTCTGCAGAGCAGAGAAGAGCAGGAACATCATTTTGGAGGATGCCTGAGCGCTGGCTGAGCAGGGACCCCCTTCCCTTGGCTTCAGCCGGTGTCACACATTTGCTGAAATGCCCTGTTCTGCCAAGGATGGTTGTCAGTCCTTTAAATGGAGGTGGGAGACTCAGTCCATGATTTGGTAGTTCAGATATTCCCTGCTGAGACAACTGGAAACGTGCCTGGTGTGGGAGAGCAGAACTTGGAAATGCTGATGGGAGTGTGAGGTATGTGAACGAGCTGAAGGACAGATATTTACATATCTGGGGTGTCTGAGGATGTCCCTGTGGTCAAACCTCCCTCCTTCCACGCTGACCACGAGCAGCTTGGCACTGCTGAGGCCAAGCCCTACAACAATTGAAGAAGCCCTGTCAGGCTGGTCCCTAATTTTCCTTTTTTTCCTTTACTTTTGGCTCATCTGAAAGTTGTGCGCTCTATTCCCTACTGTTCTAGTGAACTCTGTCACATCTCAGTTTTTGCTTTCTTTAAACCCCACAGTTTTCATAAATTCTTCAGCTCGAATGTGTTTACGACTTCAGTGTTCACATTTTTTCTTCCTGGCAGGATGTGTTGCCACCCCCCATTGTCCTCAAAAAGCCAAGGATAGGTAGGCTAGAGGAAGACTGTGTGTGGTTAAAATGTCACTGCACTCCCAACTCATTCTGGCTGCTAGAATTGTCCCTGGGGGCAGCAGACAGCTGGACATAATTTAGAGCAGGCTGAGATTGATACTAGAGGCTAGCCCAAAAAGGAGGAAAACAAAATTGCAGTTTAATCTCCTCTACTCCCAGATCTGACCCCCTTTCCTGTTTCAAACATCCCTCCCTAGAACAGAAAATGAAGCACATGGAGAATTTAAGCAACTCGTGTTTGTCAGCTCGGGGGACCATCAGTGTCAATTGAAGAGGTTTCTGTCCCTGAGTGTGTCACATGGAGTGACACTGGAGTTGTCTAAACTCAGAGCTGGAGTGCTGGAGATGCTATTTTCATGTTGGACTCACAGGAATTTTAGAACATAAATTATTTTGATAACATGGCAGGCTGCCTTTCTGCCACGCTGCCTGCAAATGTCAAATTTTTTTCCATGTTTCAGCTTGGAAGTGACATAATGTTGGTGAAGGATAAACTGTGAAAAATTAGGTGTCTGATTTTTTATTGCTGATTAAACATGACAAATGTTAAACTTTTATTTGAGGTAATATTTTACAAGTTTATTTATCTTCAAGGGAGGTATCCTGAGTATATTGTATGTGCCATGAAGTGTTACTGAACTCTAAACTTGATTTGAAAGAAGGTCTGTGTTAGGAAATTACTCTCACTTTCATATGGTAAAAATTCACTGTATCGCTTTCTTATCACAGGTGTTGAAATGACAAAAATTTAATAAGGACCAAAATGTCAATAGCAAGAGACAGAGAACAAATTCTCTCCTTCTGCTTAATCCTCCCGTTCAATGTAAATCTATATTTATTGTTGTTCTTTGTTTATTGCTTTGCAGTAGAGTTCATAGGTGACAGATGATGCAAACACAGAATTAGAGAAAACTGACAGAGAAAAGATACAAGAGTTGGATTAGAAAAATGTAGTAGTAGAATTTCAGCCTTTATTTTCTTCAGGTTTTCTCCTGTGTGAGAGATCTTGCATGAGTTTTGTTATGCTGAGGCCTCTGGCTAACTTGGGCAAACCAGTGCTTTCATTTTTAAATGTCTAACAATGCTCTGAGGAGATTAAAGTATAATGTTGTTGCCATTTTTTATTTTGATTTTTGCTGAAGATCAAGCCTGTGGTCTGCATACAATTTGTCAAGCATGCAATTTGCTTGTCTGCTGCATTTTATGGGGATGTGATCCTGTGTTTTGTGTGTTTCTGTGGACTCCAGCAGAAATCTGGATGCCCAGATAAGGTGGTGACTATTCCCACTGGAGTCCTTTGTCAGTAAAAGAAACAAGAGGGAGAGAGTGAGTGAGTGGGAAAGGCATTTCCCAGAGGTTTTCCATCTTTTTTGTTGGTGCAGTTGTGCAGCCTTAATAAATTGGGAATTGAAGGGCTTTGGAAGGATAAGTGATTTGCAGATACAGCTGAAAACAGTACAAGAAATGAGGGCTGATGGTGTGTGGGAAGGATGAGGCAATTTCACTTTCCTTGTGGGGTTCATCATCTTTTGCATCTCAAGGAATGAGGATTTTCCAGGGCTGCAAACCTCTCCTGGTGCTACTCCTGTGATATGGTTAATGGGTGTTTTCTCAGTGTTTTCAAGGCTGTAACTTTGAGGTCCATCTTACACAAGTTTACTCACAACCCCAGAATATCTGTTTTTATGGATTAACCATACAGGTAAAGACTCTTTGATGTGGTAAGAATTTCAGATATGGCAAATCTGGGCTGTAGCTTAAATTGCACTGTGATGATCAGCAATTTAAATATTCCTCCTCTCTTTAGCTTGTATTTCTGACTTCCATTTTTATACTGTGCATTTTTAACTCTTTTCCATTCTCTAGCAGTGATTTTCTTTCTTTTTTTTTGTCTTTCTCATGCCAGATAAGAGAAACAGCAGTCCAGAAAACATTCATCAGTGTCAATGTGGGATTTTTGTAACACTGGAGTTGTCATTTCTTCTCCTTTTCCTTCTGGAAAACCAGCATTGCTACACATAGGAGTTGAAGGTTGATCTGTACTAGGTTTCAACCAATTTGGTTAAAATGAGAACTTTTCCCAGAAATATAACCCAGCTGAGGAGCAGACAGCCTTTCTGATATTCAAAAACCTAGCTTGAATATATACTGATTGTTGTTTTGGTTAAGCTGTGTCAGTGCAGTTCCTTGCTCTGGAAAGAGGCAACATAGAAATGCCAGAATTCAAATCCAGTAGCACCCAGAATATGTTTGAGACAGCTTTCAACTCTAGTTTTGCCTTCCTGTGAAGCTTTGTGCAAATCATTTCATCTGTTTCTTGGTAGACTCTCTCTGAAATGAGGAAAAGGTGTGACTCTTGCCCAGGGACGTGGGGTGGGTGCATTCACTTACCTGTCCAGCATTTCCAAAGATAGTTGGTTGTGTTGGATGCTCAGATCCCATTCCAAGTCGAGGAGTTTGGATGTTTGTGAGGCTGTGGGCACCTCAGCATCCCCTCAGCTGAAAGGAGAATCAGGCAGAGCTCATCTACTGCAACATTCATGGGAGCGGATGAGAAAAAACTCTGTGCCCTCTCTTTATCCTCCCTCCATGCAGGGAATCCATTTCCCTTCCTCTGTCACTTCTGAGAGGGGTAAGTGTGGGTTGATATGAGTGGGACACCTTTTGTGACCAGCATGGATTTCTGACTTACAGCTCAACTCCAGCAGGCTGTTCAAGCCCTAGTTTTTGTTTTTGCAATTTCCCAGCATTGTATTTAGCTCCAGATTTTGGGAATTAATTTGAGTAGTTTAACCTTTCTTAAGAGGATTTAAAGTATCCCTGATGGTCAGAAAGCGCTAAAGGCCTTCAAGGCAGACATTAATGTTTGAAACCCTTAACACAAAACTTTCTGCAGAACCTCGTGGGCCTAAACCTGAGTGTGACAGTGCTGTGATCTTTCAGCACAACCAAACTGAGACCTCTCAGAAAGATGTGGTGAAAGAGAGCCTTAGAGGAGCAGATTTGTGAGGCAGAGCTCTTGCTAAGGACCACTTTGCTTTTTACAATTCAGGAACATCAGGATCAGTAGATATATTGAACAATAATTTGGTTCCATAAGCATCTTCTGAACTTTCTGAATTTTCCTTTCTTTTTCTTTTGAGAAAAAAAGTTAGTAATAGGGGAAAAGCAGGAATATTTCTTGTTTATATTGTGTGGGGGTGAACTTGGCAAACAATCTGCCTCGTTAACCTATTAATTATTGTCCAGAGACACAACTTTTCTGCTCAATATCTGCATGTTAATACTACAGGATGTATATCAGAGCATTGGAATTCCCTGGAATATTAACCTTAGTGTTTGTCTTTAAATCCCCAAATGCCAGTGGGGATTTTCCTCTCTGTGAGATTGATGGGGTTATCCTCTCACCCCTCTTTGCAGATACCTGTGGTTGAAAGGGATCAAAATTCTGGAAAGGGCTGGAAGATGATACCACAAAAAGCTGGCACAGAAATGCCCATAACCCTGTGTGCTCCCAAAATATGCTCTGTAGGAGTTTACCCACATCAGAGAGCAGTTCAGTTTTGGGAGTGAGGCAGTGGGAACACCACATCTCCGAGTCATGGAGGTGGAGAGGCTGCAGAACAACCCCAGTGTGTCATTTGTGTCACAGACTGACACATCACTTACTGTGTATTAATTTTAAGTCACATGTAACACAGGGATTCTTCTTTTCATTAATTGGTTCAAGTTCTCATTCTCTGCAAGCCCAAAGCCCTGGCAAATTCATTCCTGCTCATTCACCCATTACTGTGCTTGAACTGTTGTCATTTAGAAGTGATAAAGGCCCAAAATAACCTGATGGACACAAAAACCCCCAATCCCCCTCTCCACCCCAGTGCAGAGCAGTTCAGTTCCCTCTCCTGTGTCATTCCAGAAACCCTGGAGCTCCCTTTGGCCAGCAATGCTCTCAGTGTCTCAGGGGCCATGGCCCTCTGTGGCACCACAGCTGCAGCTCCTGAATGCACTTCTGGAGATTAAGATACTCAAATGTGCCTCTCTGGGGGCTGCACAGCACAGCAGGGCCTGAGGTGATGCCTTGTGTCCCCCGGTGGCTCCCAGGGCTGGCAGGTGCTGCATGGAGCATACACCAAGAGCTTCCCATGAGGATTTGTCCTCAGCAGTGGTGTGGCCATTTCCTCTGCCAGCCAGGGAGTGTTTGCTGCTCCAGGCTCCCACTTCCTGCAGAAAGCACCACGAGGTTGGTGCCAGAGGTTTGCTGAGCAGGAATTCAGTGAACATCAGGCAAAGGAGATATAGATGCTTGAAGGAAAGCCCTGGATGCTTTGTGCAGGAGCACTGCTCTGTCCTCATGGCTTTCCATGCATTTATTAATCCCAGCTAAAAGAGCAAGAGGCATGTGGCAAAAACCACTTGCATCAGAGCAGAGGAGGGGAGTGGATTTACCTACTCACTGTTTTACTAGCACTTACTTCCAGACTTCCTATTTATTACTTTTTATCCCATTTTATGTAGAAAAGGTTTTTGATTTTCAGCTCACTTACTCTTGGAAAAAAATGCCTTTCTCACTGTAATGTTTGACAGCACTTTAAACAGTGAGCTGTGGTTGAAAAAAATTTTGACTTCTAGAAGCAATACTTAAAATGTGTCAGAGTTTTAGGGCTTGGTCATTTCTGCTCATGTTCATCCTTCATTTTTCAGATGTAGATCTCTTAATAGAGCTTTTACCATAGAAATTCCACTCCTGCAAGAAAACACTGGAGCAGAAAAAGCAAAATTGATTGAGCTTAAATCAAAGGAGAGCCCTTGGTTCAACATTTTGTCAGCAAATTGTGGCTGAGTTATTAATTATCTGTCTCAGTTTGTAAGTACCTGGAATCTGTAAATCTTTCAGGAAGGCCTTTAATATACAAATCTCTACACGTTACTGGAGCTCCTGACTGCTATCTCTGAGGAAGCTGTGGACACACAGAAATATGTCATCCTGAAGATGGATGATTTAAGTCTGTTGAAGCAGATTGTTAGATTGTGTGATTGTAAAATAGCTTTTTTGGCACTTGTTGCTGTAGGACTAAGGGTCAGATTCTTTCTCTGCCTTGCACTGGAGATGCATCAAAACTTGTGTGGTCTGACTGCAGTGGGTTGGGAGCCTGTTCCATTTCTGTGGGTAGCTGAGCATGTGGCTTTTGGGGACAGGTCCTGTAGTTGCTGGTAAATTCCTTTTTGCTGCTTTAAAAGGAATTGCACAAAACCAGAGGAGGTGGCTTTGGCCTCAGGACTGTGGCACTGCAGTTGTTAAGAAGGGCCTTTCCATGTTTTTTTCCATGGTTTCCTTCAGTGGATTCAAAAGGACATTAGCTAAAAGCACAGAGTGAAATATAGTTTTGTTTCTCTGAAGGTAGAGGATTGAGGGGGTGTGCAACATTCCTTTGGAGCTAATAATGATTCAAAGTTAACAGTCACATAGCATGTATACAAAACGCTTTCATGTAGAGAGTGTCAGTGGCATTTTTGGATAGAATTACTCCAGATTCTTCATTCAAATGACTTTCACCTCCAGCAGGGCTGTTGTTATTTAGTTAAACCCTTCTACAGTGCAGGGAATGTACCTGTGAGGAAGGCCTGAAGTGTGGCAAGGTGTGGTGTTCAAAATGGGTTTAAAGTGCTAGAACTTCATTTAGCATTGGTAGGTGAAGGGGAAGGACAGAATCTGTTTTTCCACTGCAAAACAGATCTTTACTTGGTGTGGATGAACAGTTTCTCACTGTTAGAAATTTGGGGTTTTTAGTGTGAATCTTAGGAAGGGAAAGAAATGCTGTTACAATACATCACTTTGAGTCAGAAGGCCTTCTTGCACTGCACTGCTGCCTTTTCAGAATTACTTCCAGTGTCAGGCAAAAATATCATGGAGGCATGGAAGAAAGTGGAGTGGATTTATTTGCTGTAATCTTTATTAGAGAAAAACTCCTAATTTTCCAGGAGGAAATGAAGTTCACACACGTTTCCTTCACAAAAAGGTAGGCTTGTTTTTTTTGTCCACCTTGAGATCTGAATGAAATCCTTATTCCCAGTTGGCAGTGTGTGACAAAGCATACCTTTGGTGACAGGCTGCAAAAGGGATTAATCATCTGGTGAATTTATTAACAGCAGTAATAAATTAGAGCTCTCAGGGATCCTCAATGATTTTACTAGCCTGAATTTAAAAGAGTGTGAATGGTGTAAGTGAATTGCAAGATAATACTAACTAGAGATGTTTGCTCACAATTGAACTTCTGCTTCTCAAGCTATCAGTTGTTTACTGGTCTGGACCAATGAAGTGCTAAAAGCTAAATACTGTAAAATGTTAAACTTTGATGAAAGATATGAAGACAGAAACTGTTTCTTTTGCCAACACTGTGGTCAACAGCAGTGCCCTGACCTGATTACTTAAGCTGATGTTTTTCCTAAATCTGTCATGAATCAGTAATTATCAAGTTTTGCAATACTCAATGATTCTCTTGTGAATAGCAAAATTATTTGTTATTGTAGGTTGGTATTTTCTAAAAAGAAGTGTTCAGCTCTTGCATCTGCAGCCTCTATACAGTATGCTTGGGGGTTTTTTTTCTTTTTTTTTTTTTTTTTTTTTTTTGCTTGGAGAACTGTGGAATGCCACAACAAATCTCCTGAAGAGTTTCACAAAATGTGAGGAAAATTCAATCTGGTCTAATCTGGAATTGACCCCTCTGGTGTCTTATAAAATAAACTTTGGTGTCAGCGTGTTTTTCCAGTCATGGTTGGAAGATTTCCAGTACAAGTATTTAGTTATGGGGCTTGACTTGTAGGGCTTCTAATAGGAAAAGGAACTTGTACAACATATTGTTTTTATTAGTGGGTTGTTCTCATAGAAATTTAATATGGCAGTGCCAGAAAAAATTCCCCCTTGCCTTGCACCAAGTGCCATGCAGTTGTGTGAGGTGGGTGTGCACGGGGACAGAAGTGGGACCAGGTCCCTGAGTGAGGCTGGAAATTCAATCCATGCTTCCCAAGATTCTGGTAGCATAAAACAATCCATGTTTCCCAAGATTGTGGTGGCATAATGCTAACAGCTGGCCCTGGAGCCCTAGTAATCCTCTGCAGCCTGGCAGAGTTTTCTGAGAAATAAGAGACCAGAATTAGGGGAATTTATCAGATAAGCTGAGTGAGAGATGTGGTAAGTGATGCATTGCCTGTTTAGTCATTTCAGCAGAAAAGGTGGGGTGGCAAAACCTATGTGTGGGGCTTATTTGGTGGATGTTTTGGGCTCTGTCCATGCACATCTGTGGCTAATCCTCCATGGAAATTGCACTTCAAGCCATGTGTGAGGGCACTGTGGAGCTGCCGTCCCTGGATCCTTGTCTGGGGAATGGCACTGAGGATGTGGTGAGTGGGACTGTGCTGCCCACCCTGGCAGCAACCAGGGAGAACATGCAAAGAAGCAAATCTAAATGCAAATGTTCACATCTAACACTGGTGGAGATTTATCCTAATGATAGGGGAGTTGATAGCAGGAAAATGGAAAAGAAGAAAAAAAACGAGGAAATTGGAGCCATCCAGTTATTTTCGGGTGAAAATTGCTTAACTTAGATTTGTGGTTTTAAGTAAACGTGCACATTAAAAGAATGCTGACCTTTAAAAACGTGAGTTTAGATGATTTGCTATTGTTGCATATACACTTACAGGCAGCAGAAAATACCATAAGCCTTTGAGACTGGGAATGCACCATGGAAGCAAACACAGCACCCTGGCAAAATAAAGAGATGTTTCCTCAATGGAGTCCCATTAAAAAGCTCAGCAGAGTTCCTTCTGAACCCTGCACAAAGGGATACTCCAAACTTCTCAAAGAAAAATGCACAGCGAAGTGGGGAATTAAACGGCATCACCGTGCTCTGCTGTGAAACAAAGAAGGCTTTTATGAGAGTCTTGAGTCGAAGTGGTAAGTTGTGGATCCATTGTGTTGGAATGCGATGAAACTCATTCCTCTGGGAGATCAGGAAAAGGATCTGGAAATGTGGTGCTGCCCTCCAGTGGCGCCAGGAGCGGGTCTGTCTCCAGTGCTCGCAGGATGTTGGCTGGAGGGCAAACAGAAACGTGCAAATATTTCCGAAAGGACTGGGTAGTTACAGCTCAAATGTCAGGGCAGCAGTGGAGAAGAGGGGATGTGAGCCACAGCCCAACTTGCCCTAGTCTGGAACTGCTGAATTGGTGGTTTGTCCAAGCTTGTTCTCAGCCAGAGGAACAGCTCTTCCCTGCATGCTGCATTAATCCTCTTCACTTCTAGTTTGCAAAGTCTTCTGCTCTAGTTCATGAAGGAAGGAGTTCATGGATGAAATGCACTAAAATTATGAATTGTCTGAGCAGACTCACCTTAAGAAGGGGGATAAAGTCTTTGTGGAGAGTGCCAGCAGAGTCTAACATATGCAATTAAACTAATTTTCCTCTTGCTTAAACTGCAGTAATAACTCCCCTCCACACCCCTTAAGTCAGTTTGCCTCTTTAACATGGCTTGAAAGAGAATAAGTTCTATAAGTCACGTAGCAAGCTGCTACCTACAAACATTGTGTCCTGTGTGAGGCTTCAGCAGTTGCCTTTCCAAAGCAATTACCAGTCCCTCTCTGATACTAGGGAAAGCACAGGAAACACGGTGTTAGGGAATGCCTACAGAGGTGTCTTTCCTTGTGATCTCAGCAGCAGCAGGGCTGCTTAGTGAGGGTTAAACTTTTCTGTCCTGGTGTGGTGTTTCTGAGGTTCCTGCTCTATCTTCATCTTCTGTGCAAAATACGGTTTCTGTTTCCATTTGGTTGAAGTTGTGTAAGACAAATTCAAGAAAAGAATCTGAGTCTGGCAAGACTAGGAATCCTAAATGCAACCACTTGTCTTAAGGTTCAGGTTCTGGGAGTACCAGAGTGTTTCGGATTCCCAGAGTGCACCACAAGGGAATCTGGGAGGGGCTGTGTTACTCCAGTGAGATGACAATGGATATGTGTGAGGGGAAAGAGTGAGATCCAGAGGGGAAGGTTTGAAAGGCTGTTGTTGAAAAGTTTCTTTGTGTGTGTTAATAGCAGTGTAGATAAAGGAGAAGTAAAGATAACATTGATGTCAAAGAGTTTTCATCAATGCTTGTTGCCTGTGCAGTCTTCAAAGACCCAAATGAGAGGTTGGACTTCTGCTGGGGAAGTCAGTGTAATAGGCAGAGTCTAAGGAGCACTGATGAATCAAGCTCCCCTCCATCCATGGTTATGGGGCACATCTCTATCCTGTTCCTGTTTCCTGCAGTCTCTTTTGTTCTGCTCTTAGTGAAAGCAATGCTGCTTGGAAGACAGAAATCTGTTTTGGTGAGTTTAGAAGCCCTGGAAGTGTGGACAGACCTGTGAACATACACGTACCTGCACACACACACAGAGCCATTGCAGCTGTGTGAGGGCCTTTCTGGTGGCACCTGCTCTGCTTCCATGGCTTCTGCAGAGGCTTCTCTGTCAGCTGCACAAAGCAGGTGCTGCAGGTTATCTCTGGGATTAGGAGGTAGGAGGAGTCCCTCTGAACACAGAGCCAGCAAGTCAGAGCATGGTGCTGCAGTCCACAGTCAAAGGCCTCACTCCAGAAAATCCTGGCCTTCTCTAAGTGGCTGTGAATGAGGCAAAGTCTTTTCTTTGGTGGGCTGATGTTTGACTCATCTCCATGGTGTTCCCCTCCAAGGAATACTCCCTTCTATTAAGGTAAGATTAGACGTTGTGGCTCGGTTCCAATGGTCAGGCTATTCTTTGGTCTGTCCTGAATCAGGGTAAATTCAGAGGCTGACTGTAGTGTCTGATGTTGGTTTGTGATGTAGAGAGATGCAGATGCTCTGCAGAAAGTGCTTAATGATTTTATAGACACTTGGAGACAAGTTGGATGGAAACTTCCAGGGATAACTAAGTCCAGTTACCCATTTATGGGCAGGGAGTAAAATATCATGTCAATTCATATAGTTGTTAATTAATATAGATGTTAACTCATAATCCACCACACTGATGTACATGTAATATTCTTATAATGACAGCCTGAGCCTTTAAACCTTATCAGACTTCTGAGCATAGAGGATTAGACTGAAGCACACAACAGCTGAAGCTACTACATATAAAATAACAGTGAAACAGTAATTTGTTAATATTTTGTTACATCTGTCCCTTTATGTGGGATGTTTTGTCCCACATCACACAGTACAACATATCCAGGAGTAGGTGTTGTTTTCCTGAATATTTTGTTACATCTGTCCCTTTATGTGGGATATTTTGTCCCACTTCACACAGTACAGCATATCCAGGAGTAGGTGTTGTTTTCCTTGCTTTTCCCATCTGTCACATCCCCCTAACCCCACCTGGCTCTCCAGGGTTCAGTGTTGCCCCTGTGTTACTTTGGTTAGATGCTTCTCATTTAGATTTTAGTTCAGCAGGTAGTGTTGGATATCTCAAACAGAAGAAGAACACTTAGCAGAGGAGCAAACAACTGCTCTGTGCTTAGGGCCATCTTCACCTTTCATCAAGCCTTGCAGAACCGCTCTGAGGCTGGAATGTGAAGTAGTTGCCGGCTCCTCTGGTGCCTGTTTTATTTTGTGTGAGATACAGTCTGTGACACGGATGTTCCCAGACTACCTGCGGAGTTTAATTCGCTTGAGAACCACACTTGCAGCATCCTTCAGGCAGAGCAGTTGGGTTTCTCAGGAAGTTCTGCTGCCCTGTAGCCACAGAGCCAAGAACATCGCTTTGCTTCCAGCACAGCCCTTCCCTCTCCTGCCCCAGGGGGAGCGTAACCCCTGCAGCGCAGCTCTCTGCCGGTGCAGCAGCGCAGAGCTGCGAGCCGCAGGAGCCGGGAGCTGTTTCCCGACGGCCTTGGCAGATCCCCACTAACACCAGGTATCTGTCGAAGTGAATTTGCCAGTTCCTCCGGTTGCCCTGGGGAGCTTGGAAGTTCCTTGAGCCTCATTCCTGCCCACATGGAAGTAACAAGACGTGACTGCTCTGCCAGCAGGGCTGGTAAATTCCAAGAAGCCCAAATGCTGGATTCACAGAAATTACAGCCCTGCTGACCACACTGGTTGAAGCAGAAATGTTTTGGAGTTTCATGAGCCTTAGCTGTTTCTCCATGTAATTTACAAGTTCCAATTGTGCATCTGCGTAAGGGCTTTGGCACAGGCAGCCGGGGCTGTCGTTGGCTGCAGCTGCAGCCAGCACAGTGCACAGGCAGCTCTTGGAGCCCTTCAGCCCTCAGCACAGCTTCTAAACCTGGTGCTCTCTGGCCAGGGTGATTTTGGAGCATGTCCCTCATGTTGATTTAGCAGCTTCAGGGATGGGATATAATCTAGCACATCATTAATGACCCTGTACTTTTATTGGAGCCTAAAATGAATGGTTCGGGGAGATAATAAATTCTGCTTCTCAACCAGTGAGTTTGGAAAGCTCTCTTGATGTAGTATCTTGATGTGGAGGGAGATTGGAAGTAAAGTCGAGTTATCAAACAATGAGAATATGATTTTTGTGATTTTTCTACAGAAATATTTGGATAACATTTTCTGAATTCTGTTAGTGTTTTCCTCTGGTGAGACACCAGACATGATGTACTTAGATGGCAAAGAGGGGGGTTTTAGTTTTATAAAGTCAGGGTAGATTGGCTAAAACCATGTCTTACCATCATGTTTTGTCTCTCAGAATTTACAAGTACCCTATCAACTGTAGGTACTGCACTGAGAAAGAAAAAACACTCCATTTTTCTTAAAATACCTGACATTGGGAGAATTTGTTAGAAAAAAATATAAAAGTGCTGAACTTTTTTTTTTCTGGATAGCGGGCATTATATTACATCAGCTATTTGGATCAAAGGGTTCTAAATAACCTTGATGTCTTTCCCCTTCATGTTCTTAGACACCATTGAGGTAGAAACAACTTTTTTCCTAATTGTGTAAAATGTACAAGTTGAATCTTGCCGCTTTATGACATTTGGAGCCTGGACTTTGCAACTTTAACATCCTTTCAGCATTGTTTTTTAGGGGTGTAGTTATAAATGTGAGTATTCATCTATAATATACATTGATGAGAACCAATAGAATACGTGATATATATTTAAAAATAACATGGCTGCCACAATAGATTGGAAAATGGCAGGAGGAGAAAATAAGTTTGTATTTGGTATTTATATGGTGTATATACCAAATCAGCAGAATAAGAAAAATTTATCCAGATAGGATATTATGTCTGTCTACATTACCACCCAAAACTGTGTCTGTGTCATCAGGCAAACAACAGTAATGATGGAAAAGGAGATTTCTAGTTGGGTCTGCATTTCCAGTGCCTTCCTTTGTGTTCCCTTTGCAAACACGAGCAGTTTTGCTCTGAGGGTATCTCAGTACGGTGGGGAGGTCAAAGAAGCTGATCAATCATAGAAAATATTCTGGAAATGCTTCCCTTGGTAGCTGACACATGGGTTGTTAATCATTCTCCTTTCCCTGAAAAAGGGAGCATGGCAATATATCTTTATGTCAGAGCAGTTTTCTGTGTCCAGGGTGTCTCACTCTGGCTCTGCACAGCACAGGAGTTGTGCCAGTGTGGCGTCGTCCCTGCTGATGTAACTCTTCCTTCAGGATGTTGTGGGCAGCTCCTCTTCTGGGTGCCTGCTCTGCACATGTTTTTTCCATTATATTAGTAGCAAAGTGAACTGGCACTTGTGAATTTTCTTGCACCCTGCCCCCCCTTGATTCTGCCTCTCATAATTAGGCATTGAATAGAATTTACTGGAAGGAGCAGGAGGGCAGATTCTGCTGATTTGGAAGTTGGCCTTGATGTGTGTGACTCTGAAGCTAATTTTGTCAAAGCCATTCATGAATAAAACTTTCCTCGTGTTTTCCCTTTTTGTTTAAAGTTAACTCCTACTTTACAACCTTATTACTCACCTTGTATATATATCTCCAGTATAATGGTTGCAGCTGCTAAGAGAGTAATTAAACTTCAAAGCTTTGTCATTAAAGACTCAGTAAGGACACCCCAAAGCAGAAGAATTTGCAGTTAAGACTTTACAAATCCATCCTTAACAAGTCCTTCGTGAGTAGGGATTATGTAGCACAGGAATAGCATTTTCTGTATGGAGGATCCTTGCAAAATCTGAACACAGTGAACTGCATGGAGTACAGTACACAGCTGAACGTTCCAGGATTATGATTTTGGGATTTTCTGTATTTCTTTTAATAGACATGGCTTTGCCTTGAAGGGTGTAGCTGAATATAATTTCAGATAAGCAGGACTCTGCAGTCCAGGATTTTGCCTTGACAGTCATCTGTAAAAAATGTTAGTTGATGTTTCATTCCAAAATAATGAACAAAAGCCTTGATTCTGCTCTTAGATCTGGGTTTATGAATCACCAAAAAGTGCATTAACCTATGTGTGTGGGTGGCTAAGCTGCAGTGTGTGCCCTGAGCTGTTGCTCCATCAGGACTTGGAGTCATCCAAAAGGGTGGACAGCTTTGTGCTCTTCCCCGTCTGTGCTGAGGAATGGGACAAGTGGGAGGTGCATTAACCAAAACTGGGAGCCCGTGGACCTCCGTGCTCGTTCCTCAGAGCCTGCAGCCTGCACCGGGCATCTCTGGGGCGCAGCTTTGGGTGGGACTGATTGCATGAGCCTGATGGAATAAATATGGCATCTGAACATTTCCAAGCATGCAGTCAGGACACAGGGGGGGCTGTCATTTAGAACATCCTTTGCTTGCTGAGATACTTGAGCCAAAATTCAGAGGATGTGTAAAGTTATCTGGAAATCTTCTTTGGGTCCTTAAAGGAAGAATTACAGATTCTCTTTTTTGATTCCATAACCTGTTTCACCACAGTCACCTTATTTTCTTTCCTCATTGCCAAGGCTTCCTCCCCCACCAATGTTTTGTTGTTTCTGTGTTATTTTTCCCATTTCGAGCAGGAATCATGGAATAGTCTGGTGAAATTTACATGATTTTTGGGAGGAATCACTATTTTTCATAAGCACACTCACTTAATAGATTTTCAACAAAGGTAAAGCTTGAAGGAACCCCCCCTGAGCAGAGGTACAAAAAGAAGTGAATCTCCATTACTACATGTAGTCAATCTGTAGAACTCCTTGCCTCAGGCATTATGGGCACTGCAATTTAGGTGGGTTTGGGGAAATATTGGATAGGTTTGTGAAAAACCAACTTTTTAGGGATGCTAAATTAATGGAAACATATATCCTAGGGAGTTCATGAGCTGCAAATAGTTGGAGAGCATTTGGGAAATTACCTCTGATTTTACCTTGTACTTGCACCTTGTTTTACTTGCTGCCAGGTGAATTAGTTGGATCTTTGGTCTGTTATCATGAAGATAAGTTTTGTCATAGGGAATGCCTACCTCAGATAATTTTTTGTTTGAGTAGAGATTCCTAGGAAATACCAGTCTGGTTTCTATTGCTTCAAAAGCAGTGAGAGCAGAGGGGGAGATTAAACACATTAGTATTTAATTAATGCCTTATCAAATGCTTCCTCCTTGTTCTCTCTTCATTTTTCTCTCAGGTTGTCCTGTTGTAAGTCGATGTGGTGCTCTGTGGTTAAAGTGCAGCATCTCATCTGCACACTGTGCTCTGGCAGAGCCTGAACTAGGCATTGGCAGTGATGGAAAGGTGGCAATGGGGTGCCAGGGCAAGAACTGCTGAATAGTCTCTTGGCAGTGAGAATAAGGGAAATAAGGAGAAACACAGTTAATGCATTTTCTCGTGGCTCTCACTGCAGTAGCTGAACTGGGGTAGAAGTGTGAAAGGGGAGGAAAAAATATGGAGGAGTAAATGGTTAGGCTTTTTTGCCTCTATCCTTTTTTCCCAGAGAGGCTGTAGTGAGGGAGCTCTGAAGCTGGCCATGAGCACTCAGCAGGGAGGAAGGAGGCAAAAAAGTTGTGGAAAAACCAAGTGTGAGGACCCCATCACCTTCTGCAACACTCTGCCCTGACATTTCGCTGTGAAATGTCATTTTCAAGTGGTGTTTCCAACCGCACATCTTTCTGTTTATGTTTCTTCCCATCTTTCTGCAAACCCTCCCTGGAGAATGCATCGCCATTATTGGGGTTCTGAGAAGCTCATGGTTTGTTTTCCCTGTGAAGCTGTTCCCCTCCCTCCCTGAATCAGCTGCATTCCCCCGGGAGGAGGCTCCTTCCTCCCCCTTCCCCGTGCTGATCTCTTTGGGCTGTGGCTGCTCTCAGCCGATGCCGTGTGCTGCAGCAGCCGTGGCTCTTCTCTGCTGGAGCAAGTGCTGCCTCCTGACACTGCCTCCCCTGGGGGATCATTAGCAGGGTGGAGGCTCTTTGCTTTCCTAGAAACAGGAAGAGAAGAAGAGCCTGAGAGATGGGAGGCCTAAACAATCTAGAATTAGATTACAGTATGAACTCCATGACATCAGCTCCCTTCAGTCTTCCCACCCATTGGCTTTCTCACGGCATTTCTGCCTAGGCTGATCTGCATCTGAAGATATCCATAATAAAATGCTAATTCTTTTGTGGTCCAAAGGGCCAGAGCTGCCAGTCCCACTCCCTACGACTGACGAGTCAGGAGTATGGAGAGCTGCACGTTGAACCACACAGGTAACTGCATTTATCTAGCAAGCCAAAATTCAGAGCATTTCAGTACTACTGTCAAGTGATACAGTCACCTTAAAGTCTTGTAAATATAAATAAAACCTACAAGGAGTAAATGAAGTTTTTCTAATCCTTTGGAATTGGACTGCTAGGTCCTTTGGACTGCTAGGTCCTTTCTACAGCAGTTAGTCCTCACACTTTGTGTGTGCTTGGTCTGTGGAACTATGCCATTCACTCATGAAAGATGTGCTGGATGCATTTTTGGCAGTAGTAAAGGTCAAAATAAGTAAAGCATAAATAAAAATGTTTGGTGTATTTCCCCTTTAATACAACTGTTTAAAAATGATAGGTAATAGCAGGGAAAAAAACCATGACTGACAAGTCAGGTGTATGGAGAGCTGCACATTGAGCCACACAGGTAACTGCATTTATCTAACAGGCCAAAATTCAGAGCACTTCAGAACTACTGTCAAGTGATACAGTCACCTTCAAGTCTTGTAAATGTAAATAAAACCTACAAGGAGTAATGAGGTTTTTTGCATCCTTTCACTGCTAGGTCTTTTCTACAGCAGTTATTCCTCACACTTTGTGTGTGCTTGGTCTGTGGAACTATGCCATTCACTCATGAAAGATGTGCTGGATGCATTTTTGGCAGTAGTAAAGGTCAAAATAAGTAAAGAAATAAATAAAATGTTTGGTGTATTTCCCCTTTAATACAAGTATTTTTAAATGATAGGCAATAGCAGAGAAAAAAATAGTGAAAGACCAGTGTTTCTAAGTCTTGGTAGCCTTGAATTATTTTCCCAGGAAGAAGAAAAGAAGGGGCTAAGAAACCACTTTGGTTTCCTTTGGAGCCTTAGTGCCAGCTGGAGACAATGTGGAACTCCATGCGCAGGAATCCAGGTTCTGTATGGAGGTTGTAGGTCCCAGTTCCATGTGCTCCCAGACAAAGCAAGGTGTGGATTCTCCAGAGGGGCTGGAATGAATTCAGAGTCACTGCCTGAGCTGCAGTGCTGTGAAACTGGCACTTACCTCTCCAACCTTGCAGACAATATCTGCTTACTCAGGCTCCTTGTCTCACTCCTGGAATTCCTCTTGCCCCCAGTCATGTTTCCTGCTCTGGAAGGTGTTCCATGTCTCTGCATGTTCAGAGGCACCTCCAGACACCTTGGGATATGCAAATTCCTCTCTCTGGGGAATGGTTCACTCTGAGGATTTAACCTGTGCACCTGTGCCAGCACTTCTCATCTCCAAATCCATGGATTGAGGATCTGAATACCCATTTAACTTCCTACCAGTGGAACATAATGAAACATGCCTTTGGTTTAAAAATGCTGACAATTTGTGGGATGGAGATGAGTTCCAGATCCTCATTCTTATTCAAAGCTTGTGGCCAGACTCATCTCTGTGTAGAAGAAATGGGTAAAACTCACGTGGAGACAGGCAGGAGGTTGCATTTGGTTTTTGAGCTTCAGGTCTGAATAGGAATAATGAATAAAACAATGTCTTTGACTCTTCTATGTGCTAATTATGTTCTGAGACATCCCCTCGCCCCTCAGAGAGCTGTGGAGGTGATGTTCTGTCTGTCAGACAGCAGGTAAGATTTGCCAGGTTGTCTTTTGGAGCAGTAGATACCAGCAGGTTCTGGGATAGAGTTGATATCTTGCTGCTTCCTTCAGCTTCAAGGTCACAAATTCATGTGGGCTGGGATGCTCAGAATGGAGATACAAAACTTCCAACATATCCCTGGATGTACTGGAGGGCCCAGGTGCTGTGCTCTGAGCCAATGCTTAGCTGGAAAATTGTGCTGTGAATGAATAGAAACTGTGCTGGTGAGGGCTGTGCTCTGCAGGTGAGGCTCAGATTTCTTTTGGAGACACAAGAAGCCAAAGAGCCATAAAGGTCTGTCAAATTAATGTCTTGCACTTGCCCAGGTGTCCCACCCCACTGAAATGGGATAGCTTTGTTCAGTCCCTGAGGGAATTGGTGCATGTTCATGTTACACACTGCCCTTTGCTGTGCTCTGGTTCCATGTGGCTTCTGCTCCATCAGCAAACAAAGGCTTCCTCTCTGCTTTTTCATTTGTCTCATGCAAACATACACACAAATCCATAGGTGTATTTTTGTCCATGTGTTATAATAATACAAAGCAGATTGTAAATAATTTTGTAATACTTTGAAATAATTTCAAATAATTTGGAAATCCTTTGGACAGATGTGACTCTTGCCATTATCACTATCTTTAAATTTTAGGTATGTCTAGTATGAAGAGAATACATTGTCGAAGTAACCACCTGAGGAAAGGACAGAACTCTTTTCCTTCCATTTTTTTTCCTCCCAATCAGGTTCTAGTTCTGGCAGCACCCTACTCTGGGAGAGAGTGAGGTGTCCCACTCAACAGCACCAGTACCTTTAGATTTGCCCCTTGAGGTAAATCTGTGTTTTTGCAGGAGAGCTGTCAAGGTTTTGGTGGGATGACATTTAGCTCCTGTGTCACCATCATAATATTGCAGCTGCTCCTGTGAGGAGCTCCTGGATGCTTGTTTAGATGCTGAAGGCAATGCATTAGGAACTGATGGTGAGTGATTATTATCCAATCAGTTCCTGATGCAGTATCTGCGACATCAAAAGCTCTGCAGTGGTTTTGCTTGCCATTTTTTAATTTTAAATTTCAAATGTTGAATCTTAACAAGGTCAGTGTACTAGCAAGAAAAGAACTCCAACTTAATTGCACTGACCAGTTTTTTGAGGAAATTGATACCTTTTATCTAAGAAATGCTAAGAATAAATATTACTAAGAGTAACTCTGGGTATCACTGCTGGAGAGCATTATCTTGTGCAAGTTTTACTTTTTAGCTCTTCAAACCTGTTGTTTGGTGGCTGAATAGTTGAGCACAAATTACTCAGCAAGTGTGTTCTGCTTCTCAAAAGGGCAGGAAATGATGCAGGCCTGCAGCAGGGCGAGTCTGCAAATTCACTGTGTGTGAGCTGTGAAATTCAGACGAAGCTCCAACCCTGTGCCAGCGTGGGTGGGCTTTCAAATGCAGCCTTTGGCACTGAGAACTGCAGACCTAATGTTACTGTCCCATTTCTCACACTTGTGCTGGATCTGGAGAAAACACTGCCTTGGAAAGGAATCATCTACTTCCAGACCTGAGCCTTGATAGTCCTGCTGTGTCCTCTGGATGGGTGTGTGCCAGGGATGTTTGTCCATTTGCTGTAGGTCTGGCTGTACTGAGAGCAAGCTGCACACCCCACTTAAGAGCATATGGTCATCCCAGCCCTCAGACATCAGCAGCTCTGCTCCTGCCCACTTCTGTTTGAAAGTAAATGATTTTGGAGAGAGCTGGGGTTTGTATTTCTGTTTTAGGCCTAAAAAGGAATAATCTGAAATGTGTCAGACTGATTTAATGAAGCTGCTCTTCCCACAGGGGTGCCCTGGTTGTGTTTAACTGGTAACTTGTTTTGTTGCACACATGGTCTGTCCTAAAATACTCTGCAATCACAGATATTTTCACTAACTTCAGCTTTGGGTATGGAAGACAGATGCTCACAGTGGACAGGGGAGTGTCACTTAAGCAGTGTATGGTCATCCCAGCCCTCAGATATCAGCAGTTCTGCTTCTGCCCACTTCTGTTTGAAAGTCAATGATTTTGGAGACAGTTGGGGTTTGTATTTCTGTTTCAGGCCTAAAAAGAAATAATCTGAAATGTGTCAGACTGACTGATTTAATGAAGCTGCTCTTCCCACAGAGGTGCTCTGGTTGTGTTTAACTGGTAACTTGTTTTGTTACTGCTTTTATGGCACACATGGTGTGTCCTAAAATACTCTGCAGTCACAGATATTTTCAGTAACTTCAACTTTGGGTATGGAAGACAGATAATTACAGTGGGCAGGAGAGTGTCAGGTGACTAATGAGAATGAGATTAAATCCATATAAATGTTCTGCACAAGGGGGTACTTCTGTTAGCAGTTCCTGAGGCAGCACTGGTGTCCCTTCACTAGTGCTGTTTCAGACAGGGAATTTTATCTCAGAACAATTTTCTTCTAAAATTCTGCAGGACTAAAAAGAACTCAGGTCATACCCTGTCTTGTTGAGCATCAACTTCTGTACATCAGAGTGAGCCATTTTTTAGCAGGTACCTTTGATCCCTAGTATAAAACAGGAATATTTTCGGGCAGGCTACAGATGCTCCCTGGAATCTCACACATAAATAAAACTTAGGGATATATCTCTAAGGATTGGCCATCTGGAGCTTTCAGCCACAAAACTGGGGTGTAATAAATATATTTTATGTGCTCTGGCTATATATAATATTTCTTTCTGCTATGTATCCTTAGGCTGACTAGAACCATCTAATGTTAATGGGAATCTTGTATTGATTTCTGCATCTTTGGATTGTTCCTCTTGAGCAGGGAATCTTCAACTGTAGGCAAGTTGCAAGAATCCTGACTGGTTTGAGTTGGGATGTTACCAAGGTCATAAACATGGGGAAAATGGATTGTAATTGTTTTGGGTAATGGAAAATTCAGCATAGAGGGTGGTTCTGGTGGAACAACAGCCTTTGAACTTGTGAAAAGTCTGGACACAGAACTGTGTGTATCCTAAAAAAATTGCAGATGCAAAGGATTGAACACAGAAAAGTCATTGTCAGCCCTATGGTTCAGGGCTAAATCAGTGGCTTCAGGAGATATTTTGACAAGTAACAGTTTCAGGGTGGGCAAAATGAGATGTGACTTCAGAAAGAGCTGTGAGCACAGTTAATGAAGAGCTTCTGCTGCTGCTGCAGGATGCTGCAGCAGGGAGGCTGGGAAAGCAGGAGGTAGCAAGGCAAAGCCTGGAGGTCAGTGTATGGATAAAGCCATGAGGTTCATCCTGTGTGTGTGCTGTGTTTGGGGTTTGTGCACTGCAGAAGTGTCCCTGGGGTCTGTACTGAAGGTGCCATGCAGGTCTGCCAATCCATTAGAGCCAAGAAATTGCTGTGTTTAGCATAATCCCAGCTACAACTGTGAGAGAGTTATGAACTGCTCACAGTTGCCAGCTGAGATTAAGCCAACTCACAGCCATCCAGGTTAGGCCTGCAAGTGGGTTCATGTCAGCTAAATTTCTTTCCTGAATGTCCTACACAGGAAAAAATGGCAAAATTCCACAGACAACACCTGGTGCTGTGGATATCTGTCATTAAAACATTTGTTTGGTTCTCTCTGTATCTTCTCTGAGAGAACTATTGTTAAGCAACTTGCTGAATAACCCTGGTTTATTTGGTGATCTTTGGCATGCTCAAGTCAGTGTGAACTGATAAAGCAGACTTGTTCTTTCTGGTTCAGCTTATTTGGCTCCTCTTGAATAATAAGGAATACAATAAAATACCAATTCAAGGGAGTTCTCTGACTTCTGAACAAAAACCATTTATGTAAAACATCTGAAAATTATGTGCCTGTTTCTTCAGCTCCTTCACTTACCTCCTTCACTGCTCCTGGAACTCTGCTGAGCAGCACCCTCAAGCCAGGGTGGCACACCTGGGTAGGGAGCTCTAACCAAACCCTGCTTTCCTGTTGGGCACTAAATCTTGTATGTTTAGGGATAAAGTGCCAGAACTGCAAACAAGAAAAGAATCAAAAAAGTTTGGTGTACTGGAGACATCTGATAAAATTAGGAAAAAAGCAGGTATTGAGAGATTGTTGTGGACAAAAGCTGCACGAAAGTTTTCTGGGAGATGAAGTAAAACATCGAGTTGTTCCCTAGAGGTGTTTACCTGCGGGACACAATTAAAAAGATCCTTCCCTGTGTGTTTCATCGTGGTTTGCTGCAAGCACAGCACAGTGAAGCCAGGAGAACCAACTGTTCCTTCCCTGCAGGAAGCCTCTGGCTGCTGGAGGGGGCAGCTGTGGGCCCACAGGCAATTCCAGGGAAATCCTTGCCCTGCCTGAGCCCTCCAGCAAACACCAGGGCATGTGCTGGGATCAGCGTCTGTGCAAGGCTCAGCTGCTTTCCTTACCTTGCCACTAAAGGCACAGAGCACAGCCCTGCCCATCACTGCTGGGGAGCTGGTGGATAATCTCTGCAATCCATCCCAGCAGCCTTGGAGGGGGAGCTGCTCAGGAAATCCTCAGAACACCGAGCTGCTACTGGAACAAACCAGAGGGAGGCCTGGCAGGTGGGCTGATTATGTTTGCTTAGCCAGTTCCACAGTATTTGCCAGACAAAAGGAGGCATCAGGTGGTACAGAAAGTCCTGAACAAAGCTCCAGATGAACACAGACATGACCAGACTTCCTCATCTGTTGCAGGTCTGGGAAGGTGAAGGGAAAGGAGAAGGCACAAGGAGCAGGAGATGCATCATTTCTGCTGGTTCATATGTGGCAGGCTACTAAACACTGCACTGGGGAGAATTCTGATTTCTTTGTGTTTCTTTTGTAGTGCTTCAGTTGCTTTCCATTGGTGACAAAAGGGTTACAGCTGTGGGGGTCAGTTCCTGTAGCTGCCCTCCTTGTTTGGTGTTTTTGGGCAGTGCCCTTTCCTTGCTGCCAGCCCTGCATGCAGTGCTGGCTCTCAGGAAAATGCCATTTTGGCAGAGCACTGCAAGCAGTCAGTTGCTGCGGGTGGAGGATGCTCTTAGATTAGGATTTCTTCAAATTTAGGCCTCTAAATATATGATTGTGGAACTTCTCTGGAAGCAGAAGCTCCAAAGGAGCAGGAGACCATTTTTAGACAGGAATTTAGACAAGCCCTAAAGCACCATGGTAAATAGATGTGGATTAATATTACAGAAGGTCCCTGCACAGGTCAGGTGTTCTTCTGCCTCCTAGCTTCCCTGTGAGAGACAAGGTGTTCAAGTTCCTGAAAGGCTGGACTGTCCTTTCCCTTATCTCTGGTGCATCAAAGCCTTGTGGTAAAAGAATGTTAATCTTGCTCTAACACATGTAATCCTGTAATTTAAACTCTGTCTCATGCTGCAGAAACACAGAGGGGACACAGCAATTGCACCCAGGCAGCCTCAGCCCTGGCACTTGAAGTTTTAATTGCTTGAATGTTCAGCTCTTCAGCCCTGATGGACACAAGTGCACTGCTTTTTGCTTTTTTCCTTTTATTTTACATGCATGTGATAAAATTATGAATCTTCAATCTTTTTTTTTTTTGTACTGTAATTTGCACTGCAAACCTTCAATGAAAAGTTCAGACATAATGAAGGTTTGCTTACATTCGGAGTTGAATAAATAGAAGGTGGTGCTCCACCTTTTGCTTAAACTAAAGATTCTGATTTTTTTTTTAAATTAGTAATTAAGAGATAATCAATGTTTGAAACCTGTGCAGCTCACCAGGAAAAGAGCTCTCCATTCCTTGGTGACATGCTGCAGCTTCAGATTTGTGTTACCAGTTTGCACACTCTCCTTACTGGTGGAAAGTGTTTAAGAACTTTCTTTCTCTTCTGCAAAAAGGTTTTTATTTTACTCTGTGCTATTTAATTTTCCACTCTTGCAGCATGATGGGTTCCAACTAGTTCCCTAGCTTTAGTGCTCATTTGTATGTCTTGTTTAAAAAGATTTGCTCGTAAATAGGGAGATGGAAAGAAGTCATTAGAGGAAGGATGAAAGGCTTCTGGAATAATCCCATGGAAGATAATGCAAAAACTTGTCTTGATTTCACTGAGGCAAGATTTTATCCAGCAAATAATAAGTGCACATTATTGTCATTGGTGTAATTACTACAGTTTTTTGAAACTTGCAGAAAAATTTCTTTTATTTTATTTTCTCTTGTTTTGGTTAATGCAATGGCAGCATTCTGAAGGTGAAGGTGTGGAAGGTAATTCTGGCAGGATGAAGAGAAGAAGGATTGAAAATGGTGTCAGAAACTTAAAGCATACAAGATGAATCAAAAGAGCCTCTTAACCAGAACAGTCATAAGCAGAAAATAATATAAAATAATCAAGGGATTAAAATTTGAGATTAGCCTGGAGTGATTCTAGCACTGATTTGAGTCAGTGCTTGGAATGAAGCTTTGCTTTCTTTCTCAGGACTGGATTTGCCAGCACAGCTTCTTTTTGGGTTATTTTTTATCAATCCAAATGGAAGGACAGGTTCCATCTCATTCATCAACAGCAGTCTGGGAATGTGTGGCACTCTGTTGGTGTCTCTCCAGGGCCTGGGCTGGCTGGATAATTGAAGAGGGATTTAAAATATTTGAGTGGAGTCATCAGATAAATTTTTAAATATCATACAAGGTAACTGATGATTTTATTGCACAGCATTTTATGACTTACTCAAGCAGTGAAGACTCAGTAGACAAGATCAAGTTGGCTCAATAAAAACAAGGATAAATTGTAAGGGTCTGATTGGGGACAATGCATTTGTTCCAACTGCACTTTTGCCTCCAGTCCAGAACTAATACATAAAGCTTATGTTGAAACAAACTTGGTATCGAAATGAGTGGGGCTTTGCCATTGTTTGGAGTTATTCTGGGATGTCACCACAGGTTTTATTTGCAGATGCTGACAAGTCAATTGTACCCACATGCACAATTATCAGCTGTAATCACTGCGTTGCAAATGCTTGCCCTCGTCATTTGTCAATTAACACTTGTTTGAGAAGAACAGATTAAATTCAGGGCCTTATTTCAGTCTTTATGTACACTCCAATCTAGAATAAAGGTGCTGACTCTTCTGGAGGAGTAGTGGTTTGCTGGCAAGTGCTGGGAAACTGAGAATGTAGCAAGGGTGTGCAGACTAAGGATATATTTCTTGTAAACAGGGAGAACAGAGGAGATGTAAAATGAGGAAGTAATAAAAAGTGTGGAAATCACTGATCCTTTACAGTAAGGGGTGGAGCCCAGCTGCTGGATTTTGTAGAGTTTTGTAATGAGAGCCTAAACCCTTCCAAGAGGTCCTGTATGTTGTACCTAAGTAGAATCAGGTTTCTGTGTTTTCCTCCCCCTGGAATAGCACTCCTGCACTGGAAAACACCCACTCCTTCTGCACTGCTCCCTTCCCCTGCAGCTGCTGGCAGAGCTGCAACCCTGAGGAGCAGGCAGCTTGGCTTCCCCTGAGCCTGCAGGAGCTGAGGCACAGCCTGAGTGGCAGCTTTTCATCCCAGGGAGATGAAAATATGCTATTGGACTGATATGGGACTGATATTTGGTGATATTTGACTTCTCAGCAGGAAGCAAGTGGATATGAGGGCTCTTCAAAGGGACAAGTGTTGTCTGAGAGTCCTCCAGCAGAGCATTGACTGAGAAGGTCCAGATCTGTCACTTGCAGCTTGGTAAAATTGTGGTCCTGCTTCCTCTGTCTTCTTGCACAAAAATCTCAGCATCACCATTGGTGTCCTTTCATGCCAAATTGTCCTTCCAGCCAAAATTTGTGTAAGTGTTGGGCAGGTGGAGTGAGTTTCCTGCAGTGTGCAGGCGCAGGTTCTAGTGCAGTGACTGGGAGCTGGCCTGGGAATGCATTTCTGAGCAGGATTAATGCCTGGATGTCTCACAAACATCTTTCTGAGCTCTGACAAATATTTGTCCAATTAATTTGTTCTATATCATTGCAGTGTGATGAGCTAAAATGTCACTAATATCATTTCTAGGAATGTTTAAAATGACAAAAAGAAAAGTTATTTTATTCTTCCCATGAAGGCTTGCATTGCTGGGTATTCTCTTCTTTCAAAGTGGCTTGTTCTTGCTTCCACTGTGTCCAGAGCTTGGTATGAGAATGTCCATCAGCTGAACAGTTCTTCAGAGCATCATCACTTTAAGAAAGCTGAACTCATCTAGTGCTGCATGACCTGGTCACCCATGAAAACCCAGCTGTGATTCAGCTCAGTTAACAGTAGGTGTAGCTTAGTAATGGCATATTAAGCCCTCATAGTTGAAAAATATATATGATAACTTTGTCCTTTAGTATTTTTTCCAGTGTCCAGTTGGTTAATTTGATGCTTTTTTTTTCAATTTTTGACTCGTGAAAATTATTAAGCAAAAAGCTTGCAGTCAGCTCCATGCTACTTGGGCAATTTGGATGGAATTCAGCTCAGCTCAGCAGAGGTGCAGAGGCTGAAGAAGTGAATAGTTTATAATTAATGTGCAAGAAGATGCCAGATTGTAGAATCTCTACAGGTAATTGTGAGATTGCTATAAAGACATCACACTTGCCTGCAGAGATTTCCCAGTCTGTGACTTCTATCCAGGTTGAAGAAGAGAAGGAAATGTTTTCTTTCTGCTATTCTGTGTAATACTTTAAATTGTATTTTGAGTAAGAAGTTGAAGAAGATTTTGTCTTTGAAAGATCAGCTATAACTCAAGAAAATAGATAATAATATTAATAATTTCAATACTGTTTGGATCTGACACTCTGCATTCCCAGTGAAACCCTGGCCTCCTAAGGTTGCATTTTGGATGCCTCCCAATCAGCTGGGACTGAGAACAGCCCCTTTCCTCTGAATTTCTGTGGCTGGGTACTTCTTGCCCAACTCCCTTACTTTTGTTTGGTCTCTGCTGGAACAACTGTAACTTTCCCCTTCTCAGCACAGATTCTATTTGTAATCAAGTGGCAATGATCTATTTTCTATAGCCTCTTCTCTCTGTCCCTTTTTTTGTCTAATTGTTGGTGTTGGGAAAGAAAGGAGAGAAAATCTGAGTGTTCTCCAGTGACCATCACCATCCCTTTGGCTACAGCCATGAGCAGTTTCTGGTGCAAACCTCTCTCCTTCAGTCCATGTAATTCTCACCTCATTTATGACTCTCCCACTTGTTATGTCTTGTTGTGCATTTTTACATTTAAATTGGGCATTCTTTGAGGCACAGGTTATGAATAGACTTGTACCGTGCAGGGCTTTAAAAAGGGGGAAAAATTACAAATGAATGTGAGGACTGTAGAGTTTCTAACCTTCTTCTAATTCCAAACAGTAAGCACGGGAAATAAAGAAAGGAAAAAATACCCTACTTTAACCTACTTTAATACTCTTTTTGTGAGCAGCAAAAGAGGCTATAAAAGCCTCAGATTAATTTACTCAGTTCTGGTGTGGAGCTTTCATTGTAAGAGATTTGTTTTTGCCAACACTAAGTGATCCAAAGAATTTGAAGGATGAGGAACAAATCTTTAGTGTCTTTTGCTGTGAAAAATCTTTAATGTGCTTTAGAAGGGAATTAAAGCCCACTATTTGTTTCCCTTTGTCTTTTGGAAGTGAAAGGATGTTTTGTAGCAAATTCTTGAAAAATCCTTGCAAAAAAAAAAGTCTCTCTGAGATGTGACTCACTGTGACTGCTTGTACAGTATAAACAAATGAGAAACAGCTTGTGTCCTTGCTAAGCAGATTATCAGGAGAGGTTGAAAAGGTTCTTTCTAGAGAACAACTCATTCTCGTCATTTTTTGTAATGCTCATGGAGCACAAGGGAAGGGGAAATGAACACCCAGAGCCACATTTTCCCCTCACCACACCCTGCAGCACCAGAGGAATCAGCTTGTATTTAGGAGAAAGAAATTTAGGGTATGGAACATCTCAGTTTCCCTGAGATTTCTGTGTGTTTCTTGTGCTCAGCCCATCAGTCACCTCGTCCTGCCCGTGCTGGGAAGGGATTGCACCATTAATGGAGCTGTGCTGCACCTTCTGCATGCTCCCTTTCAGCACAGCAGCCTTTAACACAGCCAGCAATAATCCCTGTAGGGTGAGCAAATGGATAAATATATGAGGGAAAAACTCTCCTAAATACAGAAGGAAATTTTGCTGCTGTTACTGAGAGCTCTTCTCTGGCTGCTGGGATTGAGGGTTTGACTCTCCCTGTTTCAAACAATCAGGCAAAACCTGCAGAACACCCTTGTTAAATGATGCACTCTGTTCTGCAAATTAATGAGTGTAGTCAGCCAAATTCCATGTTCAAGGGAATGAAAATTTGCACTGCAAACTCTGATGCTGTGTTTCCAGACAATGAAATTAACTATTGTGTGGCTCTGGAAAACCCTATAATGAGCAGGAGACCAATCTGTTGCTGCATCCCTTTGATGTAAGGAACAGAAAATGGTCTGTGTGTGCTGATTCACTTCTAAGCACAAAGAGTAACTCCATCCTCAGGCTCTGAAACTTTGAGTTTCTAACTAACTTTTTTATAGTTAATTACTCATTTTAATATTTGCCACTAGTAACCTGAGGGGATGTTGCATTAGAAAAATCACCATCCTAAAAGTGCACAAGGCAACACATTTGTATGTATTTAACCAGGAGCTGGGTTTAGTATCTTTCCTGTCCCTATATTTTGGTTTATGTTGTTCTTCTGTCGTTTCACTCCCATGTACCTCTGGCAGCAAGGAAAATAAAACTTCCACAGGGCTTCTCTGGTGCCCTGACTGTTATTTCCCAATGATCTACAACAATGGTTATTCAGTAACAGCTGGGCCATGTCTTCTTTAGACAAAGCCACTGTGGGGCTGAAACCTCCCATTGCTGGAGCATAACTGTTTCCCTGGAAACGGTTAACTAGCACGTGTTTTATTGTTTCCAACTGCTTTCCTGGGGTATTTGCAGGTGGTAGAAGATGCTTTCTTAAAGAGGGGTCATAACCTCGTGAACTTTCAGATGTTGCAACAAATTGGGGGACAAAACCATTTTTTTTTCTTTCAAATGGATTAAGTAAATCTTATTATCCAGCCTTTGCGAGACAGACGTAACTCACAGTTTGATTTTTAGCATTATATCCAGATGATGATACAAGCATTTCTGCTGTCAAAATTGTGTCTTGGGAATGGGAATCAAGACCCTATTCCAATAAGATTTCAAATAAAACCAGTGAGAACATGCAGACATTAAGATTACTGTGACTTTCTTTTGTCCTGGGTTTTTGTCAGCTGTGGTTTCTTTGCCTGGATGTATTTCTGGTGGATTTGATATTTCAGAGATTTATCTTAAAAATGCACTTGGATCAACCAGAATTCTTAGATTGATAGATCTCAGTATTAATACAAAATTATCTGTGACTATGGAAAGGATAGTTACCATGAAAAAATAGCTTGCTCGGTATTTTAAGTTGAAAAAAATGAAAGTATAACTATAATGCAGACACACATGCATTTATGTGTGTGTCAGTACATAGGGAAGCAGAATTTCATCAGCAGGAATTGCATCTCAATTTTTTTACTATACTAAAATGAAATGTGCCTTACAGATGTATGTATTGAATTTATAAACATTTTTCTGTGGTACACAGGAATGTTTGAGCTAGGGTGGTTTGCTAAGGGGAGAGAGTCCCAGGACAAAAGAGGGGCAAGTAACATGTGACACAGAGTAAACATGTGGTTAGATTTTAATAAATTTAGCAAAATCCATTCCTAATCGAGTGGGATGAAGAGAGAGCTCCCTCTCCTGTCTGTTTGATAAAGTGGCTGTTTGTATGTTTACTTTGAGGTATAAATAAAGATAATGTTTCAGTGACATGCTGGGAAGCTTGTAATAAAATATTTCATCTTTCTGGAAAGAGTGAGGAGGCAGTTAAAGCTGATCTATCCTTTTTTTGAGGCATTCTGAAACTCTTCTGTAGCACTGGTAGAGGAAGTCTTGTTTTGAACAAGGTGCTGGCTGTGTAACCTGATTTTATAGTGTGCTCTGAACTAGGCACAAAACAAAGCTCCCCAAGCTTGGATGAGAAACTGAAATTAACTCAGCCAGTGGCAGGTTCAAGCCCTCAGGATTGTGGTTAATAATTATTTTTTTAATTTTTTGTTATCTGAAGAACAATGCAAGTATTCAGGGCCTTCCTTCATGGGATTTGTTTAATGGCACAGTTTTGAGATAGAGTTTTCTCAAAGGTACAGCCCTGGTAGGTGTTGCTGGGCTGGCCCATCTGCTGCCTTTGTTAGAGAGCACATACCTCATTTGTAGCTTAGATACCCCTGGGCCTGAGCTGGATCCCAGGCAGATGTGGAGAGGGTGAGGACAAAGTTTCTGCTGCTCACAGCTGAGCTTTTCCCAAAGATTTGCAACAGATCCAAGCAAGGAAGAATTAAAGGCTACTGGTGACTGAGTTATGTCATCAGAAGAAAGCAAATAAGTCATATCATGGCTGAAATACACCTGTGAATGTGACTGTGTATCTTCTAAGAGTGATTTTACAGATTGTAAAGTTTTTTTTTTTCTGAGAAATGGGTATTCCTGTATGGATCAGTGACCAGTGTGACTTGGTTGCAAGCTCATTTTATATGGAAGCTTAATGCAGGTTCCCTCCTGTCTCCATCCATGAAAGTGCTTTGCTTTTCTTCCCTCTCTTCCACATCCCATCAGTGCTGCAGCTTCTGGTTTTTATGGGCTGCTCAGTCCCCTGGCAGCAAGGATCATCATCAGTAACCCATGGATGCATCCAGGGGTTAAACCCCAAGGTCAGGCTGCTAAGTGACCACAGGACTGGACAATGTGTCCCTGCCCTGAGCCCTGGCTGGCAAAGTCCCTCTCTGGGACCTGCCTTGGAACAGCAGAAAGAGCAGGAAAATGGCTCTTGGGCCAGGGATGTGCCAAATCCCAAGGGATTTTTAGGCAGCATCTGGAGGAGATTTGCTGGGAGCTGTGGGAGCTCAGTACCTGTCTGCACTGAGCCCAGGTGACAAGGACAAGGGTGTGCTCCCTGTGTGGGGCTGGGTTTGTGCTGAACAGGGGTGTGGGAATGCCACCTTCTGCAGGGATACATCATGGGTGAGAACACTGCTCGTGTTTCACACGTGTTTCAGAAATATATTGATGGATGGCTTCCTTTGCTTGGCTCATGACTGACTGCATGAAAATGAAATCAAACTCAGTTTTTGGACAGATCCATTTTCTGTTGTGATTTCTACCTGATCTGTTAGAAGATACTTGGGTTGGGAAAGGGAAACTGAGCTGAGGCAATAAAAGGAGAGAGAAAAGCAACAGGTTGTACACTCAGCCTATTCCCCCTCCCTTTTTTGAAGGAGAACAGCCTTAAATAAATTAGCCACATTTCAGGCTGGAATGTCAAAGAAGAATGAAAGCATTTTCCTAATTTTTTAATCCACAAACCAGGTAAAAGCTTTCTGATACACAGCCTGTCCCATGTATGCCCTGAGCTATATCTTCAGGAGCATCACACTGGTTATGGCTTTTCCTTGAGACTGATGTGATATCAAATAATAAATAATTATGATATAGTTTTTGCCCACATGTTTGTTCTGCTGGAGGCTTTCTGGCAGCAGAGTAACTCAGGCTAATCATTTGTGTGCTGTCACCCCACTCTGCTGCTCTGCAAACCAGCACTGATTCCTCCCCCTGTCCTCCTTGGTACCAAGTTTTAGTTTTAAGTCTGTTATAAAGCAACTTGGATTCCAGACACAGCAATGAACCCACATTGAATTAATTATATCCTGTGAACTTCAGAACTCAGTTAAGTCATTTCATTTTTCATAGTTCTGAACAAAAAGCAAACAAGGCAATGACAGAGGCTTGAGTGTTGGCAATAATAAGATTGTATTTTGCTGTATAATTACTATCTCATTAATTCTAACTGTTGAAGAGCAGCTGCTGACTATTGGTACCAATTTACTTTATGACTAAACCAATGGTCTTGTTCAACAAATGAATTGACATTATTTTCAGGAAGAAAGCATTAGGAATATTTACAGAGCTATAGCAGTGATTAATACCAGGAGTTATTAACCAGCTCCCCCCACCCTGAATTTAAAAGTCCATACTCACCAGAGAACATGGCTACAAGCTGTTCACCTTTCAGCTGTGTTTCTGCAGGCTCCAGTGCTGCTCACTAACGTTTGCAGTCACTTCAGACACCCTGTGCTGGGATGGATGCTGCCTGATGGGAGCTCGATCTCACAAAACCACTTACAAAGAAAAGCCTGGGGAGCGCTGCCTTTGCTCCCAGTTTGCCACAATTACTTTGCTACAGCGATTCCTCAGGCTGGGGCAGCAATCTAAGAGCAGATGAATTTGTCACTGACTGCACAGGGAGGCGAGGGCAGAGGAGGAAGAGTTCTCTCCGTGCTCTCAAATCCCCTGTGAGCTCCCCAAAGCGCGGCACAGGGCACAGCTCCCTGAGCCAGGCCTGCCCTGCTGCCGCCTGCTCCCGCCATGGCAGCTCCCAGCTCCCTCCTCTAACACAAAAGCATCTGCTCCTCCACAAGTTTCAGAAGCACCAGAGAGATAGCTGAGAATTACAAGGAAAAGACAAGTTTTCTATAGGAAACAGCCTGGCAGTCCACACTTTGTTATTCACTTGATAAGCAGAGTCTTTTTGACAGTCCTAACCTTCTAAACTATAGGTCCTGCTGAGCCCAGCATGAGTCAAACGCTGGGTACCATCTGTCAGAGCTTTAGTGAGGGGTTTTTTTCCCCCCTCTCTCCTCTTTTGCCACAATCTGCTAGGAGGGGTGTGGAATAGAAGTTGCTTTCCTACCCTTAAATGAGAAAGTAGGGAAATTCAATCAGAAGCACTAAAGAAATCCTGCTGTTTGCAAAACACTCGGGAGGCACTGGGCAGGAGAACAGATTATTCTGTGTTCCTAAAGTTTTTAAAAACAAGTATATAACATTTATGCCTTGGCATGTGGGGAGAAAATCTGAGCCCCCAAACTGAGCAGATGATTTTAAAAAATGAGTTTATGTGAACTGTGGTATTAATGGGAGTTTTGAAGTGATGCACAGTTCAGAGGTTTCAGCTGTTTTCCTAAAGGAACACTTTGAAAGGATACTCCAAATTTCCCATTGATGGACATTTAATAAGAGGAGCTGGCAGAGAAGAAATGCCCCCCTGCTGCACTGGAAAAGAATTACCAAAGGGACATTTTTATGTCTCATTAGTTTATATTCAGCCCTAAATTAGCACCTGTTCTGAACTCTGTCAAAGTTTGCTGGGACTTTAGAGACACAAATGATTTTTTCTCTTTAACATGTTGCTGACAGAGGGGTTTGGAGTTATTACAACACAGGTGGAAAGGAGAAAATAACAAATGCAGTGTCCTGATTTTCCAGGATTTTCTGATTTTCCTGATGTCCAGGGATGATCTATCTGCAGTCACCTGTGTTGCTTTGCAAGGTGCAGCCAGGTTCTGCCTTCTCCTGCCTGCACAAGTGGCTGTATGAGAAGCAAGTCCCCAAGAACCAGAGCAGTTGCTAATACTTGGAATAAAGAATTGGAAAATTCTTTCATGGATTTTTGTTGTGCACCATCCTGTGTTTTCTAGGGTAGTGTGGGACTGAAGCTGTTTTGTGTTAGACACTGCAGTGTCAGCAGGGTTAGCTCCACACCAGTAACACTGCCCTGGGTGTCACAGCTGCTCCTTGGGGGACATTTAGTGCCTTTCTTGTCTTTTCTCCCTCAGCTTTATAAACTGGAGGAAATGTTTAGCTTTTACAACCGGGTTTGTGATTCCACCTGGACATTTGTGTCAGCAGTGCTCAGGTTTCACTTGAAATAATTGTAATTAACCATAGAAATTCAGGATATAATTGTACATGAAGTTTTGTTCGAGGTCTGAATTCTAGAGTGCAGAAATTCTTAATTATCTTTACCAACAGGCTTAGGTCTCCTTTTACTGTATCACATTCTGCCTCTGCTGAGTTGCATCACATCATTTCAATTTGTGTTAATTTAGCAGAAGAGATCTGTGGCTAATTGTGAGCACAGATTGAAAAAGTTCCAATGCAATTTTATTGTTTCTTTAGTCACAGCAATCCATATTGCCATTATGAAAGGTCAGCAATGTGATTTTAATGAGCAATTCTGGTCTCCTTGCAATTTTATACTCCTGCAATTTTGCCACTACATGCAAGCACTTGTGCTGGTAATACAGGTGGGGAGGGAATCAGTGAGATTCAGAACCTGGTGTTTGCTTTGTCTCTTCTTGTGAGCAGAGATGTTAGAATGTACAATTTGGGCATAAGCACATGGTTACAAAAGTTGTGATGTGTGGCAGAAGCAATTTGCATGGGGAAATGGCTTTAAAGGCTGTGTGGGCAGCTGTACCTGTGGTGGTTGTCTTTGAGGATTTGAACAAAAGGTGATGTAGTGACTGTCCCTGTGTTAGGAGGCAATTGTATGTACAGTGCATATTTGTTCAGATTCCCTTTTCATCCTCCCTGCCTGTGTTTGCTGTGGCAGTGGGCAGGGTGAAAGCAGAGCTGAGCTCTTTGTCCCTGGTGCAGGGGAGCACTGCTCAGTGGGAAGCTCCCTCCTGAGGGGCTTCATGCCCAGCAGGCAGGGTGCAAGGGAGGCTGAAAAGATGGAAAGAAGAGAACTAAAAAACCAAAACTGCCCAGTGAAAGCTGACATTTTAAATTGCTGTCTCACTAATAATCAGTAATTTTTGCAGGCAGTGTAAAGGGTTTGTTTCTCACTGTGTTGCTGCCGTACAGGGTGGTTCTGTGACCCCTTATTCTCTTCAATGTCCTGCTGAGCAGCTTTTAAATCCACATGCTTCTTTTTGGGATGAATATCTTTGATTTATGGCTAGATTCTGGATTGTGGGTCTGTGGGATGAATATCTTTGATTTACTGCTAGATTCTGGATTGTGGGTCTGTGGGATGAATATCTTTGATTTACTGCTAGATTCTGGATTGTGGGTCTGTTCCAGAAGGAGCTTGCCTGTGTTAGGTGTGCAGGAGCAGAGCCTGCCCCGAGCCTGCACCAGTCCAGGGAGGGCAGCAGAGCCCTCGCAGGTACCTCCCCGCTTCCAGGGGCAGCACAGCCCTCGCTGCCCCGCTCCACATGCTCCACAAAGAACCCAAACAGGAGCACCTGCTCTGAGCACGCTCCTGCTGGGCTCTGCTGTTCGTGTCTGTGCCGCTGGGGTCCCACGAGGGGAGCGGAGCTGTTTAATGGAACAAGGAAAGCCGCGAGTGCATCAGATGTGCACTTTCACAGCAGTTGTCTCTCTCTTCTTGAAAAGATCACAGTTGTGAGGTCAAATCGCATCCTTTGGATATAATTAATAAAACTGCACGAGAATTAGTTGCACTTCATCTTGCCAGGCTCCATGTGTGAAACTGAAGGGCTTTTGTGGTTAAACTGCTGGACTTTGTGGATGTCACATTATTCAATTTGTAACAAATTGTGAGAGCCCTTTGAAGCATTTAGACAGTGCAGCAGTCACTCCAGGATATCTGGTACTTTATGGATATTTAGGAAGTGGCATGTACTTTAATAAAATAACATTTATGTTCCATCAGCATCACTGCTGGTGATGGAGATATGCATGAAGTGCTGCTTATTTTCCTCTCTTTAATTTAAAAGAGTTATTTAAATCAGTGCCTTGTGGTGGTAAAAAGGAGGATGTTCAGAACACAGAATAATTTTATTCTGTGTTGTATCTCAGGTGATACAAATACTATCATGTCCAACATTTTATCTGAACTAACTAAAAATGAGCAAATAGACAGGAGTTTTACACCAGCTTATTCTCTCCTTTGTTACATTTTTTTTTCTACACCCTTTGCTTCATAAACTTACTGGCTGAAATGACTGGTTTGACACAGACCCATTTAGTGGGTATTATTTATTACTATCATATTAGAATTGTGGAAGACTCTTAGGCTTCTCTCTAAATTTTAAATACTGTAGGAAAACCTAAGTCAGTCCTGATCCCAGAGCCATTAATTTTAGAGGCATAACTGCCATTAATTTAGTGAGCCCTGAGGCTTTGTGCTATAGATATCAAGTGATGTTTTTAGAAAATGCAGAGTGAAAATATCTTTCCAGGAAAAAAACACAAATGTGCTTTCCTCTTCTCAAAGCTAAAATTACACCTCAAATTTGCCATGAGTTTTGTGTAAATATAAATATTTCTAAAGTTCACTGCAAAAGAAAAGGCATTTTTTCATTTATAAAAATCATTGAATGAGTAGTTAACAGCACATTAAAATTTGCTGTCAGAGTAAAATATGTTTTCATGGCATGTGCACAGCACAGATGTTTGTCATGTAGTGTCTTGTGGTACTTCTATCCCTAAGCCCAACGTGCTTGATGGGATTCCTCTACATTTTTCATGCTGGCTGACATAAAACTGCTGTCAGAGGCATGGGGTGATTACATTTGCATATGACTGGGGGAATTTACACTGATATTTGACTTTCAGTCCTATGCAAATTACTGGCATCCAATTTGACAGAAGTAAAATTCCTGACCTTTGAAATGTTCATTTTCAAGTGTCCAATGGGATCATTATAGGCATTGCTGTCTGTGTTTTATATTTAATACTTTGGAATAGTTGGAATTCCTCAGTTCCTTCCCATGGAAACTGGGAGATATTTTCCACTGCATATTAGAGTTGCTGATTTGTGATAGCATTTTACAATTTTTGATGCTTTCTCTTCCATGAGTAGCTTAGCCTCTCTTTTCCTTGTAAATATCCATAATTAAATAACGCTGAAATAATTTTATTTGCATATAACTTTCAATCTTGTGATCTGCTCTGGAGGCTTCTCAAAAATCACGTGGTTTTGAGAAGGGGCTTCTTCAGGTGGTCCCCTCCCAACAGCCTGAAATTCTTCCTGATATAAAAAATAAGCAGAAGATAGGAGCCCATTCTGCCTCACTGGTAAATAAGGGACTGCAGTCATTCAAATGCAGTTTCAAGTGACAAACCTGTCACTTACACACTCCCTGCTGGAATTTAGGGATAAGATGGAACGAGAGGCTATATGTATCTGACAATATTTAATAAAAGCAAAGTTAATAGAGCTGAATCTTTCCAGAACTTTTTGTTTCAACAATCTCTGCTGCCCAGTTTTAGTTCTGTGAGCATCAATTTGCTGTTGAGAGCCCTGTTACCTGCTGGAACACAGGATGTGCCCCAGCAAAACAACAGGAGCCAGTTAATAACACTTCAAGGTTGACCTGCCCTTTATCCCAGAATTCGTTTGTATGTCTTTCTATTGATCTGATTCATGCAGCTTTTTGTCACTTGGGAATTAACAATTCAATGTTTCATTTGACCATTTATCTCTTTAGCAAAATTGTTGCAATCTCTTTGACCTTTTGCAATGTTTATGACAAGGTGTTTGCAGTTAATTGCACTCGTAAAAGAGTAGAGCTCAGACCCAGTCTAATATGTGCAAGGAGCCAACCAATATTCCTTACAAAACCATTCTAAGCTCTGATGCGAGCATTTAGTTTATTTTCAGTCTTATTATTATTAAAAGAAATAAAATGTTACTTCAGGCACTCCACTGAATTGTTAATCTGGTGTAAATCTTATCCTGCCAGTGGAATTCATGTGGTGTCCCTGATTTCCTCAGCTGCTGCACTGAAAATTGGTAATCTGGAAATGACTGTCCTCACAAAGCCTTACGATTATTTAGTAAGGAACTGGGAAAAAATTACTTCAGTGTCACTGTGGTGTGAAATTTCACAAAATAGGACCAAAAACCTCACTAATACCAACACTGTGTAAATCAAACCAGTCACTGAAGAATTCTTGAATTATTCCCTTAACTAATGAAATATTTTGCTGTCTGTTCATGAGTGAGTGTGAGAAATGCATATTTTATGATTGACTTTTTGCAAATATTAAAATGAATATTGTATGTGTTGTGTTAGAAAGTAATGCTGTATTAATTCTCTTAGGTAGTGTGTTAAATATAGTTTTAGGTTATAACAAAATGTTAAAATAGAAACTGCCATGTAGGATACTTTTTAAAAAGAAAGGACTGGCAGTGAGATAGCAGCCCCAGGACACCTCAATCTTTCAGAGAAAGAGAATTTATTGCTCCATTATCAGGAAAAACCAACTTCTTCCTGCCTCTGCTGACACTGACCAGACAGAATCCTGTGTTTGAATGGAATTTATGCATCATGTATGAGGTGTATGAATCTGCAACAGGCTGTTGCTTTTAAGGGTTAATCCTCTGTTAACGTGGGTCCTTTTTCAGGCTCGTGCTGCCCAGAAAAAGGTACCCAGACGTCCGTAACTCTTTGTTTCTATTGTCCCATATTGTCCTAATTCAAATTGTCCAAATTATTATTACTCTAATATTACTCTAATAGTATTACTATTTTTATAACCATTTTATTACTATTAAACTTCTAAAATTTTAAAAACAAGTGATTGGCATTTTTCACAGTGAGTAACTCCCAAATCTGTTCTTTCCCTGTGTGTCCCACTGCTGTGCCCTTATCAGAGTCCAAAGCAGGTTTGCTGCTTTTCCAGCTGTGCCTTTCCCAGAGCTCTGAGCACGTTCTCTGTGCTCCCTGGTGTTTCCAAGGCCTCTCCTGAAGCGATAAGGCCCGAGGTTCTTGGTTTATTCACATCTGCTGCTTTCCTGGAGGTCAATCAAACACTTCTGCATTCAAGGAGTAATGGGCTCTTACAAAGGAAAACAATTATTTCACTTGAGATCTATTGATCTGGTTTCTGTGGTTCATGTGGTGTTTTGGGTGCAGAACAGTTGCTTGAAACAATTTGAGATCAATTCAAGTGTAACTGAATCAATAGATAACCATAACTGAAATGCAGCTCTTGGTTTTTATAAGAATAGAGTTTTTGCTTCTGACAGTAAAATGAGAACGCTAAGAGGGAGCAAAACAGTTGGAATTGGGAGCTCTTGTGTATTAGTGACAAATAACTTTTAGTAGAATTCACCCACATTTCAGTCTAAAGGAAAGCTTGGACATAAACAGCAGCAGGAAATCAAGGATTTGTTATTTTGAAAGCAATTTTTATAAATGTTTCCCAAAGAGCTGGAAAGAGTTAATTTCTGCTCTAAATATCAAATAATCCAAAGATAAATTTGCAAGGTTTATGACAGTGTTCAGAATGTTGTCACTGTTACAGAATTTTGCTTCAAGGAGTAAAATTTATATTTTTAAAGGACCTTACTTTCACAATAAACGCCGGTGCTAGAAATTGGTGATTTTATAGCCAGGTCTCCTTTCTATATTGCCTACAGAGTTTGTTTTTATTTTATTCATTTTTGTGTTTGCTCCAGTTCTTTTTTCTGTTGAGAGTTTACTCAGGCAGAAAATTTCTGACCATTCAAAGGAAGTTTGAAAACAATGGATGGGGAAAGGCAATCGGGGTATCAGAAGATGTATTTTGACATTAACTCTTTGTCTGCTGCTGGAGCACAGCCTGGCAACTAAATTAATGGAACAGGGGAAGCTTTTGTTAAAGCAGTTATTAAAATAGAATCACTTCATCCTGTTGTTTGAGAAATCTTTAAATCTGTAAAATGTTCAGTGGTGATAGAAATCTGATGGACACTTAGATAGGCAAGGTTCTTTCCAGCTCTGTGAAATCTGCAAATTACTTTTTCTGCAGGGATAGGAACATTTTGGGATCCACAGGATGAGTATCATAATTAATTTTCTGATTCTTCTATTTTGTGGGCAAGGGCAGCAACTGTAGCACAGTAATACCTAGTTAGTAATGAATAAAAAGTGACAGGCAAAATGTCTAAAAGTCTCTTTTTGCCTTCCTGAAATTTATTTCAATTGAGAAATTTGTTTCACTTGTTCTTTTGCATCTTGCTCATTTGCTTTCCTAAAATAATGATTTGACAAAAGGTTGGTAGTGGATATTAGCACAAATCTGCCCCATTACAAATATTCATAACAAGAGATTTCCACAAAGTGCCATTAAAATTGTAGTGCAGTTCAAGCAGCTTTTGAATGCTCAGTTGTCCCTGGAAAGGGCATTTTGGGTGTGTGTGGTGCTGAAATGTTCAGAGAAACCTGCTGGTTTTACAGAGGTGCCTTTGGTGGGCAGAAATACATAAACCAAGCACAAAGAGCTGAGCTGGATTCAGTCCTCTGAGTCTGGGTGCTGTGAACTGCCCTGAGCAAATTCAGTGAGACATTTCAGATACTCTGATATGGATTTAGTTATTAGGTCTTGCCTAAAATTACTGATCACAGCAGAATATTCTAATAACAATAGCAGCAAGAAGAAACTCTAATAAATACTTGTTTTAGAGACTTCTGCATCTTCAGACTGGTGACTGTCTGCTTATACAGAGAATTTGGTCTTTTTAAAAGACCAAAATTTGGTATTTTAAAAACCTCTCTATACAGGTGTTGTGCAGCAGCCAGTGAAGGCTTTTTGCTATTGTGCCCCAAAATGAAGAGGTATGAGAGTGCACAGTCTGCTAACAATCACTGCAGGAGTTGGTGCATCAGTGATGCAACCTGCATGAGGTTGAAAGGAGTTTTTATAATGCAATAAATGGCGCAAAGAGGACGAAACTTTGTTCATTGATCTTAAAATTGGAAATTGAAAACTAAGCTCAGCCTTTCTGCTGCACTGGATGAAGATGGAGGTAAATAAGATTTAAAAACCTCTCTTTACAGATGTTGTGCAGCAGCCAGTGAAGGCTTTTTGCTGTTGTGCCCCAAAATGAGGAGGTGTGAGAGTGCACAGTCTGCTGCCACTGCAGGAGTTGTGCTGTGCCTGGGCTGCATCAGGTGGTGCAACCTGCCTGAGACTGAAAGGAGTTTTTATAGTGCAATAAATGGCACAAAGAGGTTAAAACTTAGTTAGTTGATCTTAAAATTGGAAATTGAAAACTAAGCTCAGCCTTTCTGCTGCACTGGATGAAGATGAAGGTAAATAACATTTATGATTTGCTGCTCAAATTTCTGTTGCTAAAGAACATCACCCTGTCCAAGCTGTTGTGCTCTCTTTCCCAGGAGGGTCAGTGGGAGCAACAGACAGAACTTCTGGGTTTTTTACAAAGCAGATACTGTTCAAAGCCTCTGTCGGAGTCCAGCACTGCACTGACCAGCTCCAGAGGTCACTTCTACATCAGAATTTCTGCTGGGTATTGAACAGCTCAGAACCTGGAGGGTGCACAGTGCTCAGAAACCAGCCCTCAGCATCCTGCAGCTCATAGCCCAACCTCCCTCAGGAGGGAACTCCTGAATTTGGGGATAACCCTCGTTCATCTCTTACCTCTGGGGTGCTCTGCTGGGGACTCCGCAGCTGCCAGGGCGCGGGACGGAGCCGAGCTCTGCACGCCAGGGCTGTCCCACAACCTGCCTGGCTCTCTGTGCAGACCTTCAGCCCTATCTCTAGGGGACAGATCTTCCCCATTAGGGCTCCTAATCTGAGGGATTGTTTTGGAAAAGGGAATTGGAGTTAATGTTCAACCTGCTTTTTTTTTTTTCCTTCCACCTTTCTTCATTTGAAGTTAAAAGGTGCTGTCCTCAGAGCTAAATTACTGTGAGGTAAATAATGCTAAGGAGAAAATGTAATGTTTGTTGGTGATTCTCATTTAACACACCAAGTGGAATATCACAATTTATTTAGGTAACACACTAACAGACTGCTACAGAGACTAATTAGAAACTGTGAAAGTCAGGAATCATAAGGAGTAGTGAATCTTCTAATTAGCTGGGCTTTAAAAGCTGACAGGAAATCAAGATGCAGAGGGTCACAGCGTGGAAGGGAGGACTTGTCACAGGTGAACAGATAAATGCTGTGCCAGGGGTGTGCTTTTCCCACGTGTGAAACATTGATCCCACAGCCCACTTGCCACCTGCCCTTATGGCACAAGGGCTGAAGTGGAAAAGGTGATTTAGAGCAACACTGGTGTCTTTCTTTTAGGAGAGAGTTACCCAGCCTGGACATCCCAGCTCTCACCTGGCTTAAGGGATAGACCTGAAGGGATGAGGTGGGATTGATGTTTATCCTCTTGCCTGTCTTACCAGGAAATGGGAAATTAGGCAAGATTGTGCACTTCTGAGATAAAGTGGACTTGCCAACATTTTCCAGTGTTATCATTTGGGAAACCTCTTTACCTTTCCTTTGTGATACTTGGGGTGCTGCAGGTTTTCTGCCAGTTTCAGGATAGGTTTCCTAGTGGTTTTTTTCCCCCTGTGCTATCTGTGATCACCTGGAAAGGTGTGTGCAGGTGGAACTGTGTTTTTCTGGTTCAGAACTCTGATATCTAAAATGTCTCTTTTGCTTCAAGCATCATTAATTGCACTTTTTAAAAGCCCAGGTTAAAAACATCAGCTCTACACTGCAGGTGGAAAATGCTTCTCTTTGTATGGCTAGTCCTGAGACCTAGAATGCCAAGAAAACTGAAGGAAATGGATAAACCATCAGGAAACAGCTTCAATATCTTTGGGTTTTCAGTTGTTCTCTTCACCTAAACCCCATATAATTTTAGAGCTCCATGGGCACAGAGTGACCAAGGCAGGCTGAACTTTGGAGATGGCAGCATGGTTTTGAAGCCTTGGTGGTTTTCAGAATCTGTTTTACAGTGTCTGTTCATTACAAAACAACAAAAGGAACCCAAGAGGAAGATTGCAAAGCAGCCAAACACCAAGTGCAGTTGGACTTCTGCAAGACTGTGCCATTTTCAGTCAGGGTTTGTAGATGCAAAGTGCATCCAAAGGACCATTTACAAATCACTAGTAATTGGGGGACCCTACCATAGATTTACTCAAGTGAAAATAAGCTAAAATTTATATTTTAGCCCCAGGGTTTGCTATTTGTGGCTTTTAAATCTATAAAAATGCTTGTTAAGTGTATCAAGTGCCTGTGTCTTTTAATGATTCAACAGCAATCAGAAAGCCTGCATTTGGCTCTAAGAATGGTATGGGAATGAAATGGGATGAACTATATTCTAAATATGATGGAAAAACAGTGGATAAATGTTCCTAAATGTTCCTCTGACCTGCCAATATCAGCACTTTGTGGCTCTTGTCATTGTTTACAAGTCCTAAGGAAGCAGGATAAACCAGGACAGCTGTCAGAATTTCTTTGGGGCTTCCTTGGATCCTTTAGTCTCACCGTGGATGTTTGTGAGTTCTGAAAGCCCAGTTTTCCCAAAACAGGTGGGACAGAAGGACTTCTGCTATTACATTGGTTCCACTCTTGGCAGTGGGTGGAACTGGATCTAAGATCCCTTCCAGCCAAATCATTCCCTGATTCTGTGGCTCAGGTAGAAGCACTGTGGTGTCAGTGGCCCCTGGGCTTTGGTTGTCTGTGCTGACAACTTCCAAGTGAAAGTTCCCTTTCCAAATGGAGCATCTTAATTAATTTAGTGATGTGTAAGGCTGCAAGTTCAGAACAAACTGTGACTGTGTGGTTGCTGTATAGGGTGATTTCATTATGAAATTAGGTCTGAGAGCCTTGAAACCAGCTTCTCCTAGCACAGTGTGTTTGATTCCTTTACATGTTGCAGATGCAAGTTACATCTGACCCTGTGGCTCTTAAATTGCTGTGTTTGGAGCTCTTTCTTAGGGGGTGGTCCCATGATGCACTTACCCTAAATTTGGTCTTGTCTGCAATGCTGGTTCACAGAATTTCTGTTTTGGAATTGATATTTGAACTCTGGGAAAAGGAAAACTTCTGAGCAGACAGATCTGCCCTGTTCATTAGGATAATTTTCTGTATTGCAAATTCACTAATTTCTGAAATCTTTTCCTAATTATAACACTCTGGTTCAATTTCTGAAGTTCTAGTATTTTATATGCCAGCTTTTAAAAATTCAGTTGTGTGTTTCACCATGTTCTCTTCAACTTCAGTGTATTTTCAAATGGTACCTTGCAAAGAGAGCATCATGTGCTGGATATTTATTGGTACATGTAAAACATAAGGATAATTTTCTGTATTGCAGATTCAGTGATTTCTGTAATCTTTTCCTAATTATAACAATCTGGTTCAATTTCTGAAGTTCAGGCTGGAGAGAAGAAAGTTTCTGTGGCCCTTTGGCTGTGTCCCACAGGTGCTTAAACAGAGCCTGATAATTTCATTTTATGGACATCTGTTTGTCCACCAGCCCTTTGATGTGACAGTACTACAGCAAGTGCTCAATAATTTACATACTGTACAGCACAGCCAAGTATAAATGATGCATTATTCTTCCATTTAGCCCCATTTGAATTGATTGATTACCAAATCTTCCATTTGTCATCTATCAGCATTGGGATTATTTATAACTTGTGCTGAGCTTACACTGTAATGCATCAAGCAAGAAGTTGAGTTGCACTTCCCTGACTCATAATGGATATTTTAATGACCAGGACCTGATCCTTATATTATTTAATTATTTTATATTATTTATTTATTTCTTTTATATTATTTATTTATTTCATTTTTTTAGCATTGAGCTTGAGATGCCAGACCACAGAAAACTGAAACTAACATTGAGAAAGACAACCCCCTCCCCTTCTTTTCCCTCTTGTTTTGCATTATTGACTTTCACTGCTGCAATATTTACTTTCAGGTGTAGCACAAGAAGTAACCCAGGGCTGTTAATTTTGATAATGAGAGCAGTGGTGCCTGGGGAGCCCCAGGGGATGTTCAGTTTGTGGCAGGGAAAGGAGCAGAGCAGTGCCTGGCTGTGAGTGCTGCGAGCAGGGACTCCCAGAGCTCCAGGTGCCACCTGGGCCTGTCACCAGCCACCAGCCTGATATCCAGCTGGGTTTGCACTCACACATGGGGATTTTCTATGGACTGGGTCTCTGTTGTTGGCAGGCTCCCAGTGTGAGTGCATTTCCACTCTGTGTACCATGCTGGTGTGCTACCAGCCCATTTTCCTTCCCCCAAATCCACTTTAACCCCTCATTTACCCACACCTTCCCCCTGGCTTTCCCTGCAGGTCAGATCAGTCTCTCCTCCATCCCCACCTGGCTCCTGCCTTGCTGGCTGTTCCATGGGAAGCTGAAAGGAGGAGCCAGGCCCGAGACACTGAGCACTAAAATCTTGCCTAGTTAAAACCTGCAATTCCAGCTCATTCTTTAGAGTGGAAGGAAATGACAGTATTGATGAAATGGAGGCCACTGAAACAGAATATGGGGGTGCTGACTGTCCTAAAAATTTCCTGCTTGAGTTGGAATATTGTTAATTGACTAGAGAAGGTTCTTTTTGGCTATTGATAGCTTTCACACTTAATCACTGTGCAACCTTTTGTGGTCTGGGCTCACCTAAGGGCATTTTTGTTCCAAACTGCTCAACCAGTCAGGAGCAGAACTGCAGAGTGCCCAGCTAACCAGGCTCTTACCCTCTCTGCTTCCTTATTAACATTTGCTCTGCTGAAAGAAAGGAAGATTGAACATAAAATCCTGAAGGTCGTGCATACAGTTGTCTCAATAGCAATCTGTGTGACTTTAACCCTGTTGAGGAAAAGTAATTACCCTTTGGCTTCTGGTGACCTCAACTAACCTTTGCTGAAGGACCAGAGAAAATAAAAGCTGACCAACAGCCTGCCCTTCCTGCCCTGTGGTTAACCTGCTCTGGGAATGAAGAACACCCTCAACAATAGAACCTGAAAATGTTGCCATGGAAATATCATTGGAAGAAGAAACAAAAATCTATTACAATTAATAGTGTTTTATTAGGTGACTGCTATAGAACTGTTTAATCCATGGAAGTTGCTCTAGCTGAGGATCTGGGATCAGAAAATTCCAGGCAGAATTAAAGAGGGGAGGGAAGGTACCTGTTTAAAAATTCAGGAGCTGTTGACAGAGCTGGGGTGGTTTGCATGAGATAAAGAATCAGATGTTGTGCACTGTAAGTAGAGGAAATGATAGCAAGGAATGAATGCAATTACAGTAATTGCAAATGATCACTGCCAGCTCTCCAACTGCTCAGGGGGCATTGATACACCAATATTTGGGGCTTGTTATATGGCAAATATCAGGGCTCAGTTTCCCCCTCAGATTTTTTCCCCAGAGCAGAGCAGAGGCCGTGCCTGGAGAATATGGCTGTTTTCAGAGTGGATGCTACTTTTGTGATCCAAGCACTTCCAAAATCAGGGCCTACAATGCTTTTGGGCTGATTTTTTTTCCCTTTTACTGTGGATTAAATTTGACACCTTGCAGACGTTGCATTTCTGTTAAATTCCCTCTGCTTTGTGTTAGGCAGGATCTTAGGCTGTTCATTTCCCCAGGAACTGGCTTTAGTTTACTGCTGCTCTTTGCAGAAGTACTTCAGCAGTTTCCAACAAATATTGATATCCTTTGACCACACCAGGACAAAAAATTATGAAGACATCAAAAATCCAGATGTTGCTGCTCCACTGTATCCCAGTTTTTACAGCATGATAAGGCATTTCAATCTGTGACATTTCCTTATTCATGAGACAAACTATAATACTTTAATGTCAGAAAAAATTGTAAATGTGTTCCTATAGGTGTGACCCTAAATAATGTTAAATTACCCTGCTGCTTTTAGAGAAACTAAAAATTTCTGCACATTCATTTGAAAACAAATTATCACATGGTTGTATACATACATTTCCTGGTATAGAAATTGAATTAAAAATGACACATTTATTAAAGTCACACAGCTGCTTCTTTTTTTTAGTTGTTTTCAAGGCACAAATATTAAAAATGCTAAGGAGATATCAACAAGAATCATTTAGTTTTACTAGATAATCTCACCAGTAGTGTAAGTGGGAGCCTAATTGTGCATTTCTCCTAATAAAAGCTGGAAATCATGCTAAGGAAATGAATTGCAGTAAACTTCTGATTAAAATATTTTCCTTTAAAAATAAGATTTTTTTCCTCTAGTATTTTATATGTCAGCTTTTAGAAGTTCAGCTGTGAATTTCACTACGTTCTCTTCAATTTCAGTGTCTTTTCAAATGGTGATTTGCAAAGAGAGCATCATGTGCTGGATAGAAACAGACATTTGTTGGTACATGTGAAGCATTAGGATAATTTTCTGTATTGCAGATTCAGTGATTTCTGTAATCTTTTCCTAATTATAACACATAGAATTGACTAACTTCAATTTTTGAAGTCCTTTGCCAGTCAGAACCTGTGAGGTGAGGGAGCAGTGCAGGGCTGCAGGAGTGACAGTGCACCTCTCCTTTTGTTTATGAAACGGGGACCTGGCTGTTGTTGCTTTAAAATGAACTCTGCTGCTCTGTCCAAACCCCAGACCAGGCTTTGCTCAGGTGCTTTAACTGCATAACCTTGTGCTCCAGTTATCAAAGCAGTGCAGGGCCAGCAGAAAATTAATGCCAGCGTTTTTCTTTCAACCCAAATTCCCCCATCCCTGCCCCCAAGGCATTGTTTGTGTAACTCACCTGGCCCTGGTGCTGTGCAGGAGCTGTGCCTGTTCCTCTGGCTCTTCCTTTCTTCCCTCTCCTCCTCCAAGGGGTCCATGGCCTTATGGCTGCAGCTAAACTAAACTCAGGGAAGTCCAGCATCATCTGTGGAGTTTCTGTTCTGTTTATTGAGAGAGAGAAAGCAGGAGGAGAATTACAATTATTGCTCCAAGGTAAGACTCTCCATGCCCTGTTCTGTTCCAGGACTTTGGGCAGTTGGGAAAATCCCCTTGAATTGTGCACATTTCATTTCTACAGCAGAAGTTGCTGCTGAGGTGTCTTCTCTTGTTGAGAGTGTTCTGTTGTGCTTTGTTTGGCTCCTGGGCTGCATCTTTGTCCATTGTATCCTAACATAACTCTAAAAGGTTTAAATTTATCAAGATTTTAATCTGTGGGATGAATAAAAAGAGAGGGTTGAGGAGCAGATAGTTGTTACTGCTGTTGAGTGTTTGCCACCAGAAGGATTTTCTAACTGAATTAAGAACGAGCTGTTTATATTCACTCTGCTTTAGAACATGTTTCATACTTTCATTCTCTGAAATTTATTGTTGTCTGCCATTGTCAGCTGACTGGGAAATCAAATACCAACTCTGTTTTCAGGGGTTTATTTTCCTGCTTTTTTGCTATGCCCATACAGGTGTATGCTCTGTTATGCTAAGCACAGTATAGGTAGGTAATATCAAAGCAAAATACTCTGAATTTTTATAATTCAAGTGCAAAGTCTGGTGACATGTAACCACATTCTCTACAAAACAAAAATCTATTTATACTTAAACTAATTTTTTTCCTTATATTCATTGATATTTTCCCCATAAAACACAATTGTTTGGGAGCTGGTGATTAATCTCGCCAGCAGATTGTCATAATATGGTGTGGGAAGGCAGAATGGAAATGATTTCTGTTCTGTTCTGACCTGATAAATTCCCAGACATCTATAAAATTCAAGGCTTTCAAACATGCCCCAATTCTTAAAGCTTTAATTGATCAAACATTGCCTCACTGGTGTATGTAACTGGTGGCCTCCTATTGTTCTGTAGCATTATCTGAAATATTTTACCTTTCAAGAGAGAGACTGAAAAAACCAAGGTCTAAATGTTGTCCAAACATTATAGAAAAAAAAAAGAGAATTGATTCAGTGGTAATTGTGGCAGAAATATGAATTATAGCAAATTACTTCACGGCAAACTAAGACATTGAAAGTCCTGAACCAACATCTGATTCTGCAAAATGTAAATGCAGCCTGGATCCGAGCAGTCGCAGGAATGCTTACGGGTTATTTTACACTTGGCACAAACTACACAGGAGGTATTTTTAATAAAATAGTATGACATTTCTGCAGCAAATTACTCTCACTTTAAAGTCATCCACGAGCTATTTATTAACAGTACAGCAATAAAGCATTGAATCTAGTTTGGATAAGTGTTTATTGCTAGCCTACATCACACAAACAGACAAGTAAATCTTTAGCATGATGCTTTTGTTTCTAAAGCAGCAGCAGTATTAGATATCCTAAAAGTTACCACAGTCATTAAATACCTTATGGTGCTGTGTCCCTGGTAATCCAATTTACAAAACTCTATTCTCAGCAGAAACTCCTGGGGTATAAGTAGTTCTCTTCAGTGAGCCCTTCCTGCTTTTCCTTGTCATGAAGCAGTGATGGTACATTTTTATCCTGTTGATAATTTGACTCTCTTTAAACTATTTCTTGTTGCCCCAGTGGGCTGCTCTTTATTAGGGTGGAGGTAGCTGGAAGCCTGAAGGACTGCAGCCCGTGTATCGTTCTTCCTTTTTTACTGTACCTCAATATTCAACACAGCATCATTATTCTGAGGCAAAAAGAGAAAAGCTGGTCCAACATATATTCCACACATTGCTAGTCCTTCCTCCACATCCTGCAGCGCCAGCGAGGGGGATTATTGCTGCAGAAAAAAAAAATCTGGCCATAGTGGAGGAATAATCACTGCAGTCCAGCTCACCCCCACACCTCTCTTTCTCTCTGGCTCCTTCTCTGTGTGCCTGTGTTTGAGGCCCCAGCTGATTCAGTCTGCATCCATCCATACATAAATCATTGCCCTTATTCTATTGGTTACATGGTACATGGCAAGTATTGATTTTTTCCGTTGCCTCGTTGCTGGAGAACCCATGGTTTTTGTGAGACTGAAAATGCAAAATTTTTTTTTTTTTTTTACTGGAGATCTTGTCAAGGGACAAAAATGACAAGCAAGGAGGGTGCTGTTTTGAGGTTTGTGTGAGTTAAAAAATCTTTGCCTTCTCTGTTCTACTCTCTGTTTGCCTGGGTCCCAAAAAGTCGTGGCTTGTTAAATCCCTGCTGCTCTAGGTAGGGATACTGCCTAAGCAGCAAGGGAATAAGGAAACAGAAACAGGGCCTGGCCATTCTCAGGAAGGCATTGCTTAATTATTAAAAGTTTAATTATCACCTGAAACATTAAAAAAAAAGATAAAGAATTTAATAAAAATAATGCAATTTTAAGGGAAGAAATGACTCCTAGGCACAGGATGATATATATGCTGTGGAAAAATAGTCATTTGTTTCCTTTCTGCATAACACAGATATAATATTGTGCTTAATTCTTGAGACAGGTCATTGTAGCATTTCAAAACCTATTTAATAGCCATTTATCAGTGAGGTTTCTGTATCAAAGTAATTTTGCTCAGCATTCAAAGCTGCCTGAAAACATCTCACAAAAGATGGCACCTTGTTTCCTCAAAAAAGTATTTTTGAGGAACAGGAAGAAAATTCTGAGACAGAATCTGAGATGTTCTCCTTGTGCCATAGAAAATTCCCTGGTATAACTCTCTCTTACAAGGAGCCTGATCCAAACCACACTGGAGTCAACAGGAATGTTTTCATTGACTCTGTAGGTGCTGGATCAGCCTCACATCACACAGAAACAGATATTTTTGTGCCTCTTTATTTGCTTTCCCCTGGTTGGAAGAAGCAGTGAAATGGGTTAGGATGGGTGGTTTATAGATGGGTATAAAATATTACTAAATTTAATCTGATCTGATTTTCAGACCTTTAAATAAGATATATTGAAATATTTATTTCCTTTACACTCTGTCGTGTGAAATGTGACCCATCCCTTCCCTGTGCCATTCCCAGTTACTGGATTTTGTTTCTGTGCTTTTCTGTGTGTTTGGAAGCCCCTGCCCATTCTTCCTTGGTTAGACCCCAGTCTTTCACTGAATATTGACTCTGTGTGTCATTTTACCTGACTTCTAGAGCAGGTGGTATTTTTTCTCTGCTTGCATGCAAACTTAATACCTTGAACAACAATGCAGCTTTAGAGCTTTTGTGTTCCTGGGGCTGTAGAAATTGAGCATCAAGCTAAAATCATCAATGAGAAACCCCAGCCAGACTCCTCTACTTGCCATATGGCACATAAAGGAGTGGAAAACACAACTTGCACTGGCCCTTCAGTGGAGAACCAGGGCTCAACCCCTCCATCAGCCTTTCCCTGAGCAGCCTGCAAGGATCAAACCTTGGCTCATCCTGGAGCCAAACCTTGGCTCAAACCTTGGCTCAAACCTTGGCTCATCCATCTTCCCCAGGTGTGAGGGCAAACATCAGCAAATGGGCTTCCTCCTTCACCAGAAATACAGCCTCTGAAAAATATGCCTTTGGCTCACTGGAAACCATATTTTTTTCTCCTGGTTTTGTATATGCACAGCCAGATCTTCTTTCTCCTCAACAGTAATTTTTGTAGTGAATCAAAGGGGAACAGTTCTGTGATCTTTGTGACAAAAGAGTTTGTTACATGTCAGTGTGTCTGTCATTCAAACCAATTCTCTGGTTCCAGTTCACTCCTTTAACTTTTATTAGTAACCAGGAGGGTTCCTTGGCCAGCTGGGATGTCCTTAGGTTTTTAGTGTGGCTCGAGGAGTTCACTTCTTCCTGGTCAAGGGAATGAGGTGAAGTTCTGTCAATGAGGCAGAATTGGTCTTGCTCACTGGGATCTTGTAGAGCTGGCTGCAGAAATCCTCCCTGAACGTTCCTGATGTCAGCTCAGCAGCCCTTTAGAGCTTGATTGCTCCCAGATCACAGGTTTTGGTACAAGAGTCTGGGCACAGAGACACCTTTGATTTCTTCCTCTTGGAAGGAACATGAGAGAATTCTGCAAAGTCTTTCTGGTGTGTGTGGGAAGTGAAGTGGCACAGACAGCATGGTCCTGGGGCAGGGACCAACATCCTCCTTTAGATCCACAGGGAGAGCAAGGTGGGATGTTAGAGGAATTAGGATGGAATTTTCTTTGTGCTGGTCAGAGGCCCCTAAAAAGGGAACTGGGCTGGTGCCTGCCCTTGGTGTGTGCTGCTGCTGGCTGAGACACACAGGGGTGGCTGCACAGATCCTTTGGGAAGCTCCGCCTGGCTCCCAACCTGGAGCCAATGCTGAAGCCTCCATCCATCCATCCTGCCCCTGTCCTGCTCTGTAACAGCAGGATGGGGTTAGTGCAGCCAACTCAGCCAGATTCTGTTTGCACATCTCTTCTGGAGGGAGGCAGGTGTGATTTCCTTGAAAATGGACATGAGAATTACTCCATAATGATAAGGTAGCTACCAATAAAAATACCTTTGTTGGAAATGAAGATTGAGGATTTCACCCTCTAAGGCTTTCATAAATAAGCTTGCCATGCAGAAAAATAAGTCTTGCCAGTGTCTGTTTCATAGGTGAAGAAATTACAGAGCACTGAGAGCTGAGATGGTGTTTGAGCTCCTGCCTGTGACACACACATGGGGAAGCTGCTGAAGGACTTTGTGTCCATGTGGGAGTTTGACCCCTACAATGCTGCAAGGGCGGGGGGGGCTGCAGTGCTTTGCTCAGCGAGCCTCAGGCACAAAAGCATCTGGCTCAGCTCAAACCTGCATGTTACAGTTTCTTAAAAATAAGTAGGTAAAAAAATTCCTACCCCCAAAAAGAGAAATAAGAACAGCAAATCCTTTTTGGAGCAGCACCTGCCTCTTTCTCTGTTTTGCTCAGTTTGTTGTTGTGTCAATCACTCTTCTGCACCCAGCAAATAAACAGCACGTGCTGCAATGTGCTGTAGGAGCCTTGTGGATTTATCCTTTTAAATAGCAGTAGAATATTGTGCCACCTCATTCAACCTGTGCTGAATGCTGCATGAGATCCTAGAAAAGTTATTCAGCAATAATTTTAAATCCCATCTCTGGGAAGAAAGGAAAAAAAAAAAAAAAAAAGCACAGGACTGTACAGTTGGAGCCTGTAGTTGCAATAAAATCCAGGAAAAGGTTATTTTACCTGAATTTATCGCTTAGCAACCAAGAATCCACCTCCTGAGATTGCCTTTCCTGGGTTACCAAGTAACTGCCTGTGACAATTACCAAACAGCTGTCCCAGGAATCTACATAGCCTTTAACCCCCGTCAGCTGAAGGATGGGCTGATGACAGCCAACAAACAATAGAAACACACCCTAATATTTTATTTAAGAGCTGAGGGAAGCCACAGCTGTATGGATCGTGCAGCCAGCTGGATTTAACTGCTTCAAACTGCGTGGCCTCACTTCAGGAAACTGCTCTGTGTGTTTAAAGATGCATTTGGGTCTTCATCCTCCAAACTTTGGGTCAAATCATTGAGTCCAAACTCTCAAGACAGGGTTTGCTGTTGTGCAGGAGTGGGAAGTGGCTAATTAGAGTGAATGACAGTGATTTACAAATTTTTCTTATTAATTAATTGAGTTCATCTTGAGTTTTTCTGGATGCAACTGCTCCATTGATTATCACTGAGAGGGAGAGCATTAATATATCCAAGTGATAAAGGAGTGATTTAGAATGGGGGGAAAGCATGATCAAGGCTGGTATGATAAAAGTAGTGAGAAAAGAATACTGAGCTGGGATATTGAGAAAAGCTTCTTGATAATGAGCTGGATTATGTCTGGGGGTGGTATCCCAAAGGAAACCAGGGAAACTCCCATCCACAATGTATGGAAGTGAGCTGGAAACAGAGTCTGGCACTGGAAGTGTTTGATACATTGACTTGGATGTCTCACTTGAGCTGTGCCAATTGTGCTTTTTCCTCCCTTCTTCCACTTCCACATTCTGTATTTGAAAACAAAATTACAAATTTTGTTAACAGAGTTGCAAAGAGCAGCAGCAACAATTTACAAGCGCAACATTTTCTGTGGCTGCTTCAGATGCCCCTGGCCTGGAGAGCTTTTGGGCTGTGCCTTCTCCTGCGAGTTCTGAGTGGCTCCTTTTAGTTTAAAATAGAAACAGGAAGAAGGGTTTTGGAAGTTAAGGGCCCCGTTCACATTTCCAGATCCCAGGCATGGAGCTGGCTGATGGCAGCAGCTCCTTTCTCCCTGGGAGGGAGCTCTGGGAAGTCAGCTGTCCTGCTCCTGCAGCTTTTCTGTAGCATCTTCTTCTGAGATAGCAGAAACTGTTCTGCTACACTGTTTTTTCTTTCTTTTTTCTTCTTTCTTTCTTTTCTTTTTCCCTGGCATGTTCTGTGTGCCACAATAGTAAGTGGCTCAGAAAAATCTCCACCACCTTTCCACTGGGAGCAAGTTCACAAAAGAATATTTTCCCTGGCCACTTGTGGCTAGAAATCACCTCTTTGGCACTGGAGGATTCTTTACCACCTGGGCAAATCCAACTGCATTAATTTGTCTCCCTCTGCTTTTTCTACGTAACTTTAAAAGCAAAATTTGTACCATTTACCTTTTCTGCACACAAGTGTAATAACTTTTCAGGCACTCAGGCTGTAGGGGAATTTCTGGCTCCTGAAAAAGGTTAAAACCCCCACAGCCACATCAGCATCATTTCCACTGATAAAGTGACATCTCATGGATGGGAGTGTCCCCCTGCACATCCCAACTGCTTTCAGTGAGTCCCTGCAGGAGGGAAATGCTGAGGACAGGGACAGCGTACACCTGTGTAATGGGCTGTCAGCAGCAGCACCTTTTCCCTTAGAATTGAAATGAAACCTTTTTGGTATCAGTGATTCCCTGTGAGTGACCAGGAATGTGTGATTGCTTAGCAAATGAGCAAAGACCTTGGGAATACTTATTAAAAAAAACCTGAAGCATAATTTCTTGTCAACATTAATGTTGTCATTGCTATCACTGCAATGCCTGTACATGTCTGCTGGGGAGGTTTGGCCAGGCTGGGAACTCTGAGAGATATCTGAAGGAAGCAGCTCCCTGGTCATAAGCAGCTGATTTTTTGGGGAGAACAGAGCTGTCTCCAGGTTGTCACTGCCAGGAGGCTGCTTCCTTTGCTAAGTACCAAAGGGCTTCCACTCCTAAGCTGGATATTGGCTTATTTGGGTAGGAAGGGAAAGGTAAGAGATCACAGAAACTCCTCCTTGCACCCCATCCTGCTCATCTTTTGTGTCCATGTGGAATTTGGTACAGGGAGGCTGTGCTGGGGCATTGGTTCTGTCTCTGATGACAGATCATGGTTGTCCTATTTTCTGGCTGGAAGTTGGTTGGTTACGTTGACAGATGTTGCAATGATTCCTTTGGCAATGTTCTGTTGTGCTGACTGTTCAAACAGGAAATTCATCTTTTAGTATTTGCACATGTTAAATGTTTATTTTAGTAGGAATCGGTCTGACAGCAGACTGGTCAAACTGTGTGTTTTTGGAGCAGCAAACTCAAATTCTCAAAATCCCTGTTAGGGTTTGGAGCCCTGCTCCCTGAATTCCTACAGGGCTGACTTTTGAGGAAAGGACACTTGAGCTCCAGGTTGCTGCTGTGTCACTCTTTGGGTGCCTGTGAGTTCTTGGTGGCACTGGGTCCAAATCATCCCCTGGGGTGGCATTTGCAAGGTTTGTATGGCAGAGCCTGGCTGGCTTTGGTTTCCCTTCAGTTTCTGCAGATTTGGTTGCTGAGCTGGCCTAACATGTCTAACGTGACACGAGGGAAGAGCAGAGTGGCTGTGGCTGGTGCTCAGCAGCACAGTGAGCACAGCAAGAAGTGCCTCCCTCCACGCCAAAACAGCTGGAGAACCTCATCTGAAAAGCTGAATTTCCATCTGAATCTCTGGCTGGTTGATCCCATTTCAGGTGACTGCTTTTTCACCTTTGCAGGCAACTTCTTCAAAGGACAACCTGCTAATGCTGGTGTGATTTTTTGCTTCTTAAATTTTCATTAAGCAAAACTCTATGAATTATTTATTTGAGGGGTAACAGTGTTTCCTGTGTGCTTGGTCCCTGGCCAAGATCTGTTGTGTTGTCCTTCAGGAAAAGCTCATCAGACATCAGAAATTACAATATTCACTTCTGTAAGTCTGGTACCAAGCACATTAAAGGATGCAAGTCCATAGAGGCTTAATCTGGTCCAAACCTCCCCAGACCCCTCCTCTGACATTAAATAAGAGGCTCCAAGCCACATGTGAAAGTTGCTTTGTGTCTAGATGGCCTTTTGGAAATCCTTCAGAGCTATTTTGGGTAAGGGAGGTGGAAAAAGTCTTTGTGGCAAGGCTGGCAGATGCATTTCTGAGAAACACATTTGGTTCCTAGAGGGTTATTTTTGTGTCATTTGTCAGGACAGAGCTCATGTGGAGGAGAGCTTGCCCAGGTGAGGCAGATGAGAACTCACAGATGTATTTGCGCACAATTCCATGAACAATGTGTGCATATATGGCAAAAATGCTTTCTGATGTCTTCTTACACAAAATAGACACCACTCCTGATTTTCTAAGGAAATCAGAGCAGTGAGGTAGCAAAGGGATCCTTGAAAATACCTGCAAGAAGGGAGAAGAATCCTTGAGAGCCCAGTGCTGATCAGCATTGAGGAAATAAAGGAAATCCAGTGAAATATATCCTTCAAAACCTGACATTTGTGTCTCCTGGTGATGTTATCAGTTTGGAACTTGCACTGATTGTTCACCAATTAGTTGCAGTTTGAACATGTGTGGTTTTTGAAGATTTAGTGCCATGCATGTTTTGATGGTTTACTGGTCTCCAGGATTTTAGATGCTATCTTTTTATCTTGATTTGTGATTTTTCTTCTCAAAATTCACCCATCCTAATCCCTGAGTAACAGCATTGGTTCTGGAAGGGGCACACTCTTTCCGAAAGAAATTTAGGAGTGCTTTTAAGTATGTTGGGTGAAAGTGCAGTGCAGGAAAAGTCACTGTCTTTTAACAAAGTTTGGTTTTAAGCACAAAATAATCAGGATTTGGATGTTATTAAAGTAACATTTTTTGTGAAAAGGAACTGGATTTATAAAAATGAACCAACTCCTCAGCCAGACCTGTTATGAATTGCAAAAGCAGCTGGGAGATTTGGCCGAAAAATCAAGGTTGGGGTTTTTTTCTTCATCAGAGTTTGTAAGATATTTGGAGGGACACAGCATTTATTTCTTATTTCTCTGAGTTTCAGGCCAGGTCTTGGAAAAACCCATCTGACAGTGAGTTTGTTTGTATATTTTACATTTTTTCCCTAAGTATGCTAGGCTCATTAGCAAAGCTTGGAGAAGGCATGCTTTGTTAAAGTGAGCATGGAAAACAAGATACTAAGGGCTCAAATGTGTCTCCAGAATATAAATAAGCACAGCTTCCCTTGGAGCAGACTCTGACCACAGCTATACTGGGAGCCTTGTTCCAGGGAGAGCCATGAATGTGAGTTTGCTCGGAAATACTGCACCTTCAACAAATTTCCTCACTGTGCTGCCTGAGTTCCTGGCTCTGGGAGGTGCCATCCCTGCTGAGGGGCTGCAGGGCATGCACAGCATCCTGGCTCTGCCTCTGGGAGGTGCCAGCGGGGCTGCAGGGCATGCACAGCATCCTGGAGGGCAGGGATAGGTCACGGGGAGTTGCACAGGGGGTGTCAGGGCTGTCCCAAATCCCGGGGTTCCCTGGCTGCCCCAGGCACTGGCCAGCAATGAGCAGGCACTGAATAGTTTGTCACTGCCTGTGGGCTCCCTGGAAAAGCTTCCTCTTCCTGTGGATCAAGGGAAAACAAAGAATTTGGTTGTGGTTTTGCCTCCAGCCCCCCTGCACCCACCAAGGACGTGGCAGTCACAGCTCAACACCTGGTGCCTTAACTCTGGTTTGCTCCATCCAACACTCACTGGGTAAATATTACAGGATCAGCTCCAGTGTGCTCACCAAAGAGGGCACAGCTCCAAACTATGCTTCAAAGGCTTAAATGCAATAAGAAAAAATGTCTGTTGTATTGGGTGAAGCATCTTCAGCTGAGCATCCGAATTTTTATGGTCATTTTTAAATGAAAAAATAGGATTTGAGAAGTTTGTATGTATGAAACATCTGTGGGAGCACTGCTTAACCAGTTGGCACAAGGTGGATGTATCCTCTTTAGACATAATTTATACTTCCCTGTTAAGCCAAAGTCATTCTATTCACTATCATTACCCTAAGCTGGGTCCTTTGATGATCTCATAATTCCAAAATTACAATAGCCAAATAAGCCTTGATTAAAGCAGTCCCTGTTTTCAAGCCAAGCATATGTTAACACTGGAGAATGAAATAGTGGAGCTGCAGTGGTACTGGAGAACTGGGAATATCCTGAATCGCTGCTTGAGTTTCCTGAGGCAGGGTGTAAAATTTTACATTTGAAACATGCTCTGGAGCTCAAGGCTCCTCAAAGGATAATATTTATCTGGTTCTTGAATTTTATACCAGCAGAGTATTTATATTAGCCCAGGCATGACACCAGGTGACACTTTTTAGATCCCTGAAATGTCTGAGGCTGCTGTGGTACCATGTGGCAAACCCTGTGAAATAATTTTGATGAATCTCTGTTCTGGCTGTAAGTGGTTTTTGCTGTAACCCATCTGTGCTAGCAGAAACATCTTCATCTTCAGAGAATGTTTATTTTTGTCAGGTTCCTCAGCTTTCCCTGCTTCTTTTTATCTGAGATCACTTTTTGGAGCATTGCTCTGGAGATAACAATATTCTATTTATGCTGTTAAAAGGCCACTTAGATGAATGCTAAAAACTCTGCTTTTGGGCAGCCATTTGACATGGTGGGAAATGATACCTTTTTTAATGTTATCCATACCCTCTGTTTTGTGTGGCAAAACTCCATTTATCACAGTAGAGCTCCACAGCAGCCCATTAACCTTGCCCAGCACGTGCAGTTTTCCCTCACAAGGTGCAGTGTCACCTCCCTCGTGCTGCAGCAGTGCATGGTTCTGTCACTTGGTGGGATTTACTAGAGGAGCAATCCTCTTCCAGCTGGAGGAGATGGCAGGGAGGAAAATATTTTCCCATCTGGGCAGACTTGAGAGCAGCTCTGGAGCGGAGGGCTGTTAAAGCTGGGCTGTTAACAGTGTCATTTAACAAACTGCAGCAGGAGGATTCTCTGGAGCTCTGGGAGCAGCAGAATTTACCTTCCACTTCCCTCTCATATCCTCTGTGGCTGGAGCCAGAGCAGAGGGAAGTGTTTTCATAGCACAGGGAGCAAATGCTGCGAAGTGAGCAGGTAGGAGGAGGAGCAGTGTGCTGGAATATCGACTCAAGCATTTGGGAAGCCCTTAGAGTACTTGATTAAAACTTCCTGTAGTCAGCAAAGCTCCTGGTGAAGGCACGTGCAGCAAATCATTCATTACTTCTAAGCTTTGCTGCATCCATTGGGATGCAGGGCTGCATCTTTCTCTGGATAATTCCAAAACAGCATTTCTGGGATAAAGATGAGCAAATTTCCCAGTTAGCTGTCAGCTCTGTGACTTACTCCACTCCTACCCTTCACCGAGGCACTGGTGGTTTTATTTTCCTATCCAGATAATAAATTAAAAATTCTTGCTATCTTTTAATGTGGGTACAGAATTCAGGGAAATTGCCCAAGTCTCCAAGAGGAAGGAGCCTGGATCCCACAGCACAGACTCAGTGCTGAGCAGGGCCAAGTGAACACAGCGTGTATGATCCATCCTGTGGCCTCAGGGCCACTCTGGAGGGTGGCACAGGGACCCCTGGTCATTCCTCATGTCACTGTGCCCTGCTGAAGAGGCCTCTCATGGAAACCTGCAGGTGAATTCCCTGGCTCTGTTCATTAATGATAGCCCAGGTTTATTTTCTCCTTTGTCTTGTGTCACTAATCAAGCAGTAATTGAATTAGCTGGAAAGAAGGATAAGATAAATTACGAGGAAGAATAAACTGTGTGCACCTGAGGTCAGAAGGCTTCTAGAAAATTCAAAGTGAGAATTGGCTGGACTATAAATGAGATTTAGCAGGAGAATACCAAATTCTCTGGAGAATCAAGATGCAGAAGTGCATATTACAAATCAGCTGCGAAAATCCAGAGGTGTCTCAAACTCTTTGGGCAATCCCTTTCTGTTTTATGATGGGGAAGCAAAGGATTGCACTTACATTCTTTCCAACTGCTGTATTTGATGAAGGGAATTTCCCTGAAATTTATCTTCTCATTCTTGTGTGAATGGACTCTGCCAGAAAGATATTTTCCCTTCACTATTAATATTAAGGTAGTAAATTGTCTGTCCCTGTGTTAACTCACTTGCCTTCCTTTTTTTCCCCCCCTCTGCTTAGTCTGTAGTTAAAGTTCATCTTTCATGAAAACCATATGTTGGATTAAAGACAGGTTAATATTTTCATGCATTGTAATACACTCTATTACCTTCTCCATCACAGCCCATGTAAAAATAATTATTATTCCATGTGTCACTGTGAATAAATTTAGGATTCTTTAAGTCTCCTCTAGCAAGAGCTGATTTCTGACTCACTGGGCTCATTCTATTTTTATGTCAGAATCAGCCAAATATAAACATCTTAATTTTATAAAAGGCTTTTAAAAATATGAAAAATGCATGTTAAAAATAAATAGAAAATTAGGTAATTTGGAAAAATATTCAGGTAATGGCAGCAAATTATATAATACATTGAAACCCCTTAAATGAATGTAATGAAGGTGCAGTATAAAGAGAAATTCCAGTCTTAAACACTAAAGCAGACAAAGGCAGCAGTTTATACATTTGTATTTGCTCTTTTGAACAAAGATTGCAATTAGGTGACTTTTATGGGTTTATGAACTTAGCTTTTTGCAGCAAGTTTAATCTGATTATCCTGACTCCATAGCAAGGGCTGCATTCGATCAGTTCACTTGGTTGTTAATGTTCTCTTCCCATCAAACCTCAGCTGTGGCTGTATTAAATAAAAATACAGAAACTGGTATGGTAACCTCACCATCTGCTATGCAGCTTTGGTTTTTGTTCTGGAGTTGGGGTAGAAATGCATCACTGGAAATCGTGGGTTAAGTCGCTGAAATTAGATGGGACCCCTGCCGTCTAATCCATAGGAACCGGCCAATTCTTTAGAGTTTTCTGTGTTTGATTAGTTGTACTGTAATTAAAGAAATTACCAATAGTCTTCTGTCTGGAAGTGATTAACCCACCAAGTGCTCATACCTATATTCTCTAAGCATCCTCAAATAATATAAGGCTTCATTCATGTTCCTTAATAAGGAAACAAATGAAAATTGTCTCCAGCCTTAATTCTGTGGCTTGTGTGTGACAAGCTGTTCTGCCTTGTGCTCACTGATGGCTGTTCAATTGTTTGTGATTATGCTGCATTTTAATTACAGAGCTGAAATGCTATTTGTAGAAATGGAACGTGCAGCACAGCCATGAGCCACGGAGGGAGAGAAATCAGATAAGGATGGGAGCCACCTGAGCAAACAAAACCTGGCACACTGACCCTGCACACTCGTGGGGACGGGGGTGGGATTGCTTGAATGATGCCTAAATTTCTCCTGGCCTCTGCAGCACCAGGGTTTTCATTCACTGAGGGACAAAAAGGACCAAAACCTGGGGGATTTTGTTTATCCCGGCAGGGATAAAGCCCAGCAACCTTTCCACATTCTGGGAGAACTCATCTCCTTTTCTCCAGAAAGGGGCAAAAGAAGAAGGGCCAATAAGGCAGTTTTGCCTCGTCTGTCCTGGCTTTGTTTCCACACTAAATGAATTTTTGTACCTGCCTGGAGCATGGGCTGTGCCCTGCACATAGGGAGGGATAGATACCTCCTGTGACATTCCCACATAGATACCTCCTGTGACATTCCCACATAGACACCTCCTGTGACATTCCTACAGTCTGTCATTTAACTCTTCCTAGCATAAAATGTAGATAAAACCAAGGTAGCCTCTCAAAAATGTGCAAATTATTACAACTTCCTTAAAATAGGTAGCATAGTATGTCACAGGTTGATAAAGAACCAACAGATGACACGTACAAAATTTCAAGAGTTTCTTTGAGACCACAAAAATCACTGTACAAAATTTCTGAATTATAAATTCTGTAAATGAAATTTCTTCTTTTGATTCACTATAGATTATATGCAGCAGCTTTTCAGTGGTTCCTTGAAAGGGATTATTCTCATGGAATATTTTTTTTACCTTAAAAATCACTCCAGTTTTCAGTCTGAACTTGTATCCATGTTGTCATTGATGTCTCAGCTGGATATTGCAGGAGAGAGACACTGCATTGGGAAAGCTTTAAAGAGAAGCATTTCCTAAGCCAAGGATTTTTATCTGCAGCATTGCACGGCACAAAAACTTCTGCATAGACCAGTTTAATTTGACAAATAGGGATATAAATGCTATGGGAGGCTTGGATGGACTTGTAATATTAAGGAAGAAACCAGACATGAATCAGGACCTGTGCTGAATCCCAAATCTATCTTAACCAACTGATGCATCTCCTTAATTTTCATAGATTTCAAACAGCTCAGCTCCTCCACAGCCCTTTGCTGAGATGCATTTTGGTTGAGTTCATCAGAGTTTGTGTTAGTCTGTAATATGTATGTAATGGGATTTTACAGGAAATAGAATTTATGGCTTCATTTCCTGTGCCATGCAAATGGAAGTTCTGTGTAATTCATACAGGAAAATCTGCTTAGGCAGCATTTGGCATTGGCTGCTGCTTGCCCTCAGGCTGTAGAAATAAGTGAGAGACTGGCAAATCAGACAGGTACATTTGTGTGGGAAATGTCACATTCTGTCCCTCCCCTGCACTCACTGAGGGATCAGTGGGAGCCAGGATCTTGTGGGATCCTGCCAGGTGGACACGAGCATTTTGCACTTGCTGGGCCTTTGAGCAACATGTATTCACTGAGAAAAGAGGAGAGCAGGGATGCTGTGGAAATAACCTGACTTTCTGTGGGCTGGGAAGCCATGGGGATGCCAAAATGGGATGGTCTGGTTTGCACCCCTGAGCCTCTTCTGTGACCACCCCGTGGCACCGAGTGCTTCCGGGCCCTGGAGAGTGGAAAGCAGAAATCAGGGATGGAGGGAAGTTTCCTGGTGGGTCTGAGGTGGAAAAGGGCAGTTGAGAGCTTTTGCCAAAACCCCTCAATTCATGGCAAGGTAGTGGAGGCATTTCTGCCTAGAAATATAAAGTGTAGAGGGGTTGTTAGCTTGTCTCATCTCACACACAAAACTGCAGCAAAATGGGAGCTAGGGAAGATGCTCAGCCTCCAAAACAAACTCCTCATCTTTGGTTTGCTCTGTTTTGCCTGCTTTGGTTGAAAATCCTCGGGAGGGAGAAGCTCTCACCATGAATTACGCCGTGCTTAGAACAGCCTGTCTTCATCATGGCTGGTACTTCTAGGAATTGCTGCTTTTCCAAGGGAATCCACATCATGGAGAAATAATAATACTCATCCTTACTGAATGTCCTTTCCAACACTGCAAGGACTAAATGGAAATAGAGAATAAAGCTACTTTTCTGGTTCTAAAAATAATTCTTCTGGGTCATGTGGAAAATCATCGTGGAGGTTATTTGTGGGAGTTCAAATGTTCAGTTGTTCTGCTTTCCTTTTCCTAGGAATTGCTGCATGGCTGAGTGTCAGCCTCTAAAATTCTCAAAAAGCTCATGAAAAGAGCTGCTCTGTTTCCTTTGGAAAAACTGGATGGCAGTGGAAGGAGAGAAAAAAAAAGTGTTAGAATGTTTCAGCTTTACTGGGATTTGGAAATAGAGTTTAAGATTTACCTGTTTGTGTCACAACTCAAACAGGACAAGAAATTAATTTGGGGATAGAATTAATTATTTTTAATGTATTCCACCTATAGGACTGCTCAGGGCTGGAATGTCAGTGAAAAATCATGAGGTTTTCCTTGAGAAACAATGCCATTCCTCAAAGGTTGGTAGTGTGCAAGAAAGGAAGCTAATGGAGCACTTTCAAATTAACAAATACTTGTTTCTCATTCTAGAGTTGAGAGTTTTCTGCTTTTAAGTTGTCCTGATGTCACTCTTGAAATGACTGTTAAAATTAAGCTATGAGTTCATTGCATTTATTTTATATTCTTGGTTGTAATGGAATGGAATCGACTTTGCTTCAGTGTGAATTTTTTAAATAAAATAATATTAAATTAAGGAAGGGCTGTTTGAGATGCTGAACCATGGGGGCACAGCCACCAGGGAGAGTCTGGGTGGGCCTTGGGGACAGGGTAAGGTTTGCCTGAAAAAGTGATGGGTTTCCTGAAAGCTGCTGGCAAGGGCAGGATGCTGAGGCAGCAGGACTGCTGACCAGCAATTCCTGCACTCTTACATGGTTGCCAAAATGTAATAAATTTTTTTATAGTCAAAGGTTGAAATAGGAAAAAAAAAAAAAAAGTAAAGTGAATCAGCGCCTGTCCAGTGTGGAGCAAGTGGTTGCTAAAGCAGTTGTCAAACCACAGGTCATCAGCTCCACAGTTTGCAGCTCTTTCTCTGGAATAAAAGGAAGTCAGAGCTAAAGAAGCAGCAGAGAGGTTCCTTCTGGGTACACCTACACTTTAAAAGGCTACCTTACTCTTTTTAGCTCATATACCAGCATGTATATTTAAAAGATAAATGAACAAATCAAGACAGGGGCTCCTAGCCTTTTGCCCTCTGTAATCTTTTTATTTTTCCAGAACAAAATGTCTTTTTAAGCCAGGGAGTTATCTCATATATGGGAATTCCTGTGTCCTGGTAACAAGAAAGGGAGATGGGACAAAGTTAGCAGGACTAGGAATGGTAGGAAGCTATATAGCCAGTTTTAATTTTCTCCAGCTCTGTCCTGTTTCTTGTGAGTGTCACATGTTAACAGAAGTAGAAAAAAATTGGTTCTGTAGCCTGAATGTTGCATTTTTTGTAATCTGTTTTCATGGAAGAAAAAACTCTGATGTTCCTGTAAAACTTTTTACATCAAATAAGGGAAGAAATCAGCTCACCTGTCAATGCTCATCTTGTTCCCAGCACAAACAGTTCATCTCATGCTCTTTGCTGTGTGCTGTGCAAGGATGAGGGAGTGGGACAGCAGAGCACTGCTCGTTTGGAGAAGAATCTGCTGTACAAAAATTGGAGGGATCAGCCTCAAACTTTCAAATCTATTTCTTGATACCTGTCAGCTTCAGGAGCACAGCATTTGCTTTTCTGCCTCTTTGTCATGTCAGCAGGCTGAGAAGAGGCTGAAATGAGCTGATTGTCTCACTCTTGGGAAAGATCGAGGCACAGCCAACAAATAACAAGCACAGAAATATGAACACCTGACAAGCTTTGTCTTCTCCCTTAATAAACTTCCCTGGCTCTAAGTTCTAGTCTGCCTAGGTACACATTTAGCAATGATGTTCACAGAGCTGAAAAATGTTTGCACTATGAGATATAACTGCTTATCATGTTATCCAAGCCTGATAATAGATGTGCCACCCTGGGAGCCAGAGGTTTGGGGCAGAGGAAAGATCACTTAGTTCTAAGTAAGACTAAATGCTGAAGGGATTTTGGCTTACTAAAACAGCCATAGGCAGGAAAAAAATTAAGATTTTACCAAAGAAATATCTGTGGGGGGGAAAGTTTTACTACTGTCTTTTTTCTTGGCTTCTCAATTATATAGAGGGACTGGAGAATAATTACTGAGTAATTTGTAGTGAGAATTGGCCGTGTTCTGCTGTGTTAGATGTGTGTGCAGCATTTCTTCCGTGTCTTCAGCCAAAGCTTTCTGTGGTGCTGCTGCTGGTGAGGATGCTGAGTCCCAGGGGATGAATATTCACCATTCCAGGCATGGCCTTTGTGAAGCTGCTCTCTGAATTAGGCCCAGTCCTGCTAGAGGAGCCCTGGAAACTCAGGAGACCTCACTTAGGATCTCACTGGGGCCTTGGGCTGACTGCTGGAAATTCTCCTTTCCATGAGCAGTTTAAACCCCGTGGAAAACTCCCAGTGACTGTGCAGGGATTATCCATTTGTGGAAAGTTATTTGGAGGGAGGTGCATTCCTTGGCAGGACAGCTGGCAGTGGGTCTGGGCAGTGCTGAGGTCTCAGTCCTGGCTGTGGATTTTTGTTGGTCTGAGTCTGTCCTGTGCCACATGCAGTGGGAACGCTCTCTGTGACTACAGCTTGCACTTTCTATTTTAGTCCCATAAAAATAATCATAAAAAGAAAGCAAGGCCTGAGTGCATAGGTGTTTTCAGATATTAGACCCCTTGGGCCACATCACGTTTTTGTCTTTGTGCAGTTCTGCTTGAGAAGCACAAACCCAGCATGACCTGTCTTTTGTCAGGACCTTTGGGCTCCCAGGTGAGGGAAGTTGCATTATAAATGGAGCAGTGTTTTCATTAGTTTTATGAGCATTGTTATTAATTGTGCTCTTTTTCTATTTTAATGCCTTATATTTCTATTTATATTTGTTTTGTGATCTCATTTATTGGTGTATTTGCAATAATATTCCAATATTTAATTTGGAGGTAAAGTGGAAAAGTCCTCATGCTAGTTCATTTAAAGAACATATTATCTGCTGTCTGCTCAACACATTTCCTGTGATGCTTCAGACAGAGAACCCTGTGCTGCTTTTACATTTAAGAGTTTGCTGGTGAAAATACACCTCTCCTGAGGTTATTTAAAATCAGGACCTACATTTCTCACCTCCCCCTGTTGTCTCACATACAGAATCCCATCTGATACTGCTGTGCCAGAAAATGTTAGCAGATAAAGTGCAGAGCAGGTCAGGGTATTCCTAATTCAGATTAATGACCCCATTCCGCTGCCTCCTTAGCAGGAAATTAGAAAGTGCTGGGAAGGAGAAAATAGCGATTCATAACACGGGGCTCTCTGTATTGGCACTTGCACTCATTAAAGCCAAGATATTGTTTTGATATAAAATAATTGAGCCTGACTTATTTATGGGATGTGGCTCATGGAGATTCCTCCAGAAGACTGCTGGCTCAATGTCTGAGTCCCCCTTCCTGAGGACGAGCTGGCCTTCTCCTGAATTCCTGCTCATAGGACATGAGTTTCTATTAAAAAGTAAAATTTTTGCCTGGCTAAATGGTCCCAGCTCAAGAGCATTTAACTCCAGCCCAGCACAAAAGGATGGAATTCTCCTTCAGAGAGCAATATCCACACGAGTCACACAGGCATGGGGTAGGAAGGAGCTCGGTGATGTGTCAGGCGAGACTGGGAAGAGGCCAAGGTGTGCATGAGCTTGGATTTTCAACTGTCAGCACTGGCACTGGCAATCTGCAGTCTGCTGAAATCCTGTGGCAGGTCTGTTAGGTGTCTCTTTTGACTCTGGGTGTGGCTTGTAATCTTCAGGGACTCTACTCACCAGATACTCCAAGGTGGCCCCGTGCACAGCTCAGTGTTGCCTTGATTGAACACTGAGGTCAGAGGCCAGCAGGAGCCAGAGGTCCCTGCAAACCCACCCCATGCACGGGCCCACTGAGCTCTCTGCCTCTGTGTCATGAAGACAAATGCATTTTTTAAAATTCTCCCAATGAACTAACATTCATTTTCTGGTGTCTCTTCCTTCTTTATTGTTTCCTAATGAGCTTCATTCCCATCACCTCTAGCCTCCTGCTTCCCACCCTGCATTTACACCCTGGCATGGAAGAGAAGCAAATTGAACAAATTAATTAAGTTGGCCTGTCTAATGAAATGGTTTTGGTGACTTCTGGGTTTTTGCCTCTTGCTTTTTACAGGAATCTCCTATAAATCTTTAATAGCCACAATTGCTGGGCTTTTTATCTTCATAGTTGGCAAGAACATCACATTTTCTTTGTATAGTGTCTCAGACTTAACTGAGAACACTTCATTCTCTGTCTATATTTATATTTATATTTGTATTTATTTATATTGGTATATACATATATGCTACATACATGTGTGTATTTTTCCTCTTTATTTTTATATTTATAGTAGCCATTCTGCCTTCTTGTTTATTTTTTTAGCAATGGAATTTTCATAAACATGCTTTTCAGGAGCTATTTGGAATAACAGCTGCTTCTTAGGAGCGGGGATCTGTGCTGTTACAGTCCCCAAAACCTCCTCTTGACCCTGGACTGGTCAGGGTGGATTTTTACTCCTGTTCTTCTCATGCTGCTTTGTTTGCTCTTGGACAAATCAAGAATGGTTCAGAGTCAAGCGTTAGCTAGATCATTATTTTCTTACTCTTGCAAATGACACAACTTCTAACACAGCACCACTCTTACCAGATGAAAGTGCCATGGATTCTTTCCAAGGAATATGTGAACAATTTGAAATTCCTCTGCTGACACTGCTTTTACTGAACCTTTCCCCTTCCAGTCTGCACTGTGTTTTCACTTTGAAGTAATAAATACATACAGGCCTTTGGTATCTGGTTACCTTTCTTCCTTTTTGTTCCACAGCTCATCACTTCATCATACCTGAAAAAAGTGATGCTCCTGTGAAGTGCAGCTTGTATAAAACACTGTTCTGGTGTGAAACAGAGCCTGAAACTTCCATGGTGGTTCATGTAAGGACTTACATGTCACTTGTTCAAATCCCAGTGGGAACCTGATTCAGCTGCCAGTGTTGTTACCCTGTAAACTTCAGTGGTGTTATAGCACAATGAGAAATATCAGTTTTAAACTCATCCTTCTGTGCCATTTAATTCACTGCACATAAGCATGTCCAGGAGGAACAGCACGAGATTTTGTTCTTGCTCCTTCCATGGCAGAGATTATTGTGCAGTGTTTTGCCATTCTGCAACCAGAATGTGTAGAGATGGATGATAAACAGGGGGAAATGATTATTTTACACACTTGATACATTGTAGTGAGTACAATGGGTTCATTTCAGTCCCTGGGTGTGCAGTTGCTAATACAGTCTCAGAAGGAACAAAGGAGATCCAGACTAAAACAAAAGCCATCAATTGAGAGTTGTTATGGAAAGAAAGAAATTCGCAAAAATTCTTTCAGCTGCATTCTCTTTCTATCCTTGTGTGTTTTTTATGTGCTCTTGGTGTCTTTATGTGTTCCTCCTACCCCAGTGATAGAAAGGCCATAAGAGCTCCCTGTGGGGAACTTAAAATGCCAGGAAGTGCTGCAGAAGTCACGAGCTAGGGCAGTGCTGGCACAGTGTTCACCTCTGGAGTCAGACTTGCTACTTGGAATGCTGCATATCACTGGTGGGTTTATTTGTGCTTGTTTTCTTTTAGTTTGAGATACCAAAAAAATATTATCTATGCTGAGAAGAGTGGCAAGGGTGCCCTCACCTCTAGTGAGATTCATTAGTGGACAATTTCATTAGTCCTTCTGCACTCAAGTTCACTGGCTCCAGCTTTCTTAGTTGAAGGACCCTTTTCCTGTCTGGAATTTCCTGCACTCGAGGCAGTAAAAATTTAGCTGGTTTTGGGAATTTTGGGAGCAGTTTGCACTCAAAAACTGGCACTAGGACTTAACAGAGGAAGCACTGGCAGTGGTTGCTGAGATGGAGGGTACCTCACAGGATGAAGGTGAAATAATTTGTTAAAAGCTGCTGTGCAGCTAGTGGCCTGGGAATGATTCAGCCTCCTGGTGCCAGTTCTTCCCAGTGCCTCCCAGTCTACAAACAAGGGTGTTTGACCTCACAAAGGCCTAAATTCAGCAAAGCCTAGATGTTGTCACCACATAGCTGTCATGGCTCAGGAGGATCAGTTCCCTCACTTGTGCCTCAGAATGCTTTGGAAAGGGGCCCTCTAGGTAATGTAATAGTTTTGTAAGGAATAATCCAATCTCTTTAGATATTTAGGAAGAAGCCAAATAAGGAGGGAGACAAACCAAAATAAAAATAGCATGGGGGTTTTTGTCAGTTTTCTTCAGGAAAAGAAGCCCTGACAGCTCTGTGTTCAACATGTCTGACGTTTACTCACTTCATGGGAGCTGGCCCTGCAGAGAATATGTATTTATAGGGATGTGTTAACACGACTTTGCTTTGCACACACTACTGATTTAGATGTCTAATTTAGGAGCACTCTCTGTCGTCAGCAGAGCCTAAATGATGGTCCCTGAGCTCCCCCCTGAAAGGAGGCACCTTTCTCCAGCGAGTTCAGAGCGACCTGAGTTTCCTAATTTAGGCCCATAAGCCACGTGTGCAGTGTGTGAGCCTTGAGTAAACAGCACTCAGGGATTAAGGGCTGGCCCTGGCACTGCTTCCCCCCACAGGCAGTGAACTCTGGAGATCAGTGTGTGGCTGAAGAGAAAGATCATCTTCCTTCCCTGCTGGATGTAGCCAGATCCACAGGCCTCAGTGACTCGAGGGCAGACACACACTTGCGTAGGAGCATGCCCAAAATACCATTTATTCAGTGAGGGAAAAGGGAACTCCCTGCCCTGGACCCAGCTGTGCATGCTCAGCCTCAGGTGGCAGGGCAGGTAGAGGCACAGCCCCTGCAAGCTGCTGAGTGCACAACTGGCTACCATGGCTGTTATCCTGGGATGAACAGAGCTGCAAAAATTAAAAAGGGAAGAAAACTCCACCCCAAAGCAGCCCCCACCGCTGCAGAAGTGGAGGTTAATAAAGTGAGGACCAGGAGGAGCCTGTGTACCCCTGGCTCCTCCATCTGCCTCAGCCAAGGGCTTTTCCTGTGACCCTGCACAGATTGTGGAGCTCTTGCTGCTTCTCCACCTCTCTGCAATGAGAATGATTTTATTCACAGAAGGTGATGTCACGAGATTGTTGGGAGGGGATGTGACTCAATGTTTGTATAATGCTTTGAAGATGAAGAGTGCTAAGTATTGTTATTTGAGATGGCAACAAAATAAAACAAAATATGTTCAGTGCAGCTGTTCGAGCCAAATCCATTTTCAGTTAATCTTCCAAGCAGGAATTCAAAATCAAAGTAAAAATCCTTGCCAACTGGAACTTTACAGCTTGATGGGAAAGTTAGAAAGAAATTAATTGGGTTTTAAATAGTTGTAACTGTATTGTGATGGAGCGTGGAGGGCTCATCTACTCCTAATTGCCAGTCAGTTTGGAACTGGGAATTAAGGCTCTCTCAGGGGAATCTTTTTTTCAGAAAAGGAAAATAGTTGGGCTGTCTTGCATGGCACACTGTATAAACTGTCAGAACTCTGAAAACATGTGCTTTTTCCACTTTATGCTGCCTTTTTGCAGTAATGCAAACCAGCAGAAGTTGTGGAAAGCAATGAAACTGCCAAATGCCACCACAGAGCTCCTTGGGGGAATCGCTGTCCCCTCCCAGCCAGCTCAGTCTCTGATCCTGCCCCAGAGGGTTTCTCCAGTAGGGCAATGGTTCTCCTGGCCCTGGGCAGCCTCTGTCTGGAATAATCTGGGATCAGGTGCTGTGCTGGCCCCTCCACATCTGCTCCTGGTTGCTCATACAGGGGTCCATGACCAGAGGATTTTCCCTTTGGATCAGGGGTGTCAGTAACCTCACAACACTCACAGTGTGATAGAGCAAATTTGCTCCCCTTTAGCCCCTCTCCCCTCAATTTTGAGAACACAGAATTTCCTGTGCTGAATCAGACTAATGCTTCAGCGTTCCAGCAGCAGCTGACCTAAGACTCCATTAAGGACAGATGTGCTTCAAAATTGTTTCTACCTCGTGGCTGATGTTTCAAAACATGAGACCAAAAATCTGCTTCCTGCAGTGTGTCTATAAAAAGGACACAATAACACCTTCACTTCCCAGGAGCAGTGCTGAGCCCGGACTGTTTGCAAAACACTTTCAAGTCCTGGACTTAAATTAGCAAAGCTCAACTATTTTTACCTCCCAAAGACCTGCCCCTTGCAAGGAAATGTACATTTGATTTAGAGTTTTTCCTGATGTTCAAAGGGGACTTGGACGTGTGTCTCAGCCTCTTGTGTTTGATGGGATTTGTGCATGTGAAGCACCTTCATAAGAGGGTCATTCATTACTTCTCACTTTGAGTGAACTCACTGTTTTCCAGCTAAACCATCCTGTTTGAGTTCTGCTGTTCTGTGCAGAGGTATGCCTTCACATCTCAGTTTTTGTTTTCTTAATACTTTTGAAGTTACTTGTTCCTAAAATACGACTCTCAGTAAACATTTCAGCGCTTTAATTTGGCTTAAATTTACGCTTGAGTATTAAAGTTCCAAAATAGTTTTATGAGCAAATAAAAATACGATGGCTCTGAGAGCCTTTCTTTTCAATATCTTTTAGTTATGTTAAACTCTGTACTCAAGTAACTGCCTTATAAACAGCTTTATATTGCACTCGATTGCAAGTCATTGGAACAACATTCTGTAATGGGTTGCAAATGGCATAATATTATGTGCTCCAGTTTCTGCAGCCAGAATGAACAAGATCATTGGAAAGGTTGGTGATAAAAGTGGACATAAAAAAGATAACCTTAAATCTAAACCCTCTATATCACAAGTAATAGAACAAAGTTAAAAAAAAACGCATATATTTTTCTTCTCAGAGGCAACATGAGCCAGCTCAATCCTGCTTGCTGAAATGCTTTTTTCTTATCATATTCCAAGTAAAATTTTTATTTCCTTTAAAGCTGTGCTTGCTGTGAGAAAAAAAATGATTGCATAAATAATTTTTCCTCACCTTTGGAAAGCTGATTCTCTCTGAGAATCAATTAGTTAGCTGATAGAAAAAGCCTGGATCTTATATTCTGGAACACTTAGTGGGCAGAGCAGTGTTGAAACACCCGTGGCAAATGTCCCTTACTTGAGGTCTGGCAAAATTAAAAAGTGCAGCAGAGGACTGACATTTTTCCCTTATTCTGTAAATAAACCTGTATAATTAGATGCTTATATTTCTTTCTGAGGTGTAAATCTTTTAGATATGTATGAATGTTGCCATCAGCTACAAAATAGGAAACAGCAGAAAAGAAGGATATTTTGCAAAATCTTGATTGCAAAAATGTCATCAAGTCACTAAAAGATATTCATCTTTTCCAATTATTATCTTGAAAACCTTGATGTTTCAAGTGCTTTCTGAAACACATCCAGAAACTTATGTGACCCAGTTCCACATGGTGCAGCCTCTTATGCCCCTCCCAAAAAATAAACCTCAAACCCACCAACAAAATACCTTGCCTGAGAAGTTTTGACAGAAAATAAAGCATTATTAAGTAAGGGACATGTGTGCCTGCTTTGTGTGGGCAGTGTTTCGGGTGTCAGCTGTTTGGTGATCATACATTTTAATTCAGGAAGGGCACAGTGATGTGTGCACTTTACTTGAGCTTGTTCTCCCTTGTAAGCCTAATGAACTTATCCAGCCCCACAAGCAGGAACAATCCTGTCAGGTCCCTTTGCCAGCAAACTCTGGCACAGATCATTGAGCAGACAGTGTGAGATGGCATCACTCAAGAGAGGGAATTGTCCTATCCTGTAGAAATCCAGCTACTGATTTTAGTAAAATACAGTGCTCTAAGCTGGGGCATAGTTTCCTCCTACCTTTCTGTGAGGAAGGCGATGCACTGGGGGAGAAAGATATTTCCCAGACACATTTCTAGGAACAAATGCTTTTGGAGGTGGCTACATCACTCAAGTTCTGGCTCTCCTAGTGCTTATTTTATCAGCTGCTCTCAAGCTTATGGGCTGCAGCTGGATGGACTGTGGTCCTTTTGGGAAATGTGCCTTGGTTTTATTTCCTCACAGTTTGAGAGCTGTAACCATGAGTTACTGCACAGTCACCTTTACATGCGCTGCACCGCATTAAAAGCAAATTGCCCAGGTTTTGGTTTTTATTTTGATTTGATTTGACTTGCGCAGACTTTCCTGACTTGTGTGCAAGAGAAGAGAGTGAGGCAGGAAGATCAGGTGGCAGTTTTCACAGGGATGGTCCCAATGGTTAGAGCAGCAGTCGAGGATCAGGATTTCTGTCCTTTCCCTGCCTCAGCCATGGCTCCTGTCACTGAGACCATTCACCTCCTCTTGCTGAGCTCCTGTTCACAGGGATTTCTGTCTGACACAGTGTGACAGCATTGACTCTGGTGTGGTGCTGAGGGAATGATGCTAAAGCACGGACTCGGACAGGAATCCTGTTCTTCTCTGATCTGCCTGTAAGCCATGCCTGAGCTTCCATCCTCTGCCAAACAGTAACGTAACCCTGTTTTTTTTACAAGGAATCCCTTCAGTGGGGAACCTCAAAGTGGCCAGCAGTACAAAACATCATGTGCAATGTCCATACACAAGAAAGGGGTGCGTGAGGGGAAACCCTGTAAAATGGCAGGAGTTTCTTGGGAATCACCCCTGGAAGTGGCTCTTTATGGGAGTCACAAAAGGCGTGGGCCTTTCTCTGGGGAGGCAAAAAAAATTTCTCTGCACTCGCTTTCTGTGGTGCTATTGCCTCTTTGCCAGTGCCGGAGAGGAGGCCGGAGGAGAGGGATGCTCCAAAGGCCGTTAAGGAGCACGGCCTGAAGTGAAGCCCCTTTTTTCTGTGGAGATCAAGCAGGAGGGAGTCTCGGGCTGCCGGAAGAGTGCTGATGTACATATTTATGTAAGTGTAAAATTTGTGTGTATTTTATACGTGCCGATGTCATTGGGGCCGGCGCGCTGAGGCAGCACCTGTGTGCGGGCGCCACCTGCCGGCCGCAGGGCCCTTCCCGCCTTTTTTCCCGCCCTTTTCCCCGCCGCTCTCTGTGGGACACGGGGATGAGCCCTGAGGGGATTTGGTGAGGAGGGAGCCGCCCGGGCAGGCTGCAGGTATTTTGAGCTGTGGGCGATGTCCACATGCCCTGTTACACGTCACTCACATTTATCCCTCCTTATTTTTAAGTTTTTCCAAGGGAGAGCCAAGCTCTGAGCTCCAGAGGAAACATCCTCTGTGCTGTGGGGAGATTCCCCCTCAGGGGAGATGCCCGATCATCCCTCAGTGTCTCTGACTGAGTTAATGCCAGCAGGGATTTCTCTCAGGGCACCCTGTTCTCCATTAGCTGTTATTCCCACACAGGGTTGCCCTCCCGGTGCTCCCAGCCTTGGTCTCTGCTCTGTGGTGCTGAAGTCACACTTTTCCAGCTCTCTCTGTTGGGAGCACACGGCCACAAAGGCCTGTAATGCCCTGTGTACCCTGTGGGCACAGCAGGCCTGAAGCAGGTAGTCCTCAGTCCGGGGTCTGTGAGCTGGGGATGCATCCACAGGGTCCTGGAGAGCTGAGCCATCCTCTCAGATCCCACTCGCCCCATGGAGTGACTGGCTCCGTGTGGGCACGTCTGGATAGGTGGCAAAGGCTGAGGAAGAAAAGTCTGGGTCAGAATTTCTTCACAGACAGGTACAGCACAAGTTTACTTAAGCTGTATTTGACTTACCTGTATAAAAGCCAGAGAGGAATGTAGCTCTTGGCTCCTCAGTACTATTATGTTTTATTTGATGCTTGATGTCTAATTTTTGCCATTTTAGTGCTCATATTAATTATTTTTGAAAATTTCAACGAGTAGGTCCAGGGGTTGGTTTGTTTGTCTGTTTATGCCCAGGTGATGTTCACAAAATAACAAACCCATGCAGTTCACTGAGCTGACTGAAGTCACTCCACTGCTGTTTCCCTGCTTCCCATGCAGTACTTCTCATGGACAGATGAGGCTGCTATGGAATTGGTTATTTCAGCTGGGGGAGTGATATTTAGGGGACTGTCCCCTCCCTGCTTGATCCTTGCTGAGGGCTCTGACAAGCCTTCACACAAGTAGTTAGTCCTGCCTGGCTTCTTCTAGTCTAGGTCACCATAAATTGTAATAACAGAGGGCTTGGAGGCTTTAGGTGATGCTGAAGGTGATCAGGAGTTTCACAGTGTGACACCTGTACCAGTGTTCCCCTGTTCTGTGCCAGTGTCACCTCGCTGCCACGGGCCCATCCAAACTTTGGTTTGCATTTAGAGGGCACTGGGCTGCCTTGAGAGCTGCTTCTCCCTTCTGCCAAAACATTCCTGCCTGGACTGCTCCTGCTGTTTTTTACCATAACATTAAGCTTGTATATATTAGAGCACTGTCAGCTGAAATCCCTGGCTCCACCACTGACTTTCAAATTTGTAGCCTGGTCTTAACCTTAGCACAAGCAAATGCTTTTTTAAGTTGTTTTGCAAGTTTATGATTTAATGACATCACCAAATTTCTGGCTGATCAAGAACTTTCCAGAAGCAAACAATAAATGGCAACAAAGCATATCCTTGAAGTAGATTTTATGTACAAAAACTGAGCATTAGCAATTTCATTTTCAGTAATGAGATAAAAACCCACAGAATCAGCTTTTAGGATCAAAGATACATCTTGTTCTACGCATAACAACACATAGTATGGGATGATGATGTACAACAAGCAGCACACCTGACACCCCCTCAGTGAAAAGCAGTGTCTCCAGGCAGATTTGGATTAATAAGAGTACCAAACAGTTCAGTACCAAACTCTTATAAATGCAAAAGAAAATCAGGTTGTATTGTCCCAAGGAAGAGCATCTAGTTAGAGCAGACCCAAATGTTATTTTCCCCCAAGGGAGCATATTGAATGAACCACATTATTCTCTAGATAATGGACAAAAACCTTCTTTATTATGAAAACTTTATGCCCTTTCATGAACATTAATAATGCTGGGGATGTGTGGGTGGGAGAGCAGGTGGGTAGGAGTGCTAAATGGGAAAGCAAAAAGCAGAGTTATGAGGCTGTAATTTCTTATGAAATATTGCTCCATATGATACCTCTTTGCTTTAGAATATTTTTATAGAAGAGAAATACTTTGCATTTCCTGCAGTCTTCAAGTTTTTGCTGGATTTTGTGACTGCAGTACTTCTGAAAGGCAGTGGGGATAGCTTAGGAAAGCCTTTATTTATCCCAGTGATGTACAGTACCAACAGCAGTGGAAATTTCCTTGTGCTCTGGGCCAGTGCCTGAATCTTGTCTAAAATAATCTCCTAGGCTCAGAGCAATATCCCTGCCCAGCTCTCCCAAGATGGGACTCGTTGCTGTTCTTCCAAAACCATTTTCCTGGGCTGTAGAAATTGGGGGGTTTTCCCTCATTATCCTCCTCAGGGGTCCCAGGGTGACAGTGGCACACAGGGATGGATTCAGGGGGATTCCTAGGGAGGGCTCCATGGCAGAGTACCTGGAGCCCTTCCATCTTCTGTTTGCTTGGAAAATGCTGTCATTGAATCTGATTCCTACATTGTGGCTACCAAATGTTTCTGTTTCACAGCTCTGGCTCGTGTGGCAGCAATGGCACTGGAGGTTTTTTCCAGTTTCAACCTGTTTGCCTCACTATTGCTGTTGTAAAATTGTGAAATATTCCCCACTGTTACTAGTAAGGGTTTAGGACTGTCCTGTTCATGAGAATTCCAATGAGAATTTCCATCCAGGGTTCAGAAAACTTTACTAGCACACTTCTTTCATCCACAGTGTCCAGAAACTCTTTTATGGAGTGATCAGATTGAAACTTGTCTTCATAGTTGCACAGTTTTTTCATGGCTGAAAGTAAAATCCAATGAGCTGGAAAATTCAGTATATAGACCTCCCCAGCCAGCTTCTGTGTAAATTAAAGAAAGACTCCATTTTAAAGAATAATAACATTATAAAAAAATAATTAACACAAGAATGAATATTTGCAGCCCTATTAGTCAGAAGCAAGAGAGGTAATGAGCAAGATTAAAATCAGTGCTGGCCTTTCCTGTTAGAAGTTTATGGGCATTTAATGAATTTAAATGGGAAAAGGAAGCTGATAATTGAATTATTCCTAAGAACTTTATTCAGCAGGGTTTGAGTGATTGCTGTTGGCTTTCACTGCTGTGCTCCCCTTTGTCACCTCAACCTGTGCTCTGGAAGCACTGGATCTATATTTCTTTATGTAATCAGGCAAACATGAGAGGTGTGCTATTGATTGCATTGACTGGGAGCGTGTAACCAGCACCAGGGGAAGGGCAATGGAACAGGAACCAGCTGCTCAGAGAGGCCACAGCCACCTGAAGAGTTGCACAGGAGCAGAGAAGTCATTTGAAAAAGGTAACTTTTTACAGAGGCTGGAGAAATGCTTTTGGCCCTCCACATGTAACACTCAACAGTTGTATGGGGATGTGTGGGAAAAAGAGATTCCTGTAGGAAAAAGAGATTCCTGCAGGAAACTCTGGCTGGGCAGTTTGCACTGGTCCATAAAGGAAGGCAGAGAAGAGCAGAGCAAAGCAGGCTCAGCCTACACAACTAGCAGGGAAAATGCTGCAACCTGAATTAATTTTCATTAAAAAGGTGCGTGGAACAGCAGGAGGACAAACTGCAAGTCTCTGCAGATGGAAAGGGCACCAGCAGGGAAAATGCTGCAAATTGGTGTTTTGGAGAAAAGGCAAATGCATTCACCCTGTCAGCTGTGGGAGGTTTCTGTTTATTGCAGGCTGTGTGTGGTAGCTAATGTGTGTGGGTCCTCGTGGCTTTGGGGATTGTTAGTTTGGGTTGGGCTTAGTACCTGAAAACCCTCAGAAACTGTTGGAAAAATCTAACAACTGTGAGTTATCCAGACACTGACATCCCTGCAGGCCAGTGGTCTGCAAAGAAACCCAGAAGGAACTTTTCCCTCTCACAAAGGTCAATTCATTTGCCACAAAAACAACAGATGTTGAAAGGAAGTAATTCTAAACTGTAAGGTTTAAATTGGCAGCAGGGGAAGACAAGTTGCCAAAATGTGTCTTTGTTTTGTGTTTCTGAAAGCCTCAATTCCTCCTAGTGGGAGCCTTCCATGTTTGGCCCCTGCACAGATACACTTGCATTTAATTTAATCTGCTGAAGGCTCTGGCTAAAGGAAATGTCCTGTGAAGCAGATCCAGAGCAGTTGGCCCATGGAGAGCTCTGCACTGCTCTGCTTTTAGCACTTGAGGTGATTTTTGAGGGGCATCAGTGAGGGCTGCACTCACCCAGGTATTTGCTGGGGGGATTTGCTATGTGGGAAGAAGCAATGGGATTTGCTCCCTGGAACTTCCCAAATACAGTTTTTCTGTCTGGGTGTGAGCACTCCAGTAGCTGCAGGAACTTCCCAGTACCTCCTGTGCATGAGCAAAGCTTAAGGAAAAAGGGATTACAGTAACAGGGATCTGTGGAAACAGCTAAAAAGGCAGAATTTCAGGGACAATAGGAGAGCAGATGTGAGTTCTCAGTGTACAGGACAGCTCTGAAACTCTAAAATTGTTTTGTAATAAGTTGTACAGGATCCTTTCTAATTATTACACACACGTGCAAAGAAGTGAGGGGTGTTTTGTAAATGTGGTGGTCAGATAAGGAGACTAATTGAAATGTTAATTCTAATCATATGCTATGCTCATGCATTGATTTTTTAATTCATGTTATCCATTAATTAGTTAATGCCTGTAAAGTGCATTGAAGATAGAAAGTGCTAGAAATTACTCTGTACTATTGTTACTATCATTATCCACTAAGTTTAATTAGTTCTTGTACATTTTAAGTGGATTATTGAGATGTAAACTTGGTGAAGAGGATTTCATACCAGGAATCATCTTTGTCCTCGGAATCCTGGCAAAGTGAGCAGCTGCAGTGCCCATCCATCCACATCAGGCTGCTGCCTTGTTCATGCAGATTGATCCAGAGATCTTCCCAGGTTTGTCCTACATGAGCATTGATCTGGTGGCTTCCATGGCTTCCCTCTCCCCCAAAAATGCTCCTTGCTCAGGGCCAGCCTGGCACACGCTCAGCCCAGCCTGCTGATGGTGTTGCTCCAGAGGGATGTGTCACAGGGCTGAGCAGTGATTCATGTGCCTGCAAGAGGAGAAACAAGATTATAGCACAAAGATGAGAAGATTTTTAATTTCCCTGTGGGACCAGCACATTTCTGTCACTCTTTGAAGAAGGGGAGTTGGCTTTAAAGCAATAGTATCTTTAACAGGATCTGGTTGTAGTTTGTTCTCTTTTCTTTTTATGTCTGTAATCATGATGAAACCCTCTGACTTTGTCCTTCATTTTGTCTGAGCTTTGGAAGGTTGTATGGAAAATAACAGTTTCTATTCAGCCTTATTTATTTATTTATTTATAAATAGCTGCTTTTGAGGGAAGCATCAACATCTGATCCTCTTGGAAGAAAACCTCTGGGAAGTTTTCCTTTCAATTTGGTCCAAACTGCTTCCCCCCATGCCTGTGATAGATCAGGGATATTCTGGGTTTGTGTAAAGTTGAAGATGGTCCAGTTCCAGAACCTGTTTTATTTCCAAAAGTAATTTCTCAGCTGTGCATCTTCCCGTGTCTGTTTGCAACAGGGCTCTGTGTTCTGCATTTTTTCCAAATGTTTTGATTTTAATGGTTATAAGAACCACTGTTAAAAAAATCTCCCAGCAAAATAAAAAAGGCATTATAGTGGAAAAAAGAATGCAAACACATTTGCTCTTTTTTAAAATGCATTTATCAAAGTTCAATCAGCTGGGATTTTCTGACACATGGCTGACTTGCAAAATTCTCTTTAACATCTTTGCATTTTTGGCAACATAAGGAAGCACCACTTGGATTACTGCAACTGTGTGAGGATTTTAATTGACAAGAGAAAAAAGCAGGGAATGTGATTTCTTTTTTCCCTAATTATCTTTTGTTAGCTATTTCCCTCTTCTAATTTTGTTTCTGTCGTTTTCTTTGTCTAAGTGTCATTCTGCTTTTAAAAAGAGTTGAGGACCAAGGCTGGTAAGAAGTAATTGAGCAGGTTATGAGTCCAGGACTCCTTGCAAATGATGGAGAGCCATGTTTTGGAGCCAGTGAGTTTTGGGACAAATTCTAAACTATCTAACTGGCCTCTGCCTCCATAGCACTGAATTCCTATTAAAAATCAGTGAAGTTTGTTTCTTTTCATAATCATAACTTTCTGTTAGTCAGCTCTGGGGGCTTAGATAGTGGCATGATATCCCCAGTGCTTCAGGAGTGAGCCCAACTGTCCCCATCCACAGAGATTAGAAAGTTACAATTTGTTCTGTAGCCTTGAGGAGCAGGGGCTGAGTCAGCCTAGGGAATCTCAGTTCTGGGTTAGATCCTCCTTGGATTCACGTGCTGCTGGAGCTGCAGGAGTTTGCTATGCAAAGATCTTTGTGCACATTGTTTATCTAATGTTACAAACAGAGAAAATGCTCATCCTCTGAAGATTGGGGTTTTTGGCATCTAATATTTCCTTGTTGGAAACAATTGTTTCAACTGCAATATATCCATTTCTTTTCAGAACCACTTGCCCTTGGCATTTTTCATACCTCAGCTGGGACAAAATGTGCAGCAATGAGATTCTCTTTCCTCTCCCTGTGTATTCCAAACATTGTGGTGTGTGTCATCCCAAACTGCTGGGAAGTGACTGAGGTCAGCAGGATTTTGCTGGCCATTCTCAAGGAATGGTTTGTGCTTTACTTAGATTAAATCTTATTTCTTAGAATTGCTGAGTTGCCCTCTCTCTGTTTTAGCTGTGTTTCATTCCGTTTGGAATGTCCACTCTGGTCTGTCATGCCTGTGGCTGTGCAAGCCATTCACAAGGATTTTCCCTGCTGATGAATTCAGTAGAGAAAATCCTTAAAAACTCAAACAAGCCCCAAACCCCCTCACTCCAATGCCCAGTTCATGCATCTCCTCTGGAATTGATTAAGTAATAATAGCTCAAAGGAGGATGCTTAGAATAGAAATCCTGATTTGGGTGTTCCTTTTGGGTTTGCTGTTCCTGTTCAGAAGCAAATAGAGCAAAATCTCCAATAATGTGCATATCATTGCAGCACAGTGTTGTAATGATACAGCATCTAATGTTTAGTTAGCACTAGATAGAGTGGTTCACTTACCTAATATATTGAACACAGCCTAATTAAATATTTAATGGATTTTTCCTGCTGAGAGGAATCAGCAGAAAAATTAAGGAGTGTGTTCCTGGAGATGAAAGTTGCAGAGGAAGGTGATCTGTAGGGATTGTTGTTCGCTCAATAACCTCATGAGCTGCCTTTCCAATTACTGTGCACCTTCCTTCTGAGAGGGGCACTGCATCCATTGATATGTAGATGCATCTCTCAGTGGCCTGAAACCAGAAGAAGAACTTCAAAGTCTCACTGCATGCCGTGATGGTAAATGTTCAGTTGATTCCTGTTTGCTGAACTGACAACAAAGCCGTGCTTTGTTCTTTCTTTAGTTTACTGTCAGTGCAGCTTTGCAGTGAGAAATGCCCATATATTAAATGGGACACTCAGATTTCACTGATTCTGCCTCTTTGCAGGAACCTGAGGTGTAGAGGTGCATCTTGTAAATTCTAGGGGAGCTGTCTTTTTATGGACTAGATGGAGGACAGTCCTCTCCTTTAGGGGTTCTGCAGCCCCAGCTGCAAGGGATCCCACTGCATGCCTGGAGGTCTCATTTATTGCAGTGCAGATAAATAGGTGAGGCTCAGCATGGGTAATACACTGCAGTCTTTATTCCATTGTTAGAGCTGATAATTAATTAATTTCTGCAGCCATTGGTGTCTGCACAGGGCTAGAGCAAGTGAATTTATTTATTAGCAGGCAGCTTCCTTCTACAGTCCTGTAGTCTCCAGCTGGTGTGAAGGCAATGACTTTAGATCCAGCTGGGCTTTAATTCCAGCTAAAACTTAGAACTCCACTAGGCATTGTGGTAGTTTTACTGCCATACCCTTAACTCTCATTTTCTGGGCAACTTTTCTTATTTTTCTCATAAAAACCAAATCCGTAGGTAGCAATTACAAAATGGCAAAAGGTGTGTGCTGTCCTGGTCAGGCTCTGTGCTCACTGACACTGTGCATGAGCCCACAGGGCTCTGAGGCAGCTCCTTCACCCCTGTTATTGCCCAGCTCCAGCAGAGCCTGTGAGGAACTGCTCAGATGTGGGATATAAACCCCAGGAAACACTGCAGTGGTTTTTAAACTGCTGGAGCAGCACAGGGAATGCACTCAATAGGAAGTGCCATGTTCTGTTAGATAAGCTCTGAAGGCTTCACTTCATAGGAGCCCAGAAACTGGAAGATTTTGTTGCTATTCTGCTGGGTTTTTGTCCCGTTCTTTTCCTTTTGTTTGTTTGTTTTTTAATTAAAAAGGAATGGGGAAAAAACAGCCCGGTTTTAAAGAATAGGGATAAGGAAATGGGAACTATCAGAGCTGCAAGTGGTATAAAGGAAATGAATGTTATCACAGCCACATCTGCTGGAGAGGTTGTGTTACTCCTGCTGCCTTTTATTATCTAAAAGTTAAAGCCCTTTTGTCTTGGAATTCTTTCTTGCAGCAGGAGCTGTGCAGAGCTGTGCACCCCTCAGATGGAGCCTGGCTGAGGGCTGGCAGGGCAGCAGTGCAGGGTAAATGAGCTGCTCCTGAGCTGCTGGCCTGGCTCTGGAGCCCAAACAAGGAGGGACATTGTGGGAAGCAGCACTGCAGATGCTGTGGCCTGGCCACTGCCTTTGGGAAGTGCTGAGATGGACTTGGGCTTGCAGTGAGGACATGAGACTGATATGGACTGATGTGCAAATGTCTCCTGTGGGTGTTCCTTAGTTTTAGGCTTTGCTTTCCTTACTTGGTGTCCAATTTTGTACTCAAGGACCCGTGCTTGGCTGGATGAATGGCTTTGTTTGTGTTTTTAAACCAGTCTGGTATTTAAAGTGACTCCAGGGAAATCTTCATAAGAATCTAATTTTGCTTCTCTGTAAATAGGTAATCCTAGTAAAGATGTGAAAACCTGAGGATGGGAAATTTGGATAATTTGGAAGTCCCACTGAGCTGCACTGTGGAAGTTGTCAGTGAAGCAGCAAGAGACAGGGAGAAATTGGCTTCTGCAACACAGCACTGATGTCTCTGTGACAGAGTAAGTGGTGAATAAATAACCAATGATTTCACAACAGAGCCCACCATACTGCAGGCAAAACCTGACATTTTGGGAGATCTGTTGTAAATTACAGAATCCTGCCTACCAAGGAAGGAGCTGGGTATGAAAGGCCATCACATAACCATGAGTCAGCCAGAGTGAGCAGACAGGTGACTAATTTAAATGTTTTTTGCTAAATTAAGATAATTCTAAATGAAGAACAGTGCTACAAACCATTGGAGGTCTGTCCTGTTGCAGGTTAGTTTTACTTAAGCACGCACAGCTTTATAAACAATGCAGTGAGCAATCACTTTTTGTAAAAAGGTTTTATTAACAAGTATGAATAATGCCTTAATCTCATTCCAGTGCTTACTAAGCATGGTATAAATGCTTAAATCTCTATTGATGTCTTAGAGGAGGACAGAAGGTCTCCATCTTCACGTCTGTGGATACTGTGCCAGCATTTGCCATTGTTCCAGGGCTGGGGGAGCAAAGGATGATGCTGTAGGACATGCACCTTGTCTCGCTCCCCACCATATGGGCATGTACTTTATTTCCATCAACAACAGTGGAAAGAAGCATCTGGCCCCTTATTAACTCACTAATCAAGTATGAACAGGAAGCAAAGTCCAGTGTTGCCCAAATGAAGAATGGGAGCACAATTAAACAACCCCACAGATGCTCTGGTTAAGTGTCTCTGTTGGATCCCAGCCAGAACAAACTGTCAGCTCTGCAGAAAAGTTGCCAAGCCCTCCACGATAAAATCAACGCCATAAAAATGTTATAATTAATGATTTCCCTCTAACATCTATGGATGCCTTTAAGTTATTGTCTCAGGGATGTTTTCTGCTGAGTTGGAAAGGTGCCTGTTCCCATATTTGATGTTGTCTCTGAGGATCAGCCATCAGCCCACTTGTTTAACCTTGGGCAGTTCTGGAGCATGTTCATTTGCATGAACCTCACTGACATTAACAGGCAGCTTCAGGAGCATGGGCTAGCACCTGCAGAAGCAATTTCCCTGTCAGTTTGAGTGGCAATATCTTTTCCTGGCTCAGGAAAAGGCTTTTTCCTCACTCACCTCCTGTGAGTAATCCCTGACTTGGGGATCCTGGGTTTGTCCTGGAGGAGGCACACACAAGTCTGCAACTGAAATAAAAGTGCCTACGTGAGACCTTCCAGGAGCTTTCTTCCTATTACAGATTCCAGGTGAGAGCTGCAAGTCTGGCTGGGCCACAGGCGCTGCCTAAGCTTGAGCAGGACATTCTCATTCTCATTCTCTTCTCCTCTGGGACATCTTTGGTGGCTGCCTGAGTCAGGGTGTGTTTAGTCTGCTCCAAATGCAGGCTTCTGTCAGCAGGGATGGACTTGCTCCATCTCCATCCTTGGCTTTGTGTGTTCCTTCCACCTCCCTTGCATCCCACACAGCTTCTGTGAGCCAGACCAGTGCATGGGGAAACCAGTTATTATTCATAAATGGTAGATTTTAACATTATTCTTTCATTGACTCACAGAGCTGATGCAGCTTACCTCACACTTGCATGGTCGCTGGACTATAAGGAAGGTGTAGGTGGCAGCAGGAAGGCATTCACAGAAAACTTTACTTTGTGAGAATTTCTGAATTTTGAAATATGGAGGTAAGCTTCTCAACAATTTCAAGAAGAAAAAACTTTTTATGTAGTTTTCTTACAGAAGAAATAGAAACTATTTACTACAAATAATTAAGTAAAGGGGTTTAAGTTGCAGCTTCTGAAGTTTCAAAAAGCTCAATGATTCATTCAAGCTGAGCTTCCCTCCTCTCTTCAGACTACTATTTTGAAAACACTTTTTAAAAGATTCCTTTTACATTTTCTCCTAGTTGGAAATACATGAACTTCTTTCTCTCTCAGAAGTATTTCTGGGATGAGAAAAGTGCATGTTGCCTGCTTTGGTTTGCTCAGAGTTGGCCATTTAACTTTCACCCGAGGTCAGCTCAGGAGCAAAGGACAAGGATTCCTTCTGTAAAGGCTTTGAATACAAAGGTGTCTGTAGTGAAGGATTTTGTTTGGGGCCAGCTTTAGCTAGATGGCATTATCCATAATATCCTTTGTGCAGTGGCAGTGGGCATGCAGTGAAGTAGGAAATGCTGTGTGGATGGCCTGGTGTCAGACTATTAACTTTCATATGCACCAACTCTCTGAACACTGCTGGAGACTCCATTAGGAGCAGCTGATCTGTATTGCACTGTAAAATGCATTATCTAATTTATGCTGTACAGAGCTTACAGGAGTGGCAGGCAGGGCTGGAATGTGAATCCTGTGATGGTGAAAGAGCTGGAGGAGGAGTGAATGGACCCTGTGGGCAGTAAGTGCTGGCACAGCTGGCACTGACAGCAGGGATCTGCTTTTTGTCACCACAGGACCCTCTTTGGGTGTCAAGGACTGTTAGGAAGTGTTGAGGTGGGATCCACCCGGCCAAATGAGGCAAAGGTGTTTTTGCCAATGCGCTGGCAAAGCTGCTGGGGAGATCTTTAACCTAGGGATGGACAGAGAGGGCTGGTGACAGTGACACAAATGAGGGCATAATGGCCAGGCTGGCAGGCAGGAGATGCATGGCTGGGGTGTGCCATGGTGGAGAGGGACTCTGTAGGGACAGGATGGGAGGTGAGGAAGGGGAACTCTCTCCTTGCTCAGGGATGGGAAGGTGTGGAGCTCTGCCCAGGGAGCAGGGAACAGACAGGCTGTGCTGGAGAGCAGCTGATGTTGGGGATGCTGTGTTGGGTGTCAGCTACAGACACATGACTGATGGGAACAACATCTAGAAGCAACTGTAACTAAAATTACTTGAACTTTTCATTTTTAAAGCTCTCTCCACTTCCTTCCAATTTGAGAATGACATTTTTCAAGTCTGAACTCCTCTCAAAACTATTTTTGGAAGGTCTGAACAAAAACAGTTTAGCCATCTTTGTGTAAAATGACTGCTAGGCAAGTACTTGGCTATGACATATTTTTGGCAGAGAGCTATTGAGCAGCTTTAGGGCCTCATTGGAAATGTCCAAGAGTTTAAAATCATCAGCTAATTATTATTGGTTATAACAATCCTTAGAGACCGCCCAGCAGTCAGGGACTTAAAGCATTGGAGGGTCTGCAGACAGCCATGAAAAGCAAGTCCTCGAGGATATGCCAGAGAAATTTTCCAGCAACAATTCCTTGGTGTCTGCGTGTCCAGGTGTGAGCAGGACACAGCAGTGAAAATGTTACTGAGCTGGCAAAGCATGGTCAGCTCTGGAGGTTTAATTGGCTGTGGATCCACACTGCTGCTGGCATTTGGCACCTTGTGTGAAGGAGCTGGAGGGATGGACAGGAACTGCCATCCCCACTGGCCAGGGGCTGCAGCAATCCCAGCACTGCAGTCTCCAAACTCATTTGCCCAGACTCTTCATTTCAGGCTGTGAATGAGAATTATTCAGGGGAGTATTGCAAAAATGCAGCTTTGATGTGCAAAGCAGAGTGTTTGCTTTGGGGCAGTTGTGGTCCTCACCCCTGAGGTAAAGCCCAGGAAGTTCTTGGCATTTGGGCAGTGAGGTGGGCTGTCTGAAAGGAAAGTTTTAAACTTAAAGGAGATGGGAGTAATTATGTTGCACTTCCCACTCTGGTTTTGATCTTGTTACACCAGCAAGAGTGAATGTGAAATTAGATCCTCTCCTTATGGAAACGTTCCAGATTAGTTTCACTTGATACACTTTTGCTTTCATTATTGGAGCTACATTTGTCCCAGACCTTTGAAGTTTGAACTACTTCAGTGTCCATGCTCCGTGAATTCCCCTGTCTCACTGGTGCCTGTAAAATAACACTTCACCTCCTGAAGACACAAATGTGGAGGTGCTTTGTATTTGTGGGGAGCACGGTGTCCCCTGGAGCTGTTCATCTCAGATCTGTGCTTTCCATGGCTCCTCCTGATCAAAGCTGTGAAATGCAGCTCCAGAGAAACACCAGCAACGTTAAGGCAAGTGGACACTCTTCCCTGAAGCTTTTGGATTAAAAAGTTCTTGGACATTTTTCAGTTAACTGTTTATTTCATGGATGGAAATTAATTTGAACTTTTAAAAATCTGACATCATGTGACCTTTCAACTCATACACTGCTGAATTGGAAGAAGAAAAGCCTTTATTTACTGCTGCCAAGCTGTTCTTTTCCAGTTGCATTAAAATGAAATATATTTGGGCATAAAAGATGACAGCTCCTTTTCATGGCCTCTTACTGTATTTTTGCTGTGGCTGGTCAGATGCTTTTATCTCAAGCTTTGTTCTTTGCAGTGGAAAAAAAAATCATAGGATTTAAAAGAGTGATAGAGTTTGCAGGGAAAATAAAATTTTCACACAATACTTGGTGCTGCTCAAGAAATGGGATTTCATGCTGGCAAAGCTCTGTGCTTGGTTGGAGCTCCTGTTGACAGCCATGGGCTTTGGGGTTCCTCCTGCAGCTGAGCCAGCGTGCCACCCTCCTGTGGAACCAGAGTGTCTGGCATGTGCCTGGGAGGCTGGAGGCACATGGACAATGGATCAGCTGAAAGAACATCTCTTCATGACACCTGGGAAGGGAAAACATGGAGAACTTGAGTGGGGAAAAGTCCAAGTGTAACCCATGATGGATAGGAGCAGGAGAACTTTTGTTGTGGTCAAGTACAGGGGCATTTCAGGGAGAGGATTAGCAGTAAGAACAGAGGGACAATGTTTGATTTAACCATTTGAACAGCAGCTTTTAAACAGGACTGAGAGCAGAAAATAATCCTCGGGCTGGTCCTCTGGCATTGGCAGGAAAATGCCAAGGGAGCCGGCTGGGACAGCGACGTGGGACAGGTTCTGCAGCTGCCTGTGCAGAGCCAGCCACAACCCTGTGATCTGCCAGTGCTGGCATTAACTACTTCAATTTTCCCCTCAAGAACTAGAAATCTTTAATAGTACATAATTCTAAAATTGCAGAACTGGAGGGAGGAAGGGCCCATTAAGCGAGGCAGCCTCCTCTGCCCGCGGGGGGGTTGTTCAGGGGGAACTCTGTGATTGAAAAATAGGGATTCAAGCAATTACTCATCTAATAGTTTCAGTTCATCCACCTCTGCCTCCGAGATCTGCCGTCTCATCTTTCTTTGTAAGCAGCATGAATGGATTATCAAGTTTCATTCTCAAATCATCCGCAAGGCAGATTTATGCAGAGTCTTTGTATCTCTGAACGAACTGGGGAATGTGAGTCTCGCTACACTGCGGCTGAGTATTCTTAGGGAAGGTGTATAGGCAGCACAAGCCTAATTCCTGTGAGGGGTTTAGCTCATGACGTGCGACCCCCAGCCGGAGTGAGGAGCTGCCCCAGACTCGGTGCGAGCCCGTCCGTGCCTGCGAGCCGCGCCGAGCCGGGGCGGCGCTGCCCGCCGGTGATGTAATGTGCCAGCGCTGCTGGAGGCACCGGCGGCTGCGTTTGTGCCTCCATTCGTCGGGGCGCGGCGGTCACCGGCCGGGAGGGCCGGGACGCTGCCGCCGGTGTGTCCCTGCCGCGGGTGTGTCCGTCCGTCCCTCGGGTGTGTCCGTCCGTCCGTCCCGGCGGCCGCCCCGGGATGGTCCCGGCCGCGCTGGCGGGGATCGGCCGGCAGGGGGCGCCCGCGAGCCGCGCGGGGCCCGCGCCGCCCCCGCCCGCACGTGGCGCGCGCCCCGCTGAAAAGCCGCGAGCGGCCCCGCGCCCGCCACTGGCGCCGGCAGCGCCCGCTCCGCTCCGACCTCCCCGCTCGGTCCCGCTCATTCCCGCTCGGTCCCGCTCGTTCCCGCTGCTCCCCGCTCGTTCCCGCTCCGCCGCCGCCCGGCCCGCTCTGCCCACCGCCATGGTGCGCGGCATCGGCACTTCGCATCCTCCCCTGCATCTCGCAGCCCGGGGGCGGCGGGTACCGTGAGAGCCACCGCGCATCCCTGGTGCTGCGGCGAGGAGCGGGCGCACGCAGCTGGCGCTGACCTGTTGCAGGAGCCGGGCTCGCCTTGGGGATCTTTTTGTCTCTGTCTTTTTTCTATATTTTTTTTTTTTCTCCTTCTCGACGGGGGAAGTTTGCTCCCCAGCCTGTGGCCCGGCTTCCTCCACACCCTTTCCTCCACCTTTTCCTCCTTTTTCCAGGATCCGCTGCCTGGGGCCAGAAGAGGTCTCCCTCCTTCCCCCCGGCCCAGCGCTGGAGCTGGGGGCACCCCGCGGGCTCCGGGCTCGCCCTTTCCCCCGGCGGCGGCGGCGGGGCGGCCCCGGGAGCGCGGGGAGGCTCCGCGAGTGCCCCGGGCTGCCACCATGTCCAAAGTGGCGGCGGAAAGTTGCGGAGCGGCCCCGGCCGAGGACTTGTCCAAGGTGTCGGACGAGGAGCTGCTCAAGTGGAGCAAGGAGGAGCTGATCCGCAGCCTCCGCCGCGCCGAGGCCGAGAAGATGAGCGCGATGCTGGACCACAGCAACCTCATCCGCGAGGTGAACCGCCGCCTCCAGCTCCACCTCGGCGAGATCCGCGGCTTGAAGGTAGCGGGGTGGGCAGGGTGGGAGCCCTGAAGTTTGTGCGGTGTCTCCCGCCGGGAGCAATCTCGTCAGGGCTGGGAGGAGCCGCTCCCGAGAACCGCATGAAAAGTGGATGAGGACCGGGGTGAATAGCGTCTGATCCCGCTTAATAATCAAAGTATCCGGCTAAGGGATGAGCTGCTATTCGACAGGCTGTGGGGCACGGCTGGTTTGTGCTCTGCCCCGGTATTTTTTGGGTTGATAAAAACGCTGAAGTCTTGTCAGCTTTGTGTTAGAGTTCCTTGGTTGTGAGTGAGGTTAAATGATCCTGCCTGAAGTGCACAGGAATAAGGGTTTCTGTGGCTCACGCTGTTTTCTGTCACTGTTTTAGACAGACTTGGTCTGTCAGGCAGGCTGTAGGCTGCTGGAGAGAGCTGCTCGTTTCCAGGATGCAGTGCAGCCTGTGGCAGGTGATGATGGCGAGCCCCTGGGCTCGGGTTTGGCATGATCAGAACCAATCCCTAATTTACTGTCAGAAAAGACAGCTGGTAACTCATCTCTGATCCATCCATCCTTAGCTGTGTGCTCGAGCAGGCTGCAGGCAGAGGCAGACCAAGTCTGTAGTGGCTTATCCACTCCTAATTTCACTCTCCTGGTGGATGAGGAGCTTAGTCCCTAATGCTCCCTTCCCACTTCTGAGGTCTGGGAAGAAAGTGTGACCATTTACAGAGCAATACTTTGCTTGTGGATTATAGACCTAGAAAGTTACCTTTGAGTAGGCAGGACTACAGAGCATTTTCTGGCTCATTGCTTTGAGAATTTTCAGGAAATTCCTTCAGTGAGGTGAGCTTGGAGGGAAGGAGAGAAGAGACAGGGATGCAGTGTGGGCTTTTGAATTATTACATGAAAGTGCATTAGAAGAGAGTTCTTTGCTTGTAGAATGGCTTTAAATGACAGAATTATTGAGAAAATGTCTTTGATAATAGCAGGGCATGAAATAAATAGCTCATGGGGGAAGACAGTTCCTGCCTCCCAAGTTTTTGTGCTCTGCAAGGGATGTGTGTCCCTTTGGTGGTGTCTGAGGGTAAAAAAGACCCACCCATGCTAGTACTGAGTAAAACTGAAGCTCGTATTTGAAGTGTAAGTTCAGTTACAGCAATAGCGTCTTTCTCCCAGTTATGTGCAAAAGTATCTGGATTTCTGCAGCTTCCAGATAACTGACCAAATACACTTAAGGTGGGTAGGACAGAGTCACAAATTCCTCTCTCGATTCCAAACTCCTTTAGTCTTGTTTGACTTCCTCCTTTTGTTCAGATGCCTCAGCTGGAACTTTCAGAAAGATTCTGGGAGAAGAAGTTTTTTTTGAGCCCTGTGTTGGTGTCTGGGAATCTCCCTCCTTTGTCCTGTGTGAAATAACTGCTCCATGAGTAAGAATGCCATGGGGATGGGTGTCTCTTGCTTCCTCACTGAGGAATTGTGCACTTCCACAACTTTTTTTTTTTATTCCACTGTGGAATAATTTCAAACATCTCTCACTAGCAGAAGTTTTTAAGGACACCTTAAAGCCTCATTGAGATTCTTTTCCATTGTCAAGTACAGGTTGAAATTGTTAAAATTCCAAGTTATTTGAGGCAAAAATCAGACAAACACAGGCATTCATGCACGTAAATCCAGTGAAGTTAAAAAAGCTGAAATAGTGTTTCCATAAGACTGACTTTTTAACACCTTTGGCTAATCTCTGGCTGTAATGTCATACATAAGAAACAGATATGTACATGATGGGAGAAAGATAAATATGGTCACAAGTCCAAACTAGAAAGATAAAGTACTGAAAATGCTTTTATTCTGTTGTAGTAATGCCCTGAACATTTTTACTTCAGAGCATTTGCTTCAGACTGTTCCTCACTTAAGGAAGGACATAGAATCATGTGCTTCATTTTGTTAGGGGTAAAAAAATCTATTTAAGCAGATTATTTCATTTCAGAGTGGTTGAAGCAGTCCTGGCTAAGTGATAACTGGCAAGGCTTTTTATGCCAATCAGAAACAAAATCCAGCAAACCCCTCTCTTTAAAAACTCTCTAAAATGGTCATCTTTATGTGTGACTATGCTTTAGGGAGTCCAAATGTTAATAATTAATTATTTAAGAGAGATTACAATTTCTGATGTACCTTGCACTTTTATTTAGCAATAACTCGCAGGTGAATATTTCTCAGGGGAGCGAGATCATCATGAGAGCACTTACAATCTTTGCCCAATTTGGGAGCTAAATTACTCTGGTATTTAGCATGAAAATTAATTAAGCACCTGAAACTTTTCTGCTGTATCAGAGATTAGAAATTAGCTCCAAGCTAAGGGAAGTTTTTGCTGGACAGCAGCTTTGTTTGCTCAAAGCATGGGGCTGTTCCAGCGGGCCAGATCTACACATGGAATTATTTATGCCTCACTTATGGAGCGCTTAAACACAAGTCTGCAGTAGCAGTTTAACATCAATTCCTTTAGACACCCCTCTGCCATGATGATTCTTTCTTTTAAAGGACATCAACCAGAAGCTGCAGGAAGATAACCAGGAGCTGAGGGACCTCTGCTGCTTCCTGGATGACGACCGGCAGAAGGGCAAGAGGGTGTCCCGCGAGTGGCAGCGGCTGGGCAGGTACAGCGCCAGCGTCATGCACAAGGAGGTGGCCCTGTACCTGCAGAAGCTGAAAGAGCTGGAAGTGAGGCAGGAAGAAGTGGTTAAGGAGAACCTGGAGCTGAAGGAGTTGTGTGTGCTGCTGGATGAGGAGAAGAGCGGAGGAGCTGGCAGCCGGAGCTCCATCGACAGCCAGATCAGCCTGTGCCAGCTGACTGCCACCAGCGCCTACATCAGAGATGTTGGGGATGGCAGCAGCACCTCCAGCACGGGCAGCACAGACAGCCCAGACCATCACAAACACCACCCCAGCACCAGTCCAGAGCACCTGCAGAAACCTCGGGGGGAAGGGAGCCCTGAGCATCAGAAACACAGGAGTATCAGCCCCGAGCACCTGCAGAAGCCCAGGAGTTCTGGCAGTCCTGATCATCACCTGAAAGGGCCGAGCCCTGAGCATCACAAAACCATTGTCAAAGTACCTGAACCACAAAAGCACAGCAGCAGCAGCCCAGAAACTATCCCAAAGCACGTTTTGAGTAGTAGTCCTGAACACTTTCAAAAGCAGAGGCCTGGTGGTAGCCCCGAGCACCAAAAGCACAGCGGTGGCAGCCCAGATCACCTGCAGAAGCACACGCCCAGTGGAAGTACAGAGCACCTGCACAAGGTGAGGGGTACGAGCCCAGAGCACCTCAAACAACACTATGGAGGGAGCCCAGAGCACCTCAAACACCTCAGCGGAGGCAGCAGAGAAGGGACCCTCAGGAGACAAGTGACAGATGAGCTGTCCCCTCACCACAGGAGTTTGTACAACGGAATGAATGGTGGGTCAATGCTTGGAGCAAAAGCTCCCTTTGAAAATTGCTAAGGTAGTTTTGGTGTTGTTCCAGCTATTTCTGCAGCAGGAATGATGTTTGGTGTGAAGTGAAAGGCAATGAGTCTGGTGTTACCATTATTCCTTTAGCAGATGATTTCATTGGAGTACATGTGTTTGTCCATCCAGCAGGTGTGGGGCAGGTTGAAGAAGTAGGGGGAAAGTGTTGATACACATTTTGAGTGTTGGTGTGGGATATCAAGGAGAAGATGTCAGCCCTGACCCTGCTTTGTGGTTGGTAGATGTAAACTGTTTGTCCCTAGGTGGATTTTTGTTTCCATAAGAGAGGAATTGCATTTTGTTTCTAGTCCTGCTTGTATCTGAGTCAGCAGAGTGGAGGTGAGTGTCTCCTATTTCTTTCCACCTTCCTAATCTGCTTTGTCTGTAGCTTTAAAGATTTTAAAATTTCCTGTTTATTGATTGAAGGCTTCTTTTATCCTTATCCCTAAACTTTGGAAAAGACCCCAGATGAAGAGTAGGCTCAATAGAAGTGAATCTGATAGCTCCTTTCAAAGCCTTGAGTTTGCATATTTTTAATCATAACAAATTAAAAATGTAGGAAGATTGAGAAGCGGTTTCTTTGCTGTTATTGCTGCCTTTTAGAAAGGTTTCCAATGAACATGCCTAGTTTTTAAGTGCAGTGCATCCTGACTGATGGAAATAAATTATTTGTCTTAGGAGAGTCACAATGTAAGTATCGTGTTATTTTGAAAGCTACAAGTTCAGCCATCCTACTCTGCTGTAGAAATAACTCATTTTAGACTTAGCAGAATTCCTATAGCCTGCTACTTTTTATTTCTTCCTTGTGCTTTGGGATGTTCTCATGAAGGCAATTAGTGTCCTAGTTGAAAACCCTTTTCTCAGACCTTTACACTTAGATTTGAAATCAAGCTCTACAGAAAGTGATGATTTTGCCTTAGCAAGTTGTCTTGGGTGTAGCTCATGTGTTTCCATTTCATAAGCAGCTGTGAGAAGCTGTGTTGGCATCGGTGGCCACTTGTTGGATCTGCTGGTGAGATGGGTGCTGTCCTCAACCTTTGTCACACTGGTCCAGTGACTCGTTGGGATTAACTTGCACAGTGCCTTCAGCTAGCCCCTCTCTGCAGGGGCAAATCCACCTTGTTTTCAGTGAAATGTGTATTTTTGACAGGGCTGACCAACCCCAACATGGTAAGTGTAGAGACTCCTCTTTTTAAAGACTTGGAAATGATTAAAAAGGTGAGTGTGTGATAAATATGTGAAGATGTGCAATACAGAGGTTATTCAAGTTGGTCTTACTCAACTTCCATTAAATGCTGTATTTTTCTCCATTCAGATTTTTGGGTTTCTGTAAGTAGCATGAAGTGTGGAACCAGACTTCCCAAAAATGATTTGTTTCTTGCACCCATGATGCTCATCAGTCCACCACAGTTTATGCAGGAAAGTGATCCAAGGTTTTAAGTATTTATTTTTAAAACTCACTCGCAGGGGAAGGAACACGTGGGTTTTCTGCTACCAGCACTGTAGGCTTTGTTTGGTTTTAGTTTTTTTTTCCCCCCCAAGTAGCCTTGTTAAGAACCATTTTCCTAACAGTGCAGTGAAAGCAGTTGTTACTTTTCTCCTGAGCTGACTGGCATCCATTGTGCAGCATATTTCAGCTGTCAAAAGATTGGACTCGGGCCACAAGGTGCTGGAGAGGGCAGCTGGTGCTCTGGGAGGCTCTTTATTGACTTTAATCAGAGCTTTGCCTGCTCTGGGCTTTATAGAATCACTTCTACAGAGAAGTCCTCTTTAGTTTGACAACTTCTCTCACCAGAAAGTTGTCAAACCTCTCTTCTTTCATATTTATATAATTTGCTGCAAGCTTGAGGTTTAATTCTGACATCTGTCTGACCTTGGTCAAACTTGGTAAGACTCTTGACAGCTCTGCTGTGAAGAAAAGGCTTCAAACTTCAGGGAAGTACTTGGTCTTCACAGCAAGGCTGAATCCTTCTGGGTATTTTGTGTTCTGATTTTGTCAGCTACTGTAAAGTTGTGGGGAACAGTTAATAAGGAAGTGCTAGAAGTGCTGGTCATTATAAATTGTGAAAATAATGTGTAAATGTGAGTTTGGATGTTCTGTGTGTACCTGAGCCTGCCAGCTGAGTGTAGGCAATAAAAATCCTGAGCCTGTTGTAAGGAATGCTGAAACTGTGACAGTGGGAGTTAGGAAATGGCCTGGAAACCTGGCCCCAAACTCTGCTGAGCAACACAAAAGGACAATATTTGATGGTGATCCCAAGGTCACACAGTACATACAGTATTGTATCACACTGCTGCAATCCAATTTGTTTTCAAATTTGGAACATCTCTAGCTGGCAGATGTTTGCACATCTGTGTCATGAGTTTGGGTAAGTTCTAAACTTATTGTAGTTCTTGTGGGCTGTCATGTGAGCAGGGAAGTGCTGGTGACCCTAAAAGATGAATGGCAGATTCAAACATGTTTTGGTATTTAAAGGAGTAAAATAAAATATTTTAACTACATAGTCAGAATTTACCAGAGTCAGTACAAGCCTGTCCCCTCTTCCTTGCTCTGAGCTGGGCTCTGAATCATGTCTGAGAGGAGAAGTTATTCCTCTGCATGTCAAACCTCATTCCAAAAGTGCTGTTCTCTCTACCTGAACCATTGTTCCTAATTGGAAGCGTGTTTGGGAGCAGCCTGGCTATTCCTGGAGAAATGGGAGTTTCCAGCAGCTCCCATTTAGCTGGGTTTGCAGTCCTGTCAGCAGCTGGTGAGCACAGGGAAGCAGTGCATTCCACAGGGGCTGTTACCTCTCCCAGAGCTGGGGCTGTGGGTAAAGAGGTGTGGGATGGATCAGAGGGTTTGCAGGCTCCTCACAGAGCGGGGCTGCAGTGTAACATTGCAATGCCATCAGAAATGTGATGTGTGCAGCTGGAGCTGCTTTGCAGGATGTGTTTATGCATTAATCATTGGCCTTCATGCATGTTTTAAGCTATGGGGGGAAGTTACCTCAGCCTCTCGCTCACAGGCACAGCTGGAGGAATAAAGGATGAGGTGATAACATTTCCTTTCATAATTCTTCTCATCTTCTATGCTCAAAGGTTTGATCTTGGTATTTTTTCTTGTATGACATGTCAGCTTTCATTTATAAGATTTATAAGGCTTTAAAAATACCCTCTGCTTCATGATTCTCCTGCATATTTTCCTGAAATGAGTGTCCTTAGACTTTGGAGTGACAGAAATGAGATGGGAGAGCTGAATTTGGCCTGGTGCCTGTTAATTGAAAACACATGTATTTAATTCTAGAGGTTTTAACCAAATAAAACATGATAACAATCTTTTGCAATAATCACACCTAAATGTTCTGGTAATGAGAACAGAGGTATTTGGGATTGAAAGATTGCTGAAATTAGATGAGAAAATACCAGCAGTAAAAACATTTTGACAAGAGAGCATGAATAGACCCTAGAAGAATACTTGACAGTTTAGCTCTGACACAAATATCTGGGGTGTAAGTGCCTCTATAAATTGATCTGCTTTCAGCATTTGCAGTCTGAGTGTTGTTTTTTTAATCTAAGTGATTTATTTTCAACTTTCTATTTTAAGAAGTCCTTTGTTTTACTCTGGGCTTTGACTTCTGTGTGAAAGGAAGGTATCCAAAGGCTTTCATGTGTGCTTCTTGCTTCCTGCTGAGGTTATTAATGAAGTCAAAGTGCTGACTAACACCTCCTGTACTGCTGGAGGTGTGAGGGCTCTTACAGAACAAATGCAGCATCACCTCTCCTTGAGCAAAGGTGTTTGGAGGCTAAACAGAGACTCAGCATAAATTTTGGACACTTTCTCTTATAAATGCATTTGTGAGAAGGAAAATTAAATTAGAAAACACTACACTGAGTAAAAAGGGGAAACTGCAGTGTGACTCCAGAGGGGAAAAAACTCCTAACAATGTTCCCAAGTTAACTGATACCCTCTCTGTGCAAACAGCTCCCCTTTGCTGCCTGAAGAGTGGCATGATGTCATGTTTCCATGTATGTTTTCTTACACTTCATGTTTCTTCAAGCTGAAATGCAAATAATCTGCCTGTCATCAATGGCACTGCACAGCACTCTGGGTGTGATTTGACCTGTCCTGGTGGCACCCAGCACTGCACAGCTGGGAGCCTGGGGCAGCATTGCTTACTTTTCAGAGTGTAACCAAAGGCCACCAGGATCAGTAAATTTTTTTTCCTTGACAGTATGGAGTGATGTCATATTTATTTCAGGCATTTAATTTAGAAGTGTAGAGCTCTGAAGCTTTGTCAATCAGAGTCTTTCAATTGAGCTCTGTAGGTTTGATGTCAGACTTGTAAATTGGTTCTGGCTGTTACACTCTGTAAGAGAACTGGGGCATGAGTTGTGAATATGGATGTGACTACAGCACGCTGCATTTATTACCCAACTCATTTTTCTGGGGAGTGATTTATCATGTTGAAAATGTGTTTTGTAGTATCAAAACAATGAACCTCCTAGAAAGCCACGTTGTAGGACTTTTGGGAGAGGTTTACAATTCCATGTCCTTAACTTCCCTGACATAACTCCATTTGATGTGAATGTTTTAGTGTGCAATGGATCATCCTTCCAGCAAAACTCTGGCTACGTTAATGGCAGAGTAATGCCTCTCCTTATGGAGAGTGGCCTGGTGTGGTGGTGTTCACGGGGGTCTGAGGATGAGGGAAGAGATGAGGATCAGACTCCATGTTTCAGACAGCTTGATTTATTATTTTATGGGATATGTTATATTAAAACTATACTAAAAGAGTAGAAGAAAGGATTTAATCAGAAGGCTGGCTAAGAATAGAAAAAGGACCAATCCCAGATGCACCTGTTGCATCCCACAGCAGCAGATAACCATTGTTTACATCTTGTTCCTGAGGCTTCTCAGCTTCTCAGGAGAAAAAATCCTAAGGAAAGGATTTTTCAGAAAATATCACAGCTACAGCCTGGTTTCACAGGTTTTTGGATGTTCAGCACTGATTCCTGCCCAGCTCAGAGGCTGATCCAAGGGGCTGGGGGCAGGGCTTGCCCTTGGGTGCTGTGGCACTGCCGGCTGCACTGGGATGTGCAGGGAGACTGAGAACACCCCAGCACCTCCTGGGAAGTCACTGCTTCCAAGTTTTATTGTCTTCTCCTTTCTCCCTGAGCCTGCATATCCTGCTACACAGGCGGCTCTGTTTTGCACTGAGGACTTAATGTTAATTCAGCCATTCTTGGATGGAACAGAGACGTTCCCTTTGAGCCGTGTCCAGTGTACCTGCTCTCTCTGGAGCAGGGTCCCTGTCAGCCCGTGAGGTGGGAGGGGTCGGTGTTGCCGGGATCTGGGAGCTGCTCCCGTGGCTCGCACATCCCAGCCCCGTGCGGTGACTCCCGCAGCCCCGGGAGCGGTGCCCGTCTCTCCCCAGCAGGAGAAGGGGAGGAGCCGCGCTGGCTCCGTGGCTGGGGACGTGTGGCCGCGTCTCGTTTCTGGAGTGTCCCCTGGAGCTTCCCTGGGCCCAGGGCTCCGGAGGGACGGGCGGCTGATCCATCCCAGCGCCGGGACCGAGCGTGTCCCCACAAACGCCCTGCGAGCCAGCCCTGCTCCCACCCCCTGACTGTGCTAGTGGTGCACCTGCCATGGAGCTGGCATATTAATCTTTCTGCTGTTTTCTTTGTTTCGTTGGGCATTTCTGAGAAACAATGTATTTTCTGAGTGGTGAGTGGGAGTTTGTTTTGGTGTGTACAGGAAACAGCAGAGAAGTTTATTTCTTTTTCATGGAGATTGGGTCAAGGTGTGAGCCACTTGCCTTTACCTCAGAGAGCTTGCACGGCTGTTGGTGTTGTCTGCCTGAAATAACTGGGCACATTTGTGTGTTATTCTATTCTTTTTTTTTTTGGTGCCAGAATGGCAAATCCTCACATTAAAGCCCTGTCTGAGTCCTTGCATAGGGGGAGTGTCGTTAACCTGAGCTAAGGACCTTGTTGTCAGTTCTTCACACAGCTTTTGGAGTTAGTGTTGTGAGTTTAGAACAGTAAAATATAGGTTTAGAAATATTGGTGATTGAATTGTAAAATTCTCTGAACTATGGCACTTCCAATGCAGTCAGTATATTACAGTAATTTTTGGTGAGTGCTGCTTGTTTAAGACATTCAGCCTTGTAGTGTATATTACGCTTGCCAGTCAGAACGTCCTGTCTCTTCTGTTCACCTATTAATGAGGGTTTTATTGGTTATTTTTAAGTTTTATTATGAGGTTTAACAGTGGAGAGTTGTGCAGGGTTGGAGCTGAATGGGTTAAGAGTTAGGCAAGACCATGGCAGGCAGGGTAGTGTGGGGTTCACATTTTGTGCTGCCACACACAAAGTGCAGGGATGTTGACAGGAGTAAGGGACAGCAAGGCATTCCAAATTACAGGGTATTTAATGAGCTATAATAAAGCCTTGTGTGCATAAGAAAATGACTGGCAATGAAAATTCATTGGCTTCTGAGCCAGTAAGTTATGTCTTAATTAGTAAACTGAAGCACAGCTTATCTTGGGTCATATTGTCATGTGCAGAGATATATAGTTATTGAGGGAGCCCTGAGAATTATCTTCAAGTCATGATCGTGATGTAAATCTTGTCTGCCTGGGCTCCTTCACTGGTTCAAGGGTGGTCTCTGTGAGGAGAATCAGCAAGGACTGAAACATAGCTTTGAATTTTCTTATTGCAGAAAGCAGTACAATAATCCGAGAGGGAATGAGTTGTACAAGTATAACATGGGGGGTGAAGGGCATCAACTAAAATTGCCTTTAGAAAAAGAAGCAGTAATGATATTACTCTGTGCTTATTTAGTGGACTTGGAAATTTCCTTTTTAAGTGTTTTTAATTCTGCAAGGCACACAGAGGAAGGCCAGGATTGTAATCTGTGTCCATGAGCATTTGGTATGCAGCATAGAAGTGTGTGCAAATTTATTGATTGTGAATGGGAAAGCTGCTATCTTGAGCTAGGCTGTCTTAAAAGATGAACAGTTCTGTGAAGGCTGTGAATAACAAATAGTCTTAGTGCTACTCCTCATTTCTGCTATAAAATTTTGGGCATATTTGCATTGTTTCTGTAACATTTATGGGGAGTGAAGAAGGCAGCAGGTCTGGACCTCTGTAGTTCAGCAAGGACATGCTTCTTCTACCCTTTATTTTTTATTTGCATGATTCATGGGAACTTTACTGGTTTGTAGAAGTCCATATAATAAATGAAGTAGTTATTTGGACCAGTGAAACAGCAGTTCAAGCACTGTCAAGAGTAAAAGATGTGTCAGAGCTGAAAAAGCACAGTGAGCCATGTGGCAGCCACAATATGGAATGTCTCCTAAAGGTCTCCCTTTTGGTACTGCCTCAAGGTTGCACAAATTATTCCAGAGCCTTTATGCCTGTAATATTAAACACCTCTAATCTGATCAGTAGTGAGATAGCTCCTTCAAATGTTTGACCTCAAAACTTACCAGATTTCTTTCACTGCATCTCTCTAAGCTCCTGTGAGCTGTGCAAATCTACCTTGATCAACAGTGGAGCCTGTACCTGTGACTTGGATTCAAAGGAAAATGTCAGTGCTTGCTACCAAGGGTGCAAGGCTGATTCATCACTCTGTGATAAGCTCCCATTTAGGCCAAGTGCAGCTAAGCCTGGAGAAAAGCATTGATTCCTGACCCACATCCCCTCTTGGCTCCTCAGCCTGTCTTTGGTTTACAGTGAACAAACTTTAATGATGTTCAAAATCCATCTGGTGACTTTTGTGGTCAGCAAACGTTGCTGAGGACATTAAGATGAGCCTCTAAAAATAGTGTTGGATTATGAGAAACAAAAAGAACGTTCCACTGGAGGCAGATGAATATATCAAGCACAACCACACGATTGCTGTGAGGCAGAACCTGCAAATTGACTCAGATCATTCCAAGGATTTGAACACTTCACTCCTTGCACTGAAATGGGATGCCCAGACAGAACATGGTGCCGAAATATCCCTGCTCATGCAGTGCTCTGAATGAAGTCACTTGTCTGTCACTGTCATTCATCTTGTTTGGGTCCATTTTAGGGGTTTATGTAACCTGAAGTTAAATTTTGAATTTTAGGTTTTTGCAGTGTCACTAAGTCCAAAAAGAAAGCATGACAAGAAAGCATTCCAGCAATGATTTTTTTCCTAAACAGCTCTCCCACCACCAAGACCAAAGTCTCTTCAGTGTTAACTGAGCAGCAGAAGATAACAAATCTGTTTCCTCCAGGTACAGCTGCTGAGAACTTTTGATTCATTCCTGTTGTTGGAATTTGATGCCTGGCCTACACTCCAGCCCATACTGCTGAGGGCTACTTTGTGACCACTTACAACCACAGCATGTGCACATATTTTGGAGAAAAGATCCTGAGTTTTGATTAAAACAAATCCTCTTTTCAGTGTGAAGACATTGGGATTTTATGTGTTTTAGCTTCTCCATGAACATAATCAAATGCTAAGTTTTTTTTCACTTTTGAGTGGACTGGAATGTTCTATTCAGCCTGGATTGCTGGATTGGCCAAGAGCATGGAAGTGACTGATCAGACTGTCTTGGAAGCACAGATCCCAGAGTTTTGTGCAGTCAAGCCACTCCATCATCCTGGATTTGTCAAGGATGAGTTGAGCAGCGTTGATGCCTTGTATTGATTGCAATATTGCAAATGCACCAGTTGTATCCATGGAATCCTGAAGAGGTGGCTGGGGAACTCCAAAAGGAGATGTAGCACAAAAGAGATGGCATGACCCACTTTCTACAGCAATGCAAATTCCAGTGTATTTACTTATCAGCTGCCACCTGAAGCGTGTCCTTCAGGCACTGGAGTCAGTTTCCTGGGCAACTTAATCTATTCCACCTTTCCTGTTTTGTGGTGTTTTTATTTTATTCATTTTTCTTAACTAAGAAAACCTGACAGTTAATTCCAGTGTCACTCTGGAAAATGGATATTTGAAAGATTGCTGAAGAATGTTTGAATGAGAAACAATTTCTATTGGTGTTGAGAGCAAAATACTGCTGAATTTATCACTGTAAAGATCTATAGTTTGAATGTAGCAAACCTTGGCTGTATCTGCTTTGTGCTCAGTAGAGCTGCACTTAGCACATGTATTTTTAAGTCAGTTGATGTTAGATATTAATCCTGCATGTCACTTAAAGATTTTGGAATATTCCTTGCCCTTGTTGCAGGGGAAACATGATCTTGACTGCAAAGATGCTGTCAGGTGATGCTTGCTCTCAAATTTAACACTTTAAGTTTTAATACCTTCCCAGTTTTGTTAGATTTTGATTTATTTGTTTGTGCAGTGCTGCTGAGAAACCCATAATGATGCACAGGAAGCAAAGAGGCTCTGGAAAATCTTGGGCAAGAATCTGTAGTGAAAGATAAAAGATACTGGTAGGTTTTTGCTCCCTGGAATGAGAAAAATTTGCATTTTGTTTATTAGGAAATGCTGTTCCCCAGGGAAGCAGGAGCACTTTCATGCCAGACACTGAGGCTCTCTGGTCTGAGGCTTTGCTCATCAGGTATCAGGAGAGTTGGCTGCTGCCTGAGCCAGCTGCTTGATTTGCATCTCAGCTGATATGGGGCTGCTGATACGGGGCCCAAGTGCCAAATCTGTGTCCCATCATGTCTGTGCAAGCACAGTGGGAAAGGTTTTTGGGACAGTTTCTTCACTGCTCCACAAGTCTCAGCAGCAGAGCACAGGCTCAGTTCAGCTGCACCCAGAGACATCTGGTGCAAACAGAGATAAATTTCAGCAAGCACAGATTTCTCTGTTTGATGGGGTAAATCAGAAGTGGCTCTTTGCCCTGCAGATTGCAGGTACAGTTCTGTTTCTGAGCACCATCCCTTCAGCAATCTCAATTCAGGGTTCAGCTTCTAACTGAGGGCTTGAGCCAGCTCAGGCCTGTGGAGAACCAGGGATGGATGAGATTGGCTTGGCATGGTGCTGGCTTGTCACCTGCAGATCTGTCCATGCCCAGCTCCATCTGTGTTCATTCTCCATGCCTGGAGAATTGCTCTGAAATGCTCTGATAGCCTCTAGCCCAGCTGTTTGGTTTGCTGACCGTGGGGAGTTGTGGGATTTTGGGGAGAGCTCATCAGACATGGGGGTAATCAGACCTTGCAGCCCTTTTTGCTCTGGTTTTGTGAACATGTGTTTTTAATGTATGTGTTGTGCAGAAAACTTCTCCCTCTGAATGCAAAGCCAAATGCTGAAAAACCCAAACCCAAGTATATGTCAGATCTGAAAGCTAGCAAAAGAAATACTCAGTGACATCTGTTTTCACAGGTTATTCTGAGTTGGAAGGGACCCACAAAGATCATTGAGTCCAACCCTTTAGTAAGTGGCCTGTGTGGAGATTGGACCCACAGCCTTGGTGTTATGCGCTGAATTCACAGTCAGAGGGAAAGACTGAAAATCTGTAACATTGGTCATCAGATAAATGCCATTTATGTCTCTTCTGGAAATGGCCTTTGCAGTATGTCTGTCCTCTTCAAGCCCAAAATTCTGCTCTGGTTTGTGCTGCAGAAGCTTTCTGAGTTCCGTGGAGCCCTGTGAGCATCTGAAAGGTCCAGAGCAAGTCTGTGACTCCCGAGGTGGGACTGGAGTACCCAGGGCAGAGGAGAATGTTGCTGTGTTCCTTTGCTTCCTGAGCAAAGCCATTGGCAAGTCCTGTCCTTGCTCCAACTTGTAAACTGGAGTTTGGACCGGTGTTGTGTGACTGAGGAGAGAAAGCAGCTCTGCCCAGAGAGCTGGGCTGGATGAGCTCCCAGAGTGTGGCCCTGGAGAGCTCCTGTGTGTGGGCTGGGACAGCAGTGATGAGTGGAACATCGATTTACGTGCGAGAACGCTCCCCTGGTGGCAGCCCAGTCAGAAAAAATGTCTTTATGAAGGTGAGACCTTGATGTGTATAAGGAGCTGTGGGTGTGCTGAGGGAATGCTTACACCTGCCAGTAGTGCCTGGTTCTGCTTGCAGCTCTTATCAATACTTCTGGAAACAATTTAGCAACCACAGAAATATTGTCATCGTCTCCTGTGTGTTAAGAACCATGAGCTAAACAAAAGACAAGACAGGATTAATCAGCCACCAATTAGTGCAGGTTTCCTGAGGTTTTGCTGCTGATTATTGCATTGCATCATGTCAGTTTTCTAACAGCTTTATTCTTAAATTAGTCTGTTCTCAGCGTGGTGTAAAAACTGGGGCTGAAGTTACTCACATGCCTAGAAAACACCTTTATGAACAATCAGCTCGAGACAAACATTTTCAATGTGTTTCCTTTCAAAATCAGCTTTTAAGGCAATGCTTCCTTCCTGAATTTCCTGAACTGGGCTAGTGGGAAACAAAGCTATTTTTAATTCTCTTTTGTGTGTGCAGCATTCCTGTTAGAAGCCATTAATCTACCTTTTGCATTTACTGGGCCACTTAAAGGTGTCCTGGCACACAAAGTGATTTACAATGGGTCTCCACCTGAAGGGCTGTGATAGCTTTACTGGAGGAAGCTCTGTTTTCTGTCCTGCTCCTCATGGCCTGTTTTTACTGTCACAGAGTAGTTGTGTAGCTGTAGTTGTCTTGATCTGGGAAATGAAGGTGCTGGTACCAGCCAGAGGCATGGGCAGCTCTCTGCTGTGGATTTCAGGCTGCTAACTAATAAAATCCAGAGGAGCATTTGTCTTCCATCAGAATAAGATTTGAAAATGAATATTCTTGAGCTTAAAAAAAGAGAGAACGCAGTATTTTGGCAAGATGGTCATCTGGCCCTCAGCATCCATCAACAGTGTGGCATATTGTGAGTGTGCCAGGGAGGGGAAAGTGGTGCTTAGCAGAAATAAATCTCCACGGCGAGGCTCAGGCTGAACATCTGTGCCTTGGCAGATGTGGAAGGGAGGAGCTCAGGGTTTGGAGCTGTTCTGGCTGGCTGCCGGCAGACTCTGCTCTGGCAGGTAGGTGGCTGCTGCTCTCTGTCAAACACTGCGGGCTGAAATGTTTGCCTAAAGTCCTGCGGAGCCGGGGCTGCCTTCAAGGGAGCGCTGGGGAAAGGTTCTCCCTGCCTGCCAAAGGCTGGAGCTGTCCTGGGCCAGGTCACTGCAGCAGAGTTTGGCCCCTCACAGTGGTCGGGGCCGGCTCCAGAGCTCCCCGGTGCTGGGGAGCCGGGGTTTGCCATGCCGGGGTTTGCCATGCCGGGGTTTGCCATGCCGGGGTTTGCCATGCCGGGGTGGCAGCCCGGACATTCCCAGCCAGGGTTTGCCATCCCGGGGTTTGCCATCCCGGGGTGGCAGCCCGGACATTCCCAGCCGGGGTTTGCCATCCCGGACATTCCCAGCCGGGGTTTGCCATCCCGGACATTCCCAGCCGGGGTTTGCCATCCCGGGGTGGCAGCCCGGACATTCCCCGCCTGGGAGCTGTGCTGACAGGACACAGCACCGATCCTGCTCGGGAGCACGATGTTCCTACAGTTCCAGCAGCCTCCTGCCGTGCAGGCAGCCAGTCCTTAATGGCCCCTCTCAGCCAAAATGTGCTCTGAGTGCAGGCCAAGGTTTCAGACCTGGGCAGAGATTAAAGAGACAATAATACTGCTACTATTCTCATCTGCAATTGAATTTGAATTGCAATTCAATTACAAACTAGAGCAAACACCAGCTTGTGTGTCCTGAGCATGATTTAGCAACCTGTTAGTCTTTTAATTGCTCTGATTATTTGGTACTTGAAATAAGTGTGTATTTTTAAAATCTCGTGGCAGTAACTTTTGGAAAAAGTCATTGCTTTTCATTTTGCAGGTGTTTTGTCTTTCATGCTGAAGTACAGGAACATATGGTGCTACTTCTGAGGTAGCACTTGTTTAAATATCTTTTCTTGTAAAATTTTCTGCAGAGCCATATAATTTTCTCCTGTAAAAACATTCCTACTGTGTTTAACTGGTTTTATAGCTACTTAATGGGATTATCAGGTTTTTATAATTGCAAGCTTTTCATGGGTGTGGGTCAAGAAATTAAACTCTGAACCCTGAATAGACAAGTGAGCAGCAAGCAGTTAGAAATTCAAAGAGAGTAGTAAGAAATAATGATAGTAGTATAAAGTAAATAAAATAGTTTATCAAAGCACATCCCAGGTATTTTGAAAGGCTCAAAACAGTAATTTTATTTTTAAGCTGAGCTCTTGGCAGTCAGTAGACATGGAATGCTCTAATACAGTGTCCAGAATCCTCCCGTGGAAGCCAGTTACATCTCTGTTTGTGTTCAGTCTGGTGAACAGGCTTCCCAAGCCATGGTGTTCCTTCTGCCTGAGCCATGGGAAGCCTGAGTCAGGAGCATGCATTAAAAAATGTAAATCAGCAGCACATTCATCTACACACAATGAAGGGAGACTGGAAATGTTCCTGAGTGTGGCCCAGCCAGGAGAGTCAGAGGAGTGGAATAACTGGAATATTCTGTATATTTTTTGTCTACATTGCTAGACTCTTACCCAGCATGAGAGATGATTAGTGAGAGGCTAATTGGCCTGTTAAACAAACATATTTAGAAATGTATAAAGATCCCTATCTCAGGAATGATGCAGATCTGAAACCCTTCTCACACAGCAGTGGGAAATGGATTTCAGCATTCCAGGGGCAGCGTGCCAGGCTCCCTCTGCTGCCTTGGACATGCTGAGCCCAGGCTGGAGCTCTTCACAAGCCAGGCACCTCAGAGATTGCTGCAGGGATGAAACATCTCCAGGAGAGGAGGAGCCTGCCCAGCCTTGCCTGGGGGGCAGAGCTCTCTCCCCCTAAGGGATCCCGGATGGAGCAGCAAACACACAATTGCTGGAAGTGGAAAGGCAGGAGTAGGATGGACTGCACAGGATCTCCCTTCTCCTGCAGCTGGGCTCAGGACTGATTGCCACCTCTGGGGAAACATCACTCCCATGTGGAGGTGGCTTTTGGAGCTGCAGTGAGAGCAGGCTGTGTTTGAGGCTGGAGTTTGGAGTTGCACCCTGCTGAGTGCAGACAATAGGCTTGCTCAGAAAATGGCTTCTGAGGGTTTTTTTTGAGAAGAAGAAAGTGGATGAGGTCAGACAGATTCAGAGTTATCTCTAAGAGTGCATAGGTTGTAAAGTGAAGGACTGAAAAAACAAAAATGTTAGAAGGACTCTGGGCAAGGGAAAATGTCATAATCCAGTCACTTAGAACTGGATTTTGTTGCATTTGTCCTGTTTTTGTACAGTATTCCTGCTTCCTGAAAATGGAACTGTGGGAGGGCAGAATTAGGGTACAGGATAACCAAAGCTCCAACGTTTCCAAGTTTGAAATGTAGGAAAAGCTGTGGGTAATGACCACTTATATATCACTTGTTTGTGGGTGCTGAATGCAACAAAGGAAGGGTTTTGTCAATGGCTGTAATTTATCACAGGACACCAGTTTGGTCTCCTGCCCACCTCATTCTGCTGGCAGGTGGAAAACAGGACATTTGTCACCGTGCCAGCCATGGCCAGTGACCATCGTGGTGCTGCTGGTCCTCACCAGCTCCCAGGGGCTGCTCAGGGTTCCTGTTTCCATAGCACCTCTGAGCTCCCCTTGGCTTTTGGTGTTTGAGCACCTGGAGGAGCTCCTGCCAGTCTTTGCTCAGGAGTGTGAATGGGGTTTTGGCAGTCCTGGCAGCTGATAGCCTATAAAAGTGAATTCCTTTTTGTGTGGCCTCTCCTCCTCTCCCAGAGTTCTCCATGAAGCAGGATTCTTCCCCTGTGTGCTGCAAGGCAGAAATCTTTCATTATGGAGTATTTAATTTTTCAAATGACTGCTGCCACTGGATCCAGTCAATAGTCTGTGTTAGTTGAACTCTGCTGCTGAATCTGAGCTTTCCTATTAAAAAAGGAGAAAGCAAAATATTTTTTTTTCTACCCACTTTTACTAAATGAATCTCAATGATTTGTGCAAGTTGTTACTATGAGTCCTTTGATTATTATTGCTGGTGCAAAAGCAATTACATTGGAAAACCAACTAAAAGTCAATTGTGAGATTAAAATCTACAGTTCTAGATCTTTTCCTTGATTAATTTTTGATAGTGGGTGATTTATTATTGAGAGTGAGACAGGGATCTAGGAATTCCCCCTGGCTCCCCTTGTTAGTCCCTGCCCTAGCAGCTGTTTGAAGCTTAAGGCACTAAAAGTTCCTACAGGTGCTTTGGGGCTTGGAAAAAATCCCAGGTGAAGTGAATCTGTAAGAAATCTGATGGTTCATTTGATCCGTGGCCATACAGGGTAGCAGCTCATTTAGGGGACCACTTCTCTCATTTTAATTCAACCAGAAAATGCTCACTCAGCTGCACAAATAGGACTATCCATCTGTGCACCTATTATGGGATCAGATTAATTAAGGTAAAAGCAGTGAATTAACTTCAGTTACAAAGGCTGCTCAGTAATAATTTAATCCTATATTACACAGGTAGAAGGCACCATATAACTAACATGTTAAACTACAAATTTCTGATCCAAAATGAGTTTTGAGGGTTTTTTATTTTGTTTTCAGCTTTGTCAAGGAGCTTAGCTAAGTAGCTTTACAAAAGTAGAAGGTTTGAAAGCTTTATTGAATATTTTTTAATGCTTAGTTTTAGCCTTAGGACTATTTCTAACTATAACCTGAAGTACTTTAATCTCTCAGTTTGTCCAAATGGTAATTCTAATAAATTTAACATGAATCAAAGGGTACTGTGGGGTGGAAAGCTTTCCTGGAAGGTTTCTCAGAAAATAGATAGCTTTGGTTTTAATTGCACAGGTTAATATGAAACTGCCTTTTTGGTTTGCAGACAGAAAGGGATCATGTGCATTTGCCTTGGAACATCCATCCACCCCTCCATCCCTCCCTCCATCCCTCCATCCCTCCCTCCCTCCCTCCCACTGCCAGGGTGTTTGTGAACAGTCAAAATGTTTATCAGGGAGGGTTTTTATATTTCCAATTTCACTGTAAGGTAAGAAGTGCTTTTCAGGGAAATCCAGAGCTGTGGGCTGCATTTGTTCACAGCCAGCACACCCCATTCCCTCCATGCTCCTGGACAGGTTCCAGCTTGGATGTGAAGCTCTTGGTGGGAAATTTGAAGTCAGTACCCAAGGGATAGTCAGTGCAGGAAGGTGCTCTGGGGGTGACACAGAGCTTGTTCTGGAGCTGTACAAATAAGCTCCATATTCAAATGCACAGTCTCTCTGAGATGCCACAATAAAGGAGAAAATAGAATTAATACAAGTGTTGCCAATCCATTACTGTCCTGAGGGCAGGAAATCAGCCCTGCTCTCAGCCACAAAGTGATTTTATGGAAGTCTGGGAGCCTTCCTTGCAGAGCCTGGTGCTTCAAAGAGTTGTGTGTGACTTGCACTCAGGCTGTGACAATCTGGGATTGCACTTCTGGAGATTGGAATTGGGTTTTGCCTGCTTCTTTCTGACATCACTCTGGTGACAGCTGAGGGCCAGCAGTGTTTGCTGAAGAGATAATGGTAGGCTGATGGCTCTTCCCCTTGAGGAAATGCAGATTTTAGTCACTGATAATTAAAAACTACAATTACTGTGTGATCTTGGGTGTGATTTGGAGCTTTTTTCCTCTTAAACCAAGGAATTTCTTAAAGCATTTCACTGGAAAATGGAACCAGATTGAGAAACACGGTGCTGGTTAGACTGTGGAGAGGGTGAAGCACAGGACTGTGGAACCTTTGGATGAAGTTCTGCTGTGTTACATTTACTCCTGTGGGCATCACAGGAACAAGCATGGTGCAGTGGTAAGCCCAGAATCTTGAGGGTAAATAATTTATTGAATCTATCCTCACATGAGATGTTCTGGTGTTTAAATATCTTGAATGAAAAGAGCATCATGTGCTTGTTCAGTCACTCCCTTCACTAAAGTTGTAAAACAGAAAAATCCACGTACACTTACAGCCAAGGTTAATTCTTACACATGCAGGAGAGAGATTTGAAGTGGAATCAAGGAAATGCTGAACTAGGATTGTTGAGCCTGTTCTCCTGCCAGGAGTGCACTCCTTGAAGCAGGAATAAGAATTAGATTTGCCAGGAGCAACAACTGACCTTTCAACACTTGGGGTGCTGGAAGTTGGCAGATCACAGGGGCAGTTCCAAAGCAGAGTTTCCAGCCTGTTCAACCCCATTTTGATGAAAAATGGGATGTCAGAGGGAGAGGGGACATTTATCTTGCTGCAAAGAACCATTCACACAATGATTATCTTGATTTTATTTTCACAGGAACATATGTTTCATGTTTAATTGTCAACACCTTCCTTAAGTCTTTGCTTCCCACCGTAACTAAAGTATGAAAAATCAGTGGGAATGCAGTGAAGGAAACACGTGGGGTTGGAAAAAAACCTTGGCACAGTTGGCCACATGAAGAACATCTTTTAGAACATTAACAGGGGTAAAAAACTGTGGCCAGTAAACCACAGGGGGAAGGGACAGAGAGATTTGGCTTTAATTTCATTTTTAGTGGGAAGAAGAAATGAATTTGAATGAGAAATTGATCATACACAGTTGGATCCTCTTGCAGAAATATTATCATTGATTTCTGGAGGAATGGGATGTGCCTTGTTTGCCCTGTTTGCTTTCCTCTTGGTACAGAGTAATTCACTGGCACTGCAAAAAGCCTCAATCCAAACAAAAACCACCACAAATAAACAAAATCTACTTCACTGCATGGAGACTAAATTAGCTTTTAAATCTCTAATATGATTGTTATGGAGCCATGGAGGCTGAGGAAAGATTCTCTTGAAATTTTGCTGCTCAGACTAACTCCATGCTGTTCAGTAGTGGCAATGGTTAATTCATTTTCTAAAGATCACTTAGATACATGAGGCTGAAACTTTGTGATTTATTTTGAGCTCTGAGGAATATAATGTGAAAACCTATTCAGGTTTTACTGGCTGGCCAGAGACTGCAGTCAGTTTAATGAGACACAGCTAAATTTACCATGATAAAGTGCTGCTTCGTGCACAAAATAGATGTTGTGGTCCTGTGCTGGTGATTGATAATTTATTACCTTCAAAACTGTTGAACCAATGTGCAGAATTAATTTTGAGTGGATTATTCATTGTTTTTATCCCTTGGAATCTTGTATGATTGATAAACAATTTAAAAGAAGAAAAAAAACCAAACTCAAAAATTAACTATGAGAGATTTTAAGGTTGTGCATTTTAGAACACCCCCTTTCCCCCTGAGATGTTTTACAAACCTAATGCAGCACCAGTTTTGTGCTGCAGGTGTTTATAGCTCACTTTATTTGGTTCCTTATCAAATTCCAGGTTTTCCTCTGAAAAACTCTCAAGGGACTGAGTGAAGCTTCAGTGTGTGGATGATCCCTCTGTGCATGGTCCTTCATTCCTGGGCTGATCCCAGCTGACAGCCCTCAGTTTGGAGCCCCAGGCACTGGGAGATGCCCACAGCAGGGGAATTGTCAGCTCCCACTCTTGTAGCTGCTTTAACCCTCAAACTTCTGTGGAGAGAAACCTGCTCAGGCAGAGGATTCAGAAAGCTGAGAGGAGAATCCAGCCAGCAGGAGATGGAGAGGGGAGAGGTGTGTTAGAGGCAAGGGAAATGATTAAATGTGCTGTGGTTGTGTTCCTGTGACAAGCACATCATGACACAGAGTTTTGGGGTTTCTTCTGATTTGTCTTTCTAAAGATAAATCTATGTGATTTATCAAGCAAGCCTTGGCTCTGCCTCTTGCACTGTGGGGATTTGAAAAAAACCCCTGTTCTGCTCCCCCAGTGGATTCCTTATACTCAGGGCTCTGTAAAATAGACATTTCTGTACTGGTTTGTCCTGGAGGTCTCATTTTGGCCATGTTGGGTCTATAAGCTGAGCTGCTGGTGAGCCCTGCTGGAGCAGAGAGCAGCTCAGCTCGGCAGTGTCAGCCTCCAGGCTGTTCTGTCTGCTGCTGCAGCCATCAGCTGTGCTTCCCACACCCAGGGACTTAGGCAACACAGGATATGTGCTCTGACAGGCTCCACAGCAGCTAAGTGTTGGACTCAGGTGGAATTTTGTGGTCCTTAAGCAGTTTTGGTCCTTGCCCTGATGACTTTGCTTTGGGAGAGGTTGTTTCATAATCCTCCTTTAGGCTCAGGCTCCTGTGCAGGTCTGGGGTGACACAAGGGCTCAGCAGTGCCTTAGCTGACAAAAGCAAAGGCTCTGTGTTTCATTTAATCCTTTATTTATTTAAAAGGAAAGAAGCTGGACTTTTGCAAGCAAGGCTTTTCTCAGCATCTGAAAGCTGAGCAGGGTCAGTCTGGATCGTTACCTGGATTTTTAACCTCTGGAAAGAACACAGGTGAGCTTGTGGTGGAAAAACCATTATCTTTGGAGTCAGTCATAAATACTGAGAGGGTAAAGGTTGAAATATTAAACTAAGATTCTTTCTACTTGCTCTTTGAAATACCAAGAGCTTGAAAGTTTTCCCAAGGCTCTCTGCAAACATTGGTGGTGGAATTATCATTCACTTTTTGTCAGGAGCTGCTGTGCAGTGCTGCCCTGTGCTCCAAGCAAACACAGCCCTGTATCCCCCTCTCCCCTGAGTCCTGAAGCTGATTTGTGTTCTCTTCTTTCATCACAGCACCTATTTATTCTCTTGATCACAACCCCCTTACATCTTCTCTTTGGCCCCTGTCCCTGCCACTCTGCTAGTGGTTTGGTAGAAAAAATAGATTTAATTATAATCAAAAATGCCTGCTGAGGGTGGGCATGGTGCAGGACTATGTCAAGAAGAATCATTCCGTGCTGGGGGGAAAAAAAATCTCCCTTCTCTGCACTGTTTTCTCTCTTAGAAATTCTGTTTCCCTTATGCTTCCCTATACACCTTCAGAAATTTCAATGCTAAAGAACTTTATGATCTCTAAGTCAGTTTTTTGGCCTTCATCTTTGAGTAAATAAGTATCAGGTGACTGTGCTGCTCAGACTTGGAGCTGCTCACAACTCCTCTGTCTATTACAGACACCAAGCCCTGCAGTGCAGCAATCCAGGGAATATTCTGTTTGGTAAAAATCAATCATCATATTTTTTCTACATCTCCCTGTTTTGTTATCTGTCACCTTGAATTCATCAGAATGATCCATGTTTGGGTTTTCATCCCTAAAACTGGCCAGACTGTCTGACAAACAACTGTGGCCACGAGACAGTTTCCTCAAAGGGCTCTTGGCACTCAGTCTTCACCCCTGGAAAAATTGTGAAAAAATTAAATATGTTGTGAGAGACATGAGATTGTTTTCAAGGACTAAGCTTTATGCTCAAGGTAGTCATAGAAAAGTGCTTTCAAATTATGTATATTTGGAATGTGAAGTCATCAAACTTCTATGGAAAAATCTTTTTGTATTGGAGAAATGTATCTGAGGTCAAAAATAGTTTTGTGTCCCTCAGCAGCCAAACCTCTGTGAGTTCTTTGTCGCTCTCTGAAATGATCCTCATGTGGCTGGACTGGTGCTGGGTGCTCCTCCCTGGGCAGGACAGAGCAAACCTGCCCACACTGAGCCCTGTTTGCTGTTCCTCTGGAAGAGCTTCCCACATCTCCTCGAGGTGTTCTGCCTTATTCCAGGTGCTCAAGGCATGAACTTTCTGCACTTCTCAGCCTTGGCTTTGCTTGCAGTGGTAAAACACATTTTACTGATTTCTTTTGCAAATGCTGCTTCTGTTTCTCTTCTGTCTCCATGGTGTACTCCTCACTTTCAACAGAAATAAGAAACCTTTCTATTATTATTATGAGTAATGGGGAAATCTGCATAGTTCTGAATCTCATTGGGAGTTTAAAATCCTTTTTGGGTGCTGTCAGAAGAGACACCACAGTTTGTTACTATCCTTGAGACAGGAGCCCATGTCTATCAAAGTCTTGATGGGTGATGATCAAGCTTCTCTTGCTCAGGAATGTGAGATGTGGCTGATCAAACAATTGGCAGGCTGGGCTTCATTTTTATGTCAGAGAGATGCTGGGTGTTTCAGTGCTGGTGCAGTGTCCCTTCCCTGGACATTTAGCAAACAAAAATGGTTCCTCAAGGTAGGAAAAAAGGTAAAACAGCCTTTGGCCAAGAACAGCATATGCATCAAAAATGCTACTTTTTGGAATATAATTAATTGAATTAGAACTCCTAAAAACCTGGGTGTTGTCAGCAAGGAATGAGAGATGATCTTGAAACAGGATAAAACTTTAGGATAGAAAACACTGAAGGGTTCATAGCCTAGTTTAGATGCCTTTAAAGCAAGGAAAGGAGATTGACTGTACTTCCTAAAGCCACAGGTATTATTCCAGCTTCTGGTTCTGGAAATTCAGATCACTTGAGCTTTGTGGTCTTGATTAAATGTTGACAAAGTTCTCTCTCTCGTTCTGATACACTTGCAGAAGCTTTGTCCTTATGTCCCAGGGCAGAATTTGGATTTGATGCCTCCCTGAGGATAAATTACACTCGGTATTACATGCCCACTTTGCGCTGCATGCTTCAGTTTAGCTTTTCCTGGTTGAAAGGCAAAAAAAAGGGCGAAAAAATAGTCGAGAAGGAATGAATGTCTTATATTGGGAATCCAGAACAAATCTGAACCAACTCCTTGAGTGTGTGAAGTTGTAGCTCCTCTGTACCTGCTGTGGTGAAAGGTTTGTGTTTAATCCAGAGGGAACAGAAATGAAACTCTCGTACATGAATGAAACAAAAACCCCCAAATATTTGCCTGACTAATGAGCAAGGCAATTTGTTTAATGGTGTGATTTGTTTCTTATTTTTTAAATATTCTTTTCTTTAGAGAAAGCAAACTGAAATCCTTCCCCCAGCTGAGGTTTTGCAGGTGGGCAGAGTCAGCAGGAAGGAGAAGTCTCTGAAGGACAGGAGGATGGGGGAAAGGGCACTGGATGGTTTCTAGGCAGTATTCCTTACACTTAATGCCATGAGTGGCTAAGACAATAAGCAGGCTTGGTGTCAAGTTTTGGAGGTGTTGTACCAGAGCCAAGAAAAGGGGAGAAAGGCAGGAAGCACTGGAATGTGCAGAGGGGGTTTGTGTCTGCTAGAACACATAAATAGTAACTGTTTCAAAGGGAAAGTAGAGGTGGCAGAGCAGCAGAGCCCTGAATTGCTGTCAGGGCTGCTTTGAGTTGTGCTGAGTGTGCAGGCCCTGGGAACAGAGCAGGTTCTGTGTCAGAGCAGGAGAGGACAGCTCTGCTCTGCTCAGATGATGCCTCAGCTTTTTGCTTTTATATTCTTCAGATTCTATTCTGCTTTAGTGTGTAGGTCTGGGCTTCATATTAGGGGATGGTGAGCTCTCTCCACAGAATAAGGAGGCAAAACAATTCCTTCTCTAGCTGGGGACCCCAGGACAGCTGATCCAGATCTCAGGCCCAAGAGCACAAACAACGTGGACCAAAGAGAGAAAACAAGAATGATGGGACTTCATAACCCAAAGCTGTAATTACACAATTAACTCCAATATGCTAATGGACCAAAACTTATAGAAGTGTGAGACCCTGCGACCTATTGTCCATTTTGTGGCCATTTGGGGTTGTGCTGCCCAAGGTGGATCTATTTGAGGCCTCCTAATAAATCCCTACTTTATTCTTTAGTTCCATCCAGTCTCTGCCTTCACAAGGCATTGAGTCCCATCCTCCTTGGAGGGGCAGGCTGGGGCTCTCTTGGCTTGCCTAAGCAGCATCTTGATGAAACCAAGGAAGACTGAATCTGTTTCAAGTTTTGAAGTAGAAAGGAAATAATAATGATGCTTTTCTTGAGGCCAGTTCTTTTCTCAGCCATTTCTTCACTTCTGTCCTCAGTAAGAGTAGGGTCTGACTGCAGGAGCTGGTTTAACCTGATTTAGTAACAGCTGGAATACAGAGATTTTTTTTTTTGTTGTTTAGCTGTTTATGCATCTTAATACATCTTGTTCCTTTCACTTTCTTTCTTTTTTCTCCCCAAAAGAATTTTAACAAATGCAAAGACACTGTAATGAGGAAGGAAGAAAATGACTCCTGACCACAGAGCTGTAGAAATTAAATCTTTCCTTTCTTTTTCCTTCTCTCTTGCCAGAGAAGGACCTTGAGACTGTGACTCCATGCAACCAGCCCCCTGGAGCCGCAGGGCATGGGAATGGTTTGTGTGGGTGTTCCAAATCACCAGATAAAAGAATAAAAATGGAACAGATGAGAGGCCAAACCCTTAACTAATTTAAGGTGGCATAATGCAAAGGGCTTCTGACTGATGGAGAATTTGGCCTCATTTTCAGATCTTCAAGGCATTTCATACATGACATCAAATAATGACAGCTCTTCTGAAAGCTGCAAAGATTGGATAGTGGCCACCCCAGTGATGCAGAAGTTTTTCTTTTCCATCTTACTTCCATCCCCTGACTTTACTGCTTAATAAAACAGTCCATTTTACCTGGCAAGCTCAGTCAATGTGTTTTATGGAATTCATGATATGGATTTGGCTAAAGCTGTGCTGCACACAGTGGATCTGGTTACCAGGTGCAGCAGAACTACAAAAAGGAGATGAATTAAACTCTGGAGGGAGTTTTCTGGGTCTGACCATTCAGCTTTGGGGTTCCAAGTGAAGGAATTCAAGCTCCATACCATACTTCATGGGTTCTTTTATTTAGAAGTAAACAGCTCAGCTGGGATCTCTTAGCCTGGTATGAAATTCCAGCTTGATGGTTTTCTGATAAATAGTCTGTCTCCTGGCCTTTGCTAGAGCTCTAGGAAGAAATGCAAGCTGCATGTAAAGCTGCAAGCAGGATAAGCTGTATTTCACTTTTATAGGGATTTTTAGCAGCAGTTATTTTTATTGTGCCCAGACATTAACCCTGCTAATTTTCCCTTTTGTTCCTTAAAGGCTTAAAACTAAAGCTTATCAAAAGACAACAGATTTTTCTATATTTCCTGGGAAGGTAAAGGAAAAGCCTCATGAAGAGGCATCAGTTAAAGCAGGATATCCATCATTTTACATGTGGTGGGCTGGGTATGTTGCTTGTGTTTGAGCCTCTCTCTCAGCTGCAGCTTGGGCTCTGTAGGGGGCTGGGTGGGCAGAGCAGTTTTGTGTCAACTTCAACCTGGTGAGGTTGTGGTGCACATGGGGTTAAACACCTCTGACTCACAAGAGTGTCTCTGTTGCTCTGCATTTGATTTGTACCTGAAAATATGTCTACAGGTATGTGGGCTTGTTTGAACTCTGACTGTGAGGTGGTCCTTACTCTGAGTTTGGAATAATTTCATTAAAGAAAAGGAAGCAAATACCTTCATATCTATGTAGACTAAATCTCTTTTCCTCTAATTTTATCTCTGTGCATTTTGCTCTTCACTAAGTGCAGGAGCAGGTCCCCAGCCCTGTTCCCTGGGCTCTTGCTGAACCAGTGTGAGAGCAGCCAGGGAAATAAACACCTCCAGGTTCACCCAGAAAGTGGTTTTTGCTGTCAACAAAGAATTGAAGTATTGACCTTGCAGAGGAGTGGGAGCTGCTGGTCCCTTGCTGCTGAGGGCTCCTGCTGTTGTGTCCTGTGGGCTGCACTGGGGGAGCACTGGCATTTCAGCTGGGCAGGAATCCTGCTCCTCACCTGGAGTGTGCCATGAGAAACTCAGGTATTTATAGCAGTGCACCCCTGTGGAAAGTGCTGCTGTTGTATTTGGGACACTTCAGTTCTATATTTAGTTCTGTTACCTCCAGTGAAAACTCACATTCTGCCTGTTCATTTTCCTTAGCTTGCTCACAGCTCATGCCACATGTCACTTCTTTTTGCCTCTAGACAACTGCTGCCATATGTCTGTGGGTTCCAAACCAAGGAGAATGAAAGAACTTTCAGGCAAGTGATGAGATTAAATTGACACAGTGCAGGACTGGAGCTGAAAGTGTTAGACTGCTGCTATGCCTTCTCAAATGCCCTTTTAGCAGCTAAGAAAATCTGCCTTAAAAAATGGTTGGGACATGAGAAGAGTGTGACATTTAAAAGTGAACAAAGGGAGCATCCACAGAATTCATAACCCAGGTGTGAGTGAGATCAGGAAGAAAGCCCCAGGTAAAGCAGTGATTGACCAGAGGTTTCTCCCAGAGGAGCTCTCAAATATTTATTCTTCTGTCACTGTTTTAGCAAAAGATTCAAATGTCTCTGGGAGTAAAACCACACTCTGGATGGTGTTTGCTTTAAAAGTGAGTCATGCCTGGGAAAACAAACTTACTCAAGATGCATCCCAAAGCAAAACAAACTTATTTGAAATCAACTTACTTGAATATCATAAATGAGTCTAACTCCACTAGAATTTGATATCAGTTAACCTAAATACAAATGCATGTATTTTGTATAAGCTTCATGATAAGTGAAGCTCTGGACATCTCCTTGGGGACAAAAAAAAGAATTAATTGGTCAGGGATAACTGGAAAAGACTTTAATCTCTGAGGAGAGGCGGGGGGGAAGTGAAAATATATAAACAATGAGTAACTGCAAAAGACAGATTGAAGCTTCATTTTACTTCTAGAAGATGTTGGAGCTGCTCTATGAAAAGCAGTATCAGGAAATTCAAAAGCAATGAAAGAAATGAAGATGTTGTTTGAACATATAAATAAAATTTGATACTTAGAAGCAATTCATAATAGCAGAAAGACTGAAACGTGGCTGTTAAGAACTCCTGAGTGACAGAGCACTGGCAGCAGCTCAGCATGCCAGCTCCTGTGTGCTCCAACATCAACTTGAGTGGACCCTTTAAAAGCTGTCCTTACCCTTTTATACTGAAGCCTCATTTCATTTTCAAGTCCTACCCCATCAATTGTTGGTAATTTTTTCATAGATCAGGCACAGAGCTGTGCTTGTTTGGAGGGGATCCCTCTGTGCAGAGCCTGCCTGCATTTGCAGTGCAACTACAGGTTGTGTGCCTGGTTTGGCTTGTGCTCCTGTGAGCTCACCCTGAGGATGCTGTGATTTTAAACACTCTGCCTTCTGATGGGTATAATTAAGGGAATTTGCAGGTAGAAATTTGTTTGGGCTGGATGTGCAGATGTAACAGCACACAGATTGCATTCTAAAGATACACACACACCTCTGTGTCAGAATGTGGCTGAGCAGTCAGGGAAGAGGTTGGGCAGAAATAAAATATGAACCAAGCCCTCCAGCAGTGTCTGTGAATGAGAGCAAAGGCATTCCTTCCTAGAAATGCAGCAGCATCAAGAGGAAAGAGCCACAGGACTGTGGAGTCTTGTCTTTTTTTTTTTGTTTTAAATGTGTGAGATGGTATTTCTTGTTTGGACTTAGATGTTTTAGTTCTGTTCAAACTACACACTCATAATCTTAGTTCTATCATTTAATTTTGGAAGTCTTCTTTATGGCCTCAGGTCAAATGTAGTGTTTTCTTGGGGGTCAGTGCCTGTCAGCACAGCAAGTCTGAAATTCTCAGTAAGCAGGGTTCTAACACAGGACCAGAAAGGAAGAGGTGCAGGATGTACAACCCCATCTGTTTTTACACTCACTTGTCTTTCACTCCCCTACCTGCTTACCAGCCTTAATTTGTTTTATCTAAGTGAATAGATTGTAAGGAAAAATTAAATTAAAAGGGACCAAGTCAACAATTTTGCCTTGCAACTTCCTGCAGGGTATGGATTTGGGTCATTTGAAGGAATTTAAATTCATGACTAGAAGCAGGTGAAAGGTTGGTGTTTTGTCTGTCATTTTGCTGGAAGTGTAATAAACCCCAGGTAACAGGCAAGGATGTTATTGCTCTCAGGTTGATAAAGCCTGCATGGGAAGTGCTGCTCAATTCTTTTAAATTACACAACTGCCATATTATAAACAAACTCTGTAGAACACAAGGAGTTCTTATGAATTTTATCTTTCATTTTGCCGTGCTCAATATCCTGCCCTTTATTAAAGCACCTGAGGGATGGACAGTGAGAATGGAGAAATCTCTTGCTGTTCCCAGGTGTGGTATTTTCAGGGTCCCCCATGGTGGGGAGGAAAGATGAATCTGACTCCATGTTCTCAGAAGGCTAATTTATTATTTTATGATATTATATTATATTAAAGAATGCTATACTAAAACTATACTAAAGAATAGAGAAAGGATACTTAGAGAAGGCTAAAAGATAAAAATGAAAAACTTGACTCTCCCCAGAACCTGACACGGCTGCACCTTGATTGGTCATTAAGTCAAAACAATTCACATGAAACCAATCAAACAATGACCAGTTGGTAAACAATGTCCAAACCACATTCCAAAGCAGCAAAACACAGGAGAAGTAAATCAGATAATTATTGTTTTCCTTTTTCTCTGAGGCTTCTCAGCTTCCCAGGAGAAGAAATCCTGGCGAAGGGATTTTCCAGAAAATATGACAGTGACACCCAGGAGCCTCCTCCACCTCTCAGTTATTGGACTCCTTGTTTTCACTAAAACTGCTGTTTCTCATGTAGGAACGGTGTCCTGCTGCCAGACACACACAGGGAGGTGAGGTGCCATGTGGCATTCACATTCTCTGAACAAATTCCTTTGCCCAGGGTTTTTCTCCTGGGAAGCTGAAAGGCAGAGAGAAGCCTCAGAGAAAAGGAAAACAATTCTTATCTCATTTGCTTCTCCTGTGTTGTGCTGATGTGGAATGTGTTTGGAGATTGTTTCTCCAACAGGTGATTGTTCCATTGGATTCTGCTGTGAGTTGTTTAGACCCAATGGCCAATTGGGGCCAAGCTGTGTTGAGACTCTGAAGGGGTCACAGGTTTTATTATCTTTTTAGCATTCAGTAAGTAGCTTTTCTGTATTCTTTAGTATACTATTCTTTAATAGAATATATTATAATAAAGTAATAAATGAGCCTTCTGAGAACGTGGAGTCAGATGTATCATTCCTGCCTTCATTGGGACTTCCCTGCAAATACAATAGTGGCACTTCCCCAGTGATGGGGACATGCAGACCATGCCCCCTTTGGTGTCTTGTGAGGGATATGAAAACCATCTCTGAGGCACTGGAAACTTTCCTGCTTTGTGCCTCTTCCTTCTGGATGTGGGATAAATCCCATCTTGAAACCTCACTGTGGAGTGAAGCCATGAGCAGTGCTTTGGAATGGATTCTAGGTCACAGGGGTTTTTTAAATTTTATTTTATTTTACTTCTTAAGATACAAATTTAGAAACTCATTAAAGCTTTGTCCTTATGGATTAGACATACTTAAAACAATGGCAGGATTTTCTCCAAAGGATATGATGGAATTTGTTGACAAGATTAAGGACAGGCGAATGGTGTCACCCGAAGCCCACAGGAGTTACTGAGAAGTTCACTGATAAAGGATTTGGATCTTGCCCCTAGAATTTTGCAGGTGGAAAGGAAAAAAAAAAAAGGCAGCTTATTTTCCTTCTTGGATAAGGAATAATTCATTGCTACTTCCTAATAGAAACCGTGGGCATTGATTTTCCATGGATTTATGTGTGGTGGTTTACAAGACTAATTTTTACAAATGGTTTCTGTTGGCAGATGTAAGCAGCCTCCTGCTGCACTGGCTGAACAACTGCCATTAAGCAAATGGTTGTCATTAGCAGGTACTTTTTAAAGCTTCATTTTGTTTAAGCCTTTTTTTAAAATCCAAATATCTGTAGAATTGCAAAATGGGGGGGAAAAATCCATATCTAGCTCAAATTGCCAAGAAATCTTTGGGAAATTTATAAAGCATCTTAAAAAGATGGACACGGCTGTACAGTGTTGACTGTGTAATTCTAAATAGAATTCTAAATCCTGTTAATTCTAAGTACAATTTCATGAAAAGGAAGCTCAGGTAGAAATAGAAATGCATGGGATAAATGGATTTCTTAAATGCATAGACATTCCACATGGAACTTACCTGCCCTGAATTTTTAATTCAGTGATGGATCTCTCTTTTCAGCAGTTTCTTTTTAGAGCAACACCTTAGGCAAGGGAATGTGAAAATTATAATCTCAAAGTTCTAGTTCTGGAGGTTTCTAACTCAACATTGAACCATTTATTCTGAGGGGAGAGCTGCTCTGGGAGGTCTCTGGTGTCCTGGCTGGCAAACTGGGCTGTTCCCTTACCTGCAATTTGGCTCGTGGGGTTTGCACCCAAATAGATGTACCTGAAAAATATCTGAATCAGCAAAAAGCCTCTCTGCTTTTTAAGAGCCCCTGATTTACCTGAGGCCTCTGTAGGAGTTATTTTAGTAACAATTATTTACTGGAGATGTGTTAGTGTTACCTTTGCCTTGAGGACACTGAGGTTCTGTTGGTTCCATGGGAATTGCAGCTGCTGATTTCAGCTCTTGGAAGTGCTGAAAGGGATTTTTGGTTTTTGGGCTCTGTCTCCCTGGGTGTACCTAAACCTCTGGGAGCTGAGGATGATGTGCTAGGGATGGGATGGGAGATACTTCTGAAACAAACTGGGATTTATTAAAAATATTGGGTTTGTCCTGAGAACTATGATCCACAGCTAAACCTTTGCTCTTTTGATGCCAGCTGAGCTGTGTGCTCAGCCACTGTTCTGGACTCTTTTATGAAAGTAAAAATTACTTCCTGCAAGTGCTTTACTACACTTTCAGTTAAGGGATTTAAAACTTATATGTGATGCCATTTTCATGGCACATTGTTTATTTAAGGTCCTATTAATATCTTCTTAAATATTCATATAATTTAAATTTGATATGCTACTGCCACAAGACAGATGCTTCTTCTTTGAGAAACATTTTACTGTTGTGTATTAAACTTCAGGGCAAGGCTAAGAATCAGTCATTCTGCATTGTATCTGGATTTAAGGAACAGAAGAGTCATGCATTTAAGGAACAGGGAAGTCATGGATCTCCATTGACTCTTGCTCCTTTTGGTTTTCACATCTGTTATGGCTTTGATGTGAAATACCTGCAAACTGCAAAATTTTGCTTGATGTAAACTTGAAGAATATTTTTGAGTGTTTTCAGTTTCTCCAGGTTTATTTTGTTTCAGTGAGGTTTTGCATCTCTATACAATTAAGAACTTTGAGAACTTCTTGAGTCTTCATCTGACTCTTGTGAAATCAAGGGAGATTTTTCTTTTTGGCTTCAATGGGAACAAAGCTGGCACTTGGCTGCCTTTGAAAATCAGACCCATAACTTCATAAACAACAAATGACTGTCAGCATTTACAGTGGATGTCAGCATTTGCAGTGGCTGTAAGCAGCATTTACACCATAAATATCCCATTAGGTTAATCCTGACAGAAGTGGAAGGGTTCTGTTAGCCAAACCCAGGCTGTCCAGGTTTGGCTGGGTGCAGAGGGCTCCTTCCTAGGGAATTTGTGCTGGTGGTATGGTCAGTGTGTATTGCAGAGTGAGGCAGGCTCTGTGCTCAGTGGGGCTGGGGGAGGGAAAGAGCAATGGAGAGTTCCTGTGATTTCCCAGCCTCAGCCCAAGGGCAGCTCCCATGTTTGCTGATGCAGTTACAATGGGTGTTCTGCTCTTGGGAACATCTCCTGTCCCTTCTGCCAGGCTGTGCAGAGTTCCTCTAATGGTGCCTGGAGCAATTATTAATGCAGCAGTTGTGTGAAAATGCAAATAAATGTACCTATTTTGTATGGTATCTAGATAAATACTGGAGCCAAAATCAGATTGTTGTGCTTTCCCTGCGCTGAAGTGGGAGGAAGCACAGAGAACAGCAGTGGCTGTGCTGCAGCAGAGCTGCCCTGTGACATTCTCCTGTGCTGGGGAATTCCCTTGGCAGCCTTCTCTCTACCCAGGGAGCCCAAATCAGTGCATCTAAAGAGCACAGTTGGGATCTGGCGCCCTGAGTTCCACCCAAATCCTGTTAAAGGTGTCTAAATCTCTTTCAAATCTACCTTGAACCCAGAGGCGCTGTGGTGGCCACTTGTATGTCCCTCTTCAGAGCCATCACCAGCTGCTCCAAGGGTGCATGTGCCAGCTCCAGACCTTTGGGAAGAGCTGTGCCTCCTCTGTGTTCCCATTTGCCAGGGGTCCTGGGGCTGTTTGCAGATTGTTTCCACCCTGGGGACAGCTGTGACCAAATTCTCATCATTTCAGGCACTGACTTCTCAGCTCCTGTAATATAAAGCAGCTTTTATGTGTTGGCTTTGCATTTTTCTAAAAGGGAAGCTAGAAAGGTTTTATGGTTTTCTGACACAAGCCAGAGAGAGAATAAAGAATACAAAGTTTTTCCTGCATTTTTAGGGAAAATTGCTTCCCTTCACACCTGCTTGCATTGACTAATTCAAGTAAATAAATCAAGACCAAATTTTCACTCATCCCCTGCATATTAATCATCTCATCCATGCAGCTTCCTCTTGTAGCTCTTTAGGATGGGGACCTTGCTTGAGCTGGTTTATTAGGGAAAATAAATGTCATGGTCATTCACATCACAATGCTCATTACATTGGTGACACTATCAGAATGAGAAGCCTTTAAAAGAAAATGCCATGAGTCCTCACTTCCCCTGGAGCTAAATGAGTGAGTGAATAATCTCTGAGATGAACAGAGTAATTAGACATTTTCTCTCTGGAGATGGGACAGACTCCTGGAATAAACATGGGCTATTCCCATTTTGAAAGGAGCATTTGGAAGGGTTACAATTTGTTCCTGTAACAAAACAGGCCAGTTAGGAGCAAAAATGTGGGGGACAATTGCTGAAAATACCTGTGGAAAGAAACAAGACTTGAATCCCCGGCTGGCTGCAAAGGGGATGCAGAGCAACACTCAAAATGCCAGAAATACCAGTGACATGTCAGACAAATAACAGAGGTGACCTGATGGCCAAGGACAGCCCCTTCCCCTGCTGGATTAATTAACATCCAAGATGGTTCTGTGTGAATTCTAACCCCTTGAGAAAGGCCCTAAATGGCACCCTTGAAAATGGACTTTTTCACTCCTACCACACATGTCCCCTCACCTTTCTTTGCAACAGGATCTAACTTCATTGGAATGTTTTGGGTTTTTGTAGGGGATCATTATTTTAAAAAATTATTTTGCTTAAATAAATCTTAATATTAAATCTTCATTCCTATGGCCTTGACCTGGCTGCCTTTTCAAAGCATATTTCTCTTCTGTGGGTCCTCCAGCTGCAAAAATATACAATGTGAATATCTGCCCCAGGGTCAAAGTGATGCTTCTGAGTGTGAAGTTTAACAATGTGCATGTTTATGCAGCTGATAAACATGTCAAATGTAAGAGATGTGTTTGACAAGGAGAGAGGAGCAAAATGTTGAGGACATGGAGGCAGATGTCCACTCTTACTGCTGTCTGTGGGCTTTCAGGTGTTTTTGTTGGCACATCTCTAAGTGTTCAAGGTAATAGGTTATGTTAATGGGTGATAGGAAGATGTAAGGAAGTTAATTACTTAGTTAATAATTCCCAGTCTCAGAAATTATCAGGCAATGAGAGTAATGAGAATGGGGGAAAATCTGAAGAGAATTTCAATAAACCCAGAGTAAAAACTGCAAAAGGACTTGGGAGTTTGCTAATTGATTGTCTTCATGGAGAGAGAAATCATGTTTAAAATTGTCCATGCATCATTTGTTCTAATGTAATAACCAAAAACTATATAAAAGTAATTTTATGGGGGGGCAAAAAGTAATTAACCTGTCCTGTTACAATGAAACAGATTTTTTTCTAGAGAGAATTCTGCTGGGGACAGCAATCCTACCTTTGATTATGTGCTATTGCATTATGGAAACTGCAATTCAGTCATATTCATCTTTCATTTAACAGATTTTCAATTTAGTGGGGTATGAGCTAACTGAACTTAAATTTGGTATAAGGCTCCTTAAAGGTGACATTTCAAATAAACATATTTTTTCTGCAGTGCTTTCACAGAGAAGCTTTAACAAATGTATGGTAGATGTGAAATAATCTCACAGTCCAGGAATACGACTTGGATATTTTGAGTAACAACATCCTTAATTTCTCTTTCACTTTATTAGCTTTTGTGTTGTGGTTCCCAGGAGCAGGAGGAATTGATTCCAGTGTGAAGTGACTCACTGCCTGTGCTCTGGGTGAGAAGGGTTTAAGGGCTCTCCAAATCTGGAGCAGCAGGTGAGAGGCAATTCCTGGTTAAAACTGGGAGCTCCCCAGTGAGCAGCTAAAGGCTGGGATCTGACCTCCAGCAGGATGAACACACAGACCAGTCCATAATATCCATTGCAGCTGCTGGGGAGGGAAGGGATTGTCCTGGGAGAGCTGGAGTTGACCTCCAGCAGGATGAACATGTCCACCAGTCCATAATATCCATTGCAGGCTGCTGGGGAGGGAAGGGAGAGCTGGAGTTGACCTCCAGCAGGATGAACATGTCCACCAGTCCATAATATCCATTGCAGGCTGCTGGGGCGGGAAGGGGTTGTCCTGGGAGAGCTGGAGTTGACCTCCAGCAGGATGAACATGTCCACCAGTCCATAATATCCATTGCAGCTGCTGGGGAGGGAAGGGGTTGTCCTGGGAGAGCTGGCCCAGCCCTGCTCTGGGGCTGCAGCTCTGAACCTCGTGGTGTTTGCAGCTGCCTGGGCACGAGGGAGAGGCACATTTGTATCTCCTTTTGGTCCCTGCTTTGGGGACTTCAACTGGCTGATTTTCAATGGGATTTCAATGGAAACTCTGCAAGGGGGGAGCCTGGCCTCCCCTGGGGCTTGGTGAGCCCCAGGTTACAGCAGCAGTGGCACAGAGAGCAGGGCATGCAGCTGACCCTGTGCCAGCTGCCCCAGAAGTGAATGTGGACGTTTTTATGGATTGGAATTAGGAGAGAGTTTTTTGGTTTTTAATTTTTTGTATTTTTAGAGGTGTATTTTTGTTTTTAGTGGTTATATTAGTTGTTAATATTTAAATTTGAGTATTGATTGGTTTGATTATGACTTTTTGAAAAAATTATTTTTTTATTAAACTAGGATATTTTATTTTTTGTTTTTGAGAATATATATTTTTATATTTTAAAGTTATTATTTACATAATTGTGGAAGTTTGCAGGCAGTTCTGACATGGGAAGAGATAAGTATCTTGACTCTATGTTGCAGAAGGCTGATTTATTATTTTTTGGTATATATTATATTAAAAGAGAATGATATATTAAAACTATACTAAAAGAATAAAAGAAAGGATTTCATCAGAAGGCTTGCAAGGAAAAGAATGGAATGAATAACAAAAGCTCCTGACTCTCAGAGTCTGAGCCAGCTGGACTGTGATTGGCCATGAATTAGAAACAACCACACGAGACCAATCCCAGATGCATCTGTTGCATTCCACAGCAGCAGATAACCATTGGTTACATTTTGTTCCTGAGGCCTCTCAGCTTCTCAGGAGAAAAAATCCTAAGGAAAGGATTTTTCATAAAATGTGTCTGTGACAATCCTCTGTCCTTAATAGACTGGGAGGGGGTGCTCACCATGGAGGGCAAAGTGTGTGCTGGATCTGATTGGATTAGTGGCAAATTTAATCTAGGGGATGACTCTGCTGATTCAACAGTGTACATTTTCCTAGGATCAAAGTGACTTTGGCTTGACATGTGATCTGCTCAGTACCCTGAATGAACTGTAGGCTGGATGGGTTGGATTCGGTGCTTCAGCAGGGAAAGGAGTTTAATCTGAGAAGTTGCAATGTACAGAATGGGAAATTATCTTTTTACAGCATGGGAAAGCTTTTCTGGGATGCAGAATTTCCTCAGATATGCTCCCCGAGCAGCAAATAATAACTCACAAAGATGTTTTCCCAGAATATCAGCACTTACTACAGAATTTGTGAAAACTTGTGGTTTCCATTATATTTTTCAAGCCTGAATCCAAAGGACAAATATCCTTTTTCCTGTAAAGAGGTTTATCTGACTCAGCAGATTTGATTGAATGTTCTTACAACAGGAAGATGAAAGACTATGTAAATAGGTTAAGCATGGGCTGAATTTTAGTGGGAAAAGCCTCTTGAGACTTCAGAAGCACTTTAAAAATTGATACTCAAATCACAAGTGTCCTGCATTAGTCCTAGGTCAGTGTGTTAAATATTGAAGAATGAAGCATCTCTGATTAAAGACTAGGAAAACTGATTTGGATCTTGAAGTAATTCATGTCCATGATGGGATGTCCTGTTCCTAGGAAATCCCTGTGACACAGGGAGGGTCTGAACACCTGGGAATTACCAACTGATGCAGCTATTGTTGCGAGGAAAGAGCTTTCAACAAAAACTAGTTTCAATTTATTTTAATATATTTATTTTGTGGTTCTGAAATGTGCTCTGTTGCTCCAACTCAGACTGTTCTGTGGCTCTGTGAAAGAAGCTGGTTTGGTGGCCCCAGAGTGGATGTTGTTTGGGCTCTGGCAAGAAGAAGAAGAACGGGGTAGGAATTGACAGGACACAGTGAACAGTTACACTGGGGCAAAATTGGCCACTGCCAGCATTTACTGTGTCCAGTGGTAAATGTTTGATGCTCAAGGGATTGTAGACTTTGGATGTAATGGATGGCAAGAAAAAAACACAACTTCTTTACAGGGAATTCTTTACTGCCACATAAGAAACACTGTATTTATGTTAAAAATGAGGCAGTAAAGATAAGGTTCTTTTCTGGAAATAAGATTGCTGATAGTTACTCACTTCCTCTGATTTTACTTTCCCAAACAGGTCTGCATTCCTCTGACTTCCACCAGGAGAGATTTGTGTCACTTGTTAGTTTAAACTGAGGTCATGCTTCCTTTCTTTGACTCTGCCACCCTGTCTTTCCCTTCCAAAAGCTTCAAATCCAGGTGTGAGTCTATCCCTCAATCTTTCTCTTACTAAAAGTTCCAGTCCTTCAGAGATCTGACCCTTTAATCTCATATTCTAAGACAGAGCAGTAACTTGTGTGTTCATGCTTAACTCAAGGAAAAGTATTTTTATCAAAACATAAAATGTCCTCAGTAAGGACAGTAATCAGCAGGCAAATCTGGAAGTTGACACAAGGCTTGGTGGCTTTTAAATAAAGCTCCTGATGTTTAGGTGGAAATGATGTCTCATTAAAATGTTGCCCAGGCAGCTCTCAGTCCTTTTACTTAGAGACTTCACCAGAAAGGGCTGCCACAGTCATACACCTGGGAGAGCCTGGTTTGGTCCTGTTGTTGTTTTTCCTCTTTCTCTGATGATGGGAAGCATCCCTTGGAGTCAGAGCTCCTGGGAGTGTGGGTATAACCCTTCAGAGCGTCCTTGGATCACTGGCTAAAGGAAGGACTTGACTAAAACCAGGAAAAGTCCTTCTAACAACCCCCTCCTGTCACCTCATGTGTTCTGCAGGGGGAGCACTTTTCTTGCTGTCCTGCCCAGTGTAAATTGTCCCTGGGTGCTCACTGTGGAGCCAGGCCCAGGTCAGCATGGAACAAATCCTCTCAGCAAAACTCAGCCAGCTGTGTCAGCTGCCTCTGCCAGCATTCCCTCACCAAAAAGTGAAAATGAAACCTGGGAATATCATCTCTGAACAAACAGATGTGGGAGCAGGAGGAAACTGAGGTGGGAAATCTCACTACTGCTTCCTGGGATATGGGCTAGAGATGTGTTCAATGCCTTTTTTGCCTTTTGCCTGCTTGTAACAGAGGGACAAAAAAAGGTACAACCAAACCAAACCCCAAACCAACCCAAAGCTCTGCAAACAAAGCAAATGGAGCAGTTCTCATTGCTTCTCACTCCACTTCTGCCCAAGTGCTTTGGTCGCAGTTTGGCTGCTGAGGAACGATGGGACTTACCACTGCTGGAAGAGTTCAGTTCCCACCAGAACTGGAACCTGAGTGCCCAAGAAAGGTCTCAGCTGTGCCAGAAAGTTCCCTTTCCCTTGGCAAGAGCAGGCTGGGTAGGGAAGTGTGGAGCTCTCAGTGGCTGCTCTGCCAGAGGAAAGGTTCTTTGTTTTTCAAGGAACCTCCTGGAAATGTGTTTATGCTATGGGAAAAGTGAGCTTACAATTTCCCTGAGCTGCTGGCACCTTTCCAGGCAGGCATTGTTTTGTGTGCCAGCTCTTCCTGGGGTCGGTGTGTTGTAATTGCTGCTCTGGGAAGAATGGGAGGAAAGGAGATTCCTTTTAGTCTCCAGCCCTGTGCTCTGTTTTTCTATCAGTCTTCCTGAGGACTGGAATCTTCTGTTGGCTTTGAAGCTGAGGACAGATCTCTGTACCCTTAGTGAGGCCAGGATTGCTTGTTGATTTCTAGGAAGTACCAGGGGGGTGCTGGGGGTCATATTTATGTAAGATTTAGGGATGTTATCAGCTGTGGTGTGCCAAAAAAAGCAATTCCATATCCTTGTAGAGCAGGTGGATGCAGGAAACACTGTGGGATGTTCTGTGGTTTTCATCTGGGGTGGATGTGTTTCCTTTTTGTGCTCAGCATGCTGTAAAAGCAGTGTCAGAGGGGAATTGATACAGGCAGGTAATTGATACAGGTGAATATGAAAGCAGGGTTGTTCTAAGGAATGGCAAGAAATAGTGCACATGGATTGGAACTGGTTGTCAGGCTCACAAAACCCATGAAATATATAATCCTCCTCCAGTAATTTGTTGCTACAGATCTTATGTTCATGTCCCAAGTCACACAAAAAACCTCATTCATAAATTTAATTTTGGTCCAATTGTTTCTGCCAAGATTTTCTTTACAGGAAAAAGCCCACAGATTTCTTTCAACCATATCCACTTCCAGCAGTGAAAAGGAAACCAGGCATTCCTGGAATTATTATCAAAATTCCTTTGTCTCCACAGGGCAGGAAGCCAGACTGCTTTGTTTTAATAGCATTTTTCTAGCCTTAAACCTCCAAGGCTGTCTATATGTCTCAATTTTCTCCAGAAATTTTGGGATGCTGTCTGCATTTTGTTACAGCAGCTGCCCTGACAGCTCATTTATACACTGATTTTACCTCCCTTGCCCACAGCACTACAGTATCTGAGCTGATCCCTGTGCAATAAAGCAGTAGGAAGGCTGCTTTGCCTGTGCCTCTAACATGACTTGCTGTGGTCATACATATGTCATATAAAGGGATTTGGAATCCCCTCCCCCCACCCCTGACTGTTTTACTTGGAATTTTCCTGCAGTTTGTAGTTACAGTCACATCTGTATTTTGTGCCCAGAACCCTGGGAATAATAATTTTTGTCTTCATTCTAAAAAATCTCAGGAGATTCAGTGCTACTTTGCAGCTGCTGGTAGAGAAAAATGTCAGGGTTTTTTTTTGTTTTCTAGAATTTATTCTATTTCACAACATTACTATATTTTAGTTTAATTAGTAGTGTTTATCAGAGATGATGAGACAGCACCACCTGCTTGGGAAATACTCACCTGTCTCTTGTTGCTTTTTGCCTGCTGAAGGGGCAAATTGTTCCTCCTTGTAACCCTTGGATAAAAGAAGATTTCAGAGTGGCCAGAATGAAATCCTGGTAATTTGAGGGCAGGAAAACCCTCCCCTCACATGCACATGCCCACACAAACACATGCACTTGATTTTTGAGTCTGACTCATCTTTCAGTGTGTGTTGAGTGGCCCAGGAGGGGCAGGAAAGGGCCCTGAGGAGCTCCCTGAGCCAGGGGCACGGATTAGTCACGGGCTGCTCCGTGTAAACCTCAGCCAGAAGGACACAACCCCTTCCAGCAGCCTTTGGAACCAACAGCCCTGCTCAATTATTTGTATGTTTGGGGAGAGGAAATGCGTAAATTGCTTTCCCATTAGTGAATAACCAGGAAATAAACAGAGGAGACCTTGTTTAAGATGTTTGTTTTGTTCTGATGGTGCAGATAAGCAGCTGGGAGAGCTCTCAAGTTGGGCTGCTCTCCCTGAGTCATCCCAGCTTTGTCTGAAGGCCCTCGTGCTGAGCACAGCGCTGTAATGGGTGAACACATCCTGCAAATGGATGCAGGTGATTTAGAAACTTGAGAAATTCTTGCAACTGCTGATTTGCCATGTTCAGGTTCTAGAGCACTTTCTGCTTTTGGCTGATTTTATCCCTGTTGGATGAGATGGTGTTTGGAACATAAAAGGAGAAGGTGCTGGGGCAGCAAACAGCAGTGGCATCAATTCCTGTGCTTGAGAGGGACGTGGATTTGGGAATGGCTGTGCTGGGTGGCTGATTTGGGTGGACACACATCCACAGGGGTGGACAGACCAGTCCATGAAAGGCCATTGAAGTCCTTTAGTTGGGACTGCATGGAGAGATAGTTGAGTCTTGGAAGTGTATTAAAGTGAAAGAACTTCCTTCACCTCTATGGTCAGTATTGTATTTGTGGGGTTCCCAGACAAAGGAAGGAATAATGAATCTGACTCCATGTTCTCAGAAGGCTAGTTTATTATTTTATGATACTATATTATATTAAAGAATACTATACTATACTAAAGAACACAGAAAGGATACTTACAGAAGGCTAAAAAGATAATAATGAAAAACTTGTGGTTCTTTACAGAGTCCTGACACAGCTTGACCCTGATTGGCCAATGAGTGAAAACAATTCACATGTAACCAATGAAACAATGACCAGTTGGTAAACAATGTCCAAACCACATTCCAAAGCAGCAAAACACAGGAGAAGCAAATCAGATAATTATTGTTTTCCTGTTTCTCTGAGCCTTCTCAGCTTCCCAGGAGAAGAATCCTGGGCAAAGGGATTTTTCCAGAAAATATGACAGTGACAGTCAGGAAGCTGCTCACAACATTTGAAGCCCAAGGATCAGCTTCACCAACACTAGGGAGAAGTCCCCTCGGTGGGGGAGCTGCCACACCTGCTGTGCTGGGATCTGTGGGGTCACTGTAGAGGTCTCAAATGCAGCCCAGGGAAGGGGCAGCTGGCTGTTGGATGTGCTGCCTTGGGAAATCTCAGCTGGCTTTGCTACAAAGACATTGCAGATTCACAACCAACAGAAAAGGCGAGGGCAAAGAGTAGCAAAGGAGAGGGCAAGGGGCTCCATTTGCCATGCCTGGGGGTAAATAATTATAAACCATTAATTCAACAGCTTTATAGCAGGTAAATGTACCTAGTACAGCTCAGTAACATGTGCTGGGCTTTGTTACCTGTGTTGAGGTTACTTTTAAGTGATGAGTGCTTTAATCAGCATCATATTGATATAACAGCAGTGTGTGTTGATTGCAGTGAGATAACACTGAAAAGGCACTGAGAAACCAGGAAGTTGTTCATGTGGAGCATTTGGCTTCCTCTGAAGCCCTGACAAAACATGTGTTCCCCTCTCCCAAGTGTTGTTCTGCACCAGTCCATGGTGTGGGTTTGTGACTGTGCACTTTCACCAAATAAAGCACAGTCTGATTAGTTCCCAGCCCCAGCTGCAGCAATGTAGGATGCAGCCACAGGAATCTCAGGAAGGCAGCAAAGGCAACAAGGCAGGGGAAATGTGGGTTTAGGACAGAAAGAATCTCACCATGTGGATAGAGAAAAATGTAAAAGGTGCCTAAACCCCATCCCTGGGAGAGCTTGGAAGCCTAAATGTGGCAGGGTTTGGTTTGCATCACTTGGGTCCCCTCTGCCCTGGCTGCTGGGAGTCTGTCTGGAATAATGCCATAATCCCAGCATCGTATCAGGAGCTCAGAGATAATGATCAGACATGCAGATCTTCAGAAATTAGGGAAATAAAGAGCTGAAACTGGGGCAGTATCCTCTGCTGGGTGATGTCTGGTCTGCTCTGGCACAGGAATCTTTCTGTCCCTAGGGGGGATGTTTGGGCTATCAGGAACATGCAGGAGACATCTGCAGAGTTCTCCTAAGTGCTGAAGTAGCTGAGTGCTGATTTCAGCCAGAGCTGGACACAGGCTGATTCCTGATCCCTGAGGTCCCTCTTGGGGCTTCCTCTGCCAGGGATTTTAGAAAAGTTAGAGAGACATGGATGCTCCAGCTGTGGAGGGAGCACCCAGGAGATGTGAGTCCCTAGAAAGCAACATGCTTGCACTGATAGATTTTAAATGCCTTGTCATTTGATTATTTCTTTCTGTTATCCCTTCCCCAATCATTCCAAAAGAGTCTTACAGAGGAGATGGAGACTGCACCAAGAGCCTTCCCTCTGCTATTGTGTAGCTGCCAGCTGAAATGGATAGAGCTAATTTTTCCTTGGAATTAGGTTCTGTGCTGAGATTGCTGGTGCAGTAATTTTACAAAATGCTCATCTTTCCTGCTTTAAATGTGCCCAGCTCAGGAGGGACAGGCAGGTGTTACTGTACCATGGCTCTTTAATGGGCTCTGGAAGCAAGAGGGTGGTTTCAGTCCCCAGGACATATTTAATCTTGTAACATCTTTTACTGCATTTAATAGCCTGTCCTACATCTTAATCACTCAGTGTAGAGAAATTAATCCAAACCCTCCTTTTGTCCTGATAATTTTAAATCTCCACTGGGTTTGCCCAGGTTGGCCTGTCTTCCTCTGGCAGTTCCCCAGCTCCTGCCCTTGCCTGCTCATGAGAATGCTCCCCACTGCTCCTCACAGAGCTGCATCATTGTGCACATCTTGCTGCTTTTTCCCTTGGATATTTACTGGTTTTGTAACTTTTCCTGCTGTGTTCTCAGGAGGCTTTGGATGCTGTGTGCACAGCACAGTTCATGCAGGATGCTCCTGTTGCAGGGAATGAAGCATCAGCAGGATCAGAAGTGAGGCAAGGAGCTGGGAACAGAGCCTGGGAGAGTGGCCCTGCTGCCCCTCTTGTATTCCTGGCACTGCCTGCTGCCCCAACATCTCTTGGAGCCCTTCTGTCTCCTTCAAATTTACCCCATATACACCCAGAACAGGGGCTGGTGTGGGCTGCCTGTTCCCCCACATATTCATGTGGCTATTGATCTTTGTTGTGAGTTTTGGCATCTCTTTTGTAGTTGTAGCAACAAAATGTTCAATGGTTCAATGGTTTCAGTAATGAGAGAGCTTCTATTTCTGTACTCTCAGGAACATTGTTTGAATTTGGGATTGAGTCACACAAACAGTTCCCCATAAAAGAGGAGTTTACAGGTTGGATAACTGCCTCCTAACAAGGCACTAGATGAGCATAAAAATGATTGAGAGGTTTGGTCTGATTCACAGTTCCTGGAGATGTGGTTCTCAGGTTTGGCCTAAGCTGCAGCTTGCCAGGTGGAAGACAATGTATTATTAACTTGAGATTGCTGTACCAATAGTGAAATTCTCACCTAAACTATCTTTTCTAAACAATGTCTCTTCAACATCTGATGATTGGAGCTTGTGAAACACAATTTTATGAGCTAAGAAAAGTGGTTGTGAGCATCTGGGGAGAATTGTGGAGATTGTGAGTGCATGTATTTGGTGTCTCAGTCAGTTTGACCCTCTGATTTTTGCACAAGTATTGCTGTTGCTGGGAAGCTTTGTATTTTCATTTATATTATTTTTTTCATTTTATCCTGTAAATGTTCATTTTACAGAGGCACAGCAGAACTGGGAAAAGCTGGAGGTGGCTCTGTGGATCCAGGGGTTTCTCAGTGGCCACAGGTTTGGAAGGGACCTGGGCCCCTTTCAGCAAGGGACACTTAAAAGATGCAATGACATCGGTGTGAGGTCGAGATTCCTGTGTGAAATCAGCTGGAAAAGACAAGCCTGAGAATAGCCTGGCTTGGGGAAGGAAGGAGATGAGGGCACTGGGTTGGAGAGATGAATGAGTGCTTCATCTCCCTCCCTTCCCCAAGCAAAGCTGGTCTCAGCTGGTGCCTTTTCCACCTTTCCATTGGGCTCCATGCAGGAGCCTGCTGAACATCCACCCCCCTTTCCTTCTGCTGTGTTTCCAAGCCTGGGGCTGTGCCTGCTTTGGGGACACTCCTGATGAGCCCAGGAGAGTGTGGTGGCACAGGGACAAACCTGAGTAAATGGAACCAATAAAGATTTTACCCATCATAAACCACAGCAGTCAATAGCAAAACAAGCTGCCAGCCAGTGGGGAAGGCTTCAGCAACAGCATAATGGGTTTGATTTTCTCTGTTTCCATCAATACTGTGCCAAATGCATTTAGCACAGGCTGGAGGGGAGCTAACAGAGTATCAAACAGGCCAGCAAGGAAAGCCTTGCTGTTGTCACCTCTAGCACCAAAAATCCTCAAACAAAGCAAGGTTAGTGTTTCAGCAGCCCATTAGTGTGACAGTGTTATCCAACTGTTAGCAAGAGCGTTGCCTCAGCTGACATCTGAGATCATTTTTAGGCGCTCCTGTAGTTGAATCCTTTATTCTCCATGCAAGGTTTTTAAAACTTTTTTTAAGCTTTTATGTTTTCAGCTTTTTTTTTTCCAGGTGAATTCAACTGGAAATTTTGTTGCACCTAAAGCTAAATATGCAACAAAACCTCCTAAGCCTAAATCAGTAACGTTCTTAAGTGGAAGCCAACATAACATTTCTAGTAAGCCATGTCACAGGCAGCATTTGGGTGACCTGGGGCATTCCTTGGTGATCTGGGGAAGAAGGAAAGCCTTGGGAGAGTTTCACCACAGGGGTGTGTGTGCACAGTCAGCCCAGACCTGCTCACTGAACTGCCTGATCCACAGTGGCACCTAAATCCAGGCAAATGCAAACACCTTGGAGTCTGAGTAAGACCCCATCACTGTAAAGGCATGGCAAGGGCTGCCTCTTCTAATGAACAGTTAATCTGTGATTAAAAGGTGCTGCACCTGAGAAAACACGCAGTTTTTGTGTGAAATCTGAATAAAATTCTCTGATAACAGAGATAAGGTAATTAGCACCTGTCTGTGTGTAATGTGTGCTGAAAAGGGGAAACATGGCACACAATGCCTGAGAAGTGGCAGGGCTGCCACCGCATCCTGGATATTTGAACCAGTGTGTGCCAGCTTTTCCCTTTGCTAGGATTCAGTTTTGACACACTTGGTGAACTAGCTCAGCTTAGTTAATGATATTTTTAATTACTGTGAGAAGTCAAGAATTGCTGGATCCACAGTCAGGAGGAATCTGAGCTTGGGGCCGGAGAATTTCAGACAACAGCAAGACTGAGAAATGCAAACCCTGTCTTAGTGCCATGGTGCTCACTGTCCCAAAACTTCCTGAGAATATGTGCCTTTGTCATAAATAGCTGCTAAACATTCTGGTGAGCTTAATAAAACCCTGCCTTGGGCAGATGTCTGTCTTTCTTTCTACATGGTAGCACTAATCCCAGCATTGCTGCGTTGTGGGGGAATTCAGCTGCACAAGGAGTTCTCCAGCACTTCCTCAGTCAGGGATGTTATGTAAGATGTACAGCCCTGATAGAAAATCGTAGGAGACAGGGCTAAAAATGACCTTGGGAGGTCTCCTGATCCTGCCCTGGGGAGGTGGACACTGCCAGCACGGAGTGCAAGGGGTGTGAATTGCTGAGAGTGTAAATCCAGCAGTGCCATTTTATTTTTTTATATCCAAGCAAGGTAGCTGAAAGGGGATGGATTGCAGTGATAGCTTGTCTCAGTCATGAATATTAATATTGAGGCAATTAAATCAGATGACTAGGAATTCTAGGACAGGGAGATGGTTTGCATGTCATTGAATCTGTTCCCCAGTTAGCAGAGAAACCCTTTCTTAAATGTGTGGAGCTGCCAGGCAGTTACAGGAGGGTTTAGAGCACCCCTTGCACAACCTTGGATTTCATTTCCCATTTATTGAAAGATTATTTAGTTGTCACTGCAGTGTGCTGGGTGTGGATTTAAATGACCAAAATCTGATTTGATGTGCAATTATTAAATTCCTGCCAGCACAGTGCAGGAGTCTCAAAGGTATTTTCCAACCTAGTTAATTCTGTGATTCTGGAAGAGCAGCATAACAAATGGAGTTTGTTGAAGTTGGATGTACCTCAGCCAAACTCTCATTGCCACACATCAAAGTATCCCTACACCCAATGTGCTGAATCCGTTGCCCAGGTGAATTGTTGGCATTTTCCCTCATTTATACCCTGAGTATTTAAAAATGTGCCTTGGGATGTGGCTCCCAAGGATTCTGGAGACCTCCTTTAGGAACATGAGTACCAGAGCAGGAAGTGCTGCTGGTAACAGAACCCAGGTGAATTTTGCATTATCACCAAATCATGGTTTTCCATTTTCTGGCCATGAGGATGTGAGGACTGCCTCAAAGCAGCCTTCTGTCCAGCTCTTGGGTCTCCCTTTCTGTCTTTCCCTCAAGTACTCCTCTGTTGGATAAAATCCCTTCCACCTGTCACACTGAGCTTGTTACTCCAGCTCCTCTGAACAAGCAGAAAAATGTTTGGTTGAACCTCTGTGTTTTTGTCTTCTGTGGGGTGCTCATCCCTTTTCCAGGGATCTAATAAGTGTGTAGAAGATCTCAGACTTTAAAATGTTCTCCAGTGCAGTCCCACAGCTGCCTGTGAGTTGTAAGCCTCCAAAAACAAAACAAACCCAGAAAGAAAAAGGAAAACATCAGAATTTAACATGACATCCTCACCCATTCTGAAACAGCAGAGCATAATCTGGCTTAAAGAATATTATGAATTCCTTGCTAGACAGAGACCAGGCACAGTCATATAAAAATGGATAAATCCAATGCACAAATATGCCTTTGGCAGCAATGTAAGTGTCTGATAAAGTTTGACATAACCCCAAAATATCTCCTTGCTTCAAGAGTGTGGATGTCAAAAGAAAAAGAGATCAGCTCCATAAATATTGATGTTCTCTTACAACATGTTAGAGTGACAGATGTGGAGAGAGGGTGAATTGTCACTGAATTTCCCTAAGAGCAAGATATTTCTGTGTCTCTAATAGTTCAGAAAATAGTTTTATTTCAGGCCTGGAATGAAGCACCACGTTGATCATGTTCTCAGTGATGTTAAGAGCACAGGAAGCTCAAGGAGGGGAGCTCATTTGGTGTTAAACTATTCCTGAGGATGGGAATTTTTCCAAATTGTTACATCCTTAGCAATGCCTCACAAAGGAAAATGGGGAGGAGTGGAAATCTTGTAACCAAGGGGCCCACAGGGGTTGAATCTGGCAGTAATGGTGTGAGCCAGTGACTGCCCTGTTTGCACAGGATGTTCCAGAGCAGAAGAGATGGATCATACAGGTTTCCTCATAAACACTTCTAGTGCAACTTTTGTTTGGTTTGGTCTTTTTAAAGTTTGGTGACTGTGTTTCACTTTCACTGTGTTTTCAATTTCTCTGTCTGCTGTGTCCTTGGCTGACTTTTTTGCTCATTTTTCCTCTAAGCTCATAACATCCCAGCATAAATATATTAACAGACCCTGAAATATATATGTGTCTAGTCTGTGTGTCAAGAAGACTCACATACATTAGGATTTGCTTGCTCAAGCCTTTGGTAGATGACCTAATTTTCCCTTTTAAGCAGATTACAAGAGAGATTTAAGTAACTGTTTCACACTTTAGGAGGGTTAAGAGGCACAGAGATTCCAGACCAAATCCTCAGCTGGCATTGGGAAGTGGAGAACCGAGGCAGAGTTGTGTGATTTGCAGCAGCAGGGATCTCTGCTCTGGACTCCCAACAGACAAGTGAAGAAGTAAAACTGATAAGAGGCAGATGTCGCCGAGAGGTGTGTGTTATCTGTGGAGATAAGGAATGCTCAGCCAGGAAATCACAGAAGGCCTGGTGTGTTGGTGTTCACAGCGGTCTTAGGATGAGGGAAGAGATGAGGATCTGACTCCATGTTTCAGAAGGCTTGATTTATTATTTTATGATATATATTATATTAAAACTATACTAAAAGAATAGAAGAAAGGATTTCATCAGAAGGCTGGCTAAGAATAGAAAAAGAAGAATGATAACAAAAACTTGTGACTGACCAGAGAGTCCGAGCCAGCTGGGCTGTGATTGGCCGTTAATTAGAAACAACCAACATGAGATCAATCACAGATCCACCTGTTGCATTCCACAGCAGCAGATAATCATTGTTTACATTTTGTTCCTGAGGTCTCTCAGCTTCTCAGGAGAAAAAAATCCTAAAGAAAGGATTTTTCATAAAATGTGTCTGTGACAGCCTGGAGCTGAAGCGAATCCAGAGGGGAGCTCACAGGGAGGGAACTGGTGGGAAGCTGGACTGGAGCATGAAATCCAAACCCACACTGACACAGCAGTGAACCTGCAGCCAAGGAATTCAGGGCTGGCCAGTGCCAGAGGGAGCTCCTGGTCCAGCCCTCTGACATAATGAGTGCTCAGGAGCCATCTCAGATAGAAAACAACAGAGGGGAGGGTTGGGATGTGCTGGGGGCTGTTGCCTGTGCTAATGTGATGTGAGGGAGCTCCTGCAGCCCTTCCCAGGAGTGCCTGAGCTGGGAAGGAGCTGATTTGGTGGGAGGGTCCCTGTCGTTGGCAGTTAATTGAATGAGCTGTTCATCTCCTAAGTGCTCATCTGAGCCGGGCTCAGCAGCTCTCCAGAGATGCACCCATCACTAACTATGAAAATCCTCAGGCAGCAGAGCCTGCAGAACCTCAGATTACCTCTTCCTCTTTTATTGCACAAGGCTATTTTTAATCCAGTGCCTGGCTGGGCATTAATCATCTTTGACAAATTACTGTTTGTTGTCTTCATGTTGTGTAAATTCCCATGCATATTTTAGCCCATTGCAGTCTTGTAAGAGCAGTAAGTGACACCTTATTTCCCTTATTTTACGGGCAGGCTGCAGCAGTGTTGAGCTATCAGAGGAAATTCATGCCCAAATGCATCTGTCAATTTAAACCAGTGAACAGCTGTGCTGTCAGTGCAGCTTTGAAGGGCTGTATCAGCCATCAGCACTGCCCCGATACCCATGGATTCCATACCATCAATCATCAATTTTGCTAATTACATGGCAATGTGAGTACAAATGTGTGATGGAAATTGACATCTCAGAGGAAGTTGAGTGGCTCACTGAGTCAGGAATGAGTGCATGCAGAATTCCACCTACATACAAAGAGGTGCAAGAGTCACAGCAGTTTTTCTGCACCTTTTTTCTTTTTTTTCTTACACTTGAGTGCTGCATTCCTAGACATGTCTCTCTCTTAGATCCAGGACTTTGAGAGCAGCACTTCTAAGTGATCCAAGAAATGTCTGATGGTAAATCTCATGGGAGCTTTGAGTGCTGGATCAGGGATCTCCTCTTCTTATGTCAAGATCTTTGGAGCCGACTGGGAGTGCCTCGCGTCTTCACAAGGCACCAAAGGTTGCCCTTGTGGCAGTCAGTGGGTGCCTGGAGAGCAGAGCAAGCAGGGTTTGCTCTCTGTGCAGTCCTGAGGGCAGAGCAGGGCAGTGGGAGTGGGTCCCTGGGGCAGAGGAGAACACAGTGTGAGCTGCTCTGTGCCCAGGCTGGTCCTGCTGTCAACCAGCTGGGGACTTCCCAGGCCCTGGGGACACACAGCTGCTTCCAGCCCAGCCCCAGCTGTGGCAGCATGGCCTGGTGGAGCTGGGTGGAGCCCAGGAGCTGCTGTGCTGCTGGGCAGGCTGTGTGCGCCCCAGAGCCCTGGGAGGGTGTGAGGGGTGCCCCTGACCCCTCTGCCTGCACAGCACCCTCTGCTCTCTCTGAGCTCTGCAGTGCCAACCCGGTGGGATAATGCATTATCCATGTGGGACAGTGCATTATCCATGTGGGATAGTGCATTATCCGTGTGGGACAGTGCGTTATCCATGTGGGGTAGTGCATTATCCATTATGGAATAGTGCATTATGTGTGTGGGATGGTGCATTATCCATGTGGGACAGTGCATTATCCATGTGGGGTAGTGCATTATCCATGTGGGACAGTGTATTATCCATGTGGGACGGTACATTATCCATGTGGGACAGTGCATTATCCATGTGGGGTAGTGCATTATCCATTATGGAATAGTGCATTATCCGTGTGGGATGGTGCATTATCCATGTGGGATGGTGCATTATGCGTGTGGGATGGTGCATTATCCATGTGGGACAGTGCATTATCCATGTGGGGTAGTGCATTATCCATGTGGGATAGTGCATTATCCGTGTGGGATGGTGCATTATCCATGTGGAATAGTGCATTATGCGTGTGGGATGGTGCATTATCCATGTGGGACAGTGCATTATCCATGTGGGATAGTGCATTATCCGTATGGGGTGGTGCATTATCCGTGTGGGACAGTGCATTATCCATGTGGGGTGGTGCATTATCCGTATGGGATGGTGCATTATCCATGTGGGGTAGCACATTAACCATGTTGGATGGTGCATTATCCATGTTGGATGGTGCATTATCCATGTGGGACAGTGCATTATCCATGTGTAGTGTTTCCAGGTGGGGATGGGTTGGAAAACTCAAGCCTGTGTTGTCTTTCTGTGAGATTCCTTGGTAGAGTAAAAGCAGGGTGACCCCAACAAAGGCAAGAAAATGACAAGGAGGACTCCATCTTATCAGAAGGCTAATTAATTACTTTATTATACTATATTATATTACGCTATATTACGCTGAATCTGCCAAGCACTCAGCTCAACTGCCCAGAATCTCCTGACAGTCCCAACACACACCTGGATTCAATTGGGCAATGGATCAAAACACTCACACCAGAATCCAGTTACCAATTCCCTTCAGGTAAACAATCTTCCACGATGCATTCCACAACACGGGAGCAGCAAATGAGATAAGAATTGTTTTTTCTTTCTCTGAGGTTCAGAGAATGTGAATCCCAGAAAGAGCTTTGGGAAGTTGTGCCTTGCTTTTCTCTGTGAAGAGAAATGTGGCTATACCTTGGGTCTGAGAAAGGACCTCCTTAAGGTGCAGAATCACAAACAACAAGGAATTGATCAGTTCCAGGGTCAGTGGTGTTTTCTCTGCCCTGGGAGGAGCGGAGTGGGATGTTCCATGGATATTTGAGAGCGGCAGTCTGCTGTGAGTACAAGTGAGGGTGTGGCGCAGGCTCTGGCACTGGTGAACACGAGCAGATCTCTGTGGATAATACGAGTTTTTTTCTGTTTGATTTTTTAGAATCAACCTTGTCCTATGTTAGGCAGCTGGAGGCCAGAGTAAGACAGCTGGAGGAGGAAAATCGGATGCTGCCCCAGGTGGGTGCCAGCCCCGCGGGAGTGCCGGGCTGCAGAGGGACCAGCAGCCCTGTCCTTCCTGCCTTCCAACACTCACACACCCAGAGGCTCTCACATCTGTTTGCTCATCCTGCTGTGTTCCACTAGGGGGTTCATTTAAGGCTCTGACAATGCTTTCATTAATTATTTTTCCTTTGCAGGCTTTGATACTTTGTTAAGAAAAATTTCCTGGAAACTGCTACTTCTAATGAATTTATTAATTAATTAATGGGTTGGGAATCACAGTGAACTGACCCTTTTCATACTGGTTTTATTCCAAGAGGTTCTTGTTAAAGTAACAACTACTTTTTATAGTTAACCAAAATATTTTGCTCTAAAAGTACAAACATTATAAGTGATAATTGGGTTATATTATTTTTAATGTTTGAAGGACTATATTAGCTACTATATTAGCTATTAATGCAAGGCTGAAATGCAATTGAATAAATAAGGAAATATGATCTTAAAAGTTTTCCTAACGTGTTTCTAAGAATGAAAAATTTGAAAGTCTGGTACAAATGAATCAAAGACACTTGTAATCTTCGTATATGCACGTACTTAGTAGAATGTATTTATGTTATATTTCATTAAATAATCCTTAGAAAAATTCCTCTGGTCTTCAAATGAAGTTGCCCACTGGAAAAGAAAAGAAGTTGGATTTTGTTTAAATTGAACCCTGGTCTTTGGTCTGACAAAGAAAAGTGCATTTTGTTGGACTTAGTGCCATTGTTTGACTGTAAAATCCAAGGTAACAGTGATGTAGTAAGAAGTAAAATCCACTGGCTCAGATTATTGCCCTTTTCCTAAGGCAGATTTTAGGTAAAGAGGGTTGGGTTTTCCCCTCACCTTTCATGTGACAGTTGGAAGGGCCTCTACAGCTCTTTGCTTGGTGACCTTGGGCACTTTGCTTCTCTCTTTAAAATTAAGTGTGAAACCTTAAGTTTTGGATCTGGAAAAGAAGAACAGCAAGAAATGTCTGCTCATTAACATGTAAACTGTTTTCAGTAGTAAAGACAAAGGCTGATCCTCAGTGATAATGAATATTATTTTCTTTTCAATAATGGTTTTCAGGGCAAATGTTAACAAACCCACCCAAAAATACTGTGTGGTTTGTCTTGGGTCTGGAACAACACTGGGAGATAAATTGGGCAGAACATTCTTTATGGGCCAAATCTTTAAAAGTGTCTGTGTGTTTAATGTTTGATTTGTCTGGGTTTGAGGTGCTGAGGCAGAACCCACAAAAAGCATTCCCAAATCTGACCAAAGCCTGGAACACCCAGCCTGTGTGCGTTGGGTTCAGTGAAAATACCTTGGCTGGGGCGCCAAACCAGAGAAAAGTCCCTGTGAAAACAGCCTGGCATCTAAGCCTGTAGCTGTTGCAAAAACCATTGAAATAAAATATGCTGAGGGTAGGGTTTAGAAGGGGAAGAGGGAGGCAAGCAAGCCTGGAAACTTCTTTTTGTTTTCAAATAGCCAGGTCAGTTTGTCTTACGTGTGGTTTTGTTGGCACGAGGATCTGTGGTAGAGTTCTGAAAAATCTCCTCATATCTCTGGTTACTTCATTCTAAGACTTAATGAGTGGCAAGAGTTCACATTTCCTGGCATATTTTACTCTTCCTCCTGGTTGAAGTCATGGCTTTGGGGAGAGGAAGGAAGTGTAGACACCGAGCTGATTCTAACTTTGCTCTCATCACCTCGGTGTTACATTTGCCTGAGTTTGTTTTGGGGTTTGTTATTCCTGTGGGGCCCACCTAGAACGTGCTCACCTCAGTGTGATCAGGCCCTGTCCCAAAGACAAGGATACAGGATGGAATTGCATAAACTCCTGGCACTGGTTTGATCCCATTTAATGGGAGTTTGTTGGGCATGAAGCCAAGCCAAGTGCTTTTGACAAATAAACTGAAAATCTACAACAAGCTCCACAACTGATGAAGGTTTTTGGCACAGCCCTAATTCAGTTACAGTGTCCTGCTTAAAATTTCAGGACTGCCTCCGTGAGAGATGCCTTCTGCTTTTTGGATAGTCCCTCTCTGATGGGGTGCTGGAGCGCTGGGAGGGTTTGGGAATTGCAGGATTGCATTAGGAGAGAGGTGAGAACTCGCAGCCATGAGTGTGACACCTCTGCTGTCTCTGCTGAAGAGCCCTGGCCTTGTCTCAGGCTTTATTCTCTCCTCTTGCCACACTTTTCTTCTTTTTCCTCTCTGCTTTCAATATCCTTTCTTCTCCCCCCTTTTCTGCTTATGTGCCACTCACAGAAATGCACTGACACATTTGTCGACACCTCTCCAGACAAATCATTCTGTTCCTCTGTCACTTCGATGTGGTTCTTTTCCAATTTCTTTTGCTTTGCTTGTCTCCCTCCATATGTATTAGTTTTCTTTTCAAAACCCCACAGACCTCTAATGTAAAGGTTTTATTAATATTTAGTGGCAAGGGCATTTCCAAAGCAAATGGTTTTAAGTGCTGCCACCACTGTTCAAATGTAACCTGAGTTTCAGCTCACTCTGCTGTACCAAAGGGCTGCTTTGTCAGGGGAATTGCAGTGCCACCACTAAGTCAATAGTTTAGTTTAGTCAGGTAATAGAAAAGGTATAAAAATGGGAATATTCACTTATTCACTGTTAATGTGTCTTGCTGTGCTGCACAGTGGTTGAGAAGGTGGCTCAGAGCATAGGAGGGGATTTCAGAGTTACAAAGAGTTGTAGGTTGCAGGTTTGGTGAGAGCTGTTCTTTTGCTGTTGTTGTTCTGTTTTCCTTCTCTCCAACAACAAGATATGATCCAGATCCTTTCAATTTCTGGCCACAAACAGGACTTTTGAGCAAGAAAGCAGATCCTTCCCAAGATTTATGGCACACAGCTGGCTCTTCTGTTGGGAATGCCAGACTGTGCTGAGGGGTGAGCAGCTTGCACTGGTTCTCCTCAAACAATGCTGTGGGCAAGGCTGTGTGCCACAGGGCCTGGGGGCTGCAGGGCTTGGGCAAGAACATTTCTGCTTTGCTGGATGGAGTTCAGGCCAGAGCAGTTCCCTGTGGGCTGAGGCAGGAGCAGCACATGGGCTCTGGCAGTTCCTTCTGCTGACTCAAAGCACACCTGGAACTTCAGCACCACTGGGATCAGGCTGTGCAGCTGCCATGGAAAAGGGAAAATGCAGCATCAGCAGTGCTCTAACCACCTACAGTGTGCTGACCCTGGCTGGGGGCCAGGTGCCCACCAAAGCTGCTCCATCACTCCCTTCCTCAGCTGCCCAGGGGGAGAAAACACAGCAGAAGGCTTGTGGGTTGAGATAAGGACAGGGACAGGTCACTCCCCTGTTACTGTCATGGGCAGAAGAGACTTGGCCTGGAGAGTTTAATTCATTACCACTCTAATCAGAGCAGGATAATGAGAAATAGAAACTAAATCTTAAAACATCTTCCCCTCACCCCTCCCTTCTTCCCTGGCTCAGCTTTACTCCTGATTTTCTCTATCTCCTCCCCATCAGCAGTGCAGGATGGACAGGGCATTTTTTCCTCCTTAAATCTGTATCTCATGTGCACTGAGCTGCAGGGCTGGGAGCTGGGAGCATCACTAAAGCCTCCCCATTCCCAAAACCCTACCACTCCAATCTTGTCACAGCAGGACATAACACCTATGCTGCTGCAGTGAAGATGCTCAGAGATAATTAATAAAACATGTAGGGATCAAAGATTGGATTTGGATCCCAGCTGCAGCTCCCTGGGCTGTGACAGCCCTGTTATGTCAGTGAGTAACTTCAGAGGCCTGGAAAGAGGAGTGTCCTCCCAGGCTTGCTGTGGTGCATGACTGCTCCCTGTGCCTTGTGCTGGGGGAAGCCAGAGCAGGATCTGGCATCCACACGTCAATTAGCTGAAGATATCCCTGAGATTTTGTAGGGATGGTATTTCAGGGCTGATCAGCTCAGCTGAAGTGCTCTGGGAATGTGGACATCTGTCATACAATGACAGTGAATGCATTTGCAAAAGACAAACTTGGCAAGTCACACAATTTAAATTGCTTCACTTCTTATTTGTTTCACGGGAGGAGGAGGAGGAGACTTTTCCCCTTCCAGTTCTTTGTCCTTGTAATTCAGCTTTCCCTTTCAGTGAAGGGGAGGGAGAGCATTGCCAGGATGCTCAGACAAAGTGCCAGTGGGGCTGGAGCTGGGATGCAGGGAGTGAGCTCCTGGCTCCACAGCACAGGAGCCAGTGCTGGTGCTGGGCTGAACTGGAGCCCTTCTGCTCCCCCTCACCTGGGCTCTGCTGCCTCTGTTTCCTCATTCTTGCCTTTCCAAGGCTTCTGGTCCTTTTCTATCTCTTTTTGCTGTATTTCTCTCACTTGCACTGTCACTTCAGGCCCTTTTTTGGGGGGTTTGCATCCTTGTTAGTCCATTCCAGTCCTGGTCTGTTAAACTGGCAGGTGTGGAAATGGCAGGCATGACTCTTTGGCACACCTTAGTTTATTTTTACTTCTTCCAGCATTTCCATTTCCTTCTTTCTTCCCCCTTCCATTAGATTATCACATTTTATTTCAACCCATTTCCAAATCTTTCCAAAACCTTTCACTGAGGTCTGTGTTTTTTATTTTCCCTTTCCATGATATTTTAAAATTATAAATCTAATAAGAAGATGGTAATTGTTTGGTTAGTGATTTTTTCCTAAAATCTGTCACTCACAGTCCCATAGTGTTTACTCCTGCCTTCCCTAGCATGTAGAATAGAGAATCCTTCAACCAAAATGTAATGAAAAGCCATTGAACAAACTGATGTTTCCTAATCTTTTCATCAAATATTTGCTGAAAGAAAGTGAATCAAGAGGATCCACCCAGCCAGTTCCTTCATGTGCTCCCATCCCCAGTGTAAATTAATAGGCCTAAATTAATTAATAAAGGGCTCCAGTTGCCAGTGCTGAGGTTCTGGGCAGAGCCTTTATCTCAGGGTGTCCATTGTGCTTGACAGGGGAGGCCTGGAAGACAAGAGCTCATGAGCTTCAAGCTACCAAGACACAAATTCAAGAAAAACTCAGTGTACAGAGAATTGCAGCTCTCAAAGGACCGACAGTGCTTTTTTCCCGTTATAACTCTAAAATTCTGGAATTGCTTTGTCCTCAGGATTTTCTAGTAGACTCTACAGAATCTTCTAGATTTTACATGTGTGGCCTCCAAGGTTTGGAACTACCAGAGCCCAGAATGTTTTTCTCTTGCCTGTTCTTTATCAAGAGGGGTTTCTGAAGGGCCTGCTGGAAATGGCTGCTTCTGAGGGGGTGAAGCCAGCAATGGTTTTGGCCACTCAAAAATCTGAGTGTGCCTCCAAGCCACTGTGAGAGTGTGTGGATTTTGGTAGCAGGTTCCTGCTGAGGTCTTTGAGGACAGGTGAAAAACTGCAGCATTTGAAGATTATGTATTTTAATTGGCAGGAATGTTCCCTAAAAAAATGTCACTGTTTTCTTTAGTGTGTTATTAATCCAGCAGAGCAACATGCTGCAGTTATTGCTTTCTGGTTTTCCTTTCTCCTGCCTGTTTGAAACAAGCTGACAAACACAGTCTGCGTTTGCTTTGAGCTGTACAGGGAAATTGAAGGCTGGAGAAATCAGGAAGAAAAGCTTTGAGAATCAGGTAGTGATTGAACTGGTGTGGCAGCTACCCAGCAGGAAGGATCTGTTCCCAGTAAACCACTTGCCTCTGGGATAAGAGGCTGCTGCACAACGAGGTAGGGCTTGGATGGTGAGTGCACAGAGCAGTGCCCAGCAGGCAGGAAACTCCTGCTCTCTTGGAAGCTTTGATGAGGTGGCTGTGAGTGTCCTTGGGGCAGCCATGGACTCCTTTTCCTTCCTGCCTCTCCCTGCGTGCCAGGCACCTCTGGAGGGGCTGGCACATGGACTGAGCTGGACACTGGGCTGGGCACTACAGTGGCTTTCATTCATGACTGTCCTTTTCAACAATACAGATTGAAAAAATGAAGCTTTCTACTGACTTAAGTAGAAAAGCTCATGATTAATTTTCTCCATCACAAAATCCCCTGTTTTACACAGGGGTCTTTATTCTGACCCTGACCAGGGCACAGTGCAGGGTTTGTGGGAAAATGGCCTGAGTAGTAACATTTTGCAGTTAGTGTGAGTGAAATGCTGAATTTCCATTCATTTGGGCTTTTTGTTAGGTGATATTACAGGGCTGAGTCAGATTTCCTGTTCTTTCTATTCACTAGAGTCACGTTTTGGCATTAGATATTTTGTAGATTTACTTCTAACAGCAAATGCATCTGTGCATTCAGGGGTCCTGACCCTTGTGGGAAGCCATACACGGGATGTGGTGTGGGTTTTACCTGCTCTCTGCAGTGGGATGTCCTGCACACAGATCCCTGTAGGCTCAGAAGAGGCACAAGGGCTGGCCAGGGCCAGTAGGGAAGGCTGGTTGTGTGGGATGAGCAAAAAAGTCAATTATTTCTCAGGTGCTATGTTGTGCAAAACTGTTTGTTCACAATTACTCCAGATTTTTTAAAGTTTATAGAGCTTTCAGCACTACAGAGCTATGACTTCATCCCTCCTGTCTGATTTGGATCCACTTTCACAGTTTGTTAGTGGAGAAGAAATGGAAAGATCTGTCACAGGGATTATGCTTCCAGTGGCTCAATGCAGGTGCTGAGTGCAGCTAGGGGGGAGGAGGAGGAGGAGGATGAATAGGGAGGAGGAGGAGCAGATTTCTCTTCCCATCCTCGAGGTCCTGCTCAGGATCCTGTACTCAGGGCTGGGCAGTGACAGAGCTCAGTGCAAGAACACCAAGGGCAGGTTTTGGTGGAGGGTTAAACGTGTCCATGCTCCCCCTGGGAGGCAGCAGCTGTGCCAGAGACTCTGCAGACCTCAGGTCCTTGTCCCCCAAAGTGCCTTTTCCTCCTGCTTTGCTTCCCTGTCCCAGGAACTCCCAACAGCAGTGTCACAGGAGCCATCCCCCAGGCTGGGCATCCCCATCACCCCTGGAAAAAGCTTCCTCCAAGAGAGGCAGAAGCTTTGCTGCCTCAGTGGAGCGGCCTCACCTGCCATGAGAAATCCCTGAGCTGGGGAAGGGCCTTCAGGGCTGCAAAATCTGCCTCACTTTTTAAGGAAAACTTATGTCTCTTATCAAGGACAGAGGGAGGAAGGAGAAGGATGTCCACAGGGGAAATACTAATTTTCAGTCTCCTACCAACATGTGCTGGCTGCTTGAAGCATTGTGTTCACAAGTTTCTCGTTCTCATGAGAGGGGACAAAAATGTGCTACATATGGCAGGGAAGAGGCTGTGGAACACAGCTGCCTGGAGGAAAGCTTGAACTCTGAGGGCAGCACCACTTGCAGGAGGTTTGGGTTTTATTGTGTTCAGGAGGCTTTACATGTGTACTCACTTTCTCTGCATTTTAATGGCAATATTTCTATTTTCATTCAAAACGGACCAAAATCTTTGCTGCCTCTGGAGTTAGTAAAGAAACAGAATACTTTTACTGGTAAAAGCTCCAAAGCTGACAGGCTGAATTTATCCTAACCCAATCTGCTTTATTACCCCTTTTCCTTCAACTTTCATTTCCTTTCTCAAAGTACAGCATTAAGTCTGGCCAGTCACTAACAGATCTATAAATCCTTCCCAAAGCAAAGTAAGTCCTAAAACCCCTCCATGCCTCACAGCAAAGTGCTCCTGTCCCTGCTGGGGAGGCCTGCAGGATGCTGCTGCTGTCAGCCTGGTTATCACATCCATTAGTGCCCACTCTAATGGGTTACATGGATCCTGTGCTTGGCAGGAGGACAGGTTTGTCTAGGAAATGAGGTTTCAGATTCGGGCTTAATGTACCTTTTCTATGGCTTTAGCATATGCAGCATTCTGGGGGTTGGTGGTTTTTAAAGATATTTAATTTTTTTAGGGTTTTTAAAAAAAATATGTGAGGTCCAGTCCAGATGGCCGTGGGCGTGGAGCTGGTGTGTTGGGTGGCTGGGAGGGTTCTCTCTGCCCCTGGGCACTGCTCTGAGCCTGCACCATTGCTTACAGCGACCTTAGCATATCCCAAGAGCATGAGGAACCTGCTTTGGACTGGGTTACTTTCAGGCAGACTGGATCTGTGAAGTTCAGCCTCGTGTCTCTGCTCTGTGCCCTTTTTCTCCCACACCCACCTTCATCTTTTCCTATTGTTTAGATTAGAGACCCCCCAAAGCTCTGCCCTGTGCTGTGTGCTTGCTCAGCAGGGCAAATGACTGCGCAGGGGGCACCGATCCTCATCAGAGGCTCTTTCCACTGTCATTATTTTTCCTTCAGAAACGCATTTCCCACACATTCCAGCGGGAATTACTGCTACATTATTTCTTAATGTTTCCTATGGTGTTTGTTACTCTGTAAGGGAGGAAATTTCCATCCCCCGGTCTAAACCGTTTTGCTTCTTTGTAGTTCTCAATTTTTTTTTTTTTTTTTTGCCCAAAGTTCTGCGCGAGGAATGAAAGGGAAGGGCTGGGAGCGGGGCTGGGGCGGGCCCTGCGGCTGCAGCGCTCCCACCGCTGCCCACGGATGCTGCAGGGGTATTTTTAGCACTCCTCCAGAGCTGCCTGCTTGCTTGCTCAGGTTACCTCACTCCAGGAGATGCTTTACATCCTGCAGAGCTGGAGCTGACTGGGCTGGAAGAGTTTAGGTAGCTTGCAGTTTTTTAGCAGCGTCCTGAAGAGCCCTTCCAGGTGTCCACTGGGAGGACAAAGCCTCCGAGGTTGTCGCTGCTGGGGACAAGTTGGCATCTCTCAGGGCAAGGGGGCCTTGCCTGGAGGAGCTGGAGACAGGGAAGGAGGGAGCTGGCAGCCTGGAGCTCCTGACTCCTGCCCTGGTCAGCTCGTGTTGCAAACCTAGCAGCAACATTCCAAAATATGAGTTCTGTTGAAGGAACAACCTCCAGAATCACAGAGATAAAATTAGACTTTCTAAAAACCTTACACTGAGGTTGAAATGATCTCTGTAAACTTTGTAGCACTTCTGTGAGGTGATGTACACACATAAGAAATTTTGTTACTACGTCCTGATTTTCCAGGGAGATGCCCTTGAGGGCCACAGCGTGCCAAGCAGTGCCACCCACACTGCCTCAGTGGCTTGGTTACTGTGGCACAGAAAGAGGGGGGCTTTGGAGTAACATACACCTTCAGCACTTCTCAGCCTTTTGCAAAAGAGCAATAAATGACTGACATCTGCTTTAATCAGTGACCAAGCCTTTTGTGTATTAAAGAGTGTTTAATTTCTTGCGAAGGATGCCCTTAGGATGCCAGGAGGGGCGGAGGGGAGTCACTGCTCTGCAAACGAGCCAGCCAACGTCACTGGACATGGCTCAGCCTCTCAGCAGTCTGACTCAGTGGTAAATGCTCTGAAGGTAACGCTGCTCCTCTGGTACAGTCCATGCAAAACGTCCTGTCTGTCCCTCAACACGTGTGTATTGTCCTGGCAACATCCCCGTGGGCACCACCGGGATGTTGCTGTCATCAGTGGGGTTGTTTTTGTTTGTCGCTCATTGCATCTGTGGGCTGTGTGTTTCCTGGGCAGGGTCCAGCCCTCTCAGCCATGTTGGTTCCAGCTGTAGCTGCTCTCCATGTTACATTTGTAGCTTTTCTTTGAGGCTGGAAGTGGTGTTTTGCTGAATAAGGAAGTCTTTCATTGTTTCATGTTTGTGCTCCAGTGGAATACAAGGGTTCCTGTAACCTGTGCAGAGAGAAAGACTTTAATGCAGAGATAAAGCCAAGGCACACAGTATATTTGTGTTAAAAATAGCAAAGACCACAATCCCAAGGTCAGTGTTGAAACTCCCTTGGGAACAGATGTGTTTTACACTGAAGTCTGGGCTGGATTGCAAAGGCCTGTGTGGCATTGGTGCACAGCAGTGACACAAATAATCAGAGGGGTGAAGTTTCAAGTTCTCCCTTCTGTCAGCAGTAAAACTGTTGCAATTAAAGAAACTTAGAAAGTGTTATAAGATTCTAAGGTTTATGGAGTGACCTGAGACAACAAGTGACTGAGTTCACTGTCCCGCTGCAGCACAGGCACCTGGTGGTGTCCGTGTTCCTCTGGAGGGGAATAAAACTGAGGGAGAGCTGAGCAGAGTGAGGACTGTGTATTCCTCTCTCCCAGTGCTGGCTCAGTTGTGGTTGTTTGGGGCTTTGGGCACCTCTTCTCTCCTGTGCTTCACTCATTTCTAACCTGCTTTAGGTTCATTGGGTGTTATTCCCCACCTATACAGGTGTTGCAGGGACATACTTGGATGGGGAGCTTTGTCCTCTTTCTGGAAGATACTTCTGCAGACATTTACTCTGGTTTTGAGCTGTTGACTTACCTGGACATCTGAGTTCTTGCACAGGATGATTGTGCCCCTCAGGCCGGTGACATTGGCTGGAGCCTGAGGAAATGGGTTTGTGCAAGTGAACGGAGCACAATGACAGCAATCAGATCCCTTCCTGTGCCACAGCCCCGGGCTCGGCAGCGCTCCCCTGCAGCCACCTCGCCTGTTTTGCTGGCATCCCGAGGGGAGGGGCAGCGGGGGATGCCCCAGGAGGGCACCGTTCTCACCCTTGTTAAACGTTCCCAGCTCCAAGGAGTGCTGGTTCAGAGTGCTCCAGGTCCCCTCTACATCTTCCATGTATTTCTCCTCTGCTGCCGAGAAAATAAAGCTATGCTGGGTAATTTTGTCGAGAGATCATGTGTCATTACGGAAAAAAGCCTTTTGTAGTTCTCTTAAAATCCCCCTTGGCAAGGGCTCTTCCCTGAAGAGAGCATTTAACAAGGTGCTTTTGACAACCTGTAATAACAGCTGGTCTGTCTAAGTGAAATATTGGAACAACAGCTGATGCTTTGCTTGCTGAAATGGATTGATAAGAAATACACAGAGTTTAGTTCAATATGATGTGAAAGCTGAGCTGGAAGTTCACTAGGAGGTAGTGCAGCAATTGATATAAATGAAGTGTTGTATCCAAATGGAGAGTAAGCTGTCAGCTCACAGACTGCCCAACTTCCCCATCCCCAGCCAGGGAGCAGACCTTGCTGTTTCCCAGGGGAGACACCTGGGTTTGGTCTCTCCTTTCTGGGGAATGCACACTCTGCAGGATCAGGTGCAGGAGGAAGAACCAGCCAGCACCAGGAGCCTACTTTTCTGTACAGATTTGGCAACTTGGAATTCCTGCAACAAAGAAATAGTCTGTGTTATAAAACCTCATTGTTAGTGCAACCACTTGTGCACAGAAAGAAACCTAAAGAGCAGGAATGTGTTTTAAAGGGACATTTCCATTAGAAAACAGAGGAGGCAGTTGTTAAAATACTGCTGTTGTCTTCCTGGCTTTGAAAAAGATGAAAAAAAAAATTTAAACAATTTCCTGGACTCTCCTTCTGGTGGAGGAAGTGGGGAACAGGAGCAGAGCTTTGGTATGCAGCTGGTTGGCCAAGGCTCTTCCATGATCTGCTGGAAGAAGAAGTTGCCAAGTGTGTGTCCCCATGCCTGGGCCACTTGTGTCTGACCAAACTGCCTGTGGTGCTCCACACAGATTTGCTTTGCACTGAGACAGCTGGGAAAATGTGCAGGGTAAGTTTAAGGTGTTTAATTTTATATTCCATCTTGAGCCTGGAAACACCTGAAGATGCAGAGTAATCTTTGTTTAAATGCTGACAGTACGCCCTTGAAGATTGTTTATGGAAATTAAGTCAATTACTGTTTCTGTAATGCAATTACTGTTTCATTAGGAACACTGTAGTGTTAACATGCAGGTTTGTATTGATCAGAAAAATCTATGTGTATAATATATGTGGGATAAAGCACTGTATGACTCAGCTGACCTGAATTTATCCTTCATAAGAATAAAACTTGGCAAGTGTGATGAAGCCTGACAGCCTCAGTTTCCCTACCTGAACAATGGCCCCTTTGTATTTTTCTGCCTGTGATATTCCTTCACAATTTATGGCTAAAACTCCAGTTTGTAAGTTATACATATTTAATAGTAATCCATAAAAATTCTTGTGATGTAAGTAATGCCACTTCCAAAATGTTAAATTTGACATTATCACTTCCTTTGTGTAAATCTCAAATATATACTTGTATCCCACCTTGTCCCTTTGTTCCCCAGCCATTCAAAGCTCTGCTGCTGGCATCGAAATTCTCCCTTTTCCTCAGACTCTTATAATCTGTGCCTGATTTGACTATTGATATATTATTATACTTTTAAAGTAGTTGGTTATTTCCTTTCTGGTTTTGTCTTCTCTTACACCCACTCAGTCCATATTAAAAACACAGGGGATTTGTGATGAACTAATTATAATGTTTCTTTTCTTTTGCATTCTCCTTGCAGTTGCTGCCAGGCTGTAACTCAGTGTTTAGCTGCAGCCTGATGCACTGTGGGTGTTTCACAGGAAACATTTGCCATGGCATCCTTTTGCCTGTGAAAACAGTGGAACCATGACAAGTTTCACTTTGAGCTCCAGAATTTTGATGTGTGGTGTTGACTGGTACCAAAATGCAATCTGGTACCAAAATATTGCAAAATGCAAATATGGATGTGTAATTCATGCTGTAGGAATTTTGTGCTGTATATGATAGTGCTGGTATTTTTTTAAGCTAACAGAGGTGGGAATTCTCTCCTCAGGGTGTGCAAATGGAATCGGTGCTTCCTCATCAACAATGGATTTGGGAATGGTTTTGCTTTGCATTTATAAGTGTGTAGTGCCTTTGGAGAATGCAGCCACATGTGGCAGCAGGTTTGGAGGTGGTTCATGGGGTATTAGAGAGCATGGGGGTAATTCCAAAGCACAGGAATCTGGAGGGGTGTTATTCCTGATTTTTCTCAGGTTACTGGGAAGTTTTATTTGCAATTCACTTGGGAAGGGAGGCCAAGGGAAGGTGGGATACACCAGTTTGGGGTAGGGGTGTAGCTGGGCAGGAGGGCTCAGGGAGCTGAGAATTCCAGGGGTGTTTCCTGGAGTCCCACAGGGCTGGAATGCTGCTGCAGCCAGCAGATGTAATGGGTGTAATTGGGTGCAGGTTCCTGCCTGGCTTCCAGGGGCATTCCTGCATCCTGGCACTCTGCTGTGTTGGAAGGAAGCTGAAAAGGAATCTCCATGGCTGCATTGGGAGCCTCACAGCTGTCCTTTCGCTGAGGCTTCTGCTGAAATTTGGAATTATTCTGAGGGACATTTTGACCCCAGCTTGTCACTTGTGTTTAGGATGTGGGCTCTCTTGTATGGGTTTGTCCCTTCCTAGCAAGCAGGGGTCACTCATTCAGTTGGTACAAGAGACTTTGGGAAGAGTCACCCTCTGGGTTATTACTGTGTCAGCATTAGCTGCATGGTAAATATTGTCTTAATGTTTATTGAGAAGAAAAATTGTTGCAAGTCATGGGTAGGTGCAATGTGCCTTCTCACAAAAGCTCTCCAGGAGATCTTCCTCTTTGCTAGTAATAAGTTAGGAAAATCAGGAGCCAGAGGTTGGAAAGAATAGTCAGATCCAGCCTGGCTGTACCACACACACCCAGTTTGGGAGGTGCCACTGAACCCCCATTTTTCATGCTCTCACCACTGCAGAGTTTCACTGCACAGCAGATGTGCCTAAAGCGCACACATTTTTTATGATGGTGCCTTGGGATTCCTGGCTGCAGGATTTTGTCATATGGCAAGTTTGCAGGGTTTGGGTCATGCCCACCCATTGGAATTAAAAACAGTTCTCTTTAAAGACTTGACTTTGTTTGGCCCTGTGCTTTAGCACTGTAGCCATGTTGCTTCCAGTCTAAAATATTTCTGGTTTTCATGCTTACGCTCAGGTGTTCTTCAGCTAAGGCTCAGAGAAACTGGGTTATTTTTCCATCTCTTGCACAGAATCACAGTAGGACCTTGGGTTTGTTCTGCCTTTGCTCATCAGCTACAGGAACTACCTTTTCAGGATGTCAGCTTCCCAGGATCCAGCTCCTTTGTTTTTATTCAGTGCCAGCTAATGCGGAGTCTGTACACTGCTGGACTTTAGGCACTGGTAAAATACAAGTAATGAATGATGACAATGGAAAACAGCTTTTACCTTTCTTGACAGTCGTATTGCTGTTGTCCTGGAGATTAGTGGGTGATTTAGTAGCAGTTACAAAAAAATAATCTGAAATTGTGCTACAAATGATAGGAATCACCATTCTTGTCTCTAGTGGTCCCTGAGAGGCCTGGGGACATGCCACAAGCTACTGTTCTTGTGCTCCTATTCCATCAACCTTTCTATAAATCATTATAAAATACTTCCCTGAGTGTTGGGGGTATCACTTCTCTGCCTTTTTAATTCCAGCATTGTAACATGGGTGTTAAGCCAAGAGTAGCACAGTGAGTGCAGGAGCAATTCCTCTGAATTAAAGGAAGAGCTAGTGGAGTAAACACTTCTAATGCCTTGCCTGATTGTAAGAGAACAAGTAAACCCTTGGAAATAGATAACTGCTCTGTGGTTTTTAAACTGGAGATGTTTAGACACCTCTGGATGGATCTTCGTGCTTCTGAATCACATCCTGCAAGAGATGTGGTTGGGGAAATTGTTGGACAGAGTTTCTGTTGAGGTCTGCAAGCACCCTCAGTCTTGTGTGTGGAGCATAAAGTATCCCAGTGATGCACGTGCCAGTTCATGTGTCCCTGTTTTAGTCATTTTTACCTGACAGCATGTGCTTTCTGTGTTCAGAAGCAATGTTGTGTCCCTTGAGAGACAGTCTGCTCCTGTTGTGTGTCCCTGCCCTGTGTCCCAGCTGTGCTGCATGGTGTGTGTGCCGAGCTGTGGCATTCCAGATGCATGTCCACAGGAACACCGGTGCTCCTTCGCTGGGAATAATAACTGAGCTCTCTTTCCATCCCTCCCTCTAGGTTGTGTGGAGGAAACTTGGAGATGCTGCAGGGTCGTGCCCTGGAATTAGACAGCACTTGTCAGGAAATCAGTACAAAGGACCCATGTAAGAGGCCCTGAGCACATCCTCTCTCTGAAGAGCACGGCCTGAACCGCCCAGGAGAGGGGGAGCACCGCCTGCGCCCGCCGCAATCCCCAGCTGACCACAGGGGTCTGCGCTGCAAAAGACTGCTGGAAAGGGGGGACATTCTGCACAGGGGCCTGGCAGGGAGCTGTGTGGCAGTGTCCCCCAATCCTGCTGTTCCAATAGCCCAGCTAACGAAGCTCTGCGCCCTCACTGCAACACTCCACCCTTAGAAGCACTGAGGTATTGCCATCCTAACCAAAAGATGTTTGGGATTCTGCAGGCGTTACGTGAAATAAGTTTTATTGTGGTTAGTTACAGTGAATCTCTGATAGGTCTGAACGAGTTTTCCATTGGATTTAAGAGAGGTTTTTCAGCAGACTGGAGAGACACTGATAAACTGTGCCTTTGGTCTCCGCAGGTTTGAGGAAGTCGCTTCTTAGTAACTCACACTTCAGTCTGTAAAGGATGCGTTAATGGTGCTTAGGCAATTTCCAGGTGATTTTTTTGCTTTGGTAGAATACCTGCCTTTGGAGGTGCTAAAAGACCATAAAGTCCTAACCAGCCGGTAGTGTAGCATAACTACAGTACTTGTAGTGATCCACAATTTCTTTCTAAATGAAAGTCAAGATAGCTTTCTTTTCGATTCACTTTGATGCACATCTTCTGAAGAGGTGTAAGGTGTTTAATGAACGGCCCTTTAATGAACAGGATACTTAGGCATCATTATTACAGGTCTCAAGTCAGGATTTCCATTAGAATTTATTTTGGAAATTATATTCCAATTGTCAGGATGCTAATTTCTACTGTTTAATTTAGAGACATGCTGGTTTGTTTAACAAGAGCCTACAAGGATCTAAAAGATTGCACTGCATTATGAAAAAAAGCTTTTCTTGCCACTGTAGCGTTCTTTCAAAGAAAAAGGTTTTATTATCCTCAGAGCATGCCTTTCATTATTATGAGGCAGAAAGCTCTTGTTCAGATTGCCTGAGATTTGACCAGACGGCGCCCTAGATGTGCTTAGTTTATTTTTATCTCTGTGTATGATCCTAGTTGTGTGTATTGAATTACAACGATAGATATTTTGTGTATATCTTAAAGCAATGATAGTTTCATGTATGAATGTGCAACAGGCTTGTGACTGAATGCTGTTGCTTAACTTTTTACCATAGCTGAGTATCAAAAAGACTAATAAAAATTAATAAAAAAAAAATAGGAATGCAACAATTCCTGGGTTTCTGGTTTGTTCTTGGTTACTAAGATTTGAGCCAAAGTCAGAACCTCTGTTTTTCTGAGCTTGGACTGTATCCGTGGGCTATTTGCAGTGAAATGTAGCTCTGTTGCTGTACAATCTTTTGTTATATAGGAGTATGATGTAAATCTGCTATCTGTCTTCAGAAAAAGTGTGTTCATTTGCAGCAGTAATTCTGTTGGTTTCTGTTGTTATTTTCACTTGGTACCATTCAATGTAAGGCCTCTGATCCGGCGTTGCTTTCTTGGGAAATCTCCCTTTCACTGCTTCTCCTTGAGTTGGAAGTGCAGAATCCAGCCTTCTGTTTTGAACCATTGCCCTCCTGCGTGGTTTCTGGTATAACCCCCAGCCCAGCCAGCGATCTGTTCTCTTCCCAGGTTGTTTTCTCCCCTAGATTGTTTGCAGAGTTCAATTTCAATTGTTGTATTCCTATCTCTGTATGTATGAACAGCTGTATCACCTGTACTTGTGCCTGCACTCTGGGTGTGCAGGGGCCAAGCGAGGGACACTGGTCTTTTGACACTACACTTGTGTAAATTTTGATACTGTATTAAAACTATTTTTTTACAGTTCTGCATACGATGGGGTATCAAGTATTGTGTTCATCTTAGCAATGGTAATAAATTATAGAATCCCACCTTTGTTTTCTCTCCTTTACTGACTGAAGCTCTGAGCTGCTTGGGCTTACAGGCAGGAGCCATTGAAAATGCTTGGTTGAGAAATTAGGAGCACCCTGTGCATTTTTCTTCATTTTCTTGCCCCGTGACTTTAAAACATCCCAGCAATGTGAAGTTGCTTCCCTGTTTTCTGTTAAACAAGGAATAGCTGTGGGTAATTGTGTACAGGTGCAACTCGTTCAGTCCTCAGCTGTGCTGGGTTTGCAGCCCCCAGGACAGCTGGGCTGTTTCTTTCTTCCTGCCCTCCTCACAGAGCAGTTTTGGGGTGCAGACAGGAGAACATGGAGCTCCTGGAGTCTTCTTGTTCAGGTAAGGCGTGCTGGTGGGGCTGGCAGTGTCCTGTGTGTTGGTGGCCTCGTGTGTCACCACATCCCTGTCCCAGGATGGGCTCGTGTGGGTCAGGGGAAAGGGCTGGCTCTTAGTGCAGAGCAGAGGCTTTCACTGAATTTTCTGGAGAAAAGAGATACTTAGTACAATCAATATCTTTGAGCTAATAAATCCCATGGGAACTCCTTAAAATGCACCTTCCTAAGAGGAGAAAGTGGGCAGTGTGTGGAGAAGGGGGTCAGTGCTCTTGGGAGAGTCTGTAGCCTGCTGAAATGCCTCTGTGCTAATGAATAAAAGTTGCTGTAGTACTTGGGGGCCTTCAGCTCCTCTGTCTTGCTCCCTGCCCCTGTGGTTAAGCCTTTTTCAGTGAAATGCAACTGTGCCAAGCCTCGTGGACTCTTTGTGTGGCTGTTTTTAGCAGAATTCTGCTTTGGTTGAAGATGTTGTTACAGGGCCTTTCCCAGGATCTGAGCTGAGCCTGAATGAATCCAAATTCATTGTGGAAGTGAATTTTAAATAGCACTTGTGTAGTGGATGTATGGAGTGGATTTTACCTTCTGTACTGCAGGAAAGCTGCTTTGCTGAAGGGTTAGAAGGTAAAGAATGGCGCTTTGTTTTCAGCAAGTGGCTGGTTTCAGTATAGCCTGTTCCCCAAAGGCTGCAGTTGATGGACATGTTTATGAACGTGGCATGAAGCCAGAGTACCCTTTGTAATGTTTTGAGCAGAGCTAGCCCAAACAGCCTCTGTGGCCTGGGGACAGTGCCTGGCCCAGTGCTCCTGTGTGCTACCCAAACCTCTCAAACTCCAAATGCCCCCCAGGCTCTCTGTGGTGCCTCTCCAAAAAATACCAGCCATGCCAGGGCACGGCTTTGTTTAATTCCCCAAATGTTTTTGAAGTAAGTCCCAGGGTGGTGTGAATTCTTTATACTGATATCACCACTTTGATATAGAAGACATCTTGATGAGACTGTCTTTTATTTGGAGCAGAATGGGCCAGCAAATGCAGCTGCTGGGTGTGGATTGCCAAAATCTCTGTCTGTCTCCACACTTGTGTTTTCCAGGCTCAGGTGAAGCAGCCATGAATGTCCCCAAACCAGCACCAAACTGCAGCTCTGGTCATCCAAGGTCCCCAAGGTAAGAACGGCTGACTTGATAGCAGCTCTGCCTGGAATGAGTAACCAGAGGTTCTGCATTAATTAGTCAAGCAGCAAACAGGGATTTGCTGGCTGATTTGTGGTTGTGGGACTTTCTAGCACGTGCAGGAGAGGATTGTGAGCTGGTGTTTGCCAGAGCTGGCAACTCAGGTCTGATGTGTGCAATACTGGCAGTGAGGGGGAAGGGGAACTGCCAAAGGAGGAATGAGCAAATCCTCTTGCTTGGACTCACTCTTTTCTTGAAGAAAAAAATCTCCTTTCCGTCCTGCTTGGTGGTTCCAGACTCCTCCTGTTTGTTTTTTGGGGTTTTTTAAATCCCAGAAATAGCATGGCATGGTTGAGATTTTCAGTGTGTGGAAAGTCAGAGGAGGGGAAGGCTTAGCAAGACTGTGTGGGATTGGTAGGAGTCAAGCAACGCAGACATGGTAGTGTGAAGGAAAATGAACTTTTGAATGCTCTTACGTAAATAAAAATGAGTGGTTTAAAAGCTTAAGATAACATAGACCAGAGACAGAAACCTTACTTGAATCTTCTTTAACTGTGGAAGCTCAGACAGTTCAGTGTGAGGAATTCTAAAATTGAGAAATATTGATGGGGATGATGGAAATAAGTAAAACCACAGAGTCCTGTGGTACTGAAATGAGGGCTTTGCTGGAGTCAGGCTCTGGGGAGCTCCAGCCTAGTCCAGGCATCAGTGGCTCTCCTCATGCTGCTGGCTTGTGGGGAAGGACCCCAGAGACTGCATCACATGCTTCTGTCTGAAACTGCTTCCTAAACACCTGGTTCACAAAGACCTGCCAAAATAATAATACTGAATTATTTAATGTGTTTGTTAGAACATGATAATTGCTCTCCTCTTGGATAAGAACTTGCCATAATGATCTCTTCAAAGCACTGGCTGTGGCCCTGAAGTTTGAAGTTTCTTTGGATTTTTTCTCCCCACTACTGTGTATAGGTTAAAGTAGATTTTAAAAAATGTTTGTGAGGCTGCAGATAAAAAAAAATAAAGGAAAAATTAACACTGGGAGCCCATTGCCAGCTTCTGGAAAGCAAGAGTGCAAAGGGAAGGGAGATGGGCTCCTGCCCTGCCAGGATCACCTGCAGCAGCCTGGAATCTCGTGCTGTGTTTAGGTGGGACAATGGATTTGCAATGAGCTCACCTGTGTGTGGCAAACACTGAGGGAGAGAGATGGTGGTTTCATCTTTTCACAGATGATTTCATTTTCTTTTTCTCATCACCCTTGGTAAATGCCAGGGGCTCGGGTTGGCTTGTGAGCAGTGGTGTTCCCAGGCCTGAACACCTCCACTGTGGAGCAGGAGGGGTTTGAAGGTGTGTTTGGGGTTCTTTTCCAAGGAGATTGGGAAGTGCCTGGTGTGGCACAGGGAGGGCCATCCTGGCTCAGGCCAGTGTACTGAGCCCTGTTCAACCACAGCTTCACTCACAGCTTAAGTGTAAAGGTCAGAGTGAAAGGAAAATGTTCTCTAGGGTTTGGAGGTGGCCTTTCCAAATAGGATCTGGTTTGTTGTCAGAGCGGTGGGATTGGCCTGAACATCAATCAGTGGTATAGGGCCGTGGAGCTGCTCTATTTTCACAGGCATTAGGCTTCATAAGAGAGGAAATACACAATCTAAAAATACAGTTTTTTCCTCCCCCTGCTGAAGGGGAAGTCTCCACAGACAGCTGCATGCTCCCATTTAGGAAGGCCCAGAGCCCACCCTACCCAACCTTGAGAATCCCAGGAAAAGCACACCATGAAAGATGGGAATGTTTCCATGGGAACTGTTCCTCCACTCCTGCTAATAAAACAGACCTATAACACCAGTGACAACAGGTCCCGGTTTCTGCACCAAACTACAAACAGTGAATGCTACAAAGGGAGCTGGTAAAGAGCACAAGTGTAAATCAACAGAAGTGCTAAATTAGCTACGTGAATGCCTCTCTGTGAGAAAGCACAAGCAGATAAACAAAGCCCTTAGGGAAAAAAAAGATCATTTTAATTACAGCACATCCAGCCAACATAAACCCCGTGGATTGTGTGAAATCAGGTTTGTTCCTCTGATCCACAGCAGGAAACCCTGTAGCAGATCAAATGTGTTCAGGGAGGCTGTCCTGCTAATTGCTGCTCCTAGCTGAGCCAAAGCAAACTATTTAGACAAAGGAGAGAATTCACTTTTTATTTAGAATTAATTATGAAATAGCATGTCCTGATGGGCTTCACAATCATGCTACATTTCCTGGGGAAAAAAAAAAAGTAGTTTTAATCCTGTGAAATAATTGGAGAATTAACCCATTGCTTCAGGCTGGAGCCCCAACATGTGCATACAATTAGGTGCAAGATGAGTGATGTCATAAATAAGGCCTTTTCTTCAATCAAAACAAATTATGAAACTCAAGTTAAAGCCTTCCTTACAAGCATTCTTGTATGTTCTGATGTTAAAACTCTGGGGTGTTTTGGTTGTTTTTTTTTTTCCTTTACAGCATGATTTTCGCACTTCCTTTTGTTTTTTATTTTTGAGCCTGTTGTGGCCATTTTGCAGCATCTCTTTGGCTTCTCACTAGAGATTTCAGAGTTTTGCACTGAGTATTTTGGGGGTTGGATGTATTGCTTGAGTACTCTAGCTTTATGCTGCTAAACATGAACTGGAGGTTTCAGTTTCCTCCTGTGCTATTCCAGCACATGTGGGTTGTCTTGGAGCAGCTTATCTGCATTTGTAGCCATGGACAAACAAGCCAAAGAGGCAGGGAAAAAGTTCTGTTGGTACCCTGACAGAATGGAAAGTGCAGGAATATCCATGCAGAGCATCCATAATCCATATGTGCTTATGTTAAGTAATAACTTTACTGTGTCCTGGAAAATGTTTCTGTGAGTGCTGATGGAAAACTGAGCTGGATGGGAAGGCAGGTATGTGCCAGCAGAGAGCAACGAATGTGCCGCTGTAAAGGCACTTTGGAGGCATTTTCAGGTGTAAAAATGAGCAGTTGGTTAAAAAAAGGCAAATAAATGAAAAATAGACAACTTGAAGCTTTCCCAGCTGCTTCCCTCAGCTCTTTTGAAGCTGCCTTCTCTTTTCTCAGAGGATAGTTCCATGTGACAGCCGGCTTGACTTTTCCCCTGCTAATATCCCCACCTTAGCAGGAAAAAGGAACAATGGAGAGAAGAGGCAGCCAGTGATCGGTGCCCAGACTGGCGCTGATAAGGTTTTATCTTGGATCTCGCTTAATTAATTGGTGCTGAGGTCTCAGTCGGAAACATGCTCGCCTGGTTGAGGAAAATACCCAGGGCTTGGTCCTGTCCTGTCCCAGGATTCACTTGCTGGGATCGGGGCAGGGGTTGTTGGGGTGTTTCTGTTCCCGGAGCTGGTGTTTGCCGTGGGCTTCTTCACATGATGCAGCTGGGACGGCGGGAACCGGCAGGACCAGCACCCCCTCACAGAGCCCCTCAGAGCCTCATCTTACCTCACGGCTCTCCTCTCTCCCCCCTCACGGCACCATCTTCCCTCACAATTCCCCTTACAGCCCCATCTTCTGCAGTCTCCCCTCTCAACTCTCCTCTCTCTCCCCTCACGGCCCCATTGTTCCCTCATAACTACCCTGTCTCCTCACAGCCCTATTTTCCCCTCAACGGCCTCATTTCCCCATAACTCCCCTCTCGCTCCCCACTCTCTCCCCTCGCAACTCCTCTCTCTTCCCTCACAGCCACATCTCCACCATCTCCCCTCACAACTCCCCTCTCTCTCCCCTCATGAACCCCATTCTTCCCTCACAACTCCCCTCACAGCCCCATCTCTGCTATTTTCCCTCACAGCCCCATTCTCCCCTCACACCTTCCCTCACAATACCATTCTCCCCTCGTACCTCCTCTCTCTCTCTCCTCACAGCTCAAATTTCCCCTCATGGCTCCATTCTCCCCTCACAGCCCCATCTGCCATCTCCCCTCACAACTCTCTCCACTGTAGCTCCTCTCTCTCCCCTCTCGGCTCAATTTTTCCCTCATGGCCCCTCTCTCCCCTCACAGCGCCATCTCCCCTCACAGCCCGTTCTCCCTTCACAGCCCCATCTCTGCCATCTCCCTTCACAACTCTCTCCCCTCATGCCCCATTCTCCCCTCATAACTCTTCTGTCTCCTCACAGCTCAATTTTTCCCTCACAACTCCCCTCTCTCCCCTCACAGCCCCATCTCTGCCATCTCCCCTCATGAACCCCATTCTTTCCTCATAACTCCTCTCTCTCCCCTCACAGCTGAATTTTTTCCCTCATGGCCCCCTTCTCCCCTCGCAGCCCCGTCTCCACCATCTTCCCTCACAACCCCATCTCTGCCATCTCCCCTCACAACTCTCTCCCCTCACAGCCCCATTCTCCCCTCATAACTCTTCTCTCTGTCTCCTCACAGCTCAATTTTTCCCTCACAACTCCCCTCTCTCCTCTCACAGCCCCATCTCTGCCATCTCCCTTCACAACTCTCTCCCCTCATGGCCCCATTCTCCCCTCACAGCTCCTCCCTCTCTCTTCACGGCTCAGCTTTTCCCTCATGGCCCCGTTCTCCCCTCATAACTCCTCTCTTTCTCCTCACAGCTGAATTTTTTCCCTCATGGCCCCATTCTCCCCACCAACTCCCCTCTCTCCCCTCACAGCCCCATCTCCGCCATCTTCCCTCACGGCTCCGTTCCCCCCTCACAGGACCAGGCCTTCACCTCCAGCACAGGTACTTGCTATAAATACAGAAAATACTGATCTGGGAGAGTCTGGATGGGTTAAAAAAAAAAAAAAAGGTGGAATTTGGAGGTTTCCAGTTCTTTGTGTCATAGAGGGAGGGAACTTTTCTTGGGCTGGATGGAATCTGCAGAAGTAAATTGTGCTTCCACTTGCGCCTGGGGGTGACTCAGGAGCTGTTGATGTCACAGATTGAGAAAAACTTTCTGAATGCATGTTATAAAAAATGGGTTCTAAGTCATATTTGCTGCATTTTAGTTTTCTGTCATCATACAAAATAAGTAAACAGTCCATAAATCAGAGTGATTGCAAGAGGGAAAGATGTTTAGCCTAATTACCCCATGCTATTCATTTAGTTGGGGAGGAAATATTAGGCAGGGTTTTTTCTTTTTCTTCGCTAGGAGTAATTAAATATGCTCCCAAAAAGGTTTTGGACTAAGCTGTCTATTAACCACATTTTTAGTTCCTATTTTGCTTATTACTAGCCTTAAAATTCCAGTGGCCTGAACAAGAGGAGCTGAAATTATATCAATTAAGGGATGGTATTAGAAGAGAGTAACTGTGTAACCAAAGTTACTCTCTGCTCAGATGTGTCCTATGAGTTTTCATTCTTTTCAGATACATAAAGATGTCCAAAGGGCAGCAAAAATGACTGCAGTGCTGAACTAGAACTGCACACAAACCCAATTTTTAATTTTGTTTTCAATTACTTGAGTGATCCTTACAATACCCCAACCCACTAGAAAATTAATGCTGGTTTACCAGATATTCACTTTAAAAAAAGGCCCAAATCCCTTCATCTTTCTATTGCTGCTTTACACAGGCAGTCCTGTTAACTGGGATTTCATGGGTATAAATGACTGGAAAATGACCTCAAAACGATGCAATTTCTATTCTTGTTTTGGTGTGTCTGTTGTGATTTCCTGAGGAGTGGGTAAATTACATGGGAGTTGTCACAGGTAGTGATTAAAAAGGATTAAAAATCAATTTCACCTTGCCAGTTGGTAGAGAAGGGTAACTCTGTATGGGTTTTACTCTGGCTGTGTGGAGCCTGGACCTGAAAAGCAGGGATATTTTATTTGGTCTTAGCTTAGTGTTTATGTGATGTTATTTGCTGTGGTACTACTGGAAGGCATCTGGGAATGCTTGGTGGCCTTTGCTTGGGAACATTGCTGAGAAAAATCCTCCTGTCTGAACTCTGCTCCTGAGGGAAGGTCCCTCCAATCTGCTGCTGGCTTCAGCCCTTCAATCCTTCAAATGATTGCAGAAAAGAAAGGTAGATCCCAAACAGCCTCATTAACACCATTTTTGTTCACACATTTCCCCTCGATTTTAAACCTTCCAACAGGTGTCTGTTTGGGGTTTTTTTGTTTACATCAGTGTGAAATATTTATTGATGTGAAGAAATGCCTTCATCTCTTTGAGAGACAGGTTTGCTTTGCACATGTTCCTGCTGTGCACAGGAACATTTGCTGCTGATTAGAGGGGTACAGCTCTGTTTGCAAAGCAAAGTGCTTACATGAGCAGATTTCTCCCCTTTGCCTTCTGGTTTCTCTTCCCAACTGGAGTTTTCCAGGTGCAAAATGGTCTTCACTCAGAGAAGGGACCATCTGGGTTTTGTCAGTGCTCAAAGAGGAATAAAACTTAGCAGCTGAGAGCTGATTTCAGTTCTTCTCCTTTCCTGCCTTGGGTCTGGAGTTGGTTCTGTGGCTGTGCCAGGCAAGCTGGCAGAGGCTGCTGGGCCTTGTGAAGTCGTGCTGGGCTGTGGCTGGAGCAGCTCCCCGCTCCTTTTATCCCGTAGGAGTGTTTGTTTTGTGTAGGAATGTCAGAGAAACAGCTTTTCTCCTGCAGACAGTGACAACAAACGTGGCATTTTGTGATGTTTTAGCTCCAAGTCCAACGTTCCACTTCCCAGCCTCTGCTGTCAGCACGGCCCAAAGCAAAGACGTGGATGAGGGAGTGAAATAATGCACAAAGGAGAATTCTCTGAATTCCTTTGCTGCAGTGGGTGCAGTGAACCTCCCTGGGATGTGTTGCAGGGGTGGTTTTGATCACTTTGTGTGTGTGTGTCTCCCTCCTGGCCATGGAGATCCTGGCAACCAAAAGAGGTTTCCCATTTGTTGGCAGGGGAATGAGTAACAGCTGAAGTGTTACACCTCAGCAGTGGCGTCTGTGTGGTATTTTTGGAGTCCCCCATTGTTGGGAGGAAAGATGAATTGGACACCATGCTAATTTATTATTTTATAATATTGTATCAAAGAATACTATACTAAAGAATAGAGAAAGGGTACTTAGAGAAGGCTAAAAGATAATAATGAAAAACTCGACTCTCCCCAGAGCCTGACACAGCTGCACCTTGATTGGTCATTAAGTCAAAACAATTCACATGGAACCAATCAAACAATGACCAGTTGGTAAACAATGTCCAAATCACATTCCAAAGCAGCAAAACACAGGAGAAGCAAATCAGATAATTAATGTTTTCATTTTTCTCTGAGGCTTCTCAGCTTCCCAGGAGAAGAAATCCTGGCGAAGTGATTTTTCAGAAAATATGATGGTGACACATCTGGGAGGTTTTGGTCTGTCGTGTGGAGTACCAATGCAAAAACATTTTCTGTGCTTTTGCCATGTCCAATTGCTTGCCTGGTGAATGGGGAGCTGTGTTTTGGGGGCTGTAAATGTGGCCTGGTTCTCTGAGCTCCCTCTGAGGGGAGCAGGACTGTCACAGCAGCCCTCGGCACAACCGTGAGCAGCCATTGCCAAAGGAGCCCAGCAGCGTTTCCAGCAGCAGGAATCGTTTCTGGATGGCAGGAGGAGCAAGGAGGCCCCAGCCTGTCAGCACATGGTAGGTGACAAAGTTCCTCAGCCACTGATATGTGTGTATATATATATATATATGTTTTAATTTTCAAGAATGCTGATTCTTAGCTGGCAGTTTGTACAATACATCACTTGTTTGTGTAAATAGATTTTTACCTACTCCAAGAATTACCCTGGCATAGGGCTTAATAAATTGCAGGAGACAGGAATGAAGAAGAAAGGGTAGCCTTTAACCAGAGCATAAAGAAATAATGGATGTGGAATTTTTTTTTGTTTTCATCTGTAATGAATGTACACTATTTTTCTCCATTACTAACTGTTGGCTGTGGAGGTGAAAATATAGAGGCTGGCGAGCCAAGGCTATAGGAATGAGGAAATACTTGTACATAAACCCATTTTCACTAAAATATTACACTTGTCTAGAAGATAAGTAACACTGTGTTAGTAGTGGTAGCAGAGTGATGGTTTGCTATCAGACCTCATAATTTATCCCATGCAGAGCATTGCCTGTGGAGTAAGGGCTTGATAGATCCTCTCAGCCATCCTGGTGAAGCAGGAATCAAGGTTTTGTGTTTCACTCTTAACTCAGCGCATCAAGAAAGAGAAGCCAGAAAGCAGATTTGATGATTAATTTACAGGGTGTGCTCATTATTATTGCGGCAAATCTGTATGGCTTAGTCCACCTGAGGATTGTGTGGTCTCCAAATGACTAACAACACGTGCCTGCTTGCTCCGGGGGAACTGGTATGTTCAAAAAATTATTATTTGAAGGATTTTCAAGAGTCCCTCCTTGGGGCTCGTAGAGTGGGCAGCTCAGCCACATCTGGGATTGGTGCTCAAAGAAGGTGGGCCCAGGGTTTCAGTTTTATTGTCTGTGCTCTCTCTCTCTAAGTGGTTTGTGTCAGTGTGCTTTGAGCTCAAAGGAATGTTGCTGAACATGCTACAGGTTGTTAAAAGTGAGTTTGATGCTGTTGTAGGGCAAGGGGTTACTGACTAGTGGGGTTAGCCCTCAGTCCGTGCTGCGTGGCCGTTTAGAGCTGATGGTGCAGCCACAGGTTGTTAAACAATTTTAAGCAGGCCTATCTTCAAAGCTTGTAAAACCAACATTTAATGAAGTGAAACACAGATCAATTGCAAATTTTGTGCCGCGGCTCAGCTGTATTGATTGTAAGGTTCAAAGACTTTCAGTATGGCCCTATTAAACACCTATAATGTTAGGGTTGAAATGACGCTTGGCAAATGCTAACAAGGTTGAAAATAATTCCTGCTTTCCAATAATTTGCTGCTTCCCGGTCGGCAGGGAGGGGTGGGAGCTGTTTGGTCACATAGCACTTACTCCTGGGTCAGTCTGAGCTGGAAGCAAAGGGAGCTCTGTGCTGGAGCAGCAGCAAAGGCAGCACTGCAGCACCTGTGGCTGCTGAGCGTGCGGTGTGGGAGCTCTCCCTCAGCACTGCCGCTGTGTGACCCTTGGCCGCCTTTCCCAGAGGGGATTTTGGTTGTTCCACTGGACAGGGCTAAACCTGGGCCAAGTGTGACAGCCAGGGAGCGGTTTTGGCCCCTCCGTGCCTGGGGCGCTGTGGGTGGATGGATGTGCACGGTGGCCCCGGGCACGGGGCTGTGTCTGCCACAGCGGCTGAGAGTGTAATTTAGCTGCGCTTGGCTTTGGCACGCTGAGAGCCGGATCCTGGCTCCAGCCCGGTCCCCTGGTGAGAGGTCTGTAATTTGTAACCACTCAAGGATGCCGGCGGCTTTTCCTCTGCTCCGTGGATTTGTGCCAGACTCTGCAGGCTCGGCTGAGCCGTGCCCTCTCCTGCCCGGCGGCGGGACGGGAATGGGAAGATGTATGATCAGGCAGGCAGTACGGCAAAAAGAAAATCAATACAGATCAACTGAAGGGGTTTAATCCTGCCTTGTAATAACTCCTTATCTCTCCGTGCCCCATATTCATTAGAGTGTGGTGTCACTGAACGCTGCTCACTTGCAAATCAGAATGTCCCCATGCCGTGTAGTGACTATAAATGTGTGCACCCACCCAGCAGGAGTGCACCCCTTGCTGTGAGAATGGAGGGTGTGCATGGACACGAACCCAGGCAGCTTCCAGGGCGAGTACAGCAAGGCTGGGCCTTAGGGAGAGAACAGTCTGGGTGCTGTGTTTGAGCCTGGCAGCTCCTGCTCCTGGTCAGCTGCCATCCCACACTGCACACCTGGGTAGGAAGGGCTGTTCCTCTGTAAAACAGCAGCTCCCTCTCCTGCATGTATTCTGGCTTCAGCAATTAGATACATAGCAGCACACCGGGGAGCTGCTAAATACAGAATGGCCTGAAGGGATGAGCTCATGTTTCCTGGATTATTTTTTAGTGTGATTCCCCACCCCTACCTGAGAATTTAAAGGTCAGGTGACCAAACTACTTCAGAAAGAGGAAAAGGGATCCCTATTTCTGCCACTGTGGTGTAAAGAATGGGAGTAAGGAAATTCCATTGGGAAATAAAGGACCATTAACTCAAAATGAGATTTTGCCAGCCTGAGGTGGATAAAGCTCCTGCCAGTTCTGGGCTAAGGAGGAGGAAGCAATGCTGAACTAAGGGAGCGTGGGGCTTGAGCAGAGCAGGATGTTGGGCCTGCACTGGGCCTCTGAGAAGGGAGGCTTTGCTGAGGCATTTGCACAATGCTGTGGGACATCACAGCTCCTCTACAAGAAATCCTGCCTTTAGGAAATTCTTTCCCTTTAGGAAATGCACAAAGAGCGAGCGCTTTAATTCCTGGATGTCTTCATTCAGAATGAATTGTTGTCACTGCTGCAATAACACAAATTTTCCTCGTGCATAATATTTATTTAATGAAAGCTGAATGAAAGAGCTCACTCGCTCCCTGTCTGTGGTGTGCAAGTGTCTAGGGAGGGTTTGGTGCTTGCTTCAGCAGCTCACACCCCTAAAGACTTGACATCTTGTTTATATTGCCTAAACAGATCCGTGCTATTTCCGGGAGCTGTGTTGGGCTTTTATGACAGTCTTCACACGCAGTTTCATTTTTAGCGTAGGAGAGGTCGCAGCGTTTTGCCGACTCAAAGTACCTGACATTGACAAGAGGAAGCAAATTTCATTAAATAAAAAAGGGGTCAGCACTGCACAGGCTGATTATTTATAAATAGTGCCACCAGTCAATACCTGATGGTTTATTGGGCTTAATGCAACTTCTGTAGCCAAATGTGTATTTTAAGAAGGTGTTTGACCTTGGGCATCTCTCCTGCTGAGGGGATGCTGTCTGCTGTGTCAGTGGTTCAGAATCAATAACCTCCAGCACTGTCCTGTTGAGAGCTCGTGTACTTAAGGGTGATATTGTAAAATGTGACAATATTCTGCTGACAAATGACTTGATTCCCATATCCCTTTGGGGAAGGGTGGGCAGGGTTATGTGGTGACTCTAAAATTGCACTGATAATGAATGAAGAAAAATTCTGCTGGGGATGCCACTTTATCCATTTAGCACTTGGAGCAGCTGCCCTTGTGTCAGCCTTTACCAACGCTGTCTGTGGGGGTCTGAGTGAGACCTGTTCACTGTTGTGATTCACAAATTTCATGAGATTTTTTAGGGCTCTGGAATTCAAACTTTGCTATTCTCCTACTTTTAATTATGGTAGCAGGGTGATAGCCCTATATGTGGAAATTATGCTTGTTCTGAATGCAAAAATCAGTGCCCAAGTGTCACTTTAAGGGCTGGCTGGATGTTTCAGGCTGTTGTCCATAGATAGTTTAGGGGTGAACATCAGGAAGGGAGAAGAGCTGCCTGATCCCAGAGCAAATGGAGATAAACTGGCAGTGGCTGCGTTTATTGTATCAGGTGGAAGAGAATCTCAAGTTAGAAAAATTGTCTGCCTGTAAAGCTAAAGCAAAAAGCTGAAGTTCCTTTAAGGTAAGGCGGTTAATTCACATAAGGGAATGTACATTGGTGGACTGATAGGTTTGTTGCCTTGCAAAGGGCTTTTTAAAATATTTAAGGCTCCAGACTAACTGAGATGCTGCACGTAGAGGAGTTCTATGCACAGCAGGTTGTTGGCCCTACTTAATGGACTGGGCTGAGCTTGGATTTTCTGAGTTCCTGAGTTTGGAGCAGGGATGTAGATCGAAGCTGAGGTAGTCTGCACGTTTATTATGAAATACATGTTGGAATATGTGTAGCCTTTCACCAGGATAATACTGTAATACTGCTGCTTCCCTGGAAACATCCCTAGCATGCCTCCAGACCTCTGGCTGTGGAAATGCTCACGTGTCTCCTGTTTGATGCAAGCTGACAGGAAGAGAATCCATAAATGCAAGTGTACACATAGAGGTATAATTGCAATTTTCCAAAATATCTTTTTTAATAACATCTTTTAAATACTTTATGTATTAAAGAGCTCAGCAGGTCTCTTCTTAATATACAGTGTGATTAATTCAAATGACAAAAAACAGTCATGCAGACAGGCTTTTCAGCTAATGAACAGGATGCATAAAATGTGCTCTGCCTCACTAAGGTATTATTGTCATCTGACATTTTTGGAAAGTCCCATGGAATTTATTTTACATTAGCTTCTGGTAGTGCTGATGGAGTGGGTGAATATTGCCTCTTTGTCTTGAGACTTGAGCTAATCCTCTGTGCAGGTTTTGGAAGTTTCTTTTGCACAGTTTTGAGTTGGGCACGTTACTGAGAGAATTGCAGACAGGAAAGGTTATCCCAGCAGCATGGACAGAAGAGCCACACCACTGTGGGTTAAGGCAATCGACTTGTAAGTCCCATTTTCTGTGCTAGCAAGGGTTTGAAGCTGTTGCTTGTTTTAGTCCCTTGCCCATTATCTGTGTAACATCTTTTAATATGTTCTGGGCCCTGACCAATGGGGCTGGCTGCCAAACCTGAATGGACCTCGATGGCACCTTCTAGATGGGAAGTGAAAGGGGCTTTGTGGTGTTCAGTAGCTGCTTTCTGGCAGGGGCTGGGGCTGGCTCCAAGCAGAGCCTCCCAGAACACTGCCTGAGTGAAATGCTGTGTGCTTTGGTCTTTCAAAGCAAAATGTTCCAGAACGAGGGGGAATCAGGCCTCCTTAACACGTGCTTTAAGTAATCTCTTGGCAAATACGGTTCTAGGCCAGAGTGAGCATTTCCCAGGACTTGGGTATGGGGTCAGAACCAGTGTCCCTCATCTCTTTCAGATGTTTGATATGAGTAAAAGCATTGCTGTGCTGAAATACCAGCTTGCAGGATAAACTTAACACATGTAAACCCCAACTTCCTCCCCAGCCTGAACAATGAATGTTTTTGGGAAAGTATCTTGAAGTGAAATTCCCTTAATAAAGCCTAGTTGATGGTTTTCTTCAGTGAGCTTTGATGTTGTTTGAAGGTGTGTCTGTCCTGGACCATGTGCAGAGCGTCTCCCAGTATTCTCCACCTGAAATATCAGTAAACTCATCTAACAGGGAGTCCTTCACTTCCCTTGCTCAGTGAAAAGGCAGATTTTGCTCTCTAGCTTCTGAAGTCATCTTATTACAGAAGAGATTTTCTGCTCTGAAAGAAAACAGGCAGAAGAAAACAGAAGAGGAGTTGCTAAAGAGATAAATGACAGGCTCAGCCTTAAACCCTGAACTTGCAATTTATTTGCAGCAAATGTTCAGGGAGCACTAAGACAGGACATCTGTTTCAAGTTATTCCCAAAGCAACCTGCTTATTCAGCTGCAGACATCCCCACCTGCTCCTCTAATGAGCTCGGATCTCACAATATTCCACGTTCCCTCCTTTGAACCTGGGTAGAGCTCTCTGAAGCAGGGGAGCACTTCCTAAAATTCAGCATGGAGAGAACCCTCTGCATATGTGCTATTGGAGTCTCCCTGACTCCCACACTCCTGGAGCTGTGGTGGCTAAATTAGGCATTAGTGTACATGCTCCTAATGTAGGATGTTGTGTGTGAAACTGGAGCAGTTTTGGGGCTGTTGAGGGGTTTGGGATCTGGCCTTGAAGACAGAATTTTTCAGTATGATCCTTTTCTAATGCACTGCTGCCATTTGACATTTACCATTGACTGCTTATGCAAACTAAGGGGTAGCAGAAAGATACTGATTTCTATTTTTTTTCCCTCCCTGTACTTTAATTTTACAAAGTAAATACCAAAGAAAGAACTGCTTTGCAGGTGCTTTTTAGCACAGTGAGCATAACGCTTGGGGAATGCAGCTGGAACCCTTGGCCAAGGCTGCAGTCACTGTGTTTCAAATGCATGACTTTGGTGGAAGCTCTGGACTCAGGGCTCACAGCCTGCAGAGGTGCCCTCAGCAGTGGGAAAGGTGCTCCACAGTGGTGCAGTCATCTGCTCAGGGATCCTTCTCTGGGAGGAAGGGAATGCCCTTGGAACTTTACAGAAGGGACAGAGCCTGGTCTGAGTCCCCTGCTCTGGAGGTGTCCCTGGCAGTGTGGTGCCTGCCTTGCTTTGGAGGCTGGGCTTGCAGTGGTGTTCCACTGTACCTGAACGTTCTGAGTGCTGCCTGTGACCTGTACAGAGCACAGTAAATGGGGCAGCAGGTGAGACCAAGAATGGCTTTTGTAGACTCCCAGGGAAAGATTCCTGCTTGCCAGAAGTGTCCCTGGGAGCCTGGCTGTGTGTCCTTCCTTTATACCATGCTGTTTTTTGCTTTCCCTGCAGTCAGATAGACATTGTCAGACACAGATCCCCTCTTTCAAGAGGCATCTTTGGTGTCTGTTTTGTGCTAAATATTGTCATTAATGAGCCATTTACTTGGTGTGATGTCTCTTGCCTGATTTCAGCCACGTTTCCTGGGTTAGTCTTGGCAGGAGAGGACAGGTCTCTGATGGATTCCCAGGAGGGCTCTGGGAAGGGTCCATTAGGATGGGAGCAACAGTGAATGAAGAGTGGCAAAACTGCACTGTGCTGGTACCTGCCAGGAGATATTCTCAAATAATTTAAACAACTTGATAGACCCAGTGCACCGAACCTTCCAGCTGCCTTTCCAGCAGCAGATGATGTGTTCTACCCTAAAGCCATAGCAATGGATTTGTGTGGGGAGCAGTGGGCAGCCCCAGCCCTAAGCCAGCAGGCTCTGGAGCACCTGGCTGGATTCAGGCACAGGGGGAGGCAGCCCAGTGGAGTTGAGGGACCCACTTTGCTGTTGTCTGTACAGTAGTGTAAAGGTGAGTTAGGTGTGAACTGGAGCTGGGATGGGAGTATCCAACAGGGATGGTGCTGTCTGTGGTTACAGCCCAGAAAGAGAATTTCTGGAACTGTGAAACTGGTTGCTCGGTGCCATCCCAAATATCAATGCTCTCTGATTTACTCTCCTGATCAAATAATCTTCCTGCTTTTGCCATCCTGAGCAAAGACCCTTGTTCTGTGTTGGTTTTTAATTTCCCACTAATTTTTCAGAGGATCAGGGTAAATATCAACAGTGCTTTTTGGTGCCAACAGAATCCTGGATGTGAGACTGGATGTGCCATGGTACAGGTGGCAACCAGTTCTGGTGTGGTGGGGGCTGGGGGCACCAGGACTGCTTTAGCAGGTTTATTGTGTCTCTGCTCCCCTGTCAGGAGCTCTGGGTCACACCTGTGGGCCTTGCCACGTGCCATGTGATCTTTTCTGGCAGGGAGTGGAGGATTTTTAGAAAGCTCCTGCATTGATGCTGGATTGAAGGAGTCTGTGGGATTCTCTGTAACAGGAAATTGTGTCTGCATGTTGGACCTGACTGGATGAAACCTTGTGGCAGTGGCAGATTGAAGGATGTGTGAAAAAAAAAATAATCTGCAAAAAGCAACTGAAAATTGCATAGAATGAAAGGGGATCTGCAAGTGTTTCAGTGCACCAAGGGAATGATCTTTATCATAGCAGTGATAGTCAGGTCCTCTCTGCTGCTGTGTCCCAGGAGCAGCAGATCCAGAGAGCAGAGCTGTGACTTTCTCTGTTGGAGTGAGCAGGAGCAAATTGCCCCTTTCTCCACGAGAAAAGAACAACTGGCAGTGGTGTTTGCCTGTAGCACAGAGCTCAGCACTGTCTCTACCTGCAGGCTTTCCATTTGTAAAAAAGCATCTCATGGTAATTAGTTTTATTGGGTTGGGCCAGCCGCCAGGTTAAAAGCTGGATAACACAGCACTGGCATGGTGCTCCACAGGTCCAGACGTGCTCCATTTCCAGCAGCTTTTGGAGTCTTTAGAGACTTGTATTGCACAGTTATTGCATATCCTGAATCAGTGGAGGCAGTACAGTACATATCCAAGTGCCCTTTGCAATGCCCAGTATTAAAATTTATGGTGTTTAAGTTGCTGTTTGGGTAGAATCAGGTGTAATGATTTTCTCTTTGTAAATTGGGTGGATTTTTCCTGGTTTTGGCAGTTAGGCTTGCTGGGGCAGAAAAATAGATGAGAGCATGGAATTACAACAGGCTGTAAACTCAGTTTAGCACCAACTATATATAATTATACTTAAGGAATGGCAATAATAGCTGAAAACTATGGCATGATAGAAAAAATGTGACTCTTCCCTGGAAGAATGCCTTTGCTATTTGTAGCCAATTTCGCACGCTCGGTAACTCAGTTCTCCATTGATTTCTGTGAAAGGTACTGTAGCTCACCAGGTGGCATTTGGCACATTAAATGGAGTAAAGAGGGGAGTGGCTGCTCAGAGGGCACTCAGGGCTCTGACAACTCTTCACTGGGACCATGAGGAGTGGGAGGCTGTTAGAAAGATTCTGCACACCATCAAAACTCACCCCTCTCTTCCCAGAAAAGGCCAAAGCACAACCACTTCTCTGGAACCTGGGGCTGGGCATCTGACCGGGGACTGGGACATGCTTCAAGGGAACATCCTTAGGGAACCACTGATCCCTGCTGTGTGTACTGCAGCTCTTCCAGACCAGACCTTTTCCAGACCCACTGCTGGAATTTTTCCTACTAAAAAAAAATCTAAAAATCTAAATATGCACAGCAAATATGAGACCCACTAACACTGATCCTAGTGGGGGGGAGGCACCAAAGAAAGATGAATAGCAAACCAACAGAGTGGGATGTGACTGTCCTTCCTTCTGAATGGCCAAACAGTTTATTCACTCCTTGTTTAGAAATTAAAATTAAAAGGGAGCATCTTCAAAGAAGTGCAGTCCATTGTGAGTTAGGAATTTGTTCCCTTGTGTTGCTCCCTAACCTTGGCTGTAAATGTGACATTAACCCTGACGGGTGGCTGCAGAGCTCAGGGGATGATGGCTGCAGGTTCACAGCCTGTGGGACAGGACACAGGGACACTGGCTCTGGTGCCCCCCACGCCTCCCAGTGCCCCCCACACCTCCCAGCCAACACGCAGCCCCCACCAGCCAGGCGTGGCAGATGCCAATATCAGCGTGTGCCCGTTTAACCACGGACATGCTGTAAAATTCTGTCCCGTTTAAAACAATTGATAAACTCCGGTGATGCCTTTACCATTATCTCTACCAAGCAATTGATTTGTCTCCATCTAAGTCCTCCTTTCTGAACAACAGAGTTCTTGATACCTCAGCAGATATCAGCTTTGTTTAAGCACTGTGATAAGTGACTGTAAGGGGCTGATTTTATTCCTGTAATATTCATGTTAATAACAATAACTTTTGAGAAACCTATTAAAAGTCTGCAATGGTAATTTAAAACAAAGGTCATATGCACCATTCCCCATTCCATAATGATCAAGTTAGTAACTTTTGATGGGTCCATCAAATGATGCTGTCATCCCTGGGCAGATCACAGAATCAAAACAGGTTCCTATTTCATTCAGAGTGTAACACCTGCAATGAAATGCTCTTCTGGCTGAAACAGGTGTTTCCAACAGAGGGAAGCTTTGCTGTTTAAACTGCATCCAGCCAAGACTGTGGGTGTCTGCCAATGGACAGCAACCCATAATCTATATATAAATTAAACAAAACCCCTTCATGACAAGAATATTATTAAAGCTGCAAAGTCAGACGCTCTGAGGTGAAGAAATGCCAGCATCAAAGTTTCCTGGGTGACCTCAGTTTGTCCTCTCCTTTGGTCGTGCACATGCATAATGATGCAGTTTGTAATTACACAGCCAGAAGTTACTCCTTTTTAAATGCCATATCCCCATATGAAATGCCCTTGCTCCTGGGGCTGTGCAGTGCTGGGGCCTCGGCTCTGGGCTGTGGTTACCTACACCAAAAAGGTGACTTGTGGAACAGCACCACATTTCTGCCCTGGAGGAGAACGTGTTGGGCTGTTGTCCTGTGGGTGGTGCTGGATTTTCAGCCTCCTGTTAAGGCCAGCATTGCCACCTGTGGATGAGGTGGGAGAATGGGGCTCCACACCTGCACAGGTGCTGTCAGAAATGGCCTGTGGGCTTTGCATACAACACTGTAAGGAAAAATTATGCTGGAAGTCTTTGAGGAGTTTCTCCTGGTGGTCTGGAGCTCTGTGTTTGGGAGCACAAGTGTGTCTGGTGAGGTTTTAAGCTCATTTGGAAATAGTGTTTGTGCTTTGTAAGGCAATGGGGAATTTAGAGCATCGTTCTGGCAAAACAAAGAGGACAACTTTCTCCTGTCTTCTGCTCCAGCATTTTAAACCTCTTTCTGCATACTTCAGATCCTAGGTACATAAAAGATTATTTTAAAAAACACTTATAGTATCACATTTATATTGTGATGATTCTTGCACAAACAGTGACATTTGCAACTCTCAGAATGAACTAATTGGGTGTGATTTCATACCTCCTCTGACAGACTTGGCAGCACTGCAGCCACAGTGTCTGATGGTGGCTGCAGATCTCACTGGCCACTCCAGCAGATCCGTCCCTCCCTGATCTGCAGTTTTGTGCCCAAATCCCTGGCAAGGCACGGAGAGCTCTCAGCATGGCTGGAAGGAGCTCTCCACGCCTCTCGTCCCCATCCGAGTGTGTAAGGAGCCGTGTCTGCCGCCTGAGGTACCTCAGCTGGCTCCAGCCTGCCCCTGAGCTCTGGGCTGGGCTAAGCCTCTGCCAGCAGCACCTTTCATTTCCAGGTAAATGAAACTGGGACTGGTCTCAGTCAGTCTGCTGTGCTTCAGCCAGAGCTTCCAGCCGTGCTGAGGGCATGAGATCAGCTAGAGATCAAGGCTGTGCTGTGTCCTCAGCTTATCTTTTCTGTCTGCACTGTCTCCCTTTTTGTTCTGTGTCCTCTCTTCTCCCTGTCAGATGTGAGGGCTGCCTTTGTAACTCTGTCTGTGCTGCTGGGGGCAGGGGGCGTCTCAGCAGGTCCTGCTTGTGCCTGTGACACAGGGACCAGTGTCTGCAAGGGCTCGGTGATCTCTGTGAAATCAGAGTACCAGATGCATACTGAAACATGAGAGGACAACTCAGGCACTGAAAATGAGCAGCAAATCAGCTTTTCTATATTCATCTGCTCTGACTCTCACATTGTCTGTGCACAGTTGTCCCTTGTTTTGAATTTATTTGTTGTATTGTCAACAAAAGGGGAAAGCCCTCAGTTTTATTCAGCACAGGATTTTTTTTATAGAGGTGTTAGAGATGATAGATCAGTTTTAAATTTCTAGAACAAATGTGTAGATTTACACATGAAAAGTTCAATTGTTTTCTTTTTAAATAGAAGGTTTTGTTTAATACTTGAGTTTACTCTTGCTTCAGAAGGCAGAGGAAATCCTGGTACAAGGCCAGAGACAGGGAGTCATAACAGAAGTTGAACTGAAATTAGACATGAAAGAATTTTTTAAAAATCTTTTGTCTCTGGAGCCTGAGAGAATGATGTGAAGGCACCACAAAAGGGGAAATTCAGCCTCATTGGAAAACATTTTATTCCTCCGAGACAGAAGGGAAAGTCTGAGCAGAAATATTTTTAAGAGTGTCAGTCTGTCTCTCTCTGATCAGACTGTGCAAACCCAGCACTTCTAGTCTGGTGTGGGAGTCACTCTGCAGTTGTAAGCCTCTGGCAACAGTTCACCCAAATATCAGCAGAGACTCCATCAAACCCCTTGAAGACATAGGGGGGAAAAAGAGAAATTTATTTACAAGTTTATTCCTTGAATAGTCCACGTACAACAAATTTAGCAAGGTTGCATCCTGGCATAAGAAGTTTGCAAAAACTTTGAATTTTTGAAGATTGCAAAAATGTGAGGGTTTGCAGATCAAAGTGAGTGGCACTCACCTTCTGGGTCTGCTCTCTCTGGAGCTTTTCGTCAGCTCTTAGTGGGGCTGTGTGAATTATCCTTCAAATGTGCTTCTGTAAAGGAAATATCATTCCCAGAGGCAGGATCAAGCTGCTAAAGGTTGTTCAAAGAAAAAATAGCACCGGTTTTATTTACAGAGACAAAGCTTAGCCCATGAGGTGTGTAGCACCAGGCTGCCTTTATCCCTGTGGTCAGAGCTGGGGGCAGGGATGTGCAGCAGGATGGGAAAGGGCTTGGGCTGGGGTCAGGGAGAGCTGTGCTCACACGGATCTTGCTGTTGTTCCCTTTGGGTTTGCTCACAGGGGCTGTAATCTTGTAAGCCTCTGTTTCAGGTAGGAATCCAAAATATGGAAGGACATGCCTGAATTGCAGAGATCTGAAAACTCATGTGGAGCTTTGCTTTTCCAAACTCCAATGTTGTCACTTTGCAGAAAAGTGCTATAAATGTGGTGTAAGTGAAAGCCACATCAGACTTGTGGTGTAAAGCCTGCTTGAGACAGGCATCTCAAAGACAATGGATATATGCCAGCCACACTGCAGTTAAGGAACCTCCTTATATCCTTGGACAGAAGTTTATCACCTTCTCAAGCTCTTAATGTTGGGGTTGTTTTTTTTTTTTCCTGACTCGAGCTGGTGACTGAATTTCATATGCTTGCAGAGCACCAGCTTGCTGTCATCTCGTTGGCATTCTGGTTTGCCGCTTGCAATTAAATCTAAATGTTTCTACGTGCCTTTCCTCAAAGACAAGAACCTGCTTGCAATGAGCTTCCCGGTGACAGGGATCCAACTTCCCACTGCGCTCGCTTCGTCTGACCTTTGGAGCGTGGAAGGTTGCGATGCACCAGCCTGCAGGGACCGGCACGGTGTCTCTTAATTGTGCTCTGTAATCAGCGGCTCGTTTGCAGCCCTCTGCAGTGACACAGCTTTGTCCTCCAGCTGAGGGCACCACGGGAGGCCACTCTGCAGGCAAAGGCACGAAGGAAGATCAAGTGATGCTGGGAGGCTCCTTGGAGCTGTGAGAGGGACCTCAGCGTGTGTTTTATGGTGTATTGATTGGGAAAGGAAGCGTAAAATGCTGCCTAAAGCCACATTCTCTTGGGAAGCTTCCATTGCCCAAGGCAAAATGGGACCCAAAGGGCTGGGATCCTAAAAAGTGTTAATTCCCTTATAAAGATGTGTGTGTGACCTTGGATTAATCCAAAGTCAGGAGAAATACATCCCACCCAGTGTTTCATGGGGGTTTGCAAGCTCATGGGAAGGAACCTGTGGTACACACCACAATGAACTGCTGGGTGAAGCAAGGGGAGCCTTCACTGCATCACTGGGGGTGAAGGAGCTGCAAAGGTTTTCCACTTCTCCAAAAAAAGGAAGCATGAAGGACCTGTGCTGTGGCTTTGCTTTGGATTAGTAAAAGTCTGTGTGTAAGCTGTGTATAGAAATGGAGGCACTTCAGAGTTTTGCACAAGCATCTTTCACCCAATGGGCTTTTGAAGAAATGGCAGCCACTGGGGACGGTCCAGGAGCGATGTCACTTTGCTTCTTCAAGGTGCCCAAGGTTCAGGTGCTGCTCTGCCTGGAGAGCTGAGGATGTAAGGGCAGAATGGCAAAATAAGGCCAACATTGAACCAAAGTGCCATGTGCTCAGAAATGGGTTGAACAAGACACCCTGTGACCATGGAATCACATTTTGGAAAGGCTGAAGTAGATAAAGTCAGTGCTGAAGCTGCTCAGCCTTGTGCAGGAGGTGAGCCTGCAGTGTAGGATGGCTCTCTGAGTCCTTCCTGGAATATTTACCTTCCAGAATCCTTTCTGGAGCGTTAGCCTTTCTCCCATACAACAATCAGTCCCTGCTTTGATGGGTTCTCCTGAAATATAATCTGCATAAATGGAACTGCTGCAACCCTGTCTGGATTGAAACACATAATGTTGTAGGATGGAAAGAAATAGCTGTGTTTTTCTTCAAGGCAAAATTTCTTATGTTCTTGACAGCTTTTGAAAAAAAAAAAGGTGGTGTATGTGGAGTGAAAATCTTTGATGGGGAGGTGAAATAAAAATGAGTTATAGCTCAGTTGTTTCACTTTTTAAAGGTGAGGTCTTAAATTTCTAAAGTGGCCATCCAGATGCTAAAAGGCATAACTTTTACAATTTATTACAGCCCATTTTCTCCTTTATGTCCTATAAAACACTGTAGATGTTCTTGGCCAGACACCTCTGCCATGGCATGTGAGCCATACCTGACAGGTATTCATTCCCTCCAGCCAGGGAGCCACAGGGCTGTGCTTGCTTTAGCCTGTTTCACTGGTCCCTGTGAGGAGCAGCAGATGGAATGAGCTTTAAAAACCTGCAGGGCAGTGATGCCAAACCAGCAAAAACCAGCAAAATGGTATAAGGGTCATGTAATCCATGTTCACCTGCATGGAGTGGGCTCTAGAGCAGGCCTGGCCTCCTGTGGGCTGTGCTTGACCAGGAAAGCAGATCTGTGCTGCAAGTTCTTGTACGTTTTATCCTTTACTGTGGGGGACCTGCAGCTTGGTGTTACAGAGACTGAGCCTTATGAACACAAGGGGGACAAATGCAAATAAAGAAGAGCCAGGAGTGGTTCTCTGCCTGGGAGGGAAGAGGAGGGGGAGCAGACAAACCACACTGAGAGTGGCTGCTGCTCTGACACCCCTGACTCCAGACCATGGGCTTTCAGGGCAGGGACAATATTTCTCCTGGGATTAATTCCTGCCCACAGGAACTAGCTGGGTTTGCTGTGGGCTCTGCAGGAGGGGCAGGTTTCAGAGCTGGGATGGTCCCAGCCCAGGCAGGCTTTGGCAGCTGCCAGTTTGTTGTACACGTGGTGAAAAGTGCTGAGAAGGAGGGGGTTCTGTGCATGTCCTGGTCAGAGCAGGGGTGTCTTGCTGTGCTTTTGGTGCTTTGGCTGTACGTGCATGGTCTTGCATTTCAGGGGAATCAAATAAATCTGACTGAATTGCTCCCAAAGTGCTGCAAGGAAGTCAGGGGTTGGGCAGAGCTCAGCACAGGCTGTGCTGGGACATCAGTGGTACCACAGAGACCTCAGAAAAGAGCTTTTACATGCCATAAATCAGTGATTTCTTACTTGCCCCAAGGGAAAGCACTGTACTATAGAAAATACTGATGTGTAATTTACATTTAAGCATCTCCATGTTATTCGTATATTGAACGTTTGTATTTATTAACCAGACATTCTGGTTTATGTTAAATTCTTTAAACATACAGTGAACGCATCATAAAGCCATTATAATAAATATATAGCATTTTTTTCTTACAATAAAATATTAGCTATATTTAGTTTACTACCCTTTATCTTATTAACATGAGTTTTAATTAAGCCTAGTAAAAATGTTGTCTCCTGTAACAGTTTGGTAGAGAAGTACGTTCCAGTAGTAAATACATTTAATCTCTTTAGGGAAAAGGGGGGGAAAAAGGTGTTTTATGCATTCTAGCGGTGAACATTAAGGACAGCATCTTCTAGGAAAATCTGGTGTTGTGTTGGAAACTGAGCAATCCCATTGTTCCTAAATAAATTGATCCTGCATATCAGGATCATGGCCTGAACTGAACATGAGGCTGATTTATAGTGGGTTACTTCCATACTTCAAATTGAATGTGTAGACATTTCAGTGGGGTATTTCTAGGGTGTAGCTGGGATAAGTAACCAACAGGCAAAAAAAGGAGGTTTCCCAAATTGTCAGTATTTTTATTGCTGTACACAGGAATAGCTCTGCCAAGACATTATGGTAGATGGCCCGTGTCTAAAGACCTTTCAATGCATTGGGAATTTTTCCATTGCTTTCTCTGGCGTTTGATCCAGAGTCCCTGAAATTTGGCTGAGCAGCCTCACTAAAGCTGTACAAAAACTGTTTATTGCCATTGCTGCTTAAGCAAACCAACCTGACATGGAGTATAACGTGATTCTGGAGGTTCAGTTGGGTTAAACTGTATTTTTGTGTGTGTGTTCACAGGCTGCTTCCTCCTAGCCTGTGGATTTCTGCCACAGGGTTTATTTATTGCTCTTGTCTAGAAATCAGGATTTGGGTGGATACATCTGTCCTTTCCCTGTCAGGCTGCTCTGGTGGCTCAGGGTGGCAGTGGATTCAGACACCCTCTCAGCTACCTCCAACTCTACTGAACAAAACCACCTGGTCTTAAATGGGGAATGTTTGTAGTGTGAATTAGTGTAGGAGCACATTTGGAAGGCTCTGAAGAAAGTCTTGGGTGTGTTCATTTTTGTTATGCTGCAGTCTTTGCAGAGATGTAACACCCAGTCAAATGATGTGGGATCACTTCTGAAAACTCTTCTCACATCTTCTGAACAAATTCTTTTTCTGTATCAGGTCAGAGCACAAATGCTATGAAAAATGTGATCTATTGGTAAAATAGTGATTTTTTTTTTTTTTTTCTGAGAAAAGTTCAACCAAAAAAAAAGACAAAACATCTTTCCCATCTGTTTCCCAAGAAGTACAAACCCTGTCTTGAGATATTGTTCTTTTCTTCCATGCCTGGAGACAATAGAGAGTCTGATTCCTTCTCCTGAGAAGAGTAATAGATTTTCTTCTTCTAGACTGGGACTGGTATTTGAAATGCTCTTGGGGTGCTTGCCTTCACTTATCTTCTGTTTCTTATCTCCTGGGCCTGCCACTAAGTCACTAGAAGGGGTTTTTGTGTGTTGTGAAGGGATTTTTCCATTCCTTTCCATCTTTATGATGTCTTTATCGTTTATATCCAGGGCAGTTCTAAGAGCACAAGGCTGTGTTGCTTGGGAATCTCAGCTCTGCACACATTTGGCACACCTTTGATTTGTAGGTAGAGAGTTTTAAATCTATTTTAGGGTGTTTCTTTTGCAATAAGTGCAGAATGGCTGTCACCATGAAACCCAACTCTTGTGCTAGGGTTTGTGGAAACATGAGCCAAGAATAAATATATTTCACTGCTTATGGGTAGGCTCTGTTCCAATTTTGTGTGTTGTGCTCTGATCAAACTGCTGAAGGCAGCCTGTGTGAGAGTGCAGATGTACTGACACCCTGCCTAAATTAACATGTCCTCACTTTTCCTGGGGTCTGGGGTTTTTTGGGTAAATCCTGTGCTCGTTTGTGATCTGCAATTGGTTTTGGTCAGTTACATTGATGGAGGGATGGATGTTGGCTCCTTGGGGAAGGATCTGTGACCCTCCCTGATTCTGCTGCATTAATTTACAAAAAGTTCTCCCTCCTGAGCAAAATGAGAGTTTCAGACCTGACTTTTCCAGAACCACAGTAAAGAGAGTCCAGATGGGTGTGAGGAATGGGATAAAACCTGGGAGAGCTGCACAGTGAGGATGTAGCCAAAATGTCCCTCTCTGGCTTTCCTGACACTCTCCTGGCCCCTCCTGCTCTTTCCCCTTGCAAAAATCCACATTGTCCTTTCTCATCTTTCCTTTCCAACTCTTTATTGCTTTGGTAATACTGAAAGGATCTCCTGCTCAAGCTGCCAGACAGGCAGCTTGTAATAACAGAGGCACAAAACCAGCACAAGAGATTTCCTGGTTTGACTGGGATTTATGTGCAGGAAATCTCCTCCTGAGCCCGTGTGAGTGCAGAGGAACTTTGCAGCCCAGCAAAGCCTCAGCCCCCCCCAGGCTAAAAGCACCAGTCAGTGTCTCCCATACCTGTTCCACTGAAGGCAGCAGCTCTTGGCTGAGCACTCAGCCCCTTCACCCTCTGTGGGCCCTGGCTGCCATCCAGGGCAGCAGCCAACGTGGGACCAGCATTCCCTGACCTGCAGCCTCTGGAAGTTTTCTTGTTCTCTGTCTTCATCTGATGAGCTGGGGGTGGAGCAGGGGAGCTGTGGATGCTGCACTGCAAAGGGAAGCGATTCCAGGAGGTGCTTGGGGAGGGGCTGAGGAGTCTTCCATGGCATTTCCAAAGCAGAGCTGTTCCTGAGCTTATTAGCACTGAGCCCTCTTAATTCCAAGAGGCTGCTCCATGGCCACTCAGGAGATAAGGGAAGATTAAACAGAAGAGCATAAGTGCTTGAAGATGAATCCTTAATACCTGTGATGAAAAGGAGGCTGGATTAAGTGAGAGTTACACCTCTGTGAGCTTCATTTCAGAGCAGGGATAGCTGATCTCATCCTCAGCTTCCCCCAGCTGCCACTGGAAATCAGCTGGTTCAGACTGGAGAAAAGTTCAAGCCATTCTGGCATCAAGATAAAATCTCATCTGGAGGTTTACACTTTAAAAAAAATAGTTGTGTAAGGGACTGAGTGGAATATTGATTGAGGCTCTCAGGATCCAGTGGCAAAAGGATTGTCTGAAGGGTGGTGTGAGTTTTGTAAACACACAAAGGATGAAAACGATGAATCAGAGGAATGTTCTGTCAAAGAATTGCCTTTGTTAAAAGATACTCCTTCCTCTAGAAAGCCTCTCACAGAGAGCTAAAGAGAAGTGGTAAAGTGTGAGCAATAGTCCTGGTTCTTCTACTGCACTTTGAAAAATAAGGCCAGACCTTGCTGAAGTACGTGTGCATTTCAGCTCCTACAGTCGGTGGGAAGGGCAGCCCTGGACAGGAGGATTCTCTTTCTGTGGGCTGGACTCCATCTTGGCTCCAGCCTTGTCCATAGGGATTTCACCTGCAGAAGGCATGCTGTGGGCATGGCTGCATGCCAGGGGCTACTGCAGTGGTGGGAGGGTTTATAAGAAAACCAAGAGGATAGTTGGGGTTTTGTCCTCTTGGGAAGTCCTCACAGGAACGAGAAAGTGAGTGTACAGGCAGCTCCTGCCTCGTGCTGCAGCTGCCCCCGGTGTAGCAGCTGATGCCGAGTGCCCTGGAAGGCAGCAGATAATCCATGTGTGAGGGAAGGGCACAGAAATGGCTCTTACAGGAGTTCCCAGGTTCCAGTAGAAGCTGGCTTGTCCTGGGCAATTAACACAGCTATAAATAAGAAACCCAGCTGGGTTCCATGAACCAGTCCCTGGCTGAGTGATGACAGGATGGATTTGAATACACACAGGGACTTCACCCTGAGCTGCAGGCATCTCACTGCCTGGGGAGCTGGGTGCTGTTCAGGTGCCACCAAAGAGCTGTCTGGGCTGGGACATTCAAAACCTGCTGGTTAAGGAGAGTCCGGACAATGCAACACGCTGCTGTCACATGAAGATCTGGAGCATGTGTTGTCTCTGTTTCCAACCTGCTCCTCCCACTGTAGCATTCCCATAAGTAAATCTGAACATTGAACAAAGAGGTGGCCTCTTCTCTGCCCCCTTTCCAAGGATCTTGGCTATTTATTAAATGGGATCTGACCTTGACCTTGCCTGTTTGTACTGCTGCAGCTGATGGACACTCGAGTCTTTGATCAAAGGCTTTACTGGCAGATTCTGCCTCTAGAGAAAGTCTGGTGCAGCTTTGCCCATGTTTTCACTGCCATACTTGAGCCTGTCTCTTAAAGTTTACCTGGGGAGATTTAAAAGAGTATTTTGGTGTGGCCCTTTCCAGCAAAATGATTTTGTGCTGCTCCTGGAGAGCCAACTGCCTTGACAAAGCTTTTGGAAGGAAAGAGGAATTGAAGCTCACAACTTGGAAGGGAGCAATGCTGATGTATTTATTTCTAATGTTTTTGTTGGAGCTCAACCATTTTAGGACAAGAAAAAATTATTTTTCAACTTTGTCTGGATTTTATCATTCTCTGAGAGCTCTGAGGTAATAGAACCCCCTGAAATGTGCCTGCAGCCATCACTGTGGGGCCTGTGTGGGTGTCAGTGCCCTTTCCCTGGCATTGCCTTCCCTGCAATCCTCACTGAAGTGCCATGGATGGCATCACTGAGCAGAACGTTGGCCTTGTCTGTGCTAATTTCCTTGCACTGTGGTGCTTTAGGCCTGGCAGCAACTGGCACATTATCAACCGTTGGAAGCCAGGAGATTCCAAAGGGAAGGGACCAGGCCCGTCCCACCTGAGGGAGATTCAGCCAATTGCAGCACTCTGTGCAGGCTCCCCACAGGTCTCCAAACCATTAAGTGCTTTAGGATGGCATCAGTGGTCTAAACCCACAAGAGCCAGGGATTTTGGACTCTGGGATGAAGCTCAGGTATCTAAAACTCCTGTCAGTGCCTCAGTAGCCCTGTCTGTCCTCCACACAGAGCTCCTGGGGAAGTCTGTTGGAAGTTGGAGTGGTTGGCACAGCCCAGTGCAGGGGATGGACTCTGTGCTGCACCAAGAGCTGCCTCTGATGTCTCCCGCTGGTTGCTGTTGTGACTGCTGCTGCTGTCAGGGAGAAATGCAGTGCAGTGAGCTGCAGACACTGATCTGATTATGGTGACAGACTATGAAAATAAACCTTTCTCTAAGAGCAGAGTTTTGACAGCTTTTTCAAGTGCATTCCCAAAGCTTGGGATATTCTACTTTATTTTCTTACTGCTCAAAGTGAAAGGTTGCATGCACTAGACACATGTGGATATGTAAAATTAAATGCATTATGAAAACAATAATTTTGAGCCAAATGTATACCTCTTAAAAACTTGTTGATTTTCTGCCTGTTTTGGGTCTGCCTGAGATGGAGTTAATTTTCCCTACAGTGCTGAGCTTCTTCTTGGGAGCTAAAAGGTGTTGGTCAGACCCCAGAGAGAGCATGGGACACAGCCAGGACAACCAAGTCAAGCTGACCAAAGGGATCTCCCATTCCATATGACAGCAGCAGCAAAAGCTGGCAAACAGTAGGAGAAGGGGAGGCATCCATTATTATGTTGTTTGTCCTCTGGTGCAATCCCCACACATCCTACAGTCTGGGAAGTGGCTGGACATTGCCTGCTGGTGGAAAGAAGAGAATAATTTTTTTTTCCTTTGCTTCTGTAAACTGTCTTTCTCTTGATCCATGAGATTTTTCCCATGTGATTTTCTCCCTGCCCTGACCTGCTGGGAGAGTGATGGAGCAGCCTGTGGGGATGTGGCCTCCAAGCAGGGTCACCCCACCACATGAAGGGACTTCTCCCCTTACCTGACACTGGGATCAGCTTTGCAAAGGCAGCTCAATGACCTGAGCTGGGAAGCAGTGGAGCCTGATTGCTCATGGATTTATACCCCACAACTGATTGGGCTTTGGCAAAGCCTTTCCTGCAGGACAGAAATGAGTAGGGCAAGAGCTTTAAAAGAAAGTCAGTTTGCAGGCACTAAAGAAAGGAAAAATTACTAATTATGTATGCAATCAGTTCTGCTGGTGAGACAGTGATGAGCTTCCTACAGAATTGTCTGCGGAAATATCTTTGTCTTTTTTTGGAAACAAAAACTCTGGGAGAATACTTTGGGGAAAGAAAGGTCATGACGTTTGAGAGGCAAAAAAGAAAAACACAGTAGAATTATTCCCCCCCCAAACCTCAGATCTGCAGAGCCTGGGCTCCATACTTCTGTCAGCAATTTTCTTTCCCTCCTATTTTTGCAAGAGAACTTTAGTATGAGTTTTGTCATGACTTGTGAGGCACAGGAATTGCCTTGATTTCCCCCAGCCCATACTGTACCTGTCCCCTGCCCTTCTGGCACAGCCCCTCTCTGTGTTGTCCCTTAATAACATCTTGAATAATGAGCTTTTTTCGGGGATGCTGGTGGGAAAGGGTTGGGTTGGGTTTGGTTGGTTCCTGCCATGGAATTCCCTAATGAGGTGTCAGCTGTGCTAAACTGCACCCTGAGCTTGGAAGATTATCTGTAGAGAGGCCATTATCCAGCAGAAAATAAAGAACATTTATTTGTATTCATATCTAATAATGAACCATAAACTGCATCAAATCAAGCATGGATTCCCTGTTGAGCAGTCAGCAGGTCCTGGGGCAGTGTGTGCAAGGGGGTCTCTGTACCTGGGTGTCATTGTCTGCTGGCACAATTTCTAGCCAAGGAAGAGATATTTGAAAATAAACCCCGGCTGTCTGCTGGGATCTGTGTCTGTGAAGGGCAGTGGGAGAGGGGAGCTGCTTATCCCTGACCTGCTGGGTTGTATCACTGCTGTTTCTCAGCAGAAACGTTCTCCCTTTGCAAGTGAGAAGAGGCTGAATCTCAAATCTCTGCAGAGCTCTGCCCTGCGCTCCCAGTGGAGCAGGGTTAGCAGCACTCCTGTCTCCAGCTGTGAGGAGTGCAAATGGGCTCTGCCAAGCCTTCCACAGCTCTGCCAGCTTTGTCTCACAGTTCAGTTGGTTGTTTTTTTAGGATTTGTTACAGAGTGTTTCTATTTTAAAGCAAACCAGTGCCATGAGCCTTGCATTTAAATAAATGTGTGTGCTCAGGTAATGCAACCAATACAATAGAAAAGTGAGATTAGAGGTGATTTGGGTTAATTCTGTAATCTGTGGGAGGGTAGAGTCAACTCCCTCCACACATTCTGGGAGCACATCTGACCTGGTCATTGCTTTGGGACACCAGATAACAGAAAAAAAGGTGCATTTTGTACCTGGTTGTATCCAGTCAGCGTGGTGGGCTTGGGGAAGCGGTGCTTGCTTTTTTAGCTCCTCTTCCCTCTTGAATGCACTACATTTGTAAAGCCTCTTGCTCTGACAGATAAGATCTCTGGCACTCTGCTGCTTTTGTTTAAACCTTTTTTTCTGTGGAGAAATATTGGAAATGTGCTGTATTGAGAGTATCCAACTCTGTTACCATTGGGAACCACCTTGTTAAAAACTGAACAGTTCAATCTTTCCCTTCTGTGGTGGAAAGATCTTCATTCCTCACTATTCCAAATTAGTCCCCTCCTCAGTACCTGCCATTGGCAAACATGTAAATTTGATGGGATAGGGAATCAGCTTGGCTCATATATAGAAAAGCTGAAAATCTTGTGTCTGTATGAGACTGGATTTAGTGGCAGCATCCTGGGGAGCTGATGCATTAAATTCACATGAACAACTGATGGCCAGCACTTGTGCAAGGGTCCCCAATCCTCCCTGGCCATGCCCAGTGCCACTTTTGAGGGACTTGCTGGAGTTCAGGAGCAGCCACGTCACTGAGGTTGGTTACTGTGTTTCGCCTGGAGCGCTCAGAACTGTCCCTGGCATGGCAAAATCGGAGGGATGGCATTTGCACTCAATGAGGGAAATACTAGAGCTTACAGGAAGCAGTAGAGAGTTGAGGTATGATATACTTTATCATTTTTAAGCCTGTAACATAAACAGTGATGGGTTGTTCTTATTGGAATGCTTCCAAACAAGGTTTGATCCCACCCAGCACATTGCTGCTCCAGCTGAGGGTGCAGGAAATCAAAGATAAGATGCTGAGATGAAATTACCTTCCCCTCCTTTCTCCCTACAGGTGATTTACATTTAAGCCCAGATACAAACCTAGATTTCACAGCTGGTTTTCTTAGTGTAGACTAAACCAAAATCTTGGATCCAAAGCTTGTCAGTGTTCAAAGTAAATGATGTCATAGTTTATTCTCCTTTCTGGCAGAGGTGGAGTGAAATTCTCAGGCAGACGTCTGTGTACAGTGAAGAAAGCTCCATGGAAATGCTGCTGTTCACTGGAATGTATATTTATTTGTTCAAGTCCTGCAAATCTAGATGAAAGGGAAGACAAAGGGATTGTCCTAATGAAATTGGCAGCAATAATTGTAACGAAACCTAAACTGTTTAGGTTTGAAATAGAATCATTTAGATTTGTCCAAAGCTTGGCATTGTTGGTTCTCTCCCTTTCTGACACTGCAGATGTGTTTCTGCCAAACCATTACATGTTTAGCATTGACTTCCATTAAAAACACATTAAGACTGTGGGAAGAGTTTTGTCACAGCAGCAAATCCCTAAGAAGAGCTGTGTGTGACATATCAGGCCAAAATGGTTATTTCCATGGTTAAGCAGTGTCAGCACGAGGCACACAACCCCTCTGGAAATGGGAAAAAATGGGGATTGCTACAAAGCTCCTTCATCACCCTTCTTTACCCATTTGGTGCTGCAGAGAGGATTTTGCTGGAGCTGGAAATGGAGCTGCTCCCTGGCCAGGCCAAGGGATAGCTGATGGCCATTGCATGAAAGGAATGCCATAATTAGCTCCCACAGCCTGTATGGGAGTGCTGGTGTGGAATATGTCCCTAAACCAGAAATGTGCATCTCTGGTGTTAGGAAAAGTCCTGCTTTTGTTATGCTTCCCTTCCTCAGAACTCAGGAGACATCGTAAGAGCTGCCCAGACAAAGACAGAAATGGGGATATTTTGAGTGGAAAACCTTTGGCTTCAGATTTTATTTCCTCCACTGCTGTTGAGGGTACACAATAAATCTTCCCTGGTTATTTTCACTTGAGGCAATGATGCACCAGAGTGATGTGTTAAAGCTTACCCCAGTGCAACAAATATCCTCTATTTACTTTTTTATAAGCCTGCTAATTTTCACAGATTTCTAGAACTGTTTAGGAACTGAGGAACAGCTGGATAATGGAAAAGGATATAACCAACCCCCCCAAGTACAGAACCTTCAAAATATCTCTGGTGAAGAAGCAGACAGACAGACAGACCAATGGATTTCTATCAGAGAGGTGAGACCCCTCACAGCTGACCCTTCATCAGCTGCCACTGGTGCAGCATTGCTGTCCTGGGCCACATCCAGAAGTTTTGTAGGTGACCAGGGTGGCACCTGGCGTCCTCTAGTCCAGATTGGAGATTTTTGCTCTGAGCCCTTTGAGCAGAAAGGAGATGAAATATGGTTTCTTTTTGCTCAGAGGGGCCCAAAGGTCTTGGAGGAAAATCAATTTGCTTGACAGATTTGGCAAGGAGAGCTCTCAGCTGGTGGCTGGCCTCTCTCCAGGCTCTCCCCATCCAGGGACAGGCAGGATAATTGAGCAGAGCTTGTTGCAGCAGAGCTGGAGAACGTATTCCTGCGTGTCCAAGGGACTGAGGAGCTCAGTGCGTAAGCACTTGGGAGAACAAATCTGTTTGCTGCTGGCTCTTCCTGCCCCTGGAGACAAGGAATGTGTTTGACCCTGTCCTGTGGCAGGCACCACTTCAAAGTCACTTTGAAAGGGGGCAGTGGAAAGCACTGGGATGGTCCAAAATGTCCAAACATTGATTTCTCTCAGAAGTGCCAAAGATTTCCCTTCAGTCTGTGGATATACCACGGCTGGTTTGTTTTATCAACAGCTAGCTGATTTTTCCCTTTTTCCTCAGTTTTTTTTCTTACTGCTTTAACTTTCTAACCTTCTTATCACCTCTAGCTGTGTGTGTTTTGGGTGCTTTTAGGTGAAATTTCAACTCTGCTCTTTTTCAAGAGAAAGCATTGCTGTTACTTGAGCAGCCTTGCAGACATAACTGCTGTTACTGGTGTAACACAGCAATGGAACAATGTGACTCTCCTTGAACCCTTCTCTGTTTGTTTTTACTGTCACTGTGTGCCTTGGGATTTAGGGATCTGTGAAAACCTTCCCTGTGTGCAGCCCCTGGGAGGAGCCAGTGTTTGCTAGCACAGGTTGACCTGGTGTGGTGGACAGATGAGTTTTGCAGTTCTCTAATGCCAGTAGGGGCTGTGATGGGAAAACCAAAAAAGAAGGGAGAGGGGCTTTTCTCCCCCTCCAGCTGCCCCATGTCAGCCCTGCCTTCAGCTCTTTGAACACCTTGTGCTGTCTCAGGAAAGTGTTGCAAGAAGCACATTTGTTGTAGGAATGTGCCTGGTGGTGTTGGCAATGAATCCTGTGGTTTATGTTGTGTTTGTAGGATGGAGGCTGCTTTGCATTCATCACCTTTTCATTGAGTTTGTTCTGTGGGGCTTTCATTCACTGTTGCCTGTGGGACCCAAATAAATGAGAATCCTGGAATATCAAAAGAAGGCTAAGCACAAGCATTAAACATTTCCTTGTTTAGCAGAGAAATGATAAAATCATTCTGAGTATATGGAAATACAATGACACAATGAAAATTGTAAGTCCTAAGTGTCCAGCCTCATTTCTAACCTGCATTTAGAGGAATCTTGTTGTCCTGCTTGGGAGAGCCAAACACCTGAAAATTCCTGCTGTGGGCTGCACAGGGAGTGGGACAGCTCTTGGGAGGGGCAGTGCAGAGCAGGCTCTGGCATTGCACATTTAGGGGCTGTTGTTGGGTTCTTAGATCACTTCAGACAAAGTCAGGAGTGATTCAGCAGAGCTGATTCTGCCCTGAGGAAGAGAAAGGAGTAACTGACCTGGGAGGATCATTTCCCACTCTTTTCTTGATACTGTTCCTGTTTCAATCCTCTGGGACCCAAAACTGAGCAGCATTTTGCATCTCAGAGTCAGCCTGAGTGGAAAACAAGTTCATCCAAGAGTATGGCAGATGAGTTTGCAGAAGATGCTGAAGTGTTACTTCACACCATTAACTTGTGCTTTTAATCATAAGAAATGTACCTGAGAAACTTGGTGGCATCCTCCTCTTCCCTGGTAAAATATGGCATAAGAACATGTAAGAAAAATAACTTCAGCCCCTTATGCCCCATCTCTGTCACAGGTGCAATGGGGTAACAGATTAACAACTCAATATTTCCTTCAGAGCCTCCCTTCTCTTCCCACGGGCAGCCACGTGTCCCCCTGTCCCTGTAGTACACGGAAGGACAGCCCTTAGCTGCCACCTCTCCCCTTCTCCCAGAGCTGTGCCAATTAAAGAGACTTTTCTGGATTTATTATGGAAGAGTAACTTACACCCAGTGACATTTCTGCTGGCTGCTGTTAAAATCCTCCCCACTCTAAAGTCAGCAGCTTCATCTCAGAGTGACAAACAGAACTGCTGCTGAAGAAAATGTCGTCTCCTGAAGTGTTGAATGTGAAATTATTTAACAGTAAATAATACAGCCTGCAAAGTTATGCTGGGAAAATGGACTAAAAGGAGAAATCACATTTAATGTTCTTCGGGTTTCTGCTCTTTGCAGTTACAGGAATTGATCATGCACAGTTAGTGAGAAGGGTAAGAAAACTCAAGGGAGACAAACACCAACACATCTCAGGAACAAAAACCACAAAGGTTTCAGAAAAATGTTCTTTCCTTTCCTTTCTAGTTGTTCCGCTTATTATTTGTTGTTGTTTTGGGGCTCGTTTTTTTAAAGAAACAATGAATTTCTTTTATCTTCCTCTCTTTCTTCCTTTTCATCTTCTTTCTTAAATGTCTCATTAGTTTCTGCTGTGCAGTTGTGCAAGATGAAATGTTGTCAGGCTGTGCTGATGAATACCTCTCTGCAAGCCTTACATAATCCATGCCAGCCCCAAATCAGGTTAGTGCAGAAATAGAGCTTTGCACCTTTGAACTGCCAATTCTGCGGCAAGAAGCAGCCGCTGGCATCGAGCGCCGGGCCAGGCTGTGCCAGCAGTCAGGAAGACATTGCACTAACTTTGGGACACAGATATGAGGAGTTGCGGCCACTTCTCCCATGTCCTTTGGAAGTCCTCTACCAATTTATTAACTTGGAATTAGGTGCCCTTTTTTCATGGTGACACAAGTGGAAAATTTCAGTATTTCCAAGACCAAACTCAAGAAATACATCAATTTTTCTAGTTCTACTCTTAACTCATGGTTTTTCCTGGCTAAGCCTGGGGCATAGCAGGGAGACTTCTGTGTTATTCCATTATTGCCAAGGGCAGATTGTCAGCAGCACATCTGAGTGGGGGACACAGCATCAGAAGGGACCCACAAGGATCAGGGAGGTCCAGCTCCTCGGCTGGACAGTTGCATTTGCAGCAGTGTAGGTGCAGGTTAGGCTGGCTCTATTGAGATGATCATCCTTTGTGCTCCATGCAGGAGCAGCTATGGCAGCTTGTGCATCCAAAGCCAGCCAGGGAATGGACTTTTCCAAGAAAGGCTGACAGGGCTGCGCTTTGATTTTTCTTGGTTAGTCAAGAAAATGTTTGCTGGTTTCACAGCATCCCTAGGGAATCCCTCAAAACCAGACAGGGTGCTCATTATTTTTCACTAGGCATGACCACTGTTCTGTTTTAAGGCAATTTATTATTTCCATGTTTGCTGTCAGAGAAGGGTTTGTTTTGTCAAATTTTAAACCTCCTTGAAATCTGTGCATAAACATTCACCTGTTGCTCCCTGGCAGGTAAATAAGAATTGAGCCTTTTGTATGCTATGGGAATAAGATGGAAATGCTGCACTGAGAATGCAAGCAAACAAAATAGGATTATTGGTTGATCTCTTGAAAAATGTATGTGCATTTCTCCTGGACCTACTGTGAAATGAAGAAATCTGAGTGAATGAACATCCCTGAATCTGTCCCCTCTGCTACTTACCTTAGATATTTGGCTCCCCATGTGTTAGGGCAGCGGCAGCAAAATGCATTAGAAAACAGAAGTACAAGTGAGGGCTGCAAGAAATGAAAAACTCTTGGAGGTGGTGTAATCTGCAAAGAAAAATGCGTTGGAGTAAATGGTCCTCTCCCAAAATGGGAGTCCGGCTGCAAACAAGGAATCAGAAAATGGGGAAAGTGCTTCTCACAGGAGTATTCCAGGGAGATCTTATGCTACAGCTTTCTTGCAGGCCAAGCACTAATTTCATCACAGAGATAAAATGTGTCCTATTTCTCTACAGGACATGGGAAAATGACTGGCTCCTTTTTTTTCAGGTTAAGTGCATGTGCACAGGTCATATCTCATTTTCTGGATGCTTCCTGCCAGCAGAATGCTTGGACTTGCTGCATGGTAGAGGCCTGAGGATGGTTCAGGGAAAGGGCCATGTCCAGTGTGGAGGTAGAGGAGGGCTTGGGGGCTACCTTGGTGAAGGCCTGGATTTCCAAATATTTCAGTTTTCCTTGCCCTGTCACATGCCAAGTGCTTTTCTCTTCCCCATTTCTCTGTGTTTGCTGCCCCTCCCTGGAGAATTATTAGGTAACAAATACACAGACACACAGATTCTCATTACATGAAGAAGGACTAAACAACTGCACATTATTGACTTTAGGGGTTCCCAAATGTACATCCTGTATTCCTTTTGGATCTGGGGCAATCCCAGCTCTGGATGTGAGCTTTGCCTGCTCTTCTCCAACATGCAGGAGCCTTTCAGTCAGAGCTGCCCTCAGTGCAGGTTACAATGTGATGCCTCTGGCCTGCTCCAGGTACTTTTACTGCAATAAAACTCACAGGTCCTGGTTTATGGTGTCCCTGTCAGCTCCTTAGTGCAGGAAGTGGAAGGGGGATGATGGACACCGTTGGGATGCTCAGGAGTGAAACACCAATGTTCTGTATTTAGGGCTCAGGAGTGAGGGAGGAGACAGGACCAGGGGGAGAGTGAGTGTGGCTGATTCCTTAGTGCTGATATTCCTCAGGGAGGGTGAATGGGCTAAAGGGAAATTCAGCCCTTGAAAAGGAAGTTTCAAATAGAAGGATTGCTGAAAGCTGAGGAAGGACAGGCAGAGCAGGGCCCTGTCCTGCTGCAGGCAGGGGATGTTATTGTGGCTCTCAGCTATTCAAAGCCAAAGAAGAGATGAGGAGGCCGAGCCCCCTCGGGAGGGATGCTCATGGAGAAGAGGAAACATTCAACCAACGGCTCTGTGCAATTGAGTCTGGCAAAAGGCAGAAAGGAAAGAACTGGAAATGAGAATGCAGTCATAAAGAGCAACGACCAGCTCACTGCTAATTTTAGTTTCCATAAAGTTATGGCTCTATTTAGTGAAGGAAAATGGGGTAAATTCCTCTTTGCCAACAGGCAAGGATGCAGGAAAACTTGAACTTCTCTCTTCCTTCTCACTTTCTGACTAAAATCTGCCAATGGGGTTTTTTTCCCCCCTATGTCTGTTTGTTCAGTCCAAGTCTAAGATAAAATTACCTGCTATTTTTGTGATATGCCAGTGGTGTTGTTTCTACTGTTTATGAGAAGACAGAGATGGCCCTCCCTGCAGGCAGCTCACATCTGTGGGACAGGCACCCATCTGGAATAACTGGGGAGTTCATTCTCTCTCTCTCTCCTCATTATTGAATGCTTGGGTTGGTTTATTGCAGGTGGTGGGAAGTGCTGGGTTTAAGGTGGGGCAATTCACAGACTGCCACAAAAGCTGTGCTGAGGAGGGGCACGTGGCAGGAAATGGGAATGTGAGAAAAATGGGAATGTGAGCCTGAACATCCACAGGGTGTTTAGCAGAGGGGGTGGGAGAGGGAGCCTGTGGACAGCACTGCTGCTGCTCTGGGCACATACCCCTTGGAGCCAGGGGAGGCTTCCTAGGCCTGGAAACAGCTGAGGTGGCTCCAGGGCTCCGTGTCTCCTGCTTGTGTGGATTCCTCTCTTATAGCACTGCACTGCTGGATTTTACTGCTCAACACAAGAACTGCCATTTTGGTGAATTTGAGATGAGAACATCTCTCCCCATGACTCAAATGCCCATCTCAAAAGATTGTCAAAATCTAATTATGAGTAATTACCCTATCAGATGTCTCATCATTCATTCCTGTAATTGGGTTTGCAGGGCTCAAAGATTTCTGCTGAAAGTCATGTAAAATGATCCAGGTTTTGGATATTTGCCTTCAGAATGGCTGTGGTGATGTTCTGAGTCCAGACCCTCTGCAGTCAATGGCCATGACTGTAAGGGACACTGAGCACTGCCAGCATTCCAGAGCCAGGTGTGCCCTGCCTGGGGGAATCCTGTGCTGGGCACCATCAATACCACGCAGAGAGGAGCTTCCTGCTGCAGCTGGATGAAGCCTGTGGCACTGGCAGCTCGTCCAGGGCAAAACTCCTCCAGGTTTTGGGCAGTGAAGCCCATGGCAATGTGGGAGCCTTCCTTTGCTCTTTATTCCCATTTTTGCTTGAATTCCTGCTGAGCCCCGGAGTCTTTTTCCTTTAACACATCTGGGTCAGCTTCTGTCCTCATTTGGATGTTGGGTCAGTTCTGCCTTTGAGGTTTTCATGAGAGCAGCTGAAGGGAGAGACTGGCCCCGGGAAGCTGCTGGAAGCAGGAACATTACAGATCTTATGGGTTGCATAAGCAGAGGGAGCAAAAAGGAGAGCAATCACAAGAACAACTCTCTTTCCTGTCTTGTTGAAACAAACTTCTTTTCTTCTAGGACAAACCCATTACTTTTTATACAGAAAATGGGGTTGGTTTGTTGTTTTAATGGATTTACAAATGGAATTTGTTATTAGCAGTAATTCTATCATTGTGATGTTAAATGGCAGGAAACTGGCCTGCTCTGTTGCAGCACCTCTTAATACCTTTCCCTTCTCCTCTCAGGCTGGTTTGAACCCTGAACAGGGACATCAGAGAATCTTAATTCAGTTCAGTTTAAAAGCTAAATTAGAGCAATTGATCATTTCCTTCTGATGATCACAGACTCCCAGCAGAAAATCCTGAAACATCTGTAAGAGCCAAGGGGGAATGGCTTTAAACTGATTTAGGGTTTAGATTCAGTATTAGGAAGAAATTGTCCCCTGTGAGGGTGGGCAGGCCCTGGCACAGGCTGCCCAGAGGAGCTGTGGCTGTGCCATCCCTGGCAGCGCCCAAGGCCAGGCTGGATGGAGCTTGGAGCAGCCTGGGACAGTGGGAGGTGTCCCAGGTGAGCTTTGAGGTGCATCCCACCCAAACTGTTCTGTGATATTTGGAATTGAAAGACAAATCAAAGCCTTTCTTTAAGAACTCTGGTGGAGGCTTTGAGGATACTCAAGAGAGATTTTTGCTTTTTTTTTTCAACCTTGGACTTGGAACTATAGGCACAGTCCTGTGGCACGACCTGAAGTATTTTTATCCTTCACAGATCAGACAACCTGCCAAAATATGCTGGTTTGGTTCACTTTATGATTATAATCATTATTTCTATAAAGGAAAGAGTTCATTTTGAATGGATTGATGCTCTGCATAGGTTGAATTTTGAGGGCTTTGCTTAAACAAAGTTTCCAGAGTTCCCCCAGTGCAAGAGAGATTTCCTGAGCCCAGAGCCCTGCTCAGTGGGATCCTGTGAGGGAGACACGTTGTGGCAAGGACAGCAGGAAGGTCAGCCCAGAGAACTCTGTGAAATGAAAGCTCTGTAGGCAAGGAACAGATTGCAGAAAAGTCAGGGGCAAACTTCAATGAAATATCAGCAGAACAGCTGAAAACAAAAATACATAGTTATGAAATCTTCCAGAACAGATTCATCTGGAATTGTGACTAATGCATCATTGGTACTCAGGGAAAGAAACCTCAACTTCAAATTTATTATATTTTCTTTTGCACATGTGGTTTTCATAGGTGCTGGAATGAAAACATGAAGACAAGCCTATAAACCCCTCTATATTTAAAGTTAATGACACAGAAATCTCAGTATAGCTGGCTTGCCAAGAAAAAGATAAATCACATTCTGCTCATCTTCCCTTTTGCCCTTTTTTGTGTTACTCTTGCTTGCTTGAGCAGATTTTGTCTTTAAACCAGTTCCCAATAAATGCCAATTCACGACACCAGAACTGCACATGATTCCAGCTGACACCTCCAGGCTCTGGCTCCGCAGCCCAGGACAGGAACCAAAGCAGAAATAAAAGTTGCTTCTTAGCTGGGCAGGCCTGTGGCCACTGCATTAGGTGTGATGCTGATTTTGGAGTTAATGATGAGCTCAAACAGTCTGTAGCATTTTGTGTGTTTTCCTTGAAATGTGCTCTAAAAGCTCTTGACTCTAAAATGGCTTTTTTTTTGTTTTTCCCATGGGGAAAAATACCAAGATTTCCTGATGAAAATAAATTGATAACATGACCTGGGTGCTTCCTAATGACTGAAATGGAGGACAAAGAAATCACAGGGTGTGTATCTCACTCACCTGCTCCCTAAGCAAAATTGTCTTGTCTCTTGTGCTCTTCCTTGAGTTTAAAATTTTTAAACTCATTGCACAAATCCAACCAAAGTTTGCAAGGAAGAAGAGCAGAAGTCTCACAAATGATTAGGTTGTTAAAAATTTCATGAAATGAAGCAGATGGAAGTAAGTAACCTGCTCCAAGTCCAACCCACATACAAGACTCCAGTAAGGAGTTTTTCACTAGACATGAAAAATTTGATTTTGGCAAATTTGAACAATGTAGTCTGGGAAAAGACTCACTGATGTCTCTGCCAATCTACCAAAAGATACAAATCAGTATGAACAAGATTTTACTGGGTTGTGAAACACCCTGGTCCTAAAAGGTGTCTATTGCTGTTTTGCAATTATTATGGGTTTTTTCCTTTTTTTTTTTTTTAGTAGGTGATCTCATTATATTTTGGAGAATTGCAAATGTTTGGGTTTGGAATGTTTCCTGATTAAAATCATAAACCCATTTCAGTCTACCAAGCTTCAACAAGCTTCACAGGAACTATGCCTGCAATTAGGATTAATTTACCAAATGCAATGACCTCTGGAGCAAGCAGGGCTTTCCCAGCCATGGGCCATCCCTGTGATGCAGGATGAGAGAAAAATATTTACTGAGGAGAAAGGAAATTACAGCAGTTTGCTGAGTTAAAGGAACTGTGTGTAAATAAAGATACCCTCTGCTCCCACAGCCCAATTATAACAGTGATGTGCGTGATCTGAAAATTACATGTTGTGAAAATAATCCCCAGTTACAGACCCGCCTCTGACTGGCTCTCCTTGATTTCAGACACACGAAGGATAATTGCATGCTCCAACAGAGATCTTAATTTGAATTATTCCAGGAGAAAAGCCTTTATAAAGCAGATTTCACTGCAGGGCTCTCAACCAAGCCTGTGAAGGACAGGGCACAGAAGAAGGGTCTGTATCACATTTGGTGACACCAGCTCACAAGGTGAAACCCCGTGGCTGAAGGCAGGAGTGGGGTTTTTGCCAGGCCCTGTCTGAGAGAAGCTGCAGAGCTCAGCCCAGGAGGGTCTCTGGGATGGCTTGGTGGGTTTGAACGCCCCTGTGGTCTGTGCACCTGGAGGTGAACATCAGGCCCAGGTGCAATGGGTGAGCTTCCATGAGAAAAAAACCATTAACCCTGCTTTGCACTAATTGCCATTAGCAACTCTCTGGGTTTGGGGCAAGGGAAGACTTTTCTTTCTGGAAATATGGGCCAAATACTGTTACCTGTTAAAAAAATCACTTTATTGGAAAGCAGCAATAATTGCAAACATCCCCAAACAAAATGCTGAAGAGTTTCCTTTAAAGGAAAGAATAAGAAAACACAATGTGCTCTTGCTGTCAGACATAGCAGTAAAGCTGGAAAGCATCTCCTGCAGGATTATTCTATTTTTGTGGTAATTTTGCAGACATTTATATAAGTGTGTCTGAGCTGCTCTTTGATTGGCAAGGCTGGGCTGAACTGTGTTTTTCCTGCCTGCAGCAGAGAGATCCTCGAGAAAGTAAATGCATTGCCCTGATATTTGCTGAGCCCCGTTGATATTGCCAAATTACACGTTTTGGTGAGCAAGCTGAGAGTTCAGCATGTCCCCTGAGTTCTTCTGCAGCTCTTTTAAAGCAGCACCTCTGTGTTCCCCAGCAGGGACTGGCTGTGCAGTTAATGTAGGGCAGATTTGGGATGACTCAGGGGCTGTTTGTTCCTGTGCATACATTGTATATTCATTACCCTCCCCTATGAGCTGCCTCCTGACCCTGCCGCTCTGAGTCAGGCTGGTGTTTGAAACGAGGGGGTTTTGTGGGGAAGATGAATGTGCTGCTGGTTCCATGCACTGACAAAAGGCTGGTTCTTCCCTTGGCTCGGGAAAGGAGCTGCTGCATAATAAATTGCCAGAGTTTGAACTCAGGAGAAAAAAGCATGGCAAGAACCTATAAAAATATTCAATTCACCGCTTTTATAGACAGGCCTGACTCAGTGTGGATGCTCAAGCCTTAAAAGCACAGCCTGAGCTACTTGAAACATTCAATTGTGATCCAAATTAAAAGAATAATTTGAATAAATAACTCCAAAGTTGCAACCTGATCAAGGAGTAAGGCAGGACCTGCAGCTGCCTGGATCTCTGTGTGGGATGTGCCTTCCCATCTCCTCTGGGCATTGTGTTTCCTCTCTGTGTGGAAAACCACAAACATCCCTGGGGCAGAGAACACTGGTTTGCTTTATTTAAAGCAGAGTTCAGTGGGACCTTGTTCAGCTCCTTCCCTTGGAAATTCATGGGACTTGAGAGTGAGCAAGAAACTGGGAAATTGCTGGGAGGTGCAGAGCCAGTTGTGTAAGGAATGGGTGAAATTCCCATTGCTGGGCAGGAATTCTGGAATTCTGTGTATTTCCCTGGCCATTCAGGAGATGTTGGAAGTGGCTGCGAAGGATAAGTTCCCTGCACAGGGAGGGAACTCAAAGCTCCTGCACCAGGGTGCAGGACAGGCCTGTGCTTTTAGTGTCACCTTATCTTGGATAGGGCTGATCATTTCCTCCTTTGTGTTCCCCAGGAACTCTGCACTGGGATCAAGGCTGGGCTCAAACACTGGAGTCCTGTTTGAACTTGATCCTCTTTGAACTGAGTGACCTCTAATGAAAGCTGGGGAAGTTGAGAGAGGAAAACAGCTTCTCTTTTCCTTCTCCTTGCTGGATGGATGCCCTTATTTTGTTTCAGATCATTCAGCTTTATTTTTGCTAGGGAAAGGTTATTTATTCAGCATTCAAATGTTTGGTCAGCTAATTAATTTTTTATATGCAGGAGCTTTGAATATTTCTCTTTGAAATGCCTTAACAAACCACCTCTTTTTTTTTCTTTTTCTGGGCAATGTACTTGGCTCTCCAGTCCTGACCTTCACTCTGAAGTTGCCCAGAACAATAACCTAGGAGAGATCTCCAACTGGTGGGCGTCAGAACAGGTGGGACAGTTTATCAGGGAGTTTCTGTTAGTGGCACTGAAAGGGGCATTCCTGTCACAGCAATTCCCAGCACTCACACACCAGCTTCAGTGTGTGAAGGAGCTGGGCCTAGCACAGCACCAAGGCCACAGGGCTCACAGGGGTAGCCAGGGGCTCTCCTGGCGCTGCAGCCTTGCTGCCCTTGCAAACCTGCCCTGAGCTGGAGATAATGCCCTGAGCCCAAGGGCTGCACAGGGCCTTGGGCTGAGGATGAACTGCTGGCACTGAAGGGCAGGGAGGGTTTTGTGTCCCACTGTTACCTCTGCTGGAGCTTCACCAGCTACAGCAGTGTTGCTCTGCAGAGCAATTCTCTGTGATGCTGAAATGAACTAAATGTAGAGGGTTTTTTTGTTTCCTGTACATTCTCCTTCAGGCTTGTTTCCATTTTATTTTTTTTTTCCTGTGTGAGGAATGCAGAAAAAGAAGTAGCATGGTCTTGCTCTCCTTGTTTTCCACCAGGCCACAGAATGCCCCTTTCTTATGAAACCTCTTTGGCTGAATTTACCCTTTCCAACTTCTCTTGCCTTCATTTAATATTAATCCCTAATTAATTTTTCTTTGGTTGTTCTCTGACAGAGTAATTTTATTTCACCAACAACCTTCCATTACATTGCTGTTTTCTGACTTCAGACCTGCTGGCTGCAGGCTCCAGAGTGAATAAATGAAGCTTCTCTCTCACTCTGCTCTTTGAGCTGCCATTCCCTCCCCCAGCCTGCTACCCAGGCAATTCATTTCACACATCTCCAAGTGGAAGTTGGGAGCTGCTCTGCACATCAGCCCTTGCTTTTTGCCCCATGTCCTGCTGTTATTTTGTTAGATGTGCTCTGATGCCCTATACACCCACCCCAGGTATCTTCTGCTCCCAGTTTATTACTCTGAGTGCTGTTTCCCTGGGGTTTTCCAGCATTCCTCTCCTCCTTCTGAGCTGCAGGTGCTGGGGCAGCTGTCCCTATGGAAGGCAATGGGATATTGGGGGCTGATGTTAAGCAGCAGAATATCAAGGGCATCTTTGTACAAGAACAAGATGACCAAGGCACTTTTAAAGAGTGCCCGTGTGACTTAACAGCCAGCTCTGTTCAAAAGCATTTGGAAGGCAGTCCCTGACTTTCAACTCTTTGTATCCTTTGTGTGGTTTTGCTGGTTGGACTTGGTTATTCCTAAAAACCAGACAAGGCCTGGAGGTCATGACCCCCATTTGTGGGGGCTGAGCACGGCCCCTGGTTTTCCCTCTGGGGCTGTCCCATATCTTCAGCCCAGAAGCTGCAGCACTGAGCAGACAGAGCACAGGCACTGCCACCTGTATGGGGTGCAAGAGTGGCTGTCAGGGACAGTCTGGGTTTCTTTGGGTGTGCTGGGGTGGCTTCCTGAGCTCTGTGCTGTCCCTGTGCCTGGTGAGGAGTGTGCAAACATCCTCCCTGCAGCAGCACGGTGACAATCCAGCATTAATATCTCCAAACTCTGGCAATCTACCAGGGACTTCAATGCCAGCCCACCCCAACAGAAATTCTGTATGCACACACACGCTTTGCTGGGATATAATTGGTGCTATTGCTCTACTTTCCAAATACTGCAGTCAAATACATTCCTGTGGAAAAGAAACTGATGAATCTTCAATAGCAGGAGAGGCTGAGCCCATCAGCAGACTTTTAATGAGTATCAGGCTGCACTTCTCCTCTTGCAGGGCTGCTCAGACATGGGCTTGCCCAGGGGGGCACTCAGGATCCAAGGCATCCATTTAGAAAAATGGGTTTGTGGTGCCAGGGAATGGAGCAAAGTAGGAAAGAAAGAAAAACCTGGTGTGTGGAGCCTCTGCTGTGTGTTCAGAAAGGAGCTTGCAGGGACACAGCACAGGGAAACTGGGGGCTCCAAACGGAGCTTTCTGCATGCTGGAGCCTCCTTAGCAGGGATTGTCATAAATCTGTATTTTTAAAAATGCTAAGCCTGTTTTTCACCTTGCAGCCAAAAATCTCAGGTGCTGTGGCAGTAGAAACCAATTCAGTTCAGTATTTACAACCCTTCTCTAGTCAAATGTTTATCTCAGAAAAATGGCCTTACAAATCTGGAAATACATGGTTGATGTAAACTTGCTCCTGTGATTTTAAAGCCTTATCTTTAATTTTTCTAAGAATCTCAAATAGCTTTTACATTGTATTTAATCTCACCGTATCTTGCTGTACTGTGGGGCTTTGTGGTGATGTTCAATTTGCATCTGTGCTGGGAACAAAGGGAAGTGTTGGAAAATGGGCCCGGCTCAGGAAAGTTCTGGATGCATTTCCAGGTTCTCTTTCCCTCCTGGACACTGTGGGCTTTTCACCACCTTTAGGCTTTCTTGCAATTCATTTTGTACATTTACTTACAGCCTAAAAAAATTCCATGGATCCTTTTTTGAGTACCCAAGGCATAGAGGTGGCTTGGTTGGATACTCTGGAGAGACAAGGTCAGTCAGTTCCCAAAAATGCTGCATGAGCCTACAGAGTGTCCATGTAAAGCTGGTCAGACATGCCTTGGAGCTCAGGAAATTACAGCATCAGTCAAGGAAAAACAGTTCCTGAAACATTTTGTTGCTCTTTTATTAATTCAAATGTCATTCCTATTTTAATTCACATATTCCCAGCTAACATTTAATTAGGACAGGTATTCTGGGGTTGCTGTTTTTAATTTTCTTCTAGCTGTGCTTCCATTTCTGTAGCAGTTTTACTGAAGGTTTTACTTTCACAATTGATTGGAAGGGTTTATTTTCCTTTAATGTTAGTCTTTAAATACTTGCTCACAACAGGGGCTCAGAAATGTGTATTATCTTGGATTGTGGGATGAGAAACAGCCCCCAGTGCTGGATCCAGAGGGTGATCTCCTGCTACACACATCCCCAAACACACACATCTGCTTTCAATATTCTTGCTGCTTGTCTTAAATGATTCTTTTTATAATTATTTTGATCATTACAAAAGTACAGGAGCCACACAAAGCAGGAATAAGGAAAAGAGAGATTCTTTGGTAGCTGTGTCAGAGTCCTGTGTCTTTGGCATGGGGAGTTACTGAATGTGGCCAACACCCAGAAGGTTTCTCCCCCTGTGAATATGGAGTAGGAAATGAAAGGGTTTTGATCTCCAGGCCAGGGGCTCATCCTGGTCTGCAGTGCTTCAGTGAGGGGAAGATCTGTCAGGTCACAAAATGGCAACACTTTGCAGTAAAACTGGGGAAAAAACCCAACATTCATATAGATAGCAAATTTTCAAATCTTACTCGTAATAGCTTTGTCTTTAACAGAACTTGGGGTAGGGAAACAAAACATTTGTTAAGACTTGTCCTGAAACATTCTTAGCCTTCACCCTTTATTGTGGTGTCTCTAATGGCAATTTCAAAGGCAAAAATATAATTTAATATTAAAAACTTGATCAGCCAACAGTCCAAACTCTTCCCTGGGGTGACTTTCATAGTGTTGTGCCAGGAAAAAAAATCTGATTAGTCTCAAAAAAGGATAAAAACTCCAAAGGTCTCAGGTGTTACCTCACTGTTAGACTTGTCTGCAACTCCTCCAAGGTCTTCCCTTCCTTAGCAGTGGTTTGGAAAGGTCAGGCCTGGGGGGGAAGTGTTTGTCCCTTGGATGGTTGGGCTCCTCTCTCCCTCCCTGGTGTGAGGTCACCAGGGGGAAGCTCAGAGCACTGTTTTCCCTTTCATCCCCATAACCCTGAGTGGATAAAAGCTTTTCCCACCTTTAGGTTGGAAAACTGACAGCTCTGACTGTGCCGAGCTGGGGCACCTTGCTGCAGGCTGGTCTGAATTCCAGGGCCAATGTGGTTGTGAGGACAAGAGACAAAACATTGAGCAAAGAGAGCTTTCCCCTTGACACAGCTTGGAAAGTGCTCTTTAGGTGCTTATTTGGGATCAAACAAGGCAGAAATTCTATTGGAAAAAATATTGATGGCTGTAGCAACCAGTATAATTCCAGCACAGTTTGACTGCAAATGTGGAGCAGCTGCTGTGCTGCCCAGGTTGTGTGTACCTCGTGTCTATTTGCATACAGATTTGACAATGTAATTGTGTACTGACAGAAAGCTCAAGGAAAGAGAAAGATGTGAGTAAATCTGCTTCTGTATTTCAACTAAAATTTAAACCTCCCATTTTGCAGCAGAAGTTGATTTTTTTTTCATTTCACAGAGCATACTTGGCCAGCTAGAAGCCTTGGAGCCAAATTTATTCTCTCTCTCCTGTAATGCAGACCCTGAGCAAACTGAGAGAGTGAAGGTCATCTCACCTGTAATTCAGCATTTAACAAGATGCTTTGCATAATAAAAGATAATCTGCAAGTGAGGAAATCATGAAGAAAACAAATCCAAACTGCATCCACTGGAAGTGATGCCCGTTTTCATTCTGACTGCAGTGGATCAGGATTCAGGGCAATCATGAATACATTTGAAAAATTTCCTCTCCTTGTCTGCCCTACTTTTGTGTTTCATCATCATTGAAAAGCCTCGGCATCGGGCTGATTTTGGAGGCACTTAGCAGCCAAGGATTGGTGTTTGATAGGGAAATATGCTGGGGAGAGGAGAAGCTGAGTTCTTCTCCTAAAATTCTGTCCTGAGTTAGGGTTTCTGCTAGAATCGTGATATGAGTCTGAAATGAAGTGAAAACAAAATGGGTTACAGGACAAGGCCAATGTGAATCAGCAGAACCTCTTTGAGCAGAGAGAGTATTGGAAATGTGTTGGTTTTGTTGTTTTTTTTTGTTCTTTTGTTTTGTTTTTTTTTTTCTGGTGTGTGTTTCCCATTCATAATAAGTATCTCTCTCATCATGGTAGAGATGTCAAAGGACAGGCAGGAGATGAAAAGGAAAAATAAAGGCAGACTAGGAGTAAGTGTTAATTAAAACAGGATTTGCAATAATAAGAAAGTTCTTTCATATCTGAACCTTTCTTTACAACCCATTTTGGTTTGATTTACATGACTATTGGCAGTTACTTACAGAGGATATTTCACTGTGATAAGGTGCCTGGAATTTGATCAATCTGTGATCACACTTTGTGCTGTCAATGCTCTGAACTCCCAGAGTATTGGGTTGATGACATGAACATCTCTGTGCTCAAAATTAGGGCTCGGGATTTGGGAATGAGTGGTTCACAGTCCTTGTGGGTCCCTCCTAACTCAGAATATTCTGTGATTCTGTGACTCCCTGTCTGCTTCCCAGGCAAACCTGGGAATGGAACAACTGACATCCCAAAAGCTGCATCTCGTTTCCTTGGAATTATTTAGCAGGTTCTAGAAGCGGGTGACAGCCTTAACTTTAAGGGAAAAGAAACCATATGAATATTTACAAGATTGCTGGGGGAAAAGAAATATCTAATTGGTTGTTGAGTAGAATTTGATCCCAAATTGAAGAGACTTTGAAGTTTGTATGTGTACAAACACACCGAGGTTGTTGTGTATGCACAGATACATAGAGTTGTAGAGAATTCAGAGTGGTGTGCGTGTATCTCCTGTAGGTGTGTGTTTGTGTGCAGGTGTGCACACATTCCTGCAGGATAAACCCCATTTATCATCTGAGTATTTAAGAGAAAGGCTTGTGCAGTTTCCCATCAGCCCAGGAGCCTCCTTTGATCTGAGAGCTGCTGCCAGTTGTTGGGAGCTGTTTTGGAAGCTTTGTGAGCTGTGCATATCGAGCCATGATAACTCAGGTTTATTTTTGTATTACCAGAATGTTTAAGCCCTCAAGTTCTGTTAAGCTGGTGTTTTGTTTTGCTTTCCCCAAATGAAATCCCCCTTGAAAAAGCCAATTTAGCAACTGAAGTGGATCATGGTACAGAGCTTTGGGGCCATCAGTGCTAATAGCAAATGGCAAAGCTGGAATTCAGGCACTGGTTTCCCTTATGGTTTGGTGGATTCTGCAGCAGCTGCAGAAGTTCCTGTCACCCCACACACAGCCCTGGTGAAGGAGCAGAGTTGTGTCTGTGCTGGGGAAGGCAGGAATTGGCATCAGCCCCCAGAGACTCTCCAGTGAGAGGCACTGGCTGGAGGACAATCCCCCCCTGTTGACGGCTTCCAGTTAAGATCCAAGCCCAAGTTACAGAGACTTGAATGTGTTTTCTATAGCTCAGCTTCAGTTTTACAGCTACTGCTGTGGTTCAACAGCAAGTTGGGAGCTAGAATATAAATATTGGCTTCTCCTTCCTGGAACACGTGCACTTTGATAGAGTAATTTATTTTTATGGGATAAGAGTTTGACATATTTTTTAAAAAAGGAGTGAACTGGTTGAATGATTCCCTCTCTCCCACATGGGAAGGCCTCACAGTACCAGTCCTGAGTTGAACGATGCTCTCCAGGGACCATGGGCATGTCTGGAGTGAAAAAGATTTTCCTAAACAGGAAAACCCCTAAAATCTCAGTAAAGGTTGGGAAAGAAAGGGAGACATCAGTACATGATTCCAATACAGTACTTCATTCTCATTTTCCAAGGAGTTCAGCCAGGAGCAGGAAGCAGCCAAGTACAAAATGCTGTAAGAGCACTTAGCAATCAAAGTATCTCAGATTTAAGAAAAAATATTGCAGGATTTCACCAACCCAGTTTTTACCAAACAACTCTCCACAGTGTTTGTTGGGTGGAGCTTGCAGGATTGCATCCTTTGATGTTCTCAGGGGTGGGAAGACTGAACTGAATGCACGTGAGGTTCTTGGGAAAGGAATTCCCTATGGTATTTACAAACCCACCTCCTTTTTGAGCATTTCTGTTTGTGTGGCTTTTGGAAAAGTGTCGGTGATACCCAAAACATCGTACTGGCTCTTTGCTTTGCAGAACAGCAACATCACAGGATATGAGGTAAGCCCAGACAAACAATCATTACAGACTGATTCATCTGGAGTGGGTGAACTGAAGAGCCAAGGTAGGAGGGTTTAATAATTATTTGAAACACTAAACTGCAAAAGCTGCAGCACAAACTGGGTACACCATGCCAGACTGACAGAAATCAGGGGAATGAATCCAGTGGGTTTTCTCTTTTAAAAGCAGCCTGTCATTGGTGGTGCTGGTGAACTCATGGTTCCCAAGCACAGATCATTAAAACATTTAGGCCAATCATATTTAAAATGGGTTCTAACACCCAGCACTTTGGTTATTTTCTGATTCTCAGTTGGAAAATGAGAACATTGTGCTTCCAACATATCTGGGATTATCTCAGTCTTGTTTGAGCTGGTGAAACTGTGGACGAGAGTTTTGGCCCATTTTTCACATGCTGTGGGAGTCCTGCTTTGGGTTCTGGTGCAGGGGATATTTATAATCAAAGGAAAAGAAAACACATTTGTTTAGCACACTGTGACAGAGAACAGACTCCTTTTTCCTGATCTCTGAAATACAAATGTGAGCAGGATAAATGTGTCCCTTCTCATTGCCTTTGCCAGGGATGAGTGACAGGCAGGCAAATGCAAGGGGACTGAAAGCAAATGCAACTGATCCTGAGGATGAGCTGCCTGTGGTTTCTGCAGCACTTTGAAATTCACTGGTCTGTATTTATTTATTTTTATAAATTAAAAATTGTGAAACCCACCTCAACCCAACACAGTTCTAAACACACTCCTGTGGGTTTTTCCTTAGAAAGCCCCAAGGAAATTTTAGCTGAGGCTGTTTCCCACTCCCTTTCCTGTGTCTCCCTTCCCTGTTGAAGGGCTGAAGGTCCTTGACTGTAACATTTTCCCTTCTCCCTGTGATGAGATTTGGTTGTCACCCCCAGGTCAGTGCAGTCTTCCCTCTTTGCAGCCCCTCATTCTGGGGCAGGACCCAGCATCTCCTCATTGCATTTATTATGGGCTGTTGCTTTGGGAGGGGTGGCTCTGCTTTCTCCAATGGATCCCCATTTTCATTCCATTGCCAAAGCTTGAAATCTGACAGAGTTTCAGTGCAGGCTGAACTGGGTTTGCGAAGTGCAAACCCATTTGTGCTCTACACAAATAGTCTGGCTATTTAGGGACATGATTACCCAGACTGCACTCCCAGAAATAGCTGCTGTACACAAATCAGTCCAAATGCTCTCTACAAAGCTGCTCCTCGTCCTCCTAACCTGGTTCATTATGGAACCACAACAAAAACCATCTTGAGTGGCATCAATGGATGCAGATCTCCTTGCTGAGAAACCATGTGGGAAACCACAGTCTTAATTACATCTTCTTCTAAAAGTACACTAAAACACTCATAAAAAATTAAGACTATTTTCAAACTTATAGCCTCAATACCACTTGGAAAGTGCTAGATTAAAAAATATAATTCAAATACAATTTCTATGATAGGACACTTTAAAATATACATTTATTCAAATGGCTTGACTGGTTCCCTTTCATAAAGCAGGCCCCACCCCCCAAAAAAGGATTATTATGTGCCCTGGACATGAATGGAGCCAGTGCTTCACACAAGGCTTTTAATGGCTAAAAAATGAAAATTCTTCAAGGCCTTGGCATATTGTAAGTGGTTGTATGGCTGGGTTTGTCTGTATTGTAGCTGGGGGAAGAAGGGCTTGAAATGAAATTGAGGGAAAAACAAAAGAAGGAAAGGAAACATTAAAAGTTGCAAAAATATAGGAAAAAACCAACACCCCCCTGCTAAAAACAGGAAGGAGAGATCCCCTTCCTGACTGAGATGTTCATCAGCTCAATCAGAGGCTGGAGTGCCTGCGAGCCAGGAGTACACTTTGAATGCTTTTACTGTTTGATGTTTATTTTCTGAGGGGCTTATTCTGATGTGGCAGATGTGAATTCTGATCTGCTGATGTGTAGAACCTGATCCCCACAGCCAGGTTTATCAGCAGGACGGTGCCATCAGGCACAGAAGTGTTCAAGCCTTCTGAGAAGGACTAAATGATCCATTATGTTTTGGCAAGTGCAGCCTCATTTCCTACCTGCTGCTCCTTCTGTGGTCACTCTGAAGCAATTATTTCAGATAATGTGGAAACAGGCCATTGATGGGAGTCCATCAAGAAATCATTATCTCACTAGAAGCAATGCACTGGTTGTTAACAGAATTGGAAGGTGTGGATGCAAAACCATTTTTCTTACTTTTTTTACCTTCTTTTTTTTGGGGATAGGGAGAGCAGAAGGGGCTGGAGGCCGTCACCACATTGTCTAAGGCATGGTGGCTGAGGGTGCAGTGCCACACCTTCCCCTTTGGGCTGCCCATGGCCTTGGATGGTGGCTGTGCAGCCAAGGGCCTGGAAGTGCTGCTAGTGGGGCAACAGCAGCCTGGGCTGCTACAGATGAGACAGGTTTACTATCTGTCTGTCTGTCTGTATATCTATCTATCTATCTATCTATCTATCTATCTATCTATCTATCTATCTATCTAATCTTATCTATCTATCTACCTACCTACCTACCTACCTACCTACCTACCTACCTACCTACCTACCTATTGTCTGTCTAACATCTCTTATCTCCTATCTCATCTCTCTATTTATCAATCATGCCCCACTGCCTTGCACATGACAGAAATTTGTTGTTCCTGCAACATCCTGGGGAAAAAATCTTGGCCTGGCTCTGAGGAGCAGCTCCAGGGAATCTGTCCAGTCTGAATTGCTAAGAAGGTAGGGAAAGCCAGGCAGGATTTGACTGAGACAACTGGATTATCATCTAAATGACAAGCTAATGAAGGAATTAGTGCTGTGGTATTTTATTTAATGGTTTATTGCAGATGTCTCATGATTTAGCATCAGTGCACTACCAGGCAGAAATAGCTGGGCATGTGTAGGGGGTGCAAGGGATACAATGTGGGCACCTGCTCCCTAGCCAGAGTCCCACTCCAATTTTGGATACTATTTTAAGCATTAGTTATTTTACAAGCAAGTGATCAGCCCAAACATTCCAGATATGTTTCCCTTCTATAAATCTGTAACTCTTACTGACTTTTCCCCTCCAGCCCAGTTGATGTTTTTAAGTCACAGTGTCTCCCCAGTTCTGTGGTGACTGATGGTGTGGATCCCACTCCATGTGTGTGGAGCTGACCACTACAACTTGTGGTTATGTGCTGAGGTGACAGTCCATGAAAATAAGTGATAATTTTTGTTTCCTCATCTCTTCAGGAGACAAAGAAGAAATAAAGCTGGAATTTTTTTGGTTCAAAACAAAAGTAGACTGTGAAAAAGAGCTTTACATAAAATATTCCTGGAGCTTAAAGCTCCTTCTCCAAACATCCCTCCCTCCCTCCTGCCTGGCCCCAGCTGGCCTATGGGGGTGGATCTGGTGCCCTCCTGCTGCCACAGAGAGCAGGTAGGGAATAATTCCTGAACCTTTTCCCCCACCTCAGCACAGGGGTGGCTGCACTGGTTTGTCTCCTGAAGGGATCCTCACTAACCCACACTAAACCCTGACCACAATAAAGGATTTCAGGCCTCCCTTTGCCACTGAGGGCTTCAGTCAGGACAAAGTGGCACTGCCAGAAACATTCCTCATGGTGAAGCAAGGCAATGCAGCAACTCAGTCTTCTTTTTTTTTTAAAAAATATTCCCACTTCCCTTTTAATAGTGTCTTCAATTTGATAAAATAAATGTGTACTGCCTTGCCATTTCATTTTTCTCCAAGAAAATTTCTTTTTTTCTGTGGCTCTTGAGTTATGTGTGCTCATAAAAACCTACTTGTTTAAAGGCCATGCTTTCTGAAGAAATCCTATGGAATCTAAGCAATGAGTTTGTGCAGATTGAGGCACAGTATTTCCCAAAGAAATGGGCTACAGTTCCAAATTAAGCACATTTTGGTACCTTTTTTAATTTTTTTTTTTAATTTTAGCATACCAGCCCCTTCTGTCTGCAGAGGCAGGTGAGGAACCTGAGAATGACCCCAGTGGCCTGTTCAGCACAAGACCTACAGCAATTCCAAGCTGGGAACACAGTCTGGGCCAGCAAGAAACATTTTCCAAAGCTCTTACCAGACGGAGGCACTGAGACTGGCACCTAAGCACAGACATCCCAGAAATGAACAATTAAATGGTCTTTTCTAGGGTGCAGTCCCTGGTCACACATGGGAGCCCCCCCTTTGGGGTACAGGTTGGTTTTGTGTCCCTCCCTTGAAGGGCTGAGTTCAGCTGCTGGCAGGGCCAGGAGAGCAGCAGAACTCTGAGGACACTGTCACCCCAAACACTGCCTGGGCCCTGGGCAGCTCAGGCACCATCTGGCACAGTCACCCTGGCCTGGCCCTGTGTCCCCAGTGTCCTCAGCAGCTGGTCCCTCCCAGCTGGCTGCTCCTGGCCAGGATGGGGCACTGCACAGCTGCAGCCTGGGGCAAGGGCAGGGATGGCCATCAGAGCTTTGAGTCCTCACTCAGGACCAGAAGGGGAAAACCCCTTTATTTTGAGAGCAGTCCAGAACCAGGGAAGCTGGGGGGGAAGTTCCAAATCCCCTCTGAGCCAGTGCCCAGCTCAATGCCAGGGATCTGTCTGGGCACAAAATCTGCCCTCAGTGTGCTGGGTCTCACTGAGGGACACCAGCAGTGCTCACAGCTCAGCACAGGGCCTTGTTCAGTCAGCAGAATTAAGCAAGTGCTGAATTAGGGCTTTGCTGTCAGGGCTTCACCTGCCAAAGTTGTTTTATTGCAGGAAGAACATCCCTCATACCTCAGTTCTCTCCTAAAGGAAAAATACAATATTATCCCAATTAAAGAAAAGCTTTTTTCTGCAGCTCTATCACTCCAAATGGAGCAGGATGACAGGCAGATCAATGTAGGTCCTGTAAGTCAGAACAGGTATTGAGAATTGGTTCAGAGAGAGGAAAAACCTTTTCCTCCCACCAGTGCCATTTACAATTTATGGCTGGGAAAGAGCAGGAGGGGGGTGTTTGTGTGTGTGCGCAGTAAACTATTGCAGATTATCACCCCTGGGCTCTTCTCTTTTGTTTTTCTTGGATGAACAATATTGGGTACCTGATCCCAACAGAATCCATTCAGAATTGCTGGAGTGCTGCACAAAACCGTGGTGTGTTGATAAATGCCTTTTTTCCCCCCCTTGTTGGCAAATCAGTGTGGTACAAAGATGGGAGCAGGAAAGGATAAACACATGTACAGTGATTCTAGCGAGCAGGTGCAGGATAATTCCCAACACAGCCTGGAAAGGCTGCTGCCATTTGAAGGTGTCAGCACAGTAATGGGAGATGGATGGCTGCAATACTTGCTGGGGCTCTTGCCAAAAGCACACCTTGCCTGAATCCACACTACTGCTGCTGCTCTCTCCTCACCTGAGCTGCATTAGAATGGAATGTGGGAGGGACAGTGGGGGGCTGGTAGGGAGTCACACAGGATATTAACTGGGGACTGAGCAAAGGCCGTGCATTGCAGCACAGAACTGGTGTCTGCATGGCAATCACATCCTTCTTACTCCATGTGTGCTCTGCATGGTGGCGATGGAGCTCACCCTGCAGCACTGGGAAAAGGTCCTTTAGCTGCCCCCAGGTGCCACCATCAGGATGGCAGCACATGGCCAAGGGACAGAAGGAGGGATGTACAGATGGACACACAGAAGCCCCCAAAAGGAGCATGAATGGGGGTCTGCTGCTGGCCAGGAAAGGGTCAGTTTTATCCACTATAAATATGTGGATTTGATATATAATGGGGATATAAAGGTGAGAATGGATGGAAGGGAGGACAGACTTAGGAATGGATGGACAAAAGGAAAAAAGTGAGAGGGAAGGAAGGAAGGAAGGAAGGAAGGAAGGAAGGAAGGAAGGAAGGAAGGAAGGAAGGACAGAAAGGGACACTAAAGAGAGGGAAGGAGAGATGGATGGAAATAAGACTGCTGGAACAGATGGGCGAAAGGAGAAAGGAAGGAGTGGAGTGCAGAATGAAGAACAGAAGGATGGAAAAGAGGATGGAAGGGTAGAATGAAGAACATGTATAGACAAAGACAGAGAGAAGGCAAAATAGATGGAGGAACAGAAGGAGGAAGGACAAATGCAGTGGCAGAAGAAAGGACAGAGAGATGGAAGGGAAGGAAGGATAAAAACTGGTGTAAAGACATCAGGAAGATGGGAGAAGAACAGAAAGCAGGATGGAAGGGCAGAAGCAGAAATAAGGAACACTGGAAACAGCAAACTGAAAGAAGGGAAGAGGATCACCCCTGGGCCTTGGAGGACCTGCCCCACTCTGCTGGGATGCCAGGAGGGTGAGGTTTGGCCTGATGTGCTGCTCTGCAATGACCTGGGGGGGGGGGGGGGGGGGGTTGTGCTACAGGAGGCAGCATAAAATCATTTGACTTGATTTGCAAATGTGCTCACAAGTTAACAAAGCCCCAGAGGTAATGGGAAGGCTGTGCAAAGTGTTTCAGCACTACCTCTGTCATGAGAGAGGCGTTTCCTCTGGCCCAGAGCCACGCAGAATGGTTTCAGGAGAAGCCTCTGCTGTCTTTGCCCCAAGCACTGCTTTCCCCCAGCAATCCCAGAACCCTGGCACTCTTTACAACACGACACCACCACCCTGGGAGCTGAGGGAAGAGAATGAAGGCAAAATCTGCTGAGGAAAATTTGTATCCTGGATTCAAAACCTTTCAGTGCTTTCTAAATGTGCGCTGCAATTCATCCAATGGATGGTCTGGTGAGAGCAATGTGCCCTCTTTGCTTCAGCTCTGAGCCTGGCTCTGGAGAGCTGGGTTTAGCTCACAGCTCTGCCACAGGTAAAATATTGGACTTGACGTGTGCCCTCTGTTCCCTCCTCTAACGAGAGATTATTTCTTCAGTGCCTCACACTGGTGAGAAAAGACAGAATTCATTAACCTCCCCGTGTTCTCAGACACTCTGCTCACAAAGGTCACATATAAATCACAGTAAAAAAGTGGCTATTTTAGGGGATTAGGCTGAGTTAACACACCAGGAAGTGTTCATATTAAGATGAGCAGCTGGCATTAGATCTGGTACCAGCACCTCGGAGAAACTAAAGAAATACCTCACAAACTCCTTCATTTACCGTCTGGTGTTGGTTATATCAAGGATGCACTGGAGTTGTAAATCCTGATCACAGTTCTCTAGAATCACAATAAATTGTCCTTTTCAGCACACCCAGCTCCTGTAGAGACTTTGCTGCTGTCAAGAACCAGCACAGAAAAGTGATTTTGTGCCCACGTGCCAAGTTTGCCCTTCAGGCCTGAGCTGGCATTGGGTTCCAGAGGGCATTTTGCCCCTGGGAATTACACTGGGATACTCATCCAAAAAACCCCTCCAGCAACAGTGCTGTGGCAGTTTCCTGTGCTCAAATCAAAATGTGCGTCCAAACATGAAACAATTAGCTCCACTTTTGTCACAGGTACCACAGATAGGAAAGGCAAGGGAAGAGAGAGTATTAAAGAATATCTTTAAACTTGTTACCCCAATAATGATATTTTGTACAAGAAATCTAAAAAGATTTACAGCGGGCAATAGTATTTATATATTTCTGTACACATATAAATATATATATATAAAATTGTGTTTATGTGGAGATGTATAAAGCAAAGATTCCATTTTTCCTCTTTTGGCTTAAATATCCCTTCTTCCTTCCCTGATCCCCTATAACCCTTACCCCCCTCCTCAGGAACTCCCTTTGACCTGCAGTATTGTTTAGCTACATTTGAGGGTTTTTCCAGTAGCTGGTTTTCCAATTAAAGCAAATTAAATCTGTAACCCAATTTCATTGTCATTCCTTGTGATTTTTAGGGTCTTGCATCTTTGCTTTCTCCCTGAAAGAACCTCTCATGGGATTTCAGAGCAATTCCGTTTTTATTAAAAAGAAAATCTTCGAAGATATCATGCAAAGATTGAAATGATGGATGGGAAAAACTAAATGATCCAACACTTCCTCTTTTTTTTAAGGCTTATGAGCTCTTTGATGCTTCAGTTATGATGACTTAGTGCATGGAAGCAGGGGGACTGATGAAGACATCAGCCCAGAGACTGCTGTATCTGAAATACCAAAGCAAAATACTTTTCTGCTCTTTCAATTGCTTTTGGTCTATCTCTAACCAAAGTCTCTTCTGCTGTAACTGTTTATGTAACACAATTCAATGACCATTCAGTTTCTCAGTGAAAAAAAAAGGAACTTCAGCAAATTTATCCACAGCTCTTCCCAGTGCCATATCCACGTCTGCCAGGGAAAGGAACCACCAAGAGCTCAATGGGAAGTGAAAACAATGACACAGAGCTCGACAGGAAGAACGAAACCAGATGTAAAACATGTTTGAACCAGAGTTTCCCACTGCTCTCCCTCAAAGGCATTCCTACCTCCAGTAAGTACCTGCTGCCCATTGCTTCCAAGTGGAATTCTCAGGGATACTCAGGCTGCACAGCAGAAGTTGCCAAGGAAACTGGATTCACTTATGATTTCACATGTTGATTATTTCAATCTTTTTTTTCTCCACCCACATACACCTTAAAATTAGTATTGTCCTTCATGGTCTAATTACCACACTGGCATTGCCATTCAGGACAGGAAATTGCATTTGCTACCTGAATCCAAGCTTCAGCCACTCTCTTTCTCAAAGTAAGACATTAAAAACACCTTCAAAATTATTTTTTCAGTAGATTACTTCAAATTGCCTTTTCCCACACTGATAACCAAAATATCCAATGGCACATCCAGCTGAAGAGCACAAATGTAACATTCCCTCACTGTGCTGCTCCTGTAAAACTGAAAGTAGACAAGGCAAAAAAATGGATTTCCATTTGTTTTTTTTTTTTTTTTGGATTTCTGAGTGTCACCACATTGGGCACTGGCCACACAATCCCAATGCCTTCAGAATCAGTGGGAGTTAATATTGACCTCAGTAAAGCTGGAATCCCCTGTGCATTTTGGGAGGTCACCAGCTCCCAGTTTAAAGTCACTGGAGCTGGATGGACCACTGAGATGCCTGCAGTCTACACAAGCTGGAACGACAGCTCACGGACTGGCCAGACCTTCAGGCAACACAAATTACAACTAGGTTGGTATGTGGACAGCTATGGACTCTTAGGGCTTGCAGAGGATTTTTAGGAGTTCCACATTTTGATCCCAGTCTAGAATTTCCCCCCTACTTCGGTCACAGCTGTGAGCATTGTTCACAGAGATACTCCAAGCCATGACCTTCAAATGAGAGCCAAATGAGTGAGCACAGTGAGGGTGATCATTATCCCATCACGGCACTGTCACAGCAGTGTTGGTATCTCTGGGTGTGTTTCCATTTCTCCCTTGCTTTTCCAAATGAGATGAGAGATGAACCACATGGCAGAATAAGAGAGGAAACTGATGAACAGAAAATTGAACACGTGAGCTCCTTTACCATCATGAGGAGACCACCTTGCATTTGGTTTTTCTGCACCTTTGAGAGTCTTACCTGGCTGAGCCTTGCAGCAGGCTCCTCCCAAGCTGGGGGATGTAGCTCTGTCAGGGTGGATCATGGTCTCTGTATGGGTTATCTCGTGCCTGGGGCTGCTCTTAATAAAGAGCAATTAAACAGAACCTGGCAGAACACCAAGGATGACACACTCTTCCTTCAGAGAAATGGGAGTCTCTGTAATCAGCTACAAAATTCAGTGGAAGCTCAGGACTATTCCCAGGTGCTCCCACCTTTCCCTCAGAGCCCATGATAAGGAATAACAGCAGGTGTGTGTGGGTCATTTGGCTGCTGTAACAAATCTGGCAGCTGGACAGCTCCACAAGGACTGAAAAAGGGAATTCTGAACAATAAGGCACAGGTGACCCAGTGGATAGTTTTGTGGAATTAAGCTATTTTATCTGATTTTAAATGGCTTAAAAATTGGGTATTAGCAGGGGATTGTTACACAGTTATCTGTTCCATTAACCAGCTGCAGAGCTGACATGTTTGGTACAGATATGCCATTTTTCTTCTACTGCTGCTTAAATCCAACTAAAACCACTGGAGCTGACTAGTTCCACTGGCATAAACTGGTTTTTGTTTAAAATAAAAAATCCACTTACATTAAATGTCTTACTTCCATAAGTGCTGATAACCCTCTTAACAGTCATTGGTATGGGAAGAAAAATAAACAGTGCCATGGTTCATAGAATGCATCCAAACACTGGTTTCCATGTAAATCTCATGTCAAGTTGCAGGAGTGAATGTGGAGAGAGGTGTGAGGAGCTGTGGCAGAGCCCTGGGACGCCCCTCTGAGCAGGACAGGGACACCTGGAAGTGTGCAGTACCTCCACAGTGCAGTGACACGAGACTCCCAAGGATTATGGCTTTGATCTGGCCCCTGTCCCCTTTACAGTGGGAAAAGCACAACTGGAATTAAACTGAAACAATGGTGTTGTGATCAATACTCTGAGGCTTTTTCAAAATTAAATCTTTATTTTGGAGACTCACCTCTTGAAGTTCCCTGGTTCTCCTCAGGAATTCAGCGAGTTTCATCATCCCAAGCAAAGAACCCACATCAAAACTGTTATTTCATCTCCTAGGAAAATTAATCAGTGCCTTCCATTAGCTCCTACAAGCTCCATCTGTCTTGTCCCCAGCAGCCCTCCAGAAAACATTGGAAAGCACATCTACACATTTCCTTCAAAACTCAAACCTAATGATTGATTAAGAAAAGGGAAAAAAGGGGAGTTTGCAGACAAAGAACATCTTTGTTTGTTGACAGCAATAAAATGTAACTTGTCACCAGAGCTGATATGTTGTATTAATGGCTTTTCTGTGAAAACACTGGGCTGGGTGATATAAATATTGATGTGAGCACACTGGCTTGGGAAGTGTGTGACAAATGGAAACTTTTTAAGGTGAACAGAAAATCATCTTCAGTGTTTCTTCAACTCAAAACTCAAATATCCCCTTTTAATTGGAAGCCATTATTAGGTTTATCACCAGAAACAACATTTGCTGCTGAGGCAGGAGATAGAGGAGGGAAAAATCTCCTCACCTGCTGCTGCTGCCAGCATCCCTGAGGAGCAAAACTGAGGGCAGGATCTCCAAGGAGGCTGGAGTGGGAATGTCTGTTGTGTGTTTGGGCTTTTTTATTTTTGGTATGAAAATGTCTTGATGCTCCCAGTGACAGCCTGGTTGCCATGGTTACTTGTGAACCAGCCTCCCCCCAACCTGAGGAGCCAGTCTGTGCTTTCTTCTCCACTGGATGTGTCCACGTGGACATTCCCAGAAAGAACCATTCTCTCAGGAGCTGTGGGACCAAATCAGCATCCAAGACTCAGAGTGTGCTTTCAGGGAAAAGGATGTAAGAACATTCCAGCTACTCTATAGAAACAAAATAACTGCATCTCCCACCCTCACCAGCCTTTCCATGTGCTCAAAATCTCTTACACAATAAGTATTAAATTCTTTTGAGGGAGCTGAGGTTCTATAAACTCTCTTTGGTGCAAACACTGAAGCTTCCCTCAAGAGCTCTCAAGCCCATGTGCCTCTTCCCATGCCCAGCCAAAGGCTGCTCCCCTACTCAGGCAGCTGGAATTGGCTGGGAAAAAAAGGAGCCAGCTAAACCCAGGAGAGAGGGCACTAGAAAAGTAATGAATATCCACAAACTGTAACAGCAGCTGCCCCAAAGGGGCTCAATTAAAAGATAAATATAATTAGTTTTAGTTAGTCTATAAAGCACTGGGGGATTTTCAACACCCCATTGTGCAAGGACTGCACAAAGCCAGAGGGAGGGATTCCTCCTCCTGCAGTCCTGTGTGGGCATGAGCCTCCTTTGGAAACTCTCACAAACCAACCTGGAAAACCCCAACCAACCTTAAACATTTTTACTGCTGTCAAAGAACAGAGGGATGGAGCAACTTCCTACTCACCTTTCAGGAGGGAACCATGGCACAGGGAGCTGGTCAGGACTCACCTCTCCCTGAGAGCACCAGGTCCTGCTCAGCACAGCTGGGAATGCTCTGGATGGAGCAGGAACAGTGAGGGACAGCCCATTGCAGCTGCAGTGTGGGGGCAGAGGCAGCAGTCCTGCCCCAGAACACCCTAACATGATTGGCACGAGGTCTGGCATTCCTGAAAAACAAAGAAAAGAGAAGTTTTTTCAGTTAAACCAAAGAAATGAATGTAAAGCTTACATTTACAGGAAATTGTAGCAAAGCAATGAGCAGCTTTGCCCTGCCCCACCTCACTGAATGTGAAGGTCACAAGCAATTTCAGACCATGACTACTGTTCTTAATAAGTTTTAACTTATAATTCAGCAAAGGTTACACACACTGCTTTAGAAGGGTAAAAAACATCATGAGAGAAGAGTCAGGTGCCATTCCACAGCTTACAAACAGAACACTGAAAAATCCAGGGATTTGGCCAAGTTTGTAGAGGAATTTGTAACAGAGACTGAGACTGCAGCACCCAATTGATCCGCTGATATTTGAGCTGCAGGAGCAAAAGAAGTGACTTGGAAAACACAAACAGCAGACCTGCACTGGAACAAGCCCACAGGGAACATAAATGGCAAAATGGCTTTTAAAAGTATTTACAACTCAGAAAGAAGAACAACACATTTCAGGTGTTGATGGGCATGATTTATAGAGAAGGATTTCTGCTCCAGAATTTCTGGACAATCTGTACTGTGGAGCGCAGGTGGCAGAAATAGGAGGTCAGGCTGACCAGGGCTGGTGTGCAGGGATTCAGAACCCAAACAAAAGGGAAGATGCAGAACCTGAGCCAGAAGCACTTGAGAGATTTGTGTATAAAGGGTTTTCTGCATTAGGACAGAGGAATGTGAGGACATTAAATACTGGCTGCTCCTTCTCTTTCTTTAGCTCCAGCAATCCCATAAATCACACCTCACACCAGTCTAACGCTATGATACAGAATTTACATGGCATGGGGAAGACACGGACAAACACGCTGACATCACAGAGGAATTCAGAGGCTGGGGGAACCATGGAGACCATTCTGAGTTAGCAACAAAACCCACTGCAAACTGGTGTCGAGGATCTTTTAAAGTGTTGGTGTCACAATTTCACTGAACTCTAGAATAGCATCTCCCTCTGAGGAAAACGTATTTCGAATACTGGGAGGCAAAAATCCACCCCCAGCATAGAAAGGGAAAATCCAGTTATTTCATCTTCGCTGTATTAAAAAATGTTTGGCTAGACTGGGTGAATTTGTCTAAGAATCTGCTATTGCACATCACTAAAAACCTCAGCATTTACAGAACAGCTGCTGTAAAGAACAAGGCACTCCAGGGCCACAAAAACACATGTTTTCTGAAGTTCATCTTCAAGCAACACTTCTGAAATACAAATTCACATCTTAACATCCCAACAAGCCTGAGAACTGGCTCTGAGGTGAACAAATTCCACAGCCTGGGACATTCCTTGTGCAGCTCCATGAACTCACCATCACTTTTAGCCAGCAGCACTAAGGAGCAGAAGCAAATCTTTATTTTATGGATCTCCTCAGCCTTGCAGGTTGAAAGAGCACCCAGGAGCTCGAGTGACCTTTACAAGACAATCCCAGGACTTGGTTTGTCAGACACAGAGTTCAGTCAGATTCAAGGGGCAAGGACCCACTGCACTGAGAGGATGAATCAAACAGCAGCTTCAGAGTCAGAACCACCAGCTGACCTCACCAAAGGATTTACAGCCCAAATCTTTGCTTTCCCAGGGCTTAACAGTCTGGGGGTTGGACAATTCCTGGAAATGTTCTTTAGGAGACAGGAGGCTCAGTCCAGCAAGGCCCTCTGCCTTGCCCTGCCTGAAACTCCCCCACAATTCTTTCAGCCATAATTTCCTTGGCTCTTCCTGCCCTTTTCCACCCATTTCCCAGCACTTTTCTGTGGACATGAGTTCAAACCAAAGGGGCTAAAGAGGAAGCCAAATCCTGCTGTTCTGTGGTCTGAGTGGTGGCTCCAACCATTGCTCACTGAAGAAAGCTGGGTCCCCACCAACTTCCTCCCATCCTACAGTTAAAAATTTATCCCTGAAACAATCCCACAGGTGTTTAAAACGTGAGACAGAGTCCTGTGATCCTGAGGAAGCAGCACAACCTGCAGGCCCTGTGTGGAGGAGAGCTTGGATCATTCCTGGGCCAGTCTCCTCAGCTTTAACATTTATGGCTCCAGGCAAAGCCCCTTGTGACCACCACCCTGCAAACTTCCTGCCCAGCTCTGATTTATGGCCTGAATAAATCCAAGCAAAAGGCAGCAGTAAAAGAAATTTGTGAGCTAATTTACTGCTGCCGTTTAGGTTAAGGTTTTTAATAGTGATTTGCCTTTATATTTTAGATAAAGATTTGTGAGGAACCAATTACCCAAGGCAGCACAAGTAGCTGTGACAGCTGAATTCAATGCATGAGCTACCCTTAGAAAGCACTGCCTGATTTTCTGATAGAAAATGCTACAGTTAAATAGAGAGGCCAGAGCCTGTAGCTTAAAATGGGGGAAAATGATGAAGATAATTCACATGGAACGTGGCTTTTGAGGATGAAAGCTTCCCAACAGAAGAAAGGGCGATCATTACTGTATATTTGTATAAAGTCAAGGCCAGTTTTTTTGTGGGCTCCATTGAAGCTGTGCCAATTTATACCACCTCTAAAGAATTCATTAAACCTCTGTCTCACCAGCACATTGCTCCAGGATTTCAACATTTGTTCATCTGAAAGATTCGTTTTTCTCCTAATCCAGGCTTGGCACCTTTCTTAAGACTGGGTGTGAAATGTTGGTGGTTCCTGCACTTTCCCCCTGCATTAAACACCCACTGCAGAGTCTGGGAAATTACAAGTGTCTGTTTAGCTGGGATGGGAAAGGACCTGAGACCCAAACTGGAGCTTTTTAACTCAGCCTTGCTTTGGGTTCAGGGCTCTGCTGCCCCTCAGAGCAAAGGGCCTTTTACTCCTGCCATGTTGGGTTGTTTGTGCTAAACTCAGTCAAGTCAGATGAATAATTTGCACTGAGTTTTGATTGATTTTGTGTCTTTTTCAGTTTGCCAGGGAGCAAGGAACCAATTGCAATTCCTCATTAAAAATCACTTCTGCTTAATTCCTGCAACTCCAGTTGTGGACACTGAACCTCAGCCCTAAGCCTTGGTAAACACCACTCTGCATTTTCCTTGTGCTGATGCTTCAGCAGTTATGAACTAGGAAGAAATTGTCTAAATAATCTGCAGCACTCAAACATCTGTTGCTTTCAGGCCACCAATGAAAAAGGGCTTAGCAATGTAAGAACCTTCCCAAAGTAACTGGAAAAGGGACAAGCCCTAAAAAGGGAGATGGTTTTGTGATTTTTAGTCATCAGCTTTCTCCAGCCCCTCACTGAGCAGTGCCCAGCGTTCTCCTGGTGCTGCCACAGTGGATCCTGTCAGCCTGCAGGAAATAAAGGCTGTAAAATGATTTACACTGAAAGCAACAGGCCTTTTCCATATGTTAGCATTCAGCATCCAGGATTTGTGGCTGCCGGCACAGAAACTCCCAGAAGTGACACTGAAATCAGCCCCAATTATTTTGCATTATTTTGCATATTCTTGTGTAACAATAGCTGTGCTGAGCTGAGGGATTCTCAGGAACAGTCTGGCACCTCCTTCCACACCTCCAGCTCCCAGATCCACAGCACAGGCACTCCACTGGAGGAGTTTTAGAATCACAGTCAGGATCAGCTTGTTACAGATCCACACCCACAGGCTGGGTTCTCATCCATACTCCAAAGGAATTTCACTACCTTTGATTTTGCATAGGGGCCAAATCCAGAAATAACAGCATGCCAAAGTTGGGGAGATTTGGGACAGGGTAAGGCACTGCAAACATTAAGCCTCCATTTACAGAGCACAAGTAACAGCAAACTACCACAGTAATCCTCTCAGGCTTAAACTCTCCTGCTCCTTCCAAGAGATTAAAAGCATATGCCAGATCACAGTAATCAGAGGGTGAGTGTTCCTTGTCCTACTTTTCACTTCCATCCCACACCAGCCAGATGAGATGTCTGGCACACTCCTGTCCCCCCCTGATCTCAGTGAGTGCTGCAGGGACCCTGCACCTCTGCACAGCTGGAAATAGGGATTTACATTTTGTGGCTTTGGGAGGAAACCTCCTCCCACACACTTGGAATTCAGGGCTCAAGATGAGGCATTTTTGTCTCTGTTAGCGAACAGTGAAAAGTTTCTGATCCCCTGCAATAGAAATTAATTCATTAATGGCCAGGTGGATCCCTCTGTAGGTGCCAGCCACTTCCAAGGATTTATAATAAACGATACCCAACACTGCCCCGTCTCAGAGTCAAGAATTTGTCTGCTCTAAGGTAAAAAGCTGTTGAATCCCAGCTGGGGAAAGTTCTGCTGTCCTGAAGTAAAGAGAGGAAAAAGAAAAAAAAACCCTGCTTTTCAAACAGCAAAGATTTTGATAAACAACCACCAGAAAGCTTTTACTCTTTCATAAGTATTATGTCTATGATTTTTGCTTGGCTTTTCTCTCATTAACTCAAATGTATTTTTTAGGCAAAGGCTGTTCATTTGGAAAAGTGAAATGCAATATTGAAAGGTTAAAAAATTCTCATGGTGCCATCCCCATTAGCTCAGGATCTGAGCAGGGAGCATTTGCCATAAATAATGCACAACTTAATCCCTTCTGCATTTTTTAAAGAAAATCCCAACATGCTACAAAGCAACAAGAAGGAAGAGAAACCCATTTCTGTAAATACATCCAACTCCTATAAACTTCCTAATCAATAACTTTTGTGATACACTGAGCTGAACAAATGATGGTTAGTGAATAATTTAATGACTTCTGGCAGTTTCTACTCCAGAACTGACTGTGAAAAGTTTAGATTTTTCTCCAGCACATTTTCTTCTACAAATTTTCTCCTAAATAATTTGTATGAACAGTTATTGCTCTTCAGAGCATTTGTGAGCACTTCCCTGTGCCTGTGATTGAATTTTGAGCTCTTTCAGACAGTTTTAATTGGGTGCATCAATCAAACAGCATAATTTCCTTTTCTTCACATAACCCTACCAGCCAAGTCTTTTTTCCTCCATGTTGTAATCCATTTCCTAATCCAGAGTGATGGTCCCTAATCTCTATGGTTTGGGAGAGCATTTAGGGATGTGCCACTTTCTAAACTGTTAACTGCTTTCCAGAATAGAGGTAGGGATAATACCAGCTTTAATGAGTCTCTGAATAAGCATTTTTAGGTCATTAAGAGGTGCAAATTTAGGAAGTTTCTGTCTCCATCTGTCCAGTTTCTCCACTCCAGCTGAAAGTCCTGGGGCTGATACAGGCTGGCACTGGGTACTGAATGTGAACTTTGGGAGTGAAATTCAGAATGTGAACTTTGGGAGTGAAATTCAGAATGTGAACTTTGGGAGCAAAATTCAGAATGTGAACTTTGGGAGCCTGAGAGATCACAGGCAGCCCAGCTTTTAGCTATGCAAGTAATGCAAGATGGGAAAACATTCCTCTCCTAAGAATGGAAATTCAATTGGCAAAGACAGTCAAGGAAGACTCTTGAAGAAAAAGAAAGAACAAATCTTACATCACATATAAACCTGAAATTCTGTCAAGGTGAATCTTCAGAAAATCTGGCATTGAACATCTGAAGGTGAGAATGAATTTGTACTAATGGCTTTTTAGAGGAGGATGAATATTTGATTATATTGCCAATGTGTATTTCTAAAAAAATATGCAGAGTGATGCATTTGAGCTATGGGTATTTCTAAAAGTGTAGTTTTTGTAGAACCTCTGCTCTTTCTCCCCCTGAGTTGCCACTAATTAATTACAACTATTTGGAGTATACACAACAATGGTGGTAGCTGGAAAGGGAAAGGATATAAAGTTTTTGACTTTAGAAATTTTGTGTTCTTTAACTCAGTAACTTTGTACGTCAACATTGAACGCATGAAACTGGGACCTGAGCTAAACACTAACAGGACACTGAGTTTTCTCCTTTTATGTAGGAATTCTGTTAAGGTAAGCTGTGATGGAAAACTCTTCAAAGTGTTGCTTAAAAGTGCTGTGGGCAGAGAGAAATGAGACCCTTCCTGCTGCCACTTCCATCCACCCAGTGGTTCCTCCCTGCCATGTGCTCATTACTACTCCCAATGCCAGGTAACATTGGAGAGCAGCTGGAATTTTCTTCAGTAAACTTGAATCAGTGGAGGAGCAAAACACTGACAGCCTGATTCTGTAATTACTCACTTTTTTTCATGCCATAGGGCTGTCATTTCAATTTTCCTTCAGGATTATGTTATGCCATTTATGGCTTTTCTTCAGTGATTTGTTGACTCAAGTTGCCTTTGGACCCTGTTCACTATTTCTGGCTGAAACTTTCAGATTTAATGTTTTCAAAGTTAATATTTTTGACTGAAAAATGCCCCTGTCTTTAAATATAAACTTTCCCCAGATTTACACATTTTTTGGATGAACTCCTGCAGGAGTCAAACCTTACACTCAAGTGTTTTGTTTAGGAAAAAAAATCCTGTTTCTGTCCTAAGGAATGAAAACTGAATGGTTCAATTACTCATTTCAAAGCAGCTCTTCCTTCTAAAGCTTGGAAACTACATTTCAGTGGAGAAGAGGAAAAGAATGGAATATATTTATTGAACTAAGGCAACTGGAAGAAATTAGAATCACAGGGAGGGGTTTTGTTTGTTTGTTTTGTGCCCATTTCAGAGCAGACACCATTTTTTCAACAAGCTTTGCTGTTCTCACACCAGATGGCTTTATTTTTCCAATACTTTATTTTCCTCACATATATTTTCACTGCAAGTATCTTGCACATGGAAAGAGGATGGGAATGCTTTTTATTAATCTGCCAGATATTTAACTATGCACTAACTCATCCTGGCATCTGAGCCAAACATGGGGCACCAGATGATTCAATGTGTATATTCCCAGTACACCATGGAATAGCAGGAAGGCTGGATTATCCCTATTCAGTAATTATCAGAGCTACAAAAAGAGCTGTTTGCCAGGCAATGCTTCCAAGGGCTCAATTAATAAATTAAAAATGGGTATCAGCGTTTTGATGGATTCCAGGAGCAATTCTCCATTTAACAGGCAGTTGGTTTTCATCCCTGCAGGAATTTGGTGAGCTTGGGGGTTAGACAGAGCAGTGGGGCTGAATTCAGCACTGCAGAGAAACTGCTCAGCTTCTGCAAGGGAGACAGAAATGTGCAATTAAAAACCACCACATCCACCATCCATGTTCTTGTGGTGTTGTTTTCAGACCTGCCCTCATTCCCAGGCTTGAAGTGGAAAAACCATTTGGAAACAGCTTCAGCAAAGCAAATACTTGCAGGGCCTTGCAGGTATTCTTAGTATTTGTAATAAATAAAGGTGTGAGAAACCACCACAGGTACATACATCTCCCCATTTATAGTTTCTCTGAAATCTATTAAATCCCAATTTGGCTGAAAGGAGAGAGGAATGCAGTGAAACTCATGGCACTTACCTAGGAAAAATATCCTAAAAGGTAGTCTGTCAGTTTTAAAATGACTTTGCAGCCTTTATTTTGGTCATCTCAGTAAATGTCTAATTACCACTTGGACTAGTTTTCTCTCTCAAGCCAGTGCTCATTAAAAAGTCCCCTGAATTCAGTAGATCACTGAAGGCAATCTGAAGCTGGGATGCTTCAGTATCCAATGGCCCAGCTCAGCTCTTCTCTTTTTTTAATATCCTGAAGGGGCTAAAATGGTTTTCCCAGAATCCAAAATGGGCTTTTGTCACCCCCAGAGTCCCAAGTACATTTTGCAGCACAAGTTGGTTAAGTGGAGTTCCTCTCCCTGCTTTTCTGCAGGAGAAAGGTTCCCTTCTGTGTCTCGTGCTGTTCCCTCCTTCCCTCTGAGCTGAGATCCCTGGGTGTGCACACTCCCCCCTCAGGACACAGTATCATTTATTTCAGTCACATTTCTAAAGGCTGTTCTGGTTTGGAGATCCATTCCTTAAACCACTGGGGTGGGAACCAAGGGAATATCTTTGCCTTTTTTCCAACCTCTGTTTAGTGCATCTGGCCAACTGTTTAATGAGTCATTTAATATTATCCTCTTGATTAAAGAAAAATAGTACCTACTCTCCACTTCAAACTCTTTTCCCATCCTCCTTGCAGGGTACATTTCAGGATACATTGTTACAGGAGAAATAACCATTAGCACAGTGTATTGGAGTACTCATGTTCACAGCCACAGAAGTACTATTCTTCCTTTGAGGGTTTTCCACCAAGATGTTTGGAAAGAAAGTTACAGTTCTGTTAATTTCCCATTTTGATTTCCTCTAAATATTTCTGTCTAAGAAGGAAAACCAAACAAACAACTAAACCCATGTTGGTGGGTTCAGCAGAATCAGTTCATCTTAATTTTTCCAGACCCCTTTAACACAGCTTTGGTAAGCCAGGCTTTGCAGCTTATAGTGGACCTTACACTGGGAGATCCTTTTTGACTCCTTATTAAAAAAAAAATAAAAATTCCAAGTTTTTTATAACATGCTTTCAATATTGTAATTTCTTTAGCACTTTAACCTTTCACTAATAATCCTATTTAATGAAAAAAACCCCAAAACAAAGTCTTGTGTAAATGAGATTTCAAAAAAGCTTCAGGGCAGCACCATGATCCCAAGAAAACCTCCCCCACCGCAGAAATCAAGACTGATTTTCCAGAATCTCCACTAGCAGAGGCAACACTTGCTGTGCCTCAGTTTTCCTTGCCTAGAGGGAAAATCTTCCACCTCCCCAGGCCTTTTGAGGTGCAGGTTTCTGCAGACTCAGGTCCTGGTGTGGTTCTTGGGGTGTCTGTGCAGGGCCAGGAGCCGGACCCAGTGATGCTGCTGGGGAGATGCAGCTCAGGAGATTCTGGGATTCCAGCTGGCTGCTCGCTCCCAGGCCAAACCAGCCTGACCTTGCACACACCCTCTGGGCACTATTTCAGCTCCAACTCAATTAAACATTACTGGACACGGGCTTGGCTTTCTCAGCACTGCCACATCATTTCAGGATGGATCTGGGGTGGTTTAGAAGGAGACTCAGATCCTGCTGCCTCAGCATTCCTAGCCCTGTTTGCCATAAACAAGGAAGAAACTGACTTTAATGAGAACACTTAATGCCAAAAGTTTTGCAAGTGCTTATGTTTAACTATCTGATTACATTATTAAGAATTTATTCTATTTTGAAGCCACTGTTTGACATTCTCAGAAGGTACATCAGCCTCATTAAGAGGCTGGGAAAGGCAGAAACTGAGCTTGCGAGTGAAATTTAGTTTGTCACCGATACAGACACAAACACTTACATTGTGCCATCTGCCTGCTTGCTCCAGCATTCCAGGAGGATGCTCAGGAGCTGTGTTTTCCTTTAGCCTTCCCTTGGCCCATGGTACAGGACTTTGTTGCCGCAGTAGCCAATTGATACTGGCAGAAAACAGCATTTATTTAGAATGGTGCAAGAGAAGGAGAGCTGGATTATAAAAAATAAAACTCACAAAAGCAGCATTGACCTTGCAAGCAGCACTGCTGGAACATCAGCAGGGGAATTTGTGTTCTGAGCATTAAATGCACCAAATGAACCAAGTATGTCTCTGTCTCCCAAAGGGTGAAGAGAGACCACATTTGCTCTCGTTTTTAAGGTCTCTGGTTTCCAGGTTCTTGTTTGAACAGATATCAAATAAGACAAAAATCTGCCTCAAATCTCATTTTAGTTTTGTGGTCACTCTTTCCCCTTCTTCATCTGTTCTCCATCTTACAGAGCTCATTTCCCAGCCTGGTGCCGGCAATTGCCTGCCTGGAATGAGGCTCAGCCTTCCATATGTCAAACACGGTGAAAGCAGACAAAGCCCGTGAGCACAGTGGGCTCCTGGCCCAGCCTCAGCCAGGCAGAGCTCCGCGGTGGCACCGGCAGGGAGGGCTCTGTCCCCAGCACCCCGCGGGACGGGCTCACAGCCGGGACATGCGGGCAGGGACCAGGGACAGGTCACTGTCACCCAGCACGAGCAGCACCAGCCTGGCACATGTGGCACCGGGAAAAGGAAGAGCCCAGACCGTGCCAATCCCGCTGCACAAGGACACCTGCTCCTGCCTTGGGCGGTGCACACCAGCTCTGTAAACAAAGGGAGGGAAACCAGAGCTTGTGGAATTTCTGTACATTTTCTTCCTCTCCCTTCCTCTCCCTTTCCCTCTCTCCACACAAAGAATCACATCAGGAGAAACACCCCCCGGTGCTTTGCTGGTTTAGGATTCCCCCGCCTGGGGCAGAGCAGCCCCGGAGCTCTGCCCAGAGCTGGAGCTGGGGAAGGGAAGCCAGGAGCCCCCGGGTGTCCCATGTGCCCCTGCTCCAGCCTCCGCCTGGGATCCCTGCGATCCCTGACAGACGGTGCTGCTGTCCAGCAACTCAGAGCCCAGAGGACGAGTCCATCAGGATATTCAGGACAGAGACCAAATGGGTAATAATAGTAATAATAATAATAATAAAAAATTAAAAGATAAATAAATGGTGAGAGACACAAAGAACTCGCCCATCACTGGTGGCTGCACATTGGCTGATCATTGAACCTCCCACTTTCTCAGTTCTATGGGACATGAACAAAACTGGGGAATGGAAATTAAGCGGTTCCTTAATGAACCTGCTTGGTTTTGGAGCAGAATACTGAAGATTCCTCAACAGCACCATCAGCTTTAAATCCCCCCCAAACACCCTGTGACCTCCAGTACAGCAGGTCCTTGGCTGAGTGCTGTGCTATTTAGTACACAAGGATCTATTTGCTAAGATGGGAGTGGGTACTGAGGGGAATAAAAACCCTCTGGGACAGCTGGGATGTGAGCATGGAAGTGGCTCAGGATGAGGACACAGTGAACACGACAAAACACAGCCTGTTTTGGTGGAAGACAATCCCAGTAATTAACAGGATGTGATATAAACTTGAATAATTTCAGCGCATATTTACTGCAGTGTTCACCAGTGATTTATCTTAATTTTATATTAAGCATTAATATATTCAGCTTGACCAGAGAAGTATTATTTTCATTACTCACCATAAAGAAGAATTTTTTCCAAAGGAAAGCTAATTTTACACATAATCCATCATTTGAAATTAGCCCAGCATTCCTGCCTTTTACAGATACAATTAGTGGTAAACTCCTGGGAAAGCCTCTTCTTGCACCCGGTGGCATCAGCTACAAATGCTCAGCCCACAGGGGAGGTTTAAATTGGATATCAGGGACAATTTCTGCACTGGGGTAGCATCAAGCATTGAACAGACTGCCCTGGGCAGTGGGGGCGCCACCATCCCTGGAAATATTTAAAAGCTGTGTGGATGTGGCACTTGGGGACAGTGGTGGCCTCGGCAGTGCTTGGGGGACTGGCTGGACTGGATGGTCTTGGAGGGCTGCTCCAACCTAAACCACTCCATGATTCTGTGCAAACTTCCCTTAGAAAGCAGTACTGATTATCAGCAGTGTGTAAAATGCTCCCTTTCCCCCCTGTGCTCAGTCACTGATGTGGATCAATGGCTCAGAAGCAGCTGAGCTGTGCTAACATTTCCCTTTCTGTAATTAAAAGAAAAGGAAGTTGTGGCTGAGCAGGGCCAGCACAGCTGCTCTGGGGAGAGCAGGGATGCTCCTGATGTCTGATTGTGAACAGAGCAAGCAAGAGATGGATTCCTGCCCTCAGCAGGGCTGGCAGTTCTGGGGATTTTTCCCATTAGAGAACAAATATGCTCCAAGCTCTCCCATTGCCTGGGCACTCTGCTATTTTAAACAGCACTTCTGGAGCCACTCAGAGCTGAGGAAATTCTGAGGACAGTAAAACCACATCCATTCCTGCCAGCTGAAGGGCTCAGCCCAGAAACAGCACCAAGCGAGAGTGCTGCCTGCTGTGAGTTACAGAGTCAGTGGATCCAGTAAAAAAATCAAAAATAAAGTGGTGATTTTTCCCCCAATAACTAAAATGATGCACAGGATGTTTTTGTGCCATTGCTTGCATTTGTTCCTGGAATAAGCAAACAGACAGTGTTTGATCCTCCATTAAGGAGCAAAACAAGAGAGTAGAAAAAGCTTTTTATGCTGCACAAAGAGTTTCAAGCAGGTTTTTAATATTAAAAATGATTCAGTTTAATATGCAAGGTGTCCCCAAAGTAATTAAGCCCAGAGAGACCGGCTTCTAAAACATGTAAGTACTAGCAAGTGCACAAAATGGAATGATAGAAGGTGATTTTGTCCTTTCTGAGGAACCCTGGGGTTTATTAATAATGCCAAAAAAGGGCAAGTCTGGGCAATGTCACTCTCTGCTCACAGTCAGACATCTTGGCTTTATGGAGCTGGAAACCTTTCTCTAAAATAATGTGCTCCTGGAATATTGATCATGTTTTTATTGTAAAAAGGCAACAGTTGACACTTGATTTTCCATTATCTTCTACGTTACCCTGCAGTGACTTTAGATATGAGCAAATCCAAGCCTTTCTTAAAGGAGGTGTTAGTGGATGGCAGCATTCACAAGTGAACCAGTTTTTACTTCTGTATGGAAAAAAAAAAATCTTGAAAATGGAGAAAAAGCATTTAGCAGGAAAATATTTTTCCTGATTCAAAATAGTTATTTCCAGATAGGACAAAGGCAAGTAGATAAGTCTGTGTGCAAATTCTAAAAGGCTCTCAGGGAAGAATGATATTCAGGTTAAAAATAGGTGAAAAACTTGAAGGTTTCTGTTTTCTGAAAGATATTTTTTATTTTTTAATTATGAATCACCAGTCCATAGCCTGTCAAACTAGCCTTAAATCGTAAAGAAATCAACTTTCATATTAATAAATTCCTGCTGTAACAGGAATCTCTCCTGATTCTCACTGGTTAAAGACTCCCACAACTCCTGTTGGTGATCATTGTTGTGCAATGGTAGGAGTTACAGGTAACTTTTCCTCCTGAGAAATTAACATTTTAACTTTAAAAATAATTTGTATATCCTAAGCATTACACAGGTCTGTACAACAGAGTGACAGGACAAGGAATGGAACAAAAAGGAAGTAAAAAATGGCTGGAAAAGCGTTTTTCAGAGCTTGAGTTTTCTTTTTTTAACCTCTGAGCCAACCTCGCAGTAACTCATGCTCAATAAAAGTGCCCAGAGGACTCCACTGCCCCTGCACACAGCAGAATCCATTTTACCAGACCTCAGGACCCAACCCAGCTCCTGTCGTGTCACAAGCACAATGAAGGAAACAGAAATGTGGAACTATTTTCTGTGTGACATCCACACCAACACGGGCAATTCCGCTGGCAACAGTGAAATTCCAGACGGGAGAGACTGCAGAATTCCTGTATCTGCTTCAAATAGAGATGGTTAAATGAACATTCAGCTTCCTGTGTGCTTCCCTCTCAAACAACAGCCATGATGTTCCCAAGGGAAGCTGGGTCCTGCAAGCAGCTCTCCCTGCACAACAGGACCCAGGAATGGCTTTGGGAATTCAGGAATTCTTAGGACCCAGGAATGGCTTTGGGAATTCAGGAATTCTTAGGACCCAGGAATGGCTTTGGCAATTCAGCTATCAGGCATCCCTTTGGTGCTCACACAAAGGAACATTCTATAGGAGCTACCCCAGCTCCAGAAGGAGCCTCCATGGAAAGGTCAAGGTGTCTCAATGCAATCCCTGATAGCACGCTCCAACCTTGCTTAAACTGATTGTTAGAGATTTTCTACCTCAGCAAAGTCCTGATCACTGGGTTTTAGTTTGTGATTTTCTGCCTAGTTTTTAAATGAAAATTCCTTCCCTACCATTGCATTTATAGCAAATTGCTGCAGAGTTTGTTGGCATCACAAAACCAACAGCAATGAAAAGAATATTGAATAGATTTGTTCTGTCTTGTGTTGTGAAAGCTCTCTGGAATAAAAGCACCAAACATTGCGGGCTCATCTGTGGCAGGTGGCATTGTCACTCTGGAAACTGAACAGATGTTTGATTACGTAGAAAGGGGCATGAGAAACAAGGAAGTTTATTATTATCACTTTCATAAATGCACTGAGTGTAACATTTTAAGAGATGCAAGGGGGTTCTGAATAAAGGTTTCCCTTTTTCTGTCCCCTGAAACACACCTTGGTTACTGCTCGCTCAAAGAGAACGGTGTCCCCAAGGAAGTTGATTTCACATTTGATTCCAATGTCTGTCTCTGCCCACTGCACACAAACAGCCACTACAAGGACTATTTGATCAAAGGTTTTTGGAAGAGAATGAATAAATCTGGAAGTGACACTAAACTGGAAGCTGGGTGGGTCCCTTTTTATCTTTTCTGGATCATCCAAGACCATTTTTGTGGGAAGCACAGCAGGTGTGTCATGCCCAGGGCAGTGGGACATGGCATTGGAGCACTGGGATGTCACAGCAGGTGACATTCCATGGAACATTCACTGAAGATGCAATTCTGCCTTAAGGTTTGGAAACCTGAGGCAATGAAGAGTGGAAGAACTGCACTTGGAAAAGCTCAGTGAGGAACAAACCTCTCTCCAAACTCAGCTGTGTGTAAACATCAGCAGTTTAGGTGAAACATTTCAAAACCTCATTTCATCCCCTTTGCAAGTAGTTCCTTTCCTTGCTGGGATTGATTAGGTCCCAAATGCCCTCCAAAAGCTGTGCATGGCATTTTTGGGGCACTTGTGTGACCTTTTCCAGGAGAAGTATTACCTGGGAATAGCAAACACTGGGCACAAAGTAGGTTGATCAGAAAAGCTGGTCAGCATTTCTTAATGACAAATTCTATTCTGGTATGGTCTCTTTTTAAATTATTATTATTTCATTTTTTGAACAGCAGCAGCATTTCTGGCAGCAGCACAGGTATTTTGAGCCCTGCAAGAGGATTTTCAGTATGCACAGAACTTCTGTAAATGGTCCAGCATAACATAGTGTTCTGCTCTGATGTTCCAGGATTTGCAGGAAGAGGGGAGGGAAGAGAGGAGGGTTTGGCCTCTTTAAGACTGAGGAAGGGAAGAATTATTCAGACAGGAAAAGGACAAAGCTGCTCAGAAAATCTCAGTAACTTCATATCTGCCTTCCTCTCTACTTTACCTGCATTTAGAGCCTGTAATAAGAGTAATAAACTTCCTGACCAGCTCAGAAAAATGGATAAAGTAGAAACTCTCACAGAGAGTGGGAGTGTGAGCTTAACAAAATAGGAGAAATGCTTTGGGGGATTGAACTTCCAAGTGAAGGCTGTAAAATATTAATTAATCTTTGCTGTCAATATAAAACCCAAATATAATTTAAGACACCGTGGAGGGAAAAACAACTTCTTATAGCTAGCACCTGTAATATTCAAAATGTTTCTCACTGCCCAGGGGAGCCAGCCCTGCCTGGGGAAGTGCCATATCAGAGAGAGTTGCCCTCAGCAACACAAAATTCCTGTCCTCTCCATACATTTTTTCCATTCCAGCCTCAGTCAGGAATGCCTGGGTGATTTGGAGAGGCGATTAGGTTGCATTCCTGTTATTACAAGTAAGGGAATCAATACTAATTCACTTAGCTTTATTTTATAAGTGGCTAAAGAGATGTAACATCAGCCTCCAAAGAGAGAGAACACTTCCTGCGTGTGTTGGAATACTAATAAGAATTGGCTCAAGGTAACCACCCAGCAAGAGCTGTTTGCTAAAGCCAATTAGTTATTAATCAGGAGCTTGCTCATTTCTAAATGTCTGACAATTTTAAAATAAAGGAAAAATACAGCCTGGAAAGCTATAGCAAACCCAGACACTGCTGAAGTCAGGTGAGAAAATAAAAGTATGCAGCATAGATTTTGTAATCTGAAACAGATAGTGAAAAGAATTTCATTAAAACCAGAATCTTTCAAAACTCTGAAGATGTTTAAATCCACCTGTGCAAATGACTCTTCTCTATTCAACACCTGAACTTAAACTGAGGGCTCTTGGATATGCTGCTATGGAATAGGCATGTTACAGGTTACACCTTTCAGATCAAAGGGCCAGGGCTGGATGGAAAAATACTCTGCAAAAATATGCACTTCACTTTCTTGGCTTCTTCCCTGGAGGTCTCCAAGGGCTGAACACTTAATGCTGAATAACCTTTCCTGGAAACTCTTTGTAGTGGATATAAGCCACTGAGAGATCACCTGAACCACAGGAGAAAGGAACGTCCCTCAGCCCCAGCCTTTGAGTTAGAACAGCCTTATTTCTAAATCCATCCAAAATGCACCCCAGTTTAACTGCAGAGCAAAGGCCTTTAGTGAGAATATCCTCCACCAGCAAAGTGCTGCTGCAGCCACTGAGCCCTGTGCTGGTCCCAAATCCACACCAGACCAAGGCAGTCCAGGATTTCCAGGCTATTGTGCCTGGCATTCAGTAACACCGGGCTGCAGTAATGGCCATTATCCCCTCCAGCTGCTCTGCCATACTCTTCCTTCAAACCCATCACTTCCAGTTTTGTTAAGGACCTGCAGAGCTTTCAGTTGGCTTAAACAATCAGGTTTCCCAGGATGAGAAATCAATAACCATTTAATATTTAAGCAGCTTACAAGCCACAGCTGAACTCTGGATGTGGCAGCAGTGTTCCAAGTACAGGGAATTTTTGCAAACCCCAATGCCTGGAGCAGTGAGGTATTAACATGGCTCCTGATTATCTCCATCTGAGAGCCCAGCACTCACTTACAGAACAAATACTGCTCATGATGCCTGCCAGGGCTGGCTGTTCCCCCACTGAGTGCATCCCGTTCCAGTCTGGGGGCAGCATTGACAGTGAGGCCTTAATGGAGAGACAGCTCCGCTCAGGCAAAGCCCCGGGGAGAAAGGCTTCGATTCCCCCTGCCGGTAAAGCAGGTACTGGGATCAATTGTGCCCCCGCAGGTGATCCATGGCTGCTCTGCTCTCCCAGGATATGTTTTGCTGTGGGTCAGCTCCTGAGAAAATCTTCCATGACTCTGCAGAAACAGAGCACTTAAAAGAGAGTTTCTGTGCCAAGTGGATAAATGCAGCCAGATGTTATGGACTGGCTGGGAGAACAGCACTTGGAAACCACAAAATAAAGCAGAGACTGTACACAACGAACCTTCACTCAGGTATTTCCTTTGGACTCAAGGGATACCACTGCCAGGAAAGAGCTCAAAGGGCAGGTGAGGCAGGAAAAAGAGCTCAAGGGAACAGCTCCACAGATCCCAACTTAAGGGCCTTCCCCTACATCCACCTATCTGCATTGATACAAAGAGATGGGAACTGGAAACTTTCCAAATATGTTTTCACCTCCAGTTAGGAGGTGAGAAAGAACAGCTCAAATAAGTATATATATATATATATGAATATATAATATCTGTCTAAAAGTTTATAATTTGTAGAAAAATTTGGCAGAGTAGATCTCTTTTCACATTGAAGGAAGGCTTAAAAGCAAAATAATCCCTTCTCTTTTCTAAGCTGTGTGAATACTTTAACAGTGAGCACATTAAGTTTTAAAGGAAATCAATGTTATTTATTCCAAGCCTTTAAGAAGAGGTAAGAGACCTGAAACAAGGATTTTTGGCAGATAAAGACTGTTGGGTCCTTGTAATCCTCAGCTTGCTTTTTTATCCTGAGAAAATGTACTCCTTTGTTGCAGATAGTTGGCTGCTCCTGAACATCCCTAATCCGTGAGGGGCTGATCAGCAGTGGCTGAGTTTCCAAGCAATGAAAGCCCTCATTAGGAACGGTTTTTGTCACCTCCCAGCGCAGTGAAGAGATTGCTGCCGCACAATGCACTCATCAATCGGCATTGTCCTTTCCCGGGTGATAATTCTGTTTATTTTCCTACATCTCCTCGTGGCAGGAAACATTTGAATTGAGAAGAGAGAAAACAGGCAGCTATGATTCCCTGAGGATTTGTGTGTGTCTTTCCAGTTTGGTTTTTTTTTCTGTAATTTCTCACTCCTGAGCTACTTGGGGGTGAGTTACACAGGGCATGTTCTCTGATATGCACTCTGCCTATGAAAAACCCTTTAATTTTTATGAACTCTGGGTTTTTAAGATTGCTTGATCATTTTCAGCATTGAGGAACTCCAGAGCCATCTGTGAGCTGCAGGGGATTGGGCATTCCCTATTAACCGTGCCACAGGATGGATTTCCTGCCACGGGCTGGTAAAAGCCCCCCAGTGACTCCTGTGGGGCTCTGAGGACACACTGTGGTTTCCCAAGGCAGGGGAAATTGCAGTTTTATTTAGCATTTACAGAAGGCAGCTACCAGCAGTTGTTTACAGGAGCAAATACCCAGTGACAAACAGTTCCTGGAAGTATCCACACATTTTTCAAGGAAGCCAAGCCTGACAGGTTGTCTTTAACCTGGTATCAATCAATACAGCAGCAGCAGCAGCTAATCACACCCATTACTGCAAAGCACTGGGAACAGCATCTGGAGAGGTTTGCATGGGGACCCAGGAGCTGGGAACTGACAGAACTCTGCTCACAGACACTGTGAATCCAACACCCCAATAACAAACCAGCAGCAGTGTCCCAGAAGGAAAGCCCTTGGAGTAACACACTCCAAATTCCACCTATCCCACAGGTAGAAAACAGAGATCCAGGCCTGTTTTCTGTCTCTGGCAGAGCAGCCTAAGTCACAATAAAACAGATTAGCTGAGAAACAGCAATAAAACCTCCTTACTTTGCTGGTGTTGCCTGCTCTCACTGGGATTGCAGGGGGGTCACTGCAGGGAGTGTGCAGTAACAGGGACCTGCAGCTCCCAATTACCAAGGGGTGCATTGTGCTAAGGATAGCTGAGTCTCTGGGATGACACACTGGAGACCCACCTGGCACAGGAATTTTGGTCAGAGCTCTTAACTACAGAGACCTGCTAGTAGAGTTTTCCAGGAATAAATATGTCACTATCACATTTACTCGTCAATTACTGCTAATAGAAACAAATAACTTGCTTACTTAAAGTAATTACAAACCTCGTGCTAAGAAACAAAAATTAAGTTAAGCAAGCACAACTCATTTCTTCACCATTTCCCCACTGGCTAAATAATTAAATTACATTTTGCAATTTTTAGGAATTCTTAGTATAAATCATTGATTTTATTCTAATAACATGATTGAGCAGTCTACAATTTTTTCAGGAGTTGCAAACGCTTTCACAACTCCAGATTGTCACCACAGAAAAAGAGCAAACACACACATTGAAATGGTTTTATTTGAAACTGCCTTTGTATCCACACCAGCTCCAGGAGCATTTTGCAGATGTTTTCTCTTACACATGTATTTGCCAGCTTTGTCAGGAACCAAATGACAGAGAGGAATGCATACCTGCCCCAGCATGGTGGAACAATTTTCTTTTCTTCTGACCATGACAGCCTTTCCAGAGGAACATAAAAGAGATTTTTAACAGAGGCCTTCTTTTTTGCGAGTTACTCTCTTCCTATTCCCATTACAGGAACCTGATGACCAGACCTGTGTCTTCTGAAATTCTATCCTTGTTTCCTTTCATTTGATTTCTTTCAGATTTCTTCCTAAACTTTTCTCTTTGATGCCCACCTGGAACCTAAAATGCTTTTTTTATGCTGTAATGATCCTCTTCAGAAGCTCCTGGCTCCTTAAGGAAGCACAGAGCTGTGCACACACAGCTTACAGAGACTCCTCTCACTTCAGCTGCCCATTCTCCAACAGGTTTGAGCTGATTCAGTGCTCAAAGAATGACAGAGCTGCATACATTTCACCTCTTCATCTTCACCTTTCTCCTCCTCCGATAATTTAACTCCTGGGGTATTTCATGACCAACTCCAGCTATGTTCTTAAACTTCAAAATCAGCCTGTGACCACTGGGGCTGGATTTACTGCTGTTAGGATCTGCATTGTTGTGTTTAGCTTTTTCAAGATAAGTGTGTTGTTTTATGCTTTTGACATAACACAGACACCGAGATGTCTTTTTTCATCCTCTCACAAGTATCTCAGCTAATCAGCATTTCTGTTTCGTGGTTACAGTCTCCTGGCAACAAAACTTTATCTCAAACTGCCCCTTGTTGTTTTGGAGACCCTGTGCCCAGAGCATGGTACATCTTTTCTTTTTCCAAACACACTTAGTGCTTTTCCTTGTTCTCCTTGTGATTACCCACTGCTGGTCTGAAACAAAGCACCAGGAACATGCTAACATTTACACACAGATTACTCCTGCTTCTGGTTGTTCCCTTGCACATGATCCACAACTCTGTCACTGAGAAAACCCTTACTTCACAGAAAAAAAGGAAAAAGAAAGCCCCCAAACCACCAAAAAAGGCTTTGGAGGCTCAGCTGCACTTTTCCAAGAGAGCATTCACACATGCCAGCTGTTCCAGCCTTACAGGCCTGTGGAAGAGGCTTACAGACTTCAAAAAAGAGATGGGGAGGCTCTTTTAGAATATGTTATCAATAAATTCAAACTTACTATTGCTGACAGCTTCAGGGAGGACACCACCTCCCAGTAAGCCAGAGCAGCCTGGTCATTTGGAGCCAGCACTCCAATCTGGCAGTTCAGACAAAAGCAGAGATATCTTGGACCTGGCTCTCTCCCTGTCCAAGGCATTTAACACAATTTACCACAGACATTTGTGATTTGACTGGAGGGATGAGCCTCAGCCTCACCTGCATGTCACACCCCACACACATATTGATGCTTACTGATGTTTCTTGAGCCCTGTTCCTCCAGACTCTCATGCAAAAATAAATGTGGGGTGTTTTTGTATAAAAGCTAGACAGATAAAGTGAAAGACTTGTATAGCACCAGCAAAGTGGCCTAGGTAGTCATGACAACCACGTCAGTGCTTATAAAACTTCCCTTCTTCTTAATCTTTTTTGCAGTTCAGATAGCACACATGCGAGCTGTAAAAACCAGTATCTGATCTGCAGCAATAAAATGAAAAGTGAAATGTTCCCGGCAGCCACCACTGCAAGGCCCTGACAGCTGTTGGGTGTCATTGGCAGCAGTTTTGTCCAGCTCCCAGAGGGACTCCTCAGTGTGTCCAGGCCTCAGAGAGACCAAGAGCCTTTTCCCAGCTTTGGGGGTGAGCAGGGAAGGGCAGGAGGGAGAGGGTTAATGCTGCTGTTAAGGGAAGATCAGACACTAAACACACACAAGCACATTATAAATGTATTCAAATCCCCATATACTTACAGTTCCCTTCATCATCTGATCCCTGGAGGGCTCTGCTGCTCAGCCCCAACTCAAGGAACTGTGGGTTCCCACAAACCATCCTTCCCTGAGCAAGAATCAACAGCCATCTTTTGCTTTCAATCTTCAATGCTCATGACTTTTTCACCTCATTTTTAATGTGGAAATTTCAAACCCCTCACAGCCTTATCATTCACAGGTGGAAACCAAAGCACACCAGAAATAAATACCCCTCTCCATCCCAGAGGGAAATAAGTAGATTTTCCTCCAGGAAAAAGGGAGAGGCTCTCAATAAAACAAATCACCCCCTCTCTAATCAATTGATAAACTCAAGAAAATTGCAGTGCTTAATATCCATAAATCTGCCAAGAATCATGTGTACCTTCAAAGGATAAATAACGGTTGGCATCTGGACTCTAACAACTGACTCACTTTCATGTACTATTATTGTTAAGAAGTAAAATTTACTGAGGTAAAAAACAAATAAAACCCTCCTTTTATAATAAAATAATTATGGTCAGCAGGCTCATTTCTTTCTTCTTTCTCTCAGCTGTGAAGAAGAATTCTCTGACATCTGTAAGAATTCCCCAACTGCACGTGATACTGAACTTACAAGGTCTCCATCAGCTGTGTCAGGGAAACAGCTCCATCTTCTGGGAGGCAGCGGCCGGGGAGGGAGCGCTTCCAGCGGCTCATCCGCCTCTTCCCGGGGTTTGTCAGCGGTGCTGTCAGTGCAGGATCGCTGGGCTCAGGAATCGGTCTCTCTGGGCTGCTTGGCAGTGGCAGAGCTGTGAAAACAAAGCAGAGGGGCTGAGTAAACAGAGATCTGGCAGCCAATCCGTGGCAATGAAAGCATTCCACAAAACCAGTGTGCACAGCAAAGACACTCCCGAGATTCCCAAATCCACACTGACACGGGTGTAGAACACAAACACCCTCAGGATGATCTCTGCCACGAACAAGTTCCATAGCTCCCAACACAGAAATTAGTCACCTCATATATAAAGTGTGTGCCAAGATAGCACAGCAAATGCCTGACAGGATTCTTCTCCAGCAGGTAAATATTGGATGTTAGCAACTTGTTCTACAAAATGGGGAAAAGTGCTCTCAGAGTTTGGGATACTGCATTTAGCAGTGTATGAATGGCAGTTTGGGATGGAAAGCTCAAAAAACCCTCAAAAGCCTCACGTGGTGAGTTCTCTCATCCCTGTTAATCACAAGTACCGTGATCCACAAAGGCTGGGAATGAGTTTCCTGAGAGATGCCAAGGAAGCTCCTTAGGCAGGAATCAGTGATTTAAATTGTGCTGTTTCATTGGCTGTGATTCTGCTTTTAGCACGTAAAGTCTGACCGAAACCAAATAACCAAATACCTGCGTCACCTTCCTAGGAATATTAATGCCAATTGTTGAGAAGTTCCTGTTAATTATACACAAAATCATTACTTTAGTCTTAGACTTTCTGTCACTTTTCTGCAGCTTTTGACTGCACTGGCATAACCACCTTCATCTTTAGGTTCCTGTCTACTTTGCTCATTAACTACTGAGAGAAGAACTTGAAATACCTCCAAGGGTCACTGACCTTATTACAGGTCTCCACCTTCTTCCCCACATGGAAAATAATGAGCCTGAAACTAATACAAAACTCCCTGGCTGATCCCAGGGAGCTGTGCATCGTGTTCCTGGACTGAGCAGGAGGGAAGGGGACTCTCATCAAGCAATGATTGAGGATAAATAATCATTCTTAAGAGATGTGCATGACAAAACCTGTCTGTACCACCAGCCTGTAACATTTAGAGGTGGCAGTTCTCCAAGGACACCAATCAGAGAACATTTACCCTTCCTTCTGGATTTTTTGTTTGTTGGGGTTTTTTTTAGTTTGGTTGCTGATTTTGTTTGTGTGGTTGATTGTTTGGCTTGTTTGGGTATTTTTTGGTGGGGGGACATGTTTTGGGGTATTTTTTGGTATTGATTTTTTTCATAATACTGACTTAAAGCTTTGTTGTGTAGTTTCAGTTTAAGTACATTGAAAATACATTGGTTGTACATTTAGTACATTGATTGATTGGTGAAAAATAAACCCCACATTCCTTAAACAGCAAAGAACCCAGCTGAAGATGCTCCCTTGTTTTTCTGATTGAGGAATGTCTGAGGCAGAACAGAATGGCCCCAGATTGGTTTAATCACAGGTGATGTCTGATTTTTCTTTCTCTAGGTGAATTGAATGAATTGTGTTGATCTCCTAAATCACATGGAACATTCTCTCTCAGCTGGGCCTAGAAAACAAATATTGAGTCCCTCCTCAAGCAAGAGGACAAGAGAGCAGCTTCACAGCACAAAGGATTTCCAGTCTCCATAAAATGCTTTCACCCACTTTTTTGTGCCTCTCCTTGTCTGCCCCTCCAGCACATAGGCAGTCATCGTCAGATATTTATTTTAGATGTTTTCTCTCCCTTAATTCCTTCTTGAAACTTCACTCTCAACTTTTGCTGAATTTAGTACAAAGCATCTAAAACTTTTCTGGCAGCTCTTACACCTGCAGATTTCAGCAGGATTCTGCCTTTCTCCAAGAGCTCTGCAATTCCTCATCAAGCCCACTGTCGAGGAAGTCCAACAGAGCCTCATTCATTGAATCACAAGGTTTTTGCCCAAGGAGCTCCCTGCAGCCCTGCCTGAGCCACCTGGAGCCTGTTCCTGCAGGAAACATGGAGCCACATCTGTCTGGGCTCCACAGGGGGTGCCTGGTGCTTGTCACAGCTGTGCTTCACCAGTGTCCCCCCTGGCCACCACCCTCCTCTGCCCTTTGGTACCAACCCATGTCTGGGGCACACTTTAGGGTTTCTCTAAACTCTGCAAAGTCGGGGAGAGGTTGGAACTGACATCCAAAAATAACTTTGTGCTGAGCTTTAATCAATGAACTTCAAAAGATTTGCTGATCCAGCCCATAAAATACAATTTTAGCTCCCTGTCCGTGGTGCAGCTTCCAGTAACATGGATCAACAGGGAAACCCCCACTGCAGCTCCAGCATCAGGGCCACAAACAGCCAAGCCCACTAACAAGTGTTTCATCAGTGCTCCATAGCAACACTGAGCTGGTGTTGCTGCTCCTGCAAGTCACCCAGTTGTGTGAGGAGGTGACAGTGGCTTTCTCTGTTTGTCATCTGTGAGGGCAAAGAAGACAAGGGAGTCAAAAGAAGAGAATCCTCATCACTACTGGAGCAGCTGCTTTCCTGCCCTGAGGCTCCACTGCAGCGTTTTCTGGTGCCTTTTTGCTACACAGCTTCTTGGGCAAAGCACTCCTGGATGCTGCACTCATTTTAACAGCCTGTGCAATGCTTGGAAGGGTGTGGATAAACAGTGCCCAGAAATAGGGCTTTAAAATGACAAATCTCCCTATTCCTAGGGAGGGAAGGGAAGGGAAGATTTCTATTCCTCTCTCCAAGGCAAGAACTTCAATCAGCTTTCTGTCCTTCCTGGTTCATGGGATTTGTCCTTGGCTGGGGGTGCCATGATCAGGGACAGAGTCACCTCCAGCCACCACATCACTCAGTCCCACAACAGGCTGTGCCAGGCCTGACTGCAAGTTTTCCTTTTCCAGGGATGTCCCAAGGAAATTCCCACCTGCCCTGTGCCTGCTGGACAGAGAATTGCTCAGGGGTTTCTCAGCAAGCTTTGCTCCCTGCTTTCTAGGCAGTGTAAATGACTTGGAGCACATCAAAGCCCTCAGCAGCCACGGCATTGATGCCACCAGGGAGGAAGTGCCCACATGTTCAGCACCAACACATCAGGAGGAAATATTTGAGGAGAGCTGAGCCAAAACCCTGCTGAGGAGATCCATACACGTGTTTCTTCCCTCTCAGCTCCCTCATCTCCTGTACTCAGCAGATGTTAAAGTCAGGTGATCAATTATGAAAAATAAAAATTCAAATATTTACATTATAATTTTAAGTGCTGTGAAGGCCTCAGCACCTAACTGTAAAATAAAAACCCCAAAAAGGCAGCCCAGTGCTGATCCTGCTGTGTCAGACCCACCAAGTGCCAGGGCTTTGCCATGGGAAGCACAAGGTGCCCTGGAACACCTCAGCAAAAATACCCCACTGACACAAACAAAGGCAGCACCCCACTGGCTCTGAGGTGTAGCTGACATATGGTAGATTTTGCCTCATCTGTGAGTCATTTACTGCCTGGTTTTGCCTAGCTGTTCTTTTTTTTTTAATTTTTCAGCAGGACTTCAGAAGAGTGATAATTAATTTTAAAATAGCCATGGACTCCTTTTCAACTTTTCCAGACTAAAACTGAAGTCCATCCACTGGAGTCAACTGTAATTAGGCACATTTTACCACCTTGCTTTCCCAACCTCTAAAAAGGGTTTTCCTCAGAGGATGAAAAATTTAATCAACTGAAAGGTCCCATGTAGGTTATAACTCCTTTTATTCTCCTCTCAGGAAGATTTGCCTGACTGAAATCTGAGGTGCACGAAATGCAAGGATTGGGAATAGAAGCCTGAAAGCTGCATCAGGAAATCCCAGAATATCCATCCCTGTACACGTTCCAAACCTGACTCTTTTGTTGACACCTCTACATCAGCATCCAGGGCAGAGTGGGGACTAACAGGAACCTCCTTTTGCCTTTTTTCTCTACCCCCATCTCCCCACATGAGTATAGAATGAGGGCTTTAAACTTCAAAATACAGGATCTTTGTCCTCAGACACAGAAAAACCACTCAAAAATGAGAAGCTATCACTTAAAGTTATCACAAGGCTATTTATAATAATTTGAGGTCATTAGCTGGTTGGCTGACTGACTCCTGTATGCAGCCTCCTTCCACACCCATTAAAATCATCTCATTTTGACAGAATTTCAACCAACTCTGCCCCAAACAATCTATGCTTTTCCACAGCAATTTTAAAATTCTGAAACACCTGGAGATAATTACAGAAACTTTTAGCCATTGGTCAGGAAAGCTCTTCTGGAGATGGAATAGCAGAGTCTTCCTTGCTATGTCTTTGAGATAAAACCACTGAATAAGAATTCCAACGAGAATCCAAAGTGCAGGGCATTAGAAAGAGGCAGAGCAAAGGGTTCACAGCAAGGGACTGCTTTGGGGTTATTGAGGCTCCAGGAAGTTTAAATACCCACTGATTTTTGCAGCTGAGAAAGTAGCTATTGTGTTTCTGGGCAAAATGCTCTCCGTGGCTCTAAGTGATGCCCTGGAAGAAAAAAAAATTAATCATGCACAGTTGAATAAATTTCTTTAAAGGACAGGGATGGCCACGGTCTGACCCTCACACAACCCAGCTCTGGTTCCTTTGTGCTCCTCTCTCTAATGGAATGAGAGCAGCAATGCTCACGGCTCCTGAGAGCAGCAGGGAGATAAAATCATTCCCTGCCTCCAAGCAGCTCCCAGGAGATCCCACCTGGCACAGATCTCCTTGTTATCCTCAGCATTTGCTTTCCTGCCTTTCCATTTCTGAACCTACAAAATGTTTAAGTAAAGCCTGGGGGAGTTTGCTGCCGAGCTCTGGGTGTTCATGTGCAAATATATTTAGGGCACTTCCCATTAAGTGTTGCTGGAGACTGACCAAAAATAGACACAAAACCCCTCCTAAAAGGCAGTGGCCAAAGGGCCTGAGATCACTGGCACCACAATAATGATTGGAAAAGGGAAGGGAAAGGGAAGAACACTCCAGTATGGCCACATTCCCTTGCTTAATCTCCCTACCTGCTTGCAAAGCCAAGCTGAATAGAAGCAGGTCTGGTTTACAATCAGGCACTCTGAATAATATAACTCTGAATATGGGTGTTCCACTGCCATTTTTGGTTATGTGAGCAGTAAATAGTCAGTAAATGTTATTTTCATTACCCCTGTTCTGGCTGTATGTACACAAACACAGAGGCACATTCTGAGCCTTCTGGAAGGGACATCACTGCCATCCTATTTAACATTATAGAGCAGAACAGACTTTTTAAAGTTAACACAATTTGAGGGCCACTCACCTCCCTCTGTAACCTTTATCTGTACATACATTTCTCCATGGAAGTACAAATAAAAATTTCTGTGTCAAACAGCTCAGTGTCAAAAGACCAATGAGTCATGTACTATAAACTATAGAGACTCCCAGGAGCCTTGTGCAACTGGAGCAGCAGCATGCAAACAATAAAGCAGAAAAAATACCCAGAATGTGCTTTTTCTGCTCAACCAGTTGATTTTGATTATTAAATGGCCACAGTGCAGCTCTCACCTCCTTTTCTGTGCTCCCCTCTTGTGAGTGTTCTGACACTGCAGTCAGGCTGCCAGGCCTTGTGTTTTGAGATTCCTTGATTACCAAAAGTTCTGAAAGATAGAAGAACCACAGCAAACAGAGAAATAAATGAATGTGGATCACAGTGAAAACAGGCAGTTAAGATTTATTTCTACTTTTCAAAAGCAATTTCTTTTTATCTTAAAAAAAAAGAGAAGCTCACATTTCAGTGTATGAGATCTCCACACAGTTTGTAGTGTACCAAGTGCTGGGGCCAGTTCCTTGTGTCACAAACACATCTTAACTTGGGCAATGTAGGGATTTTTGTTTATTGACAAAAGTTATTGTATGACGTGATCAATAACACACAAACCCAGAAACTCAGTGACTGACTGGCTGGACTGGAAGGAAAAAGGAATGTGTCATGTGTACTTTTAATAAATAACATCACCAGATTCACATAATGACATAATGTTGCTTAATGCTATGATTCAGGTTAAATCTTATGAAATAAGAAAAAAAAAAACCTGTCCAGTGTGCTCACATGGTTGACCTAAAAACCATGAAGTGCCAAGCATGAGCTCCATGATAACAACACACCAGGAATTCAAGTGACTTATCCAAAATTCAAAGTCAAATGGTAATTTATCTCTAAGTAAATCATGATTATATGTTATTAAGCCAATTTGCAAACCAAGTTTAAAACATGCAGAATTAACAAGATGTCTGTTCCACACAGGTGGGGATAAGGTATTTTTAGCTCTCCTGTGTATCACCTACACCATGTTGGATGTGCACTCCTTACCACCCCCTCTGCAGTTATCCTGCACCCTCCTGAACTGAGAACTCGCCTTCCATCCTGTCCCAGTGGTTCCAAACACACACAGCTCCTCCAGGTTAACCACAGACCCCGTATCTCTATTTGGAGGCCCACGTCTAACACCCTTTTAGCTTCCCTTTTCAGGAAAAGCTGCTTTGGGTGTCCCTCTGATGATTCCCTGATGGAAAGTCCATTCACAGATGAAAAAACAGCAGCGGCCACCTGATCCTTTATCCTCCTCCCACAAAATACCCGACCCCTGTCACCATCCTATTTTCTGGAAAAACCCCTTGCCCAGGATTCTTCTCCTGGGAAGCTGAGAAGCCTCAGAGAAAAAGGAAAACAATAATTATCTCATTTGCTTCTCCTGTGTTTTGCTGCTTTGGAATGTGGTTTGGAGAGTGTTTATCCAACAGGTTTGATTGGTTTCATGGGAATTGTTTTAACTTAATGACCAATCACTGTCAAGCTGTGTCAGACTCTAAGGAGAGAGTCACAAGATTTTCATTGATATCTTGTCAAGCCTTTCTGTATTCTTTAGGACAGTTTAGTATAGCATTCTTTAATATATTATAGTAACATAAACTAATAAATTAGCCTTCTACGAATATGGAGTCAGATTCACCGTTCCTTCCCACCACAGGGGACCCCAAAAATACCACACACCCCTTTACAGGCAGAGCCTGTGTTTGAAAAAAAGAAGATCCTTAAAAATGAGATGTAGCAGCTCTTGCCCTGCAAACTCTCAGGGTAAATCCAGATTAATTTAATTGACTTCAGGGAAATCCTTGCAAAACATTACAGACACAAGTGAAAAGCCTGAGGATGGATGAGACAGGAATATGCTGCAAGGCTGGATGGGGAAAAGTAATCCAGCAATACGGGTGGTTTTGTGTGTTTTTAAAACCCTGATACAGAGAAGTACTTCAAAGGATGAGCTCTCTGAAAGCTTTAAGTATGTGATTATGCCTCATGAAAATCAGTGCAACTAAAGAGACACCTTATGATAGGTGTGCTTTAAAGCACAAGAGTAAAGGTTTTTCCCTAGAATTGGCTTTAATCCCTCTTACCTTTTTCCCCTATTACTATTGTTATTTGTCTCCTCCCTTCCAGGGCTTGCCTTACACATTGTCAGGAGCACTTCTTTATACCAGAACACTTTTTTTCCACAAGTTTTTATGTCTAAAAGGTTTTTTACTGTGAGGAAAGCCAGAAATACCCTGAAACCTCCCATACATGCTCCCAGAAGTGATTTTAATCCCCTCCTTGCACCCCAATGTCAGCCAAATACACTGGGGGGGGGCTGGGGGTGCTCAGCCAGTCTCTCCAGGAGGGTGTGAAGAGCCGAAGATGATGAAGAAGAAAGCTTTGAATATTGTGTAAAGACCACAGGACTGCACTTGCCAAGGCCATGCTGAATTTGCCACAGGTTTATCCCTTGTTCTGCAAAAGCTTTTGAAAACTGGAATGATTTGTTATTTACACAAGCTATGGATAGAACCCTCAGTGATGGATGTATCCTTTCCAATTTTTACTGGGAATTACAATTCCCCACAGACACACAGGTTTGATTCCAGCAACAGCTTTTTGTCATCTCAGCCCAGTTATGCAACCTCCTCTCTGTGCAAGCACAGCTCCATGTGTGACTTTTCTCCAATTCTATACAGCCTTGAAAGCAAAGTTTGTGACTAATAATTAAAAGCACAGTTCCCAAGGCTAATGTCTGCCCTCTTTCACAAAGTAAACATTGCAGCCACTCTCCTTTTTCATTCCTGTGAGGTCCATTACAAGTTGTCCCATGTTCCACCTTCTCGGGGATAAACAAGAGGTGAGAACACAGGGAAAGCACATTTACAAAATTTAAAAAAATAAAATATACTTGCCAGGAAGCTTTCACTATTACTGCTGTTTTGTGTCCAAAAGATAGACTATCTCCAAGAATCAAAGCAATGAATTCTTCCCATTTAAATCCAGTAAACTGTCAGAGACCCAAGGAGTCAGAAGTCAGAACAGACCAGCTGAGCTATTGAGCAAGACACCAAAGCACTGAGCCACGTGGAACTGAAGAAAACAAGGAACATTCTCCTGCCATGTAAAAACCCAAAGGCCCTCTGTGCTCCCATCCAGAGCTCTGGAAAGGGCAGCTCTGCCCTGGAGAAGGATGCTGCAGGCCCTGCTGGGAGCATCACATCAGCGCAGTTCTAACTTGCTGCTGGCTGAAAAAGTGACAGCAGGTGTGACTTCGCACCTTCTGGACCACTTTCCTGCCTCCCAAAAGGAATACACCAGGAGAACCAACTGAACAAGTCCAGATTATTGCCTGCAGCTGCCTTTCTGGAGCTGCTGAGGCTCTGCTGGCTCCTGTGGCCCCAGGCTGGCACAGCCCAGAGCCACCCTCGTGTCTGGGAAAGTGTCACGGCTGCTCCTGCTCCAGAGATGGGACTGTGCTTTGTGCTACACCAGTCCCACACTTCACCTGCTGGGAACTTGTGCCCATGACACACCCACACGGGTTTCACAGTCTTCAGTTTATTCCTTACCATCTGCTAGTCAGATGTTCCAAGTGAATCAAATTTTACTGCTGCAATTCTCTTTGAAATACGCTCCTTTGCCCTTTTGTAGCTCCTCTGAGCAGCTTTAGAGCATTTCCTTTGCATGCAAACACCCAGCCTGTAACTCCCAGCCTTTGCTCTGATTTAAGGAAATGCCAGAGCCAAGTCAGAGCCTCTCTGAGGAGCAGGGGAAGCCCAGGCAGTGCTCTCAGGCCATCCATCAAGTGTCAGACTTCCAAACTGCTGATAAACAACTGGCATTTCCCCTCACTTGTTAATGAGCAAAGAAACACTCCAGTGCCATCCTTTCTCCTTCAGATGTACTCCAGCCGTGCCAGGATAAAGCCAATTTCCCTTTGGAGGGAACTCTGAACTGCTGCAGGGTCAGGACTGTCACTGCAGGCGCTGAGCCCTGGCACTGACTCAGCCTTGTTGGACACATCCCTTGCTGGGGGGCACTACCCTGCCCTACCCTGGCTCCTTTGATGTTTTTGTTGCTCTGGTAAATCACATTTTTGCCACAAATACATCCCAAAGAGCAGAACTGCCTCTTGCCTATAAGGACAACCTCTGAAGTACTTTGTGGTTCACCTTCCAGATGCAAAGGACCAGGTTTTGGGGCAGACTGCAAATAAGCAGCACGACATTGTTTTCCCAAAATAGGGCCCAGATCCTGCTTTCACATATCCTGCTGCCACCTTTGTGCCACGAGGAGGCTCCTGAATCAGACCATTGCAGAGAAAGGTGGGATTTAATAGAGCAGCCCTTGAAAATCACCCACTGAGGATCTTAACGTTCAACATTTTTGAAAGGGGCCCATTCATGCTGCACTTCAGATGCAGCATGAACTGAAGGCAGCTGAAACATCAGCAACTGTCACAACTCCTCTGCCAAATCTGTAAGTTTCTCATGCAATTAATTTCCATGTACTCATTCCCATGCCATCAGCAGAGTGAACCTCCAGCCCTTGCAGGAATATTTACATTTTGCATCTTTGCTTGTTACATTCGCTTCGGGTGATAAAACAGCACTTTGCAAAATGCCAGTTCCTGCTATCATCTAAACCCATCTGCAAACAGATGAGGGCCACAAATTCCCAGCGAGGGTTTGCCTGAATGACATCAGCCCTCAGTGCTCCCCTGCCAAACTCACCCATGAGCTGCTGCATCAGCACAGGCAGGACAGTGCAGCCCCAGCTCCAGCCTTGGAAAGGTTGGGGAATAAAGCAGGAAACAAAACCAAACCAATTGAACAAAACTAAACCAACTGAACAAAACTAAACCAACTCCACCAAGGCTGTCAGCCCCACAGAAAGCAGGTCCACAAATGGTTCTGAAGCAAGAACTCCAGGAACTGCTGTTTCCTGGAGGGCCCTTGATGTATTTTCCCTAAAAACTTCTTTTATCACCAGTTGCTGCTTCATTTCCTGCTTGCTGTCCTGACCAACCTTTTATTACCGTAATTCAATAGTAGGAGACTAAAACCAAGCAGGTAAATCAAAGGCTTATGATATTCCTTATAGCGATCTTTCCCTCATATCCTCATGTATAATAAAAACCTTTGCAAAGTTTGAAAAAAAAAATCCACTCTGCAGTTGTTTAATTTCCCTTTTTTTTAATACTTGTGATATGTCTCAGAAAAAACCCTACTTTTAAATACCGAAGTATCCTCAGGGTTTCAGGCAAATGGCTGGCTTATGTGGAACTTGGATTTTGGGCTTCAGATCAGCATGCTGGATGCAGGCAGGAATGGCAGAATGGTGCCAGAGCCAGAGCAGGATGCCAGACTTGGATGAACCGCATAGAGCGGCTCAGAGATGCAGCCTGTACAATTTTCAGCTGCTTCTGTGATCAAAGAGTTCTTGCAGAACAGCTTTTAATCCCATCCAATCTACATAAAGGTGAGAGCTGGTACCTCAGAAAGCAGCTTGGTACATGCTGGCACCCAGCCTGGCCTGTGGTATTTCTGAGAGACCAGAGACTGTACATGAAAAAGGTTTAAGTTTCTGAAAAACTGTTTGACAGGAACTCTGCTCACTGATATTTTTCAGGCTCTGAAAGGCTGGTATCAGGTCTGGTGTGGCACAGACTTATTCCTATACTGAGTGACCTTTGCCAGGGCTGTAAATCTGCTGTTTTTCAGAAATTAAGCAGACAGGTCTTCAATGCCAAACTAATGACAACCAACCTCCTTTATGACATCCAGTTATTGTGACATCTCTACGCAATGTCAATTGGGTTAAACTCAGTCACCTGAAATTTCCCATGTGTGTCTCCATTTTGACTGAAAATAGTTAAATTAAATTTGCTATTTGGCAAATTAATTGTTAAACAGCACTTGGAAACATGTTGAGTTCTCAATTATAGAGCTATTAAAAAAGCTCATTGCACCAGCTTGTAGGAACCTCTCTAAGAGCACTTCATGTGGTAGAGATGAATTTATGTAATTGAGATTAAGCACCTTTGGACAGTTGGATTTGTTGCTATGAAAATCTGAACTCGACTCAACCAGTGCTTATTAGCTAATGGTAATAATATTAGCAATATTAACTCATGTTCCTATGGAAGGGCTGCAATGTGGGTGCAAAATCCACTCTTCTTGTAACTGCACAAATGCAAAGTCAATACCCACGGAAATAATTGTGTGACTACAGAGAGAAGAGGGGGTGCTTAGGAATGGAAATGAGGCTGAACCACAGGACTCAGAGCACTGTTAAATAGGGTTTCTAGATCTCTCTCCTGCAGCTGTCAGTATGGAACTTGGTCCTTCTGCAAGGGTTTAATTAACTATCCCTTCCTCCTTTGTGTTCATCTGACCAGCTGGAAAACAGTTATGGATTTCCTGAGCCATGGAGCTGATACCCTGTAGGTGAGGATTGTGAAAGGTTTTGGGAATGCACAGCCACAACTGCTTTTACTTTTATTTACTATCCAGATTATTATTATTATATTATTAAGATGCATCAACCTTCTCATTTACAAACTGCTGACCTATGAGCAGAAATTTACAGCACCACTCATTGGTTTGCATGGGCCAAGGGGGATCTTGAGAGGAAAAGCCATGAGAACTTCTGAGGGATGTCTGGAAATGTGAGGATGCCTCATGTGGAATTTTGGTCTGTCAGTAAGGCAGCTCTGGGTGTCAGGTACCAGCAGCTCTGCTGAAACATTTAATTAGTGGTTGCAATGCAGCCAATTACTCACTATTAATTTAAAGGCTGTTTAAGTGATATTAACTCCATGAGTTTGTGCTGGATATGTGTGCAATGTGACAATGATCCAAAGCAAACCCACCTTCCTGAATGCAGAGGGGCCCAGGGGTGTCTGAGCATCCTCCTGGTTTGTATCCAGTGGCAAAAGGGATTCTTTGGGAATTTCAGGCTGAGCTGACACAAACAGTTCTGTGTTTGGGCAATAGGAAGGGAAAGTGGACTGGAGATTTAACAAGAATTTCAGGGGAAGTTCAGTCAATTTATTTAATCTTAAATTACTCAAACTCAAAGATCCATAAAATTCACTCCTAAAACTTAATCTAATATTTGCACTGCTGTATGGGGAATAATTACCAGAATACACCTATTTGAAGCTAATTGGTCATCTAGACCATACCCTGCTGCCTGTTAATTACCTTACCTATCTTGAATCTGGTGAAAAACAAAAAAAAGTAATTAGAAAGGATTTGTTTCTTCATGTTAATGCCACACATCCAGCTCTGCCAGGGAATGGGCAATCATTACAGAATATCAAGGGTGCTATTCATGTGCTTGAGCATGATGCAGGTGGGATGCACAACAAATTGGCTGCATTAATGAAGCTGAATGAGGCTTTAAGTCATAATGCTGGCACAAAGATATTAATTTGTCATTATGGCAAATGCTTTACACAGACCCCTCGAAAACAGACTTGTCAGGAAACATCTCTGCCCATAAAAAAAGTGAATAAAACCCACTTGACTTTCAAAAATAACTATTTTCTAATGTCAGTTGAGGATCTGGCTCCTATTTTTGGTATTTGTTGTTTAAGACTCAATAAATGCTCAAGGATACAAAGGGGACTTTGCCATCCTGGGAAAGACAACTTCTCACCCAGGAAGTCCCCTTGCATTCAGCACACTCCATGTTCATTGAGAACCTGCTCTAAAATCCTCCAAAATTAATAACCACTGATGATAATGGCAGATCTTAAATTAGACTGGGCTCTGTGATTCAAACTTGTAATTTGCAACCAGCTCAGTAATAACTCTGCAATGCCAGAATCCATGAGGACCTTCTTGCTTGAAGGGAATTTTTAAATGTTTACATTTTTCATCAAGTTTATTTGGTGTTTTTTTCCATACAAAATAAAGTAAATGACCTTTAATATGAATAGATGAAGTTTTGGAAGAGAAAGGCTTTGCCATTTTGTTGTTGGTTTTTTCTCCCCCTACCCTGCACAATGGAAACATTTTTCCTTTGCCTGTTTTTGTCCCCTTTCCCTTTAAGTAGAGCCACCTTTTCCATTTAAAAGAACCCACACTTTCTGTGGCAGAAAACTCCACAAACCCCCTGTACTGGAGACACAGTCTCAGCAACTCAGAGCAGCCTCCACAAGTCAAAAGTTATATCTGTTTATACCAATGCAGAAGTCAAGAGGAAATTTTATTTTCTCCTCTGTTATTAAATCAGATAATCCAAGAGGACTTTGCTCAAGACTTTTGCACTCCATTGGCTGCACAGGACATCTGGAAATTAAACTGGAAATTATCTCCTGCAACATCTGAGCTGTGCAGAAGTCAGGACAGGAGGATATGGTTTGCTGTAATTTTACCTAAAGGTGATTTAGAGATAAATCAGAACCTCAGCTGTGGGGTAACATGCCAAATGCAAATGTCAGCTCCTCCTATGAAATTCACCCACTTTGCTTCACTGAAGTCTCTCTTCCAAAGCTAATTTTATTTGGCCAATGTGCAGGTAGAATCAAAGTCTCAGCAAACACTTCATAATCTATATATTGCTTAAGTGGTTGCAAATACCAGAAACTTCTTCTGTGCATAACTTTCCTCACTCCCAAATCTGAATTTGGGGGATTTTACTCTGGGGACTTTGTCTGAGTTGCAATAGGACCTGTGGAATTTTGGATTTCAATCTGCAGGCTCTCTATGTGGGATGGATTCTGCCTCAGATGGGATTCCATGAGGAGCTCAGGTAAAACTGGAAGATTAGGAACAAAGACAAAGCCAAAACATGAAAGGCCTCCAAGCCTGAGACTAATCTCAAAATATTACTGGATTAAATGCAGTTACAAAATCCAGGGTTATCACAAAGGTTTTAAAATAATTTTATAATTCCTAAATCAATTTTGAAAGGTGGTTTTTCATACATGATTCACATAGTCCAGGAGCTTGGGGGTTTTGCCCCTGTTCTGCTGCTCTCTTCCACTTCAGAGTAGAAAATCAGCATAAAATAATCAGAGAAAACAGTTTTCAAAACAAAACATTAACATCTATCCTCAAATTTATCTGCTTCATCTATTTTTGTTGCCCTGAATTAATATCAGAGTGCTCTTTTCTGAGCAGCTCTCAACATGCTTTTACTACCAATATTTGTCAGCTGCTGATTTTCTTCATGCAAACCCAAGTTTATGAATGATGAGGGAAAACAGGATGAGGTACAAACTCAGGCTCAGGCAGTAGCAGCTTTCTGATGTAAACATGTGGAATAGAAAACTCACTGAACAACCACCAAGGTGATCAGACACTGATTTTAAGCTGCCTTGCAGTGACAAAAGGGAAGAATTGAATCTGTGAGAATGATTTTGAGCTTTCAAGCAGCTGTACAAAGGCCTAATGACCTCATTTGAAATGCTGAGCAAAGGCTACCAGAGCTGTAAAAAAGTCAGCAAGTAAAACAGGTCTGAAAATAACTACCAGGGTAATTGGGGAACAGAAGGAAATTGGGAACTGAGACCTTGGCTTGATTAGCCAAAGTAATAATGAATGGAATTGCCACTCCTATTGGGACTGAGGGAAGGCCCAAGGAGGGACAACAGCTCCATAAGCTGCAGTGTGAGAGCTACAGAACTTCCCAGGAGTGAATGCTCCTCACCACCACTACAGCAATCAGATTGGGGAATGGTCTCCTGAGGGGGCTGGATAGGCAGAAAGAAGGGAAAATAAAAGGAAAAAAAAAAAAAGAGGAAAAACCAACCCACCAAGCAGACTCCTCCCATTAACTGCTTCTATAATTGGGATGCTGATGGCAGCAGCAGGGAATGGGATGTGCTCATCCAAGTCCCTGCAGCTCCCATCAGCAAGTGCAGACTGTCACAGTGAAACCAAGTCCAGGGCAGAGCATCAGACACTCACTCAGCTCCACACTGCCACAATGCCTTCAACGTCATTCATCAGGGGCTGGCACTTCTCATTTTTCCCCATGACTGGGCCTATATTTGCAGAGCATTTAAATCTGCCCGGTTTCAATATTTCAGGATGACAGAGGCTGAGCTTGCAGTAGGAAACGACTGCATGGTTGATTAGTGCTCTGATAAATGATTCCCAAGTCAGCATCCTCCTACCTGCCACACAACAGCTCTCCCAAAATCCAATCTGCACGTGGGCCACCACGGTTCCCACGGACCCACAGAGAACAGGCTCGCTCTTGGCAGGGGAGCAGAAAAGCAAGAGGCTGAGATCAGTGAATGAATGAATGGGGTTTCAATTGTCTGAGGGAGCAGATGTGCTTTTGAAGCTGTGGCTAATTTGGGAGGATGTGTCCACCTTAGTGGTTACTTCCTTCAACATCCCCTTGCTGGCCTTTTAAGGGTTTTGAGTGTTATTTCCCATAAAAAACCATTCCCAGGTCATTCCAGGCACTGCCCTGCCAGGTCCAAGTGACTGATATCTGATTTGGCTGTCCTTTGCTTGGGCCCCAGGTGGAGCTTGGGGAATTAATGTATCTTTGGGCTTGCTTTCCAAAGCAGCAGAGTGGATTTTCCCCATGAACAACCCCTTTAATCAATTTCCCCAGTTATGGACAAGCTTGCAGGCACAGGACAATGCCCTATTAGAGCAGCACACGCAGCTTTTGGGCACACAGGGCTTTCCTCTGGCTGCTGATGCAGCAGCAAACTTCAGGCAAAAGGTAGGTCAGACACAGCTCCATGAGCTGATGATGTCAACAGATCATACAAATGGTACTGGAAAAATACAAGAGCAGCCACAAACCCAGTAACAAATTTCTGCTCTAATTCCCTATCTGCTCTGGGGCTGGCTATGAGCACAGGAAAACCAAAAAGTACTTTTTCTTCCTTCTTTTCTGCTGAAAGAGCCTCATCTCATGCCAGCTAACTAAAAGGATGGGACCCATTGGTCCTATAATTGCCATTATTAATTACCATAATAATTACTAATAATTATTCTGACTCCAGTGACCATGCTTCTCAGTCCTTTACAATGTAAATGGATTTACAATCCCACCAGATTATGGGAAAACCAATACAACTAGCAGTGCTGGGAATTATCCAGGAACAATTTCTATAGCTGCCTAAGCCAGTCCTTGAGGGAAACATCTAATTATTCATGACATTTATCAGGCCTCTGTAGTGCTCTGCCACCACTGCTCCCTCCCTGATGCATTGGTTGTGCCAATGCCAACCCATTCCATGCTCCAAGGTAAATCCATGGATCACACTCACCCCACGGGCTCGTGGCCAGAGAGAACCCCACTCCTTTGCACTGCCAAGTGCTCAGGGAGGTGCAGGAGTCCCTGCTTGCTCACAGCTGACATTTTTAAAATCTCTCTCTGCAATATGACACCATGATTTACTCAGCAAACAATAAATGAAGCTTCATTTCTTTGTAGTTATTTCAGAGCACGTGATCCAAGTGCCACAGATTGAGATACAACACAGGACACCTCTCCAAAGAATTTATTTCCCCCATTATCAAACCAGCAAGTTAAACAGAAAGAACAAAGTTGAAAAGGTTTTTGTGACCTGTTGTCAGACAAATCCCATTTATGCAACAACTGCAATTGGCAGGAGCCTCTTGTCATGTTCGGGCAGAGTGCACGGCTGGGAAAAGGAACAGAGTCTGAGGTGGCTCCTGGGATTCAACCTCACACCACAGAGGAGGTGCCAAAGCAGCCACGGGGACTCCCCTGGGGAATCCCTCATGCAGCTCATGCCAAGTCCTGCATAACAAATGCACATCACAGCACTGGTGCCCAAAACTGAACTACAGAGGGATGCAAACACCATGGGAATTGGGAAAACCCCCCATGAGTCAGCTGAGAAGCCTTTAGATATTTGACATCTTTATAAAAAAGTCACTGCAGCTTTAAGATTCATTATTTACACTGAGACTCCTTAATGCAGCTGCTATTATTTTCTGCTCCTGTATCTATAATTACATGTTGCCTAGTTAATGTTTATTAAAACAAGGTTTTACTTCATTAATAGTCAGCTATTTTGGCTACAAAAACAGAGGAATAAACCAGAGAATGGGATGAAGGGTGGGACACACCAGGCCAGCAATTCTGCTGTCAGCTCCCATCTCCCTTTGCCAACTTTTACCCATGTGACCACGCTTTACCTGAGCTCAAGGTTAGACTCATTTTAGAGAAATAAAAAAATGTAAAAAGGAAAAAAACCCCTCATCATCATCATTTAGAGATCTCTTTTAGGAATTGAGGGAGAATTACTTGAGGGCTGGTTTATGAGATGTGTGCTGAGCACCTGAACACTGCTTCCTTCTCATGTTTTTGTGCACCTAATCCCAGCCATGATGTTCCTAACTGGAACTGCTTGGTTGACCCAGGGAAGCTGGGTTTGGCTGCAGGCCTTGCTTGGATTAGCTCAGACTCAAGAAAGGTGGAAATGATGAAAGTAAAGGAAAGGATTGAACACAGCTGCTTTAAAAAAAGAGCAAAATGGGAGGGAATAGCTTATGATGCCAGATGAGAGGATAAAGCCTTCAGGAAAAGGTTACTCTTTTCTCTACAAAGACAGCACCAGGTCTTTGGTGGAGCCATTATTTCATCCCTACAGAACTCATCCTGTGCAGGGAAGCTGTGGGATGTGCTCAGAGCTGCCATTGAACAGGGCTCAGCTGAGCTGTGCAGGTGAGAGCTGGCACAGACAGGTCAGCACAGCCCAGCTCTGGCAGGGCTGAAGGATACCTGCACATCTGCAGAGAGTTGTGTTTCCATGGATACTTCTGCCTCTAACACCTCGGAACCTGTGCTCCAGTTAAGGTCCCTCTGGTGTTTGGCACAGGCTGAACATTTTCATAAAAATAAATCAGAAGCAGGAGGCATTTCTAGAACTGTTTGCAATGCTCAGGCCTGAGCAATGAAAGTTCAAAGCAACTATGGCAACAACCCAAACTGTTTATTTTGCAAAAAATACAAATGAGGAGAAAATTGCTTGATGGAGCAAAGGGGAGATGGGGAAAGAGAAAGATGCTTTTAATTTGACTAAAATTTACCAGCTGGTTATAACCCTGGAATTTTAAAATAAGGAATCTGGCAAGGCAATACCTGAACAATGTGCTAACATGCAGAAAAACACTGAAAATATTTAATTAAAAAGGAAACCAAGGATATAGACTCTAAGTGGAAGGAATAGATACAGCAATGTTTGCTGTCACATTGACTGATACAATTTTACATCTTTGATAATGAACTGGATTTAAAAAAAACAGTTGAATATTGATGAAACAGAGATGATCTTCAACTATAAAGCATGGAAAAAATTATCAGAAAGTAGATTATTTTCCTCAGACAAAGATACACATTAACTAGAGCTGAGACTATATACAAAACTAAAGAGAAAAAAGTTGTTTGGCAGACCTAGTGCTAAAAAACTGACCCAAAACAGAGGTAAATTGAGGCAGGTTACATTTATACCTCACAGAGATGCTGGAAATGCAAGAGGGGACCAGACACCCCATCCCATGTGTTATCTTCTCTGAGCACTGCAGTTTTGATCCCCTCTATGTGTGCTGGAGATTCCCAAGTGGTTGCAGTCACTAGATCTGAACTTTAGGCAGTATTGATTATGAAGATCAAGGTGCAAAGGAAGCAAAGAACAGACACACAGACTGCTTACAACAGAGGCAAAGGAAATAAAGAGGGTTTTGTGGGGTCAGGAGAGGCACAGAACTTTCAGAAATGGCTGTTAAGACAAAAGAAATAAGTTTCACAGCAGTAATTAGACAATAAAATAGCTGCATGGAAATTTCAGCAAAGGAGGCAGAAAAGCCAACCCTCAAGAAAAGATTCCTCATAAAGGAGGTGACTGGTCCTAGTCTTCTATTCAAGGGACATTTTAAGCCTCATAACAACCATTTAGAATTTTAATTTTACAGTCTGTATAGTTCAAAGATGCCATTTAAGATTTTTTCTTTTTATTCTCATGCAATCGACCTTTTGAACATCAAACCTGCCAGAAGCAGCTACAAGAGAAATCAGCTCTTCAGCCACTGCAAAGAAAAGCACGAACCATCTACAAGTCATTTCAGCCCGACACTGAAGCTATTCAAAAGGCATTCCAGCTCATTTGGTTTTAAACAAGAGAAACAATCACCTTTGTTCAGAAACATCGGGTTGTCTATCAAAACATGGAATATGCAGGACTGAATGATTCCTCCTAGGTGGTAAAATAGAAAATGTTAACTGCAGCAAGACCTTCAAATCCTCATCCCACTAGCAGGGTCCTCACTAACATGAGGCTTAAACACATGAAAATGCAGACGGGACGTGGCTCTGGGTCAGGTCTGAGGTTCAGAGTTAAATGGTTCCTCTCTGAAACCCAAAAAGAGGAAATTTGCAATTTTACCTTATAAATTCTAACACAAAGGACAATTTTTATGATGGCCATGACTCAAAAGAGGCCAAGCCTTTTGCCTTTGTTAAAATAATGCATAGAAGTAAGTAACAAACCCCAGGAAATCTGCTTTGGGCATAGATCAAATCCAGACTATCTATGCTGACAGAGAAAGTTTGGAGTGTTTGAAAACAGCAAAGTTTAACAGAAACCATTTTGTGACTTTAACCATTGCTACAAGGCACTCTTTAAAATGCTACAGTACATTAAAATACATCAGCCTTAAGTTATTGCTGTATTAAATATCCCTAAGGTGTAAAAACAATAATCAAAACATTTAAAAATCACTGCCTGCTGCTTTACCTGGTCACTGCCAGCCACACAGGTTGGGTTCATGTCTATATCATTTTAACCTGATACATTTTGACTTTTTTTTTTTTTTTCCATCTGAATAGCCTGATTTTTTTTTTTTTTTCTATTATGTTTGCTTCTCATTGCCATTTCTGAGAAGGAACCATACAATTTCTGTGCTTTTCCAGGGAATTTAGTCAGAGGAAACACATCAGCTGGGAGCACAGCACAAAATTGCCAGTGAGATGATGGATATCCACAGACAAAGCTGAAAAGCAGATGGCTTTTATTTCTATTCCAACCTAACAGCAGAGAAAGCTCCAATTACAATATTCTAAAGTGCTAAGGTTATTCTCAATAAATGTGATCTCCACTTGGACAATTAGCCTGAAAAACAAACTAAGTCAGGCTCTTTTTAAAACTGAGCTCCTCTACTAATCAGACAACCCAACAAGATGGCAGCAATCTGAAATGTAGCCAGTGAAAATCAAAGGACACCCGGGCTCCACCAGCCCTGGGCTGGGCTGACACTTTGCTACAGCAGTTTGATGGTCACAGCACCCATATCAACAACACTCAAAAAGTTTCTCCAATATTCCCCAGAACACAAAGCTAATCCTGCCACCTTGAAAAGAAAAATGTTGTAGCATTTTAATTGAAAGGAATAAGAAGATATATGCTGACCACTCTCCACTTTTTTCCCCAAGAACTATCTATCAAGGAATCCTTAACTAAGAGTTGACCTCTTACATCCCATCTCTAACTAGGAAGACTATGGGCTCGACTCTTTTCTTAACAATTTCTTTCTCTGAAGAAGGATATAAAGTTTTCAAATAAGAAGTTTAAAAGGCTTTGAACAGCAATGACTACATGCCATGAAAAATAGAGGGGAAGATTACCAAAGTGCCCGTTTTGTATATAAAGGTCAGTTCTTCTGATATTTTCAGACCAAAAGACATTGTTTTACCCAAACAAATCCAAAAATTAATGGGGATTTCAAGGGAAAGGAATGTCTCTGCTCTGTGAAGTTAGCAGGGATCTTTAGTACTCACTTATTCCATCTTTCTTTCAGCAACTACTGAATTAGGGCACGCTGCTCCACAAAGAGCTCTGGAGGATGGACATGCCTCAGATATGGAAGGAATGTGGAGGTGCTGCCCACAAAGCCCCAGCAAGCAGCTGCAGAGCAATCTCAGACCAAGACTGCTACTTTGATATCCTCAATGGCACATTTAAAAAGAGACCAAAATTGGCCAAGAGCTCATTCCTGACAGCCTACAAAGTTCCCTCTCTCACAACACACAGCTCCTGGATGCCACAATGTAGATGCCAGTTTGGTACACCCCCACATTTTGGTGTTTCCCTTTCTGCATCTGTGTTTCCATTCCAGTGGCTGTGCTATGGGAGCTCTGTGCTGTTCAAAGAGTGACAAAAATTGGGGAAGAAAAATTAGTCTGCATCATAAAGCAGCTGAAAACTTGCCAAACTCCTTTTTGTCTCCAGCAGCCTGATGTTTATCAACCTGATCTCTTTGCCCACAGAGCAGAGAGCATTGGGATCCCATTGCTCACATCTGCTGGCTGATCCCTTGCTGCTCTCATTTCCCTGATTGTTTAGAGCCCTCACACTCTAAATTCAGCACGGTCAAACTCAGCTTGGTATAAATGGATCACTTCCCCATCACTCCCAGGACAACTGCAGGCAGCCAGGCAAATATCCCTTGTTCATAAAATGCCTCCAAAACCCTGAAGAGAGAGTGGCTGGAGGTGCTGTGGCTACAAACAATGAGGGATATTTCCCTACATGGTTACACACAGCACGAGCTGGAAATTATGTGTGCACAGTCAGACCCCTGCCCCAAGCTTCACAACTCTGCCTTCATTCACACACCCCTAACCCTGCAAGCTTTCAGGGTGAAACTTCCAATCCTGATGCACTTGGAGTCAAGCTCGACCTCACCAGATTCCTCCTGGGATAAATGTGGCCACACCTCTCTCCTGCAGCAGCAATGCCAGCAGCCTGTAAAGGCAGCAGAGATTCCCCTCAGCAGTGAGAGCAGGCGGTCACCCAGTGCTTCTTGCCATCCTGAGCAGAGGAAGACTCTTCTCATTCCCTTTCTAGCTCAGCACCAAACTAGGACAGGATTCTTTTCCTTTATATTTGCAGAAAACTGGCTTGAAAGCTGCAGAAGTTAAACTTGTATGGCATTTTGAACCTCCCTATCATTACTTAATACCTCCCATAAAAATTCCAGGTAGCAGTTTTGCCTTTATACCTGCAAATACAACATTCTTGAAGAAACCTGTGACCCTATTGGCTTTTATGCTTTGTTTTTCCCTCCAGAAGCTGATCATACTTGTCCCAGGATGAAATCAACAGCCAAGCAATTCCATTACAACGTACATATTCTTTGGTAGATACTCCTAAAGGAGGAAGCTGGTATTTTTACTCCTAAAGTCACACATAACTATTTAATCAGAAGCATCCAAATCACTTCAAATGAATAAATAAATATCACTGAGCTTGCTCTGCAGGAGCTCCATGTTTGAACAGGTGAGCTCCCAGAGCAGCTGGGCACTGACAGAGCTGGAAACTCTGGGCTCTGACATGGGATGAGTAATGGAACTGGGAAGCTCCTGTGAGTGATCCACCTATTAGTGCCACTTGATGGATGAAGTACTTTTCATATTAGAAATCTCTGAATTTTAACTACATTGCAATTACATTGCACACCATAATAACCATCAGCTCAAATTCAGCTACTGAGTGAGCAGTTATCACACCTTTCCCACACTTAAATAAGAGGTAATTGCAGTTACATCACCCTTACCACACAAGGGCTTTTTTGAGTAATTAATGACCTTGATTAAAGCGTGGCCATGCTGCCTAAATGAGGCATTTTGGTGACAGATGAAGACTAAGGAGTGTGTCACTAACCTGTGCCATGCAGGAATGCACATGCAAACCACTGGGCACTACAGAATGCTCACAAAGTACCACAGAGTACTCAACACTTTGACAACAATGAGGCTGAGGCAGAGCACACCAGACTTTCCAGTAATTCCAGATACAACATAAAATGTTGATAATTTCTCAAGTAATTAACAGAACCATTTCCGATATACTTTACCTTATGGTTCTGTGATTTTTTTTCTTAAGGAAGCTCCATGCAAATGAGATAAATAATTTTTGCCTACTCCCCCCTGCCCCCAGTTTCAATAAATGATACTGATGAGTTTAACCTTGTTAATGAATGAAATTAAACCTTTATGAATAATGAATGTCAATCAAAGTCACCTGGGCTGAGCAGTCTCAGTCCTAACCTCTCCCCAGGTCCTTGGCACAACCACACTCTGAGCCCACACACTCACAGTTCCACTCATTCCTTTCTTGGGCAAAGCTGCATTAATTCTGTACATAAATGCATCTCTGTCTGATTGATACAAAACCATTCAATATCTGGCTAATTTTAATCCCCCTAAGAAGACCAATAAAGAAAAGAACAAGCCCAATCAAGGATAGCAACAATTGAGATATCCATAGGTAAATAATGGATCATTTTAGCAGTACAAAAGCCTGCCTGGCTGACATGGGGATTTTGGGATACAAGGAAAGAGGTTGGCTTTTTCTGAGAGCAGCTGCTGCACAGCACTAGGGTATAAATAAAACAAGGAACCAATCCACTGATCTTTGCTCAGAGAATTCAGCTGCCCTCACACACAAAAGTGTCTTTCCCCATCAGGGCACAAAGACACTTCATGTGGCATCCCAGAGTGAACAGAGGAGGAGGCTCAGTTTGGTGGCATCCCTCAGGGGACAGTGGTGGGAACATGACATCCCTGGGAACAGGCACTCAGAGAGGCACCAGGCATTTCCCTTCTCCTCCAGACCCCTGGTACCTTATCCAACCTCCCCCAGCCCCGAGGCATACCCTAACCAGAAAGGGATTTTAGGCTCACAAGTCATAATTTATGAGCAGCGCTTCTCTTGGACATGTTGAGATAAATTCCACTTTGTAGTTCTGATTACACTGGATTTCCAGACAGGAGACAGAACACAAATACCCTTTGAAGCTGTAAAATTCCTGCTCCTGGTGTTTTACTGTTCATTTTGTTGAGATTGTGGAATCTCTACAGCTACCATGACTACATCTCTCTGATTTTCAAAAACATTTCAGCCTTTGGAAAACGTCACCCTTAATTTAAGTGCAGTGTCAGAACTGGCTCCTCTTTGGGAAAATGCAGCAGGCACACACACAGTTATCATCTTCCTTGAATTACCTTCAGAGGAAGTAGGATATGACCCTTTGAGAGAAGCCTTGTGATTGCAGCACCCAGATAATGTTACCGCTCTTCTTCATAAGTAGTGAAAAATCAATGAGCTTGACTAAATTAATTTACTTCAACCTCAGCTCCTGTCAATAGCAAACAAATTATTTGAGCTGGGGCTATGTCCAGTGAGCTATAGATACAGCCAATAACTCATCAGTAAATGCTGCCCCCAAAGTGAAGCTTAGGTGTCTAAATCACTGTCTCAAACTATGCATATTCTGGATGTAATGCAACATTTGGGTTGGTTTTCTGGATAGAACATCAATACACCTCCACTGCTGTCATTCCAGTTGTAACACAGGCTTCTCCCTAAGCACACCCAGGCCCCTGCTGGCTGTCCAAAACCCAGGGCTGCCTCCCCCTCTGGCAAGAACCTTGTCATTGGAATATGAAGGTAAAGTCCTGTATTCTTAGCCCAGCTCTCTCACTTGTCCCCTTTACAATGTGATGGCAAGAGGTGATTGATTTATGGTGCCTCTAAACCACACTTCTAGAAATGCAAAAAAAGAGAGAGAAAGCTTCGAGTCTCCCACTTCCTCAGTGTGTCCTTCAGGTCACTACACAGAGCAGCCAATGCTGTTCCCTGCTTTCAGGAAGTGAATCCAAGTGCCCCCAGCCAGGAGGACAAACGAGGTGTTCAGCAGTAGCAGCTCTGGGCTGTAACTCTCCAACAACGCTGAGCCAAGCTGGAGGTAGGTACTTCTACTAGGAGAGAGGTAAGGCTTCAGACATCCTCTTTCAGCTAATGAAAGAATGCTGCTATTTCCATGTTTCAGACACACCCCATGCCTTTGGATTTAAAGCACATTTATGAGTCTCCCACCAAAACCCAACTGTGCCAAGTCAGTAAACTTTGGTGCCAGCTTGGTGTTGTGACTGAGGCACCCCTTGGCTGATGAAACAGAAGAGGAGTTCACATCCCCCAGGACCCTGCATGGCTCTTGGACACAACAACCCAGCTCTGGGCTTGGAGCTCTGCTGTCAGCAGCTCATGGGACAGACACTCAGCCTCAGAGCAGATTTTGGGAACAACTAACGGGCAGAGGAAAATTCAGAAGTTTATCTTGCCCTTCAGTAAACTGGCACAAAGCCATGGAAATCAATGAAACAAAGCTCATTTACAGCCCCACAGGCTTGGACCTACTGTTTGCTGAATATTTGCAAGCTGCTAAGATATCACAAACTACGAGAATTCCTCTCCCTCCCCACAGCTGAGAGAGAAATCTCTCCATGCACACACCAATTTACAACACCAATAACACCTTCCAACAGGGTACATTTGTGCTGCTGCTTGGCAAGGAGCACCAATGCATGCAATGGATGATCCACTGCCTGTGCTGGAGGAACCAGAGTTCAATGGTATTGACTTCTGGGCAGCAATGATTTTGTCCAAGGTGTTTAAGGTTAGTCACATGTGTACGTGCCTTGCTGAACCCAAGCATCCATCATTTGAGTGCCTCAGGCTCCCAGATCACCTGATCTGTCCCTGCAAGCAAACCAGCCCCTGCACAGACCACCCAGTACTATTTCCTTCTCATCAAAGTGGTAGAAAAAGAAATGGGTTTGTTGGTTTGTTGCCATTTAATTATTAATATGAAGGAGCTCTTTTCCCTCAGTTCCCCAGCAAGTATTAGATTTTAGCAATGAGGAACTGCTTGAAAATACTGTGATGTAAAATACAAGTCTAGTAACCCAGACAAGCCAAAGTCATTGAGTTGGGGGGTTTGGCAAATTACACAGCTTATTTTCAGCTCCTCCTGTTCTAGTGACAAGAGAGCACAATGGAGGGCAGAGGGAAGAGGAGGAGAAACTGTATCCTTGTGTTTTCATCATGAGAAGGGAATCAAAGGACAGTGGTGGCACAGCCAGGCAGGGCAGGAGGAGTTCTGTCCATCTCTCCTGCAGTTGTGGATGTGGGAATCACTACCAAAGCACTGAACCCTTCTGTTTTCATCCTAACACCAGAACAGAAATTACTGCTTCAACATTAGCCAGATTCAAATGACATTAAATGTCACCGTCAGATGTTATTTTGCCCTTGCCAGAAATATGTCCAATTAACATAAAAATCAGACATTTAACATGCAGATGAATTAAATAATTAGCTAACTAATGCAAATATCATCTTGACACTATTAACCCTGCAGCAACTAGATCCTGGTTTGTACCACAAACTTCCAATCCACACTCTTCTCCTTCAGTCTGGAACTTTCTGACAATTTATATGTAGAGGTATTTAGCACAAATATCTGACCTGTTTTCCAAATGCCAACTCTGCCATGATTTTTCTGAAAACCAGCTCCTTTTCCTGGGGTCTGTAATCACCTCAGCAGCCATGACTGAGCATCTCCTGCAGCTCTACAGCCACGTAAATCACACCTGCAAATTCGTGATCCCATTGGAATCAGAGAATTTGCAAGGAAGAACCCAAGAAATTCAGCTGGAGCTGAAGAAGACAAGGGAGCTACCAAGAATAAGTTTTCCATTGAAAAATGGAAATTAGACCTTATTCCAAGAGCAGCTTCCTTTATCCTGCCAAGAGAAGCAGCTTCATTGCAAAATTAGGATGAGTCCCATCCCATTAAAAGGTGCCCTGGACACCCCTGGACATCTCTGTAATTGGGAGTGTTCAGGCCTTGTTTGCTGTGAACAAACCCCAGTAGATACTGGCCCCAGAAATTGCTGCCATTTGTTTGATAGGTTTGTGCTTGGGTTCTTGCTGCTGGCAGTCTCTCTCCTAAATAATTAAAGATGAAGAATGGTTTCTCTGTTGGCAATTCCTCTAAAAAATGGGATATTTGGAAGCATAGTCCTTGAAAGCGTGCTGGCCTTATTACTGGAGAAAAGATGACATTGGGCAGAGTCTGAAGCACTGTAAAATGCTCATCCTTGCTCTAATTTCTTTTAAAAAGATGCCACCTAAGAATTTTCCAAGTTACGTGGGGGCTGCAAGAATGAAACGAAAATTTGTTTAGGGAAACACAAATGTAGCCACAGAAATTAGTATAGGATGATGAATAAGTATTTAGAAATTGAACAGATCTCTTAGGAGTCTGGTTTTATCCTGAAGTGGAAAACCTGAATACTGTGCACTAAAGAGCATCCACATTTTGGTGGAATCTTGCCTGGATCCCTGTGCCAGTAATTCTCACTGTTAGGCAGGATCAAGTACGTTTATTGAATTTGTCTGCATTTGCTGTTCCCTTTGTTGAGGCCATTTTGGCTGTAAATTCTCACACAGAGTTTCTGCCACAAGCCCAATTAGTTGGAAATACTTAGGCAAGAGGGAAGCAGCTGCTGCCAATGGGAAAGCTCACTGAGTATAAGATACTTCCAAATCTTGCCCCAGCTTCCCTCCAAGAATCAACTTGAATTTTTCCCCTTACCTGTCCTGCACAAATCTTGGGGAACAGGGCAGGGAGCGACAACGGGGAAAAAACCTGGAGTGGATTCTGCACAGAAACCAGAATGGGGAAAAACGCAGACTGGAATCTGCCCGGGCACTGAACTGGGGGAGAATCCAGACGGGATCAGTTCTACAAGTTTAGCATGGATTATCAATAGATATCTAGAATGCCATTCCTTTAAAAGCTCTATCCAAATTTTGGCTTTGATTTTCATTTCATTTTGCAAACAGAATGGAAATTTTTTACCTTTGTGAGCCTCATCTTCCTGTCATTAATGCCAACAGAAAGAAATTAATTCCCATGGGAGCAGCATCTCAATTTCCTTTGCTAATATCATCACACATCTGGAAGTCTTTAATTTGCTGCAAGAGCAGAGCCACAGGTATTTCTCACTGAAGGCAACTGGAAACCTCCCTTTTGTTTCAATGGATTTTCCAAGCCCAGATTGCCCCATTAGTTTTGTAAGATGTGAGGAAAGAGAATTGTTTTTTGTTTTTTTTTTTTTTAAGAAAACCTTAATATCAGCAATGGGTTTAACACAAGCCAATCCACCTCCCCTTTATGTTGCTGGCTCCCTTCTCATCTGTAAAGGGCCTTGATTCCAAGTCTACACAATCCCAAAAATCCACCAAGAAGACAACACTTCCATTATTCTCTCATCTGCTGCATTTCCAATTTTATAAAGCCACAGGACTGTTATGGACATTCATGCTTAGATGTTTAGCAGCTCCAGATGTGAGGGGGCAGTTTATGACTTCTGGGAGTTGAACTGTAAGATCCCAACATGCCAAGGACCTTTTTCAACATCCCACCCCTCCCCTCAAGGTTTAGGATGAAAGACATCTCTTCACCCGCGATGTCCTTCCATCGGACAGCAGTGATGGAAATCAGCTCTTTGCTGTATCAGAGACTCACAAGGCCAAGTTCTCCTGCTAACAAAGCATCTCCATGGAAACAAGTGCTGCTCAACCCTCCAGCCTAAGGCAAGCAGGACTAGAGAAAATGACTGTAGTTCTGCTGTTCCTCATTTAGGAATAAAAACGGCCGTGGCTTCACAATATTGCTACTCCACGCACTGTTCTTGTGCCACAGACAAAAATTTCATCTTTGCTTTTGAGGAAGAGGTTGTGGAGACAGCTCTCACAGCCCAGCCCCCATCAATTTTGGGATTTTGTTGGGTTTTTTTTTTTTTTACCCCTAATTGTTGCCAGGCTGAGCTCAGCTGCTCCAGCCAGACTTCATGTTTGTTCCTGATGGTTCTGGCAGTTCAATGGCAGGCAAGGTCGAATATTAAACAAAATTAGCTGCTCCACACAGAAATTAATCCCAGCTATCTTCCATTTAGTGGAAGCCCCTTGCAATTAAAAAGCACTTGTGAATGAAGTGACTTGCAGCCAGGAATAAAAATGTCCCTGATTGTTGTTATCGAGGGACACATACTCATTCCAGTCCAGAGCTATGTGGACAGAATGTGAACAGCAGGAATGCAAAAACAAGTGACAAAGCAGATCAAAGGAAAGTTTTACCACGACTACAAAATAAAACCAAACCCAAACAAACAAAAAACCCAAACCCAACCAACACCAACTCAAACCTGCCATTTCATTTTAGAGCAAATGTTTGGAAAACAAAAGCAAAAGCCAAATGTCATTTGGTTAGGGGCAAGCAGGTCACTGCTAGTTGAGCCCAGTGTCCTTCACTTCATGGAAAATAGCATTCAACCTGTCTGTGATTTAAGGAACATTTGAAGATATTTCTAACAAGAGAAAACCAACCAACCTGCCCTCAAAAGCTTCAGGTTTCCATTTCAACACATCCTGGGATTGCATTGATAAAGTTTCTCCAGAAGAGCTGAAGGTTTGAGGGGTTTTCTTTTTTGGAGCCTCCTTGCAACCCACCTCAACTCCATGTTTTTGGCTGTAAACCACACTCCACTCAAGCACAGATTTACCTCTACCAGCATCTGGTAAGATCTGGGGGTTAAATTATGGCTTGACTTTGTTCAGGCATCTAAGCTGAAGTTGTGGTGAGCTCTTGGCATAATGTGTTTCTGTATTGTGTCCTGTACATGGCTGATTGATCCCCCCATGCTCACATTCATTAACTTCAGCTGAATGATTTTTATGAAGAATACTTGTATGTTGCTCAATCTGCTTCCTGTTTAGAGGAAAACAGCCACTCTTAAAAACATTTTTAATCAATTCATTTTTTCAGAAGTGATAGCTGCTGTTAAAAAAATAAAAATAAAGCTCCTTCTCTCTGTGGAAAGGCAGAAGGGGAGAGAGATTTACAATGAGATTTTGTAAGGATCAAAGGTAATTAAACCTGGAAATAGAAGGTTAAAAAAATTTGGTACCTCAGCAGGATATTTGATCAGAAGATCATATTTTGATCATATTTTTGTGTGTTTAACATCTAAGGCCAGGTATTGGTTTGCAGACCTCTGCAGAGCCCTAGTGAAATAAATGCAGCTGAATCCCAGATCCCAGCTGATGATAAAATCCATCACATCTGGAGCACTCCGAGGGAATATTAAGGTAGATAATGAGCAATATAGATCACTGGGATGGTGCTGCTGTAATCCAACAGCAGAGATCTTGTCCCTCCACATCCCTGGGAGCTGCTCGAGCTGGCGCTAAGCAGAGCTGTCACATCTCCCTGCCTGAGGTTTGTTAGTGTGGGGGGGAAAGGAAATAAAAAAAACAACCAAACACAAACACCAAACCCATTTTGATTTAAGGTTTAAACGTGCCAGCCTATCAGGCAGGCTTGACAGGTGATTAAATGTCTTGCTGTTCTGACTGGAGGCACAGGGGAAATGCTTTTCTTTCAGGACCATGAAAGAAAAGTGTACGTTGTGCTGTGCAGCCCTCAGGGAAACAGCTGGGAGAGGAAGGCATTACTCACAAGGGAACAGGATTATTTGGTTATGATCCCCAATGTGCCATAGGAGAGTAAAAGCTGGAAGCAGGACAGGTTTGAGAGAAAATATGGCATAGTACAGATCATAATGAGTGATATATAATTCATAATAACTGAAATAAATGCAGCATAAAATACTTCAAGCACTTGAAAAACTCTGTTCTGAGTAACTTTTGAAGGCAAGTGTGTGCATTTTGCTCCCAAAGTGGCTTTCTCCCCACCCCACACCCATGAGGTGCATGTACAGGGCAGCACAGGCCCTTCCAGCAACGCTCTAATTGCGGTTTCTGCCAGAGTGAGGGGTCCCCTTCCATGGAGAGAGGGAAAGGCAAATCCTGCAGCCCCAAGCTTGGAGGGGATTCATTACTGTGCAAAATGGCTGAGGAAGCAATTCTGCAAAATGGCTTTCACTCCCAATAGCACCTCATTAGCAGCACAAACTGTCATGATAAAGAATTCAAATGCACTCAAGCCAACCAACCCGCTTTAATGTGCCATGCATAGTCTCTTATGTTAAATAATATATTTTCTCCCACACAGCAGCAGAACATCTCACCTACTTCCAAGCTTTTATAAAAATCACAGTATTTGAGTAATTCCTATCATATCAAAGAACATTTTTAATATCAGCTGGAGGAAAGGGGTCACTCATTGCTGGCAGTTTCCACCATCAAAGTGGATATAATTTGATTCTACATAAACCATGCAGCGCAACTCTTCTGAGAATATAGATCTCCAAACATGACACAAAACATTCAGCAGAATCCACAGTAACACTCAAGCACCATTTTGAAGTGAATTACTTGAAGCCATGTACCAACTGCTATCTCTAAACCCACTAGTTTACACACACTTGTACTTTGAACACAATCCTCAGATCAATACTACTCACCCAAATAATTGTTTTTAAGCTCTTAAACAAGAAATTCCCTCCACTGCAAAGTGTGCTCCCAGCTAAAGATGGCAGAGAGGAGGTTTCAAGATTGTAGCTGCTCTTACTTGATGGGGAATGGGACCAAAGAAAACACCAGAGACCAACAAACATCCCAGCACAAAACACACTGAAATGCAGGAATATGATTCCCACCACAGAAGACCATTCTTAGCCCTCATTGTTAAATATTTAACTCCTCTGGTTTGGAGATTTCAGGGTTTTTTTATACAATAGATGGAAGTCTGTGTTTGTGCCACATGTAATTGGGTGCACTCTTGAAACCTGCAGGCTGCAGCCTCAGAGCCCAGGGATGGAAAACAATCCACAGCAAGCACTGGCAGGGTCAGGTTTGCTCTGCATGGTTACAGGAAGGTCTTTAGAGAGCCCAAGACTGTTCTCAGTAACAATGGCACGGTTCTGTGCGAGGCCCAAGACATCTGCTGCGTTTTGGGACATTTATTAAATCCCAAGGAGAGCTCAGCTTGGCAGGACTCTCTCATTTGTAAAGGAACTCGCTCTGCATGCACAATTCCAGCTCCTGGGCTAAGGGATACTGCAGCTCCTGTCAGCAGCACACTGCAGTCTGGCAGCTGGGGATCCTTGATTCTTCTCTTCCCCTCTTTGTTCTTGGAACCAGTCATAAAGGTGCAAAACGTTTCTGGGCTAAACAGATGAGTGGGGGTACAAGCATCATAAAGTCACCCCAGGACAGGATCCTAAAATTGATTGTCACACATGGAAAAACAAAGGCTACATCAGCCCACTGGAAAAGGGTAATGCCTGCTAGAAAATAAACCAGGCAAACAGCTGAAAACCGGAGCTAATGAATCTGTACTTGCCTTTCCCAGCTGCCACTGCATGTGGATCAAGCAGCTTGTGCAGCCAGGCTACAGAAGCAGATATTCCCTGAAATTCCAGAACAGCTGGCTTCAACAGCCTTGATGCAAGAATTCCTCTTGTGATTCACTCCTTCCATCGTCTGATAGTAATTTCTGAGGGGAAGCAGAACTATTGGCCTTCCATCAGAGAAAGCCAACATGGCAGCAATGGCTTCAGAAATAAAGATTCTGCAGATCACTTTTTTGCAAGTCCATGTCTTGAGTCACTGGTGTGATTGATGCTGAAGGGCCTGGCCTCCTGCAGCTCAGCATTTACCATGGGAGCTGAATTCCAGGGAGCAGAAAGGGTAATCCCAAGGATGCTGCCTTTTCATCACTGACTTGTTTTGGGCTGCACTACAACCCTCTCACGGGCTGGGCACAAAGCAGCTGCTCACAATGAACACAACTACAGCATCAGGCTGGTTAAGATTTTTCTAACCTGGGAAAGAATGTTAGCCAAAGTTTGGATTTTAAATGAACAAGAAAGGGAAAAGTACCAAAGAGGATAATAGACCAGAAATAATTTGTGAGGAAGAGCCTGGAGATGACCAAACTTCAGCTGCCAGATAAAGCTAAATCAGAGCACCATCAACAGCAGCTGAAAGCAGCAATTTTATCCTCCCTTCACACAGGCACATTCCCAAATGAAGTGCCAGAGGTAATTGCTGAGGGGGGTGCCCAACCCAAGCCCTGCAGAGCAGCATTTTACAGAGAGTGAAGCAATTCAAGCCCTCCAGGCGGGTGTGGGGGCAGCAGTGGAAATCAGGGTGAGCTGAGAACCCACTTTCCTTTTGGGAAAAGTTGGGCCTCACTGCCAGCAAATCAGGGGTATGAAAGCAAAGCCTCTTGTACACCTTAAATCCCTTGTGTAAGAAATGAGCAACACCAGAGCAGATTCTGACCCAGCACAAATTCAAGGACTTCATTAACTCAGTCCCAGAAAGACACTACTCATAACTGCACAAAAAGTTCTTTTTTGGGTGAAAAAAATTGTCTATATTAGCATCTCCTAAGTCCCAAATAACGTCTCATATTTCTAAGTATATAACTGATGCCTGGGATTTATTGTAAAAAGTAAAGGCCACTACTATAATGACTTCACTAAAAGTCATGAAATATTGTGGAAATGAAAAACTGCAGAGTTCTCTGGCACATTTGACTTGGGAATAGGCAATATATTTGCAAGTGAAATCAGTTTAAGGTATTATATAATTGGATGAATAATAAAAAAATGCTCATTAAAGCATCAAAGGATGCTGATATAGCAAAACGCTCTCCTCTGACCTTCAGTGCTTTGCATTGTCCATTTTGACTGTTTCTTGCCGCCTGCCAAACAGAATAAATCCAAACTTTGGAACTACTCTTCAGCAACCCCCACTTTCAGCCACTTCCACCATCCATTAAAAATGGTCTTTTATCCCTGTAAGGGGTGTCTATGCAGTGGTGGGTCCTTGTGAGCTCACCCTGCTTCAGTGCTGTAAGAGCTCAGCAAGACAAAAATGAAACCATTTTCTCAACCTTTTAATGATCAATAGTTAGATACGGGGCAATTAATCTTAAAACAATGTTCCAAATGTTTTTTTTTTCCCAGAATATCATGAGACTACCATGGAAAGCTGATCTCCAAGGAAATGAATCTCTGTGGTCAGAGTTATATGCATCCTTTAGACATGATTCTGTGAGATGACAATCCAAGTAAGCACATGTAACAGCTATTACTCTGTCAGTCATAATTTCAATCAGCAGGCGTCAAACATCATTAGCTGTGATAGCTTTGGGACTTGGAGAATTTTTTTAATGAAACACTGTTTTAATGGAATACTGCAAGGTGTATTTGTAATTATGTATCAGCTTGGCATTTGGCTTTTCCTCCAGGGAATACAAAAAGACAGTAGATGCGAAGAAAAATGTCAAAAAGGAAGCTCTACAATAACTTTCAAGAGAAAGGAAAGGATAGGAAAAAACCAGAACCACAGATCTTAAGCTACCAAAAGCTACTAGAATTATATTTTAACACCTCTGACTTTTGGGTTTTTTATGTCGTTTATTTTTTAAAAGAGAAGCAGCTTGGATTGCAAGTTCTGTAGCACAGGAGGAGGTTGAAGTGTTACTGATTAATAATACTGTGATAAGAGATTGTTTTTTAACAAAGAAATCTCAATCTATTATTAGAAAAACCCATTTCATAGGTTTGAAAACTCATATGGTACTTAGCCATGCACCAACCAATTTCCTTTTGTAGCATATTATTTTTGGTAGATGTCTTAAAATGGGCTTTTAATACAAAACCACATTAGCATTGGTTCTATACCAAAGCTTTAGCTGCTCCAACTTAGATCCCCACAAACCATTAAACACATGTTCTGTTCATTTAAACAATTTCACAAAAGCTATTATTAAGTTTCCAACTAGCAAAATGATTTTCATATTAAAAATGAATGCAAACAGAAGCCAGTAATGGTCCATTTCATAAGCAAAACATACAGAGGAAGAAAACATTAACAAGCTCTTGCATATTCTTCCTTGCTACTTACATTTAAACTTGATAAATGTTTTAGGAATATTTAATGCACATGGCAAAAATGCCATTAACACAATTCAAACCATCATTCCCAGCTGAGCTCGTTAACTGCAGCTGCCACCACCAAGTGCTTTTGCAGAGCAGAAGATACAAGCCATAGGTAGATGGAAATGGTTAATTTTTATTTTTTATAGTAAGATAAGCCCCTGCAAATTGTGTTTATGGTTACCATGCAGGAGAAAACCCTTCACAAGAGAACCAAGAACAGGAAGAACAGTTTGGAGCCACAGTGTTTCCATGCTCACTCAACTAAGCAAGAGAGACATTTTCTTACTCATGCAGCAAACACCTTCCCCTCAGTCCTCCATTACCAACATTTGGGGACAAAACCCCAAAAACAGTTCCCTCTTACATTAGGACCTTCTTCTTCAAGGGTATGGTATAAGAAAGCAAGTTTTTCATACACACTGCTCCTAATTTAAATATTTTAACAGATCAAACCTGATAGCAAAAAACAAACAAAAAGCCCCAATCCCAAAATCCCCACCAAACCCCATCACTTTCAAATACATAGAATATTAAATTAAACCTCACAAAGTATGACCACGTTCAGCTCTCAAATTCACAAAAAAACACAGATTACTCAAGTCCAAATAACAACTCCCTTTTCCCACCCAAACCAGGTCCCCACTTGAAGCTGCCTCAGCCCTCAGGCCCTTACCTGGTTCCTGCCCTTAGAGAGAAGCAGCTGCTGTGCTCAGCCATGAGGGATACAGAAGCAGGAGTACCCCACAGCCATGAGGGAATCCAGGGCCAGCAACACCCCACAGCCATGAGGGATTCAAGGACAGGAATACCCTCTTCCCCTCAGTCCCCCATTACCAACATTTGGGAAAAAAATCCCCAAAAATCCCCAAACAAACAGTGCCCACTTACATAAGGGCCTTCTCTTTCAGGGGTATTGCACAGGAAGGCAAGTTTTTGATATGTGTTGTTCCTAATTTAAATATTTTAACAAATCAAACCTGATAGGAAAAACAAAAAAAGAAAAACCCAATCACAAAACCCCCACCAAACCTCAGCACTTTCAAATGCAGAATATTAAACTTGATAAACCTCACAAAGCATGAACAAAGAAACCCCTCAAATTCATAAAACCCACAGATTTCTCCAATCCAAATAACAGCTCCCTTTTCCCACCCAAACCAGGTCCCCGCACGAAGCTGCCTCAGGGCCTTACCTGGTGCCCGCCCTCAGAGAGAAGCGGCCGCTCTCCTCAGCCATGAGGGATCCCCCACCACGAACACCCCACAGCCATGAGGGATCGAGACAGGAATACCCTCTACCCCTCAGTCCTCCATTATCAACATTTGGGGGAAAAAACCCCAGAAATCCCCAAACAGTCCCCCTCATAGAAAGAACTTGTTTTTCAGGGGTATTGGACAAGAAAGCAATTTTTTCATACACATAATTTCTAATTTAAATATTTTAACAGAACAAACCTGATAGCAAAAACAAAAAAAGAAAAACCCAAACAAAAACCCCACCAAACCCCAGCACTTTCAAATACACAGACTATTAAACTAAACCTCACAAAGCATGAACATACACAGCCCTCTAATTCACAAAAACCCACAGATTTCTCCAATCCAAATAACAGCTCCCTTTTCCCGCCCAAACCAGGTCCCCACACGAAGCTGCCTCAGGGCCTTGCCTGGTTCTTGCCCTCAGAGAGAAGCGGCCACTCTCCTCAGCCATGAGGGATCCCCCACCACGAACACCCCACAGCCATGAGGGATCGAGACAGGAATACCCTCTACCCCTCAGTCCTCCATTACCAACATTTGGGGGAAAAAACCCCAAAAATCCCGAAACAAACAATCCCCCTCATATAAGGAGCTTCTTTTTCAGGGGTATTGGACAAGAAAGGAAGTTTTTCATACACATTTTTCCTAAAGAAAATATTTTAACAGCTCAAACCTGATAGTAAAAACAAAAAAAGAAAAACCCCAACACAAAAACCACACCAAACCCCAGCACTTTCAAATACACAGAATATTAAATTAAAACTCACAAAGCATGAACATATGAAGCCCTCAAATTCACAAAACCCACAAATTTCTCCTGTCCAAATAACAGCTCCCTTTTCCCACCCACACCAGGTCCCCACACAAAGCTGCCTCAGGCCCTTACCTGGCTCCCGCCCTCATGGGGACACGGCCGCTGTCCTCAGCCATGAGGGATCCAGGGACAGGAACACCTCAGTCCTCCATTATCAACATTTGAGAAAAAACCCAAAAATCCACAAACAAACAATCCCCCCTTACATAAGGACATTCTTTTTCAGGGGCATTGCTCAGGAAGGCAAGTTTTTCATACGTGTTGTTCCTAATTTAAATATTTAAACAAATGAAACCGGATCACAAAAACAAAAAAGAAAAACCCCAACACAAAATCCCCACCAAACTCCAGCACTTTCAAATACACAGAATTTTAAACTAAGCTTCACAAAGCATGAGCACATTCAGCTCTCAAATTCACAAAAAACCACAAGTTTTTCCTGTCCAAATAACAGCTCCCTTTTCCTGCCCAAACCAGGTCCCCACACGAAGCTGCCTCAGTGCCTTACCTGGTCCTTGCCCTCAGAGAGAAGCGGCCACTCTCCTCAGCCATGAGGGATACAGAGGCAGGAGTATCCCACAGCCATGAAGGATCCAGGAACACTCTACAAAGGGAGCAGGAGAGCTGCCCTGCTCAGCTGCCAGACGGGGAATGCCACCCGGCCAGGGCAGGGAAGCAGTTCCAGCCGCGGGCAGTTCCCCCTCAGCGTTCCGGGGCTCCAGCACAGCTGCGGGCAGTTAATCGATTGCACGTGCTGCAATCAGCCCCTTGATGTTGTACACCTGTTCTTATCTGCAGTTCTGTAAAGTCTTTGCACCACCTCCATAAGTTGTGTTTAATTCAGAGTATGTAATTTGTTTCCTTTGACAATGAGGGAGATAATTTGTTTTCTATAGTATGATCCTTGTGCCAAATGCCAGAAGAGTTGCTTGCTTTACTCCTAGTTTTCACTTCGACTAAAATTAGTTCTAAAAAACTACCCAGTGCTGCATCCTTTTGACACAACACAGGTTTTTCAAGTGTTACTTGTCTTTCACATCAGTCCAGAAAGATTTTCTGAGTTCAGCAAATGGAGGACAAACCCCCTTGTCTGTAGGTGAGCCACAGGCTGATGGAGGGACCTGTGAAATCAGTGAGTCCTGAAAGAGGAGATGCCTCAAAGGCCCCTCTGTCCCCTTGGTCATACACTTAGGGCTGATCAGCCATTTAAATACTCCGGCAATGAATAAGAGGCAGCAACTGCCACATCTGAGAACTGTCATAGTGTAAGATGAGGCAACTAAGTGTAGGTTTATTAAATTCACATGTAGCCAACGCCACATGTGCCATAAGTTAGCCAGGTGTGTGTATGCGTGAGGGCTGTGTTCACTGCATTTTATGTTATTGTGTGCAGGCTTTGGTGGTTTCTCTTGCTGCAAACCCCATTGTCTGCATGGTTGCTTCCCTTTTATCCTTCAATACACCAGGCCCTTTCAGTGTACAGATAGTATTTCCCATCCTTACTTTGAAAATGCTTCACTGACCATCCTTAGACCTTGATCTACTCTCCTTAAGTAGGTAACAGTATTTTCAGTCCTCCAGTAGGGTCAGAAGAATGAAGCTTCACTTTAAAATCTTCACTGAGCCACCTTGGACTGGTTTTCTCTGCCCTCATTCATGTGGAGTCTTGTGGTCGCCGTATTTGCAGTGATTTAGGGGAAAACCCACATGAAGAAATTGCTCAGTGAAAGCAAAAATGGCAAGAGTTCTGGAAATATGATACCAAGTGTCATTACTGAAGGCTGTATTGCAGCATTTATAATTCTGTCTTGGGGAAAAGTCCACTCAGTGACTTACCCATAAAGGGGGATGGTAGAGGAAACATGAGAAGCTTCTGTACAAAGGTCTGGAAATATGTATTTGCACAGAACAAAAGGGAAATGAAAAATAGGCCTTAAAAGCCAAATGAGTTTAAAAAATCATTTTCCTGGCCCAGAATTTACTATGAATAGATCTTTTCAGACCTAAGCAGTGCTAAGAAAGTAAATGCTTCTCTGAAGCCAGGTTTCAGCTAAAAAAAGGTGTTCCTTTATTTCTCTTTCTCTCATTAGTACCAACGCCTTTCTGTTGGTTCTGCCTCTTTTCTTCTACACTAAGTTAAAAATATAGAAAAAGGAATGAAGCTGGACAAGTTTGATAGTTGGGCTCAATTCTTAAATTTGTAAAGAGGTTTCTTTTTATCAGGATGGCATCCACAAATTGAGAAAACAAACTAGAAATCTAACAAAAACCATATTTGTGGTTTTATGTGACAGATTGAAAGAGGCGTGAAAACAGCTTCTCTAATATCCCTTTCTTATGTCAACTCACTTGGAAAACAAAGAATCCTTACACTAAATAAAGCTCATGGAATGTATTCTGAAGTCATCTCCCTATATTTAAAACAGATTTCTTTCTCATGTCATGCTGAAGTGATGTCAAACATGATTTTGACTTGAACGAGATTAGAGAGCTGGCAGCAATTTCAGTTCTTGCTCTACCAAACTGGATTTACCTGGAATCAAAAAGTCTTGATGGTACAATCTGAGAACATCACTTTTGTAGCCCTGATGGTTATGGGCTAGAAAATACACAACAACAACAACAATAAAAATAATCAAATGAAAATAAGTTATTTCTTACCTGAAAACCTAGGATCAGTTTCTGTGAGGTAATCAAGGCTGAGCTGGAGAATTCTGCTCCAATTGGCTGTGTGGGATGTGTCACTTCTCCAAACACGTCTGTACACTTTGTATATCTTTTGTAACCTATCAATCACTGTGTTGTTTCTTGTTAACAGAGACCAATTTTTGTCAATATACTGCTAATCAATATGTTACAGGAGTTGACTGCAGCTGCAACAATCCCAAACATTTATTAATTCCATCAGAAGAAAGGCTGAATATAAAAGCTGTAAATTCACCCGAAACACCCACAGGCTTCTAGATTTCATCCAGTTTAATTTTGCATGCATGGGCTTTACCACAGAACTAAGGATTTATTCACTGGCTACTTGCTTTGAATGAATTACCAGCAAAAGTCCAATTCTGCTTAGAAAGTCAATGAAATTCACAGCCACGAAACTGATGCAGTGTTTTTAAACACTCCAAGTATTGCATTTGTTTATCAAACTTTATTGACAGGACCTCTGCACTCAAGCCCAGGGCTGAGATAATTGGGAAGGGTCTATGACAGGATGTTAATTCACTTCTGCAGAGAAGAGGGATCTGTGAGGGTCCCTCATTTTACAAATGCAACTACACGGTACCTGTCAGCAGAATTCCCAAGGGCCACAGCTCTGGAGTGGCTCAGGGCTGGATGTACTCTCCATGCTGCTTCCTCTTAGCTCTTCCTGATATTCTCTAGAGAGCTACTGAAAGAAAAAACAGCATTTCAAACACTTAACTGGACAACCCCAAAGTCTCAGACAGAGGTCTGTGAGCATGTCTGAGTCAAAGCCCACCTGCAGAGCTGTAAAGCACCACCTTTTAAAATTAAGGTGATTTTTCTCCTTCCTTGGAGCTGCTTAACATAGACAACATATAACTGTTTCTAAACACAGACAATTCTGTCCCTGAAGAGCTGTTCTGCCAGCTACAAGTTGGAAATCCAGCCCTGGAGCAAAACATGGAATCTTAAGTGCAAAGATGCCTGAGTGCCTCCTGTCTTTCAGGCAATATGTTCATGTGGGATTTAGAGGCTTTAGTGCACAGCTCCTTGAACTTACAAGTACAGCCACAAAAATCACCCAAGATGCTGCTTTTTGTGCCATCAAAGTGCTGCTGTTCCCTACACAAAATGATGGCAATGTTTTTGGCCTCATAAAAGCAGTGCATGGACACCACTCATTTCATGGATTCATTTAGAATAATTTAGGCTGAAAAAGACCCTTAGGATCATCAAGTCCAAGCAGTGCTTCCATCCTGTGCTGGAATTCAATGACAGGGTTTCTTTATGTTAGCTGCCAATATTTCAGTCTGGAGACAGAACTAGTGGGTCATTCTAATGCCAGGCCTTCACTGACAGAATGAAAATTATCTGGGCTAGGATTTGGGATTCATTCAGAATGTTTTGCCTGCCTGCCTGATCAACAGCCTTTTATGCTCTTAATATGATGAAATATTAGATGGAAAGCAGTAGATTTGAGTTAGCCGCTTACCATGATTCTGGTTCAGAAATACAAGGTGACTCACAATTTAAAACTTGACCAAATTGAAAACTTTTAAATTCCCAGCTGTTATTTAGCTTGCCTTCAATGCTTGTTCTGTCCTCTTCATCTTCCTTGATGAGAGGCATGGACTGTGATCAGATTGTCTTTCCCTGGGAATGGAGAGAGCATCTGATACATTCTGGCTCTGAACCCCACTGGATTTCCCTGAAATGCCATGCAGCAGCGACAGTTTCCTGGCTCTCTCTTTTTCATTGCAGTGTTTCCAACTGTCCATCCTGATATACACAATATTTTGTCTTTTCATACATGAATCTTTGCCAGGCTGCTGTGTTATCAACAAGGAAAGGTGATAAAGCCACCAAGCCTCTGCAGAAAGGGTCAGTGTGCCTTTGACTGAGAGATTTTGTTGGGAGAAATGGTTTAAACTGAGTTAAGGTAATTGGGCTGAGCACAGGGAAGGGGTGAAAGGGCTCCTCACATATAAGGCTCAACTCTGATTTTAATGCCAACCCCCAGAACTGTACCACCACTTAAAAAAGGTAACCTGTGTTTGGAAAAATAAAAAGCCTTTTAAAAGAGGCTGGGTAGACTGAACAGGAAGAAATAGATTAATAGATCTCCATGTGAGCATAATTGATTTTGGGCATGTACTCCACAAACCCTTCACCAATGATTTATCTTCATTTGGGGGGTATAACACTGAGTTCAATCAGGTCCTCAGAGAGACATCCATCAAATGCATCATCAGCAAAAAGAAGTACTGCCTTCTCTTCCTATTTTATCTTTCCTTTTGTTTTCATATGACTGAAACGAAACAGGAGATAATTTTTCTTCTAAAAATAAATAAATCACTGCTAGTTATTGAAGCAATTCTGGGACAAGTAACTAACCAGTATATATAACAATTGAATTTTCCTTGAGCCATGAATTTTCCCTTTTTCTGGGAGGCAACACATCAGCCAAGAAAGTTTGGAAAGACATGAGGCAAAAGCTGCAGTAAGAGGTTTCAATGGGCTTTGTAAAAGGTGGGGATAAAAAAGAGCTAGAGGGGAATCATCAGGAAGCTGCAGCCAGGATTAAAATTACCTTAAACATTCAAATAGGACAAAAGAGGATGGAATAAAAACATAACAGTCAGGCATGAAATGTAAAAAGTAAACACCATGCTATATTCCAATAACTGCCTTTTTGATTTATCTACTTTTCCTGCAGTTACTTAATTGTAAATTCTGAGGAAAAGCAATACAATTCTTTGAAATCACATTTAAGAAATGCACGGACAGCATCTGTTCCTGGGTGTGTAAGCTCATTGAAACAGGCACCTCATTTATCATATCCCATCCATTATTTTTTTGCAACATTAAAATAACACTGAACTCCATCAGGACAGAAAGCAAACAGCAATTTTGGGAACATTTCCCCCACTACTTCTCTTGCTTTTTATAATTTTTGGCTAATCAGGTGGGTGCAGGGGATGCCTGTGATAAACATAGAGCTCAGACATTTGCAGTTCTGTACCTTCTTCCTGATGATAATTCAGACACATGGAAAAGCTGATGTAGGAAGGCATCTTTGGTGATCCTGCAGTCCAAGCACCTCCCAGAGCACAGAACAGGTTAATTAGGACTGTGTCCAGTTGGACATAAAAAAAAAAAAAAAGCCCAACAACCAGAAAAACCCCTAGCAATCAACAATTGGAATTCCCTGAAAATCAATTGATATCCACTGCCTCTTGCTCTGACAAGATTTTGCATTCAAAGCAACACGGGGCAGCAAATAAAAAAATCATTTCACTTTTTCTCTCAGGTTCAGAAACCCAGGGCTGCAAGTAGAACTGTCAGTGAGCTCTGAAGTCACAGTGCCAGTCCCTATGCCTAATCTACAAAAATAATGAAATGTGATTAGTTACAATGAAATACAACCCCCAAGTAATTGAGACAGATTCAGATTTAATTCATCTTTTCAAAGGAGTTGGAAAACTTGATGGTGAAAAAGGTATTTTTTTTTTCATAGAAAGCTCCCAGCATGAGAAAGTCTTTTTTTTTTTTCTGTAAAAAATGACCTAAGCTGAAAAGAAATATGCTTCAACAATGGAAAACCTGATCCTGCATGAAAATGTAAGCAGTATAGGAATTAAATCAGTAAAATATCTTCAGCTTCTGGAAGACTGAGAATTGGGAATCATTCTCTGGTATTCTCCTGGAAAGCTTAAGAGCAGTGAAGGGCAAGGTGTTCCTGGAGTTCTGTTAAAGCATCTTAGACAAAATAACAGGGTTTAGGCAACTCTTCCTGCGTTATCTCTTAGATCTGAGAGGGTAAAGAGCTTATTGCTTCTGGCTCAAATGTGTGTGGAATAACTAAACAGTGTGGTACCAGGCACAGGGAAACAGCTGGGGATGGGAATTCCTCCTGCAGCCACTGGCTGTGTTTCTCTCTGGCTCTGAGGCAGATCTCCTGGCAGCTGGTATCAGTACTGCATGTTACATACACAGGGCATGGGTTTTGGTGCCACTGGGGCACTGCTCCCCTACGTGTTTGGGGGACCTAAAAGAAAAGGTCTCTTTCATCATTAAAATGAGTTATTTTGCAAAAAAAGCAGAAACCAATCTGATTTTTAAACCAGAAATACTCCCATTTGTGATCATCCAAGGAGTTTGTGGCAGAAACCATGTTCTATGACATCAATGGCCAAATGCTTTGCTCTGAGATTATCCATAGTGAATAATTGCCTTCAACCTTTAGTCTGCAATCTTTATGGACCAATACATTTCAAATTGACAATTTCAAAATGCCAAACACCACTGACAAAACCTGCAAATGATTAAGCTTAAAAACAATACAGATCAACTATTTCTCCAAGGCAGTTGCCATGAATTGATCACTGAACTGTCTTCTGTGTGTGCAGGGCCCTCAGCTACACATTGCCCTGTTGGTACTCTACAAAGACGTAGGGAAATGTAGTTTTATTCACTATACAAAATCTTCTATGAAAAATTATTCCCTGACTTCTATTTGATGAATATGTAAAATCTAAAAGTGCATTTTTTATGTTCTCCATCACTGAATACCACAATTCCCTTTGTGTTCAATGTGCTGATTTATTCCCGCTGACACCAATAATAGGTAATACAAAAGACACCACAGCATAATTAATTACCACAAGTGTTAATTAGATGTTACACATGGGAACAAGACAGATGGCAAGACAAACAGGAGTCAGACAGACAGGTATGGCTGAGTACCTCACACTGTCCTGGAAAGACGGATGATGCCTCTCTAGGTGTGTGGGCTGATAGGGAATGACCTTTGCTGATGGAGAAGACACGCTGTGGTAAGAAATATTAATGATGAGACAAGTACCAGAAACTTGAGGTACAGGAGAGATGTAAAACCAAAGGAACAAGCAAACATTTCCTCAGCTCCAATAATTGAAATAAATGGAACATCCCAGCTGAGGAAGTGGATGGCATCTGCTGTGAGTGACAATGATCCCATGCTGAAGGATGGCTGGGGGCTCCTCACAGCTGCTGCTCACTTTGCTTAATCGTCTCCTGGCAGGAAGAGTGATAACATGCCAAAGGCTTCTCATCCTTCTTTTTCCTCTCCTCTAATTGCTATTTTACTTTTCAAATAATTGACAGAGCTTAGTTATGCATTTTGAGTTAGCCCAGGAGAGATGTAGGAATGGGGAATACAACCCAAGCTCTTCCATCCCAGCTGCTGTAGGATCAAAAGATGGACTCTGTGCTCCTCCTCCTGGCCATCCCATTACCGTGACCTCAGTCCCCGGCAGTGAAAAGAGAGAGACAAGAAAGAGCAAAGGAAATATTTCCTTTGACCCCCTTGCAGAAAATACACCTCCTAAACCCAGAGTTTTAAAATGTCATTTTCACACAATCTGGGAAATGGAAATTCAAGTGAAGGGGTTGTCCCTTTCTAACAGGAAGGGATGTGTAGTAATGATATCCAGGTGTTGTCCAAGGGATCAGAACAAAGTGATCCCCAGTTTCTTTCCACAGGTGCCCTGTCCTTTGTCTATGCTCCTTCCCACCCCAAATATGCAGCATCAAGCCCACTGGGTTTGGCAACGGTGTTTACGTGTTTACGAGGAATCAGAGTCCTTGGCTTTCTGAGCCTCCCCTCATCTATTGCCTGAACTGCCATGTGCATTCCTGCATTTCAAATGGATACAAACAGGTTGTGTCAGGCAGCAGAGAGCACTGCCAGCTGCAAGAGCTTGTGATTTATTGGTTTTGTCCAATAAAGGCATCTTTATCCACTGGGTGCTGAAAGCCCAGGGCAGCCCAGGGATACTGGGCCCCAGCCTCAGCTCCCACTACAGCTCTGCACCCACCGAGGGGCAGGGACAGGCTTTGGTGTGACAGCAGTTTCAGGGACAAAAATATTTTGTGGTGGACTCACCTCCCAGCTAAGGCTGATGAGAGCGTGTCCCTGTCTGTCCCTCTGTGCTAAGTGATAGTTGATGGAACTCAGAATAAAAGCCCAATTCCTGCCCAGCTGGAGATGACAGCCAGCAGATCCTCACGCCAGGAGGTTCTTTTATCCCTCTTTAGTGTTTGCAGACAGACAGACAAAAGTGATCACAGCTTTTCCTTCACGCCAGGGGTGCTTCACTAAGCACATCTTTATGCCAAGCCTGGCATGTTGCTTCTGTGACTGTTTGGATGAGGCAGCATCTATTTGATAAAACCCTGAGCAGAGCCAGGCTCCCACTTGGAGCACAGTTCACCCACTCCTTTATCCTTACAAACACTGAGGCTTGGCAGGGCAACACACAATTAAACAGCAAACCCTGGCAGTTATCAGTAAATAAATGCTATTGTTCTTCAGAAGCTTTCTCCATATCCTAAAAAAGATCAGATTTTCCATGTTACATCCAATGATTTGCTCTCAGGGTTTTCTGTGCAATTGATTCCCACTGGGCCAGAAAGCAGCTAATCAGCTGAAGGCTCTGTGGTGGGTAACTTGACAGACAGTTAATAGCTTTAAAAATATTTTTTCTATGACCTGCCAAAGTTATTTAGGTTTTCTTCAAGGTTTGTAATACAGCTCTATGCTCTGATTTATTTATATCATTTTCCAGTATACCTTGAAAATTGAGGAAAATAGAAATAAATGGATAAAGCATGGAGTGCAAGGATGTGTTGGCTTCATCTTCACATAAGCACAGAAACAATGAGTCAAATGTAAAGAAATTGGAAAAACATCAGCTTAAGCATAATAAATTACTGCATTACTGAATAACAAGAACAAAAAATATATGTGCAGTTCAGAGAGAAATCTGGATTGTTCATGAATCTTATAAAAATATGTGACCATTATCAACTCCAAAATATTTTGAGATGACTGTTAACATGTAAGGTCTTACAAAAATCTTACATTCTGATTCTCTCTGATTTCATCTCTGAGTTTTGAGGGAAACCCCACCTCCCACCCAGCAGGAAAGCTGAGGAAACTTCAGATGGAAATCTCCAGCTGATATATTAGAGCTATAAAGCTCAGCACATAAATTGTTGCATGGACTCTTATACATTTAGTGCAGCAATCCTGGGATCTCTATGACAACAATCCCAACAGATGCTCTCTGAATCCTGCTGCTGCACAAGGCATTTACTGGGCTTCTAATGGGAAAACCATTATGCTGATTCCCACAGATTATTTTTGGAGTGAGAAATTACTTATTAAGATTTTTACTAAGAATATGGAGAGGGAATATATTGCACTGAAACACGTAAAATGATCTAAAATTTGAGATATCTGAGTACAGAAACAAATGCAGGAGTTCATGATGATGTCAGAGCTCTTCTGCCCCTTCCTTCTCTCCTATGGAAGGAATTAGGAATTGACTGGTTTGGGCCCAGATTAGCTCCAGGAAGCCCAGCCTGCAGTTCAAGCTGCATCATGGTCCAAATTAGAATTAAAAAAGAAATCCCCTCCTCTTCCACTGTGGCTGGGCTGCTCAGCAGCCATATCCCTGTTTGCCCATTTATTTATGATGAGATCAGTGGAGAGCTGCTCCAGTTTTGTTCCAAGAGGCTGAAAGCAGCCAGAGATGTCTGTCAGTCCCTTGGTCCCTCTGCCAGGGCTGTGGTCATGGGCCCTGCTAAAGACACAGGTAGAGTCCCATAAATGGCTCAACCCACAAAACCTCATTTTCTTTCTTTTATTTCTTCTGAAATAAGAATGGATTGAAAGCAGCCTCCTGTGTTTGCAGCAATGCCTGTTTCCATGGCACCCAGAGCAGCAGCTGATGGCCTTGTTATAACAAAAACTCTAATAAATTTCAACAGATTGCTGGGAATTGCTTTTTTTTCCCCCTAAACCCAGACAACCCTCCATTTCTGGAACTACCTCCCATATCATCCAAAACTCTATGGTGAAGTCAAACTCTTCATAGTGATGATAGTTTTAAAACAAGAAATAAAAATAGAACATGCATCCCTCAGAGAGAAGGAGAGAGAAGGAAAAAACTCTAAACCTTCTCAATTTCTCTCAGTTATCATGGACTTGACAGAGCTCTAAATATGTTTGTCTGATGAGTCCTACCTGTGCAGCATCTGTTCGCAGGAAAGCACCATGGACAGCTCTGAGACAGAACATCTCCCTTGAGCTGAGCTCCCAAAAAGCTGATAAGCTGCTGGTCTGCCCTGTGAATTTTTGAAAAGAGATTATTGAACATGGGCATTTTGCACTCAGATACACTTTTCATCACTCTGATTTTTCATTTCTGTAAAACCTCATGAATATGTAGCACTGTTTTTTACTTCTTTTTAGGGCCTTCCATCCCAGGTTGAGCAATTTTTAGATTTCTTTGGTTTCTAAGGTGTTGATCCTGAGGTCCTTTGATTTTATGTACAATTATAACTGATTGAACATTGAGGAGCATTTATGATACTGGGAAAAGCAATGGAAGAGAATTGGCTTTTCACCGTTGCAAAGGTAACTGAAAAAATCTGTACATTTTTCCTCATGCTTTGTTAATTATCTTGGTGACAGCCTGTATTACACTGGCCTGGGAAGAAAATCAGATTTCAAAACCGAGGAAAAAAACAAAAGCAGTATTCAAATGGCTGTAAGGAAAGGAAAGCAGAGGAAGCAATTCCAACACTGCATTTGAGAATTCAGTATTCTGGAAGGTTCTGTGTAAATTCAGAGTAGCTGTTTGCCAGACATGTCCTCAATGTTGAACCTTACCAAGTTCTTATGTTAAAGGGCATCAATGATGAGCATTTCTCCATGTCCTGTTCTCAGTTCAGTGCCTGTTACTGCATCTGCTCTGCTCTCTACCCCAGCACCTCAGATGCTAACCCAAGACTTAAAATATGTCTTTCCCCCAAAAAAACTGCAATTCAGTAAATGAATGATACAAATAATAGATCCTGCAGAACCATAGAACTGCATTTTCCTAAACATGTTTTCTTGGCACACTGTGAAAAATACAACTGAAAAGCTTCATCTGAGCTTCAAAGAGAAGCCACATTTAGATATTAGCATTTCTTTGTGTCAAAAGTGACTGTCCTACATGTAATTACAGAGAAAAATATCCAGAAATAAAATCATACAAGCTTAACCAAACATTACCTCAAAGGAAATGATCTTTGGGAGCCACAGGAAGGAAAATATGGATAGGGAATAAAGTGAGACTGCTGTTCTTTAGGAACTGTAACTTAATCACTACAGTTACTGACAGACCATTTCACTATGAGAAATAACATACATTCAAACCACAGAAGAGTTTCTCAGTGTTTTGGGAGACACTGCAGTAACACATCTAAATTACCACTAAGAGGTCAGAACTGCACTCTGGCACCCCAGGCTCTGCCATATGGTTTGCATCCTCCCTTCTTGAGGAGTTGCACACATGTTCTGCACAGGCACAGGGAGTGTGTTCAAAGAAAACACAGCCCCAGCAAATCCCCATTTCATCCACAAAGGGCTTAATAAAATGACTGAAATTACCTCAGTTTAGCACATCATTATAAATCATTTTGCAGCCCTAATAGTCTCAGGGTCAGACACTAAAAGGACAATAAAACTGCTTAAGAAGTGTTCTCTCCACTTAAGAAGCACGATGGAATTCACCAAATTTACTTCAGCTTCTGCAGACTCGCCAGGAACGTTAATAAACTGCAGTGGTTGAGGAGCCTATTAATTTTGGACAGTGTGATTTATATTCTGAAACTCTTTAGAAAGTTGCCCAGACAAAACTCCTCACTGACTGATTTTGTGCACTGTTCCCAGCACCTCAGTAGTTTTCCTTCCATTCCCCACCCTGGAATGGGCTTTTCCCCTGGAGATAGATGAGAAGCCCCCTGCATCCCCTGACACACTCAGCTGTGTGCTGCCTGCTGGAGGGGTCCAAGCAAACATGCCAGGGACAGAGCACATTTCTCCAAATGTATGGAAAACATGGCCAAGCAGCTTCCTGCAAGGCTTTTCTGCTTGGATAATCCCAGACAGACTCCTTGAGGTGTGAGCATCCCCATCCTGCCTTCAAGTCATGTAGAAACTGCCCCCCTGCTGACTGAGCTCCACCTTATGGATTTCTATATTTCATCTTTCCTGTTTGTTTGACAGACTGAAGGATTGAAACAAGCAAGGGAATACTGTTTGGTTTGTTTTAAAATGCTGCAAAAACTTATTTTCCTGGCATGGCACATGACCCACCCTGCAGGGGGTGACACTGTGCTGCTGTCACTGGTTTTGCCATGACACTTTTACTACTGGCTGAGCAGGACAACATCCAATATCACATCTTCCTCTCAGTACAGCTCTTCCTCACCTCACTGAAATACCCCAGCCATCCTGTTGATCTGTGTTGGCTAAATGGCGAAAAGCTGCACTGCCTGTCCCCTCCATCAGGTTCCTCTGGTGCAATGGGGGCTGTAGATCAGACCAAAGCCATATCATTTGTCCTGAAATTATATACATTGAATTTTCAAAATGCATTCCAGCAGCAAAGTGTATTAAATACCACTGAGGGAATATTAAACAACTCCAGAAAGAATTGGCATTCTACCTAATTTCTTTGTGTCTCAGGCAGGTAAATTATTAGGAATTTGCTATCAGAGAGTAAAACATTTCAATCTTCCACAAGATAACAGTAATAAGATGTGACAACAACCATAATTTGTGCATTAGGATAGCTCAAAAGAGCTGTTTAAGGGTGTGACAGTGGCTCATTTGCCATGGCAGAGTGTGACATTTTGTAAACCTGTGACATGGCTCAGGCTGTGCTGTGCTGTGATTGCTACAAGCACAGCTTTCCTCCTTTTCTCTGTCTTGCTGGGGAAAGCAATTCCTCCACCTTCAGCTATAAACCAAAATAAACGAGAGGGAGAGATTATTTGTGTTTGATGTGTTCTGCTTCTCACCACTCTGTAATTTAATCCAATGGTGCTGCTCCACACAACTGATGTGATTTATTGGACTCTCTAGCAGCTAATGTTTTTATTTTGAAATTGTTATCTTATTGATTAGATTTTTCATATACTTCACATTTACTTGCTTCTATCTCCTTCAAAACACTTTCCACACTTCATTTTGTCCACAGTGCAGTTCTACCTACTTAAATATTGCAACACATAATTTTATACAACATAGAATGAATGCAAGGTTCATGGTCAATCTGAAAGATTAAAAGTAAGATTTAAATTCTCCTGGCTGACAGTGACTTCTGAAAAAGTTAATTATTCCTCTTTATCTCAGATTTACCCCTTAAAGCTGTCTGCTAAATCACAAGAGATCTGAAAGGATTTCACTCTTCACTCCTGGCCACAGAATGGCACAGCAGAATTTTAAAAGCTCCAATAGTGTGTGAAACGTGAAGAGTCATTGCTACTATTTACAAAGTACCAGGAACAAGTCCTGCTTTCAATTATTCCTGAAGATACTCCACTGAGTCTGATCCCCTATTGCCCTGCATAATATATACATTTAAATCTACACAAAGTGGGTTAGAAAGCACTCCTGGTCTGCTCTGCAAACATTTCAGCTTGAAGTGACACCGATAAAGAGCCACAAGAGAGACACTTGTTTCTAAAAAAGATGCTTTAGGCTAACAGAAAATATTATCAATAAACCTTCTGTGTATTTGAGGAGGGGAAAAATAAGCTGTATTTCTAACATGCCCTGTCAAGGCAGCTGGCTACAGTTCTCATTGGGTTTAATGGGATGTATTTGGCTTCTGCTGAAAACAGAGTGGAAATGGAACATCAGTTTCACAGAATATGTTATTAACATCTCTTATCTCAGAGATTATTATCTCATATAATATGATTTCTGGAGCAGTATTAGTCCTAGAAAATCCCAGAGACACGTAGCCTGTGGCTGGGAGAGGTTAAGCACAGTTGCATTGCCTACTCACAGAGAGAGCAGAGGAGAAGGTAAAACACCTCTCAGGTCCTCAGGGAGGTGCTGCCCTCAGCCCCTGGGCTCCCTGCAGAGCAGGCTCAGGCCTTGGGGGGCATGAGGAGAAGGACTGATCCTGAGAGCCACACCTGGCTCACACCAGGGTGGGCATCACTGGGGGGTCAGGGTGGGGAGAAGGGTCAGTGCTGGCTGAGGGTCCCCAGCGCTGGGCATGGGCTGCAGGGTGCTCTGAGGAGAGCCCAGTGCCCACAGCTGGTTCCAGTGGGCCTGTCCAGCTCCAGGGGCTGTGAGAGACACCAGAACTGAGCCCTTTGGGGTGCCTGACCTGTGGGAACCCTTCTACAGCACATGGTGTCGTGTCCTCATGAATGGTGTCAACTCTGACACACAAGGAAGAGCCTGCATTCTGTACAGGAGTGGGGGAAACTTCTGTGGGATGTGCTGGGAGAATATCTGCTGCTTGTACAAGTGGTAAAAAATACAGAGTTGAATTGGGGTCTGACAGCATTCTTGTAAGAGAACTTTGGAGGAGGAGGAGGAGGAGGTTTGTGTCAGTCTGTGACACGACCTTTGCAGCAGCTGAAGGGCTGATTAGCTCAGCAGCCCATCAGAGCCTCACCACCAGCACTGCCTCCCCCACATCCTTCCCCAGGGCTTTGCTGCTGGGGACTCCTGCGGTAACTCGTGGCTTTCCACGAGCCACTTGGGGTGACAGTCCAGGGTCCCTTTTCCTGTCTCTGCTGGTGCCCAGCAGAGCCCAGGGAGTCCCACACACCTTCCTAGGCACCTCCCTGCTCCTGAGGGGCTGCAGGTGAGGTCACCCAGCACTGCCTGGGCACTGGGAGGGACACCTGGGCACCTCCTGGAGCCACAAAGCTGCCTGGCAGGGGGAAAGGGGGAGAGGGATGGATGCAGAGGGCTCACATCAGTCATCTCCATGCCCCAACACCCCTGTGCATGGCAGAACAAGGGTTCTGGCACCTTGCACAGCATTACATGGGAACATCTCCACCAGGATGAAATGTTTCCATGTTATCTAAGTAGGTAGGACTTAATAAACAAGTTAGAGCAGTACAGGATCTTATAATGTAATCATGCTAGAACTAAAAAATTTTGTCAATCCTACAGGAAAAGAGGCAGCATTGGAAGTAAGTTGCATTCCCAGCACTGCCTGTTCCTTACTCCTCCTGCACAAAAACCAGGAACACCTTCTGCCAAGAGAAATGGAATCAAATATCTCCAGACATCTGTGAGCCTTGCAGTGGAGATTATTTTCCTAGAAATAAGACCATGGATTCCACAAAAAGTATTATGGCTTTTCATGTGATAGGATACCAACAACACAGCAATGAAATCATAAATACAGAGATGGGGGAGCTGCTTGCAATAGGGTGTTAAATGGATTCATTTGGCCTCTTGGTTTTTCTTTATTAATTCTTCATTAGCTGATTTGAACAAATACTACTTACTTGACCACTAATTCATGCAAAGATGTTTCTATCTATAGACCACTTGCAAATGATGCATTGCTACTGCTGCCTCACAGTGTAAACAATCACATAAATCATATATTATGAACTCTATTTCCCGATCAGAGACTCACTGGAAACAAAGATGAAGCACACAAGAAGTGTCACATCTCTCGTGACCAAGCTCCTGACCATGGGGCTCAGTGAGAATTCTCATCTCAGAGCATTTGTGCTCATGTATTCCCAGATTCCTGGTGCAAACATACTTTTGTATCAGTACAACTGGCTGGAACAATTCCCATTAACTTCCCAAATGAGGAGTTTTCGGAGCACCACTTTCAAATAATATTACCATTGCAAATATAATGTGAAGTTTGTGACTACAGAATAAATCCTGCTCTATTAAAATAATATACAAAACTGACAGGATATGAAACTGAGTTTCCATGAAAACAATTCCCTGTGGTCTCCTGTGCAGGTTCCTCAGCTCAGAGCTTGATTAGACACTGCTATTGAGAGCAACCAAGAGCTAAGAGCTCACCCAGGGAGGAGAGCAAGGAGTCCCATCCAATTTCACCCCAAATGATTTTTGTTTGCTCTTTGTTTATTTGTGTTGTTTTTTCCAACACTGCAAAACTCACATGACTTCCACACAAAACTGCCAGAAGGTTTTTCATCTATGAGACAGAAGCAGGAAAACTGAAACCAGTCAAAAGCCACAAAACTAAACCCCAAAGATTAAGTACAACCCAAAAAGGAACGGAACAGTCAACAAGCTGATCCTGTGCAGGTAGACTATTAGCAGATGGAATAATTTAAAAGCTGCTTCATGTTTTTTCCCCCAGAGCTTTTGCAATTGCAAGGAATACTTGTGAAATTCACCATCATCCATGGGAATTTTCCATGTCTGTCTCTGTGTGGGGCTGCAATGCTTTTGTCTCCTGCTGTATACAAATAAACACTCACTACAAAAGAGATGAGGGCAGCTTGTGAAAGAACAAGGAACACTCTCAGGCTTTTCACTGACACATTGTTCAGATCTGTTATGAAACAGACTTCAAGAATGAGGGGGGACTTTGGAACTGCAGCCTCCCTAAGCCCTGGCCCAGCCTTTGGAGCTAAGGCAGAACCTGGCAAACTGGGATGCCATAATTGCACTGCTGGGTGTAATTTATCCATCCTAATAACACACTCACACTGATGCCAGTCCCTGAGCAATAATCTCCAGACTCCACAGTCTCATATGCATAATTCAAGCCCATGATTAAGATGATTGGATATTTCCTGGGGGGAAATACGTAGATTTAGGTTCAGTACTGCTCATCTTTGGAACAGACAGAACTAGTTTCTACACATAGAAAAACACATAGTAAGTAACAAATTTCAGATTTTGGGGGGGGACTTATTCATATAGGTATGACAGTAAAGCATTTATACTGCAACTGATTAGGTTCTTCACCCACCAGTGAATGAATCCAATTTGAAATCTGATATAAAAGATTTTTACTCTTCCTCATCCTTTTCTATCTTTTAATGAGTATGGAAGTTTTCCACTCCTGCTAGAGTTTTGATCATCTATCCCTGTATTGCAGGGAAAATCTCTAACTTTTGCATTTTAATATATTTTTCATATTTTGAGTAAAGTTATTACCTATTTTCAACCATATTTATTCTTCATGTAAGTGCAGCCAGGATTTCTTTTAAAATGTCCAAGAATTAAATCAATTTGAGATCTGGCCTGCTAGGAAATTCTTTCAGGGTCTGATACAGAGAACATAGCAAACACTCCAACAAACTTGAAAATTCTTAAAAGGGGTATAACCAACAAAGGAAAAACTTGCTGGTTTAGACAGCAGAGGATAAAGAGACTGATGGAGAATTTCACCAACATGGTATGGTAGAAGTTATCAGCAGCCTTGCTGAGGGGAGCACAAAGTTAGGAGTCTTTCCTTTGCAAGAATAAGAAAGTGAAAATATCTTGTCTATCTGTGTTTGGACTCTGGTGGACAAGAGACATTTCCCTCTCACAGAGCCTATAAACCACAGAAAGTTCAATTTCACCACATGAAGAATTTTTAAACTATGGCAGATTCAGGCAAGAGCAGCAAATTTCTGAAGGATTTACTCATGGAAGTCAAAGTGATTTATTTGAATGACTGTAAGTGTCTTCTCAGACTTCTGGCTGAACCTTCAGACATTCTTTGATCTCCAGGGGAAGACAGAAGATGGCAGGGATCTGCATGAGCTGGGGGCTGAAGCAGTGCTGGAGCTTGGGGGATGTCACCCACACACTGCATTCCTGGCAGAGCCCCTGTCCCCTCTGTGGGGTCTGGGAGAGCTGGAACACAAATCTCTGCCTTCCAAACTCCACCTGGCAAACTCTGCCTTCCAAACTCCACCTGGCATTGCTGACTCTCCACCTGTCCCCTTGGACTGAGGGTTTTGTGTTCAGCTGTTGGTTTTACTTCCACACTGAACCAAATCCCCACAGCACAGAGGTTTGTCCCTCTGCCCCAAGCCATGCTTCACAACTCTGCATCATTCTGAGTCAGTAAAAGCAGCAATTCACTTGAGACTTCCACAGGCATCACCCTGACCCAAAGCAATCCCTCCAAAATTCTGTGAGCATTTGCAGCATCCTCATTATTCAGCATTTTTGAGCTGCTAAATCTGGGAACAGCTGTGGATAGATGCTTGGAGGATTAGGCTGTACTTTGCTAATAAGACCTGACTGCAGCATCTCAGGAAACAGTGAAAGTCATTCTATAAATAGTGAAGGTTTCTGTTACAAAATGCTTTTACATATATTAAATCAGGATGTCATAATTAAAGTAACCATTTCAGAGGGATGGATAATAAAGAAAAAGTCATTAATAATCTCTTACCTCGTGTGCCTCTGGGAAAAGAATCTGATTGAGTCAAGCTAAAAATGCTCTGCAATTGAAACAAAATAGTTATATTTTCATTGGTTTAAAATAAATTACTGGTAGAGAAAATGATAAGGAAAACATACAAGTCTATTAGCAATACACACTGCTATAGCTCTTCTAAGGTTTTTCTAAGCATATCACAGTGTTTTCATAATCACAATCAAAATAGCTGGTTAAGTGAGTGATGCAATTTAAATTACAGAATTAAAATGTTTCAACCATTTTCCTGCAGATTTGGAACGGCTCCTTAAAGCATCTGAAGTGCCAGTGGAGTGCCAGGATTCTCTCCAGTTAGTGATTGTCTGCTGTTTGCAATCAGCCTCCACTTTGTCACTCTGCTCCCAATAAAATATTAATGCAATCAGATGAAATTATCCCCTCCCAGCCCCACGTGGGCTTTGGAGTCAGTGTTGGGTTTGCTGCTGCTCAGAGTGGGTTCATGGGGCTCCAAGGAAGCAAGAGATGACAATTAAAAATGACACTTGATGCAGCATTTTAAAATACATCATGGCATTATAAAGTACAGAGTCACTCTGTCCTGGGACACAATTCCTGAGGTCCCAGGGGCTTCCAGGGGATGGGGAATAGTTAAGATCCCCACCACACTGTTGCTTTTGTCCAAGCAGGACTTCAATTGACAGCAACAAAGCTGGAAACCATGAACATCAGAAACTGTAAAGAAATTAAGTTACCTTAACAGCACAGTGCTGTAATTAGTCACAATTAGTGGAGCTATAAATTGTAAGTGATTAAAAATGAGGCTTGGATAAAGATGGTGAATTTGACTAAAAATGTTTCTGTTAGAAAGATTTGACCTTCTTACCCATTAAATCTGAACATTAATCTAGAGATGAAAATCAAGTTACAATTGAACAGAGACAATTACATTTCAATTCTGGTTGACAGTAAGCTCAGGTTTCAAAACTAATACAGTTATTTTGTGACCTCAGGCACCTCATCTAAAGCCCTTTCCATCTCTAAATGAAGATAATACTTCCCTGCCTTTGTGAAGAGCTTTGAAACCTTGGCTGAATTGTTATTATTTATGTGTACAGCCCTGAAAGCATAACTCAACAGGATGGCTGTGTTTGCACATCTGAGCCTGGAGTATTGTGAGCAAAATATTTACTCTCTCTGCACCCAAATAAATTTTGCTGGAAATATTGCAGCAGATGACTACTAACACTTTGCTTGCCTGTTTGTTTTTCTAAAAGAATCCTAAATAAAGCTCTGGATCCTTCCAAAATGTATGTACTTGACTTCTGTCACAGAAATCAATTCACTGAAATCCATGGGACTGATCACATGCCTCTGCTCAGGCTTAAGTGCACAGCAGCAGCACAATCACAACTTAAGGGAGCACCAAATATCAAATCCACTTTTAATCCATGCAAAGTCACCCTACACCAATCCCACTCCGATGCCTTTGTCCTCATGTGTCCCAGTTTGTCACACTCCCACAAGTCTTTGCATCAACATCTGATTAACTTCATTGACAGATGAAATACATGAGTTTTTCATTCACTACAGATTCTGGCTGTCCCCTAAAGAATTGCCTGATCTCATCCTCTGGGGTTTAAAGAGTTCAATAATAAGAAAAGGAATTAGGTGTTGAGTATTGGCAGGGTTAGATAGATACAAATGAATAGTGATGACACCAGTAATTAAAGAGAGAGAAAAAGAAAGACTGGCAAAAAGAAAAGAAAAAATAAGGATTGGAAATGTATAAGCATGATGAAAGAACTCTCTAAGAAGTTATTAAATTATTTCCCCTCAGCTTGGGAGCATTGCCCTGTTTCACCCTCCATGGGTGAGGGAAGGTGATTCAGCAGTGGAGCACAGGGCAGGAGAGCACATCCAGGCATCCCTGGGCAGTGTGACAGTGTGACAATGTGACATGGCATTTGTGGAGCTGCACAAACACCCTGAGAGCCTCTCAGTGAGGCACATCCCAGTGAGGGAAGGAAGTCCCTCAGCACTTCCTTTAGTGCTGGAGATGGTGTGAGCAACAGCTTCAGAAATCTGAGGGATGAACTGTGGCAAGATGAAACATGGGGGTTCTTTTCCTTTGGGATTTTCTGCTTGCACAGTCCAGGCACTGCTTCCCACCCAACTGCAGCCATGGCTCACACAAAATCACCATTCCAAGGGCCCTGCCAGGTAAACTGACTCAGCAGGTACCAGAGAGCCAGAATTGTAAAATGTTCTAATTCTGAAGCCCCTGACTCCCCTTACACTCAGCCCTAGTGCTGGAGTCCAGAAACACCTTTCTGGCTTGGTGTTCACCAATACCTGCCTGAAGCTCCTGCAGGCTGACTTGTGTTGCAAAGGTTTGTGGTGACACTTGTCCATTATCAGTTTTCAAATTTAGGAAAGATTTTCCTGTCTCCTAAACTGCCTGTGCCACTCTGAAAACAAGCATGAGAAGGTGTGCCTGCAACATATCCTGTGAGACCACTCTTTGCTTGCTGTGGCAATGAGGGGTGGCACACAAATATCAGCCATCTCTGGGAGTAAGGCATTTCTCTCACCTCCTGAGAAGGGGATGGAATATCCCCTCCTTTAGTGAAAGTGATTTTTCTTTCATATTCTTAAGCCCTCTAGGTTGTGTTTTGTAGCCAGCAGCCAAAAAAAGCTCCAAAAGGAGCTTTCAGAAGTCAGTTAAAAGCCCACGTGTACCTGAAGGTCACGCACGCGGTCAGCAGGAGCAGCTGCACTTCTGCATTGCAGCTGAAATCAAGATTTTATGCCTCAGGTTCCCTCTGCAAGCCCCCAGGGAGAACATTGCTCACAGAGATGCAAAATTAAAAGTACAAGTACAATGGATTTCTTGCTCATTGGGTATGAAGGCAACAAACAACATGACTGCACTTGCATACAATAAATAGAAATGTTTTCATTTAACAATGACTCTGCTGTTACCAAGAACACCTTCAAAGCTTTCAAAATATATTTGCAAGATTTCCTCTTTTGCACTGCTATAAGCAAAAAGCAATGCAGAGCAAGTCAGGAACTGGCTGGAGCTCAGAATGGAGCCAACATCATCTCTGGCAAAACCCGCTATCACTTACAAGGAGTGAATGACACACAGGCAAAATTAAAAGTATTACCTAGGAAGAAAAGACCCAAAAAGTTGCCCAGGGCTACAGAAAAAGCCATGACTGTGTCAAAACAACAAGTCTGAAGTGAAATAAAATCACGCAATGAAAGCCCAACTCGAAAAATTGAATTTTTCAGTTTCTTAAACTTTTCTGAAAGCCTGAGGAAAGCTGAGAGTGAAAGAGGGATGTGACACACCTCCAGCTTCCAGTCTGAACTACCTGCACTGTATCTCCTGCTGAACTGGCCACATTTATCTAAAACTGGGGTTCTAAGCTCATGACAAAGATCATTTGGAAGACCATCAATCACGTTCCAGAGGGCTATACTAAAGTATAAATATACTTAAAGATGTATATAGCTCAATATTGGGGTATTTCTTGGTTGTGTTTTTTTCATGTGTGTGCCAATATGTGAGGGAATACATGGTCTTACTTCAGAAGTATTCAAATATTTTCAGAGCCATGATAGAATGTCGTATATGGCTTCTAATTTTGTTTATATGTGTTGCTATCTTATAGCAACACATAAAAAACAACATTCAAAGCTGGGTAGCTGTGGCCAGATTCCAGTTTTTCATCAGTTAAATGAAAGAATGCAAACTTTGCCTTTTCTTTTCCTGATGTTGCTTGTTCAATAGGAAATAAGTTGAGAAGAGGTAGGGAAAATGGGTACAGAACAACACTCTTCCTCACAGGAAAAAAAATATTGCTGAATATGCAAGTTGAATTGCATGACTCCAATCATTTGATACCTAAATCTCATCCATTTTCATCTGTAGAGTGATTTAATTGAAGAACAGATGCCCTGGGATCATTCCCAGGCTTTCCAAATATGTCTCTGGGTCACAGCAAAGAGCACTTAAGCAGGTAAAATGCCAATTACAGGGGCTGCCATCAGGCAGAGCATTGACAGCCTCATTCCAGCAGCCTGTTGAGATGCCCAAAGCTCAAAGTTTAGCTTGTGGCAGTAAGAACATTCCAGTCCAGGACAAGCAATGCTGGGGAGCCTGAGGGAGCTGTAGGGAAACAACCTGATTCTTCTCTTTCTAGGCATTTTAAGCTCTGGCACTTCCCGGCTAGGTCTGTGCACTGTGCACCATGAGAAGCAGAAATATTTGACTTTTGGGTATTTAGCAGCGAGCTAGATGGAATACTTGTGCTCTGGGTAAGGCAGACATTCGCTCACAGTTGCTGAGCACATTACTGTACTTTCCACTTGTGCAGCAGGTGAATTACCTGTGAAATCAGCTCTGACCAGCTCCCTGCAGCCAAGAAAGAATGTCACAGTAAGTGATGTGCAGATGTTGTTTTCTCACCCAAAGATCTACTGTCCCTCATACTCTGTCTCCCTTCTCACACATGGTTTTTTTTACTGTATTTCCCCCAAAATCTTTCTTTTCCCCCAGTTATCCCTACCTCTATCCTTTACTCTTCACAGGTTATTTGAAAACCTATTCCTAGTTTAAACAGGATAACAGTTACCCAGGGTGCATCTTACCTGAGTACAATCCATGTGTTCCCATTTACTCATAGATTCCAACTACTCTCCTGCAGGAAGTAAAGAAAATACCTCACACATCTAACATTGAGGAGCTCCTTTGGCTGGTTCAGTCCATTGACTGCTCTCAATAACATTACTGTTAGTCTTTACTTATAATTAATCTCAAATAATATTAAATTACATTGTCACAGGCACATTTTATGAAAAATCCTTTCCTTAGGATTTTTTCTCCTAAGAAGCTGAGAGGCCTCAGGAACAAAATGTAACCAATGGTTATCTGCTGCTGTGGAATGCAACAGGTGCATCTGGGATTGGTCTCATGTGGTTGTTTCTAATTAATGGTCAATCACAGTCCAACTGACTCGGAGTCTCTGTCCAAGACACAAGCCTTTGTTATCATTCTTCTTCTTCTATTCTTAGCTAGCCTTCTGATGAAATCCTTTCTTCTATTCTTTTGGTATAGTTTTAATATAATATATATCATAAAATAATAAATCAAGCCTTCTGAAACATGGAGTCAGATCCTCATCCTAAAACCCCTGTGAACACGGTCACATTACATCACTAGAGAAATGACTTCTTAAATAATAGCTCTATGAAAGCTCCCACTTCATCCCTAAAATGCAGGGAGTTAGGAACATTAAAGAACGAAAATTAGGATAAAAGAAAAACAGAAACCTGCAAATTGTCAGGAAAAAAAGAAAAAAGGCTGGCATGTGGCACATGTAAAAACTTTTTAAGGTTTACAATATAGTGAAAGAGATTTCTGGAATACTTCAAGATGTAGCAATGTTATTTGACATGAATGGAAGTGACAGATTGTGTTACTGTCTCTGAAATCACACTTTGTCTAAGGAGTGGTGCAGTTTGTGTTCAAAGAGCTCTGTGATCCCCTCCCTCCCCATGTGGCTCTGTGCAGGCCCTCAGAGGCAGGGTGGTTTCTGTGAAGCCTCTGACTGCAGCAGAGCACTGGAGTTGAGCTGAAGCTGTGCAGTTGTGCTTCAGACCCTCTCAGCACCCAGTTCAGAGTGAAACTGCTGTCAGGGCAGCCCCCTCTGTGAAGCTGCACAGGAGAAGGCAAACTCAGACTTAGCAAAGACCATTTCTGCAGAAGATTGCTTTATGTTCCAGCAGCATCAGGATTCCCAGGGGATAGCACAGTGGGGCCATATGTTCAGCTATAGAGGCATATGTTGGATACTTTCTGGACATAAAGTCAGATTCCCTCAGCTGTGCCTCAGGAGAAGAGTTGCAATGGCCCAAGAAACATATCCTGAAGTGCACTGAAGTTACTCATTTATCACATCTTTCTCCTGCACCAAAATCACAAACAGCAGTGAATGAAAAGAAACCCTGTCTCTAGAAACTGATTTTGAGCCATGGGTTCATCACCTCTGCAGGTAAGGAGATGCTGTGTTCAGGCTGTGGATGGAGTCTCCAGGGGGATTCCACAAATTATTAATGGGGGAAGGAAGACAGAGAGCTCAGTCACACTCAGAAATTCTCAGACTGGCACCAGGTATTTGTGTGGTCAAAAAGAAAACAAAATGAAGCAAACCAAAAGCAATAAAATAACCAAGAAGGCAACTCCCCTTCTTCAACACAGTGTCAGTGTTTTACCACCACATCAAACCTGACCCTGTTTTCCCGCCCTGCTGTCCCCAGCTATTCCATTGCACACGAATAACAATCCACCCAGGGTGCTGGAAATGGCTGCACACAGCTGGAAAATCACTTTTTCTAGCATATTCTTTGTCAATTTTTGCCCCTAATACATATTTGACCTGCTGGTCAGACTCCCCACTGGCCCAGCCTCATCAGGATGAGAGAAAGGAGAGCACTGTCAGTCAAGGGCTCCTCTGGCTTGCTCCCTCTGAGTGTTTATTGATGGAATCACTAAATCTGTCCACAAGTACCTTTTCCCAAGAAATAACTGCCTGCTTGTGGTGCTCAAATAAATACCTTTTATTGCCCGTGTGCAAGTCCTGGTTTTATGGACAATCAGGGGGATTGAGGAGTAATTACAGCACCCATGGCACATGCTTTGAAAAAGCAAAGCCTCCCAAAATAAAACCAAGCCAAGAAGAGCTGCTGTGCTCAGGACTTTGCAGTTTCCATCCCAGAAATCCACCACCCCAGCTGTCTGCACACTGTATGGAAGTACAAAGCATGGGAATCCCACAGATTGGCTGCTGATAATTCCTAGTCTGGATTTGAGGTTTAGATCAGTTTAGCAAAACCACCAGCACATTAGAGTGCACGAAAGTAAGGGCTAAGACTTGAATGGCTCTGTGCAAATAGACTTGAACAGGATGGTTATTGCAAACCAATAATTTCTCCCTGCATACACACAAATCTAGTTTTCTATGTTGGATTTAAGTGAAAAAGGTTGTCATATAATCTTTACAACAGGGCTCTATGGAATGACATGTTTACCAACACGGCCACGCTGTTAAACTCTGCTCCCCTGAATGCAAAGTGAATTTGCACTTTTTACCATTTTACCATTAAATTCAGAGTGACCCTTATTTCATATTTGGCTCATTTTTCATCCTTAGAGAATCTGGAGCTCACCAACAAAAGTTCTGATTTTACACCTCTCCATTCAGTGCCAGTTCATTTTATGTCTATAGAAAACTGATCAAAGTCAGGTCATTAATTGTTTTTTCACAAAGCAATGAAAACCTCATTAATTTTGAAATGGAGCCTGCACTATGAATGTTCTTGTGGTTTACACTAAAGATTGATCTGGTATCTATTTATTAGTGCAGTTCTATGTACTTTAACTAATGGCTCTTTAGGTCTTCAGACTAATGGCTTCTTCATATGTTTCTGTGCAGAAGTATTTGCCACTAACTTCAGAGAAAATTGGGTTCATGAAATAAATGTTTATCACACTCAAAGAGAAAAGTCAATGAGGAAAAAAACCTGGCATAATTTAAAGGGCTCCACTAACATGGAAATACATGCTTTATACAAATAGGTAAATAGATATTATTTCAGAAAAAAAGACTAATTTCTAACATTTTTGGCTGTTTTACAGATCTTTTAAATATTTTGTGTCACACCCCCATTTATCTTTTATTTTTATTTCCAGATAATCTGATATCAGTAAAAGCAGTTGTTTCACCCTCATCCTCCCTGGCTGCCCAAGTGGGCAGATGGGAAAAGTGGCAATATTTGCTACATGCAGACATGAGGCCCTGAAAATATCAGCTAAAATACCTTGGTTCACTTAACCAGAATGGTGGAGTTGATTTCTGATGAATTGCAGTCAAGGGAATTTTATCCAAGTGATGATGGATCACTGTGAATGTGGTGTGGGAACTGAGTGCTGTCACCTACACTGCCAGTTGCTAATCTATAATATTTTAATGACTCATGTTCAGGCATTTTAACTAAAAGCAGTCAGTCTATTAAACTTTTAAATGCAGAGGCATTTAAGATGTGAACACTCTTCAATTTCCACTCGGTGTGCACAACAACTTAATAACATCATTACACATAAATGCATTGCTGTACATGAGGAGGAAGCTGTGGTACAGCAGAAATTGGATTGCACATTTACCCTAATTATTTGATGAGATAACATTACACCAATTAGCCACATTTCTTATTTCTCTTCCTACTGAAATGTGCTTGGAATTGAAACAAGTTTGTATTGTCACAGTCTAAGCCTAAGTTTCAACCAAGAGTTGAAAAGAGTTCCAATACAGCTTGGAAAAAAACCCTTAACCACAAATCTGGGGGCTGGGATTACAAGAAATTTTTCAATATCTGTGTAAAGAATCAGGAAAAGCCATTCAGATGCTGAATGGAATTCCATATCTTGCTTTCATGCCACCCTTAAGCCCATGGATTATCCTTTCATGAGTTCTGTGAGGCAGAGACCCAGCCAGTTTTCCCCCTGTTCTAAGGCCAGAGTCCAAAATGGACATGTTAAAGGACACGTTAAAGTCCCAAATGGACACGTTAAAGGTAACTTTTCCATTTATCCTATAACTCAGCCAGGTTACACTGCCTTGCCAAAAAAATTGCTCTGATTCCCTGTGGATCCTAAAACAATTTGCCTGGGAGCTCATGGGAGGGTCAGTGCAATCCCAGCTCTAAGGAATGCAGCTCCCATGGCTGTGGGAGGCAGGAGAATGGGACAAAATCTGTATTTCTGAGCACTTTGGGACAGGGCAGACCTGAACACTGCCTGGTTTCATGGGGACAGAGAGGGTTCAAACTGTTCTGTAGCCTGGCACTGTCCAGATCACACTAACCAACCTTTTTTCTTTTTGTTTTTTTTTTATATGCAAACTAAATTTACATGAAAATTGTAAATCTGACAACTGAAACCTCACAATGCTATCTTTGAAAACCACGAGAAGCTCAAATCCTACCTATAAGCACAAGCAGAATCAGTGAAGGCTCTGTAGCCATTTAGTGGCTGCCTGTCATGACCAGTCAAAAGCCACAGGAGAGAGAAACGTATGATTTTAATCTTAGATACATCTTTATACATTTCTTTAACAGATTTAAATACATTTGCCATTTCCACTGTAACTTCATCTCTTTGCTTTCCTAATTTTGTCTTTCTTTGCTGATAATCATCCCTCCATTGCTGAGTGAAAGCCTCACCTGCCTCAGAGAAATTCCCAACCATAATGCCTTAAACTCAATCAATAAAAGTGAGTTTTACAGAACATTTGGATTAATGAGGCACTGATAAAAATTCAGTGGTTTCAGTTTCCATGCAAATGGGCTCTAATATGCTGCACTCCAGGTACAATCCTTCTGGCACTAATGAGGAGAGCTGCCTGAATGCTAAATGGGCACACTGTGCTTTGGGGTGGTTCCTGCCCCTTTCCACAGCTGACTGCCACAATTATCCATAGAGCCAAGCACATTTCCTGCAAATTAGGAAAACAGAGATATTCCCAAACCTGACCTCTGAGCCCTGTGTACTGCAGGAACATGGAGCTGTTAGACTGGGCCCAGGAGAGAGCACCACGGAGCACTTCTGCTATGAGGAAAGGCTGAGAGAATTGGGATTGTTCAGCTTGAAGAAGAGAAGATTTGGGGTGGCCTAATTGCCCCTTCAGGCACCTGAAAGGAACTTACAGGAAAGATGGGGCAAGATATTTACAACAGCTTGTGCTGGTTCTTGCCTTCTTTTTCTGCCTCTGTCAAGGCCGGGATTGAAGGCACTTGAGATGTGATTTCACATTTAGGTTTAGATGTTTATTATTTCTTATCTATAGTACAAGTCATGTGTTCTGCATCATTCTACTAGAAAACTACAAATGGCCAACTGTCTTTCTATACAAGGTCTTTAAAGGCTAAACCATCCAATTAAGAAATGAGACTTAAATTATTTTCACTTTTAACCCGGTAACTAATCACTGGAAGTCCACAATGCAGACTTTTCTGTCCAATTGCCCAATCCCACCCAAACCCATGAAAAAGGTGAAACTCCAAAAACTCCATCTTGCCCCATATATATTGCTATATTCTAAACCCTTAAACTCTAAGTTTTCCACCCTGTGATGTTACACAAATCTAATCAAACTACACACCCACAATCCTGGTGCTATCAAACAATTTTGGAGCCTTTTTCACTGCAGTGCTCTCCTGTCAGAGTCTGTCAGCACAGAAAGTCTAAAATTTTCAGCATCCAGGACTCCAACAAGCTTGAGTGACTGGAAAAGGGAGAATTGAAAGAGTGTAGGTTTAGACCAGATTTTAGGAAAAATTCTTCCCAGGTTGCCCAGAGAAGCTGTGGCAGCCCCAGGATCCCTGGAAGTGTCCAAGGCCGGGTTGGAACTGGATTATCTTCAAGGTCCCTTCCCACCCAAACTGTTCTGGGATTCCATGACTCTGCTACTTACTGTTCAATAAACTTTGGCAGCAGTGCAGCAAATACAGCCAAGAAACGTCCTTTGGTACTTACTGCTGTAAGTTGTGTACATCTGCCAACCACAGAGGACAGGGGTTTCTCCCCAGACTGCATTATCCTTTACTCACCATGCCTGGGAAATGTAACAGCACACAAAACCAGGTCCTCTTCTTGACTGGACTACAACAGCCCTGCAGAGGAAAATGTCTTGCTCACAGAAACCAGCACCTCATGGTTATTCCCTTCTCTACAAGGGATTGTGGAGAGGTTTTCACAGCCTACATCAATCCCCAGACTGATGCACAACACCAGCTTTTGCTTTGCTGCTTCATTTATCATTCCAGGATAGCCTTTTGCCTGGCTGCCCACACAGCAGTCAGGCTTCCCCAAACATCTTTAAATACCTGAAGCCCAAACCCAAACACAGCTCTCTGCCTGCCTTTTGACACAGGAGCAGTGAGAGGCATTAATATTCATTGACAAGAAAAAATAATTTAACTGGAATAATTATTTTAAAAATACCTTTAAGCATAGCAGAATCATTTGTGGATCCTGCTTATCACAATCATTTACCTTGCAGGTAATTTCTTATTAATAAAAAATAGATCTAATTGACATGTAATGGGAATTCTGGCAATGCTATTTGAAAGATACTTTTGCCCATTGTTTTGCATTTAGAAACACTCTGCTGTCAAACTCTTCAGTTTCATTGTCACTGATGGAATAAATATTTTGAAATTCCCTTTTTGTCCCCTGGTTAGGTGGGAATAGACACAGGATGATGGCTGTGCACAGCTCAGCTGTATTTGTACCCTTATGATGTTGCACTTTGGCTCAAATTTTTGGTCTTTGATTCTCACTCCTGTTTTTTGCCTGACTGCCTGTTAACAGCAGTGCCTGGGCCAGCTCCTCTCGCTGGGGGAATCCACCACGATGGAATGCTGCCTCTCCCTCCCTGATCAGACCCTTTCTCATCTCATGCTACACAGAGCATAATGCCAGAATTGCCCTTCCAAAACCTGAAGGGATTTAATGTAGCATACAAAATGTCATCTATACAATTACATGTAAAATGGAGAAAATATGCAAGCACAGAGAATTGGCCTTGGAAGACTTCCACAGAAAGAATTTTATTTTAAAAACACTGCCTTTATGGCACCCAGGGGAAGCACAGGTGAGTTCCTGCTTCCCATTTCTTATGATGTGCGAGTTCTTCACACTGGGCTGCGGAGTTTCTGCAAGGCACTCCACAAAGCAACAGGTGGGGAAAGGAAAAGAAAAGGTGTGGGACTCCTGGGGTGAATTTTACACCAAAGACCATCACAGGAGTGGATTTTGCCTAGCTGGGCTGTAGACTGAATTTATAATGCCTTGAGAAACAACAGCCTGCTAAAAAGAAACTGGATATATCATAAATTCACATTTCTTGGGAAAAGGAAGACATTAAGGTAGTTTCTGTTTCCTCCATAGTAACTTCCTATTTGGGATTTGGTCAACAGGCAGTATCAGAGATGGAGAAACAAGAAAACAAAACCCTACAGAATTCACTGCCCCATTTTCCAAAACATCTACAAGTACTCAAGTCATCTGTTGTCCTGTTTACTATAAATCTGAATGATACCATGCAGCTGAGTGACTCCAGAGAACTAAAAGGATGAAGGCTCAGCAGAATATCTGATGGTCTGAGCAAGGTTCAGGCTAGTCAGACCCAAAGAACAAGAGAAATCTCAATCTACCAACATCTGCAACTGCTGCTGTTAAAGGTGAAGCAATCCCTTTGCCAAACAGATGAGAAAAGGAAGGCAACCATCAGATGAAAATTCTGTGTGGTGCTGCTTCTCTTCAGAGAAAAGCATGAAAAGGGTGTTAGAGCTGTTTCAATACCGCCAATATAACGAGACATCAAAGAGTTGCTTCTTCAAGTGTGGTCAAATGAACTAAGATTTTTAAAGGAGTCAAAATTAACTTGTAAGCTGTTAAGGAGAAAAGATTCAATTATTTTGTTCTTTTAATGTCCCTCAGTAAAAATTCCCCTTTTCCTGTTGTTACTAAGGAAAGACATTCTGCCTTGTTCCAGGGCTTTCAGTGACTGAAGGAGCAGGAAAAGAAGTGGAATGGGAAGGATCACAAGAAACAGGAATCCTGGACTTGGCACCTCAGCCCTTGCCATCAAGGCAGCACCTGCCAGCTCAGTGCTAATGCGTGTCAGGCCATGTCCTGGCTGCTGCTCTTTCCCCTGCTGACAAATATCTTTACCCAGACAATTTAAAGCCATCTGTTAATTGGGCAACACCACCACTCCACATTCCCAGGGAAGCCTCCACCTGGGTGTTTCAGGCCAAAGGATAATTGAGATTCCATTCCAAAGACATACCCAAAACAAGCTGGGTTTCAGAAGGGTGAGCCCTTCGGAGGTAAATTCCCCCAAACAGCACTAATGATCTTCTGAATAATGAATCAGGGCAGAGCAGCAGCTGGTGCAGAACCAGGAGTGAGTGGGAATAGTCAGTCTGACTGCCAAATTAAAACCAACACAAACAAATCAACCAGTGCCTTGAAAGGCTATGTTCTGCTTACCTGGCAGCTGATAGAGCTTAATTTCAAATGCCTGTTTCCATTGTATCTAATAATTGCCTTGTGTAAGAGAAATATTTCTCTCTTGTTTCACCTTTTAATTGCTGGGATGTTACTATAAAGGTCCCAACAAACTGAAAAAGCAATTAGTGTTGGCATTTGTTAGGTTTTTGTTAATTCTGGAAAAAACCTGATTGTATCACACTAAGAAAATGATGAAACATCCAGTCCAGATTCTTCCAGGTCTCATAGCATGGGTGAGGCAAATACAGACTTGGATAAATCCACCAGAAGAAGTGCTGGGGCACAGTCCTTTCCATTAAATGTCGTTTAGCCCAGGTCTGCTGCCTAGCAAGTCCTCTCTGGAACAAACAAAAGCATTTCCACAATTCATTTACCCAGGGAAATTATCCTGAAAGTTGAGCACTGGGAATGGAGTAGGATGTGTTTGATGTTTTTCTTACAGCTTCAGTTAGGGAAGACATCTCCAGCCAAGCTCAATCACACTGAAATATTTCCCCTGCCTAAATTCTGGGACTCTGGGAATAATGCCTTTTGGGCTGTGTGCTCTCAGTAACACTGGGGCTTAGAGCACAGCAATGAGCACAAGGCTTCAGGAGCTCCCAGAGCCCTGGTGCTTTGCAGCCATAGGCTCTCTGCTCTGCTGCTGTCTGAGCAGGAGAATCACAGCAGTTATATGAAAGAGATTCACCTCTGGCACTCAAGGAGATGCTTTCAAAACCAGCAGAAGGTGTGAGCCCAGTGCCCCTCTCAAGTTCTAAGAAGTCAGGAAAGGTGAGCAAGAGACCCCCTGGTTCTCCTGTGCTGGCTTCAGCCAGAAGCTCAGAGCAGTGCTCAGGCAAGTACTGACCCAATGACCTCACTGAAGGTGTTCACACCTTTCAAACTGAATTTCACAGGAATGTGCAGGTAAAAGTACAATTTCTGACTACAGCCTGAGAGAAAAAAGGAAAAGCCAAACAAAAAATAAAAGAAACGTGATTTTACTTTCCTCAAAAAAAAACCCTCAAAACTTTAGATGTGCATTTTCTATTTCCAAATGCAAAAATGTATCTGCATGGTGCAAGCCCAACTTGGTTAGCTGAGTGAGAAGTTTTTTTAACTAAGGCAAGGTAAACAGAGTTTCTGTTGTTGATTCATTTATTCAGCTCTCACTCCCTGGGGTTAGACTACACCATCTCTCTTCTGTGCACAGCCCTGCTTCTCATTTTAGCAATTTGCTTATCGTTAGGCCCTCTACTGAGTTCACTGCTGGGAATCCAGAATTTTAGACCTCAGAAGATGCCATCATTCATTATCCTTGATATCATCCACTAATCCAAACCTTATCTTTCATCTGTCTACAGGCTAGCCCAATACCACTCCATCACACCTTATCTACCTGAGTCCCATTTCCATTCTCACTGCAGTCAGGAGAGCTGTACCTGTGCTGCAGATAATGCCCTGTTTTCATTTAGAAGAATGAAAAATAGGATGAGGCAGAGGATGGAGATGCAGAGAGAATAACCATAAGGAGTTTGTGCTCTCCCTCAGCATTCCCTGGAGATTACAGGTGAGGTTTTAAGGATAGGGAAATACCAAATGTTTGACACTCTTCCTTTTTGGAAGCAAGGTATGAAACACATTTGCCATGTGCCAGTAAGAAAAGCACCTAATTCAACTGCAGCGATGAAATGCAAATTGTTTAAGTGGCCACAGCCTCCCTGGGATGGAGAAATGGCCCTGCAGGGAGCTGATTGCTGAGGCCTCTTGCACAAGTGCCCAGGAGGGCTCTGCCAAGGGGGTTTTACCTCCCTATCTGATGCTGTGTTGAGCTGACTTTTGAGTAAATATAAATTATTCATGGCCCTTTAATCGGTTGTTTCTCCTGCTTTGTCCTCTGCTTGATTTTGGTTCTAACTGCCAGATTGCCTGGTGTCTCTCCAGTACAAATGATAAACTGATATTCCAGACACACTTGTCATTATTTGACTTTTGCTAACAAATTCACACACTTCAGCATTTTAGTATTCATATATCCCAGGGTTAAATTACAGGAATTACAATGGTTGTTTTATCACCACAAAGAATACTCTGAATTCTTTGTGCTCCATTGGAGTTGTGAAATTATTTTGACGTTTTTAAATCCCAAGAGTTATTTCCAAGATACAATGGAATTGTTCAGTGGCTTCCTTTTGCCTTTTCTTTAGCTCTGCAGTTAGTAATAATTTTCTTTACTAAGTAATGCCCATTAGCTACATGCATAAGCTCCTGTAAAGTATCCAAAAGAGAGTACAATCCACGGTTATAATCCTATCACAGCAAAACTGTTTGGGAGTTCCTTTGCAAAATGCCTTAAAAAATTGTGTGCACAAGAATTTTCTATCAATGGCTGAGAGGCTTTAGGCAAAACAACCCTTCAAAGTATTCAACTCCTTTTAAAAAACCCAAGCCTATAAAATCATGTGAACTAATCCTGCTTAATTAGATTTATTAGGCACAGAATCTAAGCACAATGGAAGCACTTTCCAGGCAACTACAGAGAGCAGACCCCATTCCTCTTTGGAGTTTCCCTATCACAAAGGAGTTCAATGTATGTGAATGGAGCTGTGACACCTGTACTACCCAAGGAACTGTCCCCAAAACATTACAAATGTTTTTTGTAACTCCCCATAATTGTGCAGTTTAACACCCCACATGAACAGCTTCTGCAGCTTCCAAAGATCAGAAATGCCCAGAGAAGATTCCCGTGGTATCCATTCATCCCAGAGCTGCTCTAATCCCATTACAGCTGCACTGCAATGCTGGAGTGGTTAATTGAGCAGTTATGGAGCATGGAGTACAGTCAGTGAATAGGAGATGAAGAGATGAGAGAGTCCAGGAGTGCCACAGGAAAAAAAAATAGATTCAGAGAGACACTGGGAGCTGCCATGGTTTAGATTCATAAATCTTCAAATCTAGACTGAGATGTCAGTTCTGAGGAAAAGGTAAACCCCAAAATTAGGGTTTTTTTTATCCTGATTATTTAACCCCACTGTGACATCCAGTTTAAAATGTCCATCAGCTCAAGACATCCACAGAGGAGGTGAGGGGGAAAAGCACCAAGACACAGAAAAATCAATTCTGCAGAACCTCCTTCCTTAAGACACCAAGCTTGGAACGTGCAGTAAAGCTGAATTTCTGTCCCCCTCTGTCCTGGGTTTGCCCAGAGCTCCTGACTGACAGAGGAGCACAGATTTCAAAGCAGAAGCTGGCAACTGAAAGTGTCAGGAGAGAAGAACAGAAGAAAGAAGACAAGTGCCCAAGTCAGCAAAGCACTCTCAAGAGAGAAGACTTTGAAGAAATGACTCATGGCTGGTTTTTGGCAATGAAGACAAATAACATGTTACAACCAAGCTGGAGACTGCTCCTTTCAGAGGGGCACCTGACCCTGTCAGTTTGCACATGCTCTCACCACATCCCACCAACTGTTCTGCTGCAGAACTGAATCTGGGGAGAAGCAGAAAGCTGGAAGAAAAAGCAGCTAAAACCTGGGAACTGCACAGTCACAATGAACAGCTTCAGCAATGCAACTAAAGCAAATGTTTACTTCTGAAGTAAACCTAAGAGATTAAATGTTCTTGTTTCTTCCTCTGTCAGCCTGATTTATCCATTTCTCATGTAACACCTGACACTTGAACAACAGTGAATTTAGCAACTAGTTCTCTTTGTTGATAGCTGTATCACTCTGGATATGCAAATCATACATCATCATATTGAAATAGTCACAGCATTTATTACAACAACATCAAATGCAATGCAATTCTCTCCTGTGCAGTCAGTCAAGCACAGCCAGGGAGGTGTTCAAGAGCTGCCTGGGATGAGAATATGTGACCACAGGCAGCCCTGCCTCAGGAGGAGAAGCAGTCAGAGTCAGGTACCAGCGCCTGTGCTGACACAGGGTCAAGTGCTCTGGTCAAACACTTCCCCCTCTGGGTCTGAGCTGTTCCAGAAGTGCCTCAGCAGTCACAGCTGCTTCCAGGAGGAGTATGCCAGGATTCAGGAACTGGGCCTTCCTTCACCTTGGCCTCCCAGCCAGCCTAGTGTGAGAGACAGGCTCCTCACACAGGTCAGGACCCCCACAAACCCCAGCATTTCCTTTAGAAATGGAAGTGTCAGAGCAAGGCTTAGAAAAACAGTGAACTTTGATGCTTTTTGATCCTATGGAGAGTTAGACCTTGGATTGACACAAGCCCCAAACCTCTTCAGGAAGCTTGGCCAACATGCAAGAAGGAATATGAGCTTTATTTCTCCATTTATAACACATTCCTTCACCAGAAACTCAAAGAATGGAAGCAAAGTGGAAAAATGTCACCTGTGCACACGTCAAAGTGTTTCTATGTGAACAGATGTCCTCCCTTTTCTATCACCAAGCAAACACACTGGCATGACTCAACTAATGCACAAACATGATAAACCTACTGGAAACAAAACAATTGTGCTTTTTCCTTCTGATATTATTACATCTGCCAGATAAATGATAATGTTGAATGCAATGCTTTATTAATCAAAGCTGAGGTGGCTGCCTTTCTCAGTCATTAAAATTTCACGTTTGCAGCTGCTGATCACCTAACTCTATCTTTCATGTTTTGCACTTTCCTTATATTTGACAATTCATTAGGCATTTGCCTGTGCTATTTCCCCAAGAATGTTATGCATTAGTTTTTGAAGGAACACAGATCCATAACTGTATACACATAAAGTTTCTTGCCTATGAGTGATCTTGCTTTGATGGACACATTTAATCAAGACATTTTTACATCCACAGAGCTGTGCACCCTAGAATTTCTCACATCACAGATATACTTTTATCACTCAGGTAAACATCCCCAGCATGATAACTTCAAACTCCACTCAATAACAGAGACACAAAGTGGTCACCAGCATCCTCTTCTCAACTGATTGAACAACCCCCAAACATTCAAAGCCATTCTCCAGGCTGCAAGTGACAAGTTTTCTAATGGGGAAATATTTCAGTTTCTTTCACAAAATGAGGTGTATTCTATGTATTGTATTTTTAAAAGGGCAGGTTTTAAAGGCATCTCAGGAATCCAGGTACAAGTGCTCAGCACCAAATACAGCTCTCAATGCATACTGCACTATTGTAAATTCTACACATTCACTCTACAGTGGAAATTCCTACCACTTCCACATCAGATATATCCTAAAACTTCCCTACAAAACTAATCTGAACTCTAAGACAGAAACAAAATTCTTTTTGCTTTTTATTACTTATTCTAAATTGATGGGGTTGGGGGACAAGCTTTTGCCAAGCTTTGCAAAGCTGCCACATCTAAATAATGATCACTGAAATCTCATTTATAATAAATTGTACAAGCAGAAGTGATTAGAACATATGAAAACAAAGTTTTTTGGAGCCTGCCTCTTCTGCCAGGTCACCAGGAACATGGTATCAGCACAGATTCATTGTCCAGCCCCTGCAGGACCCAGAGAAGTAGAGAGTAGAAGTAGAGCAGTAATCACCTCCACAACACACACGGTTTCTTCACCAAAATTGCACTGTCTCACTCAGTCCCTGCCTTAAAACTCAAGCAACTGTGCATGGAAGACCAGAGCAGAGTTTGCTCAAAGAATTAGAGCATCCTCCAGAGTGATGACTTAACTCTGGCCTCTAGGAAAAAATATCTTCCAAGAAAAGCCTCAAAACTGGAACAGTTAAATTTACCAAGCACAGCCAGTGAAGCCATGAGGAAGAACCAGTACACTGCATAAAACTATCCAACATTAACCAGATGACAGTCCTTGTTTTCCTCTTGTGCCCTAGAAAATATTTTTCAAAATATTATTATTCCTCCAGAGAGTTGACTGAAGATACAGCTAGAAGTCACCTAGGGCTATTCCCAAATCATGTTTGAGAATAATCCTATTTGTTTTCAGCACCTGAACATGAATTACTCTGCCGTCCATCCAGCTTGGGGTGAGGGGGTTCCAGCCCCCATGTTTTAGGGGGCACACCTATGGATCATCTATGAAGGATCCCAAATCCCATCCAACAAAGAGCACAACCTCCCAGCCATTCCACAGATTGCTCACTGCTGATTTTTCTTTTTCAGAGTATTAACAATTTCTTCTGTGCTCAAACACTGCAATGCAGAATTGGAAGGAATGTCCTGGGTTCAGTGTGCTGCTATCATAATGATCTCACCACAGCATATTTCTCCTCAGGGCATCACATTAAAAATCACAAGGAACATCTTTAAATGCTGAAACATTTTCTGAATATTAAATCATTTTTAATATAATTTAAATTGTTCCTGAGATCCCTATAAATATATTTTTCCCTTTTTTAAAAAAATCAACCTGTTAATATCTCAGTGTCTAAGGCCAGGACTTCACAAGCAATTCAAGCTCTTGAATAACTTGAAAGATTCCTCTATTAAATATTGAAAATTCCTTCCAAAGTATAAAATTACAGACATTGTGAATTAGGATGGTAGAAGTAATACCCTCTCTTCCAAATTATCCTATTTTCCTTGTTCAGATGGTGCAATTTATTATGGAGTGAATAATTCATGTGTGCTGTGAGACTTTGGCCAACCCTGCACAAAATCAGCTGTGAACAACACACTGCTTGAACTTTGGACCCCTCTGCTGTGGTTGCCTTCACTTCCCAGCATCTCTGGTTTATTGGCTGGCATGTTCTTCTCAAACCCTAAATCACCAAAATTTGCACAAGAACCTGCCTCCACACTGACCCAGCAAAATAAGAATATATAACACAAGCTAAAATCTATAATTGTCACGCCATGCTCTGAACTTTCAAAAGGAATTATAGTTAATATTTCAAATATCTTGAAGGCACAAGAATAATTTTATCATTGGAAATTAACGAGATAAAGGTGCTCACTCAGAGGTTTAGTGCTTTTCCCCTCCCCACTCAAAATACCTCAATTTACAGAAAAATATTAAATACTTAAAAACATCCCACAAACCCTAATCCTCATACTCTGCTTTCAGAAACTCAGAATATCTTTTTAACTTCTTAGAAAATAACAGCTCAAAGATATTGAATTCCCTGTACCTTAATCTTCCTTTTAGTCCAGAAGAGAGAGAGGGAAAGGCCAAAAAGGTGTGGAAGAACTCAAGACATTAATCACAATGGCAGCAACAGCCTGAGCTCTGCTCCAAGTCAAGAGAAATCTCACGTACACCTCACATTTCTGACTCCTGACTGTGAGAAGCAAGCCAGATATTGATGGAGGAATGGAAGGCATGTGACTAAGGGAATCCAGCTTCATTTCAGACATGTGAGGGAACTAATCCATTGCTGCCTCCTTTTCCTAATATTAACATTAATTCCAAAATTTATCAGTGACTTTGGGAGTAATTTTTCTCTTTTCCACATGCTAGACCTCAACAATGAAAAGCTGTAGCCATAGTAACCCTGATGGTGTTATTAGGGAGAACTGTACATCCACTCAGGAAAAAAAAAAAAAGTGGGTTTAAAATGAAACATCAGCACTGAAATGCAAGGGCGGGGAAAGGCATTTGTGGTGTGTTGTAAAAGCAAATGCATCCAAGGACCAATTCAGCATCGGTGCCAATAAAACAAGCAGGTTGTGACATTCTGTGCTGCTGCTGCTCTCTTTTCATTTTTTCCATTTTTTAGCAACTCAGGCAGTTATGGCAAAGAGGCCAAAAGGCCAAGAAGGTCACCTGTGATATCCTACCCTTGCTGACGTCAGTGGTCTGTCTCAGGGTGATTTCCTACGGACAGGATTTGTCCACAGTTTACCTCTGGGGAGAGTTTCTGAGCTGGATCAAGTTGGCAGGACAGTGAAAAATCATCTACAGCAGTGCAAACTTCCTGTATCTCCATCCTGGATGTATCCTGGATGTAGGAGACACAGTCATGCCGCAGCTATGATCTGTCCTAGACTGCAAGATAATGTGTGGATTCTATTGCCATCTCTTAGAGGTGGGGCAGTTATCTCCTGTTCATTGAGCAGTTTTCTTTATCTCTTCCACAAACCAGTCCTCCCTCCAGGAGAACTCCTCTGTTAACGGGCCATTAATGGTTCATTATCTTCTGTTAACGGGCCATTGAGTGTCACTGCATGGCTGAGAAAATTCCATCGTCCCATGGGGAGATGCTCCGCCCAGGGGGAGAAGCCAAGCATTCCTACCTGGATGCAGTCTGACATTTTGGGACACCAGGCCAGGCTTTTCCACTGGATTTCCAGTGGAGGACCCGGCTCATCTACAGCACCACTGGATCTTCAGAGGAAGACTTCTACATGATCCCTGCTCCAACAGAACCACAGCTGGCACTGCAGGAGGGCTGAGCCACCATGGAATGGGACAGTGCCACCACCCTGACCCACAGGGTGTCAGGCTGTATTCTGACTCTGTCAGTGTTGTCCTGTATTACTGCATCGTTTATTTTATTTTTATTTTTTCCTAATAAAGAACTGTTACTCCAACTCTCCTGGTTTTGCCTGAGAGCCCCCTTAATTTCAAAATTATAACAATTCAGAGGGAGGGGGTTTACATTTTCCATTTCAGGGGAGGCTCCTGCCTTCCTTAGCAGACACCTGTCTTCAAAGCAAGACATGATCCTAAATCCTACCATCCTAAATTTATTGTAGGAGAACCTTTCACAATCACCTGGTAATAACAGCATGGGTGAAGACCACAGCAACACTTCTCTCCCTGCAGGGGATGCCTTTGGAAAGCAAAGTCTGTGCATTTGGCATTTCAGTGAACTGACTGTGTTTTCTCGCCACATCACTGAGGCCTTAACAGCACTAAACCCCAATTACAGAGTGACAGCAGCATTAGGCATTTATTGGATAAGTCCTCCTCTCCCCACCATTGTGCCCTACAGAGGAGATGCAGAAGAGAGGCCCCAGATTTGAGGAATTCCATTATGCACACAATTTTCCACAACACCCTTGAACTCAGGTACTCAGGTGGGAAGCTCTGATTTGGCAGCAGGAGCAGCAGCAGTGTCTGGGTGCTCCCACAGGGAAGGGAAGCACAAGCTGGGGAGGGACAGAGGCACAGAGCCACCTTGCAGCTTCTCCAGTGGCACCAGGGACCCCACAAGAGCAGCTTTGGGAGACCATCCATGTCCCAAAGAGCCACATCTGAACCCAATTTGTCAGTACCTCATACAGATGGAATGCTCATGGCTGCCACCCAAATTCAGCATGGCTTTTTAACCAGCAACCCCAAAATCAGACAGCAAAGCTCAGGGACACCTGCAGTGATGCCCAGCATGGCACTGGGTTCTCCCTGCCTTTGTTTCAGAGTTCCTGAGAATATATCCTGATTTCTTTTACGGCATTTCTTTTGCATATTCCCTGCTGGAGCAAATGATAGCACTATAAATGCCTCAAAAAGCATTTAATTTAGATTTAATATGGCAGTAAAAAAATCTATGGGTTCTAAAAGAACACTTAGATCCATTTAATGAGTACATGGGATAAATCTGGGCAAGAAATATTCCATCAAGACAACACAGTGCCAGGTTTGGAGTTCATTACCTGAGAGATATACTTGCTTACTTTACATTTGTAATTACATTTGCAATAAAAGTTGCAACCCAACTGAATCTCAAACCCCTGTTTTTGGATGTGAATTAGAAAATGGAAATGCAGAAAAGCCAGGAGCACTTCATCAGCTTGTAGTCATTGTGGACATTTAGTGAAAATCAGCCTCTGGAGCTCCTGCACTTGGCACAGCCGGAACGCTCTCGCTCGCCAGAGTCATTTCCAGGAGTTGCCCCGCTGAGGATGAGCTTTAATCAGCAATCCAACCATGCAAAGCCTACCCTGCTTCTGCCTCCCTCTCCACCTCCCTCTTCCTTTTGTTTTTTATAGCATTCTTCCTTTTTAACTGCAGTAATCACAGCTCTGAATCAACTCCTGGCTTTTATTCTGCTGGGAGGTGCCTCCCATCCCCATTTTTTGATCCTGGGGGCTGCTTTTGGGCCCCATCCTGCAGGGGTGCAGCCAAACTTTCTCCTTCCTTTGCAACAGAGCTGAGCAAACAAGGGCAGTGACAAAAAATATCCTAAAAGTGCCTACAGCCTCAATCCCTCCAGGAAAGAGGATGGATGGAGCAGCACAGAAAGATGGGAGCAGTGTCAGACAAGCTCTGCCTTCTCTCTAGTGAGGCAGCAATGGGCCTTTTCTCAAAACTGCACTTGAAAATTCTTGTTTTAAACTGTGCTTGCTGACACAGCTAATAAATGCATTAAGGGCCTTATTAGGGAAGATGGATTTTGAAATGTATACCTTTGCCATGTAGTTACTTTGCCTATGAAGTTCAATTAGCAGTACCTACTTCAGAGAGACCATGGAAGGTGCATTTATAATTAATTCATGTCCTGCATTTCAAGGTACTCAGAGGAAAGATATCCTAGGGGCACAGTATTACTATTACTAGCATGTTTCTGCACTGGCTTGTAAATATCTGTCCTACTTCTCTTCATTTTTCCTTCATTTCCACTAAAATTATAATATTCTGGAAAAAAAACAAATGTTAATTGTATGAAACCTTTGGAAAGAAAATGTTCAAATAACCCTGGAAATTAGATTTTCTTTCATAATTGAGCATGTTTATTTCAGGCAATAGTACATGTAAGCCAGAAGAAAATGGGAATATAAAAATATATAGGATGGCTGCCACATAATAGTTCCTTGCAAGAAGAGGAACAATAAATATTTAATAGAAATGCAAATATAAAGCCATCTGAGGAGCAACTTTGGCCATAATTTCACAGGGACAGACCAAATGGGGCTGGTTTAACACCCTGGGTTAACCTCTCCTCCAGGAAGCTGGGCCTTCAGCAATCCATCCCCCTCACCTAGAAAGGGATTGAGCTGAATTTTTTATGTTTTGGAAACCTTTGGCAGTCTGCATCCATCAGTCCAGCACAGGAGATGCAGTTACTGCCTGTTGCTCCAGCCAGTGCTGCCTGACAAGCTCTCCTCACGTGGAAAATGGAACAGAACAGCTCCTGCTTCCAGCTCCAGCAATTCTCTCCTTGGCCATCTGGGTGCTGGCAGGTGGTGGCACCTGCAGGAAGCAGAGCCTAGCCCAGTGGCACCAGCAGGGACAGAAAATTGGGTTGCTGCCTCAGACTCTGGCAGCAGCTCTGGAGGAGCTGTGTCCAACAGCAGATGAAAGGACCTCAAGACTATGGTGTGTTGTTTTCTTATCTCTTGGATGCCTTTTGATACATGTGATCCAAATGAATGGGTTCTCTGTAATGATTAGATCCTGCAACCTCTTTAACTGATCCTATCACAGAGCACCTTACAGGAAGCATAAATCATTTTACTCCCTGCTTTCTTAGTAAAACAAAACCTCTTTTTCTTTGTTTAGATCCACACAGAATCTTCAGTTAGAGAAATCTGCATGGAGCACCTATCTGCTTTGTTCTGGGATGCCCCATCTTCCTGTGCTGCAGCAGCACCTTCATTTTAGAAATGAAGATTAATAGAGTGTAATTTGGTAGGTAAAGCCAGAGCCATCAGCCTGTGGTCATTTGCTCAGAATGCAGGATTAAAGTAAAAAAAATGACTTAAACACACCTTGCTGGGAGCACTGGGTGGTCAGGGCTCCAACTGCTTGACTGAACCACTGTTGTGAGGAGCAAAGGTGGGCAGGGCTCATCCTTATCCACAAAGTCACCACAGGGTGGACTCAGCAGGTTTCTTTGTTTTCTCCTAGAAGAAAAACCAAAAAAAACCAAAATCAGAAATGGAATTAAAATATTTGTGGCACTATATCTCTGCCAAAGCACTGCAACTAAGAGTAGGTGTTGAAGCCCAACACACTTATATTTGTTAAATCTCTTCATTATTTGAAATTAGGTAGTCATGAGCATAAGAAATTTCTATTTGGATCTGATATTGCTTTATCTATTTGTCCTCAGTTCTCCCATACACCATGGAGAGAGGAAGTGCCCAAACTTCTAAATGGGGTGACCTCACCAGACAGAGGTGCTTGAGAGTGACACTGTCACAACCAAACTGGTGTCACCTTGTGACATTTCACAGCAGGCACAGAACTTACCCCAGTTTCCACCACAGACAGAGGGCACAAAAGTATTTTTGTGTCTGGCCTGGAAAAGAAAAGGTGACTTCTCCCACCGTCAGCTCTGCAAACTCACTCTGACACCCAAAAGAAAAGCTGGGATATTTCTGGCTCTTGTATTTCTGAGAGCAATAAAACACAGCTTCTTAAACTCTGCAGGAGAGCACAGAGAACTTTGGCCTCAGGAGACTGGTGCCCTTGGACATCCTCTGCTAGGAGAGGCTGCCTGGACATCTGCAGAGGGAGCAGGGCTTTTCCAAGGAGGAATTCAGGCTCTGTGAAACCAATTGGATAAGGCAACCCGGTTTAGTGGGAGGTGAGCAGTTGGGACTGGATGATCCTTAGGGGCCATTCCAACTCTTTTGCACTCTGGGATTCTCCATCCCTTATTTTTGGCTCTATCTCCTGTGCTCTGTTTGAGCCCTGTCCCACAGACAGCTCCTCACAGGCATTCCTGGGGAATTCACTGCTGCTTTTCTCATGTTCAGGACTCACTGAAGGGTTTAATACACAAAACATTGCCTCCTGCACTTTATCATACTTTAAAGAATCCTAGTTCAGTTTTCCTCCTGAGCTGTCTTGTGGTGCAGGACCACAGCATGGCCCCATTTCCCTGTGTTTGTATGATTTTCCCTTTGAGCACATTCCTGGTGGAAGCCAGGATAGGAATTCCCATCTGTTTACAAAGGCTCTAAACAGCAGCAAAGGACCAACCCCTCTACATTAGGGACAAAACACATCTGAGCCCTCCTGTAGCTTGTGAGATTCTGCTTTGCCTGACACTCAAAGAGTTGGTGAAACTCAGATACAAGGCAAAAATGACATCCTGCCACTTCTCTCCTTCTCTGTTCTGCTTCTGTAGAGCAGCCCCAGGGAATGTCTCCACTCTCTTTAAAAGCTGGAAGAAAGCTGAGGCACCAGCCATGAATCCCTGCAGTGCAAAGGTACTTCAAGCCCCCTCTTTTCCTACCTGGGAATGCCATAGCCTGGACACAGTGGTGGGACAGCAGCCAAGAGAGCAATGCCAGGCATTCCTGCCAGCAGCAGTGTGTTTATACCTCTGGAACAGTGCAAAGAAATAATAGTGCCACCAGAGTTCTATCTGCATTCAGCATTCTCTGTTAACACCCTGCTTTGATAGCAAACTGTGCATCTTCATGGTCTCTCACCAAAGGGCTGTATTTGGATCTTTTTCTTGTTCAGTGCTCAATAAATAATATTTTTCTTCATGGATTTAAATTCAAATATTCTATCCAAGCTGCATACCTGTGAGTAGTTTCCCTGTAGGCCAACTCCTCTTTTGAGAAGGATTTGGTAACAAGTGGAATGGACTAGCTGATTCCCAGCCAATTACTTATTCAGAGAAACTTCTCCTGCTTGTGAGCAGACTGCAAAGTCCTCAGGTCTGTTTCTCACTCAGAATTATTCATGGCTTTTCTCAGTGACAGATAGTTGGTCTGCAAAAATGTGCATTTCACAATTTTTCACCCGAAGAAAGCTCAGTCACTCAGGGATCTGGGAACGTGACAATCCAAACAAGAAATACAACTGTGCTGCACTTTGGACACTGACAATGCAACATGGCCTGGAAAAAGAGCTCAAGATGCTCAGATTCTAGGAGAAATCTTTGGGGTTTTTTTGTCTATACCTGGACAGCTTTGTCCTGTATTTCTGTAAGGGGAATGCCAGCAGGATTGTTCCAAGAGCCAGACCTTTAGGTGTTGATAGTTAATCCCTGTACCCCAAACAGCAGATGTCTGACACATTTTTGGCTGTGGAGGTGATGAACTATCAAGAAGAAAACTGAATTTCTTCTCCAAAGACAACCCCTGACCCATGACCTGTTGCCTGTTTCAGACATCTCATTAACCATAACCATGCATTACATTGTTCTAAACATGCACTACATTGTTCTTTTCCTTAAAAAGCTACAGAAAGATCCCTATTCCAGTGAGGTCCACTGGAAATCTGCTGCTCAGTCCCTCTGGGAAATGGTATTTTTCTTACTCAAAAATGGACCATAAGCACTGTCATCTTTGATATGGTGCCTCTTATACAAATTTATCCTGCATATTTTTATTTCTCAGCAATAAACATTTGGAGAGTGTGTCTTTATAAACTGCTATTTTATCAAGCTGTATATTTACACAGACATCATTTGCCAGTCCCTTTGTTCACTCGACAGCATCCAATTATCCTCTGAACTCCTTCACAGAGCACTTAATTTCTCACTTTGGCAATTCCTGCTGTATTTCAGTGAACCTTTGTGCCCGAGCTCTCTATGATCTGTTAATAGCTCTGGCCTTTAAGAGCTGCAGACCCACTGACAATTCCCATCATCTTCCCTGTGGCACCAGGACCTTCCTGCCCAGCTGGGCACTTGTCTTCCTCACCTGGCTTCTGCTTCGTCCCCACCTTTCCTAACTCAAGAATTTTCTCTGGCTATTATTCTGCCTCTCACGTAAGATCTCATTCAGTTGTGTTTATTGATGCCTGGTACCCTCTGCAAACCTTTTTATTTTCTTTCCTACAAATGCTGGGCTACAGTAACACATCCCCTGTAACCATGGGTTAACATTCAGTCTATTTTTATTTTGCAGGAATGCTAGCACTGACTCGAATTGCTCTTGCCTCAGCACCAGGGGAGGAGGGAGAGAGAGGATGATTTTGCAATTAATGATGCCCAGCTCTGCTCCTCCTCAGGAGTTGACCAGCTGCTGTAGCAGCAGGCCAATGCTCAACATTTGGAAAACCTCCCTGGATTTTCTTCACTATCCTTACAACAAGTATAACTGGACACAGAATGATTTCCAAACAGTTTCATTGTGTAAACCTTGAATAAACAAGAAATATTTCAGACGGGGATTAATATTTTGAGGGGGAAAAAATCCCAACCCTCTAAAAAAATTGACAGAAAACCCCTACCAAATACTTGGATTAGGATAGGGAAGATTTCATTTATGTGAGGCCCTGATATGTTGTGAAGTTGTCCTTAATAAATGGCTGCAGCTTTAAGTATAAATCCACTTTTAAAAATACTCCTCGAGTGTTCCGAGTCCCTTTTGGACACGCCTCTCAGCCCTCCCCAAAGAGCACCTGTTTCACTCTGGCTGGGATGATGTAAGGCAAGATCCAGATGTTAAATGCGAGGCTGTCCTCTAGTGGTGGCAGCGCTGGATCTTTTCCATGGGACACGGGCAATCCAGGAAGGCTGATTCCTGTACATTCAGTGCTACCCAAACACAGGCATTTGCTCTTTATGCACCGTTTTTGCTTCCTTCTTGCACCTTTTAGTTCCTTTTCTTTCCTACTTGCTTCATTACCTCCTGTGGGATTTCTTTTTCACTCCATAACATCCATACAAAAAATAGCAAGTACAACTTTCCCTAAAGAGAGTGGCGGGTTTAGGAGTTGGTAAAGTCATTCAAAAACATCCAAAGTCAATTTCATTTTGAAATCTGATGCTACTTTTACCAGAAATCTGCACTTTAATTTTCACAGTGCAGAATAAATAATTAATTTATAGTGTTCAGTACCAAACTGCAAGCCCTGCAGCTTTCTGTCCTTTCCTCCACTTCAGCTACAGGTCAGCAGTGCAACACTGGGGGCTCAGGACACACAGAAAATACCATTCTCAGTCTCCTGAGCAGCATTTTTCAGAATGCCTGAGCCCTCCTGAAACTCATTTCACATGGCAGGTGGCACTAGGTTGTTCCACTCATTAATTTTTGTTGATAATTAAATTATTATTTTTAATTTAATTAGTGAAGCCTCAGTAGCATGGGTTTGGTTCTGTTCGCAAATGATTTGTCTTGTGAAAACCTTGCAGCCATTCTCATGAAGATTCATGGCCCTGTTTGTGTGTCTGTATAGGAATATAAAAGGACTGTCAGCTTCTCTTTTTGTGCTCTGCCATCCTGTGGATTTGTTGGCATTTCATCAAAAGGAAAAGATTTCTTTCTATATGTTGCTACAAAGTAGCAAGAGGTGATACACAGTAATTACAGACAAGAGACTGAGCAGAGCAAAGGGAAGGAGAAATCCATCTCTGTTCTTTGCCCTGTTCTGCTTTTTCCTTCCAGGGAGAGAGCTAAAGGAACATTTGATGTGGATTCTTTGGGGCAATAAAGATCAGAAATCCTGCACACAAATCAAGATGCAAATGTGCTCATCAGTGCTGCTGTGCTGCCAGCACAAAAACCCCAAAGCACTGGAGCTCCTGGCAGAACAAGGACATCCCCAGGGTGCCCTGGCAGGCAATGCCAGAGCTCACCTTCAGGGTGCCCACACACCCTCAGGCAAACACATCAAACCACAGCACCTGGAAATGTTTGTTTTGTGAACCTGGTCTGCAAATGTCCTGGGAACCACGAGAGCTTGGGAAATTTTCCATCCTGCCAGTCCTTTCCCTGCAGTATAATGCTCTTGCTGCCAATCCACAGTCTACAGAAAACACATTTGTTTTACCCTAAGGCTGTTTTTCAAATCCCTGGATGACTTCAGGTCACCTGAATGAACTGTGAGGTTTTGTGTGAAGTTTCATTTTTCTTGCTCCAAACAAACTGATGGAAAATACAAAGATGGGTAGAGCAGGCACAGAAATTGATGGACACAGCCATTGTGAGATGAAAGCTCGGTGAAGTGGGGACAAGACTGGGAGGAAACAAGTTTGAATGATGTGTTTGGGTGTCAGCCTCCAGCAGGTTACAAAGTCCTGCAGTAAATGTGATTCCTGCCACTTCTGACAGTTTGGGGAAAACAAAGGTCAGAAGTTACCTTCTGCTTTGTATACTAGAATAGCTGCCAGTGGAGCAACAGATTTTAATAATATTGGTGTTTTCATCTCATTCAAGACTTCCACCTCTGCTAAGGAAGCATCTGCTGCTGTTACAAAATGTAACTGAGGTTATTGATCCATGACTCAGCTGCAAACAGTGGGAGCTTCCCTCACCCTCCTCAGGCTCAGAGGATGTTGGGAGCTCATGGCTCCAGCCCCACACTCTTATCCCAAAGGATCCCCCAGGGCTGGCACAAGCAGGGAGCTGCCCAACTGCACTGCCTGATTTGTGCTGACCCCCCAGTATGGGCATCTCTGACTTAAACCCTCAGGGCACAACAATGTCCCCGTGCCAGCACATCCCACTCACTCCATCCACATCTTCACCCTTCCCTTCTGATTATTTCCAGCTTCTCTGAGACTGTTTCCGAAGGAGATAATTGTCACTATTACACACCAATCCTGAAAGTATATTGTTTTTCCTAATATTCTTCATCCTTGAAACACAGGGAGAAAAGAAAAGAAAAGAAAAGAAAAGAAAAGAAAAGAAAAGAAAAGAAAAGAAAAGAAAAGAAAAGAAAAGAAAAGAAAAGAAAAGAAAAGAAAAGAAAAGAAAAGAAAAGAAAAGAAAAGAAAAGAAAAGAAAAGAAAAGAAAAGTTTGATGTCTATATTCTTCCACTTCAGGACTTTTGTAGAAAATCTCTCATTTCCAGTCTCTCATAACAATGTACAGCAGGTGAAACATAGAATACTTTTTTAATATAACAGTAATAAATACTTAGTGGTAACTCCCTATTGTAGGACTTAGTTATGCTAAAAAATTAAGTTACCTCAGTTATATGACTTCAGGTAGGGTCATAACATAAATACTTTTGATAGCCAGGTTTTACAGTGCAAGCCAAGAAAATGTTCTATATAAACAGAGATAGGAAAATTATTTATTACTGTCGCTGGCCAACGTTACATGAACCTTTCTGCATTCTTCGTACCACCTAAGAACAAGCACAATTCTCCTTTGCCTCATACCCAGTGATCTCACATGGTAGTTATGCTGAATTATGAGCCTAAAAAGGCATCAATCACTGTGGAATTCCACAACTCTTTAGTTTAAAGGTAAGTAAAATGCTTTAAAAAAAAAAAAGTGAGGGGGGGAACAGAGAATAAGTGAGAAATGTGATGTTATATAATTAACATCAGAATTGCTCATAACATATCTTGTTATAGCTCGACATCAGCAAGACTGGCAGAACCATCCTCTTAAATAAAAAAAAAAAAAATTAAAATGTTTATACTTAGTAATTCCCATTCATTAATGCTAAGTAGCTTGAAACAGTTCCCAGTACCCAACACAGCATTGTTGGCAAAGCAGCTTCCAGTGCTGTGAAAATGTTCTATTTCTGTAATGCAATTTAATCGGTATTAATTCACTTCTTATTCACTGAAAGGCCATGGCCACCAGAAATATTCCTGTGCTCCTAAAAGAGCAGTGTGTGTAATTCCATCAGAAATGCACTGCACTCCAGGAGTCAGGATAGTGTAGCTAAAGGCTTCCAAAAATCTGTCCCATTCCACACCATTGTCTGTCTTCCAGAGCTTTCTGACTCATCTCTACTTATTTCATTTAAGGCAAAGCTTAAGGAAATGTTTTTTATTATTAAACTACTAAAAGCTCTATTTTTCAGCATAACACCATCCACCAATATAGTTATTTCTTTCTTGTTAAGTCAAATGTTCAACTTAATTAAGGAAATTCTCAGGGAAAATCTGATTTCTGTCAGCCAGTGGCAGGCACACAGGCTCAGAGAAAACAGCTGCTCTTTAACCAAAATCAAGGCATTTTGCAAGCATTAGACTGTGGCTTTATGCTTTATTTTGCTCTAGCAATCCAGTTGCATTAAAAATACAAGTGGAGGTATATTGAGGCACAAAATAAACTTGGGCCAAAACAGAAAAGAAAAATCCAAACCAAAACAGAAAGAGAAATGAACACCTTCTGCTCTCACTGTAAGTCCTCAAAGGGTTCCTTCCATGTGCTGTTTGCTTTCTTTCTGCTAAACCCCCTGGTCTCTGCTCACTTGAAAGCTGCTGAAGATTTCAGTTGAAAACCTACTGAGCTTCAGCCTTGAACAAGGCCTTCACCAGTCACCTATGAAAAATTCATATTCCTCACAAACATAATTTTGGTCTCACTTCACCAACAACAGAGAATATCTCTATCTAAGAGCAACATTAACAACTAATCTTCATTAAAGCTCTTCACTGAGAAGCACGATGGCAAACTTGCATCTGACCCTGTAATTGGTCACTGCCAATTATTTTTTCCCCAAAAAATCATTACTGTTTAATTAATGGCAAAGCTGGTCTCATTTTTAGGCCATCTCCTCTTTTCAGGTGGGTGGGCAGCACAGCAAAGCCCCCAGCTCTCACTTAGGCACCAACCAAAAAAGCCCAAGGAGAGTTTTGCACAGTGCCAGGATGGCTCTGAGATGATCCCTGGGAACTCATCCACACAGGAAAACTCAAGAAGTGCAGGAGCCCCTGCTGCCATTCAGCAGTTTGCACATTCCTTGGGGCTGGGCAGAGCTGTCTCCCCTTGCACACTGTTACAATCAGGTCTGTCAGAGCCTCCCTCACACCTTTTTTTTTCCCTCTTTTTTGGAACTAAGCATTTCTTTCAAACACACAGCCACCAGTACCTCCCTTGTTGTGTGACAGCTCTGTGATAAATCTGCCATGAGGCTGACATGAAGACATGAAAGATTTTGCAATTCCCTAACCCATCTAAGAGGTTTTAGCTCAATTTTTTTCACCTCTAAGGAAAATGCCTGAATGGCAACTGCATGAGAAAAGGGGAAAGGGGAGACTCAGAGCTGAGAATTCCACTCCACCCTGTAAAAACCAAACACACTATCCTCAGAATCTATGAAGAGCAGAGAATATGTATGTAAAACTTGCTAACCCAGTGATCAGGGCATTCTCCTAGGAGGAGGATTTATGTGTTTTTTATAGAAAGCCATGGATGGATAAAATGAACTAGTCCCTGGAGATGGCACTGAAAAGTCAATGTTCCCTGCCAGATGGCACAGCACACACACAGGGCCTGTGGGAGCTCCCCCAGCTCCCAGCAGAGCTCTGTACCCTGAGGACACCCAGGATGCCAGGGAAGGGCACTCAGCACAGCAGTGGCTTCTGTGCTGGGCAGCACTTGGGCTGATCACCAAAGAGCCTCTGCCTCCATCACAAACACTTCTTGCTGCAAAACCAATTACTACATGTACCCTTCAGCCTTCAGAGAGACCAAGGTATGGATCTGATTCTGGTTTTATTTTTATAGGCCAGCACAAAATGAAGTGTGAGGAAGCTGATAAATGCTCAGAGCATGGTGCCATGGTTACCAGTGACATTAGATCCCTGGCTGAGCAAACTGCTGCAGGAATGATTTCTGTATACACAGAATTACTCCATTATGTCAGCTGTGTGTCTATAAAACGTGATGCAATTGGATTTCACAGGCACAGGAGGTGCTTGGTGTTTGCTCTGCCTGCGTGGAGATGCCTCCATGAACTCTTTTGCTCTGCTCAGTGGTGACACTGCTTCCACTCTGACTTTTCTGACCACAACTCTGCCCTGACTCCCAAAAAAAAGAGATTGGCACCAAGCTGGCTGAAATTGTGACTCTGCCATATCAATCCAAGCAAAATAAAGTGTGCCAAAAGGAGTTTAGTTTTTCACTCTCTCATGGAAAATACACCATTTACCTTGCATGAAGTGGTAGAGGCCAAAGAAAGCTCTGGAATTCTGGAAACCTGAGTCATACCTGTCTCTGGAATTGCAAGCATAGCATGATGCTGGTTGCAGTTAGTCTGGTCTAACCATGAGCCAAAGGCAGAGCAGGTTGCTGGGGCTGGTCCAGCTGAGCTGTGACTACATCCAAGGATGGAGATTTCACAGCTGCTCTGGGCCCCTGTTCCATGTTTTCCCAAGCTCACTGAAGCATGATTCCATGGGGTACATTTGTAAGATGAAGCAAAGCCTCATCATCTTGCTTTGCATCTGTTTTTGCTGCTGCTAAGTGGAAATAGCATTATAATCATCTTTTTTAAAGTGGTCAGAGACCTGATAATGAGAAGCATGACAATTGTCATTTCTACTTACAAATTCAAACCGAAGTCTGAACAGCAACAAGTTTAAATGCAAGCATGCAAAAGCTGGTTTTTTCCCAGAAGTGGAAGGAGAAGGAATTTATCATGCTGCCAGATCTGATGCTCAGAGCTGTGCTGCATGTAGCTGCTGCTCAAAGAGAAGACATCAGTTTGGACTTTGGGGGTTTGGCACCAGTGACACGATCCCAGGAATGAGAATTCCAGAGATTGCAGTAGAAAGATATCCCTCTAATGGGATAGAGGTTTCATTCAGCAAACAGAGCAATGATCACTGGGGTAACAGCTGAGAGATAAAAATTATTGATGATATTTGATAATGCAGCAATAAAAATAGATCCTCTAGTATTCCAAGGAGGAGGCAAAATCCTGCTGTGGGTCAAGCACTTATTCTTGTCATGGATGCAGGATGATATGAAGTGAGACTGCAAACTAGTCACAGGTACTTGAACACTAAACTGCTCCATAAAGCTTTGACTTTAGGCATGAATAGAACAGAGCAGCTCAACTTCCAACAGCAGCACAAAGTGCTGAGACCTGACTCTGGCTCTCAGCAGGACAAGCTGTGCCCTTGGAAAACACAGTACTGAAAGGAAAAAGTCATCTTCTGTGTGCTTGTGTTAAAGCTACACAACTCACAGACCTGGGAATGTCTGGGGCTCCCTCTCCTTGGTGCCCACAGGAAATGTGGGATACAACATTACCTTGGGGATGAGCAGCATCTGACAGGTTTATTCAGTTGGTATCACACCCAGACAGCAGCACTGCTGTGAGCAGCTATTGCCAGCAGCAGCGTTGTAGCCCATGGATTTTACACCCATCAATTACTCAATTGGCCTTACGCCCTCCTTCATGCCAACAGCATCACAAATTACAGACACACAGCCATCAACAGCTTGTCATTAGCACAAGCAACTGGACTGTTCCTACCAGTCTCTGAGATGATGACAGAAATTGTGTTTGAACACAGGAGTGAAAAACTAAAGGTTTTTTTCCTGAGATTCTGCCTTAGAAAAGTATCTCTTGATGGTCTCAGGCTAATCCAAATACAGCTGATAAGTATCATTTGGTGAGTTTTTACAACTAGTTCTCCTTCATATCTCAGTTCACATCTCTTTATGATCCTTATCACTTAAAAGCCTTTGATGGATGTTGTGAAAGAAAATCTCTGGAATCCTAATCTTCTCCTGGCTACTTTCAGCCACTTACTGTCAGATACCCACTGCCAATGACACTCTCAAGCTTCAGATACTGGTCACAAATTCTGGAAACAGACAAGTTCCAGTCTCCCTGCAGCCAACACACAGAGTTTATCATTTACTTCCTTGTTCCCTTGACACATTCAAACACAACTTCTGCTCAGTCCTCCCTTGCCCCAAAGTTACAGCAAAGAGCTTCTGCATTTCTTTGTCCTGGGACTGCTGGATACAGACAATGGCAGATTATTGGGATGATTTTTTGAGAAAACAATTATTTTTCATGTATTTGGAATTTTCTTATGGTGCTTTTATCACTGAGCTAAATGTGGTGGTGGAAGAAAGAGGGCTCATGAGGCACTATAAGGAAAGATATTAAGGGTAACTGCTATTCTTTCAGTAAATTCTATCTATTTAAACACAATTTTGGGTCTGTGAGTGGATGTCAGGGAAGCAGAACAGAGCACAAAAGGGGTCACAGGAGCCCAGGGCTGACCTGCACAATCTCACACACCACTGCCAAACCAACAAATCACTGAGGCACTCGGGTCTTAAAATGGTTCACAGCCCTTCTGCAACACTGAGGTGAGACTTGGAAACCAAAAGCTACAATTATTCCATTCATGCTTTCATCATCCTTTTATAAGACATTCCCACTGCCTTGAGGAGTGAATTAAGGAGGGGGGGATTAAAGATAGAAGAATAATAAAGGATGAAAAAAGGCAAAACATGAAAGGATAACAATGACACAAATACTCTAATTTCACCTCTCAGTAACAACTTTCATTTTTAATCCTTCACTGACTGGGAAAGGACTATGTGTATTGAAGAAAGTGCTCATATACAATTTGTGACTATTCTAATTAAATTTTTAAAACCCCAGCAATAGGGAATTTCTACCAAGTTATATTGAATGTTCAAATTAAACCGAGAAAACTCAGTGTCTGCATTATTATCTGAGCCTTCCTCTGAATGACAAAAAGCTGAAATTAATCCCTGATTTATTCTTCTTTTCCATTCTGTATGGACCAATGGGATTTCACAGCTCAGTTCTATGAAAGTGCTCCTACCTGCAAGTCTCTCATTGAGCACAATGCTTATTCCAACTGGTGCTACCCCAAAATCTGTAGCTCCCTGCAATGATGAGAATATTCTGTTCTTGCAGAATACTGTAACTGCAAAATCAGAGTGCTGAGTTTTCACTGGTGTCCTTGGTAACTCCCACAAGTGATTTCTGAAGTAAACTGCAATGGACAAAGCTGACAGGCACTTGGCACATTCCTGAAAAGTCAGAAAAGGGCAAGGAAAAGGCTCAAAGTGTCCCCAAAAGGATGACTCTCTTGACAAATTCTCCTGTTTGGGAGGAAGCAGCCCATCACTGGGATTAGCTCCTGACCACACTGATTTGGAACATCCCAAACATGACAAAACAACTTCTTTCCCTCATTTCTAGCATCTTCTGATTTATGTGAGCCAAGCACCTATCAACTTGGACATGTACAAAGACATGGAAAAAGATTTAGAAAAGCACACACAACATTTTACCTTCTGAAGAATAAAACAGAATGTGTGTGTAAACAAATTCATCTGCATTTACATCCTTTCTGCTTTACACCTGCCCATCATGGGAGGGGGAGAGCCACAAATGTTGCTTTATCTTTCATCCCATATGGGAAACAGCTCATGCTTGTTTCTAAATACTTTTTATTTAAGACAAATGTGCCTTGTACCAGCACCAGTCCTCTAAACCAGCCATGTGTGTAAGATGTTCTGTTCTAATGATAAGAGCAGTAACAACAGGATTTGAGGTGTCAGGGTTCAAGATAATCTCTTGGCAGAACACCAGGAGGGAGTTGTAGGAAACCACACTATAAATCTCCTGAGGTGCTAAGACATTTTAAATAGTGAATCTACTTTATCAAAGTAGCAATTGTGTCATCTCTGTTTTTCCCTTTGCTTATTCTGGGTATTTCTAATGCACTCATATAGTTGCACTTAAGTACCAGACAGTAATTGTGCATAAAAAAAATTTGAGTGTGAAAAGCAATGATTTCACAACTACTTCTAATGCAGCTAAAAGCTGCATATTAAAGAAAGTGGCAAGATAAATGCTTAAAGATCCTAATACAATTCAAGGAAGAAAAGGAAAAAAACAATCAGATGCTGTGAGACAGAGAAGTGGAAATAAAAGCAGCCAAGGTGTTGGTTTGAAGGCATTCTGGAGGCACCAAAACATCACCCAGGAAAGAGAGAACATGGAAAGGACAAGAAAAAGAAGCTACAGAAGATCCATTTTTGCACTCATGTTTGACCACTATGACAAAATAATGGGTCCTAATGCACAACCTAGATACACTATAAACATGCTTTTCATAGAAGAACAGAGAATAAAGGAGAGAAGAGCATTTTTCTAGGCTGATAAAAATCAGAGTTTGAAAGCAGACGCTTATTGACACAGCAAATCTTCAGTTTAAAAGAAATGGGTGGAAATGGGTAAGAGGTGCTGCCTTTAGTGCTCTTCCCTCACCTCCCAAGGGTAACAACTCAGAGCTCTCACATGAGGGGGTGAAAAGAAGGAGAAAGGTCCAGTAACAGTGAAAAAAATAGGATTTCATATTTGCATTCCTCTGAGAGGAGCATTTCCAATGCCTCCTCTTGCTGGGTGAAAAGGTGCATTTGTTTCTTTAGGACTTGCTGCATTTCTTTATGGAGGCTGTTCACTGTCCCACTTCACTGCACACCTGGCACATCCTCTCTGGATTTTTCTCTAGAACTGGATCCTGGCAGCTCAATCAGGGAGAAAAGCCATGGTCTACTGTAGTGTTTGGTAACTGGAGACACCCAAACTCCATCTCTATTTTCTGTCCAAAATGTCACAGTTCTTCACAAAAACCATAGAAATGAATCACTGAGTTTTAGGCACAGAAAGCCAAGAATGATTCCTATACAACCCAGGCACTGAGCAGAACCAGAGCCCATGGGGGAGCAAAAGGTTTCACTTTAAATACACAAGTATTGCTCAGCTGGAGGAGCAGCACCACCTGCACCACCCAAACAGGAATTTGCAAGCTGATTCTCAGTGAGATTTTCTCTTTTTGAAAGGGACAAAAAAAGGTTAATTTTCATCAAGAAAAATCAAGACCCTCATGGAAACCATAATAAGAAGTTTGCTATTTTTAAATTTCTATTTATTTTTTCCATTAAAACCCAAATCTATACTCTGTAACATTTTGGATTTCTGAAGTTTTCACTGGGATAAAACCCAAAGGAATTACTAGATGGTCTCCAAGCCTCAGGATCACGTTTCCTTGCACATGTACAATGAAAAATATTGAGTACAGCTTCTAAGAAACCTTTCATTGCTGGGTACTTAACAAAATTGATTGAAAGTCAGATTTTTTTGCCCACTGGCAAATTCTGATAACTCAGTATCTATTTGCATTCCAAATCAACATGAAAAAAATCGAAATATTCATAGATTCTGTAAAACAAAATGCACTTAACAATTTTGCCATAGAGAAAATTGACTTTTCAAAGCAATTTAAGTGCTATTTTTACTTTCCTGGATATACCTTCTCCTGGAAGTCAGCGTGGAACTTGTAGCCCCAGTTTTGCCCAATGAGATATCATATGCATTAGGGTTTTTTTTCTCCCACCAATTCATGTGTGATTTTTGTCAAAAGAAAAAATTAAAACCAGGAGTTACTTAAATCCAGAGCTTTTCCTACCAGCCTATTGCTACTTTTTAATTAGGCCCTTAGGTATCAAATGAAACTGGAAGATGAAAAGAAAAATATTTACACCCCAAAATAGCCAAGTGACCATTAATCATTAAAGTGAAAATCACCTCAAACCCAGATTTAAGTTATTACATCAGAGACTTGAAGCTAATCTTTCCTCTCTCACCACAACACTATTGCTTAGTGCAGGCTCTTTCCTTAGTTTTTTTCTAGGAAAAAATCCAAAGTAAAGGCAATTTTTTACCTAAAGCCAAACAGAACAAACCCAAGTCTCATGTGGTTCATGGAATGGAAAAAAAACCTTCTCTTTTTTATCTTTTAGATGCATTTTTAAGCCAAGTCTATTGGGACAAATTGCAAGCTCCAATAAATCTCCAAGTGCCTCCACAGCCCTGTATTTCACAGTACAGCCCGTGCACCTGCGTTGTGCAAAAGCCTGGGCTGTGTAAAACTCTGGATTATCCTCAGGTAACTGGAATAATGGGAGAAGAGAAGGAACTGACCCACACATGAACCTATGAACTAAGCAGAAGGTGTCATTTTATATTAAACCTAATCACAATACTTGGCTGTTTTTAACAAAGTCAAACAATCCTGGTTCTCCTGCTGGGGTGATCCGCAATCCAACAGCTGTGGTGGCGTTCACAGGGGTCTGAGGATGAGGGAAGAGATGAGGATCTGACTCCATGTTTCAGAAGGCTTGATTTATTATTTTATGATATATATTATATTAAAACTATACTAAAAGAATAGGAGAAAGGATTTCATCAGGAGGCTAGCTAAAAATAAAAAGGAATGATAACAAAGGCTTGTGACTGACTGAGACAGTCTGAGCCAGCTGGACTGTGATTGGCCATGAATTAGAAACAACCACATGAGACCAATCCCAGATGCACCTGTTGCATTCCACAGCAGCAGATAACCATTGGTTACATTTTGTTCCTGAGGCCTCTCAGCTTCTCAGGAGAAAAAATCCTAAGGAAAGGATTTTTCAGAAAATGCCATGGCTACAAACAGCCAAAGTCACTCAGAGCAATGCGTCAGCAGCACCAATTTAATGTCGATTGCTGCTGGAGCCACACCAGTGCCGTCTTTCCCTCTGCCATAATCTGTTCTGAATATGCACGTGGACATCAATTACAGGCAGTGACTCACAAGCCCAAGGGACCCTGCTCTCATGGGCACACAGAGCAGGCCACACGTGTCCTCACAGCAACAGCCTTCACACACCACACGCTAATCTGTGTTTGGAATGTCACTTCCAACATGCAAAAATGAAGCAAAAGGATTTGAGCCTTTTAAAAGAAGATTGTTTTTCCTAAGGGGCCATCAGAGAAGTGGGTGTAGCACGAGCTTCAGAGCCTCCAGTGCATCCCTTCAGCCAGGCAGAATTAATGACTCTAATTAGCACTGCTGGGGGCAGCAGAATGAGGCAGGTATTTATACACATGGGAAACCTCAGCTGTGCTGGAGGCTCTCCCTGGCACAAAACAGGAGCTAACCTGTGATAAGCACACAGTAATGGCAAGCTGCCTTCAGAGATGCTTTATATTAACAGCAAATAGTGATTCTCCCAGCAGGGCCACTTTTTAAACTATCTGAAAGTGCATTATGATTAAAAGCATTGTGAGGCACTCAGAAGAGGCTGTTAGGCTGTGCCCAGGACAAACAAAATGGAAAGCAGACACTCCAGGTTGATTGCCATCCTATCTGGTCTCGTTCAAGAGGCAGAAATTACCTGTATTTATCCCATTTGCATCACACACGTCAGTTAATGTATAAATAGAGATGAGTGTACGGGATCTGGGGCTGAGCTGCACCAGTGAGTCACCAGAGAGGGGGAAGGATAATCTTTCCTCTTGCCTGTACAGGCCAGATAGTGTTTATCAGCAAGTTAAAGGCAAGGCTGGGTACAGGAAATTCTGATGGGACAGACAAGGGAGGTGAAACACAGACAGGGGCTCAGATAAGCCACGGGATCTCCTTAAATTCTGCTGGACAAGGCCCTGACCAAACTGCCTGAACGTAAAGCTGGTACTGATCTAGGCACAGACTTGGACTAGAAACCTCTAGAAATCTTTAAAAGCTAAAGTATTCTAAGAGGCAACATGGACCAAAATGGAGAGGCAGTTCTGGGAAATCACAGCATCTGAGCCTTTACCTGGAACTGTGCTTTTCTCTGAGGTGCAGCAGTCTTGGTTTTCTTGCTGGGAGACAGTTTTTATGATGCCCTGAGTGACAAAAGTCACATAACTGTAAATCTCTCTCAGACTTGAAGAAAGTTGGGTTGTACAAGGACTGCAGAATATTGCACTAGAAGCCTTAGAGAGGGTTTAGGGAATAGAGGGGTTAGGGAAAGGGAAAATGCATCTCACCTGAAGCAGCATCATTTAAATCCAGTTCTGGTGCTTGCATTTATCTCCACAGTGCTTTCTATCATAAATCAGGTATTATTTTCCTTCTGCACAACAATACACAATACAATCAGCAGCAACATCTGGGCTCTGCTTTTCTTAATAGCACCTTCATGCAGTTATAATGTAAAATACAAGAACTGGAATTGGAAATAACACAAATGCTAATTTGACACTTGGAACTTTATTATAGTTGGACAGGATAAAGTAATTTTAACTGTAGACTTTTGCTGTTAGGTTATATTTTTCAGTAACATCTTTTTTTCATCCAGAGATGCTTTCTTAATGGTCATCATTTATGTTTTGGAAGGTTTGGACTTATTTTTCCTGTTGTTTTTTTTTACAGAAGGCCATGGGTCACTTTGAGCCAACTTTATTTCCCTTTATGCAGTGAGTGTGCCCACCACTGTTCCCTGCCATGTTTCAGGTGAACAGAGCTTCCTCCCAGTGAGGCTCAGACTGACCTGCAGGATCCCTGCTGGTTTTGCTTGATCTTTGACATCAGGCATTGTAATAAGGCAGGCCAGAAGTTTAGACATGACACCAACATTTTAACTGTATTATCTTCTACTTACCTGACCACATTTAGAAAGGGCAGAGGCTGAAACCCTTCATTTTATCATCCCTCTTAATGCTCCTGTGTCACTGGTGCTGGCCTCTAAATGTCTGTGCAACACTTCAAGTAACACTTCTGTAAACTGCCCCTCAGTGATAAAAATACAACAGCATCCAAAACACTAAGGGGGAAAAGTATAAACCTGTCCTGATGTCAGCTTTGTCTCCCAGACCTTTGGAAAACCACAGAGCAAAAGACACAACCTGATGTGCAACTTAACTGCAAATGCAGCTGTGAATGTGTGGTAGTGTGTGGAACACTTTGAGAGTGTTCCTTGCAGAGCAAATTCTTTCTTTACACATTAGTTTACACCATTTGTACCTCTGGGAACATCAACTAACCTCTCATTTCCTTTAGCTCAACATTACATTGATCCACAAAGCCCTTTGGGAATGCTCCCCCCCTTCTCATTATATTTTTATTTTCCTGGGGAGAGAGCAAGGTTCACGGCCACACATGAGCAGTGCGTTGGGTTTCCCTCCCAAGCCCACCTTGGCAGTCCATGAGGACACATTCCAAAGCTCCTGCAGCCGGCACTGCTGAGTGCAAACACCCCCAGCACCAGGGGCTGATGCAGAGGCTGGGGAGGGGCCAGCACTGCCATGGAGAGAGGCTGGCACTGCCATGGAGAGGGGCTGGCACTGCCATGGAGAGGGGCTGGCGCTGCCAGATCCCTCACATGATGAGGGACTCATCACTGGCACTGCTGCTTTCCAATCAGGCTGGAGAAAGCCTGGGGCTTTTGTTCTTGGTGATTTACCAGCCTCCTCTTCTTGTGTGTTCCCTGGGAGCACCTTGAGACCCTGGTGTCACAATGGCTACAATAACACCATTTACACTAATGCAGAAGCAAGTTAATTAGCTACAAATATAAGCAAAGTTCACTTACCACATCACTGAGATTTGTGAGATGTTTGCATCCAGGCTCCTATTTTCCTATTCCTTGTTCTGCCTGACTAACACGCGATGCATTTTCCTCTGGCTTGAGGTTAGATGTCTGAAGCTTTTCCACAGGAAATTACAAACAATTCATATTTTTTGAGTTAACATTTATTGTTTCACTAGAAAGAAAAAACAACAAACATTTCATAAGTCTCAGGTCTTTTATTTCCCATGAATTCAAATAATCACCAGTACAGGCTGATCCCAAAATCTCGTTTACTTCCATGGGCTTGAAAAAGTTATTTAATAAATTTGGGTCAAACGCTGTTTTAAGATTAATAAGTGATTTACTGGCAGCCAGAATTCTATTTTGTATCTCTACCAGGTTAGCAAATTTGAAATAATCCCCATCTGCCATAGACCAGCTAATCTTGCCTCTTTTTGCTACCATTAGTTAACAGTAACTATGAACTGGAAAATGTTCATTTAGCTTTAGTTAAATCATTTGGAACAAAATACTTGTAGCAGGAAAATAAAACCAGAAAGGGACCAAGGAGGGGACAGGAGGAATTCACTGAGTGTCACCAGTCTCATGACACCACTGGGTCCCTTCCCCAGGAACTAAGTGCAGCTAATGCTGCTTATGGATAAAATGGACAACACCCAGCACTTCATCAGGAGTGAAAAAATAGGTTTGTGATGTCCTCATGTGCACTATCCAGACAGGGATTTCTGAATGGGAATTCTGAGAGGAAATCAGGCAGCTGTGCTCAAACCAAGCTCAGTATCACACTTGGATCTAAACTCTGAATGTGAGCTGTACCCAAAATGTTGCCCATATGTTACTGATTTACCAAGGGATTTGAGGGAAAGGAGGTGAAGTGGCACATTCAGACAAGCTCTGATATTTCACATGTGGAGCAGACACAAAATAAGGAGCTGCAGTTGTATGGCTGGAGGCAAAGGGAAGACAGAGAAATGGAAGGAGAGAAGCAAAAGGTTTACAGCTGAATCATGCCCAGTCTCCACAATATTTTTGGTTTTAACAGAACCCTTGGACGTGCAAAACCAGTTTAATTTGCCAGTTTGTCATTAAATGCCAGCCTGTGCCAATAACTACTACACAGAGCAGGTGAATAACTTTCAATAGTTCTTACAAAAGAAGGCAAAAATGTTACTGACAGTATCTCATACATCTCCTTCAACTGATTTTATGATTTTTTTTGCATGCCCATTCCCCAAAATGAAATAAATTAGAAAAAAAAATCTAACTATATTCAGAGAGTGTAACGAGCCATCCTTGACTTACTGTTTTTCTGACTGACCCTAACCCTCCAACTGCTGATGCTCTGTTCCATCCACACAGGTGGGAAGCCACTGGGACACTTCATTCAGGGTGGAATCACACCAGTTTAGAACCACTGAGGATCATAAATATGATGCTAATTAAATGGGTGGGGAGCAGGGGAAACACCACACAAAAATGCCACAAAACCCTGATGATTTCTGTGAATAAACGCCCAAAATGCAAATTCCACAGCTGGCAACTGCAGAGAAGCTCCTCTGACTCCCTGCAGATTTCTTTTCAGCAGGAAGATTAATTAAGGTGGGTTGTTTTTCTTTTCTTTGCACACAGGAAATTCCCTCTGCATCTGCCACACAGAGTGATTCTTTCATTTTCAGGAACAGGAATTCAAAGGAATCCCTGAAGCATATCAGAGCTGGGCTTGTGCTAAGTATCAACTGTACTTATCTTCTAAAAGATGTTATTTGTCATATTTGAAACATGAACACTAATTCAGGGCTTGCTATCCTTCTGCCTTTGCATTGCTACGACAGCTGAAGAAGTTAATGGAATACATAAAATACTGCAATAAACCCAAGTTTGCCCCCAGCATTTCTAGTTCCCTTTCTAAATTAGTTCAGGGAAACAGCAATTGGGTCACTCTCATTTTAGATCTCCCAACAGCAAAAAGGCAGATTTCCCTGATTTTGGTAAAGAAGCTGAAATTGTTGGTTAATTAACAAAGCCATTTAAATTTAGAAACCAATCAAGTCCCAGAAATGAATGTAAAGGCTACCTTGAGTCAAGAGCGCTGTAAAGGAAGAAAACAAGGTGTTATCAATATCTCTATGCCACAAACATGTAGAAGAATACAAGGCTTTACCCAGAACATGAAAGAAAGAATTTCAGAGTATCAGAGTTGAAAGCAGTATTGGCAATAGATCTGTCATGATCAGGACCACACTGATTATTTTTTCTCTGCCAATCACAGAGGGGAAGTTAAAACACACCTCTGATTTTTTTATTTTTGTTTTTAAACAAAAGAAGGGTCATTCAGGTTGAAAGCTGTACATCTGGCTAGAAGCAGCACTAACACTGGCCACAAAGGAGGACAAGCTTAAACAGACTCACAGGATCTCACCCACTGAAGCCAATAAAGCTGCTTTGTAGCACCCAGGAGAGCAAAACCTGGGTGCAGGAATGCACAAATCCCAGGAGCAAACTGGAGTGTGCAAGGAAGGGACACAAAACCTCCACAAACAAATCTGCTCAGAGTCCAAATGCCTCACCAAAGTGCTGCTTTTCCCTGGACAGTCTTAGCAAAAAAGTTAATATTGAAAGTGCTCACCAGCACAACCACACAGCTGTGCTAAAGAACTCCACAAACATTGTGATCTGGGGGATAATAAACAATAACTTCAGGACACAGAAACACATGGCCTTTTCTATACAATACTTCTAGATTTGCTGAAGACAATTTTGTAGAAAATCCCTCCATACCTACCAGTGCTCTTCTGAGTGTCCAAGTCACACTTATATGATTTTGGAGTTTTATTGTTATTTTTATGCAAATCTCCTCAGAGGATTAAGCGGGCTCAGGGGGTTAAAATAAAGATTGGAATTTTAAGTCTTATGACAACAGAAAGCAACAAATTCTCAAACACCATGACAGGGGAAGGGTATGAACAGCCGCAGCTCACCTTACCCAGCCTGGCAGACATTGATTCCCCCTCACGGGAACTTTCCTGCCCTGCTTTTCCTTCAACTCTGTGGGGAAAAACTGCAGCCCAGATGCCAGGGTCTCTGGTGGTCCGAGGATCAAGCTCAATTCCCAAAATATTTGCAGTACAAGCAGCCAAAAGTGTTCTGGCAAGCAGCAGGGGCTGTGGGCTCCGTGAGGGGAGCAAGCGCTGGGCCCTGGCGACCCCTCAGCCTCACCACAGGGGTAAAATGGCCGCCGGCCCTGAGGGAAACCTTCAAATAAATAAACATTTAAGTGTCTCACACACTTTATTTTATAGGGAAAACACATTTCCCTGGGATTTGGCAGTAAAAGCCAACTAGATGATGTGGGTGGGACAGTGAGATAGTTTGTGTGCCCTTGTCACCCTCACGGCTGTGAGGACTGGAGCCCCCTCACCTCAAGGCTCGTCCTTTCCACAGCAAAACAACAACAGCGGACAACGGCCAGAGAAGTGAAAAATCCAAAAGTCAGTACACAACAAATGCAGATATACAAGGAATTTTAAACAAATAACCTGTGTGTGCACGCACCAAGATAAACCTGAGAGAAAGATTCCCCTGAACTGCCATATTGATGAGCTCTCTCCGCTCCCATTGCACAAATCCTTCTGCTGGGAGTCCCATCCTGAGCAATAGCAGGACTTGGTTTAAAATGTGCATTTTTTATCCCTTCTGATCCATTATACATACTGCTCAGCTGGCTCTAACCAGGAGCAATCCAAGCACAGCACTTTCAATACAAAAATTCATTTGAAAACACTCCTGGCCTCAACCAAAATAGGCCATTTTTCCTTCCCTTTGGATTTCAGAAATAACCTTATGCAAAAAATAAAAGTGATTACAGTTGTAATGTTAAAAAATGAGGGGAAAATGACAGTAAATAATGTAGTGTCTTTTCTGACCACATCAAGACTTTTGGAGCTTCAGTATATAAAGGGTCTTTTTTACCTCAGTGAGCTGGGTAATATAAGGTGTCTAAATGTAGAGAAAAAGAAAATATCATCTGTCACTGCCGTAACAGCAAGAAGATAAAATTATTTTTATAGGCTGAAAACAGAAGCACTCCTGAAAGAAATCATTGCTGGAGAATTATTTTTGGAATAGTATTCATCAAAAGTTTAAGGGGGGGGAGAAAAAAGTGTGCATTGGGGGAAAGAAACATAATAAGAGAAATGAAATATTTCAAATGCCTACTGAAATATAATTTCTAAACTGAATCAAAATTTTAGGAAGTTTTACACAATTAACATGTCACATTTTTCCTTTTCTCCATTGTATGGGTGACATAAAACATACAAATAATGTACTAAGATAGAGACATTATACTGACTGATATAAATTGATATTAATTCCTTTTTTTTTTTTATTTTAGTGCCATATAAACTAAGACTTGAGACCAGCTTAGGGCCAAAAGACATGACATGAGCTGTAACAGTTCTGATCAAGCCATGCCAGCAGACTGGTTTGATTTTCCCCCATTTTCTGAACAGATTTTCAAGGCTGCTTCTTTCCCCCTTTGCACCACTGTGGCTGCATCCAGCTCAGAACTGTGGTTTTGGGCAATTTGAGAATCAGATCAAAGCATTCAGCAAAGCTGTAAGATGTCTATATGAAATCTGAAAGTGCCTTAGAGACTGCATGGAGAATTCCATTCAGCTTTCTGAATGCAATCAAGGGCTCTGTCCTCTGACCATGATTTTTTTTTTCAGGTTTAAAAAGTAATGCTGTGTTTGCTGAATAAGCTTCAAATTATTAATCTGTTTGATAGAAATTACTATGTATATTATAAAGGACAATTAGGGAGAAAAACTGTTATTTTAGAAGTTAGTTTTAACTTGAGGTTTGATAGTTTTGCCTTTTACACCCCCAGCCTTCCCTTCTAAAACACTGTTAGTCTAAAGAAACCTGATCAAAGATAGATGGTCTCCATTTTTCAGCAGCTGGAAAACCTTTCTTCCTTTAAATTCTTTCACTGGAAAAAAGGGACTGAAGTAATTTTGCCTAACGTTCCTGAAAATATTCCATCAGGCTGAAGTCAAATAGGAGAGATTTCAGCTCCAACAATGAATTCTGAATGTGCAAATCATACATTAATCATTAATGGTTTTTAATCAGTTCTGCCTTGACAAAAATGCTCCAGCATGCACCAGGCACTCAGAGCAGCTTCTTCTCTTCCAGTGCTTATACTGGGATGTAGGAAATGGCACCCCATGATCCCAAAGAAAATGAGAAACACTTGATATATCGAATGTCAGTGTGATCAAAGGGATCAGCTAAAACACTCATTGCACGATCTTTCCACTTAAATACCTTTTAGTCTGTGTAACTCTCAGGCAGGATTTCATCTCAATTTGCAGAGAGCATTTCTATTTATCCAGCTAATTCAAACTGCAGATATCATTAAAAGAAATGCACTAATACTTTGTCATCATCCTGACAAATCCCAAAGGAATGTAAATGCCTCACAAAATCCTTTTAGATTAAACCCAAGGTAGGTCACTAAAGAAATCTGGCTGAAGACTCAAGCTCATGACATCACCCAAACTCATAGCAGCCATGTGATAAAAGGCAGCACAACACTGTGATAAATGTACAGACTTTCCAAGACAGGTGTAATAACTGCTGACCTAGACAGCTTTCTGGAAGGTGGATGTGAGTGTGCAAAGACAAATCAAATAGGGGAAAATCCTCCAAAAAAACCCACAGGAAATCCAACCCTGATGTTCAGTTTGCTCTGTGATAGTTCTATTTTAAGCCAGGTTATGTGTTTGCATTAACAGCCAGGGTGCAAAACACAAATAGGGCTGGAAAGAAGATCCAAACTAGTGGTGACTCTCCAGAACTACAAGACTGCTTCAGAAAATGCACCAGTCTCCAAGAAAAGCTTATGACCAGCACCAGCTACTTCCTCCTGCAACAGGAGGCAGAGGGATAAATAACAAATAGATTTTCTCACTGGGTTCTGCCTTCTGCAGGAACTCATTTTGTCTTTCCTTGCTTTTGAGTACGGAACAGAGCTATGACTGAATCTGCTTCAGAGTCCAAGGATGCAGAGGACCACTGCCACCTGCAACCAAACTGTTCTGTGTTTTCTTATCCACAGAAGGGGTCAAGGAATTTAAAAATAACTCTCTTTTTGCCTTATCAATACAAAGGTTTTTCTTTCAGCAAAAAGCATTTTTACCAGCAGCAGCAATCCCTACATTTAGCATCAGCAGAGATGGAAACTGGCAGCAGCAGGATTGTACAGCCCCTTCTTAGACAAGATTGACACTAGAGACCAGAAAGGCTCTCAGCCACTAATCCTACACAGATTACTTCATTCATGCCAAGACTGGCTTTCAGCCCAGGATCACTCAAAGATTTCTATCCTGATAACATTTACTGATAAGAGCAACCTGCACTCTCCTACACCCTGATCTCACACAGTAGGCTGGGCTTTAGGATGTGTACCAGATAAATTGGCATTTGTAGGCATTATTTTGTCTCATCTGCCCTTTGTTCTGCCTGCTCCCTTCCAAATGGATTTCTTATTTTTAAAAATCAACCCCAAACACTTCAGATTTCTCTCGTTTCTAAATCTGGAGCCAAACCTGAAACTGCCATCTGCAAGTTGAAATATTACTTCAAGCAAGGAATTATCATTCATTTTCACTTGGGTTCCCAAACATTCCATGATAATCCTGAGTTTTAAAAGAATTAGCAATAGACTCATAAATCAACCCAAACTGGAGAGCAGGAAAACAAGCCAAGTTGTGTTTTATCCCGCTTTTTTTTAAAGGTTGACAATGCTACTTCCTTGGATTTGAGATCTGGGCTGTCCCTTTAGAAAGGGACAAAGATCTCAGTGCTGCACTTGAACCACCTGGAAAGGGGAATTTATCCTGGAGGTGCTGAAAATTCCAGGCTGGAGGGGCAGCAGCAAGGGCCATTGACAGCAGTGCTGGATGCAGAGGTACAAAATTAATTTTTATCTGAGACAAAGGCCAAGATATTCAGCTGTAGAAGTGAATCTCCCAATGTAAACTATTTCCACTTCAAGAGCAGCCTCACACAATTAAAGCCTGCAGTATCAGCTTCAAGTGAAGAGATCACACAGAGGTCCCCAAGCAATTACATGAAACAAAGTCACCCTTGCAGCAGCTTCTGTAATAAAACCAGGGCTCCATTTCACACTGCTTTATTCTCCAGAGATATTTGCTAACTAGGTTTCAAAAGGAATTCAACTTCTGCAATTCACAAGCTCAGATTAAGAAATCCACTCCATAGGTCAAAGGCACAATTACCTCCGTTTCAGGTAAGTCTCCCTCCCTCACAGAAAAGTTGACGGCTTTTTTTCAAGAGCAAGTGAAAAGAATAATAGAACTGATGTATGAATATTTTCTCATTGTCTGCAACTCCTCATTTGCCAGAAGCTTCAGTTTTCTGAAATTTAATATTATTACTTACTAAAAAAACCCCACAAAACCCAAACCCCAATGAACTGTGAAGAATGTACTTGTATATAGCTTGATGGAGGTAATGAAACTCAAATTGTTGCTTTGAAAAAATATTTGTTTATTCCAATTTGAAAACCTCACCGTTTTCTTTTTAGTTTTCCAATCTGAAGTTCTTGGATTTTTCCTCTCTTGCTCTGTTCAGTGACATTTCCTACCTTCTGTAGTGGTCTAATGAATCCTTCAGCAGCTTTAAAGACTAAAATCCTGCAGTGACTTCAGTCTGCTCTGGTGGACTTTTACCTTCTTCTCTCTAACAGATTTAAACCAAGTCTGTTGCCTTGTCTGCAGCCCTATTCTGTAATTCTTGCTGAATTTTACAGTCAGCATCAATTTATCCATGGATTTAATTTAAACACTCACACAGGTATAAATCACAAACATATACAATATAGCACTGCGTGTGGAGCCGATCAATGTTTCTCTTAACTCCTTTTGGAACTCTTACCTAACGTGTACACTGATGCAAAAGTCTAATTTCTCCCTTTGCTGCAAAGGAGAGCAAAGGGATGAACTGGCCAACACCCCCTTTACAAGTTCATGTATTGGAATTAACATGTGGAACAGCACAGGAAAAATTTCTGTTCTACTTAAAATAGATTTAAAACTCTCTCTGGCCAGAAAAATAACAAACCACAATTATAGACAAGAAAAAAAGACAAGCTCCTCATCCAACTTTATTACTAAATCAGCTGCTAAAATACTGGCAAACCTCTGAATCTGGAGGAGGCATCAAAAAAATCTGAAAGCTACAATAGCTTAATGTCAAAATCTCCTTTTTCCTTAACAATAATGCACTGGCAGTGCCTTTCTGCAGCCTTCCCCACACAGTTCACAGTACAGCAAACCCATGGCTGATGACAGTGATACTAACAGAAAAAGATCTACCAAGCAGGTTCAAAGTAAATGCAACATTTCAGCCAGAAATCAAACTCCTGGGTGTGCACTGGGGAAACACAAGGTGCAAACCCCACACCTTAATGTCCTGTGCTTTTATGGTGTCTGACAGATGGACCTAAGTGAGCCTCTGAAGCACAGAATAATGTGCCAAACAATAAAATAAGGAATCAAATGCCTCCACAAGGCAGCACTGCATTTGAACAATGTGCTTGAGAGCTATGGCTAAAGCAGCAGAAAATAGATGAAGAGCATGAAGAGCCTGACTCAATGCTGAAGCTCAGATTTTTAAAGCATCCTACCTAGCACTGATGGCACAGTGATAAGGGATGAGCACAAACACCTGCAAGACAAGGCTGGAAACTGCTCCAAACATACCAGGAGCAAATACCATCCCTACATGAAAAGCAACTCTAAATTATCTGCTAGTTTACAAGCACTACTATGTGCAAAAACAGGGCAAGAGCAAATGTAACCATGGTTTAAAGGCAAGGTTTTAATGCAAGGAAATGGCCATTTTCTGGGGAAACTAAAAAGAAAGAGAGAAAGGGAACTTGTTGGAGCAAGTATTGGCATTTTAATCAGCACTACTGCTCTTGGTAAGGATCAACAATCTCATCAGGGTACATGGCAGCCCAAAGCAGCAGGGTCTCACTTCTGCTCTGGCACAGAGCTTGGCACCACTACTTCATCCTGCTGAAGCACTTCATCCTTGGCAGCAGCAGCTGGACCCTTTCCTCTGACAACCCTCCAGGGAAACTCAGGGAACTGTTTAGGAACAAGTCTGGGCTTTTAAGGTAATACCCCCAAATCCTCCTGCTCCTTAAAGCCACTGCAATGGTAAGTTCTGGGGTCAAGCTCCCAGGACTTGCTTGGTATTGGAGTCACTGAGAAAGTAGTTTCTTCTGTGTGTTAATGATGAAGAAAGAGGAGCATGGTCTCCCACAGATCCAATCCATCATCCACAGAAATCAACTTCAGACACCTCTACATGTTGAAAGCCAGCACTATCTGTTTGTGTCCTACCTGTAACCTTTCCACACCTGAAATCCAACTGCTGAGCAGCCAGCTGCCTTTCAGGTGGAATTTTTGGCCACAACACCATCACTGATTCAGATTTCTGACTGTAGCAAAGCTTCTGACTAAATATAAGGCACACTTGCTGCTGTCACCAAGGGGGTGCCAAGGGGAGCACTGTCCCTTTTGCTCTGCTGATAAGGACCTGCTTTGCCTGTTCCTGCTTTTCAACTACAACACAGGGACTGCAGTAGGTGACAAGGGGAGCAGGCAGTGCTGCAGAGTTCAGCACCAAGTGACCCCCAAGGGACTCTGTGACCAACTCTCTTCCAGCTCCTCCAGCCCAGAGGGAGGGACCTTTAGGAGGAGAATGGACAAAATCCAACTGACCTTTGCATGAGCCAAGAGCTCCCTGCCTTGTAGCCCTGCACTGCTGGAACAGTGGGGATGTGCCTGTGGAGCCCCTCAGGTCACTTACCCCTTCAGGTCTGACAGAAAAATAAATGCTAAAACTATGATGGACCAAAATGCTTTAGATAGTTTCCAAATTTTTTTTTAACATTGTCAGGTTATATAATGACACGTCCCACTGACAGCTGATGAAAACATTTACTGTTACTTTTTTGAGCAGGCTCAACTCATTAATTAATGATGCATCCAAAACAAAATAACTGACAGAAGCCTCCTGCCCCACCCAGTGTTATTTGACCTTTATTTATAAATGTATCACTTCCACTCAGACGTAGCTAAGAAAACCTGTGAAGAGGGAGGCAAGAGGAATTGTTCCCCTTGTGCCACATTCAGTCCTAAATAAGGCAAGGGGTGTGTGGGTCTTACCAGGAGAGGTGGGCTCTGAACCCAGCGTTTCCAGGAAGCCAGGAATAGTCTGGCAGTGGGAGTGAGAGATTGTAACACAAGCTCCATGAGTACCAAACAAAAAACCCGCTGTGGTACAGGAAACCTCGAGATGGGTATGCACAACCAGGAGTATTAAACACATATTTTGGGAAATGGACTGGAACAGTCATTCTCATTTCTTCTGTTCAACCAGTTAGTGTCTGGGCCACTGAACACCTGGGAACACCATCCTGATGCACTCAGTGCTAGAACAGACATTTAGTGGAATTGCAAATATCTTGGATGTATTCAGTTTGTGCCTGATGTGCTTTGCTTCGACTGCAGCAATTTCAGATACCATTCCTAATACTCTGCCTACAAATAACTCTGAAATAACTCTTGATTTGGAGTTACAGAGAGTTTAACTCTCTTCATAAAATAACATGTAAAAATCATGATCAAATGTGACCCTTTTTGACACATTCAAAAACCTAAATGCTCTCACATCAAGATATTTCAACCTTGTATGTGCAATTAGTGAAAACCCCCAGAGCTCTCAGAGAGTCCTGTGTGTTTCATAGACTTACAGCCATCAACAATTTTATTTTTTCAGTGTAGGAACGCATCAGTGCACATCTGAAAGCGCAGACCAGCTTTGGGGGCAGAAAGGATATGTTGCCATTCCCACAAAAGCCTTTACTGGCCCTCAATTAGCAGTATTTTTTCCCTGACACTGTAGTGGCTGTTCTCCCCAAGCAGAGAGCATCAATTTGACCAAGGGAACCCAGCAGAAAACAGAAAACACAACATTTGTAAAGACATTTTAAGAGCTACCATTGCCACATTACAATTTGGCCTCCTGCAGGCTACTGACTGTGCAGCAGAGGTTGGTTGCCTAAATAGATTCATTTATTTTAAAGGCAGCCTGCTTCCCACTTCTACTTCCCACTCAGTGTAAAATAGACTGTGATACTGCTTATCCATTACCAACACCTCTGGCACATGCATTTAGAATTATTCCTCATTTATCCCCACTGCTATCTGTATTTTAGATCAAATATTCTATCACCTGCTGCTATTTTGGTTAATTAAAATGACCTTGAGAAAGCAGAGCAGCCACAAATACTTAATGCTACCCTGCTGATCCCTGAATAAGTGGAGTGACTGATCCATCAAAAGCAGATACCAACTTCATTAACATCAACTTCCAACAATAGCACCTGAAATTCTGTAACAGCTTCCAGTGCTGTGTCTCAATTATTATGACTCATAGGATTAATATTTATTGTTATTATTTCCCAGCTTGGGTTTACAGATGTAATACTGTAAAGTTTAAACCCATAAAAACCTAGAAAACCCACTTTAATCTCAAAGGCTTTGATACCACTCCTTAAAAACTTGTGGAGTTCAGAGAAGCATTTCTGATTTTAAGGATATTTGAGTAGCTGTTGGTGTTTTCACAGTAAATATTGAAACTGCTGCCCACTCACCCCTCTTGCTTCTTCTTGGCTGTTTTCTTCCCTCCAGGAACTTCACTGATGGGCACAGGGCTGACAGGTGGGAGAGGTTAAGCTCAGCAGGCTTCAGTGGAAAGAGTTAAATAGCTTCAGCTGGACCCTGTGAGATCTCCAGGACATCACAGCAAACCAGAACAACATCACAATTTTTGCAAAGAGAAACCTGTGGCACTTATGTCAGCAACAGGATTGTTTGTTCTAAAGCAAATCGTTTATCCTCAAATTCAATGGGAAAACCTGGAAACTTGGCTGGGTCTATCTATTAATCATAAATCAGAGCACACTCAAATTATTCCCAAAAAGACATTCCCAAACCCCAAAGAAAGACTAAGATCAAGAAATAAGATTTGTGAGCAATTGTACTTGCAGTAGAAGCCCTGATCCTATGGCAGGCCACTTGGGAGGAGGTGGTTTGATTAAAATATCAGTGATTTGGGCATTGAAGCTAAAAACTTAAAGATGAGATTGATTTTCCTGCCAGTGTGTTCTGGTAACAAATTGAAGATTATATGTCCTTTAATTACTTGCGAAATGCTCTAAAATTATCTTTTGTCTGGAAAATTCTTTTGGAAATGGATTCTATGCACAATAATTGTTATTGATAAACATTTTCACCTCAGAAGTATGTTCAGGACTGGATGTACACAATCTAATCAAATCTGGAATAATTGTTTAGAAAAAAACTTTCCACAGAAACTATTTTGCTTTTGTGCTCTGAAAATTGACTTGGTTAATTAATCATGAGGCTTTTAATGAGTATTTCTACTTCTCCAAGGACAGGGCAGAGACTGAATATGACAGAAGCCTGCCCCAAAAAGGCTGAGCTATTCAGCAAGGTATCCAGCAAGCATATGCAGGCTCAGTTTCTAGGGGCTATTTCACAGAATTTAACCAATAATAGAAATATTTCAGAACGTTCCCAAGGGACCATGTACCTCTTGGACTATGTACAAAGAACAACTGACAGGATAAAACAAAAACCATAGATAGAGGTGGACATGTATCAGCACCAGGGGAAAGTGAGTATTTGTACCTCAAGGTGTTTATTTGTCACTAATCTTTCACTGGGAGTCAAAGAAAAACAGAATTCTGATGTGTTCATTGTAGACTGGGGGGTTCCAATAGTTCCTTATATGTGGAAGAGCACTGAGAAAACCTGAAAGTGAGGGGTAAAGAGCACACCACCTACAATGGGAGAGCAGGAGACAGCCCTGCCATGAAATAATGATCAAAGGGATCTGCCCAGCTCCCACTGAATGTGTTCCTCTTGGGTCCCCTCGTGGGAAGAAATGCAGGGAGGAGCTGAAGCACCAGTTGAAGCAGTGTGAGTGAGAAAGGCTCCTGTGGGGCAGGGGAAAGGGAGCTGGGAGGTGATGCAGAACGTACTTGGGCTGCTGAGCCAGGAGCAGCTCTGGAAGTAGCTCTGTGCTGGGGAAAAGCCAGAAGAGAGGAGCCATGGTGTGCTGGGATGGCTTTTGGGATCATCCCCCCTCACCCAAGCCCTGTTTGCTGTTAGCTCAAGTCAGGCAGAGCAAACAGAGCCATTTCCTATGGGGACACCCCTGTGTGGCACTGCCATGCCCTGTGCTGTGGGCAGCCAGGTGAGCGCAGCACAGTGATTCCATCATGGAACTGTCCTGTCACTCACTGGCACGTGTGAGCTAAAAACACCCAGCCCCTCCAAGCTGCTGTCTGACAGCTCCAGGATGCAGGATGTGCCTAGAATAGCAGCCTGTCTGCTCTGTGCATATGCTCATTTTTATAATGATCCCTCATTTTATTCCCTCTCCCCAGCAGGAAGCAGAACATTATGAATGGGGTCACAAAGCACCATTGATGAGCTGCAATGTCAGAAGGCTGAAGCCAAACAAACCATGGGGTGAAACAAGCAGGTAACAGGTCATGGACATTTTTATGCAGTTTGAAATATTACCAAGAATTTGCCCTTTGAGCCAGAGAGGTCTCAGGCAGGTGGCAGGAGCACTCTGTGCCATCCACTGCCTTCACACCCTCTCCGAGATGGAACTTTTTTCCTTGAAGAAAATCAAGTAATAACAAGTAGGAAGAATGATTGTAAGGTGAGGAAGCAAAACAGCAGGAGCAAACCTTGGGCTTTTCTATTCCTGTGTTATATAGAGATGAAGCTTTTGTTAGCTGGGGATTCTGGTTCCAAAAAATGAAACATCACTGCCCCCTTCTGTAATCCAAGCCAGCTCTATCCTACCAAAAATGTGAGTGAAGCACTGGGTAGTTACATGCCTGCTGACACTGACATAGTGAACTTGCCCAAAATATTAAACAAAAACATGTTTGTTAATTTTTCAGTGATTATTTTCATGTCTGTATCAGTTTCCAAGAGCCTGGTAAATATCTAGCCCAAAGAGAAGAAATAGTGAATAAATCCACTGGAATTTATTGATTCAACAGTTTGTGTATGACAGAGAATCATACCCACTTCTGAATTTATTAAAAAGCTGTCAGAAATTTCCAGCATTCATTGAACTGTCATCTGGGTCTCTTGTCTAAAATGAACTAAATTTACCCCACAGTTTTACAAGAAATGAAGGAACCTGGAGATGCTCACGCACAACGACTGCAAACATTACCCTTGCCAGCCTGTGGTTTATCCTCCCTCTCTGCAATGCTCAGAATTCCAGTGCATATTCAATCTGTTCTTGTCAGCCACTGTGTAAACCAGCAATTCCCTCACTCTGCCCACATTACCAAGTCCTGCACCCACACTTTCCTATTTCCCAGAACTTCTCCTATGACCTTCTCCATACAGAAACACCTCTGGGCACCCACTCCTGCTTTAAGCCTCTTCTTTTAAGTATTTTTTCAGCTACAACCAGAACACTCTCAAGGCTCTCATGTCCTGAAAGCTAAAAAACTAAAACTGAGCTCATCAAACTGAACATTCCCTCATGCAAATAGACTTGAAATCTAAAAATACTTTATTTATTGAAAGCAAGCAGCAGCCTTTAACTGCGTAGGCTGAAACTCGGGATATGGATGTTCCTGCAGGGCTGAGGCTGAGTATTGCTTGGGAAGAAATCTGACCTGCTGGGAGGTTTGAAAAGATTTTATACATCTTCCTAACAATGGAAAACTCACCTTCTCTTCTATGCTGCTGGAAAGGACCTGTAATACTAAACCATTCACAGAATAGGTTGAATATGAAAAGGCAAGAGAAAGTAAACTTCATGTGCCCACAGGTGATCAGAAAGTGGAAAGAGCTCCTCCTCTTCTCATGGAAAAGGTACAAGGCAGCACCCTGTTGAATTGTACACAGATGCAGACATCCTGCAGAACAGGGCAAGTTTCTAATTCTGCTGACTTGCCCTCTCCAGGCAGAGCATTCTTTATAGTGCTGCAGTGCAGTGAAGAGAAATCCCTGTTGATGTTTACGAATTGCTAAGCTGAGACAGCCAAACCATCTGAATTATGAGGTTCTTATACACAAAAATACAAGGAGTTATAGATTTCTTTTGCCACATTAAATAAACACACCAGGACTGCAAGAGTCCCTGTTAAGAGCCATTCCTCATCCAGCCCTGTGAGGCAGAGCTGATTTATGCTGCAGGGAAGATAAACATTTAGGTCTGTTGTGAAAGCTGAGCCAGGGCCCTCACACTTTAATTGCTTTGAACTGCCCTATGATTTTTTATTTCATTTCAGTCCACAACAGTGACACAGAGAGGCACTGAAAGTATAACAGAAATATAATTATCTTAGTGTCAGCTTGATTCAGTGGGGTGTGAGTAGCTCTGTTTCAGTCATTACTGCTGGCAAGGCCAGGGATACTGTAATTTTTACAAAAACAACTGTAGTCTGATTCTGGAAATGCTGCCAACCAAGTGTGTGCATCTCAAACCAGCAGCACTGGGGAAGGGATCAGAGGGCTGAGTGCTGCACTGGGACTGGGGACAAAAACAAAATATGAGAGAAATAATGGTCAGAAAAGTAAAACTGGGACAGGAGTGGAGTGTGCACGAGGCATGAATGGCTCCCACCGCGCGGTGCCTCCAATGTCAGGCAATGGAAGTTGATGAGAGCTCTTTCCATCCCCACATGAGGTGCTGGGGGATAACTGATAATGCTGCTATCAGCTGACAAAGAGGCTCAGAGAGTCCTTTTCTCCTCTTACAAAACCACAGACCACAGCAAAGGAGCACACATGGACACACACAGGCCCACTGACACATGGAGCTGTGTCCATGCTGAGGAACCCACTGAACTCACTCCAAACATCCAGCAGTGCAAAGCTCTCTACAACCCTGTTAAAAAAACCAAAAAACAAATCCCAACCTATCTGTAATGCTGAGAAGGCATTTGGTGTTTAGACACCCAGTGTAAATGTGTGCAGGTGGTCTGCTTGGACTGACTGGGTGACTGCCATTAAACTCTGCACTGGTTCTTGGCCAAGTTCCTGCTTGCTCTCTACTTTGACAACTCACTCCTGAAGTCATTTTTCCTGGCTGTTTGCAAAACACTACAAGATGAGGACTACATCATGATGCAGTGTTCTTTGCAACCAGCTGATTTCACAAGGCAGCTGCTCCCAGGCACTGCTTCATTTGGGGCTCAGTCTGTAACTGATGGGAAGGGATTTTAGCCCCTGAGAGCCCCCCAGTGCAATCCAGCAGCAGCTTTGTGGTGCATTTCCCCCATCTTTTTATGAAAGTGTCTCAGAAATTATTCCCTGTGTTCCACACTGTATCATTAGGCACCAGCAAGGGCTGGACAACTTTTCTGCTGTGCAAAAATCCAATCCCAGTAAAGTCAACTACTCCATGTGGGCAACTACTGTGGCTCAGGTGGGTTCCAGCAAGGAATGCCTTCTGTAATCCAGGAATGTCCCCCTTCCATGGCTCCCTGAGCAGTCAGGGTGCCCACGTGCTGACACAGTGCCTTGGCAAATATTACAATTTTGATATGTGCAGGCCAAACTCACTTCTAGGTGAAGCAAACTGTGGTTTTGATCTGAAGAAACCCAGATAGTTTCATGTCACTACTTAAAAAAAAATAGCCTTGGGTTAATTTTAGTCTCAAACACAAATAAATCTGGAAATGGTGAAAGCTGCTGCGAAGCAGAATTGTTATTTCTTCTGCCAACTACGATATCAAAGACAGGCAGGCACGGATCACGGATCACTGAGCAGTTTTCACTTCTCCCATAAATCCTTATTACACTGATCTTCTCACAAATATTGACTCTGATTCAGGAATGCACTTAAACATGTTCTTTTGAAGTCAGCATCACAGAGCTGAACCCCTCTGGAGAATCAGGGGCAGGGTTGGGGAGGTGTGAAGGGCAGGCACCGGGGCTCTGGCAGCTCCATGAGCTCATTTCCCCTCCCAGAGGATCATGCAGAAAGGGCAGCTCAGGAATCCCCACATTTAACAGCACTCGCTGCCCTTTTCCTGCACAGGACTGAGGTTTCAATGGTTTCAAAGCATTTGGCTCAGGGTTCCTGCTCTCAGCTGCTTTATAATGTTCTGACAGCTGAGCAAATGGTTGGTTATTTTCCTGGTTCAAGGGTTTCACACCAGACATTGCAATCTGAGCTTCTCGTGTCTGTGCACATCCCTCAGGACTGATCCTGACCTCAAAGCTGCCTTGGTGTGCCCTGGCCCTGCCAAGTGTGAGCCACAAATCCTCTTCCACAGACAGGTCATGCCAAATTCCACTCCTGAACTTCATATGCAGAATGGAGAAAAAAGAATTTTTTAGGAATAATTAGGATAGTCTCTGTTCCCATTAAAGTTCTACACTTTGTAGAGAAGGATGTTTGGGGCTTTGGATCAGCAGATCTTCACAAAATGATGCTGGTTGTTTGGACATAAAGTCCCACTGCCTATGTCAAGATATTTTTATTTCTAAAGTTCACCATGAAACCCCTGAAATTCATCAATTCCTATTTTCCTTCCTTGGAAGCTTCTGGGCATGCTAAGTGCAGTCATTTCTTTCTTGTAAGAAGTTCCCATCCCCTGGATCCCAGTGACAGGGTTGCCACCACAGCAGAACAGCAGGAGATGGCACTGCCCTGTGAAGGGGGAGAAATCAAGGGGGGAGACATTTGGAGATGGGGGAGGTTTGATGCTCACTGTCAGCTGCTGCTAAAATTCTTGCCATGAACTGTGTCAGGAACATTGACAATTTTGGTGTACAATTCCCACCATTCAGGACAACTCACAGCTAAATCATTTAAGCTTTCTAAATATATCCCAACTCAAGATACAAGCAGGATTTAAATATTTTTGCTGGGTTATTTTATGCATTCTTTGCATTGTGCTAAATAGGGCAGGGATAAGAAATGGAACAAAAGAAAAGATTGTTTTTTATTTCACTACAGATTTCAAAGGCAGTGGATGTGTTGTGTCTGGAAAAAAATGTACAAATGCACTCTCAAATGGAAGAAATTGGATAAACAGAAGTTGTCATCAAGAAATGTCAATAGAAAATTCTGTACCCTGGGCTGTAACACCTGTTTTTTAAAGAAAGCATCACATTCTGTGCTTTCAATACTCAAAATTGATTCTCAGGGAGGGGGTTGTTTGTTTTTCCTCTGCCATTCTTCTTTGGCATCAGAGATTTCCAGAAAGTCCAGGAAAACCTAGTAAAAATTACTGATCATAAAAATCTAAGGCAAATGTTCCACAAGTTCATATTTCCTTTTTTCTCCACAGACTGCAGGACAGATGGATTTTCTGAAAAGCATTAAAACAGAGCATCAATAACTATCAAATCATTCCTACTGAAATAATTTCTAAATTGCCTTCCAAAATCCTAGGTGAAGACTAAACAGAGCCCAGGCAAAGGAGCAGGCATCCAGCAGAGCATCTCCTACAATCCCAGCTCCTCAGGAACCCTTTCTCCTCTTGCCTCATCTGCCCCTCTAAGAGCAGGGGCTGTTTCCACCCTGGCCTCTTTTCTTGTCTTCTCAAGCCTTGCACAAAGTAGAAAATACTGAAAGGCTCTCAAAATGTCAAGTATCTGTTTGGTTTGTTGTTGTTGTTGTTGTTGTTTTTTTTTTGTTTTTTTTTTTTTTTTAATAGTAATTTGATGAGAGTAGAGCATTCCAGTGTGTCACTTGATTACAAAATAAAGCCAGCCATGAGCAGGAGGTTTTCTGAGGATTTTCTGCTTGTGCTCACTTGAGCAAACTCTGAGCACTCCCTGTTGGAGCACAAACCCAGAGGCAATTTGGTCCTTTTCCATGGAGCTGCTTCCATCCTTTTGCACTGCTGAACCCAAAGCCTGCAGGAAAGCCTGAGTCCCTTCAGCTGCTCTGCTGGGCTGTGCTGCCACTGAAAACCAGGAGAGGCCACATCTCCCCTGGCAGTTTTCACTTGACTGCAATTAGACAATTTTCAGTGCTGGGTGGGCAGTGGCCAAGCAGCTGCTGGGTAAACAGCCTTGGGGACTGGCAGCAGAACCTCTGCTAGACTTGGAAAACATATACTGGAAAAAAACCCCAAATAATGGCTCTGAATCACAGTCAGCTCTATTGTCTGCCCTCAACAGAGACACGATCTGCTTTATTTTAGTTTCTTTTCTTCAAAATTGCTGCAAGGGAACAGTTTTTGTTGAAAAGTGATTTGAAAGTCTCTGGAAAGAATCCAAACCCAGTGCACCTTTCAGGATGGGGAAAGTTCTCTCCAAGAGTCCAACGGGAAAAGTTGGGGGAAAGGTTTTAAAAAACCATTAAACCCTGAAAGCTTCTGAAACTTTGTACATCAGCTTGGTATCTTGAAAGCCCAGCACCAAAGAAGGAGTTGTGCTGGCCAGAAGTGAAGACAGAATCCTAAAATTGCCTCAAATATTCACACAGAGCTGCACAGACATTGGTTTTGTTTTAAAGGCTGCAGAGCACAAACAACATTTTCTGTAGGGAATTCCTCATCATTTGGATGCACTTCTGATAAATGGGTGGCCAGTGCTCCCTGGTTACTCTGTAAATGATATATTTGTGCAAACGAGTGCATTTGTGCGCTCTGTAAAAATATAGGCTTAAAATACAGAACTGCAAAACCTGAATGCAGAGCACTGCTGAAAAGATGGAAAACAGAGTCCTCTAGTGGCCTCTGCTCGCTGTAACAGCAAAAGCTGTCAGCAATTTAGGGGAGGAAGTGCTTGGTCTGAAACGTGACCTCACAAGAAATAAATTAGTCCAAAGCTATTAATAATCAGAGAAAATTTCCCCAATGAAAGTCCATTAAATATATCAGACTTTGGAAAAGATCACAGCATCACAGACGTAGAAACAAGTGGAAAAACCAATTTACATAAACTTCCCAAGAAAACAAGGGGAGGGTGAGGAAGCTTTGCCAAAGCACCTATTAGAGGAGATAATGAAAACATGGCAAGGGGGAAATGGGATACTGGGGAAAGTAAACACTACACAGGGCACAGGGAGGGAGGCCTGCTTGCTGCCCACACCAGGTTCACAAGATTTCACCTCTTCACATCAAAAATAATGTAAATAATTTGGCAAAGTAGACAGATGAAATAGCCATGCATGTGTTGCTGAAATAGGTATGTATGTGTTGGTGCCAGTTTTTTAGCTGGTTTTATTCCAACAAAGAATTCACCTGCGTGTAAAAAAATTAAATTAATGTTCATGCATTAATTTTGTAGGAATCCTCAATAATAGCTCATGACTGCAATAAATTATTAGAATGAAGTTTTGTAAAATAGCAATCTCTCTGAAGAATATTAAAATAGTGGTATCAATAACAAGCAAATGGAAAGAAAGTATTCCTAAATTACACAATGAATTTCCTGACATCTGCTCATGCACTGCCAGACCTTAAGCAATCCCCTGGCCAAGGCATATAAGCAGTTCCAAAATCCTGGCCAGCAGCAGTTTCTGAGGAAGCTCTGTGTGGTCCTCGTACCAGACAGCTCCCAGCACTGTCTCTAAAACCTTATCTCAGGGAAGCACTTGCAAAAATCTGTTCTCTCTTTAAAGAAGAACCTCATCAGTCAGAGCTGTGGGGTCATCTGTCAGGACCATCAGCATCCCCCACTCCAGCACCTCCAGCTCCACCTCTGCAGAGTTAGAGCATGAAAAGGTGAGTTCCACATGCAAAAATTCCAGGGTCAAACCTTGCCTGCCTCTGTTTGCAGATGTATCTTCAAACCTCTACTCCTACACCTGATTTTTCCTCTCAGCACTGGCCTGGCTTTTATCAGCTTTACTACTTGTAGTTCACATTCCTCTCACAAAAGTATTGCTTAACTTACACACAGACATAAAATAAAGTTTGAAAAGATCCCATCTTTTATCCAACAGGGGAAATGATTCCCTTTGAACAGACTGTCAGCCTCAAACAGGGCAAGGGATTGGTGCAGAGTGCTCAAACCAGTGTTTTGTTTTGTATTTTGACGTGTGCTTCCAAAACACCAAAAGTTGCTGTGCCTGAACCAATGCAGAGCTGCAAACCCAACAAGCCTGGGGAGATACAGCTTGGGAGGCAATCTCAATGTCAAACAGACAAAGATGTGCAATAACCTGAGACAAAAAATATCAGAAAAAAAGATCAACCCACCAGCTAACAAATGCAAGAATCCAAATTAATTTCCATAAGGGCTGTTTTAACAGTAGGGGTGACCACCCAGTGCCAAACATAGGCTCCTTTTCCTCCTAAATGGGAAAGGAGTTTGTGTTTGGAAGTACAAAATTCTGAATGCTTTTGTGCTGCCAGCACCATCACCCCCACAAGCTGCCCGAGGGACACAGTAAATTGTGATTTTAAAAAATGTGATTATTCCCTCAGACTCAGTAAGAGAATTATTATCTGCAATGGCAGCCCTTGGTGCAGCTTGCAGAGGTGAACTCCTGCTTGTGAGGCAGGGTGTCAGAGCAGGGGGCAAAGGAGAAACTCTATTTACTGGTCTGCCAGGGCTACATTCAAAGAGCAGGAGATGCCTTTTATGGTCTCTGAGTGCAGCAGAAAAGATGGAGATCACAGAATCACAGAATGATTGAGGTGTCAGGGATCTCTGGAGGTTGCCTTGTCCAACCCTCTGCTCAAGCAGGGCCACCTGGAGCAGATTTTCCCAGTGATGAGTGAAACTTACTCATGGCTGGAAAAATCACTGTCATTTCAGCCAGCACTGAAATGCTGTTTTCTTTCCAGTTCACAATGGAAAGAAACCTCCACCAGTAACAGCCCCAATTTTTATTAATATCAACAGCTGTGCTGGACCTCAGCTTCACAAACAAAGGTGAGCAAGAAGGTAAAGATGAGACATTCCCTACAACTCTGCAGGGCTTCTGTGCTACAGCTACTCAGTAAATAGGAGCCAGGTGCCAGTCGCCTTTCTCTCCACATTTCCAACAACAGGGACACATTTCATGATGAGTTCTGCTGTTTTCCTGCAGACAAGTCACAGAACTCCTTCCAACCATTAGCACATCCCCATCCTCTAAGGGGAACCAGGAGGATTCCTGACAACAGGATTTCACAGCATTTGGCCCTCTTGGAATAAGAAAAAGAATGGATTTCTAGTTGGGACATTGAAGTGGCACAACAGGAAATGTCAAGTGTGTTTTGCTCACTGATGGCTATAAACATACACTCAGCACTCCATGAAATCCAATTGCTATTTGCATTATCCAAACATGGTTATTTTCCAGCCAAAGTTTGTACAACTTCAGCTCTTGGTTGTGTAATCACCTGCCTAACACTGCAGGTGCAGAGAAGCCTTTTTGTTCTCCCTGCAGTTCAAAGAATAACCTTTGTCTGCCCTGGTTATCTTTGCACATCCAGTCCCTGTCCCTGGAGCTCTGGCTGCTCTCAGTGCAGGCAGGAGGGGGTGACATCTCTCTCAGTTCCTGCAGAAGCTGCTCCATCAGCATGGTCCCTGAAAGGCCACTGATGATCCCATGGCTTCTTCCCCATCCATATCCTAATATTCTGAGGAAAGCAATGAGCTCTTCCATGTTCTTATGAGGTCTTCTTGTAGTCTTAATTGAGACTGTGGGCATAATCCAAATGCAAGGCATAACCATAACAATTTAATTACAATTATTAAATCCAAAGAGCCAGAAGTACTTAATTAAATAAACAGCTTGGTTTGTGAGCAGAGACATACTTCAGATCACTGCAGTTATGAAATTCTCACAGTGCAAAATGATGAGTTGCTGTTTGATACCAATCAATAGAAGAGACCATTGAATAAACACCTTCTGACTTGTTTCCCAAACTATCCCATTGGTCCCAGCAGTTTGCCCAACAGATATAAATAATGGTGCAATTGTGTTTCCAGTCTTGCTGTTATTGGTATCTAAATAACCCCTGACAAGAGCAGACAAAAAGAGGAGGCAGGTAGTCTGTCAAACCTCACAGGTCATTGGCACTGTCACCTCGAGCAGCGCTGGGGCTGCCAGGGCTGCTGTCCTTGTCACTCGTGTTCACAGCACGGCCTTTTGGTCTGAGGCTCAGAGAAATACATGGACAGGGAGCAGAGGGATGTGTCCCACAGAGACTGCACTGCTGCACAGGGCCAAGCAGGGAAAATACCTAAAATGTGGAATCACAGAATAGCCTGAATTGAAAGGGACCCACAAGGATCATCAATACCTAAAATGTGGAATCACAGAATAGCCTGAGTTGAGAGGGACCCACAAGGATCATCAATACCTAAAATGTGGAATCACAGAATAGCCTGAGTTGGGAGGGACCCACAAGGATCATCAATACCTAAAATGTGGAATCACAGAATAGCCTGAATTGAAAGGGACCCACAAGGATCATCAATACCTAAAATGTGGAATCACAGAATAGCCTGAGTTGGGAGGGACCCACAAGGATCATCAAAATCCTGTTCTGGCCCTGCTCAGAACAGCCCCAGGAATCCCTCCCTCTGCCTGAGGGGGTTGTTCAAATGCTTCTTGAACCAAAGGTATGAAAAAGAAGAGGGATAAAAGATATGGAAAAATTCCATCATGCATTTACAAATTATTACTAGAGATGACAGGCTAGGAATCCAAACCCCATATTATAGACAGGGCATTGCAAATCTCTTATAGGTCTCAGGCAGATTGCTGGCTTTGGTTATTCCTCCGCCGAGGTAAAACCCTCCACATCCACCTGCAGTAGAACCAGAACTTCCTTCCTATGGCTGGACTTAATTCTGAGCCCTTCAGAAATATGCAGGTGACAAATGATCCTTCTCCTTGGCCTGGAACATTTCCAGTGCATTTGGGATGAGGAAACAAGTACAAGACATGGAATTTTCCATCTGTTGCTCTCTGGCCCCACAACTTCCTCTGTGCCTTTACCCACGCAGTGCCTCAGCCTCCTCTGTGAGCTGGGCTGCCCGAAATGCACCCCACACACGTGTGACATCTGTGCATAAGCACAACACACACAAGAGGCACACAAAGCCAAAAACCCTGGAGAAATCGTCTGGAGCTCCTTCCCAGCTATTCACCGTGTGAGCAGCAGATGGCATCCCTCCTGCCAGTCCGTGTCCTGCTCCCCCTGCTCGGCAGCTCCAGCTCACCTCCAGCCCCAAACCCTGCCCCTTCCCACCTCTCCTGGCTTTTTGGGGTCACCCATCACTCAGGAACTTCCAGGGAAGCTCAGCCTGCCAGGGACTCTGCTGTGGATTTTCTCCCTCTTTCCCAGTGTAATGCCAGTGACTCCCTGAGCTTGGTGAAATCCCTGCCCACGGTGAAAGTCTACCTGGAAAATCCCTATGGATGGACAGGAAATTGTGGCACTGCTGCTTCCTGGGCTGAACAAAGAATGGGCAGAGGAAGAGTTTCACAGCCCTGTAAAAAAAAGGCTGTTTGCAACAAGAATTATCCCTAGCCCGGTGATTTCAGTGCTGCAGGGCTCACTCACTTGGAATTGAACTGTACAATTTGTCAGCCTTTGCTTGGTAGGAACTTTGAACTCTGCTCTTTGGTGTCAATCTGTGTTGCTTTCTTCTTTTGAAAGAAGAAATGTGTCCTGTATGAAATGTCTTAGCCTGGTAATAATTTTTGAATTATGTTTTCCTGCAAAGAAAACAAGCAACTCTCTGCATATCCCATCCCCAGCTCTTCACGTGCTTCTCCTTTTGCAGTCACTTACCCAAGCACAGAATAAAAGGGGGAATAAAAGGTTTGCTGGCTCTTCATACAAACGTACAGGAGAATTCAGAAACTACACCTGGCAGAGAGAAGCAAATCCACTTCCTTGGATTAGGACTCACATTTCATTATCTGCTTTGTGCCCTGCTTCTGCCAGGCGCTGACTGAGGTAAACTTTGTCCAACTCAGTTCAAATTCAGAAAGAACCAAAAAAAATCAACTTTTTCCTGCAGTTTCTGTGATATTTCCAGTGTAATTATGATCTCTATCAGGGTTTTAGGCAGCAGAACAAAACTGAGGAAACTGAGTTGTAACTTTCTGTCTGGACTGGCTGCCCTGCATTGTGAGGCTCATGGCAAATAAAGCCTCCCTGCCATAGCATGGGAAGTTTGCTATAACCAGAAAATAAAAAAATTATCCAAGAGCAACAATATTTATTTTCCACACTCCATTAGTAGCCCAGAAGCAATTCAAGCATGTTACTAGAAACCGAACCCAGCTAATTAAAAATAATGTTCCAAAGCTCCACTGATGTGTTTTGCATCTGGAGCTGGCTTCTGCAAATAAACATACACAAAACCAAGGACAAATCACAATAAATCTAAGCAGACAGGTACAAGCAAATTGGTCTGTGGAAGTGACATGTCTCTCTGCTTAAATGTCTACCACAAATCCCAAGGAGACGTGGTAGGATTTAATCTAATTGGGTTTGCCACTTCCCTGCAGCTTAATGTGAGAATAACAGCAATTATATATGACTGTACTTAGCTCAGTACCAAAAATCCATTTATTAGGCTATTAGAAGCTATAGAAATCTGGGCTTTGAGATCATGTGGATATGCTGGTTACACACTTGGCCTGCTGGCTGTTTTGTGGTTACAGTTTCCAAATTGCCACTGACGAGGTGGTGGTAGAAAAGCAGATGCAGTTAAGCACTTCAATGGATGGCATAGAAAGGTTTTCTTCTCACTTCAGGATCCATAATGGCACCTTAGAAGTTGGCTCAGTGCTCTGCAAATCTCAAAACATTCATCAGGAGACCGAGAAAACCAAGAGGCTGCTGAGGTTCAGAAATGTGTTGATCATAAAGCAAAGCACCTTTGCATGTGTGGGGCCCCACAGAGTTGGCACAGCATGGCACAGAGATGCCAAAAGAATTATGTTTAAGGCCAGCATTATGGGGCAACAGAGGGAAGAGCCTCCAGTTTTTCAGCATTTGAGAGGGTGCAATTAGCAAGAAATGTAAGAAAAGCCATTGGGCCATTCTAAAATTGTAGTCTTGTCACTCTTCTGCCTGTTCTGCCACGAGGGGAGCAGGTGACTGATGGGCTCCCCATGGAGCTCAGCACGAGGAGGCTGCACAGCCCTGTCCTCTAAGCCTTTGTCAGCTCACACAGCCATCATAAAACCCTTCTTGCCAAACAGATGTTTGCAAATGAGGCTGTAAACCTTCACAATTTCATTTTTCTCCTAAACCATGGTGAGTGCTGGAATAAAGGTGGATTTATTTTGAAGTCTGAAAATCTCCACCTGTAGGCAGAGCTCTCCAGTGCTCACCCAGCGGGGCAAACCCCCGACAAATGGTTCCTTCAGCTCCCCCCCTGCTCCATTGAGGCCTGCAGAGGGAGAGGACTCAGGGGCTCTCTGTGACCTCTCAGACACCCCTCAGGAGGTATTTGGGCCATATTCAACCTGCAGATTTGTTTTCTTAAAACACAAGATCCTCACATTCAGCACTGGAATGCCAAAGGCTTGGTTTTACTCCCAACAAAGTGAGTGACAACGTGTCCATGGAGAGAGTGGCTGTGAATGTCTGACTTTCCATCCAGAAACTTCCCAGCCTAACTTTCATGGCAGCTGAGATCTTGATAACCTTGCACAGCAGGCTGGGTTACACATAATTTTAAACAGAGTTCTCTTTCCAAGGCTCAGCTCTGATCCAAATGGACAGCTATCACAAATTAACACAATTTCACAGAGCTCTGCTTGAATCAGACACCCCACTAATTACCTGCTGGAATTCAAGGAATGTTAGTTAAGGTCCCTGTCCAGCTGCTGCAAAGTACTTCTCTGGGAAGTGAATAAATGTAAACCTAGTTATGGGCATTGGTTTTGGGGTAAAAGAACAGTGGACAGAAAGGATTTTTTAACAAAATCATCATTCTCATTGCTCTTATTGCAGCACCACAAACAAGGGTGGGAACCTCTCTCCAAAGGTGGAGGCATCCTGAACCAGTCTGGTTTTCTGCTGCCTTCTAGCCTTAGGATTACTTTAAAAGGTTATAATTACCATAATTACGCTGACTGATGTCTAAAATGAATGCACAGTTCAAGGGAGCAGCTTTAGGGTGGCTGTGGATTTGAAGTCCCTTTTGTCCCCATACACCCTGCCCCCTGTCCCCAGTCTTACAGGGCTGGCAGTGGCATTAAGCACTGCAGTGGGGCAGGCAAGGCTGTGCTCCCTAAGGAAGGTCCCTGTCTCCTCTAGGGAAAGGCTCCAGGTGAAGCAGAAATGCTCCCAAATCAGCCCAAAGGCTGCTGAGGGCCAGGCACCACCCAGCTCTGTGGATGGGTGGGAAACACAGCAGAAAACTCCCATTCTCCTGTAAAAAACTGCTAAAATCCTACTGGGAAACACAGGCTCTTGTCTATCCTCTGCAGGTGAGATCTTACCTCTCCTCACCTGGCTCCCAAAGAAACAGTGGAGAGGAGCACACAGAGGTCTTTTACAGCACCGGGGTCCCTGGGGTTCCCAGGTTCAAACACCTGAATGAGGTGGGTGCAGCTACCCTGGCCAAAAAGTGGTTTTGAGAATATTCACCTTGATCAGCCCCAGTCAAGGGCCAGTCAAATCTTACATCTTCTGAGGAAACCCTTTAACCAAAAGTTATGTTTAACATGCTCACATCCTTCTGGGAGTAAGAGGGGGGTGACCAAGCGTTTCCCCCAGAAAACCTCTAAATTGTCGCTGGAATGGGGATGCACTAAAACACTTCTGACTCCTCAGAAGACACATCCTGCAGCATTACAGTTAGAGAGGCAGGAATTATCAGGATGGGATCTCAAATGGCTGCAGTTTATCACTCCCCAGCAAATTCACTGCACCACACAACCTGATGGCACATGACAAAGTGTGACAACTGATGTGTATTGCTCAGGAGAGATTGTCGAGATGTGCTGAATATTTTCTAAACTGCTATCAGAAAACATATGTTTCCAAGGGGTAATGATACAGTGGGTCTGAATAACTCATAAAAATTATGAATGAAGTGTTCTCACCTTCATTTGACCTTTTCTACTTCTCCAGCAGACAGAGCTAAATGTGTGGCACACCAGAATGCATCTGAGGAAGAGACAGATGATAATAAGAAGCTGTTAAGAGCTGCTCACTCTGCTGGCTCTATTAGTTCAGCTTGCTTGCACAGAAAGAATTTCCCTGCACGTGTGAACATGAGCACAGATCAATAAAGGGAAATATCCAGGCTGATCCTTTCTCAGCCTGAACTCCTCCAAACAAGATGCACACACACTCCAATGCCTCGTGGAAGGCTGGAGACAGGGGTTGTGCATGAGGAACCACAGCAATTGTGGTGCTGGTCTCCCTCCACAGAGCATCTCCAGCACCAGCTGGGAGCACTCATTGCACCCTTGGCTGATATCACAAAGGTATCTGGAAGCTTGAACTCTCATTTTCCTGTCTCCTACAGCCAAGGTCTGCTTGGCTACTCACCTTGTCAGAGATCATAAGAGATCTTACTTGCCTTAAAAATATGACTGTTCGACATGTTTTTTAAACATCAAAAGGAGAGCAATATATTTCAAATGCCAAGAAGAGAGCATTACCTGTGTGTCCATTTCAAACACATACAGGCTATAAAAATAGTCAACCAAAACAAAGCCTCTCCTGTCCATAAGAAAGTAATGCAGACTGGCAGGAATGGTTCCAGTGCAATCAGCCTGCCCTAGGACAGGAGGAGTGCCTCAGTTTAAGGCTTCATAACCTGTCTGCTCACACCTCATATCTGTCAGTTCTTTTTCCCCCATCATCACCTGTCTGCTCTGAGTTTTCATCACATCCTGAGTGCTGCTGGGAATGCTTGGTGCTCTAAAGCCTTTGCCAGCTTTGGGAGGTGTCTATCCCTTCCTTTCAATGCTCTCTGGGTGAGGTGCTCAGGTGATTTGGTTTACCCCAGATAAAGCTCTCAATGCTATTTTCATTTCTGTAAATGTATCCACGCCCAGGCAGAGGGAATTATCTCCAGTGGGCACTGGGATTCCCAGCTCTGATGTGCCCAGAGCATTCTCTTCACTTTGCCATTAAGGCCCAGGGAGTTTTCAGGGTGTGGATTCTCTGAGGCATTTCAGAGTCTCCTTGTGTGACTCTGCATCACCTGCCTCACTCTGCTGCCAGCGCCTGGGGCATGATGGGCATGAGGAATGGGCAGCATTTTGTCACTGAGGAAGGAGTTTCACACACTCTGCTAAGCAATCCCACAGGTGCTGCTGTGACAGCTGGAAGGTGATTTTCACAAGGCTCTACATTTCCACACAGTTCAGCCTGAGCTCTGCAGACGCAGCCAGGGCTATGCACAAACCCTTGGAAAGGATTTGTGTCCACACTGGGAGCTCTCAGAGGAACTCCTGAGGGGGAATTACATTTGGAGAGGAGGGGGGCACCCAGAGCAGGCACCCCAGGAAGAGCTGGGTGGGTGCTGAGCTGAGTCCAAGGGCCCTTCTGGAGGGCACAACCAGACATGAGCTACACCCATCCATCTCCCTCTGCTTCCTGCCTTGGTCTTTGCCATCTTCAAGCATCAGGGAGCAGGCAGCAAACAGCATTAAGGACATTTATCAACTAACTGAAGCCATGCACAGGAGTCTGCGCAGCAAACATGCTGCAGAAGTGCTAAACCACTGCAGGTGTTAGAAAGGCACAGGGTAAAAAGGAGGGGATTGCAAACGGGAGTGACTGAGCATCAAACACAAAGGAAGTTGTAATGAGAGCAGGAGAGTGAAGAGTGACAATTCAGCATGGGAAAGATAAAGCTGGAACAAGAATGGGATCAAGAGAGAGCGCACAGAAAGGATGGGGAGGAAGAAAAATTTGAAATGGAAACGATGAAAATGGAATATGATTTCCAGAGGGAAAGAATAAGGGTGAATGAGGGTCCTACTGGGTCAGCCCATGCATATTTAGGCAGTTATAATAAGGTAAAATTGCTTCCTCATTACAAAGAAGGGAATGATGTTGATATGTTTTTGCAGTCTTTTAAAAAACTGTACAGAACTTATAATTGGTGAGAGGAGGCATGGGCAGCACAGTTCAGCCCCTGTGCCATGGGAAAGCCCTGGAGGCCTGTGCCAGGCTGGTTGATAATGACTGCCCTGACTATCAAATTGTGCACAGAGCCTTCCTGAGAAGGTATGGGCTTGACCCCAGAGACCTGCAGGGTTACACTTGGGTCTCCAAGGAAAGGATCTGATAACTCCTTTCCTGAATTGGCTGTAGAAATGACAAATTTATTTAACAGGTGGATAGAAGGTGAAAAGATATCTGTATCTGGGTTTTTTTTCCCCCTTTTTTTTTTTAATGATGAAATTATCTTGAGGAGCAGCTTCTAGAAGATGTTCTGAAGGATTTGGGAGCACACTAGACAGAAAATTCTTCTATTAAAATTTTCAACCTATGAATCAAAGCAATGTTTTTATGAGGAAAGTAACAGGAATTCTACCTACTTCCACAAAGACTTGCCCCTACTTTCAGAAACAACCAGGAGTAGACAACAAAGTGCACAACTTTCAGAATTTTATAAGCCACAATCTATTCCTTCAAGAACATAATAACCTAAATCTCATTATATTTCAGAGACCACAGATATGCCATGGAGTGTGATGGAGGACATCAGTTCTCGTGCTTAAAAAGAGTTTTACAGGAGCCAGTTCAAATGCAGTTTGTTAAAAGTCCCTCAGTGGAAGCAATGACAGCAGCCTGTGTTTCCAGAGGTGGCTGGCTCCTTCCTCCTGGAAAGCATTACCCACAATGCATCCACATTCCAGCCTGGATTTCCATTTCAAACAAAGCAGGAAGGACTGGAAAGAGGCTGCAATAGGAGACAGATGTTTTTCTCTGCTTTCTGAAATATTTACTACTTGTAATGAGTCTGTAAAACTCAATGTTGACTCAGCTACTGAACTCCCAAATTCCTTCCAGATTCTCAACTCAGTCTCCTCTCAGTCTGGCAGTGTCCTGCTGCTTGTTCTCACCCTTCCCTGCAGCTCCAGGGGCAGCACATCCCTTTTAACAGCACAGCAGCCCCGAGGTGCTTTGCACCAGGCCCTGCAGCCAAGGCTGGAATGAAGAAATTTGCTGTCCTCAATGTAATTTTCTATTGATTATTTATCCTTTCTCTTTTTAACTCACCCATTTTCTCATTTACTTCCTAACACCCTTAACAGAATATCCATTGTACTTTTTACTTACCTCTGACCATTTTATCTTCAAATTCCCCCTGAGCCTGCCTGTGTTACTGCCAGCATCATTTGGGCTTTCATTTCATTGGCTTTTCATGTTCTGGATAGCTTTTGGCATGAATAATTTCCTGCATTTTGAGGTGAGAAGAAAACAGAGTTTCTTTCCCCTTCAACTCCCGCTTCTCTTCTAATTCTTGTGTAAAAGCCTCTATCACCTATAAGGATTTCAGCAGAGGAATCACCACCACCTCCTCACATTGTATTTCCCTCCTTCTACAGAGATCACATCCGGACAGGGGCTTCACTGAGGGGCTCCACTGACATCAAGGGGAGCAGATTTTGGTCTAAAGGCATTTCTTGGACATTTCCCTCCAGTTCCCACCCTTGCATGTGCTCTACCCTATTTCCCATATGTGCTAGTGTGAAAAGAGCTGCCTGGGGGTCTCTTTAGGACAGCCACTGCCATTATTTCTGTCACCTTTCATGGAGTATTTGCCTGAAGGCCCCAAAGTACTTCAGAAAGACATCAGTGAGAGACAATACCAACGTTTACACTTGATAAACAGGGAAATAGAGGTGCAAAGTGATTCACACAAGGTCACAAAAAAGTCCCTCAAATTTGTCATGCAAATGCTTTAACTTTGATGCAGAACTTAATCTTGAATTCCTTCATCCTATCTCAGTCCTGACAGAGAGAAAAATCCTTGAGAGAAGCAGTGCAAGCTCCTGGCCTGTCCAGCCTAGTGGAGCTGTTCTGGCTGTACCAGCTCAGCAGCTGCTCCTGTGTGATCATTCATCCCCAGCTGAACAACTCCAAGCTAAAGGAATTCTGCCTGTGCACTTTGTTGAGCTTGCAGAACACATCCAGGGAAAGCACGTGCTGGATTTAAAGGGAGGTTCAGGTGCTCCTGTGCTTTGGGGGTGAGCATTAGAGCTCCACATAACAAATAGGGGGTTATTTTAATCTTCTATAACTGCGTGAGATTCAGATTTTAATTGACTTCTTCCCTCCTGAACTCATCTCATAAAGTGTGTTAGGTATATCTGCTGAGTAAATAGGAGACAATAATGTGTTTAAATGTCTGTCTGGAGAGTTTCTTCCACCCAGAGCTGAAAATCGATACAGCTCTGAGAGACATCTCCTGTTAATATAACTTTTCCTTTCAGCATGTTCCTAACATGTTTAATATTTTTCAGTGTTATTTTGCTGGCACTGAAAGCCCAACCTGTGTCACCAGATCCCTGAACTGGGACTCCAGGGATGTGTATTCCACTCCTGGAGCCGTTTTTAACATCTTGGACAAGTAAATATAGCTCTCCAGGCCCTTCTATCCATTCCCAGCCATTCCCTTTTTGGGCCTCATTCCTGTAAAGATGTGTGCATATATTTGATTGTATAAACTAGGAAGGTATTTAGTGACTGGGAGCAGTCCAGTGACTTAAAGTTACTGTTAAATCCAGCACCTGAATCCCTGTAAGACACAGCTTTGAATTGAGCCTTCTCAGATTGTGCTGAATTGGGATAATAAAATGTGAAGCTTTCAAAGACAATCTACCTGTAGCACCCCCAAAAAAGCCATTTCTGATGCTCTTTTCTGGCCTCAAAGTCAGATTTCAGGCTTGGGGTTGAGCAGGGAGGAAGTTTCAGGTGAATTGCATCTGTCCCTGGGCTCTTACAAATAGCCTGGATTTGCCCCTCTGGACTGAATGCTGTCAGCCTGAAAATATACATTGGAAAAACACTCTCCATTTCCTGCCCAGATCAGCCTATAAATAACCTGTGCAGCCCAAAGTGGCCCTGATCCCACCTCAGGAATGGCTGCTGTGCTGCAGCAGTGACAACAACAAAGAGAGGGGAATTGGTTAAGTACTTCGGGGGTTAAAATCTGTGCCCTGCACAGTAAATTTTATGGCCAAGAGTGAGTCTTCTATAGTCTCATTTATTATTGCAAAAATGATTGGAGCTGGGGACCATGACACTATTACCTGTTACTGCAGATTTATTGAAAATTAGCAATTCCATTTATATCTATGAGATTTCAGGGATTATTCTGTTATAGACTGGAAAACTGATAGATTTATAATGCTGCTGAATCCAGTTGTACCAACTAATAGAGCCAGTGAGAAAATTTAGAGGTTTGTACTCCTAAAGGAGTTAACCTTTGGATAAAGAAACATTTTTCAAGTAGCATCTGAGAAATTATTGGATTCATAAATTCTCACTGCTGCAGCACAAAAAAATATTCATTTCCTGGGGTTTATATTTTTGCTCAGAAAAGATACAGAAAGCAAAATTTCATCCAAGACCATTTCACTCCACTCAGAGCCCTGCTCTAATTGCTGCTGTACCTTATGTTAACCCTTTGGCATTTATTGCTAGGGCTTGCCTGGCTGGCCCTGAGGAAATTTTCAAGGTATGAATCTTCTAAATCCATCAACATTGTATTGACTTGAGTGAATCTGATTTTAACTTAATTTTGATTTTTGTGTATTCACTGGACTCCTTAAAAATTGACCAAACCTGCAAAGGTATTAAATTCCTTTAAGGATGTTGGGAGTTTTTAGGACGGTTTTTTTTTCTGTTGTTTGTTTTATAATGTGTGAGATCTCTGACTGTGGATGAGCTTGTGTAACTCAGCTTCCACTTTTGCATGGCTGTTTTAGTATTGATTATTGCAAAAACTGGAGAAGTGGCAAAGAAATCTGCAATTTATCTAGGCATATATGAGAAAAAACTAATGGGACCCCAGCTCCTTAGTAATGTGAGAAGAGTGATCATTGTATTCCTGCAGAATGCAATTAAAATCCATCACCCAATAACACAGATCACCCAGGATGCTGTTTCTGTTCCCATTCAATATCCCCCAATCCCTGCTGTTCAGGCTGGTTAAGGAGGTGGCTGGGCCTCATTCAAACCCCAGCCCTGCTGAGGGAAAACATTTTAACTTCCTTGGGACAACCCCAATTTCTGCTAAGGGAGCAGAGGTAAGGAACTGTTTCACTGATTTCAGCAAGGAAGTTGGAGGAATTCAGGCTTGGACACTGGACTGTGATGATTCATTTTGGCTCTTATTACCTAAGGCTATTTGTGTCTGAATTACATACACACAGAAAGTTTTTTTAAATTACTTTTTAAAATAATTCAAGGGCTTAGAAATCATAACAGCTGCAGGTGCAAAGGTCTGAAAAAGAAATAAATGTTGAATTTCAGTTAAAGTAATCCAGAGTACTACCACTTCAAAGGGAAAGAAGAATGACAAGTGTTTGCAATAAGGACCACAACCCCACCCCAGTGTCATCAACTGAGTTTGGTTATTAACTTTGGAAGGAAGGAAAATCCTTTATCTGAGAATCTCTAAGGAAAAGAGCCCCTGGAACTACCCCATCATTTCCCAATCAATAAGGAAAAAATGGAGTGTGCAAAGAATTATGATTCCATCCCTCTGTTATAACACTGCACCTGTAACTTGGGAATAGGGCAGTTCTCAGTGTCCAGGGTTTCATAGCAGCCACAAACCAAGTTTAAAATGCCCAACAGAATTTTTATTTCTGTTTATATTGAATATAAACTTATGGATGAGATATTGCCAGATACAATTAGGAAAAAAAAACCCAAAAAACAAAACAAAACAAAAAAAAAAAAAAAAAAACAAACCCAAAACAACAAACCAAAAAAACCCAAACAAAAACCTAAACAAGAATATTCTCTTTCTGTGTTCTACTATAAAGTTGGTGCTGGCTTTTGATCCAGGACAAATCAGCACAGATCCATCAAAGGCTGAGCTGTTTCAAATTACAGCTTTTCAGAATCCAGCCCAGAATGCACCAACTTCTGATTATTGTGATAAAATATCCCAACTTTGCTGAATTCCTCACTGCAGAACCAAATGTAAGAACTGGACATGGAGCTACATTTCTGTATAAGACTTGGTCAGAATATGGACTTTCCTCTCCTTGCAGTAATTGTAAAAAAAATGTAAAAAAAAAAAAGTAATTGTATTTCAAAGACTGTAGATCATTTTACAAGAGCAGTGACTCCCATTCAAGCACAAGAAAATATCCTTGATTATAACTGAAGGAAATTTCTGGTACTTTTTTATGGCAAACCCATTTTGCACTTCTAAGGACCAGAAGTCCTTACAACTGTGGTGGATGAATTCAAGGCTTTCAGAACCATTCTCCCAAGGAGGCTCAGTGGATGTCCAGAGGCAGGAATCGTGCAAGACAACCAGGAAGAAGTCGCTGAACTAAACAGAAAACATTTGTTCCCCCCCACAGCTGCTGAACTCCACCTGGAATGTTTTACTTTATGTTGTTAAAGGAAGCTTGGTCATGTCCTGATATTTTTTTCTACAATAATCAGTGCATCAGTACTTCAGACTATTGTGAGGGGAAGTATTTTAGCCCAGAGACAGGCAATTAAATGGATTGTGAACAAATAATGAGTAAGAGAGCAAGAAGGCAGGCTAGGTTCTTCATGTAAATCCAAGTTGTTCCAGAAAAGCTGGGAAAGAGAGGTTGCTATTTCCAGCTGAGAGTCAACTGAAAGTTAATGGGGACATCACTAAAGATCACAGACAAATGGGCACTGTACTTTTAATGAATATTTTATTCATGTCACCTTTAAATTAGTTAAATTTGATAGGATGATAATGTAATGCAAAATGGCTTCCTCCCCAGACCATTTTAGGTGGAGGCTAGATCAGAATTTAATTTTAGGCTAATGCCAGGTCAAAATTAAATTTAAAAAAAATTATGGTTGGAAAGTAATAAATCCAAAGTGACCAATGGAAAAAATATTAAGCTAATGAGATGTGCAAGCCATTTAGAAAAGCACAGATATTTTATATGACATATATTTTTCTTAGCTGGAAACAAGCCATTTTAATACCTGGTAATAGGGATGAAAATTGGGGAAGGAGAAGGGAGCACTCTTGAAGTTATTGCTATCAGGTGTTGAAAAAATTATGAAGATAAATGCAAAAAGCTCACGGTGGGGGTATTCATCATTTCATCAGCAAGCTTGGTAACAACTTAAACCCCCCAAACTCCCCTTTAGGTATTTAAATATTAAATAGTGTTCTGCTGCTCAGGGTGTTGTCACTCACTACACCACGGAAAAGGTTTCCAAACTGGGTTCAGCATCTGCCCTGAAACCATGAAATTGGATCGGGCAGCCTCATCCCTCTCCTTTCTCTGCTCCATCCTGAGCTGGCACACACAAACACACCCAGATCTCAGAATGTACAGGACACACACACAGGATCTAAGAATTTACAGGACACACACCCAGGATCTCAGAATGTACAGGACACACACACAGGATCTCAGAATTGACATCTGCTCTTACACAGCCTCATCAGTGCCATGGACACTGTGCTTCCCCTCCTTCCTCAAAAAAGAATGGAAAAGGACACCCAGAGACCATGTCAGAAAGAGTTATTACAGCAGATATTTCTTAGGTCCAGCTCTGAGAGCGTTCATCATTTGTAGAATGCAACAAGTAAAAAAAGTCAAACCATGTAAAGTCAGAGCAGAGGCTGTGGGTGGGGAGACCCAGCAAGAGGAATGTGCTCCTCTGGCTGAGGTCTGAGTGAACAGCAGTGTGAAAACCGAGCTCCTGAATGAACAGCAGTGTGCAAACCGAGCTCCTGAATGAACAGGAGTGTGCAAACTGAGCTCCTGAGTGAACAGGAATGTGCAAACTGAGCTTCTGAGTGAACAGCAGTGTGCAAACTGAGCTCCTGAGTGAACAGGAATGTGCAAACTGAGCTTCTGAGTGAACAGCAGTGTGCAAACTGAGCTCCTGAATGAACAGGAGTGTGCAAACCGAGCTCCTGAGTGAACAGCAGTGTGCAAACTGAGCTCCTGAATGAACAGGAGTGTGCAAACTGAGCTCCTGAGTGAACAGGAGTGTGCAAACCGAGCTCCTGAGTGAACAGCAGTGTGCAAACTGAGCTCCTGAGTGAACAGCAGTGTGCAAACTGAGCTTCTGAGTAAACAGCAATGTGCAAACTGAGCTTCTGAGTGAACAGGAGTGTGCAAACTGAGCTCCTGAGTGAACAGCAGTGTGCAAACCGAGCTCCTGGGACAGGAGGGAACTCATTTCATGCAAGGACATTAAACTGCACTGTGCTGTGAAACCACAGAGTGTAATGGTTCCCCTGCAGTTTGGGTTTGTGACTATCGCCACAAACAGGGAATACACCCAGGGAGTTTCACAAATGGAGTCAATCACCTGATTCCAAGTTATTTCTGGATATTCTGCTGGCAGCACTGCAGCTGACTAATCCAACCACGTCTGCTGCTTGTCAATGTGAATCTGCTGCATTAGCCAAGGCACCAGAGCTGTGACACTGGGCAATGGACTGGAGCCTCCCTGGAGCCCCCTCCAGACCATTTGCAAACCGAAGCCATGGAGAAAAGTGTCTTCCCACCCATCAAGCAGCACATGATATTATTGCCATGCTTCAGCTGGCACTGGAGCAAATTTTGGGAGGAATTTCAGGTGTGGGTGTTATTTGAGAGAACCCAAAGGGAAAATGGGTACATGGATGGACATGGCTCCCCCATCTCCACAAAGCAATGAGAGGAGGGGTCAGAGCCCAGCAGGAGCCAAGGCATTGTTGCAGTTTGCTCTCCTCACTGCACAGTTCACTGATAAGCTGCAGTGGTCATCAGGATTATTGATTTACTTTCTGAAGGGGGTTTGTGAATGCTGGCTTTAAGCAATCTCTTCTCAAGGCTCAGTTTGATAATCCTTTTCAAGCTTTTATTTAAACTCTCTAAGAGAAAAAAGCAAGAATGAATTAGAAACTGGAAGAACACAAAGAAGTTTGAAAGAGAAGATCAATAACTCCCATGCAGAGCAATAAACAAACTGGAACAATTACAGTGAGAGATGGTTATTGATCAATATCAGGAGCAGCTCATATAGCAGCACCTCTGTTTATACCAAACCTCAATTATATTCTTACTTGCTCATAATAATATAACTGCATTCTACAACTTTTATCACCAGGGAAATTTTAATTCCCTTTTATTAGTGAATAATAACCATATGTTTCCAGGCACTGGTGGCTCTCAGCACATTTCCATAGCAGCCAGTCCCCACTGTCCCTGTGGAGCTGGAATCTCTCCCACAGCCTGAAAAGCTGAGCTGCAGAGAAGTGAACTGACCCCCTGAGGCCAAGGGCAGGGGCAGAACGGGGCAGATCTGAGCTCTGGGGTTTGCTTTTTTGGCAATGACAGTCCCTGGGGACCTCCACAGCAAGAGGAGACTTTTTCAACCAAGAGCAAAAATCATCACCTGTTCAAGACAACGAAACACCAAATAAACATCAGCTCAGCAGAAGTGTCCCCCAACAGAGGCACCTGCCTGACCTTGGGATTGAAAGAGATTCCAGCCCCTGCTCTCAGTGCCAGCACTGCCTTGTGCAAACAGCTGAGGTGTGGAATTCTCTCTGAGCCAGGACGTTCTGTAAAAACTCTCACGCGCTCAGATTTTGTTCAATTACACGAGTCTGAGTAAAATTTAAGTTCATGCTGGTTGGAACTTCGTGGTTTGGACTTAATGAGATGTATCAGCACCACCACAGCTTTCCCTTTCTTGGGAAATGCCTCCCTCATAGATGTCTACAGTAAGTGGGTTTTAATTCAAGGTATGCGTGTCAATCCTCCAGCCTGTCTCCGTAAAATCTGACATATAAGACAACTTGCTAAAGAATAATGAGCTGAAGTCTGTCCTCTTCAAAAGTTTCTCTACTCAAGTAAGCTCACCTTTAAAATAAAATCAAAAATCCCAGAATCCTATCGACAAATCATTTTGAAAATTGAAAGGGTGAAGAATTAGACCTGGCTGAAATAGATTTGAAAACCAGAGTTGACAAGAAGTAAAATAATTTATGATAAACTAACTTTTTCCCCCCAGAGTTTGAATTATACTATTTTCCTAAAAAACTGTTTAATAACTTCTCCATAGACATTGGTGAAAATATCTACAGCCAAAAGATTGTCCATAATATTTCAATTTGAAAAAATGTGCAGATTTTAATTTCACTGTCAACAATTTCAACAGGAGAAAATTCCTGAAAAGCCCTGACGTTGATTCCATGTCCTGTTTCTGTTGGGTCGTATTACAAGCTTTACCTTTTCTTTATTTTAAGCATCCACTGTGCCTTTCCACTTTAGTTTTTATTCTGATCCAGCCCTCTGCTGTCTTGACATTCAGGTGCTCTTCAAAGATCTGTCCCTGATTTCCTTGTAATCCTCACACAAAATGGACAATATGCTAAGGAAAACCGCCTTGCAAAGTTGCCAAAAGAGCAATTCCAATCTAATTAGGAGTTCGTAGTGCTTCAGTGGAAGCAGCACAAACACTGTTAATATTCACTGCAGCTGCTTTGTCAGTAACTCCCAGTGAATCCCCCAATTTATAAGAAAAATCAGGAAACTATTGGATTCCATGACACTGATAGATCTATCAGTATTCATTGCCCCCATCCTCTGCAACACGAGGCACAAATGCCAATAACTCTAACAGTCCCTTAAATGCTGAAGGATCATTATTAAAGTGTGCTTGGCATCCCTGGTCATTAATTATAATCTTGTGCACATATGCAGTGTGATTGCAGGAAATAATCAGCTTTGTCTGCCAAATTGGCAACATTTAGAAACTAATTTGTTATGACATACCATCAAAGATATTTAAACAACAAACCCAAAGCTCTGCTGCACTGTGCACACTGTTAAAATATCAGATCACATCATTAAAAAATAGTTAACATATCCGAGGGGAGGTAATATTTATCCTTGAACCCTGGTTCAAGAGGAATTTCCAGAAAGAACAGTTATATCCCTTCTCCCTCGCAGTTCACAGGAGAGGGAACTCTGCAGAGCGACGGGCGGGCGGGGGAGGCAGGGCCTGGGATTCCAGCACAGACCGCTGTCACTCAGGAGCTATTAACCAGCCATTGAATTAATGTTTGCCAAGAGCAACGCCTGCCCGGGATTACAGCACTAGCTGGGATGCCTGCACATTCCTTTAGAGCCTTCCAGCTCATATTTATCTGTCTCATTTCTCCTCCAGCCCCTGCTGCCACTCTCAGGTGCTGGGCCAGCCGGAGGGTGCGAGGACCTCCAGCCTTGCGGCCGTGCAGGGAGGGAAGGGCTCGGACCGGGATGAGCTGAGCTCCCAGAAAACTCCTGGGACCTTCCCCTAGAAGGGACCTTCCCCTCTGAATCCTGCTCACGGGACAGCAATTTATCCCTTGGTTTCTTCATACTGCTCCAGACAAGGGCAGTCCCTGCAAACCACCTGAGGGAACAGAGGGATGCCCATAAAACCCCTCTGTGCTGCTGGCTCACTGACCCTGCTCATGCAGGGTGCAAATCCCAGAGTTTGGATTCCCCTGTGGGCAGCACAGGTCCTCTGAGGAGGAGCAGAGAGCTGCACTGCAGATTTCCTGTCACAGACAGAACCCAAGATTTGGTATTTCAGTTGGGCACTGGGACAGGACCAACACGGATGCTGCAAGACTTAGGCTGGTCCTGGGAAAGGGCTGATCCTGGGAAAGGGCTGATCCTGGGAAAGGGCTGATCCTGGGAAAGGGTGAATCCTGGGAAAGGGTGAATCCTGGGAAAGGGCTGATCCTGAGAAAGGGCTAATCCTGGGAAAGGGTGAATCCTGGGAAAGGGCTAACCCTGTGTCATGGTTTGAAAGGCCAGGTGTCTGGTAAGGAAGGCAAGAGTCTCCCCAAAATGGAAAATGTAACCCCCCTCCCTCTGAATTGTTATAATTTTGAAATTAAGGGGGGCAGGAATGACAGTTCCTTATTAGGGAAGAAAATTTTAAAAAAACCAAACAAATCAAAACAATGCAGTATTACAAAACAACACTGACAGAGTCAGAATACAACCTGACACCCTGTGTGTCAGGGTGGTGGCACTGTCCCATTCCATGGTGGCTCAGCCCTCCTGTAGTGACAGGTGTGGTTCTGCTGGAGTAGGGATCCTGCAGAAAGGTGGAGTTTTCCTCTGAAGATCCAGTGGTGCTGGAGATGGGCCTGGTCTTCCTCTGGGAATCCAGTAGAGAAGAAAGCTGTTCCTCTGGGAATTCACTGGGAAAGGCTGCCTGTGGTGTTCCAAATGTCAGATTGTATCCAGGTAGGAATGCTTGGCTCCTCCCCCTGGGAAGAGCATCTCCCAGTGGGATGATGGAATTTAATCAGCCATACAGGGACACTCACTGACCATGAACAGAAGATATCTCCCCAGAGGGAGGATTGGCTGTGGAAGAGATAAACTGCCCAACGAACAGAAGATAACTGCCCCATCAGATAGGAATAGAATACGCACCCTCATTTCCAACCTAAGACAGCCTGGAAAAGGGTTAATCCTGGGAAAGGGCTAGGCTGTGCAACAGGCTGGCATCAGGGAGGTGACAGATCTGGGACATGGTCATGTCTGTCAGGGTGAGCTCTGAACCTGTGCACTGAAACCTCCAAGGCTCCGGATCAGGAGCTTGCAATGGAATGTAGGAGACCATGGAATATCCCAGGGCTTGCCGGGCTCACAAGGATATCAGAGGGTGCATGAGGCTTATTGTACTATGTGCATACATAATGGGATTCCTTTTCTCAGATCTATGGTCAGAATATTAAAATATGCATCAAAATAAAACCAGAAATTAAATATTGAGCTACGCTTTCATCCAGGGAACAAAACTCTCCCCAGGAAACAAAACTCTCCTCTTTTTCTTTTTCTACATAAATGAGCAGAATAATTTTAAAATAGCAAATTGCTTGTCTAACCTATTTTAAAGGAAACAATTGCTTCTAAATTGACATATGGCTCTAGTTTTTATTAAGAGAGCCAAATAGGATGCTTTTCCTTAGAGTAAGAAGCGAACTTGCAAAATTTTCTGCAGTCTTTTCTGACACTTTTTTCTCTACATTCTGCATCCTGCAGTGAATTTTTAAAATTGTTTGTGTCCCCTCCTGTGGCAGGAGTTCATCAGCCCAGTTAAAGCTGAGGATGGAGAATCAAAGGAGAAGAGACAAGTGAAAACACTTAACTATGGGATTGATGCTCCATTCTTACAGCAATGACTGTTCACTCTGGCAGACAGGACTTCAACAGAATATTTTGTTTAGGTTTTGTGATAATTTCTTATTCTTTTCCCATGTTTTCTCAGAATCCAGCATTCCATATTACTGGAACAGCAGCTAAGAAATCACAGTTTTGTGCAAATCCATTTTCCCAGATTCTCAATTGCTGTCATCAGCCACTGAACCAACATAACATATTTTATTTTCTTTCTTGGGGTATTTTGTAGCTTGTAACTTATTTAATAAAAAAGTCCTTTAAAATGCTCAAAAAGAACCAATATCTTTTTCATAACATAATTAATGTTACAATTCTTTATAGACAGTTTTGAAATCCATGGGTTACAAGGATACTTCTTGAAATAGGAGATAATAAAATGACCTCAAATCCACTGTCATGGAAAGATAAACTGTATCAAAAAGTACTTCAGACTATTAATGACTCTTATATCAATATTCCTGAAATGTTTTCATATTTTCAAAAAGAAATAATAAACTTCTAATTTGCACCTGAAAAATGAAGGAAATGTTTTCTACAGAACTGCAGAGAATTTCACAGCATTATTAGCCTTTAACCTTTTAAAAAGGACACATTTTACCTTGAAAAGTTTCATTACAACGTACTTTACTAAGGCCAACAGTTAAATTACATAAGAGTATGGATATAATTATTTTCTTCTTTTTTTTCTAATATGGATGGAAGTTATTTAGCATTTACATAAAGGCTTGATACACTGCCCTTGGAAAAAATGTCCTGTGAAGGAAAACTTTTTGAAAGGAAGTGTCCAATAAACATCTTTGTCTTAGGTTGGAAATGGGGGCGTTTATTCTATTTCCCATCTGTTTTCTTCTGTTCATTGAGCAGTTTTCTTTATCTCTTCCACAACCAATCCTCCTGCCAGGAGATCTCTTCTGTTAACGAGCCATTAATTGTTCATTATCTTCTGTTCATGGTCAGTGAGTGTCCCTGCATGGCTGATAAAATTCCATCATCCCATGGGGAGATGCTCCACCCAGGGGAGGAGCCAAGCATTCCCACCTGGATCCAATCTGACATTTAAAACACCATAGGCAGCCTTTGCCCAGTGCATTCCCAGAGGAGCAGCTTTCTTATCCACTGCATTCCCAGAGGAGACCAGGCCCATCTACACCACCACTGGATATTCAGAGGAAAATTCCACCCTTCTACAGGATCATCCACAGGATGTCAGGGTCTATTCTGACTCTGTCAGTGTTGTTCTGTAATACTGCATTGTTTATTTTATTTTTATTTTCATTTTCATTTTCATTTTCATTTTCATTTTCATTTTCATTTTCTTCCCTAATAAAGAACTGTTTTTCCTGCCTCCCTATCTTTACCTGAGAGCCCCCTTAATTTCAAAATTATGACATTTTCCATTTCAGGGGAGGCTCCTGCCTTCCTTAACAGACACCTGTCTTTCCAAACCAAGACAATCTTCCACTAGCAACCAAACCAAATTAACACAAGTCCAACACAGCCCAGCCAGGCTGAGGTGCTGCCCCTGTGCCCCAGAGTGTCAAGACAGTAGTTTTGTACCTATTTTAGTGGAGGCAACTCCCAAAATGAACTGCCTGAGGAGAAAACACAGGAGTGATTCAATCCCCATGAACTCCAGCCCTACTGGGTTTAATTTCTACTTCCTCATGACAGAGAGTAAAGGAGCTCCAAGGGCAGGGCTGGCTCTGACCTTCAGAGCACAGGAACAGGAAGAGTTCCTCCTCTGTGCCAAGCCCATGGAACAGCTCCTGTCATTCCAGTGCTGAGCCCAGGATGAGAAGGTGCTCTGAGGAGCTGGGAACACTGTAAGAACAAGGACAAGCTCCTCAAGTGCCCGTCTCTCTCCTTGCCATCCCCATCTCTCCTTTCCAGTGCTTTCATCACTCTTGTCATTATTCTCTCAACACTCCAGTTGTCATTATCCTCTTGAATTATGGAGAGGGGAGGAGAGCTGCATGCAGGGAGTTTGCCAGCAGCAGTCACACAAGCAACAAAACCAGGTAAAAGAACCTCTCTCGTTCTCTTGAAATTCTCTTTTACATTCACTCAGGAATTTCATTAGCCCTTTTGGCTTGGTGGCTTCTCAGAGGTCACATCTGCCTGGTCATCCACAACAAACAAAGGGATACACATTATATTCTGCCATTCCCCACCAAGAAATTCCTGATTAATGGCTGGAATGGGAAGAGTTTCATTATCATTTTTGGTCATTCTCCTGCCTAAACACAGAAGAAAAATACTTACTAGCAATGGCAACATCTTTATTCTATACTTGGATGATAATTCCTAAATATTCCCCTTTCCTAATGGCCTCATCCCTGACTGTTCTAAGCTGAGAGGTCTTTAGTTCAGCCCTTCAATGTACAACAGTTCTCCCAACACTTTACCTACAGGCACATAATCCTTGCATGCTCCTGAATATTCCCTAATGGAAAGGTACAGCACCATCTCCTGATTTAATTTGAATTAGGGGCAAGCAGGATGTAGTTGGCACATCAGGTGTCATTTGGCACAATAAACTTCTTGGAGTGACATTATGAACAGTTATCACACACATATCCCAACTTGCCCAGCTTAAATAAGGGAGAAAATTAGAACTCAGCATCCCATTCTTTTAATACTGATAATACTTATCTAGAAAGTTCCTAAGGCTGTTGGGAGGGTTATTTACTTGCTGTGCCAAAGTTAATTCTCTGGAGTGCTGCATAATGGATTGGTAATGTTCTCCTCATTTTCATCACCACAGAGAACACTTCATTCGTTTGCAGTAGAAAATAAACTTGTTGAACACATAAGATGGGCATTATTTACAACTTTCCAAATTCAGAAAGAGAAGTCATTCTTCTCCACAAGCAAAACATTTTGCCAAAGAGACACATAAAATGGAAATATGTTTGTTTCTCCCAAATGCTGAAGGCTTGTCTGCAGATAAAAATACAGCACACTCTGCCCATAACTACAACTACTGTACAGGCTCCAGTAACCAGCTACAGTCACACAAAATTAGCTGCTCCATTGCAGTAACATGTATAAAATGCTTGTATATTAAAAACCTAGAATTTTAAATTCTTTGTCTTGCTCCAGGAATCCTAATGCCTATTTCTTAGATCCTTGGGGAAATTAGGAAGCTACTAGACAAGTTAATGCTTTGAAGCTGTAATTTAAAAGGGTTTTTTAAAAGAAATTTTTTCCTTTAATTTTTTCTTCCCAAAGAACTTGGCATATTTTAAACAGAAAATTATAACAATAATTATGGATATATTGACCTCTTTGTACTCTTATGCTGGCCACTCAAGTGAAGTAGATTTAACCAGCTCCCTGTAGGTTTCTGTGTGCCGTGGCACTCCTTGCATTCATCCTGCAAGCTGCCTAACACACCCTAAGATTTGAGTCACTAAGGAAACACTTTCCCAGGCCATTTTGTCACATGCTGTGACAAACTGAACAGGAATAAACCACCCAGGCAGCCCCAGCCTGGCTGTGAACACACTGCACTCCCCTTTGGGGCTATCAGAGCCCAGGCTCCAGCTGCAGCTCTCTGTGGAGATGATGCAAGGCAGGTTTAAGATTTTTAACTGCACTGGTTAATTTTTCACTCAATAAAAATGGACAGGTCCCATCTGCAATGTAATTTGCACTCCTGGTCTCACTGAGTGGCTCTCTGATGCTGCTGAGGATTTGAATGAGGCACAAGTCGTGATCCAAAGCCTTTTGATATTGGTGAAGAGCTTGAAATCAGCTGTCAGGCTTTGGATCAGGCCCCAGAGGTGTGATTTTGGGAAAGCTGAATGACAACAGAGATATCTGAATGCCACATAACACACTGTAATACTGATCTACACTAAACCATAGGTTTATAATATAAATAACTAAAAATAAAAGACCCTCTCTGCAAAATAAAAAAAAAAAAAAAAACCAAACTATACCCGAGACACAGTTGAGCTGTACTCAGTGTAACTTCAGAGATCAGGAAAATATCTGGGGCTCTGGAATTATTACAATAATAATTAGAGGAAGTTGTGGGGAAATACCTTGACTTTAAATTTCTTATGCAACTTTTCTTTCTTTTCCTTTCAGCCAGGAAATGTTATGTCTCAGCCTATAGCTGGAAATACACACAATGAGTGGACATACAAAAATAAGAACCAGTTCCTGTACTCTGCTCTGCTGCAGTTTACACTTCACTCCTTAAAGATCTGGCACATTTTTCCTGGATAAACCAAAGCAAAAAGAAAAGGGGTGAGTGAGTAGGAGAATAGATCATGGATTTGGCACCGGTGTCAATCTAAGTGATGCAATTGAGATGTTCCTCCACTGAAATCCTACACTAGCACTGTCAATGGCAGATAAAGAGCTCACATTACTTTCAAGAATAAGAACATGATTCACAATAAAATACACTTTGGATTGAAAAACTGCATTTATGTCCAGGCTTAAGCACAGGGAAATCAGTTTCTTAACACTCTATCTTTGATCTGAATGTCCGTTCTTCACGCACGTTGTGCCCATTTAAGTCAAGAGATTTACCACAGTGAAAGAGAAGTGTCACCCCAGAGGCTTCACTGTGTTTATGTGTTTAAAGAGAGAAGAAGAGAGAAGAATGAATGAATGTCCTTTTCTTATGCCTTTCTATCCTCTCACTAACATGCAGAGGTCTATTATACCCACTAAGTTCACTTCCCAGTCCTGGCAAAGGAGTCCTTTGCCTTGATGCACAGAGATAAATAAGTTTTAATCATTATTATCATTAAAGAATGAAATGTCCCATCAATTCAACACTGAAGTGGTGAAAGGAAGTTTTAAAATAGGATTTCCTGTGGTATCTCTCATTAACTGTTTTAAAGCCTTCCTGCACGCACATTTCCATACCTTTATTAACCAGTCACACAGGGTAGTAACAACTTTCAGGGTCTCAACCCTGAGAGTCAAAAAAGTCAAAAATAAAAAAAAGTCTACTTGGAAGAGTCTTGAGATGCTGACACAAAGATGGCACAGGCAAACATCCTTCCTCCCTTCCCAGGAACAGGACATTCCTCTGGGGGAGGATTTAGAGAGCAACAGTGAGAGGACTTTGTGAAGCAGCTTCATGTGTTTAGGAAGAAAAGCTGAAAAGAAAAAGGAGCTGGTGAGTCTCTTGAGCTACACCTGTTAGGAAGGCAGAGAAAGCCCAGGAAAAGCTTTCCCAGCTGAGGGGATCAGGGAAGGAGGGAGATGTCAGCCACATTTGATATTAAACACAACCACTGGGTGCTCAAAAGCAGATTCATTTCTGTGTGCCAGAGGCAGAACAGCAGAGCTGGGAAGCATTGGGGCCTTGAGGGAGCAAGGCAGCTGCAGGACATGAATTCACCTCATGTCTGCTGTGCCACCACCCCCTATGCCCAGTAACCAAGCTGGTCCTCAAAAACACTTTCAATTTCACCTACTCTTGACCCACACAGAGTTTGAAGGATTTCCTTTTGTCAGGGCTGGTTCTCAAGGCAGAGAGATCTAGAACTCCGTGGCAGCATCCCCAATGCACAAACCCCTCTGCACCTCTCCATTCCTGAGCTATCCAGGAGTTTACCCTGCCTTTCCTCCTAACCACATCTTCAGGATCAGCTGCATCACTCCTGCCAAAGCTTTCCAAGGCAGCAGCCTGAGGAGGCAGCTGGAGCAGACAACCTGTGCTCAGGCAGTTGGGGTTTGTAAAGCTGTGAGTGACTGAGGATGGGTCAGTGCCACCTCTCTGCTGTCCCCAGCCCCTGCAGGTGGCATCCACACATGCCTGGGGCTCACAGCACTCATCCTTCCCTCCTCACTAAAAACAGGAGCAATGAATGACCTCCAAAGCAGGGGGATGTGAACAGCAGTTAGAAGTGTGTAAGAAATGAAAACATTATATATGACTCAAATACCTGAAATGGAAGCACAAAACCTTTTGTTTTCTGTTTAAATACTGGGAGATTTCACAGCAGTGACCAGCTAACCTGTGCCTGGACTTCTGTATCTTAAACCTTCTGTCTAATCCCATTCATTCCTATTTGTCCCTTTTGCTAATATTGGCCTTTTTAATCTCCCTTCATTTGGAAGCACCAGCCCTCCCAATACCTTTAACCACCCTCATTGCACTTTCATTGAAATCAATGGGGCTTTACAAATTACCATTGTAGAGCTGAATCCATTATGCCCATTACAGATTTAAAAACATCATGACAAGGAGCTCATCTGCACATACAACTCTCTCTCTTCTGCTGTAAATAACTCAGCCAGATCATTTTTTAAATCCTGAAGTGCCTAAATTATAGACTAACAATATGCAAAATTTCATCTTCAAATATGTCCCTGGCTTTTTTTTTTTTTTTTTTTTTGTAGCTCAGATAACACAGTACTTTTCACAGACTCAGCTAAACAGTGATAGCTTTTGTTTGTTTTCTCTTGTTTCTTGTTTAAAAATGGATAAAGGCATGTCAGGCCAATTTAATTTAAATGGGATGCTCGGCGGCTGAGAAGTGAAGTGGCAGAATTTTGGTTCTACATAATGTTAATAAGGAGAATTAACAATCCAGCATCACTGCACAGCCCTTCCAAACAGGCTCTGACAAACTCCTAACCACATCAAAAACCCCATTTCCCCTCATTAGTGCCAGGCCTGCGCCAGCAGGGAGGGAACTGGCAGAGTCAGCTCCTTGGACACCACCAGGCAGAGGCTGGTTTCACCTGGGACACCTCTGAACCTCTAGACTGATCTCTGGAACTTTCTCCAGGCCCTTTCTTGACCATGTGGCTTCCTGACCCCACCTGATGAAGCCTCAGGAGCTGTGGATACCCTGAGCTGGTGATTTTCTTCCAAGCCCCTCAGTGCCATGCCAGCACAACAGGGTGGATGGAAGCCCCCAGCTGCCACGCCCCGTGCCAGGGATTTGGGGAATTCCTGCTGCAGAAGAAGGAAGAGTCTTCATTTGTGTCCCAGGGCTGGTGCAAGGAAGGGAACAGGAGAATGAAATGCAGGTGAAACACAGGGACAGGGAAAGTGTGGGAGCACAGATGCTGTTCCCTTTTCTGTGGTGGTTCCTCTGCTCCTGCCAGGGGCTGTGGGCAGCAAGGACACGTCCCACAGGCACCAGGTCCAGTGAGGAGCCTTGTGACACATCCTGTGAGGCCACTGTCACCTGGCCAGCAGAGCCCTCCCGTGAGCAGCAAGATAAGATGCTGTGGAAAGAATAAAGTGGTTTTCCCCAAGGAACTCTCCTCCTCCTGTGGGTGGGAATGATTTAGCCCATTGTGCAGTCTCCAACACTGTGTAATTTATATTCACTGGGGTGCCAGAACTGCACAGTCTCCTCTAAATATAAGCAATTAACTCCCATTAGCATTAGTGGGAATCACTCAGGAGACCATCCACCATTATTGATTATCTCGTTTTTTGTACCAACCCAAAAAAATGTACAAAGAGAAGAAAATCACATAGTTAGTGGCTTTGGCTAAGTTAAGGCAGGCAAATAAGATTCATTATCATTCTTCAGCTAAACAGTGGGGCTTATTAGAATGTAGTTCATTTACATACTTTGATCTGATGGGTGTAGATACCTAATTATACAGCAGCCAGCAACTTATTTTTGATGTTTTTTATTAATTAATATTCAGCATTATAATTAAATGCTCAGGCTGCTCTTCTGCAATTTCTTTTTTTTTTCTTGTTGTTGTTGTTGTTATTTCTAACACAAAAATAACTTTTAAAATGTACCTGTGAAGTCCATGACCAGCAACACCATGCAATGAATGCACTCTATCATTTGTAAAAAATGTGGCTGTGAAGGCTAAAATCTTTTTGGGCACCCCCAGATTTTGATTTCTCCCCATTGGGATGGAGTAGAGGCTACAGAAGTTAGGAGATATTCAAGGTACCAACAATCTGCCTCTGCCAGAGGTCTCTTGTTCTGAGCAGCTCAGAAGTCTCCTCTGCAAAGCAGGAATCTCTGCAGGAAAAGGGAGATCCATCCTGCTAAAACTCCAGGAGCTGCCTGATGATTATTAGGTCATTAAATGAATCAGCCATGAGAGCTGAATTATGTACAGATCACTATAAAAGAAATAATGGAATAAATAGCAAGTGAAGTTGACTAAGCCTTGGAATACAAAGATTTTTTTTCCTGAGCAGACAGTGCCAAGCAAGCTGAAAAATTAATTTACTATTTGCTCCCAGTTTTGTTACAATCGGTATCTTCACAAATCTGAGCCATTAGCATGTGAGTTTACAATTATCCTCTGAGCCTGGTAATGCCCTGTCATTCACCTCCAGGGATTTATGTCAGGATCCAACTCGGTTCCTAAGTGATCTTCCAGTGGGACAGAATGACAGCACCATTATAGCTCCCTCCAGCAGGTGATGGTAATGATATTATTATTCCCCTGATCAGCTTGGAGATGATTGTTTGAACTTTATGAGTATTAATAGAGAAAATAATAAAGGTATTAATATTTGAAAGCTCTCTGTATTGTGTTTAGTATCATATTATTGCTACATTTTATGGCAAGTACTTTGACATTTCAGTGAATTTCCATTTACAGTATTACCACTATAATCTACTCTTTTTATAATTGCTTCTGGATACTTGTAAGGTTTAATTTCTGATATTTCCTCTCAATAAAGAGACCTGCATATGAAATTAATATACAGTTATCCTCACAAATTTACATTGTTAGCCTAGAACTGGGGGGGCTTAAAACAGCCAAAAATATTCTGTGTGACTACTGGAGCAAATAAACCTTATTGACTTGTGGGGTTCCACAGTGGCCAAGATTCCTTCTAATTCTGCAGAAGTATCCTCTCCATCAGAGCAATTAACAATATCCACAGAAAAGGGCAAGAGCTGCTGAGCAACCCAGGCTGAGATTTTCAGAAGGAACCTCAGGATGGAGAAAAACACATCAAACAATCTGCCTGTGCTGGAAAAGAGTCAAAAAGGGTAGAAAAAATTCCACCCAGGAAAAAGGTGGCAGGCATAATGACTGCATTGGGATGGGGCCATCCCACTTGGATATAACCTGGAAATATTTGATGGAGGGAAACAGCTGCTAAAGAACCTGGGAAATGAATTTTCTGGATTTGCCCTTGGCCAGGAAGAAATGCAGAGAGGAGCAATGCAGATGGACTCACTGAAGCTACAGCTTGTGTGGAAGGCAGGAAAGATACAGAGCACATGAACCAGAATTTGAACCTCATTTCTGGCTTGATGTTAGTTTTTGAAAGCATTCTAGCAAACACTTGCCATGTGCCACATGAAGTTCAGAGCAGTGTAGCTGCTCCTGCAGAACTACAGATTTCATTCAAGTATCTGCACAGAACTCTGAGTCACCTCAATTCTGCTTGTAACAACTTGCACGAAGTTAATAAAGCTACAATTTTGCAGAGCGACAAGACCATATATTCTGACTGCTCAAACCTTGTTTTACTAAAAGGAAACAAAGAGAAAACTCTGGCTTTAAGGAAAACACCAGCAGTAGTCTGCCACCTCCTTAGTTTTACAAGTGAGCATCAAAAAGGAAATGAAGTAGGTAACTATTTCTCCTTTTGAAGCTCAGCTTAAGCTGTTTTTTTTTTGCTTTACTCTCCCAGTTCCAGAACAGTTTGTAAATCAATGTCAAACTCATTACATGAGAGATCCTCCATGAAGGGTTTATGGAACTGTGTGATAACCAGCAAGATGCACAGAAAACACCTCTGGTATTTCATATTGCTGGGAGCTCTCCTGAGAGCCACTCCCCACCCAGCCTCCCCAGGCAAAACTGAGCTGTGCTGAGGGATGGCAGATGTGCAGGGGAAGGATTTAAACAACAGCCAGGTCACTCTGGGACTCATGGCACAGGATAATGGTGCCTCCTGGGAGCCCTGATCACCCATGGCCACCTGCAGAGATGCTTCTAAACAGAAAAGACAAAGAGTGTTTATGAGAAGGTCAGGGTTATTAAATAGAGCCTGGGTCCAGACATCTATTTCAGACAAAGGGCTAAACCCCAACACTCAAGAAACTCTTTTGGTTTTAAGTTTTGCTCTTAAAATTCTCTCTGTGTAAGATATGAGATTAGGAGGTCAGTTTTAAAGATCTGCTATCCAAACACAGGATTCACTTGCATTATGAAATCACCAAGGATGGAACTAAAAATCAAAACTTCCTCTGCCATGCCTTTATAACCTACCAGCTCATGGAAATGCCAACACCCAAGATCCCAGAATTTCCTGTTTGCACCCAGTTCTCAGCACAGACCTGGACTGAACATCATTCATTAAAGTTTCTTCCCAGCCTTCAACTTGGCCGCAGATTGGCACTTTTTCTGCAGGCTCTGAGGGCAGGAATTGCTGACATTCCCCAGGAAGTCAGCAAACATTGCTAAGAGAGTCTCATCAGCCCAGGATCTCCTGTGGCTCTCGAGCTCCTGCTGTAGCAGGGCTGAATTTGTGCCAAAGTCAGACTGCAGTAGCAGGAACATTAAAGGAAAGCCCTGGGCTAGGGCTGTCTCACAATTGTATTTACAATAGCCTCACTGCCTTTGTCAGGCTTGTTCTCCATGGAATTGCATACCCACTTAAGGTTATGAATTTGATTTATCTGCAAGATTTGAGGTGAGTTTCAATCCTTGTGGAAGCAATAGAACAATGGCACGGAGCAGTAGAAGATCCAGGGAAGATATATCTGTGTGGGAATTTACCACCCACTGCTTTGTCAAGGCCCTGCAGCGCTGATTTGCAGAGCTTTGCAATCCACATTTCTTGTGTGGCCACTCCTAAATTAGTTCAGATTTACATCACTGTGGGCAGCAGGAGAAAATACAGATCAGAGGCAGCAAAACAAACACGTGTTTGGACTGAGGTGTCAGGAGGCACAGATGGATTGTGCCACCTGCACTACTCATTCTACAGCACGCCCAGGATAACTTCTGTGGGGTTACATTACAATTAAGCTGATTTCCCACGGCATTAATTTCATAGTGATGTTTCAAATAGCTTAAGGCTCTGTCCAGAATAATGCTGAACTTGGGACAATAGCAAAGTGGAGGCATTTTGAATGACTCAAGAGATGTCACTGTTAGACACTGTGTGAGCAGCCTCTGTCAGTCCAGGGGAACACAGGCTGCACTTTTCCATGGATCCCACAGAGGAACAGCCCTAGAGGTGAAGAATTGTCCTTTCCAGGAGACTCCAAAATGCTACCTATTGTAAAGCTGGAATGCACTTCAAAGCTGTTTCCAGCTGACATTCCAAGTGTAGCTGAAGGCACTTTACATCCTATTGATGCCCTTGGACCACTTGGCAAAGTCTGCCAATTGCAGGTTCCCAAAATACAATCTGCACCCAATTATTGGATAATACTGAAATACCATCCCCAGCTACATCTTAGGGATGTTCCACTTTTCTGCCATAGACCTAAATCTTGCATTTTTCAAATCAGTGGGAGGTTTGCTTGAGGAAGAAATAAAAGATTAGAGCTGCAGAAAACACAAAGTCAGTAATTTGGCAGCCTGATTTTATAATAATCTTTGTCTAATGATTATTTAATATTGTACTAGGCTATTTAAAAGAATATTCTACAAAGTACTGGAGCTTCCTTTTCAAAGCCTGTGTAAAATGTGATTTGTAATTAGTAGCTTTAGATATGCAATGTGTATGAGAGAATATTAGTATTCCATAAAAGCTGCTGTCAGTATAAGTTATATGGAGAAGCACAAAATAATATGAATACTTAATAGCTAAAATACTTTATTTAAAATTGATTTGCTAGATTTTATAGAAGCTCCACCTGAAGAACTTAGATTTATTTTTTTTCCTTTAACTTCTAAATAAATGAGTTAGTAACTATCACCACAAATGACCTGAGCACTAAGAGAATATATTAAAATTTACTTTTAAGTACTTCAAAGCATTTCACTTTATTCACATACAGGCACTGGATTTATTCAACTCTGGAAATTCCCACTGTAAATGTTCATTAAATATTCTGATATTTACAGTGGGTGTCAATGCAGGAAATTCCACTGACTGACAGCACCACTGACGCTGAGTTTGGAGCGTGGCCCGTTCCTAAACAGCCCTGGTGCATCCATCACTGGGAATGAGAGGGGACAGCTTTTACTGCAGCTTTTCCTGCAGCTTTTCCTGCAGCTTTTTCCGCAGCTTTTCCTGCAGCTGGAGCTGTGTGGAGCAGCCCGGGCCAGGAGCTCGCCGGGCCGTGCAGCAGAGGGCACTCACACTCTATGGAACGGAACAGCCGCTCCGCACCGCTGGCCAGCCCCGCTCCGCGCTGCTCAGCCCTCGCTGCACAATTCCACCGCGTTTTACCCCAACTGCCTCGGGATTATTGGAAGAAAGTTAAGGGGAAATAAAAAACAACCCCACGATTTCTTTGCTCGTACCTATGAAACCTCCTCACACACATCCTGAAGTCTCAGGGACAATCCTGTGGGTTTTAATCAAGGAGCAAAAGGTGCCAATCCTTGAAGAGCTTCTCAACAGGCAAAGGAAGCAGGATTTGGCCATCAGAGAAGCAAAGAACGAAAAATGTTTCTTAAACTGCCTGGACCTGAGGCAAGAATTTTTTTAAGGCAGTAATAACATCAGCACTGGTTGTTCTGTGATCCTGCCACGCTGCTACTAAACCGTGAATATGAAAAGAATATCTAAATTAATGAGTCCTGTGTTCCCTAGTGTTGTGCCATGGCTTGATTTCTCCCTTCACAAAGGAGTTTTCTCAGCACATTCCGTTTCTGTCCTAGATAAAATGATTTCTGATTTTTCATCTACTTCTGGAAGGTAATGGCATGGTGAAGAATGTGATGTGTGAGCTACAGATGGCACTGAAAGAATCCAAGAAATCTAAAAATACAGTAAGTTTTACAGGAGAGGTTTCGTAAGGTGGCTGTCTCCTCCTTGACATCACTATTCAGCTGGCTATTGGAATGGGACTAATTTAATTAAGAGAACAGCTCAGATAAAACATTTTTGTCAGATTCCCCAAGTCCTATTCACCTTGCTTGAGAACTCAAGCAAGTCTCCTCTGAAGCAGTCCAGTGGCAGAGCTCCTGTCATGCCAGCTTAGCTGAGCACAGCCACAATAGCAGCAATTGGCACAAAAGAAACTACTGAAGTTAATGTAAAGATTATCATATCATTTTTCCAATGCTGACCCAATGGACAAGGCAATTGCTGGCAAGAAATTGTTCACTGCAGTCTTGATCTTTCACTCTTTAAAAGCTCCAGGTGAGTTTTATTTGCAGTGTTTGGTCCTGAAACCCTCACAGCTTGCCACGAGCTGATTTCATTCCTCTGCCTTCTTAAGTATCTGAAGCAAAAGCAGCTATTTCTAAGCAATAAACATATATTGTGGGTTTGGGCTTTTTATTTTTGAGTTTTTTTTGTAAGAAACATAAGCAGAATGGTGAGATCATAACATAGTTAAAACACAAACCAGGTTGTTAATTTGACTGGGCTCCAGTCTCTCCTAGCATGAAACTTGATTTCCTAATAATAAATTTCTATCTGGTTTCAGTAGGTAATCAAATACCACAAATCCACTTTGCATTTTAAAAGAATGCTGTATTTTATAAGAAAGAGAAAAAGCTGGAGAAGATGGGTTTGTAGGTAAACAACAGAGTTCTTCAGATCCCAAAAAGAACCTCTGTATGCCAGAAGTGCTGGGGAGGGGGTGGTGGGGAAAGGTGGGGAAAGAAAGGGAGCCAAGGAGAAAAGGGTTAATAGAAGTTTTCCAATCTAACATTCTCAAATAAACATATAAACAACGAAAAAAAGCCTCTATCTGACCAAGGGAGAAGAGTGTTAGAAGGATGTAACGGAATCCCTGCAGCATTTCAAACTCTACTTCAAATCTAGGTCTCTTTCCACATCCCATGTTCATTGCTTGCAGCAAAACTGGGTTCCTTTAAAGAGCATGTCCCTTTATCATCATAGAACCAGCAGTTTCAGATTTCATACTTGTGATCTCAATAGCTGGCGGGAATTTATATTCAGAACACAACTTTGGTGCATAAAACTGGGGAGGAATCTCACACAATGTATTTGTGTAGCACCCAGCAATCTGAGGGGGGACCGGGGTATTTTAGCTGTCCCAACATTGTTTTTCAGATGTTAGGGTAAAAAGAGGAATGCTAAACAAACAAGCAAAAAATTGCTTTGTGTACTGTTTGAGAAATAGTAAGGATGGGTCACCATTAACTGTTTAGTGCTTTTTTTGCTGAGGAACTGTTTTCTAAGGAAATGTGCTGGCTGCAGCCTTTCAGCCTCGCCTGGTAAAGCCTTCAGTGAAGAATCCCTGGCTTAGTACCTCTAAGTGTGTATGCACACACAAACACTTGCACTGCTCATTTACCCTAATTAACACTCCTAACTGCAATTTCCCCTGGTTTGATAACTTGCAAGGGAGCCTGCTCAAATGCCACTCTTCCTTTGGGCACCAGTTTTTGTGCAGTGATGTACAGAGGATTAGTGACACACTCAGGTGCACACAGTGTTCTTGGGGCTTGGCAGGACTAAGCTCAGAATGTTTTTCTCCTTCAAAACTCTTTAAAATTCCTGATGGCACCTTTTGCCCTCTTTTCTCTATAACCTATTTCCAAAAGAGACACAGGACGCAGCGTTCAAGCCTTAGTGTTTCTTTTCTAGTGGTTCAGCTTAAAACAAGTCATCTTTGTATCACTCTAAACAGATCCAAAAAAATCCTCCAGCACCCTGAGAAATGCATATTAATAAAAACAAATATGATCCCACTTTTCCATTCTTTTTATTTTTTTCCCTAGTGAGGCCTGTAGTCAATCTTGTGTAAAAATCTCTGGGAAAAATGGAAAAGTGTGAGCAAAGGCAGATGTTACCCCTGACTCCCAATGTAATGCCAAAGAAGAGCCCTGAGCTGGCATTCCTGATGCCAGAAGAGACCCTTTGAATCATGGAAAACTTTGGAAAGCAATAAGATCTCCTTCAACAAAAAGAGTTGCACCCACATGATTCCCACTCTTGGCTATTTTGCACTGGTGCATTGACTTTATCAAGATACTACAGGAGGTAACCTAAGTTGAATGCCCTGGCTTTGGAGTGATTACTGGCATTATTTACCTTCTTTTTTACCTCCCAGATTTTTAATTAAATTAAATTCCCCACGCCTGGTTAGCTATAAAGTGCATATTACTTACCTGCATCTTCAGATCTTTTACAGTCCCGTGGGTAAATCCATAATTAGTTGGTTTTGTAAAACACATATTATTTACTTGACAGGCCAGAGTGGCTCTAGAGGAACTGTCCTCATGTCTTGGTTAAGTGCATAATTAGGCAGGTTTTTTAAACCTATGTTATGTTCCCCATATTGAAGCCATTGCACTCCATTTGTTAAATATTCATACTTTTTTTTTATATAAATGTATTATTTACTCAATTGGTCAAGACAGCATGTAATTATGTATTTAGAACGTGTGCAATGCATAATCAAAAATACTCATGAAAATGTATGGAAAAAATTACTTTGCACTATTAGGGCATTTTTAGGCCACCATGTCCTCCCCATTGTCTCTCAAAATACCAAGTATGTTCAGAACAACTATTTAATGAAAAAAGTGTTAAACCAAGCTCTACTTAACAGGCTACTTGCATATTGACCTAAGCTTTTAGACTAATTTCATAAATAAAGGGAGCATTTGTGCTATTTAGAAGCAGAATAAAACTTGATTTTACAGTCCTACCTCCTCAGTCCTTCGGGACAGATTCTCCTCAGGATAAAGGAGCATTGTTCCACTGAAGAAGGCACTGGCATGTTCATCAGCAAAGCAGAGATGTCCTAAGAACCATGAATTATGACCTTCCAGGGGATGTTTCTCACAAGTACCCATGAGGATGCTCCTGTTAATGCTATGGAGAACTTTGAGAGTGACCATTCCCCATGAAAAAAGCCTTGCAGGAAACCAATATTTCCATCTCACTCTGAGACCTTATGGGGGACACTGGTTGTGCACAGGCTTTGAGGATTTCATGAAGTTGAAATTAATGGACATGAAGTTGTGAACAGTATGATAAAATCTGGAGAAGGTTTGAAGTTTCAAACCAACAAGGTTTAAGTTAAATAAAGAGAGAGGAGTGGGACCTCCCTGATCTCTTATCACCCTTAGTGCTGCTAAACTGAACAGGAATGATGTGATATTTAGTAACTTGTAGGATCACAGCTGTTCAGAAAGGGTGACACATCAGCTTCTTGATGGAAAGGACACCTTCCTAAGCATCTGCTGTTCACCTACTGGGGCAGATAAATAAGAATTCATCCCCCTCTCCTCCCATCTGCTCCCAGCTCCCAGCCTGTCCCTCCATTTCAGACAATCCCTGTAGCTCCCCAGCCCCTGGCCAGGTGTGGAGTCAGACAGCAGCTACAATGCCTTGGGGCTGGGCACCTCCTCCCAATTACAGCTCAACACCAACAGCAACCAAAAGAACAGAGTGTCCTGTCCTGTCACACAGCCCAGGAAAGTGCCAGCTCTCCTTAAAACCTCCTTCACACTCCCTGGAGCTCCCTCCTCGCCCCAAGTGCTGCAGCCAGGCCAAGCTCCACCCCAAAGCCCTGATGTATCCATGAGCAGAATGTGCCTCCTTTCTGGAATCTGCTCAGGTTATGGGCACGCAATCAAATGCAATCAAGGCACAGCAGCTAAACAAGCCAGCACCTGTCAGCTGGGCCTCTAAAGTTACCTCTGGAAGTGCCTTTATGTTCCTCCCAGAAGCCTCTTATGGGAAGGGCCATGCAGGGAAAGATGCTGCCTTCACCCCTGGTTTGTTGGGCTGTTCATCACCCCTCTGCTCCGTGTCACCTTCACATTTCAGCTGGCAAATCCAAATCTGGGAGTGCTCGTATTTGCTTAGCTGGAAAAAAAAAAAGAGGAAAAAATATCAGATGGTTTAGTTTAAAACAGATCTCAAAACTGAGTGGCTGCATGAGCACTGAATTGCAGAATGACTGATGGAATGTTCTTTTTCTCCTTGGACAGCTGTTTAAGCTGGTTGGGGTGATAACCCCTAGGACATCAGCTGGGAGGAAATAAAGCCACTCTTACACAGCTCTGGAACAGCTCCAGCCCACCTTGGCTGCAAAGGAAAACGTGCAGCCTTAAATCCCGGAGGAAAGAGTCTCAATTTCAGTTGGTATGCTCAATAAATATGAAAAAGAACATGCAAGGCAAAACCAGACAGGTTCCTTAAACAAAGACTGTGATTAATTTTAAACTATGTTGCCCAATCATATTGATCATTATGGCCACTTACATTGACTATAACTACTGGAGTTTTTCTGTTTTGTTTCTTTACTTCAACACAAAAACAAGGCCCCTCTCCCACAGTTGGATAGATATTTCCTGAAATAACACATGAGTGGTGGCTATTTTACCCAGCAGGTTCCTTTATCACCACAGAGCAGGAAAGTTGACAGGCTTTGTGTCTGAAATGTAATTAGCTCGCGGGAGTACAGCCATAATGAAAGCAAAATTTACGTCATTGTTTGCTCTTTCAAAAAGGAGCAAAAAGTGAATTCCAAGGTTTGTGTTTGGGGGGCTTGTTCAATCAATATCCTCAGATACTTCTGCCAAGGGGATGGGAAGCATGGAGTTTTAGGCCAGGTTTCTTTTAAGATCTCAAAAAAAAAAGAAAAAAAAGAATGATGAAAATGAGCAAAATTCTCTTTTCTAGATGCTTTTGAACCTGTTGGCCCGTACAAAAATTTCAGAAAGCAAAGAGCCTTTACCCAAACCAATTTTGTTGTGAGGTTTTCCACCTATGGATAGCATCTCTCCAGGAAAAGGAAGTAGGAAATTCTTCATTTATATGATGTCCTAGCAGGAATGCTCTCATGTACTGTAACAACAGCTTTTCAGGACCTGCATGGAGAGATCCAGAATCACATTGTGGGAAAAGACCCTGAGATTTAAAGGTCATGTTTTCCTTTGAAAGCAAATTACATTCTTTCTACCAGATGTTCCTCTACCTGCTTCCAGGCAGGACACAGTAAAAGAGATTCCAGCCACCTCCTCCAGTGCTGCTATAACCTCCCTGACCAGGAAGGCTTTTTTAAAATCCAGCCTGGCTTTTGCTACTTTTCAGCCCATGGCTTTGTCCAGCAGAGACAGGGAGATTTATCTATCTGAAAAGAACAGTCTTGCTCCCAGACATCAGTGCCTCAGGCTCAGTAACCCATTTCCTTTAATCTTTGTGGGCAACATTTTCTGGGCTTCTGATTTATCCTCCCTGCTCTCCCCTAAACTGTGTCCTACTGATTCCAATCTTTCCCAAATTGCATTGGCCCAAACTGGATGAAAGGCTCCTGGTGGGGCCTTCTGAGAAATGGGAAATCAATGCAGCTCCTTGCAGATGTTCCCCAAGAGCTGCTATGCAGGCACTAAAGCTAAAGAGGAACATAAACAAGGTTCTCTCTACAAAATATTCATTTAAACAAGTTTCTGTGTTGTCTCAGAAACCAGCAGTGGGCTGAAGAGTGTCCTTGCTGGAGTGACACAACCAGCATTAGCATGAATCCCATCATGTTCTCATATTTCCCTTTTTCCTAGCACAGACAGGAATAGCACCACAAAGGGAAGAGGAAGAGGCCTTTAAATTTCTCTGTATGCAGCCCTCCTGATCTTGTCCAGGAAAAAATGTGTCAAATATCAGATTCTATTTTGATGCAAGAGGCCTTTTACTTGAGCAGAAGCAAACCTGTCTTTAAGAGTGCTGGGGTGTAGCAAATAAACTATCCAAAAAACTTGCTACAGAAAAATCAGCAACAAGTTTAGGAAAACTTATTAACTGCAATTTAGCCAAGAAGACACAAATACTGTATCTGTACCCGCGCTCTCAGAATTGATGCAGATTTTATTTTAATGTCATACTGTCCACAGGGAATGGTGTCATCATCGGGCAAGCTGGTTGTAAATAGAAAAAGCCATCAAGATGATGAAGAGAAAATAGATTTTCTTTCCATCTCCCATTGCAGAAAAGATTAGGGGTTATAGAATTTGGAGGTATTTTGCTTCAGAGCAGGGAAATCCGTGCATGTTCTTCTGAGAAGCACAGTGAGATTGCATCGTGCTGTGATCTAATGTAGCAAACTGTGATCCCTCAGAGCTGCTGCTACAGGACCTTCCCTGATTCCTGTTTTGCAGATCAAATGTTCCCCTCCTGATGCACCAGCACTGCTTAATGCTCTGGATACAGCTTGGGTTGAATGAACTGCCACCAATGGCAGGTAACTGGTGACCAGCAGACACCATGGCAAGGATAAAATCACACTCAGTGGTCAACACACTGTGGTCTGACATTTTTCTTGTCACTCTATCCAATTAATAAGGAACTATTTCTTAATGAGTGGACTGCCAAACTGGTGTGATTATATCCTTTGAAGTAAAAGTAGGTCTCAATCTGCCTATTTTATTTTTATTTTTGCCTTTTCCTTAAATCAGCAAATCCTCTACATAGCCTCTTGCTGATTTTAAGAGGCATATGGTTCTTAATCCAGCGGTGTATGAATTATGGCAGTAAATGGCTTTGAAAGTGCCTCGAAAGCAAAAATATGGAAATTTCCCTCCCAAGGGACTAGGATGAGCAGTCATTATTTTTGTGATTGCAGAGAACACTGCCCAAGTGTTCCAAGACTCCATGTGTGTAATTGTTTGTCTCTTTCTTGCTTTGAAGTATTTTTTTTTTTTTTTGCAACAGCAAAACCTCAGACACACTCAAGGACAGCTTCCACAGCTTGGTCAAGAACACCAGCATATCTACATATTCACTAAGTCATAAATCTTCTGTACTTTGGCTATGCATATATGACACATGACCCTTATTTCTCCCTTGTGGTGGCAGTCTGAGAGACAATAGAGGTCCACTAAAGCACACAGCTTCCCTCTCAGGTAATATTTCATATGTATGTCTTTACAGCCACCAGCACATCAAGGTAACTGAGCTGCAGTCTGGGAGGGGAGTTTAACCATAATTGTCTTAAATTGTCTAATTTGGATAAAATGAGCAAGAAAATTCCCTCAGCTATTTGTTAGTATAATAATGTCATCTATATGTTTCTTGCCTCATGGTATTCTGCTTTGTAAAGGGGAATGAACTATAGTCAGAATCCTTTGGATATTTGGTTCGATCTGTCTGTCAGACATTAATTAGTTTCATAGCAATCTCTCACTGCTGTCTTGTGGAAAGACAGCAAGACTGAAAAATAAGCCAGGACGACAAAGGGAGAGCTTGACTCGCTTCTGACCAAAGAAATCTGTCATTAAGAAAAGGTTCAGAACTCAGATCTGAGGCTCTTTTGCCTGCCTTGTGGGAGTACAGATGACTGGATTAAAACATTAATGTGTTATTATACACCAAATTGTCTCCTCAAAGAATGGTCTGTTTGCTCATTTATTTCTATGTACATAAACAACTGGAGAGAGGGAGATTTCCAGGGCAGGAACTCAACCATGCGACTCTCACTAATGACAGTGGCTGTTAGGCAGCCAAAACCTCGAACGAGGCTTCTAAATTAACCTTAAAATAACAATACTGAGGCCTCAGCAGCAGCTCTGCAGTTAAATCCATATTAAAATTTGCACTTGGAGCATCACTAATGTCCCTGGATTTCCTCCTCAAATTGCTTTGCATCATCTCCCTATTTTACATGCCGAGGTCTAATTCTCTGCTTTGGAGCAGCATCCTTTAACATGGGTACAAAGCACATTTGCAGCACCAGCAGAAAAGTGCTGCTACAGAGCACAGAGTCGTGTCCTACCTCTCCAGGAGACAAGGGAATTTGCCCATGTGTATTTAAATATATTAACTTTCACTCAAAAGGAAATTTAACCTGTTCCATTAAAAAATCTGGAGCCATTATGCTATTTCTTCACACACTTGGTGATTCCTTCCTTCTATACCTTATCCCTCATAGCTCCTAAGCCCCTGTAAATAAAAGCAGTTTTACTTACATTGCTAAGTAGAGACACTGGAGTTTTTAAAATGTTGATTGACAGGTAGAATTTTACATGGAAAATTTATATCAGGCTTACTGCACTACAATAATACTTTACAGAAGTAGGCATGTTGATAAATTCCTGGTTTATTTACAAAAAATAAATTTAAAAAAAACAGAGGAGGGGGGGAAAAGGAGGGGGACTAAACCAATCAAGGCTTCTTTGAAACATTTCATCCCCAGAGTGTTTTAAAGGACAAGTAGCAAGACCAGGGCTCTCTCAAAGAGATCATAAATATCTACAGGAGTTTTGAAATGCTCCTTAAAGGGTGCTTGCTGTCCTAAAATTCCTGTATAAGTATCCCTCATTCTCTGACATAATCCTGCAATGCATCCCAGAAGATTTTGTGCTTAACCTAAGCTAGGAAACAACAGTGACATCATTAAAAGTGAGGCTTCACTCGAGTATGAAGAACACACCAGATTCCTTACTCAGTTTTTATAGTATCTTATTCTGGCTCCAACAGTTTCAACAGTAGTTCCTCAGCCCCTGGTAGATACTAAAGAGATTTTTGAAGGCAGCTTGCAGTAATGCAGTCACACCAGCAACTCTGAGTGCTATTTACTGACACATTTAGCTCACCATAAAACTGAGACCAAACTGCTGGGGAAGAGCTTCCCTGTTGGGAGAAGGAAGTAGCCTTTCTCTCAAAATATTCCAGATGCTCTGTCACTCTGAACCCTTAATCGGGTTGGGCAGGCAGAGGCATTGGGGGTGTTTTTTGAGATGGTTTTTTGAATTATGTCATGGGGAAAAAAATCCCTTCACTTGATTTATTTACAATGTCTCTTCCTTGAAGGAAATTCAAATATCATGCATTAGGAAAAAAAATCCCAGGCAACTGCAGCACAGTTAGAATTTTAAAGGCTAGGTTAAAGAGAGGCTCCTAAATCCATGCACTTCTGAACTGAGCGCTCACAGTACAGTTTCCCCTGGGCCAAAACACATTGGGCCACATTTCATAGAATCTGCTATTTTTATTTCCGCTATTGCAGTCCCATGAGATGCTGTAGGAAAACCAGGACTGCAGGAAAGGCCAGCTACAGCTCTTTCCAAACCTCCAGCAGATTGTTTCTTGGTCTGGGTAAAGACACTTCAGATTCCATCCAAACTGGTTCACACGTTTTCTTAATAAGAACTTGTGTCAAAACGTTTCAGTTGTCAGAATATTCACCTCTGAGCTTGAGCTTGTAAGTACAAGTCCACACATTAGTTTATCCATCAATATCCTGTCTGTATTTTTGTCTGTGCATTCCTAAAGTGCCCATCACCCTGATGCAGAAGTGCCAGTGCAAATTCTCACCCCGTGTTAGTTTGACAGCGCTGTCATCAGAGCTGGCTGTGCTTCAACTAAAACACAGACCCATGGCTACTCCTGTCCAGCTCTGGGAGCTACTCTGGAAGTTGGTGGCTCCATGACAAGAGAAGTAGCAGCTCTAGTCCCATGCTCAGGCCACCGTTCCCTTCTACAACAAAACAGGTTTGAAATCCCAAAGCTGAACAAATCCTCATCATCGGTGAGACTGGGAGATGGTTCACGTGGAAGACTCACTGTCAAGGTCTCAGGAAGACTTTTAGGTATGAGGAAAACAACCTATATAAACAAAACCTATTCTGTTCTTTATCCTACAGAAACCTTAGGCAAGGAGCAAACCATCTTCCCAGAAAAACCCAGCCTTGTATTCAGACAGCAACTAGAAGATATAGAAAACAGCAGCTCCTCCAGCACCAGCGCCACTTGAATGGCTGAATGTAGAATTAAAAACAGGCTTTGCTTCCAGGTGCAGACAGATGTCTGATGTGAAGATATTGGCTGTCTCTCACCAAAAATGACAGGCATTTTGGTAAGGCTTTTCTTAACAGATGGCAAAACTTGGGTCCTACTGATTGCTGCAGGATCTGGAGGCACTCAACACACAGCAGGATCAGGCCCAAACATGGGGCTGAACACCAGGTTTCATCCACATTGTTAAGAAAAGTTATTGGTGTGAAAAGGGTGTTCAGGCTCTAAGCATCAGATTCAGGGGGAAAAAAAAAGAGACCAACAAACCTTTGCAGTGTATTGTGATGTTTTCTTTTGTATACCGTATCAATGACTGTGTAGTGTGCTCCCTGAAAATCCAGCCCTTGGTAATTGTCAGGGAACTTCATTCTGAGTGCAGGCTCTACTGGAAATTAATTGCTTCAGTGCAATCTGAACCACATCATAAATGTCATGTAGAAGTTGCAGGGAGTGAGGAGGCAATGACAGCTCTATCCGCACTGTTTCATTTAAAGGTGGGTAAAACACACTGCGACAGAAGTGCTCTTCATCAATAATTTAGTCCGCAGTGTAAAGCCAAGCCTTGCCAAAGATGCCAGGGGAGCAGCTACCTCCCTGGTTTTAATGACACCAGCAGGGAGGGGTTGAGGGGCCAGCTCAAATCAACATTCATTGCACATCTGGGCATGTCGGCAGATGAAGATATCTAGGACTGAGCTGACAGGACAAAGGGTTGAAAAAAGAAGTGTAACCTAGAAAACCTTTACTTTGAATTCTTTGTATAAATTCAAGGGGGATGACAGTTCCTAAGGTCATCTTACATAATAAAACTACAGTGATCTACATAGAGAATTTTAACTCTTTCCAACACATAATCAAAGCGACCGCAAGTTAAGTTTATATTATTCACTTTATGAATGTAAAATGCAGAATCCTTAATTCTCTGAAAAGAAGTGTTTTAATGAGCAGAATGTTAACATTTATATGCCTGATTTCATGGCAATAACCCTAATTAGAGTAGCATGGAAGCCCCACAGTACTGGAGGGTCACTGAAGTTCCCATTATAACCCTTATCTTAGGGGAGTTTTAAGTCTGTGCCGTTTCCCAGCGCATCGGCTGGAACTTGCCATGCAGGTTAGCGCTGGTTTACTCCTTCAAATGATGGCTTTACAGCAGTTTTGTTTGGTTCTTAAACAGCTTCTGCTTGCCAAACCCCTGAGTTTTTACTGTGTTTATGACAGTCTCCACACAAAAGCCTATCCATTTGCTCTGAGGAGAATATGACATTCAGGTGCAAGGAGACGGATCCATCTCTGTACCAAACTCCGGATCCTCACTCCGGGAGGTTACAAAGCCGTGTAGTTATGACATGGTTGAAGCTATCCTGACTTGTGGGGTTCTGGCAGAGCTTTCAGGCACTAGTCTGACATTCCAGACTATACATTCCAGCCTGTGGTTTGGCTGAGGGGTGAGGACTCGTGTCATCCAAGCGCAAAGCTGCCACCTCAATCCAGAGAGGTGGCAAAATTCCTTTTGTCCGGGCAAGAGCAGCTACAAAAACCAACCACATCCACCTCCAACATTGTCCAGCAGATATTGCCTCTGCAATAGCAATAATCCCCACGGCTGGCAAGTCCTGATTAAATTATTTAACATCACAGTACCTGGAGCTAAAGGCTATTGAAAGAATAGAATTGTTTTTTCCTTATCCAATAAAACTATGGAGTCAATTCTTTTCTGCTCACATTTTGGATGAAATACTAGGTGCTTTCCATGCTCTTTAAAGTCATCCAGACCACACCAGAGCTGCACTTACAGCATAAGCTTCATCCATGACAACTTCATTGAGGACTACTGCAGGTTTTACTCCCAGTGGGGGGTCATATGGGAAGGCCACAAACAAAGGAGTCCAGGGAATACAGGAGGTGGCATCTCTCCTAATTGCATCTGACATTTCACTTTCATTTTCCTAGCCATCCAAAGGTACAGAGTGCATAATCCAGTTGTTAATAATAATGTTAAAATGCTAATGGCACCAGGAAAGCCCTCTGAAAGTACTGCAGAAGAGGTATAACATTTACATTCTGGAGAATTTAAACACTATGTGTAGACAGATCATCACTGGCTCAGGTGATAATTTCCAAGAGGGAACTTGAACAAGAGTAGGTCATAATAATTATATTTGGTGTCTGTGAGTAGAAAAAACCTTCCTCTGTCCATCCTCAGGAAGGAAGCCATTCAGATGCACTCAGAACAGCATCATAAGATGAAAGCCTCTGAGATGACAGCAATACTTTCCCCTCACACAGCATCAGAGCTTCTGGCCATTGCAAGCTGCCAAACCAAGTCCCTTATTGTCACACAGTGTGCCCTGCACTGGAAAGGAAAACCCTCCTTCAAGATGCTGTCACTCATCCCCAGCACCAGGAGAACACAGGGATGATGTTACATGCTCAGTGGTTCTCACTATCACTGTTTATGCTGGTGGATTAAAAGGAAAGGTGAACATTATCTGAAAATCAGAGCAGGAATATGGTCAGCTCCCTAAAAGCTTCCAAATTACATTGTTCACTATAAATGTGAGATTTACCAGAAAGGTCATTTGAAAGCCTATTCCAGTCTTGTTTCTTTGCTTGGTGCCTCACTTTTGGGAAGAAGCCTGAATTTTAAAACTAAAATTTAAGCTGTGCTTCTTTCCCTGCTGAATTGCAGAAAACTAGGAGCCCTAATTATAATAAACTCTGATAATAATAGAATCCCACATTACTAATGTGCACTTAGAGAGATTCAAATGAGGGTGTGTATGTGCACTGGGAAAGGATAAGCACAAAGCCATAAGTGGCAGACTTTTCTTTCCAAGTGCCAGGCTAAGCAGAGCCATTTAACAAACACAGGAAGCAGAAAAATGGAATTTCAAAGAAGATTGATCCTGACTCACAAACACGGCTCTGAGGTGTGTTTTTAAGGACAGGCTCTGTCCCATACACATTTACACCCCATGTGAGAGGGGTGTGAGGGCAGGGAGCTGTCTGAGCAGCTCCTCAAGAGGCAAAGCAGCAGAGGTTCAGGACCCCTTAACTGCAGCAGTCAAGTGCATTAACTTGTTTAATTTTACCCAGCAATTGCCAGACTCCCAGCTGGTGCAGCCTGGCACAGCTCCATGGATTTCAGCAGAGCTACTACAACTGACATGAACTGGGGATCTGGCCCAGTTTCTCAATTTGTCAGAGCTGGCCATTCTTAGGGCACTCTCCCGTCCTATGCAAATTGTCATCGTGGGCTTCACGAGCTGCAGAGTTGTGACAATCCACACCAGCCACCCTTCTGCCTCTTCACTCTCCTTCTTACTTCCACTGCAGGATTCCTGCAGGATCAACATCCCAGTACTGAGAGCTGAACCCCACAATGAGACAATGAACAAAACAGTTTGGTTACACCAGAATTTCTAACTTTGGGAAAGAAAAGAGTTTGAAAAAATTCCACCTTTAGAAAAAAAAAGGAACAAAATTATTTTTTTTTCCCAGTAGCTGGTGCAGTGGTTTGAATTTAGGATGAGAATGACACTGATAGCACAGGGATGTTTTAGGTGTTGCTAAACAAGTTGTTTAGAGCTCACCCTAAACCAAGGAATGTTGAGGTCCCCGTGCTCTGGCAGTGAGGGAGGAGCTGCCCAGGGAGCTGTGAGGGAGCATGGCCAGGACAGCTGAGCTGGCCGGAGGGATGTTCCACACCTGGGACAACAGGGGCAGGGATAAACTGGGGGAACACTGCAGGGAAAGCTGGTCAGGGGCCCCTGCTCCAAAACAGTCTTGGCAATACTTGCTTTGTATATTTTTTACCCCCTTCCTTTTCTGTCCTATTAAACCATCTTTATCTCAACCTGCAAATTTTACTTTTATTTTTCCTGATTCTCTCCCCCATCCCACTGAAAGGAGGGAGTGGCTGTGATGTTTTGCTGCCTGCAGGGTTCAGCCACAACAAAGGGTTGCAGAACAGTAAATATCTAACAAAAGAACCTATCCCAGTAAAAGTGACACTGCAAACAGCTAAAGCACTGAAAACAGTTATTTTATACGGCATGAAAATCAGCAATTTTACAAAGAAATTACTGTGAAATGCATAATAGTCCTACTTCTAAAAAAAAAAAAGAGAGAGAAAAAACTATATCAAAGTCTGCATCCTCCCCCCCAAGCAAATGCCCATCATGCAGCCCAATAGGCTTAATCTGCCATAAAGCCAAATACTTCCCAGAGGAGGTGATCGTTAGTTTGAACATTAATTTCCCTTTCCCTCTTCTTGTGTATCCATTAAGTGGAATAACAAGAAATGTTCATGGCCATAAGGTGTGTTTGATGGCAAGGAGTAAAAGAAAATGTGCAATTAAAAGATGTAAATGATAAACTGCACAACTTCTCAGCTGGCTTGACCAATATGTGGGACTTGTGGGAGATGCAGCTTTTGTTCTCCCGTGTTGAGGTCAACAAACTGCACAGAGCCAAGGATGGCACAAGTTGGAGGGGAAGAGAGGAATTATTAAGGCTGCATCTTTTCCTTGCTCGCTTACATTTGCAGAACGTGTTTCTTGAACGATTTTGAAGCCCAACATATAAAAAGCTGACTATTTATATATTTGATTCTTTAAAAGCAATTAGGAATACAAAGCAGATGGTACGGCATTGTAGATTTCCCTTTTCATATTGCTTAAGCACTAGAGATCAATAAGTCTAATATAAACAGATGATTTCCATAGCAGGGTTTATAATTAGCTGGCACTGAATGTGTCCAAACTCTAAAATAATTAGCAGAAGCATGTGGCACACCATTAAAACCTTGTGGCTTGTCTGCATTTACATTTATAATTATTAAAGTTAATTATGATGCTTGTGGTGTGGTTCCAAGCTCCTTTACAACTTAGATTAAATATTTTTTTCAGTCCTACTTTTTCTTTCAGCCCACCAAATGCCAGCACTTTCAACAAACCCCATTTCATCAAAAAGAAAAAATGGAGGTTATTTTTATAGGAATGACCTGAATATTTCCCTAACTAACACTTTTATTTTTCTAAAGGGACATGACACAGGAATTGAGTAACTCAGCATTTTGGTGAGAAAAAATCCTGATTAGACATAATAATTTTAAGGTTGCCTAAGAAAACCTTTATAGTTAATCCTGATGTACTGTTTTAAATAAAATTCAAACAAAGAGAAACCATTTAGTAATCAAAACATTTCAATGACATTCAAGACTTACAGTAAAGTAAATCTTAATTTTACATGTCCTGAACCTGGGCAAATCATGGTGAAAAAAGGCAGCATGACTGGGTGTAAACATCATCTATTGGACAAGGACTTTTGAAGGTCCAGTTTGGGTTTGCACATTTCTTCCCACAACCTAGGCTACAGAAAGCCCAGGCAATCTACCTGGTCACTCATGAAAATAATTTCCATAAACATTTATCATTGACACATTTTGTGACACATCCAGAACCCCAAAGAAGTTGCACTGTTTGCATAATGCATTTTCTCAATTATTCATTTCCCTGAATTTTTCTTTCCTTTAGTGTAAACAAAGCTGAATTCCACACTGCCACACATGTGGCTGAGTGAAATGGGATGGATGCCCTGAGGAGGGGTGACCCCTGGGATTCAGGGCCATCACTGTACTGGGCAGGCAAGTAAAAATTGATTTAATTTACCAAAACACTTCATCCTGTAGGATTAGGGGAACATGACTGTGAAGAACAGCGACTCTTCCATCGCACATCGACGTGTTGGTGTGAAATTCCTAGAAATTTCTGCAGCCAGCTCCCCCCTGCAAACCATGCAGTGACAGTGACACCTTCTCTGCCCTCCCTGCGAGTACAACCACCATGAGGGCAGGCACTGAGGGAAGCGTTTAGGCAGCAGAAAATGCCACAAGAACTAAACACCAGTGGGAATCATTCCCACATGCCATTCCCAGAGAAAGCAAAACCTAAATCTTTGCATACAAGTGGTTTTGATCAGCTGCTGGAGGTTATTGGATGGAGCAGATACCTGAGAAGAGGGCACAACTCTACTTCAACAGCACTAGTTTTAATCCTGGGGTTTTTTCAATAAAAAGAAATAAAATCTTAAAGGCCTCAGAGAGGACTAAGATTAGATTTTACAGAAAGAGAGCCTTGCACCTCCCAGGTGGTAAGTATTTCATAGGCACAAGTACTCCCATTTCTGAAATCACCAGGTCTACCCAATTTCTACTGCAGAGAAACCTCCCCCCCTTTAAAGCATTTCTGTTCTTCACATAACATGTCCATCATGAACTTCTTGGCCCTTGTTCTTGTTTCCCCTGGCTCAGGCCAGACCTGGAGATGTCTGGAATGTGACAAGGCAGTATTAGCCTGCCAACTATATTCTGTTAGCAAATTTATTTTCTTCTCCTAGACTGATGATAAAAATGTCATGGTGTGATGCTTTAGCAGGCCCAAGAGCTGCCCACCTACAGCTGCAGGGCTTGAAGAGAGCTCGGAGCCAAGAACGCCATAAGGAGAGCAGACAGCAACTCCACCAACTTTGCTCCTTCTGCATTGGTTATTCTCCTGCTAAATGATGCAATGTGACCCCCTCAGGGATTCCAAGTCTGATCATGTTTTTCTCACTATTTTTTCTTCCCTACTTCCTCCTTCTCCTTGACTAAAGCAGCCCAAACTGCTGAATTTTTCATGAAAGAGATAATATCATTGTACATAAGATAATGGCATTCAAATACATCCATCTGCTTGTTAGCTCTGACTACATCGATTGTGTTTCTTCTGAAAGAATATTTACCAAAAGGGGGGGAAAAAAGAAGGAAAGGAAAAAAAGGTTCTCTTTTGTGGCATAAAATATGCACATTTTCATAACTGAAATACAAAATCCCTTTTACATACTTTAGATAAGAGAACAAAATGAACTGAGAAATTAAGAAAAGCACCCTTGAGGTCTTGCCAGGACAAAAGTATTTCCTCCTTCCAATATTTCATTAAAAATCTAGACAGGTTTTACACTAAAACACTGTTGATTTTTTTTTTCTTTCAGTAAACAATATCTTGTTTCAGAGGTGAAATACTGCATGCCAATGATTGGGATTTTTACTAGCCTGAAAGTTTTCAAATGTGGTCTAGAGGATTACACCTAAGGCATCCAGTCTATCTCACTTTCCCATAAAAACTGCCCAACCTAAAGTAATTCAATTTATCATTTTATTCCTTTTTTTGGCTATTCCAACAACACAGAGTAAGACCGTAAAATATGTGATATCCAATTACTGAAAATGTGATGAAAAATTACTCTCAAAAGTAGGACAAGCGAATATATTTACTGCATTTCAGATGCTCTAGATAAAAAGGGTAGCAAGATAAAAACTGCCTATCAATTTTACACACACTGAACTGCTTCCACTTCATTTCCTATAGGTCGTGTACAAGCAGCCTGGCTTTTGAAGTTTCATTTCAGCAAACAATATATTCTAATTGGCTTGTTTACATTTATTACCACCACGTCCTGAACTCTGAGATGTGCTTTGTGCTCTTCCTTTGACCTGTTTAGTGCAGCAGCTCCCCCAGAGCTCCTGCCACCTTGGTTGGGATTTGAATAACTCCTGTTTAAAGAACAAGTGCAAAACCAAAGGCTGCCTCTCTCCCACTGCCTTGAGCACATTTCAGTGCTCGCTGCTGAAACGGCAAACACGGCAATTAAATGGAAATGACAGCAGTTGATCTGATTATTTCCTTCCCTCCAATCTCCTTTTTATTATAAGTTTGCATATTAAGGAAGTAGGAGGGAACAACCCCCCTGGATGTTTGTCCCTTTGTTTGCTGAGGAGGAGGCCTGTGCACAGTGAGCCTCTCTCAGGGATCTCTGGAATGGGGCAAACAGGAGGAAATCCTGATCCCCAGGGAACTCCCACTTGCTCTGGGATTGCAGGAGTCAGTGAGGGCAGCTCTCCATCCCCATGGACTTCCCCTGCCTCCTCAGAGAGCTGTGCAAGGAAAAATGCATTATCCCAGAGCCAGCCTTAATCACTTGCAGCGCTTCCAGAATGGAAGCTGAGCTTGTGCCTTCTCTTTTTGGCTGCTGTGGAGCTTCTTTAGCATCACACAAGGGTTCCTTCTCTTTCAGCCCAATCCGTTCTCTCCTGATTTCCGCTCCATTAGCAGAGCCACACCTGCCTGAATCCCAGAATCTGGACAGGGGGCAGCACCACCAGTGCCCAGTGCTGTCTCCAACATCACTCTCCCTGATGGTTTCCTGAAGTGGAACTTCATCATCCCTTGGACACGGAGAGAACGATGCTTAAATGTTCCTCAGCGCCGATTTGGTTGATATCAGAATTGAGTTTAGTACAACCACATCTAAAGAGACTGCCATTTAATCACAGATGTTCAACAAGGGCAAAATTATTCACAAGTTTGGAGTTGTGAATTATTTTTCAGCTCCATTGACCAACATGTCTCACTTTACACTGTAGTACTCCATATTAATAGCTGATGCTGAGTTTCCCAAATGATGGCATCTGTGTGGCAACCAGGGAGCAATTTTTCCTGGACAAATGCCTCTCCTTTTCCTGACTTCTGATCTGCTGCCTGTCGTAAGTTTACTGTGCAACAGAGACTGTGGGAGCTTTGTGTCCTAAATACAGAGGACATGTCCAGTCCAGCAAAATAATGCTATTATAATAATAATTGCTTCAATACTGTTTGTGCAATCTCTTTGCAAAATCTTGTTATTTGTGATTCTTATCCTATAACTTGATATGCATAATAGCTTGAAGGTGCTGGTGATGGAATTTTTCCAGCTCTTTGATGTGCCAGCAATGACTTGTCCATGTTTCACAGGCACAGACTAATGTGGAAATTACTACAGCAAAATAAACACTAAGTCTGGTATTCTGTGGGATACCATGCATGTGTCAATTTATGATGCAATCTCACATGCAAAACATGTATTTTTAATTCTGCACATGATTTCTTAGACATCTGATAGTCTCTTAAAAATAAATTAAATCCATTACCCACACTAATACGCCAATCCTATATCTTGCAGGTGCTTTTCCAGCTCTGGACTGGTGCACAACCTTGCTTTTCTTCTGACTGACCATAAATCTGTGGACTTCAGCTGCCACAGCAGATTTGTTGGTCGTGAACTAGAGGTCTTCTATAGTGTGTGCAACGAAAGCACAACCACCTGCGCAGAGGAGTTCACATATAACCTTCTCCTTCAGTGCTGTGGAGGCCTTCAATCTGCTCAGGTTAAAGAGCTTGCCAGATGTTCAAAATTTAATAAATATTCCTGGCATCATGTCTCTAGTGGCATCATCAATCATTACTACAAAGAACAGTCCAAAGAACAGCCTGTGCCAAAATATACCTTTGCTTGACTCCTTTTGCTGTTACAAATGGATCCAACAGAGTGCCAGCCCCAGCCTCTATCCAGCACACCATTGTGCAGATGACAGATAATTTCACAAACTTTTCTGGACATCCAGGAGTTGGGAAATATTGCCAATAATTTTCACAGAGCTGGAAGTCGGAGAGCATCAAAAGCATTGCTAAGGTCAATGGAGACTTGTTATATGGGTGTGTTTTGCTCTGTGTGCTTTTTATTGAAAACAGCTAATACCACATCCTAGCCCCCTCCTGGATAATGGGCATCACCCTAATATCTGGAACCCTTGGATTGGATTCACTCAGCATTTGTCCTTCTCCTGAAATTGGAATTGCTGTAGAAACATCTTTATTTGTACACCAGAGTGCTGGAAGATAAAGGGGTGTTTGACATTCACAGCCTAAGGGCGTGTAGCTTAGGCATGTGAAGAGGATGATATGCATCTGTTCCCAGAGGAATTAGGGTTCCCAAATTCTTTTGCTTTTTTTTTTTTTTGAAAATTCCTGTTTTAAATATTATTTATCTATGTTCCTCCTTAAATTTATTTAAAGTCAATTTTTCTCTCTTATAAAAGGGCTGAACACAACTGTAAGGAGATTAGAACAGCTGAGTGAGGTCTTGCTGAGGTACATTTTGGTCTTTTTACAGAGAACTTAGGATACTTGTTTTCCCAAATTACATGGAGTGACTCTTAACATGGCTTTACAGTACTTGACATCTTAATTCCCTTCACTTTTTTCTCCTCAATTTGATAATCTCCCTCCTATTGAGATCATTACATGGACTATTTTTAGTTTCTTAAGGTTCCTGTCCCACTTTCAATACAAGTATATAACCAAAAAAAATCAACAAGAATTATGTTTAACAAACAGAGGAGGAGAAAGGGAATTGTCTTCTCCAGCTCCATGACACAGATACCCAACAGAAGATTTGGTTTAGTGGAAGCAGAGGTGAAATGAGCACTTTCAGCAGTTCAGAATCATCACACACATCTCTTTGTGTTTGTTCCCAGCTTCAATCAAGAATTATTTAAATAGGAGTAAAAAAGCCTGAATTACTTATGTGCTTGCCTGCTTTTGCTTCACATCGCTCACATCAATGTGCACATGCACATTGGCAAGTACTCACTAAAGTCAAAAAGCCAACATTTAAGTTACCCTTTTAACTCCTGTGCTGCACCTTTCCTACAGGTAGGTTTTCCCAAAAGCAAAGAACAGCATAGAGGTCCTCATCCTGCTGCCAAATTATGGTCTCAAAAATATTTAAAAATCCTAATTGGGAAGAACTGGGCCACTGTGCCCTGCTCAAGGTCTTAGATTGGGCTTGAGCCACATCTCCAAGGCTGATGAAGGAGTCCCATGAGTAAAACCAGCATGTTCTAGGGCTCCAAAGAGTGCAGCTTCAGTTTTAACTGGGGGTGCTGAAAACTGTCTGTAGGGCTGAGCCAGCATCAAGAAAATATTCAAATCTCTCTGTTTAGATGCATCCAAAGTACATTAAAAAGGCAAGTTGTGTGTCAGAGAGAGGGATCACAACTTTCCTGGAATGGAGAGAGGACAGGCACATGCCTGAAGAGAGTTCTGTCTTACAGGTTGGTGCTTTTTCCCTTCTCATTTATGTCATAAAATGATGTTACCTGTTTTTAATTTGTTTGTGCATCCACTCATCCAGTACAGAGAATTCATACTGGGCCATTACTGATTGTATGGACAGTTGGTCTGCACAGACAAAACCTTTCCCTTATCCCCATTGGTAAAGGTGTGCTCTTCAGACAGCTGCAGGATATTCTGTTAACAGGAATTGGCTTTCCGGGATGCCAGCCAGCTTGCTGACATCTTCCTCGACTAAAGGACAATTTGTTGATCAGGGGCTCAGTGTTTGGAAGATTTTGGCACAGGCAGCAGGTTAGGTCTGTATGTGCAGGGCCAGCAGTACACAACCAGCAAGACTCATCTTCCTCACTGCTTTGGTGGGGCTGAGCAAACAGGTTGTCAACCCTCTGACAACCTTCTCAGGTTGTCTCAGACCCCTGGGGTGCAAATACTTGGCAAGCCTGTGCATTCCTGCAAATGCAGGCCCCCACCTGCAGCTGCCACTGGTGCTCCCAGGAGCTCCCTTGGAGCCACAGGCATGAGAGAGGGATGGACCCACTGGCTATCCAAGGGAATGTCTTCTGCAACTTCAGTCTGTGATTTTACACAAAAATCCTGTGTCAAACAGGGGAGTTTTGGGTTTGCCTACAGCGTTGCTTTCAGAAAAGTGTTTGGTATCATTTAAGGACTCAAAGGGGTGGATAATGCTCCACATCCTTTGGGAAATCTTTTCCAGTATTACTGTCAGTGTTAAACTCAAGATCAGTCTGGCCCACACAAGGCAGCAGATTTCCAAAGAGCAGGTTGTAGCCAACTGTAAGTAGAGTTGATATATCATGCCATATTTGCCCAGCAGAATCTCAGATGGTTGCCCAAGACAGACACTGAGTTTTTGCACATTAATCTGATCTTTGAAAGTCCCCAGGTCCAGATAACACGCTCACTGGGAAATAGAGACCCTCTCAACTGGCACTTCTACTGGATATTCTTTACAATGGAGCTTCATGATGCAATTTCCTTTTTCAGATTGTGTTTCTCAACATCATTATTGCTGAGCATTGAGTTTGTTAAATGCTTACACCAAAAGCAGGGGCGAGATTTCTTAGGAGGATAAAAATGTTTCTTCTTTTAGTGCTTAATTAGAAATTAGCCATACTTTAAGGAAATGTAAATGACAGCTCTGGAATCCTATGTCACACAAGAGGCAGGGAGCTGAATTAGCACATTAAGTGGGACAGCCCCATTGCTCAAGAGGCAGGGACATGTTAGAACACAGCCTGGAGAACATAAGGCACAGAGCAAGCTCACCTTTGCATGGGAATGGACCCGAGCCCAACGTTACAGAGCCTGCCTGTCTAACATTAGAAACTCATATCCATTCTTACATAAGTGACCTAATTATAAGAGGTAGTATAAGGTAGGTGACTGAAAACATGGCCTCTTGAAAAATCAAGCATGAATTCATTGTAGTAGTTCTACCTTTAAATGTTCTCTTTACTCTGCCTAACCACCATGCAAGCACAGAAGCATTTACCCTAAAACTTACTCCACAGGACACACTAAGCAGTAAAACCCAAACTAAATGTTCCGCTTGCCACATGGCTGTCAGAGAGGAAATAATTCAGGGAGAGAAGAGAGAGAAAATAGGATGGACATGGAAGAATATTAGCAAGACTTCCTTTAAAAGCTAAGTTCCTAAGAGCTAACCACAGCTTTAAGGAAAGCTGGTACTTTGCCTCAAAAGAGAACTTTGGTGAACTAGACTGGATAAAATTATGGAGGTTATTATGCCTGTAGCTTCCTTGCTGTGCATTCTTCCACAGAAGTGCTCACACCTGCTGTGCATGGCCAAATAACATGAATTAAAAATGCTGCACAGCAATGAAGTTGGGTTTCAGATGAAAATACTTCAGAACTGCTCGGCTATTAACACTTCGGGATCTCCAGTGCTCCCAACTCCCTGCATCTCTCCAGGCTGCTGCTAATATAATGCAACCAGGAAAAAAAAAAAATAACTTAACTCCCAGGCACACCTGAAGCCAAGCTGGAATCACGAGAATCTCCAGCCTCCAAAGTGGAGTGATACCACCCAAACCTGGTGTCTGGGGCATGAAAAGGCCTAGAGCCATAACTGTCCTCACAGCCCCCAAAGCACAGCACATTGCCCATCTGCCTTAGATACAGAGCACATGTTCCAAGCCTGTGTTTGCCATGACAGCCATGAAATCTCCAGCCATTCTGCAGGAGCCTTTTTCCTTGGGGATAATAAAATTCTGTAAGACAACAAACATAGGAGATACCGATGCCAGGTCAGGAGAGAACTGGTTTATGGGGAGCTGTATATTAGTTTTAGGACAGGGCTACTGGCAGCCAGTGCCCTAAATTATGCCTGGGAGACACGTGAAGGGAGACAAGTGGAATGGACAATAAATGCCAAGCGCCGCGGGCAAGGTTTATGGGGCCAACAGCGGTTTAACGTTTGGGCAAATGTCTTAGACATGCTAATTTCCTGCTTCTCTCTTCCTCTGACTAAAATGACCAATTAGCTGTAACCAACCCAGGCCAAATTTAACATACCAGGTATGGAATCCTCACAGAGTCCCGCTCACGATTGATTCTGCTGGTAAACATTCCCAAAAACATCTGAATAAAATACTCTGAATGACAATGTAAATACAGGGAAATTGCAAACCGCTCACAGACATTCTGTCAAGTAAATTAATTGCTCAGTTCTACTTTATTAGGAGACCTTTATGGTTGTGGGCAAGCCTGCCTTGCTAAAATCCTTTGATCACTCTTAATACTGGAAGTCCTCTTTTGTGAGGCTAACTTAATACTGTTGTATTCATGCAGCTTAATCTGAGTAGGTGCTAAGTGCTTTGCCAGCCGAGGAGTTGCAGAGCATGGAGGAGAGATCATTCTATTTATTCAATTTTATTCCATTCAATAGGCTGGACTTCTTTGTTTACATGATAAATTTCTTAGCTGTAATTTTTTTTCCCTCCCAGGTTTATGTATTATACTATGTTCTGTCATTGTGTTTTTCTGTTTCTCTTTATCAAAAATTGCAATCATCTCAAAAAAAGCTGATTTTAAATCTTTTCTGCTTCAAAATTAGCTGATGCCTAAGCAATCACACATGCAGGTCAAAGTTTACACACTGATCCTACATCCAGAGAATTCAATACCAAAAGTCTATTTGAGACCAAAGAGAAAGAAACACAGATCCAAGACTGTAACTTCCCTTTTCAAATTTATCCACTGCAACACAAATGTAAACAAATACGTCAAAAACAAAAAAAAGGATTAAAGGGGTAAAAAAGGTAAGCCCTGACCTCGTCACAAGACAGCATCCAATCCCAACAGGCACAGAAAGGCAAAGTCTTCCAGGGGAATCCTGGACCTGGTAAAGCCAATTTAAATAAAGATTTCACTAAGAGACCTTTCTCTTAAGTGATTTCAATTTCTACTGCTTCAAAATGCATTGGAAAGATATTTTAGGAAAAAACAACCGAAGGAGCACAATGTTTCCTTCAGGAAAATCTGAGGGTCAGTCTTGCAGCTTTGCTTTAATTGTGCTCCTCTTGAGATAAGAATCTCTTCAGGGTGTAGATTGCCTTGCACTCCCTGCATGTGTGATGTCCAAGGAGTGCAGGGAAGGGCTTGCAGGAGGAAGAAAACATGCAGAAGTTAATTTTTATCCACATCACAAACTTTCTCTGTGCATTCCATGAATTAGGATGCACCAGCAAAAAGCAGAGTAGCAATTAAAAGAATCAATGTAAATATTTTAACAAGAATCAAGGTAACTCATACATCCCAAACAAGGAAGTTTCACCTTTGTTCAGATAAAATCTGAAATACTCTTTGTTATTCTCAGAAATATGATCAAACGAACCACAAGTGCCACATGTGGGTGGTGAAGAGGGGCAGTGTCTAACTAAGGGGATTGCTGAGGTCATACAAATGATGGGAGCACTTTAAGTGCTTCTTTCTCAGGAGTCACAGTGACATTCCTGACTTTTTTTTTTTTAATTTTATCTTACCAGATTTGCTATTTTCCCTTCCTTCTACTAGCCCTAATCAATGCTGCAGGTCAGGTTGAAAGAATGGACAGCCCTAGAGCCACATACATTTAAACCACTTTGATGCAAATATTGATCCAGGAGCATAGACATGTGGAGGTGCTGCTTTTTTTAATGGACGAGCTTCCCCCTCCTTCCCTTCCAGGTTTGCACTTCATGAGATAAAACAGAAGTGTCTGCCCAAGAGCAGGAATGAATACATGAATTAACAGATCCAAAGATAGACCAGGCTCCACGATAAATTCTGTTCAACCCAAGATGCCATCTGCATGAAGAGCATTTCATGGCCTTCAGCGCTTCCGTTTCTCCATTCACGCTTCCCAGCCAGGCCGCTTTGGCAGCAACGTGTGCGGTGGTGGCAGAGCTCTGGTGCTTCATGTCAGCAAGAATGGGCTGCTGACACAGAGTCCACCACAGCCCCATGCTTAATTCCCATGTACACAAGCCTATCAAA